>BJEL01000063.1:1434097-2868195 GCA_019972355.1 Drosophila kohkoa
GTAAAAATCAAACCGCTTTGAAAAAGGGAAAATCGTTTGCATTTTACTAACTTCGTCTATGGATCGATTGTAATTGTATTAATTCTGCTATATAATTCAAACGGTTCTCACATTTCCTTTTTTTGTTTCTTTCGCTTTTGTCTAATTGTTGCTGTTAGTTTTTTGTTTTTCATTGCATTCAACTGTGTGTATGATTATCGTAAATCGTTTTGTTTTGGTTTTTGTTTTTTTTGTTGTTTATTAGTTTAATGTGTATTATTTTGTTGTATTCTGTGAACATTAAAATTGTATTTCATTAGCTTTTATTGTTGTTTTATGAACGATTCTCGTTAAATTGCATAGTTAATTCTTTCTTTCTTTGCTTGTGTGTGTTTGTGTGTATATTAACTTGTTAATGGGCGTTAATTAACTTAGTTGATTTCCTCATTATTTACATTTAGAATAATGCACACAACATTAGACTAGTTCGGCTCAAATGATATGCATCTCAGATACTTTCGCAATCTGCAATCTACAAAAGTATCTCAGGTGTCGTATCAGATCAAACTCACAACCAGTTAACATCGTTTTCGTAGTCCATTTTGCGCTTCTATTGTTTCGTCATTGTTCGTCAATTCAATTCAATTATTTATTATTTTAAACTTTATGCAATGTTAACATTTTATCTTTTGATTTTGTTACAAAATCGCTGCCGCGTGGCTTCTTTTTGCTTTTCTTTTTTTAAATATATTTTTTGGTTTTTTGTTTTTAAGAATTTGTATTTAACTCATTATTGTTGTTACTTATTTCATTAAAATAATGTAAAAAATCTGCAAATTGCATGCTCCTCGTTAATTAATGTGCCATTAAAAAATGTCTATGATTTTCTATATGTATTCATTCTTATATTTACAGCAGTATTTTGTTTAAAGTTTTTATGTTGTTTTTTTTTTCTTTTTGAATTCGCTTTTATTTTGTATTTTTAGTTTTTTTTTTTTGCTTTTTTAGATTCTTCATCGTCGGTTTGTTCAATCTATTTTGTTGTTGTTGTTGTTGTTTTACATAAAACCTTTTTTTGGCAGTGCATTTATATTTATTATTCCGGTTTACTATTTTAATGATTTTTCAGCTAATAACTACAAATTATATTAAGTTTCATTAAATGTAATTTATTTCGTAAATTAATTTAATCTTTAATTAACAGCAATTATTTACAGTTGTTCGTCTCATTTTTTGCCTTACTAATATTTATTCAATGTTTCTTTTTCTGTTTTTGTCACGCAAGGTACGTTTGATTTAATTCATTCATTAATTTATCGAAATTAAAAATTACCTATTTAAGTTTTTTTGTGTGATTTAATTTTTCTTTTCGTTTTGTTCTTTTGTGGTTTTTCTTCAAAGGAATTGAAACTAGAGATGTACTATAAAATACAATTGGAAGACAGTTGTTGGGATCAATGCAATTCAAATGATTATTAGCTTTGAAATGTGATCCGCACCACATCTCGAGAAAGAAAGACAGTTTACCATGAAACGGAAAAGCGATGAAAGTATTCGAATTTCGAAACGAGATTAAATGAAATTGGAAATTGGGAATCAAAAAACACAAAACACAAAAGAGATTATCTTTTTGAGCAAAACGGCTTATTGCTTATACATAAATTGCAAGCAGTCCCTGAAGAAACTTGTTCAACTTCAACCATAAAAATGCGCATATAAAACAGTAAATATAACTAACAAAAAATCACCTTCCTATATACCTATAATATTATTAAATTTGTAGCTTAGTTTAGCTTACTTACTGATTAAGTGGAATGCTCAATAACTTTTGCATTTTATGTGTCAGCTACAGTTGTTGTTGTTCTTCTTGTTGTTGTTGCTCTTAAATGTTCTTTTGCAATTGGTTTACTTTTTATTTGGTTTAATTTATCAATTAACTGTTAATATTTTCAGTTTTTTGGTTGTTGTCTATGCTGCAGTTGCTGAAACTCTAAATCTTGTAGCGCTGCTTCGATCTCTCTCCGGCGATCTCTTACAAATAGTTCTATTTAAATTTATTGTTTAATTTTAATAACTATGTTATGTTTTCTTGGGTAGTTGTGCATTATTATTTGCATTTGCTTTTTTCTTTTCTTTTTCGTATTCGTATTCGTAATTTAAATATGCAAATTCAAAACCTGTACTTAATCATTAAGTTGAATATACAAATGTTCATACTTATCATGTATACGCACTGTTAGCTTAGTAATTCTTTTAAAATAGTCGTTGTTGTGGTTGTTGTTGTTGTTGTTCATCGTCTTGTTCATCTTGTTGTTTCTTGTATTTTTGTAGCTGGCTGCCGCATGTGAATCAGTATGTGTGAGTGTGTTCTTATGTGTGTCCATCGCACTTTACAATTTGGCCTACCACAAATAAATATTAATAAATTTCAAACATCTAAACTTCTTCGTCTTTTTGGCAGTGTATAAATTTAAATTAATTAATTTCGTTCGAAGTGATTTTTGTTTTTGATGAAAAATGTTTAGTTATTGCTTTTCGAAAAGTGTGCGATAAAAATGCTGATGTTGATCTTTCTTGTGTTGTTGTTGTTGTTGTTCCATCCACAATCCACAATTATCCACAGCTAATCCTCGTCCAGGCTTTGCGAGCGACGCGGCTGCGACTTCGAGACGACGACATACTTGCGACCAAAGTATGGCGAATCTAGAGGGACGAAGGGGGTGGAAGGAGGAGGTTATCAGCAAGGAGGTCTCAGGTATCCCGCTCACTTCTTGCGCAGAAAATCGGTGTATTTGCGTGCACGCTTGCGCACCTTCTTCAAAGCATTCCCCAGCCGGAATTGCTCCTCGGCCAGGTCGTGGGGCGTGTGGGGGCCATAAGCATAGGTGCACGTGCTGTTGGTGCAAGTTGTGTTGGTGCTGTGATGGGCATGATGAGCGTGCTGTGAATAGCTGTGCGAGTACTGCGAGCCATGATAATGCTGCTGCTGCTGGTGCTGCTGATGAGGATGCTCGAGATGCGAGTGATGCAGATGCATATAACCATCGCCAGCAGGATTCACCGAGACCGAAACGGAGCCAGGCGAACCAGGCGACATCGGTTGCGACAACAGATTGTGCTCCGATGCCGCATCGAATGAATCAAAGTGCAGCGACGACGAATGCTCGCTGGTTGTCGAGCCTCCGCCATCCAGATGGGCGCCAGCGAATTCCTTTGGCAACTCATCGATGCCCAGCGGTTTCTCAAAGTGCGAGTTGCCCGACATGTTGGTATAATCATAGCTGGGATACGTGTAAGGCAAGTATCCGGCATGATGTGCCTCTGAGCTGACCAGCGTCGAGGAGTCCGTCACCTCGCCAACACCTCGCTCCCGCTCTCTGTCTGCGCCTCCGCTGCGATTGTTGATGAACTTCACCTCGTTGGCATTGCGCTCCTGGCTGCTGCTGCTGAACACGATATTGATGTTGTTGCTGCTGCTCGACAGATTAATATTGCTGGGAGACATCGGCTCTGTTGCTGCCGCCTGGCCACTGGCATTTTGATTCAAATTTGTCTCCTTGCTGGAGGCGCTGGTGTGATAGCTGCGCTCGTAGCGTTGAAAGCATTCCCCCGCATCGCTCGAGGCGGTGTTTGTGGTGTTCGTATTGTTGTTGGTATTGTTGTTGCCCTGCTGGAAGTTGTTCTTGTACTGGAATTCGAGTGCATTGCTTGGCTGAAACGGATAGTTCTTGGAATTGTTGAGCACATCGCCCACCGTCGGATTTCCCTTCGACAAATACTGATGAATATCCTCGCTGGTTATCTGCAGATCCTGATCCAGATACGTGTTGCACTGTATGTAGTTGTTGCAAGCAATTGTTGTACGTCTCTCCCTCCTGATCCTGATGGAACAGCACCGTCGTCGACTCCTCAAACTCGCAGTGATAGTTGCTGCCACGTCGCTTGCGTGCCGCAGCCGCTGCCGAAGTGCTCGGTCCCTCATCGTACAGCGAACTCTTCCAGCTGCTCGTGCGCTTGCGGCAGGGCTTCACCTCCGGCTCGGGCACATGCCACGCATCCAGCTTATCCTCGACAGCAGCTGAGCTTGCCTGTGCTGTCTCCGTGTTGCCTCCCACAGCGCCCTCCAGCTCGAACTCCGTCGGGGACTTTCCGTCGGCGAGGAAACTCCAGCGAATGGGCGACGGCGAGCAAGCGTACTCGGGCAGCTCGTTGCTCAACGCTCCCTTGGAGCTGTGCCGCTCCAGCGTGGAGCCACGCGAAGGTGTCATGGCCGACTGACGAGCCGCATCCTGCTGCTCGGGATACTTGCTATCGTCGGCAATCTGCTTGGCACGATCGAAGATGGAAGTCAACGAGCCCAGCTGACTGTTGGGTCGACTGGCGTTGAGGCCTCGCAACGAGATCGAAGTGTAGCTGGGTTGGCGAGCTTGGAGACGCTGCTGCTTACGCATGGCAGCCGAGGCGGACTTGATGGAGTTGTTGCGACTTAGCGAGGAGCGTGAACCGTACAGACTGGTGGAGTCCGTTTGATAGCAATAATCGGAACTGGTGCAACACGAACTGGGACGACGTGAGGATGCGCCGTAGAGATCCTCGGCAAAGTATTGGGCCAACTCAGTGCGTGAGGCACTGCAGCAGGACTTGCGCACCATTATCTCCTGGACCTCGCGATCGGCACACGCTGCATCCTGGCAGGCGTTGATCGAGTTGCAGGACACATCGGTGACCGAGCGATGACGTCGACTGCTGCACACGTGTCGCGCGCTGTGGTGGCCACCGCCTCCTGAGTGGGAGTGTTGGGTATGGGCGCCTGGCAAGCTGCCGCTGCCACCGACAGCAGCGACACTGTGCTGCCGACGTCGACGGCGATAGTGATGATGATGAGAGTGCGACTGAGATTGGGATTGCGATTGTGATTGCGACTGAGATTGTGATTGACTCTGACTCTTGACCCTGACCCAGATGCGAGTGATGACTGTGCGGTGAAGTGTGGCGACTGTGGTGCGGACTGTGACTGTGGCTGTGCTTGCGTTGCGACTGCGACGACTGCTGCGGCTGCTGCTGCTGTTGTTGCGTCTGATGGCAGTGGGAAATGATGGCTACCGCCTCCTGGGACTGCTCATGCTTGTGTTGTTGTGTGTGCGATGGCAGCGGTGCCTGATCACATACGATTTCCTTCTCATAGCTACAATGTACGTATTCGTGTGTGGTGTAACAGGGTTGATGCTGATGCTGGGAGGAGGACGAGCACTGCTGTTCATGTTGCGGTTGCTGTTGCTGCTGTTGCTGTTGTTGCTCCTCAGCGCGACTCGTTGAATGTACACTGGCAGTTTCAGGAGGTGAGGCGTTCCTCAGTCAAGGCCCGCTGTTCTGGCAAACAGGTGCTTGCTGACGAAGGTGATGGGGCACAGAGGCAGCGCTCCGGCCCTGGTGTGTACTTCGGCCGCCGTCTAAAAATCGCTCGGATGCAGCTACAAGAAGCGTATCAAAAATTGCGCCAAAAACACAAAAAAAAAAATCGAAAATAATATATACCAATTAATAGAGCCATCAAATTAAGCGTTTTTTGCGTGGGTGTGAGTTTTTGTGGATTTTCATTTTGATTTCAAGTTAGTTAGTTTTCTTGGCTGGATTTAGTTTTGTTCATTAAGTGGTTAAAACAGTGCATGCAATAAATACATGCCAATAATACGCATGCGCATAGTTGCTACATTCGTTAAATTCTAGCGAAAGTCATGCAGCCTATAAGAACTGAAGCAAATGATTAGTTGTATGTAAATTATATGAAGAATGACAAATGATTCGATAAAGCTTTTCAAAATTCACTTTCTTAGCAATTTTGCCTGCATCCAAAAAGTATGCAACAGAAAATTATTCAGAGTTCCGCTCGCAATTTAAAGCGGTACCTGAAAGTATGCAATGAAATTTAAACAAAATTGCTAAGAAAGTTTGCGATGTGGAATGATATTTTCGAATGGAAATATTGATGTCAATGTTAAACCCGATGACTTTAGTTTGATTCGTGTACTTTTAGGCACATTATTGGCACTCGTTGTGTGTAGTGTATATTTAAAGTGTCAATTTGATTGAGTTGATTTTCAGATCTTGTTTACTTAGCCAATTCATTGATTCTTTTTGGTTACTCAAGTTGGTCCCAAGTTCGCGTTCACTTGCGTACTATAAAAGAAAACAAACAAACGAACAGATAAATAAAGAAACATTTAAACCATAATATACTTATTGAAAGCAGTTGTTGAAAAGAGCTACAATTGTCAACATTTAAGAGAACCGTCTGCAGTTCGTTATTTTATTGCATTGTAGTTTTATTATTGTATTTGACAGGGCTTAGACTAGCATAGAGAGAGTGTGTGACTTAGTTACGAGTATTTAGTTTATTGACGAGCGTGGTGCAATTGTGTTAACGGTATTTTCCAAGCGGCACGCGCGGCATTTTCATGTAAATGCTTTTGTGGCATTGGCTTGTGGGCGCCCCACACTTGCGTGGTTTATGGCGTGGAGGGCTGTGAATATGTGGTTTTTAGTGGCTCTTAGTCTTAGTAGAAGTGGTATCAAGTACGAATACAGACAGATACGAATACGTTTACGTTTACGAATACGTTTACGTTTAACGAATACGACTTATTGTTGTAGTTTTATTTTGTTTTGTTCACCTACATGACATTCTTCCGTGCGCCGAGTGCCGGCGAAAGTTATCATCTCGGCCATAGTCAGACTCATTGTAGTAGCATTTGCGATTAGGAACTGGCGTTTGTATATTTGTACCGTAGTTTGTGTAGCAAGCCGAGGAGGAGCCGGCCACGCCGACTCCGCCGCTCATATAACTTGTTGACGTTGGACCCAAGAGATTGGTGCTATCGCTTAACGGATATGGACCCATGCCTTCAACCGTCAACGAGAACGAAGTCGTACCAAACACTTTAGTATCATATATATTTCATAAGCAATTTTTTGTTTCCAAATTTTTCATGTTCATGCATTTTTCAGATTGTCGCCAATATGTCAGATACAATTCTCAATTGGTTACATACAGCAGATATGGTTATTATTATTTGTGTGGTAGTTGTTGATGTTATTGATGATGTTGTTGTAGTTGTTGTTGTTGTTGTAGTGTATAGATCCATTTGATGATTTGATTGGTTCCCAATATGGTTATTGACCAATGTAATTGAATTGTTGATTTATAGTTTTTTTTTTTTTTTTTTTTGTTTGTGGTTTCGATTAATGCACATTCAAAATTCAATACAATTCGAATTTTTCAAATGAAAATAAAGAATATGAATATCGTTTAATTTACGTATATAGTCTTTCAAAATATACAAATATACAAAGTTATAGGAATAATATTAGTAGTTAAACATTAAATTTCTACGATTTACGAATAACAAGCGACAAATAAATAGACACTTAATATAGCAATTGCAATTGTTTAATTTAATTACAATTTCAATTGTAAACTGTTTGGTCACCCAAAAAACCATTTAGTCAAGTGAATTTCCATTTGGAAATCGAATTCGGAATTTCGTATTCGTTACTAAATAAACAATTGCATTTCATTTCTAGCTAGATTTAATTGAACTAAATACTGTAGACAAATATTTATAACAATTAAACTATAAATTAATATGAGACAAATAATATTCTATATATATTTACAGACATGCAACAATTCCATATGGAGTACATACAGATATGGAGTACAGATAAATAAATGGCTTGACATGGTTTGGATGTTAGTAAAAATATTGTTTGGCAAATTAAAAACAAACATAAATAGAGAAATGTTTGCTAATTACTCATAAAAAGTATATGATTATGCGTAATTTTGTGTATTATTTTTGATAATTTCACCATGTCTGAGAGTGAGTGTGTGTATGGGTGTGTGTTGGAGTAGAACATGTCGTATACGCAATGCATACACAAAGGGGACGCAAAAAATTAATAATGCGACATGTTGAACATGTGTACAATAACTGCAGTAGAACTGTTATATACATGTGTGTGTGTGTGTATGTGAGTGTATGTGTGTGTGTTTGCAAGTTGTACAAGTATATTTAAGTTCGTTTAGATGTAGTTGCTGGTCAAGCTAAACGTCTGCTCTGTTTACCTAGAGGTTATTTTGTGTTCTGCATTTTGTTAAATGCGTGTGATTGTTATTGTTAGTATTATTATATGTAGGATAGGTAAATACTGTATTCGTATTTGTTTTTTGGTTGTATTGTATTGTGGGGTGTGTGTGTGTGATGTGTTTTATATTCGACTGAACGAGCAATTTGCACAACAAATAATAGTTTCGTAAAATTAAGAGCATAAGTTGGGATTTTGTTTGTAGTTAGTTGCTAATATTATTTTTTATGTTTTTTGTATTGGTTTTTTGTTTGGTTTTTTTTTTTTATTTGCGTGTATTATTGATTCTTACGTGAGTCATGTTGGGTCTTCTCCTCAGATACCATCAATGCGGCATGCTCGATGCCAGAATTCATACTTTGTGGCTCCAAGCTATTTGTGCAGTTTAGCATACTCCTGAAATTCGCACACTCTACGATTATGTTTTAAGTGTAAACGTATTTTAAATTTAATTTTTGCAAACTAATGACAGCAATTTCGAGACTTGACTGAACACAAATACGCGCACACGAGGGGCGGACGTTGAGGGCATTCAAAGGGGGGTTAAACGTTGTGTGTGTGTGTGTGTGTGTGTGTGTGTGTGTGTGTGTGTGTGTAGGTGTGTGTGTGTTTATATTAAGTGTTTACCTGAGCTGAAAGAGCTAAGAGCTTAAGTTTAACTGGCTTGGAAGTTATTAAGCGCGGCTAAAACAAAACAAAATAATAATTAAAATTGAAACTGAATGTGAAAGTGAATGTGAAGGAAAACATAACTTTATTATTGACAGATGAAACAACAATGTGAATTATAACTTACAAATACAATTAAGTTGACAATAAATTAAAAGTAAATAATAATATTGAATCGCAAGTGCAGGCAACAAATACTTTTTCCCCATCAATTTCAATCCGAAAAGTTTCATGAAATTGCAGCAGAAAGAGATTTCCGACTGAGAAGAGATTGCAACTGTCTCCTTGTGCACACACGCACACGCACATTGAATTGGCAATTAAACTGGCCAACTGCCATGGCAGTTGCAATAGCATCAGCAACGGCATCAGCATCAGCATCAGCATCAGCAGGTGCCACTCAAATGCATTGCACTTTACTGCTTTTTGGGTCGAGTTGCATTCGAATCACATTGCGATATCTCAATGTCCTCTGTGGAGGTGCTGTTGTTGCCGTTACCGTTGTCGTTGGTGGAGGAGGTGTTGGTGGTGGTGTTGTTGTCGATGCCACTGTCACTGTCCCCACTAAATGGACAAGCAACATAATCAGTGTGTGTTTTGTATATGTATTTTGTGTGTGTGTTAGTCTGTTGTGATAGTAGTTGTTGTTGTGCATTGTGAGTTTGGCTTAACACTGAACATTTTTGGTGCTTTAAACTAACCAATTTATTTGGAATGAGCAATGAGCAGAGAGAGAGCGAGAGAGAGAAGAAAGACGGGATTGTTGAAATGTAAGGGCGCTGCATGAGTAAGAAATTGAAATTGGATTCGTTTTTATAACAGAGGTGATATGAGAGAGATAGACAAAGAGAAAGTTACAAAACATTTGATAATGAAATATGACATTTAAATAAGTAGAAGAGTACAGTATTTAAATTCATATTAAATAGTTGAATAATTGATATTTAAATTGCTAAATATGAACTGGTAGTAATTAAATAGTAGTTATCACAACTGTAGCCAGCTGTTTATTGATTTTATAATTTGTAATTGTAATCGTAATTGTAACAAAGTAACGAGTTGTACAGGCAAAGTTAAGCAGACATGCCAGAAAAAGTATGAAACTTTGAGCGCAAGTTTTCATCGAATTCCATTTTGTTTATATATTTTTTTTTTTTAGTTTTTTTTTTTTGGTTTTTGTTATATTGATTAAAATGTACAATAAAGTTGCTTTAGAGTGAACTAATAATACGGCAAAAAACGAGCTACGTTTAAATAGAGCGAAACGCTTCAGATTGAAGTTTATTTAAGTTTTAATCTTGATAGTTTTTTATATGAATTGTTTACTGGTTGGTTTTTGGTTTTGGTTTTTGTTTTTGGTTGTTTATTTTGTTTTCAGTTTCTCTTAGTTCATGCAACTTACCCGTACAGTCTACTATCTCGAAATGTCCTTTAGTTTCGGGCAAAGATAGAATGGACATGTTTTTGTATTATTTTCAAATCGGTCGATAAAACACAATGTGCAACAAAATAAATAGAGAGATAATTTGACAAAATGAATAGACTTTTGAATCGCATAACGTATACGATTCAAAAATAATAGATATATGTATGTTACAATACGATGCACACCGCATAATAAACTTCCAAGTTACATATTAAGAGTAATTAAGAAAGAAAGTGACAGTTTTTTTTTCTTGGTTTTGTTTAGGTTCGTTTTGAGTTTCATGTTTACGTTAGTTATACTTTATAAGAAGAAGAGTATGAGCTGCTCTGAGGAGTGTTTTTTTCTGGTTCTGGTTTTGGGAATGGGATGAGTTGAGAACTAGTTATCAGATTTGCAAATGAGCTGTGTGCATAGAGCCTAGAGCGCATACGAATGGGATCTAAGAAACATACCTGCCGTTGTTGTGACGGAAGAGAGCTAAGATCTCTTCAAAGGTTTTGTTTTTGGTCTCAGGAACCTTCTTGTAGGTGAATATCCAAAATATGGCTAAGAATACGCTAAATGGCAAGAAAGTGTAGTTCTCTAGTGCGGTCTGTAAGAAAGTATATCAATATAATAACAAGTAATTAAAGATATTCAATCAAGATTAACCTTCATGCTGGGGAAACCAATGCCGACCACAAAGTTGGCCATCCAATTGACCAGCACTGCAATGGCCATGGCACTGGGCCGCGGTCCCTGCGAGAAGAGCTCCGCGGTGATCATCCAGGGTATGGAGCCGGGTCCCACGGCGAAGAAGACGACGAAGCCGAGGGTGGCCACCACCGAGAGATATGACATCCAGTCGATCATTTCCTGCACATAACCAAAAAACTCCTATACAAAATGCATAGTACTCGCATTCTCGATGATTTGTAGGCTTTTCTTTTTACGTTTACGTTTTTCGTTTTTCTTTTGGATTTTCGTTTAACGAACTGTTCGTCGATTGTAAACCAAAACAAATCAAGGAGCTGTCATCGCATAGTAATTAAAGGTATAAATCGAAAGTAAAAGTAAGTTAAACCCTCAACTGTTCACTTTTATGCATGAGTCTTGAGCTTATATCTCCAGCATAGACTTAGTTTTAAGTTAAAAGTTAGCTTGATCTTGGTTCTCAAAGAGTTGAATCGGTTACCATTTTTGCTCTCGTCGCTGCACTTTGCACAAAACAAACTGTCACTTGAGTTTTTTGATCTTTTGCTGTAACCTTTTCATTGTTTGGAGAATGCTTAAAATAGTAGCAGAAAATACTAGTAGTATATCTTAGTTAAATAAAATAATAGAAATTAAGATTAATTTAAAGTCTAATTAATGGATTAATCTGAATAAACAAAGCGGCGTGTTGACACAGTTTTCACATTGTGTTCTTGTGAGTTTTAGTTTTAGTTTTGTGTTGTGGAAGTGGCTTCCAAAGCTTATTTCAGCGCGTGTTCTGCTCTAGTTTCAAATTTAGCAACAGCTTTTGTACAGTTTCCAACACTGACTCGTGTTTTTTTGCTCATATTTTAGCTGTGTGTGAGAACTGTTTGCATTTGGTGCCCGGAAAACTTTTGTTTTTTGCAAATTCGTGTGAATTGTATTTGCATTTGGAACTGTGTCGTTATACTTTAAATTTAGATTTAACATTAAGAAGCCCAATTACGTTTATGAAAATAAAATGAAAAAGGGGAATTTGAAATAAAGTTTTTTTGCAAATTCGTTAAAAGATTGGTGTGTGTTCTTGTGTGTTTGTGTGTGTGGGGGCAAAAGCCTGCCAAGTCGAGAATAGCTTTTAAGTGGGGGTTGGGAAAATTGCACAAATGAGCTGCGGTTTAAACTCGGTCCATTTAAAGCGAAGTCCTTGTTTTCAGTTTTGGCAAAGACAGCTTGAAATGTTGGCTCAAATAAAACGCATTTGCAGCTCATCTATGCAATCGCTTAACCTAAGCACAACACAAAGAAAAGCAACTAGAGTTTCAAAAGCTGAGTAGAGTGCAAAAAACGGGCAACAGGCTACTATAGAATTGTATTAAAAATATCATAGTATGTAAAAATAGACTAGAATAATTTAAGCTCTTAAACTACATAAACTTAAACGAGCTTAAAAAGCCTCTGCTAAGTGCAGTGCATGCATTGATATTATTTTATGTGCTGCGCTTTAAACATATTTAAAAAAAAAATGTAAGTAAAAAATTAATAAATTCAGTAGCTTAGCGCTGGCCTATAAATAACAAAGTAGTACTAATTTAAATACACATAAATGCAATACGACACACGATGCGATAGCGGAGAGTAAAGAGAAGAGGGGCAAGGGCAGGAGTAAATTGATTGCTGGCACAGGCTCAGCTATAAATTCAACTTGTTATAAATTCAAATATACATATCTCACATCAATAATTTATAGAAATACGCGCGGGACAACTGTCATGCCATGTTACAGTTTTTCTTCATTTTTTTCGGTTTCATATTGAGAGAGAGGGGAAAAGCTCATTTGGGGGTCTACACAACTTCATGCATAAAATATGTATGTCAATATTTAAATATTTATAAACACACGCATACATTAGAGATACGGCTTAGCATTAGTTGCAAAAAATATTCTATAGATAAATGTATTTTAGTCAGCGTTTAAAAATGATTACCAAAATCAAATGCAATGGCCCAAAAAATCGAATGCAAAGGCCACACAAAATAATATTGAGAACTTAAAAATGCAGGCAGACGCTTCTTGAGATATCGGAGAATATCTATCGAAAAGCTAATCACAATACTGGCAACCCCTGTACTTGCCTTGATCAGGAACGAAATCGTTATGAAGATGGAGAAGATGAACATGCCGCCCAATCCATATAGATGCAGGGTTCGACGACCTGTGCGATCCATCAGCGGTATGGAGACCAATGTCATTACAACCTGTCAACAGAATATGAAATGCATTAAATAAGAATTGAATATAAAAGCTTCATCGATTAGTCTACCATAATTGCGCCAATGCCTATCGTGGCAAACTTGGCGCTCTCCTCAGTCAGTCCGGAGCTCATGAAGAGCGATGTGGAGTAGTAGAAGACGGCGTTGATACCGCTAAACTGTTGACTCAGCTGCATCACGATGCCAATGATCAATGGCGGACGCAACGTGGGCGAACAGATGAGCTCCATGGTCGATATATGGCTCTCAGACTGCTGAGCACGCTCCTCGGCGCGCATTTCCTCAATGTCCTCATCCACCGAGCCGGAGGCGCGCAGGCGACGCAGTGCTGTAAAGTGAAAATAGTATTTAAAAAATACCATATTTTATAAACAGTATAAATATAATACCATATTTTTAAATAGTATCAAAATAATACCACATTTATAAATAATACTAAAATACGTTTTTTAAATAGTGTTAGAAATATACCACGTTGTATAAATAGTATTAAAATAATACCACATTTTTTTAAATAGTATTAAAATATAACACTTTTTATAAATAGTATTTAAAGATTATCATATTTAATAAATAATATTAGAATAATACCATGTTTTAGAAATAGTATTTACATAATACCACTTTTTAAATATTAAACTGCAGATACCACATTTTACAAATAGTATTTAAATAATAAGTATTAGAATCATACCACGATTCACAAATAGTATTAAATTAATACCACAAAAAACTAAAATACCACGTTTTGTAAATTGTATTTAAATAAAAATATATTTCACACATAGTATTAAAATAATACCGCATTTTAGAAATTACAAACTTTACCTTTACGCGCCTCCTCCTCCCATTGTTTGGTGATGAGCAAATATCTGGGTGATTCGGGACAAACTGGCAGTAATATTAATTGCAATATTGCTGGACAGATGGCCAGACCCAGGAGTATGGGCCAGCCCTCATTAGTGCCTAAGATTTGTTCAATGCCCAGCACCTGGGATAATAGTAAACCTACAGTCACAGCCAATTGATTAACAGTACCTAAGCCACCGCGTAGATTCAGTGGCGCTATTTCAGAGATGTACATTGGCACCAACGATGTATTGAGACCTGTTTTGTAAAGTATTATAGTAGATTAAATACACAATTGATCGTTTTAAAGAGAGTTTACTGTACCGCAATTAACACCAATTATAAATCGGCCAAGGAATAACATTTCATAGGAATGACTAACTTTGGTAAAACCCATCAAACAAGCGCCCGAAATACCAAGCACATTGTTCAACAATAGACCGCCTTTTCTGTAAGTACAAAATCGAAATTTGAAGATATTTTAGTTGAGCAATGATATAAGAAAACGGCAATCAAATTTGTTTATAATTCTATGAAAAATGTTTCAATACAGCATAATTAAAGAAACATAACATACAATGAAATTTACATTTAATTAATATATAAAATCTTCAGTTGACAGTTAACAATCATAAAGAGACATTCGAAATTCAATTTGAGAAATCAGATTATTTAATATAGCAAATGTCAACCAATTTATCACTTTTAATTTCACATTACAGAAATAATTAAACATATAATTAAGACAAAGAAACATATAAAATATTGCAATTGAAATGAAATAATTGAAAATATAATTAAACTAAGAAACACTTCAAATAATGCAATTGAAATGCAATCAAAATTCTTTAGTTGCTTCAACATTTGATACAGCAAATTGACGAAAATCAATGAAATTTAATATTAGTATTAATTTGATATTTTAATTACGAACCTGCCAAAGCGATTGGCCATCCAGCCACCGCTGAAACCGCCGAGCATACCGCCGATGGCGAATATGGAGACTGCCACCGAGTAGAGCTGCTGAATGAACTCCTCGCTAATGTCCTCGCCATAGCGATCCTTGTATACATCCTTCATGAAATTCTCAATATTCTTCTCGGGCGCATTGATGACTCCAGTGTTGTAGCCAAACTGCAGCATGCCCAGCACCGCCGAGAATATGGAGTAGGTGAGAAAGAAGGTCAGACCCTGTAAAATGTTTGCAATAGAATTATGAAGAAAGTTAATAATACTCTTGAATTGTTCACAGATAATGGGACGGGATTCGGGATGATTCGGGTTGGGTTTGTGCGGGTTCTTCAAACGCTTTGCAAACGAGTGTGCAGCAGAAATAAAATACTATTCATATTATACAAGTACAGTTGAGAGATGAGGCCAATTAGCTACTTAATTTCATTATTTCTAAATCTAAATTAAAAGTAAAACAAAACAAAACACTCTGAACTTTGTGTGGCAAACTGAAACTTGTGGTGGCAACCAAATAGAATAAACACAAAAAGTCGAAAAATAGTTCTCGAATATATTTATTACATAATTTGATTAAAGAACACAACGCAAGAGTAACAAAAATCATAAAGTATCGTTTTAATTGTGTGAATTTCAAAGCCGTCTGTGTATGTGGTTGGGTATTCGAAAGTTGCACCCATGCAAAAGTATATATAAATATATATACACGGATATTATTCCATCATGAGCACAACTTGTCGAGAGTGTTCGGTATTGTTCGGTTGTGTGTGTTGGTGTGTGTGTGTATGTGAGAGTTTGTATCGTGTGTGTGTATTTTGGGTGTTTTTGGTTTGGTTTGGTTTTGTACATGAATAGAAATGAAATTCAAGTATTTAATTACACAACATGGCAAATAATTTAAGCTACAAACTTGTTCTAAAAGTCTTAGCTTCCGTCTGTGTGTGTGCTCCTCCAGTCTGTCGACATATTCGCGCAGCTCCTCAATCTCCTCCTTCACCTGCTGCACAGTGTCCAGTTCATGTTTGATAGCCACCATGTCACGTTTGACCTAAGCTCAAAGAGAGAATTGATAATTGAATCCAATTAGAGGCTGTGCTGCGGCGTGTTAATTATATTTCAGATGTTAGACGCTGCTCACCTCAGATACTTCGCTCTGGCAGCTCTCCACGGACTTGGTCAGCTCCTGCAGCTGTGTCCGGATTTCGCACAAGGCGACTGTCGTCTCCAGGTGTCGATCGCCTCGCTGCAGCTCATCGAGTTTCGCTGATAGATTCATGCTCATCACGCTAACTTGCTTTTGCAAACTACAGTTGCAGTTGCACAGTTGAAGTTGCAATTACACATTCCGCCATCAAAACGAGGGGCGTATTCATACACGGTTTGGCGCAGTGGGCGTGGCCGTGGCCGAGTGCGGGTCATATGCGTGCAATGCATACAATTCAATTCCCAAGACCAAGACGAAGACGTTGCGTGACGTCACGTGCCAACACCAAGTCACGCAAAGTGCCCCCAAGACATTTGCAGTTGCAGTATTGCAGTTCACATTATTTTGCGTTCGTATACGTATTTGTTTACGGGGTTTTGTTACAGTTAAAGAAAATATCAAGCAAAAATGCACTTTAGTTGTACGATATCGCTGGCAAATGCCTTGCTGGCATTTATTACGTATACGTAGAGTAAATTTATATATATACTATATAGAGTACGTCTACAGACTACGTAGTTATTTAGCGTATCAACGTAATTTATTTTGTGGAGCACAAAACGAAATTATTTATGACCGCTTGCATTAAAATTTACCGAGCTATGCAATTATTGAGGAATGAAGCAACATAAATTTTATGGCTTTTGGGCTGCAACTAAAACTCAAAATACAAAATACGAAAAACGCAGAAACACAGAAACACACACAGAGAACTCAGAGAAAGCAAGCACTGAAACTGAAAAGAACTTACACACACACAGATACAAATACAAAAATACAGAACAGGCAACAATAAAGCAGGCAAAAGCTTGAAGTAAACGAAAGGATTTGTGTTTTAGTTCTTGATGTTGTCGTTGTTACTGTTACTGTAACTGTAACTGTTGTGGTGCCACAACGGAAGAGCCAAGCCACTAAGTACATAAAAAGTAAGTTAAAGTAAATTGTTGGCATTTTTCGTTAAGGTTAAGGCAAGAGTAATGCAGCAGCAGCCCACAAATGAAAAGGATAAATGATCTTTGCCGGCACACCGAGACATAAATACTCTTGCATCTATTTGCTGATAGTTTTTGCAATTTATTGCCATTTGTGCAATCCAATTAAGATCACACAAATGTGTTAAGATTAAAATATATTTACATATCTGTTGGACATAAAATGGGAATAACTGATGCAGCCCCTAAAAGTATGTTATAAAAGAGTTTCTTTCTCGATGCCGAATTGCAATTCGGAATTCGTAAAGAAAGCTGTAAATTCTGTTTGTCGTAGATGCGAGTTAGCGTATAGTACGAGTAGTAATCACTTGTGTTGTGACCGGCTTAGATTCGACTTTTGAGTCTTTACGGAATGCATAAAATTTACATTTTCATCAACATGCAACGACATCAAAAACAAATAAACGCCCACGTTCTCTCGGTATGAGTGTTGTGTGTGTGTTGTTGTTGGTGTGTTTGCATTTGCCTTGGCAGGACAGTGAGTTGCCCCCTCTCCGTTGTCCTCCTTCCAAAAAGCACTATATGTACATAGTACCTAGTATCTATGACTGAAAGTGAGAAGTGCTTTTTGTTGGTTGAGCAAACAAAACGCGCGAGTGGCGCCCAAAATCAAACAGCAGCGGGAATAACAAACAAAACAACAACAACGACAACGACAACGAGGCAAAAGTTATAGGCGACAGTTGCACATGCTCTATAGGGAAATTGTTAGAGAATGTTTTACGGGGGAGGAGGAGGCGATAACTGACGTCGCACACACAATGCGCATTCGACACGTAGGCCGCATGCCCCTTGCAAATCCCCTAGCGTTGCCCCCTTTCGCATACACTTGAGTTGGCTGCGCATTATGTTAATACGCCTATGCAGCTGCAGGCGGTGGAGAAGAGAAGGAGAGGAGAGGAGACGAGGAGAGGGCGAGAGTCAGCGAGTTATTCGCAACATGTTGTCATTGTTGTTGTTATTATTGTTATTGTTTTGCATTTCACGGACATTGTTGTGCTGAGCATAAAAGGATTATTTTATGCATACATCAGCAACGAGCGAACAGCAGCAGAACAGAACCCAGAACAGAACCCAGAACCAGAACGAGGCGCATCCTGTGTAAGTTATTGTTCTCTTCATGAAAACAATTGTTGTTTGTATGCGCATATGTATTGGCATGCATAGTCGGTGTATCTCGTCGTATATATCTCGCTCGCTATCTGCTATCTGGTATCCCTATCTATCCTCTGTGTATGAATACGAGCACTTTTGGGCGCGTGTCTCCGTCTCTCTATAACTGCATCTCTATCTGTAGTTGCATTTGTATCTGCATCTGCATCTGCATCTGTATTTCAATACCTTCAAGTATGTATGTATGTGTGTTCGTCTGTCAGCTGCAGGAATTTTCGGTTTTGTGTAACGGATTTGTATACGTGAGCATTTAATAAAATTTCTGCCAATTTCAGCCAGCGCATTGCAATGCTCCAACAGCCAACAGCCATAGCTACTGCAGTCTTTTGTATTCATTTAATGCTTTCGCATATACTCGTTCTACTCGCTCGTTCGCATGTACGTGCAGCTCCTTTGTCCGGATTGCGCCTGCATGTATAAAATATTATTATACATTTGAGTATTTTGTGCATTTTGACAGGGTTCGAGGGAGTGCCACTTAATTTCGGGAAACATGGCAACTGTAACTCGGCAAAAAGGAGATTATGCTGAACACTCACTCAGTCACTCACAGCTGGATGTCAAAGCGAAAAAGCGAAAGACTTCCACTGCATATTTGTCTTTCTCAGAGAGAGCTCAGCAATGCAAGAGTATTCATTGTATTTGCGGCTTGATTTAATTAAAACGCTCAACCGCATCACAGTCTACTTACACAATATTTTCAAGCTTAACAAAAATACAGAAAAAAAGGGAAATTAAAAACTCATCTCATAAGAAGTATAATACACATTTTATCAGATCAAAGTTTTGTTAAAACCAATTGGCATGGCATTGGGACATTCACCAAATGTACACAATTTTTTTTGCATTCGTTTTTTTTTTTGTCGTTATTATCGTTATTATTTTTGTAAAAGTTTTGTTTCGTTGAATTTTTGCGTTACATTTCGGTTTTCTCGGTTTCATTAAAGTTTTTTCTCTCTCTCATTCTTTGTGGTATTTATTTTTGTAATAATTTGCATGAATTGACGTTTTATTTGTAGTTTTGAAATTTGATTTATATTCGGTTTTTGTTTTTCATCTTTTTATGTTATGCCAAGCAGAACGTAAAATGAGACAAGAACAGATGAGATATACAATTACGTGTTCAATTACAAAATATAATGCAACAATTTCCATGGCACACGTTCAATGTGAAGTGAATAGATAACAAATTAGCAACAAATGTTTCGATTGTTGTTTGTAAACAATTTTCATTTTTTGTTGTTGTTGTTGGTTTTGGTTTTTTGATTGGTTTGGTGAGAGGACCATTCCGCCAATTGGTGAAAATCAAAATGTAAATTACGTATACGTACGAGTATTTTTAGGAAGATGGACGATTGTAGTAATCAAAATCAAAATCAAAATGGAAAGTGGAAATGATAAACCTGAAAATATTGTGTGACTTTTGACTGATGGGTTGTTGAGGTTTCTCCCTCTTCTTTTTCTTTTTTTTTTTGTGGTGGTTTAAAAGAGAGATGAGGATAACGCACGAGATTGTGGAAGGTGGCAAGCTAATTATGGCTTTGATGACATGCAAAGTGCGAGAGGGTCGAGAACTGAATGTGTTGAGTGGCCAATGCTGATTGACTGCCTGGCCGAGCAGTTCATGTTATTGCAGCTGAGTGTAAGCCTCTCTTTTCCACATGTGTGTGTGTGTGTGAGCGTGGTTGTGCTTTGAAGTGTGTACAGCGACTTAATGGCACTCGAACACTTTTCGGCATGTCATAAAGAACATAGCACACACACACACACAGACAGATAGACACACTCACAGTCACACACAATAAGAGCAGCAGAGGCTTCAGTTCACAGATTGTTGTGGCTGCTCTCGAGTGCTCTACAAAACGCATGAACTGAGTGGTTAAAGAGCGATGCAGTGGTGTGATGTGGTGTTGTATGCTGGTTTATGGTTGGTGAGGGAGAAGGAAGAGTAGTTAAAGGGGAAGAGTGACAGCCCAAAAACATACTTTAAACTATTTCGCAACACACTCTCTCGCTCTCGCTCTCACTCGGAATCGGTTGCCACAATTATTACAATTAAACAACTAAATTAAATTTCGGGCACATTAATTGAATTTTAATTGGCTTACATGCAATTTCGGGGGCGGTAACAGGAAATTTATTATTCGGTTTTGAGCAAATATTCTAAATAATTAACAAATCAATTTGATGGTCAATGAAGTGCCAAACATGAGTGCAAAGTGGAGAGTGTAAAGAAGGGAGGAGAGTGGGTGACTTATGTTACAATAGAGAAAAGAGAGTTGATATATTGATTGATATATATGTAAGATAGATAGGTAGATAGATAGATAAGTAAGTATGTATGTAAAGTAGCAATGTAGCAAGTAAGTGAAGAAGTATCTTATGGAAATTGCATACTCATTGAGTGGCGTGAATACCAAACCACTTTGGGTGTGGCTTCTTTTGATTGTTGTTGCAGTTGTTGTTATAGTTGTTGTGGTTAATATTTTTATTGTTGTTGTTCGAGTTGTTCAAGTTGTCGATTGATGATTGGTGGCAGGGAACAAAGAACAAAGTTATGTTTTGAAATTGAAAACGTGTATTAAACAATCCATAATCGAAATTGGAATTGGAATTTTGAATTCTTATCTATCTACAAAGTGACATCTGAATGATGAAGCTGATTTTGATTGGTGCTGCATAAAATCAAAATTAATTCAATTGAAATACGTGTATGATTGAATTTTAAAGAGAGCAGCTCTTTCTTTAGATTCGGATTTTGGATTTCGGATTTTGCATTGTCACATATGCAGATGATTTTTATGCTCAATTGATTGAAGATTGACATGGAATTTAAATGAGTTTTATACAATGATGATGACAGAGACAGTCGGTGTATATAATATGCACAACTTTACACAATTTAACTCAATTCATTTATTTGCATTATGAAATCAATGTGTAACGTTTTTTTACAGCGCGTGTCAAAGCAACAAAGCAACGAAACGAATCAAGCTAATTAACCATTTTTAATTAAAACTCATACAAAATTATGAAATGCCTAGCCCGTTACACTTAACATTACACACTCACACACACGCACATGAATACATGAATACATACACTCACACACACACAGACACACACAGCATGTGAAAGAATAAAAGAAAAAAACGACAATGAGAACGTTTATAATATGTTTGCATTAATTTAAAATATTTGCATTGTGGAAAATAAACAAATTATACACAAAAGACAAAAACACGAAAAAAACGAGAACGAGAAGTGAAATGAATACATGGCGTATGCGTAATGTTCGAGTTGTTAATTATTGCTATGCTTTGTTATTATTAAAATTAATTTTAATAGTTGGGAATGCTTTTGTATATGTACCTGGGTGGCATTGTGCCCATCATTTTGTTGGCTCTTTTTTGTGTTCACACTCCGCCGTTTATTTGATAAATATTTCTCTCTCTCTTTCTTTCTTTCTTTCTCTTTCTCTCTTTTTTTTAGTTATGCATCAAAATACGTTTTGCTTAATTAATATATATTCATTTGTTGAAGTATTTCTTTAATGTTTTCAGCAAATTTCTTAACCCGACCTTTGGTGAATGTCGCATGTGCCCGCAGTTGTTGTTTATATTTTGTTTAATAATTTTAAGTTTTTTGTTTGGGGGGTTGCGCAACAAAAACAACACAACACAGATGCCCTCAATGAATAATTGACATTTTAAGGACACGCGAACATAATTTGCGTAAATCTGTTTATGGAGGGGGGAATAGAATTATTTGTAGAATATATTTTTGCGCACACATAAATAGTTATTAAACGAAAACTAAAATCAGAAACGAAAAACGAAAAATAATTGTAAAAGTTATTTTGCATCTCGTTTATTTGTATTTGCACCATCAATTAAAAAGGCCAAAGTTTTAGGGTCGAATACATAAACAAAAATTAAATTCGAAATTAAATTATATTTGTTCGTGCTTATTGTAATTTATAAATTAAGAACTACCAGAGAGTGTGTAAGTGTGTGAATATGCAATTGTTGTTGGTTGTTTATTTGTCTAACTAAATGCTAATACTTTATGGCGGATATTCTGTGGCATGCAAATTAAATGACGCATAATGAGGCATTCCACGATTGTTTGGTTCATTATGTGTTCATTTCATTTGCATTAACACAACGAACCGACCGGAGTGGAAAATGTTGAATACAAATCAAACTCGAATAACTGAACTGAACTCAACCGAAATGAATTGAGTATAGAGTATTCAAATACTAGATAATGGAACATACTCGAGCAGCAATTGGCGCAAAGTGGCCTCATCCTCGCCATGACATCTTAATCTTGACTCGCGGTCACGATCATCACGACTCGAGTGGCGTTGACGTTTTGGGGCATAGCTGAAGGAATGGCGATAGAAACGTCCGTTGTTTATATTCTCACCTCGATAGGCGTCTGCAAGTCAACACACACAATAACATTAACTAACAGAGTTAGATGTTTATTTTAATCACTCACCTTCGGGTCGCAAGCGAACTGGCGGCGAGGTCAGCTTGAGTTGTGTTGTCGTTGTTGTGGGCGGAGTCTTACGTCGACCTCCAAAAACATAATCGTAAGAATCTTCGCTCAAATTGGACACTGAACACGGCAAAGAATAACGAGCAGGCTCATAAGGATTTATGTTTGTATATATTTTGCTTTAAACACTGGCTCAAAATTATAACGTTACTTAAAACACATAAAGAAAATCACTTAAATGCATTTAAAATAGATACACAAAAAAAATAAAATAAAAGTAAGCAACAGCTGTGCGCAACAAAGTTTTGCACAACAAAAATTACTTGGACAACAGATATTTTTGTTGGTTTAATATTATTATTTAACTTAAAAAGTACTCCAATGGAAGCTCGTGTTTGGTCCTATTTGCTTAAGATGTTCTTGTTGTTGTTATTGTTGTTTGTTTTTTATACTCACTCTACATGAAATTAGTAACGCATAAAAGCATATTATTCAATATAATTTTTAAGTGATTTGTCAAGATTTGATATCATCATTATCATAATGATTATCATTTGTTGTTTTGTCCGAGGGGAAAAAATAGAAGAAGAGAGCACAAAATTGTTGTAGTTTGTTAGCATTTGTTTTTGTTTGTTTTGACAGTTTTTTGGTTGTTTTTTTTTAGGGGGGAGGGGGTTTCACAAAGATAGGTGAAGTGAAATGAGCAAACGGCTGGCAAACGTTCAAAAAATGTTTACAAAGCAGCTGCGAAATACAAAAATTTTGTTTTTTTGTCGTGTTTTTCTAATAAACATTTCCAAAAAACACACACGGCAGCAGCGTCAAAATGCAACTTTAAAAAGGTTTTCTTTTTTTTTTTTTGGGAAATTTACAAATGAAAAAAACAAAAAGTTGTTGATTTTTGTTTTAGTTAAAAAGTTGCAAATACAAAGAGAGCAAGCAGAGAGAGCAGATAGAGGACATTGAGAGCGACATTTAATTAATGGACGACTGTTTGACTGATTGGTTGTGTATTTCTCTTTTTTTGTTTTTTTTTGTTTGTTTTGGGGTTTTGTTATTTTGTTTTTGAAGGGGAATTCGATTGATTGATTGATTGACTGAATGAGTGCGGCGACGAACGCAGCTGGAAAATTCTAAACAAAGGTAACAAAAATACGTGTAACTCTGCGGCATGTTACTGTGAGTGTGAGTGAGTAAGGGAGCGTGACTTTTTGTGTGTTTTTCTGTGGAGGGTGGGGGAGAATGTAAATCAGAGTGAATGTGTAGTCTAGTATCGAGAGTGTAGAGTGTAGATTGTATTTGAATGATGGAGTCGAAAATAAAATACACAAAAATTGATGTTCAAATGGCTTCAAATACAAACGGCAATTATGCTGGCAAACAAATCAAAAATCCAATCTACACATCAATTCAAGTGGCAATAAAATACTTGAAAAATCAAATGATTTCTTTTCTCGCACTCGTATGTGAATAAAAAACGTGTGCATACGAATGAAAGCTATATATATATATATATATATATTGAGATTATATTGTATAAAAACACAGATAACGAACAAAATAAAAGAGAAATGGAAACCAAAAAAGAAGAAGCTAACAACAAACAAACAAACGAGCAAAAACAAAGCAGAAAGCGTTTCGCATTTCTTTTAATTTCTGGGCACCTGGAAATACGCTCAATGGCTGAAGCACTTGGGTGGAACGCAACGGCGGTGGTAGCGGTGGCAGCTGTCCAAACGGATCTTGATCGTTTGAAATGGAAGACGTTGGCGGCGAGATCATCGATAAATCACCATTGGTCGCCATTTCATTACTGTGGCCAGCTGTAAGATGTGAAATGAAGAAATGTAAAAGATGTCAATGATGTTAAGAGTGTTGTTACACGACAAACATTTTAATATTTCGCTTTCATAGCGAAAGAGCTCATGCACAACACAAAAGGCGCCCAAAGGTAAAACGCTGTTGTGGCGCCATATTTCGCACATACATAAATTGTGAGTCCAAAAGGCAAAGGTAAAGGCTCAAGCTGAAGCAGAGTCGGAGTTGGAGGTGGAGTCGGAGGCTGCTGCTAAGTCCGTCGTGGCAGCTGCAAGGTACGCATGCATGAGTGCATAGGCAAAGCTTTTAGCATCGACACATACACACAAACACACCCTCTGAGCCAAAGGATTGGAAGCCGCAGGAGCAGTGAAGCAAGCAGCCGCATATGTGGCTCTTCCTTATGTGTGTTGGCTTAGTTCCAGGAATCGTTTGAGGGATGAGAACGTGAGTGTGTGTGTCTGTGTGTGTGTGTGTCCAGGTCTTGGGTCTCGGGCACGTTGCGTGCCTTTGCATAAAATAGATTTCATTTTGATTCGCTTGAGCAGCAACACAAGGATAACTTTGCGAGAAAACGAAAGAAAACATTGCCAAGACTCGGATGCCCTCAGGCTGATATCATTTTATGGAAAATAGCAAGTACACTTTCCACTTGGAAGTTCTGCATACTAAATTCATTTAATAGGCAAATCAATCTTAACTAAACTTTTACCACAAAACTGTATCTCAATTATTAGCTTTGATTTCATTTCTACTCTAGCAATTTGTGAATGTCGCTGAGTCGTAATAAAAGTTGATTTCATTCAATATCAAAACCAATAATATTGTGTGATAATATCAAGATATCTCTATTTTTACCCTTTCTTCAAAGTTGGCACAATTTGCATTGCTTTCAAGCGACGCTTTTCTTTTCCTTTTCTCTCTCTCTCTTTCTCTTTCGTTTCCTTCACGTACACAACTTTTAGGTAGGCTTAAAAAATGGCTCGCTAGCTGCGATAAATGTGCCCGTAGTCAGGTTCTTGTTGTGGTTGGCTATGGATTCCGCAGGCCATCACTTGAGTCCTTACACGCACACACACACACACACTATAACAACAACAGCAAGGACGACAGCAACACGTGCAGCTCGGTATTTTGAATTTTTATTATTTGCAATTTGCGTTAATGTTGTGGAAAAAAGCATGTGGCTGTTATGGCTGCTGGCTTTAGCTATAAGCATCTCTCATGTAAGTGTGTGTGTGTGTGTGTGTTTGTGTCTTTCTATGGCATATTGAATGGCCATTTGTGGCACACATACACACACCGATACGCTCACCCACACACGCACACACTAATGACCTTTTCATGGCCGACTGTCGATGAATGTTGTAAGAAATGTGGGCAAATTATGGAAGGATCAGGCGTGTATATCCCTTGGCAGTTGTCGTTATTGACAAAATGATTTGTAAACATTTTGCGCGTCATTAGCTGCAGCAACCGATGGTTGAAAAGTCCGCAATGGCATTTAAGCATTTGCGCATTTAACAGATTAAAATCATGCATGCATCAACAACACTGACTACTTCAACCAATCAAGAGGAGGAGGAAACGCAGTCACCTGGTTAAGTTCTTTTGCTTTTGCTGACACTGCAACTGCTTCCGGCTTCAATTGCATCAATGACAACAGAGCAGAGTACAGAGCAGAGCAACCACAGCATCAGCAGCAGTAGTTGGAGTAGCCACAGACAGACCATGTAGGCCAAATAGAAGTCAAGTACCCGACCCATGAGCCACCACTGTCATCGGATGTGAAGAGTCGCCTCAATCTCCACATGTGGCATGCAAATATTTGCTTAAATTTCTGCTGAGGTTAAGTTTTTTGTTTGTTTTGCCTCTGCAGCAGCAGCAGCAGCAACATAAGCATCAAGGGGATCAGTGTTGAACGCTGGTTAAAAGAGGTTCGAGGGCGAGGCAGCAAATGCAGCAACTTGATGACAGACATTCAATGGCCTGTGTGATGCTTCCAGTCTGGGCAGCTGCATCCATCCGCATGTCGCATGCCGCATGCCTGACTGGCTTCCCCTGCTTCTGATCTCTAAGCACGCCCCCGCAAGCCTCTCTTTGCCTTACTCGACTCTAAACTCTATCTCTCTGCTGACATAGAAAAATAGTTGTGGAAAATGGCAGCGCTGCATTTTGACTGCATGCCAAGGCCTCAACGGCACCAGCTTCAACTCTGACGACGATGCTGATGACGCAAGCACTACACATCACTGTGTGTGTGAGTGCATTGAGCAGTAAGTCATTTGCAAGTGTGCGTGTGTATGTGTGTGACTTTGAGGCTTGGCCATTGACAAAAGTTCTCTGCATGCGTCCTTTGCCCTTCTGGCAGTTATGAAAAGTAGCCCCCACCTTCAACCTTCCTTCAGCTGTATCCTTCAGCTTCTTGCCACTGGCCCTCTGTTGGTTTTTAATAATTGAAAATTATGCATTCAATGCTTGCCTCTCTCTCTCTCTCTGTCTCTCTCGATGTGTGTGTGTGTGTTGAGTGCTTGAGTTGAGCTGGGGCGCATATTTCATTGCATACTTTTAGGCATTGCAATCTGCTTATTTGTATTATTTATATTAGATTTATGCGTTTTCAAACAATGTTGTGTAAGCGTGTGTGTGAGTCGACCCTATGCACTATTATCGACCCTCAATGCCCGATTTGAAGCTTTTGTATTTGCATAGCTCACGTTAGATGCGCGGATATTACATTTTTCCGTATTGAATGCTGTCTGTAAATAGTTGCATGCACAGCACACAAAACATGTTGCATTTATTTTTCATTTAATGAAATACTCTGTGTACTAAACCTGTCATAATTCACTAAGTTTTAACTGTCTAAATATATTCTTTATTAAGATTGGGAAGAAAACAAGTAAAAAAGTTTCAGTCGAGTGATGAATTATTCTTAAAAGATACCAAATTAATATGCTGAACAATTTCAAAATATACCGAAAGTTACATTCAATTCCATAGAATACTAAATTGTCATACTAAAATTACCGAATGAGTATAAAAAACTACTAAAATATACCGAATACTGTATTTGGTATACTTTTAAATTTAAAATTTACAAAAGAGTACGAAATATATCTGATTATCAATCAAAGCCTCTAAGTTGTGGAATAAAATGATCTTTTTAAATAACTTTTACAATTTCTATCTGTTTGTTAGTTTTATTAATTATTAATATGCTACCCCTATTTTCATTTAAGTGCTTTCTCTATTAAACCTGTCATAATTCAACTTGTTCTTGCACTTAGCTGTAACTGTCTAAATATATTCTCTATTAAGATTGCCGTAATTATATTTGTTTTTCTTGCTGGGAGGTAAAAAGAGTTATAGCATCACACCCAAATTCATATTGCATTTATTTAAATTTCCAAATATCTTTTTGCTATTATTTTGGTTCTTTTTGTCAAAGTATTTCGTTAACGCTTTCTTGCGTTAACTCGTTGCTCAGCTTGTGAAATTCTTGGCCAGCTTTTAGCGTTGTGGCATAAATAAGATTTTACTTCGTTCGGCCAAATTACTATGCATAACTTGCAGAGTTTTTAACTTTTCACAAGTCATTGCTTAACTTCGCTCGCCTTCGTCTGACAGTTCATTTTATTAGCTTAATTTTTGATTTGTCTAACAACTTGAGCAAATGCACTCGCACTCTCTCATTTATTTCTTGCCCCATTCCGACATTCGCAATCTGTGAAGAACTCTTTTCATAATTGTATTTCTCTTACCGCCGCCGTCTCCAATCAAATTAGCAAGTAAAATTGAAAACTGATTTATTCATGAGCGCAACTAACCATTTTTTGAGATAAGAATAATTTAAAATTCAATTAACTAACATCCCCACCACACACAAACACTTCCTCAGACACACATCAGCAGTCAGCAACAAAAGCAGAGAGAGTTCCGCTTTAGTTTTTGGGGTTCGAGTTTGTTCCGAGTTTGCCAGTTTAGAGTTTGAGTTTGTGTTTGTTATACTAAAGCAGAGTTTTGTCTTGGGGCTTGCATTTGCATTTGCCGCTGCCATTCAACTGTGCGAATGTGAATCAATGAATGTGAGTGAATGTTGTCGCAAAACTCAATTGCGAATGTGCGCTCAACTCACGAGGCTTTTGTCTTAAGCGTTTGTCAACTAAATGCCGTTGATTAAATGAAACAAAAGCCGCACACAGACAACTGCATACACACATACACCTGCATTGAATGCAACCACATGTCTATTAGTTATTGTATGTGTGAGTGTGTGTGAGTGTGTTCATTAATAGGCTTTTGTATTTGTTAACCACAAAAATGATTGCTGCTCAAATGCACTTGAATGTGCCATTGTTGTTGCGGCCATGTTGGATCCCAAACCGCAAAATCCTTTATTATTGCGTTGGCTTAAGCCAGAGAGAACGACGCATGCTACTCGATCGTACAGACCAAAGCATATACACATATAAATTTAATACAGTTTGCAGTTGAACTCAACCGTTGATTGCAAGTTGCAGGGCAAGGAGAGGGGGAGATGGGAAGGGTGGCACAGAGAAAGGAAAGTGCCAGAAAAGAGGACCAAAAGAACGCCGGCAATGTAAGCACGTGTCTGTGGGCGACACTTGACAATCAGCACTCAAAACAGATGGAAACACTCACACAGAAAGAGAACGAGAATGAGGATGAGGATGAGGATGAGACACAGTCAGACAGACAGCTCTCTAAAGATGAAGGCTTGGCTTGGCTTGGCTCCACTGACTGTCGCTGTCGTGGCAAAAGTGAATTGCTTTTCGACATCGACGCCGTCATTGTCATCCTATTGGTTCTGGGTCAGACTCCCGCTTCAGCTTCAACTCTGAGTTTGGGTCTCAGTCGATGTCTGTTTCTGGCTTGGGTCTCTAGTAGCAGGCTGCCATTCGGCTTTTTTGTTCAGCTCACCACGTATTGGCAATGTGGACAGCTGTTCATACACAAACAAACTCACTGGACGCAGCAGCAACAGCACTTTGTTGTCAATATAATCATTTTTGCTTGTTTTTTGGAGGGTAAAGTTTACACGTATTATCAGCACTGTTTATTTGTCAGCATGCGGCTGCACATATATGTATGTATGTACTTTTATGTATATAGAGTGTATTTTAAAAATCACACTCATTACGCTGCAGCACATGCGACGTATGATTAATTTTAAGCTGCCGCCTGAAAGTAGGCAACACTGCAGCTGCGGCAGCATCGAGTGCAACTGCAGCAAAAGTTGTGGGGCATCGCTTTCAACGCCAGCAGCTGGCCATTTAGCGAGAATGAGCTGTCATTTTGCACATTATTAAAATTACTTGAGTGCTTGTCGAAGCTGTCACTCAACGCGATATAGAGGGAGAGAGAGAGAGAAGGGGTCGAACGTCGAACGTGAGTTTTATGTCAAATATATCACGCATACGACCCCGTTGAACGATCAAAAACAACAAGCAAACTCGCATATATTTTCATCGATAATGGCCATAAGCACATCGTATAATATCGAGATGACTTTCTGCTTGAACAAACGTCACAAGTCACAAGGTGTCAAGTTGGAAATAAGTAAATAAGCGAGCTGTTAAAATATTCGTGAAACGTTAGAGGATGAAGTTAGTAAATAAATAATGATAACAAGTGCATTAGAAATATTATTATTTGGTATTGGAAATAATGCCAATAAATAAATAACAATATTATTAATGTTTGTGGTAGTATTATTTATGTATTCAATTTATTCACCGACGTATACTTTATATTCTGTATTGCTTAAATTCTTATTTAAGTAAAGATAATATGATTCAGTTGCCAGATGACCCGATGTGAAAAGATCAGGTGATTAATTAAATAATAATATTAAGTATATTATGAATAATACTATTTAACTTTATTTACTAAATTTATTCACTGTCGAATACGCAACTTTTTGTAAAGAAGAGGTTCATAATATAATTTGTGTTTTCAGTTTCAGTAATTAAATAAATAATAAAATTCGTTAGAGCAACTTTACAGATAATAACAACATAAAGCATTTTTTAAATTCACGCATCGACGTATACGCAATATTTAGTAAAGATGAATTTTCGATAATAATTTCAACTGTCAACTCTTCGATTCGAGTTTAGTCAATTTATGTAAATTCACACATCTACCATATATATAACACATGTATATAATTGGCAACTTGTTGTAAGTGGCCATTAAATTGTGCCAAGCACTGAGGATGTGAACTTTATTTCTTGAGTTTTTGTTAAAAACTTACACTTGTTCGGTTATTTATGACACGAGAGTAATCTGTACTTACCGGTGCACATAGGAAAGCCATTTCGTTGCCAGTCCAGGGCCAAAGTAGTGAGTTATCATGCGTTACTCTTGCTGCTGATGATGATGATGCTGCTGCTGCTGACGACGACGTCGACGATTAGGATGGAGACGAAGATGCGGGAGAGAAGATGCCACAGTCAGTCAGCGGTCGGTCGGTCGGTTGAGGGTAAATTTTCAGGCTCAGTTGCTCTAATGCTGCTTTGTGCCAGTCGAATCCAATTTTAGCTGCATGAGCTACTCACAGCTCTCGCCTCGCATAAACTTCACTTTTGCCGAGAAATAAAAAGGGACAGGCGGGCACAGCACAGATATAGACACCGACATAGACACTCACGCACACACTTGCACACTTGCACACTTGCACTCACACACACTCGCGCTCGAGAGGAGAGAAAGTGGTGCACACTTTCAGGCGCGCGCCTTTTGCAGTTGGCAAATGATAAAAACTGGCAACACACTGCTAGAAAATATGCATTTTTAATGCCATAAATTAGTTTTGCTGTTTGCCGTTGCCGTTGCCGTTGCCGTGCACCAGGGAACTGCAATGAAAAAGAAGCAGAACAGAGAATAAGAGATAGTTGGAATGTGAATATAAAAAAACAGAGATACATATATACAATATAAAAAGTAAAAGAACCCGAGCTGAGTGTCTAAAGCTGTTTAACGCTATGCATAAAAACCTAAGTGAAATGTGCTCTCATTCTAAATGCGTTTTTAAATTTTACAACGATGCTGCAGCAAAAGGTTTATGTAATTTATAAACTAATAGCCAGCTTCCATTAGCTTCTGCTTCTGATGCTGCTGCTGCTGCCTGCAAAAGGTGGCACAAGTTATATTCATTACAACTAATTTCGTATGCGCCATGGCAAAGACTAACTTTATTTCGTAATAACTAATTGAAATGCAGTTTTTGTGCAAATCTGTTTTTTAAAGCCAACTCGATGGGGCTTTAGAAATCCAGCGGTTTGTTAGTTCTTTCCCAGACAATCCGCTTCACGCTCAGCTGCTTGCAAAAACTCTTTGAATAAAATAGAATAATAGTAAGAGCAGCAGCTGTCCATAAATACAACGAGTACCCTGCAAATCATGTCAGCAAATATGAATATTTCATGTTTTGATGGCAAATATCACATAACAAATTTCCCCTGATCAAATTTAATTCCCACTTACGTGAGTGTTATGCAATTTTCGTTTTTTTTTTCTTTTTGTTGGGGGGAATATTGCCCCGAAAATTAGACAGACAACGTCTGATATTCTTATAATGTCAAGCTAGAACTCAACACTGCTCATTTCGAATGCAGACCGAATCCGCTTTCTTATGCCACTTGGCTATGCTTTTGGAAAAAGTGCAACTCCCAAATCCAATCATAAAAATTGCATAAAAAACTATTTCGACTTGCTGAAAACGGGGCAGAATTGCAAAACGTCGCAAGACTTTGTCCGGAACTGAGTGTTAGTGACTGAAAACTGCAAAATGCCGCTTAAAAATTCATGAGTGTGAAAAGCCGCAACGAGTGAGTGTGAAGAAAGGAGGCAAAAGTTGCTCCCGCAAAACTTTTGGGCAGCCAAACAAAAATCATAACAGAATGCAAGGGCGAAGACCATAAGGGAATCGTCGTTGTCGGTAGGAGATTCAACAATGGAAGAAGAGAGAGAAAGAGTTGAAAAGCTTCAACTGGAGAATTGTGTGGGCGTTCGCCCGCTGCACAACTGACAGTGTGAATGAATGTTTATTGAAAGAACAACGTCAGGTCGCGACCAGCCAAAAAAAAAAAAAGAAGGAAATATAACCTGAATACATGAAACGTCAGAGAATCAGAATCAGAGTCGTGAGCTACTCATATGCATAGGCAATAGCATAAAAATGAGACAGAAGGAGAAAGAAAGAGAGAGAGAGGGAGAGGGATTGCTTGTGATATGGCCCGTGCAGACTCTTGCTTTTCATTCATACGAAATTACCTGCGGCCAAGAGGCGTAATGCCAGTTGGACTGCAAAATCCACTTAGGAAGTTGATACAATCAGTTGCTCTGACGAGCTGCGCGCTCTGCTCGGCTCTCTCTCTCTCTGTCTGCATGTGGATGGATTCATTAAAACGAATTGCTCTGAGTTTTACGGCCCTGTCTCTGCCGCTTTCTCTGCCTCCGTGACCAGGCTCAACCAGGCCAAATAGTCCGAGTAGAGCTCGCCAGGGAATGGGCACGAATACGACTACGAATACGACTACTATATGTAGTACTATACTACACTATATATACGAGGAGTATATGCAGTTTTTGGGGTTTCTGTTATGGGACTCATTGACGTGCAGAAGCCACAACGATGCAAAGAGAGCGAGAGAGAGAGAGAGAGAGAGCATGGATGCTTGGTAGTGCTACTGTGACTGCGATTGTGGCCTGTGGCAGCCTCTGGTGCCTTGGTTTTGTTTGCGCCGCAAAGTATGCAACGGCTGCTGGTTTTGTGCACGGAAGCCAACAAATGAATTAGCCTAGCCTCTGCCTCTGCCTCTGCTTGTTGCCAATGTTCGTCTGTCTCTCTCTCTCTTTCTGTGTCCATTCCAATTGTCTCTATGCTTTGCTTGTTGTTAGTTCGCTTGTTTGTTGTTAGTTGTTCTGTGCGCTGCTTGTTTTGGGCTAAAAACTTTGCACTGGCCACAAGTCGAAAACGCATTAAAACTGTAAATTAACTGGAGTATTGTGCAGATCGGTTACGTGCCCTTTCCACACTCTTACACACATAGCAAGCCAATGCCCCCTTTGATTAGCCACACGACTGCACTTAAAGCGCGCCTAATTAGAAAATACTGCCCCACGTTGGGCGCCAATTGTAACGAGAGCTGTAAACCGCAGACAGAGCTTTTGTTTAGCATTCAGCATCCAGCATCTAGCATCAGTCTCAGCCTCGTTTCAGTCACAGTGTCTCGGTCTTTAGAACGAGCTGTTAATTATTTATATTTTACATTTAATGCGCAGCTTAGGCCAAAACACAACCACGACTCATACACTTACAATACACACTCGTAGCGGGTGTATGTGCGTGTGTGTGTGGCATCTAAGTATTCACATTCACATTCATTTTCATATTCATATGCTCTAGCCGTATCTGAAGCTTTGAGCTTTGAGTCGCTCTAGTTGTTTGAAGTGGGCGCCCGGGCAACACTTCCGCATCAGCGTGAAGCGGTGGCGGTGGCAGTGGCGGTGGCATGTGGCAGAGGGCATTTCATGTGTACAAAAAGGCATAAAGCACACACACACACAGACACACACTCAGATGTAGAGAGAGATTTACATGCATGCATATTGTGCTTACGCATACATTTGTACAAACAAACAAACCCAAAGAGTCTCGTCTCGTCTAAAGTAGAGCGAAGTCGCTCTGAACTAAACTCGTCTCAGTCTCCCACTCCGATTCCCGCTTCAGCCTCGTGCTTCATCTTCCCCAACTGCCACACTCTGGAGCTGTAGCTCTCCATGTCCATGTAACATGTTAATGAACTGCGCCAACTGTGTTTGCACAGAACTTAGTGTAATGTAATCCAAAGGCAACCAGGCAGGCAGGCAGGCAGGCAGCTGATGAGGTAAATGGCACTAAGAAGGAGGGAGGAAGGGGCTAAGAGGTAGGAGGGCAGTCAGCCTGACATTACCAACACACACACACATACACACACACGTAGGCACACCTCAACGCCCCAATGTGTCGAATGTTACGCCAAGGAGTAACTTTGACATTTAGCATTCAAGGCTTATGAGTGCCACAAACACTGAGCGTGGCGGAGTCTGGGGACCACCCAAGAGGCGGAGGAGGGGGCGTGGCGACGGTGGAGGCTGCGCTGCTGACACTGAGGCTGCAAACCGCCTGGGCAATTGCCTTATGGTTATTTTCATAGCCCTGGCCTGGCCACAAACTGCGAGCCAAGTGTGACATGTGCTGCAGCAAAAACGAGCACAGAAATAATAAAAACCAAAAAAAGAGAGAACAGAAAAAAAAACCGAGAGAAACACACACGCAGAAAGGGGGGAGAAAAGAAGACGATGGGAAGGAGAGAGACAACCTGCAAACAGTTGGGATTTTTAGTAGTGACATGCTCGCTTATGGGCCTGCTGCCATCACAGCATTCACAACAGCACAACATCACAGCACATCACAGCTTCTGAGGCAACTGAGTGAGCGTTAACTGTTAGCCACTGGGAAACTGGGGAAATAAAATGTTGTTGCCATTTGCTATGATTCCCAAAGATTGCGAATGACTTTCATAAAATGAAATTATGCCAACTCACACTCATCACACACACATTGCTTTTATTCGAAAAGTTCATTAAAAATGATTATTCTAACGTGTTTTCATTTCGCCATAAACTTTTAATTGACAAATGCGAAATGTCACTTAAAGGATTTCAATCATTTTCTCCTCCCCAATACTTTCTTCTACATCTTTAAAGTAGGCCGAATTCATGCGATGCAATTACGTTGCCTTTGTTTCGGATAATAATAGACAATTATTGTGGCAAAGGGTGTGACAGTTTAAGACGACAATCACTCAAAGTATTATCAAAATATTCATCGAGCAATTGAAAGGCTCTCGAATTATGTATGCGAATCAACTTTAATTACATTTGGCAATCGAACAAATTGCTCCCCTTCTCCATCGACTTGAATTTGCTGAGTGAGTATTACTTACTGCACTTGGGTGAAGTATCTGGCTCTGAGTGGAAGAAGACTTCCATCGATTGACACTTTTGTTGCAATTTACGTAAAATTTATGCATCAAAAATGTGGCACTCTTTGCCTATTGACAGTATTTGAAAAGTCTTTGGCAAGTGGCAGCTTGGGTTGAGCATGCAAATCAACTGCCAGTTTGACGACATAATTATTCATATTGTTGGCCAAAAGATGTTACAGAGAGAGGAAGCAGAGAGTAGAGAGGAGTAGATAGACACGAACCCGGACCTGGCTAGCAGGCGGATCACGAAATGAGAGAGAGATAAGGGGGACAAGTGCAGGGCACTTGCAGCAGTGTCATATTAATTTAGTCAAGTGGCCACTTAAATTTTGCCACGACAACAACACTAACAACTACGATGACAATGACAATGACAATGATGATGACGTTGCTGTGGCAACAAAACCAAGCCAAGCCAAGTCTAGTCGAGTCGAGTCGAGAGGAATGGAAATGCTGAACGTGAAAATGGCAGTCGGTTCTCTTCTGTCTGTCTTTGCTGCGATTTGCATAACTGCATGGATATTAGTTGGCTTAAATGTCAGAGAATTCTCTGATTTTCCACCTTGCTGTGAGGGTCTGAAATGGCAAGGGAAGCAAAGTGAGCGGGGGACATAAAAAAGCTAGTTATTTGTCACAAATGTTGGCAGAATTACAGTAATTTCGACTTGTAAGTCATCCAGTTGTATGGCAAAAGTTCCTCACTGACTTTCCAGTTAGCATAACTTTGTCGAAACTTGTCCCTTTTTGTGTGCGCCTCAAAGTATGCAAAGCAAAAGCGCGAGTGACGTTAAAATGCCGATCCAAAGAGAGGCAGCAACAACAAAGCGACGAAGCAAGGAAGCGAGGAAAGCGAGGCAAAGAGCTGAGTCGAGGCTGTCAGGCCTGTTGTGCCACCCCCGACCGCCTAATGATTACAAATTGCCAGCGGCATTTTAATAACCGCGCGACCGCAAAACAATAAATAAAAATCAAACAATAAACAAAACGCGCACACAAAAGGCCGTGTAATGAAAAAGCGGCAGGATAAAGCTGGCAAATCGGCTAAATGCGGCTTAAATGCATTGCTGCGATTAATATTAATTTCATGCAGTGCAGCACAGTAGAAGCAAAGCAGAAGTAGAGCTGTGTGTGTGGAGCGTGGCACAGTTGGAGGCCGTCCAAGTTGCCATGTTGCATGTGCAACAAAGTCGACAAGTCAATGCTTCTGTGGCTGTGGCTTGCGTTGCTGCTGCTGCTGCTTTGGCTGCTGCTGCTTTGGCTGCTGCTGCTGTTCGTGATGAAGATGAAGTTGACGTTGTTGGCGCTGCCACAAGCACAAGCCGACAAGATGATGACGATGACAATGGGGCACATCATGCGCATCATTAGCCAGCACCAACGAACGAACAGTAGTCAGTGCCACAGCCAGAGTTGCCAAGTTGCTACGATTCATATTCCCTTTTTGCCCCCCCAGAGAGCGTTAGAGCGAACGTCACTCAGTGTGACAGTAATGTTTGCATGCGGTCCCTGGGTGGTGGCACATCTCAAACGCTGCTCTGTGACTGCTCTCCTTACTACTCCCCTCACTCTGCTGTCACCATCTCTATCTCTATCTCTATTTATATTTCTATGTACTCGCATGTGCGTTGCATTCGCAATAATTTCATACGCCACATAAGCCACACAGATTCAATTCGCGCTCACTCCATTTGCAATAGCAAATAGCAATAGCAATCGCAATCGCAATACGAGTTATGTTTCTATGTATTTGTTTCTTCATATTCTCATTCACATTTTCGCATTGCCATTTTCCACTTCAAATTTCAGTGCTAATTGGTGTCTATAGACTGCAAAACCCGAGCATCGGCATCACAAATTAATAGGCAAAGGTCCCAAAAAGCTGATACGACTACGGCAACATTACTAATTTGCGGCATTTCGACTGAAATGCAAACAACAACAACACAACCAAACACACACACACACACACCAACACACACCAGCACAGTGACTCACATAAATTTGCACATTTCCACATTTCCAGCTTTACACATTTGCATATTCATGTTCATTTGAATTTTCATCAAGAGCAGTTCGCTCTCTCTCTCTCTCTCTCTCGCTACCTTTTGATGAAAACTATCAAATTCATGGGGATAATTAACAAAAGCAGCTCCAACCCCCTCAGCACCTTCCCTCCCCACTCAACCTACTTGCTACATTTTTGTACATGTGGCCCAAAAATAGATATTTAATTTGACTTTTAGCGGTTGACGCCAAGGGGATTCGTGCGTCTCTAGCCTGGGGTTCAGTTACACTCTGTGGTTTAAAGTTTTGATCCAGGCAAGAAGAAATATGATGGTTAGCTATAAATTAGAAAGCAGGTTAATGTTAATGTACTCTCTCTCCCCCTCTCCCTCGCTTGTTTGTTTCGAGTTTGGAGTTCGCTTCGAATGGGGAAATGAGCTTGATTGACAGGGGAACCTTGCTGTGATGTGTCTCAAATTGCGTGACAAGTGGAAAAGTATTTCAATGGAAATTTCCGAGATGTGTTTTATGTGTGTAACCACTTTTCCTAAACAGTTCTAATCACTCGCTCACTCTCTTGCGTCCGAATGACAAGTTTTCTTTTATATAACAAACGATTAAACATAGATTAGGCGCATTTATTGCGACCCTTGTCTGATTAGTTAAACGTCTGGCAAGTTTAGACTGTCGAGATAAAAAGCCAAAGTGAACAAAAAAATGTGAAATACCATATTATGCAACAGTTTAAAGTTGAAACAGCAAAATGTGCTTCGATTAAAGCATGAAATTGATTTTCTTGGTTTCGGAAACATTTTAATTTGTGTGTGCATAATAAAATGTTCAATTGATTTTGTATTTATGCACAATTTATAACATGAAAATGCAGTTTCATTCACTTTCTTTGGACATAAAAAACTCGGACACGCATTTAATAAAGTGAAGTGAAAAATGGATAATGGATAAAATGGAAAATGGAAAATGGGGGAAAATTGAATGTATTGGCAACTGGCTATTGCTTCATAATAGATTTATGTATACATTTTATGGAGTTTGTTTAGTCGCGTGGAAGTGCTATAAAAATCATAAACAGCAAATTTGCTGGTAACAATAAATGCAGCAAGAGTCGCAATAAAAAATGTTTAACGAATACAGCTAAAAATATCAAACATAGACTGATTGACTGCGAGATACTCAGTGACTATGTTTAGAAGTAGTTGATAAGAAGATAAGGTATGATTTTTAGTTTTTATTTATAAATATCAAGTGACTTTCATTTTTGAAGTGTTACTATCTCATCTTAACTATGAATCTATATTGTTGAACTATATTTAAACAAATTTAAACAAATGTTTTTTCAAGTAGAAAGATAAGTCACGATTCGTAGTTTTTAATTACTAGTATTAAGTGACTTTCAAATTTAAGGTATTATTATCTCATCGTCTCTAACAATCAATACTGATAATCAACTGTATTTAAAAAAAATGCTATTTTAGCTTTCACTTATTAATATTAAGTAATTTTCGTTTGTAAAGTATCATTCTTTTTAAAAATCTATATTTCCAATTAGCGTTCTTTAAAACAAATGTTTTTTTAGATTTAAATTATTAAGTTTAATTTTCAAAGTAAAAATTACTTTATTTTTTAGCTACAGGAGATGGTTTTTGGCGTAAGAAGATAAGTCACGATTCGTAGTTTTTAATTATTAGCATTAAGTGACTTTCATATTTAAAGTACCTTTATCTCATCTTTATGCACAATCTATATTGTTAATCAAGTCTAGCCAAATATATTTGTAGCATTTATTAATAAATATTAAGTGACTGTCATTATTAAAGTTTTCTTATCTCACATTCTCTAACAATCTTTATTTGTTAATCAACTCTTTTTAAACTAATGTTTTTTGGAGTACAGGGTAACTTGTATGAATGAACGCCATCAACAGCAACAACAACAATAACAACAGTGGTTAATAAATAACAAAATAATCACAATAAATAAATTGTGAGGCCGGAAAAAGGTAGTGTAAATGTTTATAGAGAGGTAAGCAACATCATTGTTGTTGTTATTTTTTTTTTTCGATTGTATTTCGTTGTTATTGTTTTCAGTTGCAACGTGTTTTTTTTTTTTTGTAAATTTGGCTTTGCTTTCGCCGTTCATTGAACGTTTTAATTGAGTTGAGGTTGTTGTTTCTGCTTCTTCTTCTGTTTCTGTTTCTGTCTGTTTGCCTGTCACAGTTTCAGTTCCAGTTGCAGTTGCATTTCGATTTTATTTTGTTGAAAATTAATTTTAAATCCAATTGTTTTTCAGTGTCGAACAGCATCGTTCGTTCGAAACGGCGCAAACTTGTTGCAATTTTCACTTATTGCTTTATCATGTCATGTACTTTGTTGTTGTTATTCTTCATGTCTTGGGCAATGTACCTTGACAGGCAGCGAGAGCGAGACAGCGAGACGGCGAATGTGCAGAGCAAATGAAAGAAGAAGAACAAGCAGCAGAGGCAGTCGCGAAAAAGAAGATTAATGCTATCGAAATATAATAAAAACGAACCTTGCCTGGATTTATATTAATTTATGCTTTAAAGAACCAACAACAACGACGATGTCGGAGATGGCGATGGCGATAAACAAAAATGCGGCAATTGTGTTGTATTGATTTAAATGAGTTGCGTTGATTGCCGAGTCACCGCACACGCACGCACGTATTTAATTATAGTTTATAACACTTTTCAGGCCCCGAAATGGCTGTGAAGTAGACCATAGATGCGCTGCGCCGATAGCAACGAACATAAAACTGTTGGTAATTTGCGTTGTTTTGCCAAGATATCGTCGTGCACACATTCACAAAGCCAAACTAACAAGAATAAGCACCAACAACGCGTAATTAGTGTTATAAACACTGCGACTACGAATACTCGTAGAGAGATGCACGGCACACGACAACTGAACTGACGAGAGACAAGTTCACGATCGCACTGCCTCTGCCTGAAGCTTTTGAGCCGCAGCACAGCAGCAGCGTCAACAGCAGCAGATCAACCGCGTTAGCAGAGAGAGCAAAATCAGCTGAGAGAGAGAACGAAAGAGCGGAACAGTGAGAGAGCGATAAGCAGAGAGGCGAAGTGCAAGAGCTGGCGGATAACAACGTGGCTGGCTCTAAGGCGAAGGCGAAGGCGAAGCCAGGGCAAACCCCAAACATGTAAAAGCGTCTTAGGCAAAATGGGTCGACTGCGCGATACCCTTTATTGATATATAGTATGTTGAAAAATATAAAATACTAAAGTATCGAAAAAAACTACTTTTTTTTAAAAAAAAATTCTTTAATAAGTGAAGAACCTGACAACTTAATAAGTCCCTTAACAAAATAGAGATAATAAAATGAAATGAAATGAAAATGAATGATGATAATGAAACCAAATATAAGTAAAAATATAAAGATTACATAAATAAAAATATCATAAACTTAAGTTAATATGGTGAAGCATTTTTAGGGCACTCATTAATAACTCTATTATTGAATGTTCAACGTTAAAGTCACAAAGCACGTAAAGAAAGCAATCGTTTATTCGCCATAAAACTAGTTTTTGTGCAAAAACTTTAACACTGACGTAATAATCAATTTATTTAGTTGACTATGTTCAGATACCACTGTAATATTAAGTGCAAGTAAATAAATTACAAAAATTGGCATTCATTTACAAAAGTATGACGATTACTCAATATATACATAATAATTCATTTTCTGTCTCTGTTTCACACATTACTTCACAATTTAATATACCCACAATATAGATCACCTACAGGGTATATAAACCTGCTATATCAAAGCTGTTGTTATTGATATTGGAAACGCGACGAAAGTTGAGAAGCAAAACAGAACTGAAACAAAACATGAATGAACAAAAATTCGAAAGTAACTTTTAATTGCGTCCAAGAACTGGTAATGCCCTAAATAAATGAATAAATAGAATAATTCGTGAGATGAAACTGATAATGTGAAGAACTAAAACACTGAAATGCAATGCAAATTATGTGAAATTCCATCTCAAATGCAAGTAAATCCCCAAGCTATTCGTTAGAATAACTTTTATATTAATTTCCATTTATTTAGCTGTAATAAGGCATTCATTAAAGTTGTCACGCAGCTGATCAAGCAACAATGTAATCGCAAGCCGGTTCTAAAAATAATTCGATATATGTATGTATTTAATAGTGGCTCCAACCACAAGCGGGATGCGGGCAGTTGTTGTTGTGACAAGCTTGAAAGCAAGCCGCCACTCCCCCTTTTTTTATGAGCAAGCCAAGGTCAATGTTATAAAAAACACTTTAGTGAGGTTTTCCATTTGTGCTCAAAAATTTACATAGCAGTTGTAGAGCGTAAAGTGCAGGGGAAAAAAAGGAGCGCTAAGCACAAAGCAATGGCAATGGCATTGGCAATGGAAATGCGAATGCGAATGGAAATGAGAATGAGAATGAGAAGCGATGCCAAAGAGGCGACAGCTTTCGGCTTTTTCAGCTAAGCAAATAAAATTTGAATACCCAAAGCTTGAGTGTTGAGCGTTTGGAGTGTTTTTTTGGAGGTGCTGAGTGCTTTTTGAAGTGGCCACCGAGTCTCACTCGCTTCGCTTGCTTACTTAGTTTTCCGCTATTCGACTCGAATTTGGGAGTTTAGTTTGTGGCTGCTAAAGTGGCGTGGAGGAGTGAGAGTGAGAGCAAACAGACAAGATACTTAATGTAATCGCATTTGTATATGGAGTAGCGATAGGGGAGAGAGCACTGAACATACAATTAGACAGCCGCAACACAAATGGGCCTGGCGTGCAGCCCTGTTATCAGAGCTGCGACAGCTGCAACAACAATTAACACAACAACAATTGTTTGTTAGCAAGAGCAACAGCAACAGCAATTCCTATAGGTGGATGAGTAGATTGTTGAGGCGGCTTAGTGCCTGTTGAACGTGTTGCGGCAATTAGTTGAGTGATTCGAGTGGCGAATATACGAACGAGAAGGGCGTTAGCTTTATGGATTGCAGCAAATAAGTAATTAGCTCTTGTTCTCATTCTCATTCTCTCGTTACTGAAGAGAGAGAGAGATTCCCCAACACACAGCACAGCTGGGGAATTTTGCATTGGCAGCTATCTCTCTCTTTCTCTCTCTCTCTGTCTCTCTCTCTGTCTTTCTCTTTGACTTTGAATAGCTTTCAGTCCATTGCTCATTAATCTTGCTTCGAAATGGAGGCAGCCAAAGCTCAAGCTCAACAGATTTGCTGGCGCGTGCAGCGCCTTTAAGTATGCAGCAAACGCTGCGATTTACCCCACTTTGCATACGTGTGTGATTATATGTGTGTGTGTGTGTGTGTCAGTGTGTGTGTGTGCTTTTGCAATTATTTATGTTGTTCATTTGTTTAACGGCGGCTGGCAGGCAGCTTCAACAAAAGCGAGCAATAAAGGCGACGTCGCCGCTGCTGACGTGAGCAAGGACGACAAGGACGACATGTGGCTATAGATGTGGCTGAGGATGCGAATATAGATGTGGCTCTGTAGACGTCGACTACGACGTGGATGTGGACATGGCCAGAAGGAACGATATCATTTACATGCCATGCAGGCGCGCGTTCAGGCCACAGCCACAATGACGCCCACATGGCCGCATACTACAATGGCCAACACAGGACACACACACACAAGCAGGGGAGGAGGAAGGGCAGGCAGAAGTCCTTCCACGGCCAAACATGAGATGTAAAGTTTAACACATAAACTCAAGACAATTTGTGCGCGTATGTGTAAGGAATAAGGCAAAAGGCAAATAATTTACAAGTTCTGAAAAGAAAAGCCAGTCAGCGAAAGAGATAGAGACTCAAGGGGAGGTCAGAGAAGGAAAGAGAGAGAGAGAGAGTGAGAGAGGGCAAGCATGTGCAAATATAAAGAGCGGTCTCAGCTCTGCTTCTTCTTGTTCTTGTTCTGCTTTTGCTGTTGTTGCTGTTGGCGTAGGCCGAAGCCGAGACCGAGACCGAAGAACCGAGAACAGCGCCTTGCCTTGCCTGCCAAGTGTATTAAACAACAACGCACATACGCACACACACACACACACACACAGAGAGACAGACACGCACAAGGCTTAAAATGTGTTACAGCAAAGTGTAAAAATAAATAATTTAAAGTGTGTGTAAGGACACGCTGCAAACGGCCGTCGTTGCTGTCGTCGCTGCCACCGCCATAAAGCGCCAAAGGAGTCGACAGCGAAGGCGGCGTAAATAGTACAAGTCACATACACACACATGCATGTGTGTCCTTACTTAAATGTGCATGTGTGTGAGTGTAATATTTTCTTCATTTTTTTTCTGCGTTCAGTAAACTTTTGCGCTCAATACCACAGCAGCAGTAACAACAACAATAATAACTACAACAAACGGCAGCTGCAGGTTGCCCTTTGAAAGTGTTTTCCGCAATACAACGAACAACAACACCAACTACAATAAGTACAGCAACAACAATAGTCAACAGAAAATAGAGCAAAAACGAGAGAGAAATTTATTATGTTGTTGTCCATGAAGAAGAAAAAAGCCAAGAAAGCATTGGCTACAGCTTAAGCGAAAGTCAGCACAACAAATAGATCAATAGATAATAACTGTTCAATGACAATAAATGTTATTTTCTGCAAGCACAAATTTGTGCCAAAACTTCCATCTTTAAGATTGCTTCAAGTGCGTTTCTACTGATATATAAGAAGAAGTAGCGAACTACAATAAAACTAAGTGTTATTTTCTGCTAGCAATCTAAAATGTGATTTCATAAAATGAATTGAACAGAAAATTTTAAAAATTTATAAATTCATTTTGATCTTAGATATATGTCACGAAATTCTAATTATATTTTAGTTCTTTCAAGGCAAGACTTCATAAATATCCTGTGCTCTTTTATAGACTATTTCAGCAGATTAAGATTGCTTCAATTGCATTTTAGGTATGTGATACAATTAAATGTTATTTGTTGTTGGCAATCTGAAGAAATTATATGTATATAGTTCAACTTTTTAAAATTAATTTAATTCAATATTTTTGGAATTTTAAAGTTCATTTTTATCTTAGATAGATGTCATAAAATTTTTAGTTCCTTCCAGGCAAGACTTCATAATTTTGCCATGCTCTTTGTTAGAGTATCTCAGGAGCAAACAGCGAAAGTCAACCGCAGAGAGGCTGCCAAGAACAAAAGCGAAAGATATGAACAAAAAAAATTGGCAACTCTGCGCAATTATGGGGATCTTTCTGGCTAGAGGAATCAAAAAACAAGAAAAAATGAAAAGAGATAAAGTGGGAGAAGAAATGCGATAAGTGTGTATGGGTTGAGAAAGAGCAGTGGGTAGCTTAGGAATTTGCATATCTGGCATAAAACGAGATGCCAGAGAAAGTGAAAATTGTTGCAAAACAAAAGAAAACTGAAATTGGAATAGCTGGAATAGGTTACGAACCCAAAAACTCATTTGAAACTTTCTTTCTACCATTCTCTACTGCTCAGCCTTGGCAGCGTCCCATATTTACATAAGCGTCGAAGAATGCTTATCTCTCGGGAAAGAGGTCAAGTTGGATGCTCTCTATCAGTGGAAAAATATGTCACTTTATTATTTATTTCTTTGCTTTAGTTTTCATAATGAGCTTAAGCTACTTAACTTAAAGAACTACCATAGAGTATATATTTATTACTCAGCTTGCATTTCTTTTTTGCTCGCCACAATCAATCCTCTTTTGAGCTCTCAGTTCTCGCTTTTCCTTTTCACACTGACTTATTTTATGTGGCTGCAGCAAGCTTTCTACCTTCTGACCTCCTTCGTTGCCCGTTCTCAGTGCTGCGAGAAATCGTAATTCATATTAAAGGAAAATTCTTCGACAATATTTGTGCGTTGGCTTCCTTCATTTTATTTTCTCTTCTCTTCTCCGACTTTCCACTTGGCCACACAGAAAGGTGCGGAAAGTGCAGCACATTTTTCATCATTTAGCAATCTTCCATTTACTGTTTATCAATATGGTGACCATCATTTTTTCCACCATTCGCCATTCCATTCTCAACCACCCCCCATCCCACCATTTGCAAGCCATTAAAGATGCGCAAATAGCGTCTGCATTGCTTCGCAAATATTAAATAAAAATGCGTTTTTCTGCTATTGACAATTTAATAGATGTAATGCTATTTTCCATTCTTTGAGCTTTCTTTGCTTTTATTTGCTTGTTACTTGTTGATGTTGTTGCTGTTGCTGTTGCTCTTGTTTTTGTAGTGCGCAAATATTTATTTAATTATTGCGTGGACAAAGGCGTACAAAACAAAAGCGACAGAAATATGCAGCAAATTATCTTGCCGTTGGCAAAAGACCAGCAGAGAGAGAGAGAGAGAGAGAGAGAGTGAGAGTGAGAGACAAAGGAGAATGCAAATAATAACAATAAGTTACTTAATTAAATTTTTTACATGCCACTGGACTCTGCCGCAGGAGGCGTTTGCCGGACACAGAGAAACACAGAGACACAGAGAGACAGAGCGAAACATTGCCTCTGTGTCACGCTTTGTCTCGAGGTAATTATTATTGAATTGTCTGGGTGAAATTTCAATTATGAAAACCAAATAGTTCAATTATATGAACGCATCTCCGATTTCCATTTACCCATAATTGTTAAACGACAGACATGAATAAAAAAAACAAACGAAAAGGGAAAGCCACTGCTCATTTGATAAGCGACTTAATTATAAAGGGATTTGGCGAAAGGCGTCATAATTAAGCACGCAAAAATGGAATTAATATGTCATTTTGATACTATCACATTAGTGCCACATGCTGCACACCCTCTAAACAAACAGCGAGTGCAACATCAAGTGCAGTAACAGCAACAGCAACAGAAGCAGCAGCAGCCCGCACAAAATCAAAATCCAAACTAATCAAATCAAATTTCAATTATTGTGCTAGGCCATGTGGCTTGTGGGCGTGGCCAGCTAGCAACCAAAGGGGTCACAATGCAATGAGCCTCCACTCTTTGTCCGTTTCCCTTTGCCCGTTGCCCGTTGCCCCTTGTGTGTCGTACATTGCCATTTCACTTGATTACATGCATTTTATATGCGCCCGCCTGAAAGTAGGCTACACTTTTCAATCACAATCAAATTTTATACCCCACACATGCACACATATACAGCTTACCTGTATGTGTGTGTGTGCGATTTACCCGTAGAATCTCACAATCAGATTCATTTACATTTCCGCCGCCCAACAAAACAACAACTAGCAACAACTCCATGGCATACACGTTGTATACTCATTGTTTCGCAGGTTCAGCTGATTGTGAGCGCACTTCGAAATGGAATTTTAGATAACTATACTATAAAATTGAAAGCTGCAACAATGCAAAATTGAGCCTTGAATTTAGCTCGTTCAACACACAAAACAGCGGCAAAATGTTACCACATTGTGAATGAATTTTGCAATAATACGGTTACGATTATAAAATTGCATAAATAGACAAATTGCAAATCGTTACACTCTCAATAGACTAATACCTAACAAACTGAGCGAATCTTTTGTGAACAGACTTCACTACTCAATTCAATACTACGTTATGTTATGGCTTGCATATAATTGTAGCATACTTTTAAGCGCTTTTTAAATTTCCCACTTTAACGAGCAAAACTGTAGTTAAATGCAGTAGAGGCAACTGCAAGTAAAAGCCAGAAAAAAGAAAAATTTATTGAATCTGAAATTTCATAGGTTTTATTAAATATTTTTATGCGCACATTGGGTAAATTTCAAATATGAAATGTTGGGCTTTAAATTGAATAAAAGCAGCCACCAAAAATGCAATATAAAATTTGATAGTAATAATAATAAATAAAATCAAAGTCAGCTGCTGCTGCTGCTGCTGCAACGAACGCTAAGCATAATTTAGTGTATCGTAAAGTTTTTCGTCGAAAAGTAATTTCGTAGTACTGCCACACGCATGTGTGCGTTTGTGTGTGTGAGTTGCACATGTACCATGAAGGGAGAGGGAGGAGGAGGGGCAACAATTGGAGGGAAAACATGCAACCAAATTGACAGTTTGTTAGTCAGGCTTGACGACTCTGGCTTGGCCGAACTTCATGTGTGATTTGTGCACAACACGTCGTATACGTAACGTACTTAGTAACTATTTCAATGCACCTGCGCCGCGGTGGCTGTCGATTGAGCAACATTCTTTTTCCTTTTTTTTTTTTTTGAAGCAGCGACGAGCGACTCATTCTCATTTACATAACAGCCAAACAACTGAGTGTATTAGACATGTGTGTATGTGTATGTGTGTGTGTAGTCAATTCGGCGTTAAAAAGCGTTAAATGTAACAAGCCAGACGGGAAGAAAGTTCGGCTGCCAGGCAGCAAGCAGCAAGGAGTCATTCTGCCAACTACCACAAGCAACAACAATAAAAACTAAATTTAAAATTGGCAGCCGCACACTATAATACACACATACACACACACACACACACACCGAAGAGAGGGAGGCAGACATAACAGCAATTTTGCTTGTTATTCGCTTGAGTTTCATTTCGTTGGTGGCGTATAATTTACATTTTACTTCGGTTCATGAGGTGCCATAATCATAAATTGACAAGTTGAAATTTGCACATGACTGTGGCGCTGCCTTTTTTTTTTTCCCGTTGGCTGTATCTGCATTTTTAATGCATTTCTCCGAAACGGGAAAAGTGAAGAAGAAATGGGCAACGATTCTCCCATCAGTTCTTTGCTGCTGCCCATTAAAGTGCAAAGTGTTTCAGGCGCTTGCAAATTTTTGACATGTTTTTTAAGTAAACTTTTCTCTCTCTCTCTCTCTCTCTCTCTCGGTCGGTTCGGTTTTTATATTTTTGCAAGGCAGGTTACAAGAAATGGTCGACGCAACAAACACAAATTGGCGCGGCTTGTTTACATGATTGCTAAAATATATGCAACGTAATGAAAATTCATCGGCAACAGCACAAAGCAAGCCAGAGCGAGAGAGAGCGAGAGGCAAGTGAATTGATCGAAAAGTTCGTAAACTTTTCGATTTAATTTTTTTGCATTTTGTCTGCAAGTTTCATTTGCCGGCAGAGGGAAAAGTTAATTGAATGGCTTGTACTTCATTTAGAGTAAAGTTTCGACACAATCGGCATAGTTGCATAGCACATTGCAGTGGAACACATACACATAAATTCACACATATATAATACTAACTATGTATGTGTGTGTGTGTGTGTGTATCATCAGATTTTGGACAATCCTGGAGCTGGAAACGGCAGCAATGCGGTTGCCTGCTAATGAAGCAAAAGGCGCAACGTGTCCTGATCCACAATAAAAATGCAAATATTTAAACGAGTGCCGCAAAAGCACGCAAAAAAAACACAGACAGAGCGAGAGAGAGAGAGACTCACAGAAGTCAGGAGTTGGTTGGGTGCTTAAATAAAAACCGCAAAACGCAAACAGAATACGCTACAAATACGTCTGTCTGTCAGTCTCTCAGTCTGCCCGCCTGCCTGCCTGGCTGCCTCGTTGTCTGTCGGACAGACAGACTGTCGCTATATTTGTGTGAAAATTAACACGCAATTTCAGACTGGCCAAAAGCGAGAATAAAAATCAAAATAAAAAACGAAACGAGTTAAGTCGCGCCAAAACGTTTAAAGCTGAAAATCAAACAGACAAAAGACGTGACAGGCAGACAAACAGACACAGAGACTGAAAGACAACACGCAAAACGATCGATGAACACAACCGAAACGTTGAGATAACGTAAAGAAAAGAAGAAAGATGAAAACACAGCTACTCAGACTTTGGTCTTAGCCTTAGCTAAACTCAACTCATCTGGTCTCGGTTCTTGGCTCTCGGTCTTGGCCGTAGTCGATTTGAGTTGCGTTGCGTTGAGTTGACTTGGGTCTTGGCTGGCACACTTTAAAGCATTAGTTGGACATTTTTATGGGCATGGTATTAGGCGCTTAAGACGTTCAAGCCAAAAGGATAACAACAACGCGTCGCACACGCTGCCAACGTGGACAAAATGGACGACGACGATGACTACGACGACTACGACGAAGGCAGGCGACAGCAGACGACGCAGAGACGGACGGACGGACGGACAAACAACGGGCATATAAAAGCAAAGAGGCTAAGTGACAACTAAACTTAATGGCACTTCAACAGCAGCATGGGAAGCAATGGACGCACAAGAGCCCAAGACCAAGCAGACCGACCAGACAGAGCAATAACAACAGCTACGGCAAGGAGAACGACAGCAAGCTGGAACTGAACTGGCTATATCTCCAGCTGTAGGTGCGGTGCAAAACTCAACGGACATTAGCCTCATTGAATTGAATGACAAAACAAACGACGAGCGGAAAGGCAACGGCAACAGCAACAGCAAAGGCGAAAGGCAACAGCAAAGGCAAAGGAAAGGAAAAGACGATGACAACGACAACGAAGACGACAATGTTGTGGATAAGGATAAGCAGTGCGACAACAACAGCAATAAGCTGTTGTACATCAACAAAGCTCAGCCTGTCCTCTGTCCTCTAGTCCGTGGCAAGTGTCGCTGTTGCTGTTGCCCAATGTGGAACAGCGACGAAAATTTTGTATCTAGACAGCATTAAGATAAAGCAAGAAAATGCATACATAAACAACCACAACAAGCCAAACAAACGTTTGACCCCCCGTCGACGAACTGCCAATACACTTGCTCAGCCTAATGATGGTGAAGCTTTATGGCATACTTGAGCGATTTCGAATTTCGTACTGCGACGAGGCGTATACGTAATATCGATAAAGTGCATTTCCATTCTAATCTAGCGTAATTTTAAAGCAATTGCTCGAGGCTTTGGCAAAGATCAGCAAATGATAGAGAGAGAGAGAGAGGGAGAAGAAGCGAGAGAGAGAGAGAGAGAGAGAGGGAGAGTAAAATAGAGCAGTTGAAACTGTTGTTGGGGAAAATCCTAGTGTTAAATATTAATATACTCGCCTATATCCATTTACATAATAATGAACATTTTTGGGTTACAAACTTGATGGCAAAGTTAACGATGCCATCGCCAAAAGCATGGCAACAAAAAACGCTATTAAGGCGAGAAAGAGATGGCCGAAGGTTGACCCAAAATAATGGCCACCAATCTTCGCTTTACTCCCTCCCCTCCCTCTTCCCCTCAACGCTTCGTTGGCGCCCCACGTCGCCAGAAATGGCCATACAAATGTGTGAAAATAGTGGACAATATGTGTGGAAGTCCAAGTGCTTGCTTGTCTCCCATTTGTTCGTGTGCGTGACTGTGCATGTGTGTGTGTAAGTGTGTGAGTTTCAGTGTGTGAGTGTGTAGATGAAGGTGCTGTTAACGCCATTTTTTTGCGTTGGCCTCGATGCCATTTTGCTGTCTATTGTTGTTGTACAATTTCCGCATCCGGCGCGTAAACGTTGCCGCTGGCCAAAGCCAAAGCCAAAGCCGAAGCTGAAGCTGAAGTCGAAGCGTGCGCGTATTGGTTTATGCATGAGGCGTTTGGCCACGCCCCCACGCCTCCGTATTTCGAACACTTCATTTGTCAGCGCTCTGCTCAGCGGGATAGATTGTGGCATGCATTTAAATGAAATGCCAAGCGATTTGAGGCTACTAAGCAACTAAAGAACTCAAGAACTGAATAACTGAGCCAACAGAAGATAGAGAGAGAGAGAGAGACAATGTCAGAGACTCTTTCAAAATGCACTTACCAAAACTGCATCAATTATTCAGCAGCCCATGGCCGGGCTGGGCCTGGTCAGGGATTGAGCCAAGTCGCCAAGTCGCAACGAGTTGAGCAGTTGAGCGCTTCGAGTTTGATGCATGCCTGCGATGAGAAAAAGACAGAGAAACAGAGAGAATGTGTGAGTGAGATGCTTTGAGAATGCGAGAACGAGAACGAGAGAGATGTAAAAATATGGCATAAATATTAAATGCAAAATAGCAAAAGCGAGGCTAAGAAATCTTCCAAACTGGAAGCAACTGCCCTTCAGCAGCTTCAGCAGCTGCTGACGCGGATGGCAAAGGAATCTTTTGGGCGGGTGGCGTGAAATTCTTGAAGTAGGTAAATTTACTAAAATTATGCACATTTTGCCATATTTTCATATATTATTTTTTTGTTCGTTTGTTATAAATAAATCAAATAAAATATGCGCGCGCGTTCACGCTGAAAGCTGAGGCCAAGAAAAACGATAACAACATTCAGCTAGTTGGGAAGCAAAAGAGCAAAAGAGGGGAATTAGTTATAGAGAGGGGGGTGGGGGGAGTAGAAGGTCCTTTGTGACCTGGTTTTTGGTCATAACAATATTGCCAACCGAAGCGTGGTGCAGTGCACACAATTACCGTGCCAACGTTTTGCTGGGCGATAGCGAATGGCGAGGGCGTGGCATTGTGCCACTGACGTCATTGCTGCACTTGCCTCGCCTCGCCTCGCACTCGCACTCGCACAATTACCATTACGCCCTGGCGACGATAACGACGCCAACGACGACGACGACGACGACAGCGACAGGGACGACGACGACGATGGCGACGACGTGACCTGGCGACGGTCACTTGGGCTATGGTTTAAAGCCTGCCCATTGCATACTTTCAGGCGTTGCCCATGGCTGACAAATAGACGCTTCTATATGCATGAATGTCCCCCATCTCTCTTTGTCTTCCCCCTCCTTCACTCTTCACTCTTCAGTCTGTGTGTGTGCAAGTAACAAGGTTAATCAGCTGCCTGTCTGCTCATTTTAATTGGCTTTGAGCTGGCGTCTTAATTGAGTTATAAAAATGCGAAACTATTTTGCGAACAGCGAAATTTAATGCTCAAACGCTTGATGAGACTTTAAACTTAAGACTCGTAAATAACACAGAAAATGGAATAGACGATGAGACGCGATTAAAAAAATAAAAATTCGGAATTAAAAGTTTACACACAAAAATGGAAGTGCGAACTGACTGAATAAGATTAAGCGACTAGCAAATGCGCTGCGGATGAACATTTGAATACATTTGGAGCAGATAATTCCGCAGGGATGAAAAGCTACGCAAGACAAATGACACTGCAACTCGCTCTGAAAATATTATTTATACGAGTAGTTTTGTGACACATTTTTAGCTAGCATTTAAAATCTGCACTTTATTTAATGAGTAATTTATTTAGAGCATTTTCATTTTTAATGATGCAAAAAATTGCAATCGCTTGAAAATACGCAATTAATTTGTTGCCGTTTCCCTGTTTTTTTTTTCTCGTTCGTTCGTTATTTAAGAAACAAAATATGCAGCGAGCAAGTTGATGACCTGGCGAGGGAATTTGTTTTACTCTTAATATAATTACAAACCCTTTTAATATTTTCATCTCTACCTTTTTTGCCGGCACTTGCTCTAAGTGTATCGCGTTCGCGTTCGCTTTTTTTTTTTTTTGTTTTTTATTTAACTCTTTATAAACTGCAGGGCAAGAGAAATTAGAGGAGCGAATGCCAGCAGCAAAAATAAACAAGCGAGTGAGCGTGTTGGCAAAAGCAAAGGCAGGTCAAAGGGGGACAGTTCAGAGTTCAGAGGGGGGAAGGGGGTTAGGTCGCATCACGATAACTCTTTGTAAATACTTTTGCTGCACTTTGGCTGTTGTTGGTTTTTTGTATGCTTTCCTTATTTTTTTTTGCTGCTCATCTCTTCTTTCTTTTTTTTTTTTGTCGCTTCCTTTAGCTTGGCATGGCAAATTTTTATCTCCATTTGCGCGTTGCGCTCGTCTTTTTTTTTTTGCGCGCTAGTGTTTTCTTTTTTCGGTGGAGCTTAACTGGGAAAAATCACGAGCAGGACAAACAGGACAGCGCTGCAGCTGCGCTTTTGTTTTTCGGCATTAGGAAACGGCAAAAGGATATTATTAAGCGTGGATGTCAGCGTTATCGCCCCAGAGTTTTGGACAAAAGCAAGCGCTAAGTGCACAGCGGCAGGACAGCAAATAGGACTAAGAAGTGTCTGCACAAGAGAAGCGCCAAAAGGATGAGCTGAAGACGTGGAAGCAGAGTCGGGGAAAGAGGAAAGGAGGGAAAGAGAAGCAGATCCCTGACGCTGTTCGGAAAGCTCTTTGCCAAATTAAATATTAAAACCATGTGCACTTATGCAACTTTAATGCAATTTTGGGGCAAGTAAACGAGCAGAAAGAGCGAGCAAAAAAAAAATATTGTATGTTTTGGTGGCGGCATCAAATAAGAGCGAATTACGCGAGCATACACCACGTATACTTAATTTTTGTGTGTCTGTTTCTGTCTGTCGCTGTCTCCGTGTGTGTGTGTTCGTTCAATGGCAAATGCCTGCGGTTTTTGTGCGCATATAAAAAAGGATTAATACACTTAAAAGGCAATGGCCAAAGGGGCGGCGAAGGCGTGGCAACGGCGGGTTCTCAATTACAGGGCCACGCTAAGCGCACATTTACGTGAAAGCCAAATGAAGCCACACAGCCAAAAGCAAAAGCAACAGCAAAACAGGCGCAACTACAAAACACGAAGCCGCAGAAAGAGCGCAAAGATGTTGAAGAAACAGAAGAGAGGAGAAAGGAGAGAAGAGAAGAGGAACAGCAGGCTGGCCAATAAAGCGAAGCCGCCTTAATTTAGAGGCAGGCCAAGTTTATGTCGCGCAATGGGTATGAAAAATTCAACAGCAGCGCTGACAACGTTGACAAAGGCAGTGATGAAGGGAAAGAAAAGAGGGAGAACGAGGGGCAGTGAAGCATAGGCACAACTGGCACTCAACCCTCAGGAGTTGCTGTTGCTGTTGTTGCTTTTCTCTGCGAGTTTTGAAATGCCAAAATGTCACAGGCGGTGCTTGCTGTTGCTCCTCTTCTTGTTGTTGCTGTTGCAACTTGAATCACATCCTTCCCGTACAACTAAACATGTGATTTTCGGTCAGACAATGCACAACAAATGCACAAACACATACATTCTAGTTATGCATATGTGTCTGTGTGTGTGTGCTGTGCACTTTGCTGCTTCGCTTGGCTTCGCTTCGCTGTCTTGGCATTTTACGTGCGCCCCTTTCTGTATGCCACACAGTTGAGCTCTTGTTGCAATTGTTGCTGTTGTTGTTGCTTTTTGTTGTCGCGTTGTTCAGCTGAAACAAAGTCGCGCTCCCTGCTGATCCCCATTGTCTTTCCTTCCTTCTTTTCCTCTCTCCTTTTCTCTCTTTGGCCTTTTTGCGCCACCACACAAAACTACATTTTACTGCATGACAATTTATTGAGTTCTTTTTTGGTTGTTCCCCTTTCCCCCTCGCTCTTCACCACTCTTTGCTTGTCCCCTTACTCATTTGCCGCTCTGTGTGGTTTTTGGGTTTTGGTTGCTCTACCCCTCTCAGCTCCTCCACCTCCTCCTTCTACCGCCCTTTTGCCATTGTTCGCTCGCTCGCTCGCTCGTAGGTTCGTTTTGCTGGTTGTAAATTTTTATTGTTCGTCTTTGCGCTATGGCAAAAATGCCGCACGACTTCTTGTTTTTCCAGCAGCAGATAGTATATATTTTATTTGCCATGCTAACTGCAAGACCAAAAGTAGTGGGAGTTGCTCTCGCTCCTCTCTCTCTTCTCTTTCTCTTTCCTTTCTCTTTCTCTAACTTTGGCAAGCAGTCAATGTTGTGCACAATTTATACAAAGTTGAGTTTTGCCAGTTGATGCCAGCCAGTGATTGCTTTAAAGCCAATGAAGCTGCTCAGTTTTCACTTTATGACAATCACCTGTTCAGTGCAGTTGCACTTGGCACACAAAGTGCAGTTTATCAACTGCACAATGTAATTGTAAACAAGCATAAAGAGAAAACAAATGCCACAACAATATAAAGTTAATTTCACAAAAAGCTTCTCGACTATTTGATTAACATTGTAAGTTTTGGCATTGTGATTTAATATTTTGTAATCTTTATATGCGATTTATACGAAATGGTATTGTTTTGGGTCTGTAAAGTTGTTGACTATAAACTGTTTAAAGAGATTGGAAATGAGGGAACTTTAAAGAGAAGGTCAAACGGAACATTTTTGTAATGTCAAAGTAATAAAAAAGAGCATTGGCATGGGATGTTTTAATTGTAGATATTTTTAAACAACAATTGCAGAGAAAACTTTGTAGAATTATTAAGATTTTTTTTAAAGAGAGTGTGTTTCTGTATTTGAAATTAATGGCTCGAAAAAAGTTTACAGTATGTCTCAAAATATCGATGACACATTGGAACACTGCAATAGAATGCAGATGATGGAATAGAATTGAATTGATAAACGCTTTCTTTTAATAATCATTAGTTTGAAATAAACTATAATAGAGACACTCGAAATATAACCTGATAGATGAATAACATTTTAACATTAACATAATGTGTAAAACTAAATTTCATTACTTTACAACTTTCAATCAATCATTTTCCTTTTACTTTCTCGTTCATTTTTTCACGCAATTTCAATGCGAAATACCATTTAATTACACTTTTATTTATTGACTGCTTTAAACACGCTTTCAAATGTTTTCATTCAAATAGTTAATATACAAACAATTTTTTTCCACTTTAGTGTATTCAACATTCGTCCACGAGCTTTATTGAAATTAGTATTTCAATTGGCAATTTCGTTTATACTTAAATTTGTCTTGTTTGCTCTCGTTGTGGTTGCTTTTCTGTTTTATTTCCCTTCGTTGTTTTTTTATTTTTTTGTTGGTCTGTTTTTATTTTATATGCAAAATTTAGTAAATATCACAGTTGCTGCTTGTGCTTGCTTTAGTTTTATGTTTGTGCGTTTTTATTTGTTGCCTTCGCTGTTGGTTTTACTGCTGCTTTCTGTGTATCTTTGTGGCCTGTAACGCCCACACACACACACGTACACAAACACACATAGAGAGAGGCGACACACACACACATGGCACATCATGCGATTTATTTACATATTTCGTATGTTTTCATTGCATTTGCCGCAGTTTGAGAGCAAATATCACAAACATAAATACGAGCTGAATTCCTTGCTTCAATATTAGTTGAGGAAGAATTGCGACACGAGGGAGAAAGGGAGAAAGGGAGGCAACCACAGGCAATCTGTTTAGCATGTGAAATTTACTTGAGATTTTGATTGTGTGAGCCACTGCTGACAAATTTATGAGCTGGCCACAACTCAACTGCAGCTAAACTTCATTCATAACTCCGCTTGCTTTTTCTCTGGCTGGCTGAAAAGGCAATCAAAGCCACAAAAATTGTGCATGCCTCGACACCTGCAGCACACACACAGAAACACACAAACACACACATTCACACATTCAACTCTTTTTCGCTCGCACATATGCAAAATGGGCCATGGCTGTCAGCTGTGGGCGCATAAAAAATGCAATGCCAAGCTCGCTGGGAGCGAACAGAAGCAGAAGCAGAAGCAAAAGCAATGCTGCTGCTGTTGCAGCGTTGACCAGGCGTTGACCAGGGCACACATTAAATATGACCAACATGGCTGCTGTCAAGGGGAGAGAGAGAGAGAGAGAGAGAGGATTGACTTTATATCCGGGCGTGGCACAGCTGTGTGTGTGTGTCGGAGTGTGTGTGAATTTACACACATTGCAATTTGCAGCTTCAGCTTTCGAGTTACTCCAGCAGCTGCTGGTGCTGCGGTCATTTGGCGGTTAGCCGCCTTGTTTCGCGTCGTCGTCCAACGAGCACATCTTCGATTTCGTAGGCTCCACTTCGCTTCAGTTTGTGCCCTTGAGTGCCGTCTCTGGACTATTAAAACAATAAAAAGCTACATAAAACAAACTTTATGCGAACCATGGTCCGAGTGTTCGTGTTCGTTCACGTTTACGTTCACATTCACATTCACGTTCACATTCACGTTTGTTGAGTTGAGTCTGGCAGATTGCCTCGCTTGCTGGCCACAGCAACAAAACCAACAAGTGTTGCCGTTGCCGTTGATGTTGCTGTTGCGGTGTCAGGGCTACACCTGGCTGCACTTGCGGACAACATGTGGTATGCGTTATATTTTATATGGCGCTTGCCTTTAATATTTATGAAAAGTGTTGCCCGCTTTTCGGCGCTGGCCACGATGCTGCGGCATTACTTTCGCCTCATTTCGTGGCCATGCACGTGCCACGCCCCTTTCTCTCACCTCTCACCTCTCTCTCTGCAAGCATATGTGCAAGCCCGTCTGTGTATGCGTCTGTGTGTGTGTGTGTGAGTGAGCTTAAGTGTTGCTATTGGCGCGTTCAACTAATTTGAAATTAATGAAATTCCTTGAATAATTGAATTTGAATCGTTGGCATCTGTGCAATTAGTCGCTGCCATCAAAATGCACACACACATACACTATCACACACACACACACCCATACTCACACACATTGATATCTATAATAAGCAGCGACGTTAACAGCGCACCTCATTATATGTCATGTGATCTCATTATGTCCTGCCGGGCACAACTCGTAACTCTATAAATGTGTGTTCGTGTGTGTGTATTATGTAACACCATAAGCTACACATATGCATATGCATATGCATGCGTGTGTGTGTGTGGCATGTAGATTTACACTGGCGTTATTTAGTGCATGACAGTTAAATGAGTTGTGGCCTGCTATCTCGACTCTCGTTGCTTGTGCTGTAGATTTTGGGCGCATTTAATCAAATAAGTAGGCTTTGGGGCAATAGAGTAATCAAAATTTAAGCTGCTAACTGCTGCCAAATTTAAATTGTGCTCTCTCTCGCTACATCTCGCCATCTCTCAATTAAAGCGAACGATGCAATGCTGGCAAATTTGATTGTAAATAGATTTGATTAAGTATCAAATTGCAATTAATGCTTCAGCAATCACCGAAGCACAGATTGAGTTTCCTCGAGTGCGCATCGAGTGCGGGCATGTAATTAAAATCGTTCTCAAACCGACAACCTCAACTGACATTTTGATGCACTTTAAGCTAATGGGCAAACTATTTAAATTGCGTTTATTTCTAGCAGCAGCAAAATGGCGAATTCTTACCCTCATACTCGTATTGCGTGGTGCAAGTTGTTCGACGATTAGTGGCTCTCATTATGCATTCCCATGGCATTCCCATTCGCACAATGGATACTCGCACAGCTGCCCCAAAGGCAGCTCACACATGCTGCAGCTAACTCGACTCAATGCGACTCGACTCGAGTCGTGCTAACCGTGTTGTAGAAATTCCCCTAGTTGCTCGTATATTACGCATACGCCCTGCGTTCTGCGTTCTGCTATCTGCCATTGCAATCAACATTTCTCATATTTAAAACTGCAAATGCCGTGGCAGGGCAACAAACAGAAAGACAGGGAAGACAGAGAAAGGGAAAGCAGCGAGCGAGCGGTTTAATCGACTTCATTTGCTCATTAGGTAGATAGTTTTGCGCTGTGCAGAGTGCAGAGTGCAGAGCGAAGAGCGCAGAGCGTGTCCTTGCGGCGGGGCTGCATTACAACATTTCTAATGCGATTTTCCGTTCTGACATCGTCTCCATCACTTGCTGGCAAAATGGCGACATCTGCAACGCGTAATTGTTTCCTTGTTAGTTGCATTTGTGGCACGTTCACCTGGTCGCCGTGGCACTCACTGTGGCAGCAGTTGCACGCCGCAGCGACACGTTAAATGCATTTATGAATGGGCTCCGGCTCTGGCTCTGGCTCTGGGATCGTCAATTGTAATTACTTGCAACTACTCGTACTCATCCTGCATGCTGTGTGTCTCTGTATGTGTGTGTGTATGTGTGTGTGCTCATCTATGCTCGACTGTGGGCTGCATTTAGGCTTCGGAACATGTCCCGGCCTTCATTTGCCAACAGAGCCACCGAGCGAACATTAACGCTGCAAATTGTCCGCTTTGTTGCGGTTGCCAGAAGGAGAGACCGTGAAGGTAACGTTTCGCATTACGCATACGCCCCATACGCCATACGCCCCATAAGGCCAATGGTCAGAACAGACTGCTCTGATGGCTTCCTATTAATTTGGTAGCTCAGCTTTTTGTCGCGCTGTAATTGCATTTTATGTTGCCAGACAGAGTTAGTCGTTATTTTGGTTTAATTGGTTTTTGTGTGTTTTTAGCGCTGAATCTATTGGCCTTAATTAAAATGCAACAGTGCGTATGTGCAATGTAACAAAAAGTCACTGAGCACACACTTGCTCACACACACACTCAAATAGAAGAGCCCTAAATAAAAGGCCAATGCTCAATGTTTGCCCAGCACCTGAACTGAACCAACTGAACTACTGAACAGAACAGAACAGAACAGAACAGAACTGAGCTGAGCTGCACTTTTATGACATTGTCACTGGGCGCCGTCGAGAGATAAAATAACTGCAAAATGTTGACAGTCAGCGTTTTGAGGAATGGGTAAGTTTTTATTGACAGCACAATGGCATGATTGCTGCTGACCCAAAAAACAACAACAGCAACAGCTGATAAAAACAAAAAACAAAAAAAAAAGAAAAGGGTAAAATAGACCCTGCTGCCTGTCAACACTTTAAACAACAAAACAAGAAAAAAACAAAAATGTAGCAAAAAGCAATAAACGTTGGTCAACTGCCTTCGTTTTGCTTTTATAATTTACATTGTTTGCGGTGACAGAACCCGCCGGGCAGCCAGTCAACTGTAAAGGGTAACAGCTTCAGCTTCAGCTTCAGCTCGAGCTCGATTTGATGCTCTAAAAATAATCATTTTGTGTCATCGAATGCCATAAATAAATATGCAAGTGAAAACTGGATTTTCTTGAAAGACAAATAATATTGTTTGGGCTTTTGTTATCAACCAAGTGCTTGGCAAAATATTAATAATTTCGTATTTATTTTATTTGTGTTTACGCTTGCTTTAAATGTAAATCTTTTATTCGATTTAATGCACTAAGACGTGGAACTGAAAAGCAGATTTTTGATACATATTTCATTCACTTAAATGATAATATAAATTTAAATATATTTCTTGAATTGTGGCTTCATTTGCATTCTTCGAATGCTTTAAAATTAATAATAAAATAATATTGTTTGGACTTTTGTTATCGACCAACTGCTTGGCAAAATATTAGTAAATTCGTATTTATTTTACATACTTCTGTTCACATACGCTTTAAATGTAAAACTTTTATTCGTAAAACGTGTGAAAATCTGTTTGTAAATTTAAACATATTTTTCTTTTTTATGCTTTGAAAACATTTATTTGGAGTCATCAAAAGCTTTAAAAAATATGGAATTGGAAAGTAGATTTTAATGAAAGACAAAATATTTTGTTTTACGTTTATTATCCATCAAATGATTCCGAAAATATTAATAATTTTTTATTTACTTAAAATGTTTTTATTACTGCTTTAAAAGTAAGCATTTTATCTTATTACGCGTAAATGTGATAAATAAATCTGGAAGCGAACGCTTAATTACAGAGCAGATTTTCTTGGAACCAAAAAGATTTTATAAAGCTTCTTTCGTTATTCGATTTAAAATGATTATTTTTATATTTTTTTGTGATTTTTATAGTATTCTTATATTGTTGTTAAGGTTTAAAAACATTTATTTTGCTGTCATTGAATGCCATCATTAAACACGCATGCAATTGCTGAAGTGAGAAGCGGATTTCCTTAAAGCAAAAAAATGTTTTTAAATACTTGTTTTTTTTTTCGTTCAACTGCGCTACAAAATGTTCATACCCGAACTGCGGATAAAGCTTATGTAGCTATCTACTATTTATCTCTCTGCGAATGTAGGTGAAAGAGGAGGGAAAGAGAGGGGGAGGTGGAAGGCAATTGTCCACTGTCCATGTCCGCTGATTGCAGTGCCAACTGCAAGGACAGACGTCAAGTGTGGCGGGAGTCAGTCGAGGGGGAGGTCAGTTTGAAGTGATTGATGGTTCATGGGCATGTCAATTGCTTGACCGTTTGTTGTATCCACTCTCCGCTCACACACACACACAGACTCACACACTCTCACTCACGTATATGTGTATGTAGTTTGTCGTCCTTCATTCCCTTTGCAGTTGACGTGCTGCTATTGCAGTTTAAACAGATTAGAGCCACTTTTCTGTTGCCCATTTTTGCAGCACAAAAAAGTGCTGCGCGTTTATTGCCGCGTGTTGTGCACGTTGTTCAATTTGATGCGATGCGACACCTGGCCAAGAAGCATCAGCAAAAATAACACACAGCAGCAAAATGAACAACAACATGAATGTGAACGTGAACGTGAACGGGGAAATGTTCTACATGCTGTACTGTTTTTTATTTACCTTGCAAATTAAAATCCAACACATGTTGTTTAATTAAAAAGAATTCGCGCACTACAACGAATATTTCATACGCCCCATTGGCCGCGGCCGTGTTGTAAAAAAAAGCCTCTCAAATAGTCAGTCAGTAGTTGTTACCACGACGTATCACAATGCTTCTGAATTAACGAGCGTAAAAAATCATGCGACAGCAGATTGCAAAATATTTGTGCGCTGTCAATGCAAACGCAAAAATATTTCATCATACGCGTGCGAATCATGCTGTTAAAAAGCTGAAAGCTGAACAAACATTTCAATTGCCCCAAGTTTTTAAATTTGCCAAACATTTAAGAAGCCTTTCTCAACTGTCTGATGGATAAATCTTGTATTTATATATTCGATGCGACACGATGTCTGCAATTGAAACCTTCCATCGTTTTATTTTGTGTGTGTGTGCCATAAATCATGGCTATTCAGCGGCGAAGGCAACTCTGCTGCATATTAAGCGAACTTTCGCCTATAATCATTACCCCTATCAAAATAAAAACCCCAAGCCGCAGACAAACTTTTCACATATGACGCCAAGTTTTCTTCTGCTTCTTCTTTTGGTTTTGGCTTTCCTTCTTCGGTTTTATTCCCTCTTTTCTTTTTTTTTTTTGCTGCTGTCAGTTTGGCTACTTAACTGCAGCTGCAACAGCAACAAACTGCCAACAGCAGCAGCAGCAGCAGGAGAAGGAGCAACAACAAGAAACAAACAAACAAACAAACGTGACGAGTGCAGCCAAATGCCAAATGATGAAATTGAGAGAAAAGCAGTAAAAGCAAAAAAGAAAACGTTGAACGAAGAAAAAAGAGAATCCGACTTGCACACGCAGCGAGGAAAAAGGCAAAATAAAATGGCAGTCGGCAGTCGGCAAAAGAAGAAAAATTTCTAATGAAGTTTTCAACTCGGATGCGAAGAGCACAAAAGTAAATTGATTGCAATTGGAATCAGTAGCAGAAACTCGTAACGTCAATCAAATTGAATTCACACAGATGCTCTACTTGACTCTATATATATAGGCGGAGGGGGCGTGGTGGCTGCCGATACGCATGCCAAAAAGAGAGAGGTAGAGAGGGAGGCGAGTGCAAAAGAAGGCAAAAGGTTCAAAGGCAGCAAAAGGCATATATCATCACATATGAAACTTTGTTAATGAAATAGGTGAGAGTGCGAGTGCTTGAATGTGTGTGTGTGTATGACTGTGTTTCTCTGTATGTGTGTTGTGTGTGGGAGCATGCAATAAAACTTGAGTGAGCTCAACTAAAGAAAATTGCTTTGCAGCTCAAGCTGCTGATTAAAAACGTCAATAAAAATCGAATGCACAGCAGAATTGGAGTTGAATGCAAACGTTCGTTCATTGAATGCCAAATGAGTGCATCTAATGTGAATAGAAATACGTTGCATTATCTAATGAATGGTGCAGCAAACAAAACGTAACAGACTCTAATGCCACAAAGCACACTCAAGTGAGATGAATCGTGCTAAGCAAAAGCAAAAGCTGAAAAGAAAAGTGCTACGAACACTTGCCAAATTTGATTATAATAACTCAAGCACTTAGTTGGCACTGTGTTTTTATTTCCGCTACCCATAGTGTCGAAGGGTATTATAACTAACAATCAGATATAAATTGTTGAAGTTATTTAAGAAATCATTTTATATTGAAAAACTGCTGATGCAGTAATAGTTTAATTACTTTTTTGACAATCTGATATATTTCCAACTATATGGGATATTTTTAATGGTATATCGCTATTCAGTATATTTTAGTAATACTTTGTTATATTAATTTGATGAATTTCATTTGGCAAAAGAACGGCTGTTATAGTCTAGTATTAGTTGCTTTAGTTAAACATCCGGCATCTATTTTACCTTATATTTTTAATGTAATAGTATTTTGATATACCAAATTTAGCATTCTGTATATTTTGATATTTTTTAGTATACTAATTTATTTCATATTACAAAATCAAGGTGGTATATTTTGCATTTTAGTAGAATACCATAATATACCAAATATAGTCTTTGGTATGTTTTGGTATTTTTCAGTATATTAATTTAGCACATTTTATATCTGGTTGTTGTTGTCTATGGTATATTTTTAATGTAATAGTATAACAATATACCAAATATTTTATTCGACATATTTTTGTATTTTTGGTGGATTCTGGTATAAATATTTTGTTGTCGTATGGAATATATTAGTGTTTTTCGGTTAATTTATTTGGTATGTTTTATGAATAATGTTTTGCTGTTATTAAAAAAGAGTTGCAGGTATATCACAGTCGAGCAGACTCGACTCTAGCTTTATTCCTTTTTTTTCATGCTGTGTGCATTGTCATGCAATTCGCTCGTAAGGCCAAAGCCACACCTTCATTTTGATAATGTCACTGTTAAAGTTTTAACACTTGCCAAAAAAAAAAAAAAAACAAAGAAGACCAAACCCAAAAGCTGCCAGACGATGACGTTTGCATTAAAACAAATGTCAGTTGTTGGCGTTGGCGTTGACGTTGACGCTGGCTTTGACTTCAGAGTTGAGCTGGAAGTGGAAGTAGATGAGGAAATGGAAGTGGAGCCGACGACGCTTATCACTCAGAGTCATGAGTAGCGGCATTAAAAAGTGTAGCATACTCTTGAGCGCAACTAAAACTGCCAGCACCAGGCAACTACAACTACAACAACGACAACGATAGCGTCATCAAGCGTGACTGCGATGCCGACAGCGACTGCGACTGCGACGTCGAGGTCAGCGTCAGGTTGCTGCTCATTTCGGCGTCGACTGCAACATTTGTCAACATGCCAAGCGTTTAAGGCATTCGCACGTGTTTCTCACTCTTCCACTCTCTCTCTCTCTCTTTCTCGCTCTTTCGTACTCTTTCTCTGTGTATGTGTGTGTGTGTGTGCTGCACGCTTGACCTGGCGCTGTTTTAACTGTGGTTAACATATTTTTCAAGCGCTTTTGCGGCTAGCAGTGAGCAGCGGCAACAACTTCATTCTTGCTTTTGTGTGGTTTTTATGGCTGCGGTTTGCCAGCTGCAGTTGTTGTTTTCTGAAAAATACTAGCAGCAGTTCACGTAGTTGTTGTTGGTGTTGTTGTTGTTGTTGTTGTTGCTGCTGCAGTTGCTATTGTTGCCACAAAACTAAAACCAGAAGCTGCGTGTTAATTTTACATTTTTACGCTTTCATGGTCGTCACTTGCGTGCGCCGAGCAGAGGAATGCGTTGCCATCTCTCTCTTTCTCTCTCTCTTTCTCTCTCTATCTCTTACTATCTCTTTCTCTTGCGCTGTTGTCTCGGCCATCACTCGATCTGTGGCACGCTCCGTCATTGTGCGGACAAACAGTTTCAGCTCATTGTTTCGTTAAATTTTAAGCAGTTTTAGCCATTTTGTGTGTGAGTGTGTGTGTGTGTGTGTGTGTGTTGTAGTTTTTCCGTTTGCTCTGTTCTCCACATTTTTCTTCTTTTTTTTGTTGTGCTTTAGTTTGCTTTGTTGCCAGTGTTAACCTTTATGGCCGCAACAGTTTAAGCTGATGGCTTTTTTATGGCTGACTTTTCGCATGCTAAGCGCAGATTACGCATACGTCGCGTTGAACGCAGCCAACAGTAAACATCGCACGCACCACACACACACACACACACACACACACACACACACACACCCGCACACACACTCGAACTCAGCAGCTGGCTGGTAAATTTATAAAATCAAACAACGACATGAGATTTGTCGCCTCTCATTGGCAGTTGTGGAAGTGGAGGCGAGTTTTATGTTTCTGCCTGCGCTTTAAAATATGCTGCATTTTCCTTTTTTTTTCCTTCTTTGCGTTCCCATTTTTATTCCCCCATTTTGTGCGCTCAGCGTGCGGTGGGGGAGGCAGGGGCGGAGGCGTGGCAGTAGCAGCCACAGACATTGGCTCTTGGCAGTCTTCTGCGCTGACTTTTTGGCCATTTAAACCAGTTTGAGTGGCATAATCTGCCATTAATTTGAATTATAGCCAAGCCAATCATTTTAGCTTTGCCATTCAGCTGTCAATGCAATTTAATTTATATATATGCTATAACATTTATATATATCTCTGTGTGTGTGTGTGTGTGCGAGTGTAACACGATTGGCAAATGCACGCACTGATAATGCTGATAAACGATTCTGCATGAAAATCACCGAACGAAATCGAAATCGACAGCTTCGAGCTTAAGCTTTTCCATGCAAACAGCAATAGCAGCAATCTCTCTGTGGCTTGCCGCAGATTAAAGACTTAAATTGAAAAGTGCTGCGTTAGAATATTCAAGTAAAATGTCAACCAGATCGTATACGTAATATTCTAACAAGAGAACTCCATTCGAGCTCTAGTGAAGAGTAATTCATTGAAAATATTGTTCAAATTCCATATGAACATATGGATTAATAGCATTTCAATATACCAAATTTAGTTATTGGTATATTATGGAATTAATAGTATATTAATATACCAAATGTAGACATCAGCATATTTTACTATTTGTTCGATATATTTTTTTGCTTTATTTTAAGAATTTTACTGCACTTTTTTGTCATTATAGAATATGAATAGTTTAATCTCACTATCCGTAATATCAGCTGATGGCCCAACAAGAAAACTTCATTGAGTCTCTAGTAGTTTATTGCTATTAGATGTGGAAATAATATTGAAAATATTGCCCATATTAATATCCAACCAAGAGTTGCATATTTGCTTGGAAAAATGTTATCGAATAACCAAATAAATATTTCCACAATTAAGCAGCAAAGAATGCAGCAATATGTGAAGCTATGCTTTGGCCTTTTTTCATCTGCCAGCAACATTTTTCCACATTTTGTTTTTTGGGGAAATAGTCTTCGTCGTCGTATTTTGTTTGTTGGTATTCATCTGGTGCAGTTGGCTTATGTGTGTGTGAGTGTGTGTGTGTGTTGGGGTTGCGAAGGCATCAAAGGCAAAACACTTTGATCGCTTACACTGCACGAACATGGCAAATCAAATGATTTCCGTGCTGGCCGACAACAACAACAATAACAACAAGAACAACATTGTGAAAAGCTGGAGAAATAACAGGCAATGCAACGACATGTCAGCGGAAGTGTTGCTGCTTTCCTTCTAGCATTTACTACAGTCTCAACTGATGTTGTTGTTGTTGTTGTTGTTGCTGTTGCTATGGCAAGTAGGAAAATAGTGTGCAATTTACCTTTCAACTATTAAACGTCCGTGGTAAATGCACAAAGCGAAATCAAAGTGGCATGAAAGCGCACCGAAGACATTGAAAAAGAAAAAGAAGAAAGAAAAAACAAGCAAAAGTAGCAAAAGAAGCATTCGGGCGATAGCTTAACCCTTTTGCAACACGACTAATGCTATTAGAGGGTATTACACACAGCTAAACACACACATCGAACACACGAACACAAACACAAACATGAGCACACACTCACACCGAGCTATAGACACTCAAAGTGAGAGCTCGAGAAAATTAGAAAAAAATATTATTGTATGCATTGTATTGAGTGGTTACGATTTGCAAAGGTGTCCGTAAGTCCTCAGTGCGAAAAGGAAATGCCAATAGCCATAAGAGAGGGAGATGAAGAGAGAAGAGAAGGAGGAGGAGGAGGAGAGTGTGGCAATTCAATGGGTTCAATTTGTGCTCGTCTCTATCTGACTGGCTGACTGGCTGGCTGGCTGCCTGGCTGGCCTCACCTGTCCAGATATGCATGGACTTTTAGGCACTTGGATGCTTAGCAAGCTATTTGGTTTCTGGGGAATGTGAATTCAGAATACGAGACTCGGACTCGGAGCCGGTCTCAGTCTCGAGTTGAGTGCAAAGTTTGTTCAATGATTGCAGCTCTCTCTGCATGAAAATATGAATAAAAGGAAAATTTGTATTTTGAGTGCATGACAAGGGCACTTCAGCCATTGGGCATGCACAAATATTTTTAAGATTTGTGCAATCATTGTTTTTAAATCAAATACAATTGAGGAATTACGAAAGTTGCTATCCGAATGACGCAACAGAAATACTGAGTAAAATAAATAAATTTATATTTATATATTTGACAATGTCTGATAAACTTGAACTCCAATTCAATTAAAGTTGGCACAGAAAATAAGAAAGAAAGCTACAGTCGAGTGTACTCGACTATGAGGTATCCATTTTGAATGATAGAAAAGCAGTTCGGTGTTAATTTTAGGATATACCAAATTAACATACTACGAAAATACTAAAAATAATCTAAATGCCATATTATACTCATACTAAATGTGAAAAATACTATACGTCAAGAGCTATATTTGGTATATTGATGTAGTAAACAAACCAACTAAGACCCTTAGATGAACATGGCTATATCTTCTCGACTGTTGACGCTGATTAAGAATATATATATTTTATATAGTTTCTTGGAGGTACAAATTTATAATGCCCTTCTACCCTATGGATAGCAGGTATAAAAAGCTGCATCATTTCAGCAAATTTAATCAGACTAATGTCGCACACATTTTTCATTAGTTTAAGCTGCTTAATATATAAATATTATTAGGGAAAGTATTAAAATGCTTTAGCTTATTAGGTTTACGTTGGAAGTAAGTGTGTGATGCATAAATTTTTCAATTTAGCAAATGCTGATGCTTATTATCACAAATTGATTTTTCCTGTCAGCTATCCCGCTTATTTATTTTGCATTAGCACTTTTAATTAAACACTTGCCAAGCTGCGAGGGAGACTGAAAGAGAGAGAGTGAAAGGTGGCAGCTGCCAGCAACGATTGCGAGTTCGTAACCTGCCACCTACAAGCTGCCACCTTGCCACCCACTTGCCACCTAAAGCCTGGCACACGGCACCTGGCCGATCCGCTGCACTCGGCAATCATTGTAATTAAATCAATGAATGATTCATGTGAGTGCGCGCTGTCTCCTTTTGCCAACTGCTGTCACTGCTGCTGTTGCTGCTGTTGCTGTTGCATTAATGCAAAATCCATGTACTTAGTGCAAATGGAAAAACGCAGCAGGCAGCAGGCAGCAGACGTCCGACACTTGGCCAAGTGGATGAGAAACAGTGCAAAAAGAGAGGCGACTAAATCAGCGAACGTTGCCAACAGCAGCTGCAACGGAATGCAATGGCAATGGCAACTGCTTCGTGCTAATTTTAGTGCCAATTAATTTGATAGCAAACATTTGCAGCTCATCGCCAATTGTGCAGCACTTGCTGCAGCAGTTCAGCTTTAATTTTGTAAAAGGCTTTTGTGAACATTAACTGCGTTGCCCACCAAACACGTTGACAGTTGTTGTTGTTGTTGTTGTTGTTGTTGTGTACGTGTCCTCCAACTCGGCATCGGACTCGAAGTCGGACTCGACTGGCGCCTTTGGCTCTTGGCTTGTGTGTGAAAATTAAAATAAATTCAGCATGTTTATTGCATTTGCGTTGGGTAATTGCTTATACAATTTTATACGAAATTAAAAGCCACTTTTTTTGTGCATTTAACATTTAAATAGGCTTTTAATTTAAATGAAACGGAAGCGCTGAAGGCAATGTGTGTGCCCCAGATGAGTGTGCGAGTATGTGTGCGGATCGGGACAACCTTTGGCATAATTAGCTTGTGGACATAAATTGCCAGCAAGTCCTGTAAATGTTAATGTGGCAAAATTAATTAAGCATGGCCCAAAAGCCTTTCATAGCGACTCGAAATAAATTTATAGATAATACGCAGCGTAGGCCAAAAATATGCAGAACAAAGAACGAGAGACTGAGAGAGCGAAAGAGAAATAGAAAGAGATAGAGACAGCCAGGTGAGTGTCAACTACAGACATTAAAATGGCGCCCATAAAAAAGTTGTTGTCGATTCTCAAATAAAAAGGCACAAAAGCCGCGCTAAAACTTTTGACACGGAATTTATGGCATTATAATAAACATAATTCATTCACAGCTCACCAAAAAAAAGGAAAAAGGCTTTTAAATTTATTTCAATTGAGCATTTTGATTAATTTCATTTAATTTAAAGTTATCAGCAAAGTGCCAATTAAAACATTCTTCATTTTATAACTTTTAATTAATATTGCGCTACATGCAAGCATATTTGATTGGATATTTTCATGCATAAAATGTAATAATGGAACATAGAATATAATTATAAAATGCAATGTTGTATAGCATATTAATTATACCATATTTGTAGTATTTTTTAAAGTGAAATGAAAAACATTTTGCCTAGACATTTCTCCATTATCTAGTAGGCCAGCAGAGTCGAGTTTTAACTCATTTAAAATATGCAACCGCCATTAGAAGTTATCTCTCTTACATACTATAATCAGGTTTGCCTATCTCTGCAAACTTTCATTTCAATGCAACTCCTGCTACACACACATACATTCTCTCTCTAATCCTCACCTTGCATTTCAAAACAATTTACGTGGCCAGGCAGCTGCGTATCTTTGTTCGTCCGTCTGTCAGTCGCTCCGTTTGTCAGTCACTCAGTCAGTCGTCAGTCGCTCGTCTTCAATTCTGGAATCTGTTTGCTGCTAGCTGTCATTCAAGAGGCGCCGTCGCTCGTTAGCACACCTGGATTTCGAGTCGTCAACATCTTCGTCTTGTCTCGCTGTCGTCGTGGACCACCGCAACGCAGAGGCAAGTGCAGTCGAGCGTTTTCATTCCCCAGCTTGTCAGCAAGCGCAGACACATCTCAGTGTCTCTGTGTCTTTATCTATGTCCTCTGTTGTTGTAGTTGTGCTCTCCTGCAGGAGCAGCTGCAGCCATCATGTCTGTCATTTCTATAACTACTTTTGTTACTTACTAGTTAACTGCATACCAGTTTCTTACCCTTCCTCTCCCCTCTCTCTTTCCACCCACTTTCCACACATGCAGCTACGCAACTTTTGCTTCCATTTACAACTGCTTTCATACTCAACTCAGCTCAGCAGCCCGGCAACTCGGCTCCATCCTTAACACTTTTGCACAATTACATACATTTTTAAGTGCGTTCGTGCCTTGTCTAACTGTTGTTGTATTCATAACCACTTTAGGCCACGCCCACACACCCTTCCCTCCTCCTTATCCTTCTCCGCCTCGCTCTCCAATATGTAGAGTGAGCCTTTATTAAAGTTTTATCGCATTAAAAATTTCTTTGCCACTTGCAAACATTTTTCGTGCAAAAACACCAACAAATAGCATGCCAAAAACTCAGCCAAGGACTAGATTGAGGGGTGTGGAGTGGGGAGTGGGGAGGGAAGTGGCAAGAGACAATGATGTCGTTTCATGTACACCTGTTTCAAGTTGTTTTTATTGTACTTGTTCTTGCTGTTGTTGTTGTCGCTGCTGTGCATATTTGAATACACTTTTCGTTGGCCGCTTAACTTAAATCTCCACTCGTTGCTTGCCCCCAACCCACTCTCCTCCTCTCTCAGCAAACCTGCCCCAATGCAAGTTTAAGTGGGGATTTTACCTTTGGCAAGGCTGTGTTTGCTGTTGTTGTACAGGTAATGACAGTTATGTCAATAAGTTTGCCAACGCACCTTAAGCACTCACTGCAGCAGCAACAACAGCAGCAACAGCAGCGAAAGGCAGTGTATCGAGAGGACTGTGACATATTTCCCTCCTCTCTCTCTACGCTCTCTATGATGTGACATATTTCGCCCAAGTATACCTTTTTCCCTCCCCCTTCCTCCTCTCTATCCTAGCTAATGCACTAAGTGCTTAAAAGCTGCCCCAGCAAATGAAAACTTTTCGTTATTTGAACGAACACAAAAAAATAGAAGCAAAAAAAACAGAGAAGGAAGCTAAAAAAATTGTAATAAAAGATTTTAATTTCTATATATGCACAAGCATATATAGAGTCGTAAATTATATGAAAAGGGGACTTGGGCTTTGTAAACTTTCACAGCATGCAGGCAACCCATTTAGTTTTGCTGGCAACCCTGGCGCAATTCATAAATTCGTCGACCGAAGGAGCAAGAGCCAAAGAGGGTGCAAAACTGCGGCAACACACAGAGAAATAGGAGACACACACACATAAAGGCTGGCACAATGTAGAAGCAGCAGAGAGAGGGGGAGGGGGAGAGTGTTGGATAGAGGAGTGGGGGTAACTAAAAAGTGGCGCAATTTCTTCATGCTTTCCTTTCCATTTTATAAATATATTTCATTTACTCATTTTTTTGAGTATGCAAATTTTGTTGGCAACATTCATTAAATTTAGTTTGCCAGCTGCTTTTCATTTCGGGTGGCACTCAACTTTTTGCAGTTATTTAAGTAGCAAATTTTGGTGCTTTACTCAAATATTTGTGCAACGCTTCAACTTGCCCATGCACCTCGCAGCTCAACGCAAACTCGAACTTGGCAGAGCAGACAGAAGTCCGTCCGTCAGTCCGTCTGTCCGTCCATCAGTCTGTCAGTCCATCACTTTGTCAGTTTTGTTCTGGCATTCAGGTGGAGCAGTTTGATAAGACGAGCAAAACGAGCTTGTTTTGTGGGCCCAAAAAAAAAAAGAAAGACGAATGTTGCAACTGTCTTTCTTGTTGCCTCTTATCTGACCAGCATTTCCCTCACCTTACCTCACCTCACCTTGATGTAACAAAAATTTCAATTTCAAGTGCACTCGACAAACAATTTCACAAAATTTGCAGCCCAACACAGATCTATAGTGTATACTATACCCACTATATAGTTTTTTAGCTACGTATATATATTTTATGCATTTTGCCAACTGAATTTATGGTTATTTTGTTACAGCATTCATTGTTGTTGTTGTTGTTGTTGTTGTTGTTGCCCTCTTCTCGTCCTCGTTCTCTGGGCTTTTCAACAGAAAATTCGTGTACAAAAAGCGCAACATTTATGCAATTAAAGCCAAATTAGCAATGAATGCAGCTCGAGTGCTTTTGCTTTTGGCCCCAGCTACAAAAGTTGCCATCAAACTTTTGGCCTTTTGTAAAGTTTTTGCTTTTGCTGCTTGCCTCAACGCTCCTCGCTCCTCGCTTCCCGCTGCCCTCGCTCTAACCCAGCGAGATGTACCTCTCGTCCCTTTCCACTCTATGGCTTCCTGCGTTTCGCTCAATATCAAGCTGGGGCTCTTTGGGCTGCATAGTTTGCAGTTAGAACTGCGCTGCTTCCAATTAATTTAATGCCTGCCAGTGTAATGAGCGTTTAAGCCTTTCAATGGCGTCATCGTTTGCGACGACAGCAAAAGCAGCAGCTGGCATCGTTATAGTTGTGGCTCCTGCTGCTGCTTGTACAGTTATTGCTGTGTGAGTGTCATTTTATGGCGCTCATAAGCAGGCAATCTTTGGCTCTCTCTCTCTATCTCTCTTTCGCTTTTGCTTTGTGCGACTTCATATTTATGAATTGAAAGCTTAAAAGCCGGACACAGACAGCCACAGCGACATGTGAGCAACTATTATTGAAAGCGAGCAGCGAAAAGCTTGGTTTTAAGCGGGATTTTCATTAGACTTATTTACTCTGCCACTGACCAACGGCACGTATACGTAATGCCAATGTAAAGCGTAGACGTAATATCGCAGCTGATGCACTACTTTAAGCTCGTGCATTTAACTAAGTGAAACTTGCACAGCGAGCCAGATAATAAACTAATAAACTACGGTTAGCCAAAATATTGTGCAAGTTTGCACCTCCTCAATCGGGGCTTAATAAAGGATTTGCGCCTAATTTTGTGAAGCGTTAAGCATGCATTCATCACGATAGTTGCCCAAGTGCCCAATTCACCATCCACCTTTGTGCTTAGTCATGGGCCAGCTGGTAAGCCAGCCAGCACTATAGATTGGTTATCAGATTAAGCTATGTAAGTCGTTGGCCCTCTCACTCCTACCTTCCTGCGACCCTCCTTTCACTCGCCACTTGAAGCACTTAGCCTGCAATATAATCAGGAAAAGCGATTAAAGCACTTGGCCCATTGTTTATTATTACAATATTAACTGAGCTTTTGTTGTTGCTGCCTCTGTGTGTGTGTGTGTATGAGTGTGAGTGTTTGGGCCTGAGTTTGCACTCTAAGCGAAACGCTCTATCAACTTGACTTGGCTTTGGCTTTGGCTTGGCTTTAGCGCCATTGTTTGCACTGCCAACAGGACATCAAAGGACGCGCTCTGCTCTCTCCGACCCCGTCTCCGTCTCCGTCTTCATCTCCATCATGATGTTGCAGCACGCGCCAGCGTTTAACAGCAGGCAGATCATTCATCAATAATTACATGCTGAAAGGCTAAAGGCGATGCCACAAAAATGCTCCCCCTCTCCCTCTCCCTCCACCATCCCACTTCGTCAACCCTTTAGCGAAAAACTTTAGTCCACAAATTCAGCCCCTGTACAAGTCTTGCTTTTGCTACTCAACTAATTTATGCCAAAATGCTTGGCAGACTAATGACACTTTGCAGCAAAAGACGACAGCGACGAAGCACTGCAATCACTGAGAGGGGGGCGGTAGTGAAGAGAGGACTGAAGAAGAGCCCATTCTATGGGCATAGCACGCAAAAGTTTTTGGCATGCCGTTAGTTTGTTGGTACGCTTGTGTTCATTGGTTGTCTGGATGGTTGGTTGGTTGCTTCGTTCGCCTGTCATGCCAAGAAATGTAAAACTTGCGCGAAAAATGATAAATACGCTTAGACCTAATTAACTTGCGACTTTAATTAATTTTTAATGAAAAACTTAATGAGCCGAAAACTAACTGGGCCAATCAGTTGTGCATGTGTTTTTCCTACTCTTTCCACATTCTCAAAACAAACAATTTCAGCTCCCCTGGAAATCGATTTAAACGTAAGCAAACAGCAAGCACTTGAAAACTTGGCAAAAACAATTTCATTTTCACACAAATTAAGTTGTCAAATAAATGCAAAGAAATTATGTTTAAATACTTGAGAGAAAGATCAACACACTGAGAACTTGAAACACTTTCAACTCCAAGTAGCCGAAGTGATGTTCCCGAAAAGTAGTTTAGTTGGCGAAATGCTGAAGTACTATATGAGCAAGATTTCCGAATCTCCGCTTTATGACACATACGTTGTCTTGTCTGACATTCAATCAGTCGCTGCTGCTGTTGCTGCTGCTTCTGCTGCTGCCACGCCCACACAATGACAGCAGCTTTAATTGGATTTTCGCTGTTGCGGCCGCAACAAAAACAACACAAATATCACCCAAAAAAAAAATATTCCAAAAAAAAAATGAAGAGAGAAAGAGAATTGCAATTTTCGACAGGCGGCTGTCGCTTGGTTTCATTTCACTTCACGTTACTTTTGCCCGTCTTTACCCGTCTTTTGGCGAGCTTTTGTTGCCTTTTTTTCCTGGCATCCATTACTTTTTTTTTCTAGCCGTCGCTGCTGCTACTGCTGTTGATGGGTTGGGGTTGCCCTAGCTTTTCTTTGCAATTGGCGCTTGGGTTTTTGGCGCTGTTATTCCTCCGTAACAAAGTTTACATTTCACACATTCATCACTTTTGGCAGCTGCAACTAATAGTGTGCAATGTCGGGCAAATGGACGGCCCCGTTTAGCCAGCTTCTCTTCTCTTCTCTTCTGCTCTGTTCTGTTCTGTTTTTTCTTTCCCCTTTGGTCATGGGCACACATTTTTATTGCACTTCTCGAAGAGAGAAAGAGAGTATGACTTTTGCCAAGTTGTCCAGTTGGTTTGCCAAGAACGGATTACGAATTGTCTGCTCCGAGAGTCTTATAAATCAATGCTTTAAGCTTAAAGGCGCTGAGAAGTCAGCCAGTCAGGCAGTCAGTCAACAGCGAGGGGGGGGGGGAGGGGGCGTGGCATCATCATTTTTTGCACATACTTTGTATGCGATACTTTATATGTCATGCAGAAGAGAAGAGTTCAGCTCACGGCTTCATTCCGTTCCCCGTTCCCCATTTCCCTCAAACCTTGGGCTTGTCCCTGCAGCGTGGCACAATGATGAAGCTGTTGCCGCCTGTTGGCTTAACACTTTGGCGACTGGTGACTCTTGCACGTTGACGTCATAAAGCATCAGACGAGTCGAGTCGAGTCGAGTCGATACGTGCCTTCAATCCAGGCAGAGTCATTGATCATTGCGCTGCCTGGGATACTGATTTATGGAATTCGCATCAATTTTGAATTTTGCAACAACACATGAAGGAGTTCGCTTTGCGTTCGCATTGCGTTCAGCTGAGTTGATAGTCTGTCTCCTGGCCTGTGACAGCGTCTTGAGACGTTTCATAATTCATCTTAATTTTAATTTGCAAGTGATGGAGTGGCTTTCAGCCAAGCAACTAAGCAGCCAAGCAGCCAGCGAGCAATTCAGTCAGGCATTCAAGCGGCTCCAAACTGCAGCTTCATTATCTTAATCTACTACGTTTTTAAGGCGCAAACTTTTAGCCAAGTAGCATCAGCATCAGCATCAGCAGACCGCACACAAATTTGCGCCCAATTGCACTTTGGTGCAGTTTAATCTGCAAAATTGCCGGCCAGGCCAGCAATTTTCACAAATTGCTTACATTACGTAAATGAAGAGACACCAGAGAAGCGTCGCTCCTCCCTCCTCCTTTCCCTTTCCCTTTTCTTCTATCTGTACTGTGAATCCCATTCCATTTCTATCTCCATTGTCATCGTTCAGCTTGTCCTTGTTGCTTTTGCTTTTGCTGTCGTCGTATCGCGGCCCGTCATCAAGGCGCTGCCATATTGCGTATACGCAACGTTTGTCGCTCGCTCGCTTCGCTATACAGCGATTGTGTCTAATTGAGCGCACATTTAACGCTCGTCCACAAATTGCAATACAATTAATTTATGACATTTTCGCATGATAATGCAGTTCAAGCACGTTTCAAGCAGCACTGCGAACTATTTGCACAAATATTTTTAATTAAAAAGCAAATATTAAATCAATGCCGCAACCAAATTAGTTGTTAGTTCTTTCTCCTCCTTCTATACCTTTCCCCCCTAGGTAAAGCATAATTCATTTGGCACAGAAGGCCAACGACAAAGTCGCTTAATTACCAGCGATGCCAACGTCGCAGCCAGCGTCGCATTAACCCATTAATTAAGGTGACGTCAAAGGCAGCAAAGGCAAGCAAGCACCAAAAAGCGATAAAACCATAAAACGATAAAACGAGTAAAAGCCATACACACGCCCACAAAATTGCGGTGGGCGACAGGCAGCAGCCGCAGCTTCCCAAAGACCATTATTGAGTAGAAAAGTAGTCGACAAAAATCTCACTCGCATATTTATGGCCATCTTTTTGAACGGCTGCTGAAACTGAAATTACCAGGAATGCAACCAACTGCGTTTAAGTCTTTGTGCTAAATTCCAGATTCGAATTGTTTAGTTACCTGAAGAGTCAAGTCAAAAAGTTGATGAATATTTAATTGAATCCACAAAGCTATGCCAAAAGTAATTTGATGTGCAACTCAAACTCTTTGCATAGTTAATTCGATTAGTTTAAATATTTAAATTTCGTTTTGCATCACAGCAAACAATAATAATAATAATCATATGCTATTTAAGCCTATTACTGCGTCCGCTTTTCATTTATTCAACATGTTTTAAAGTGCATTTAGTGCCGCATTTAAGCCACACTTCAACAACTTAATTAAACTGTTCGTTTTTGCCATGAAAATTATTTTTAATAGTGACAAATAGATGCACATTAGATTGATAAAGAGCCGACTCATCCGCCATTAGAGTTTACGAGTATAAAATATGCTTATCGATTTCTGACTAATCGGCCAAAAGCTCTTCACCAACTCGGGTCATTCTTCCCCCATCGTTAAGGACATTCATTTGTCTGACTGCGAGAACGAAAAACGCAAAAAACTTTTGACCACTTAATGGCCAAAGCGGAGCGTTCAATGCCAAATGATATGAAATTAGTTTTGTAGCCTTGCGATTTAAAAATTAAAAGAGCTAAAAATCAATGCGATTCTTCTTGCGACCATTTGCTGTGTTCCCAGTGCGTTGTTGTCGATTGTTGTCCTCGTTCGACGTCAGTGCCAACTGGCAGTTCAATAATGAATAATAACGGGCGCGAGTTTACAACGAGGCAGCAACAACAAAAAAAAAGGGGCAGAAAGGGAAAATCAGACTTCGCCTGCTGTGTTGCACTCTGCTGTCTCTTGTGTTGTGCACGCTGTCACAACAATGTGGAAAAACGCAACAACAACAACAACAACAACAAGAAGAAACTTTGGCAATATATTTACAACGCATTACGTGGCATGTCAAGCGTTTTATCGCGCGTATTTTTCAATTTTCACTCTAGCAAAAAGAGGCGTTGCTACTGGCAATGACATGGCCAGGCAGGCAGGCAGGCACTCGCTCTGGCGATGGCAATATGCTTTGCTGGCAGCAAAAATTAAAAAACAGCCACAGCCACAGTCAGAGTCGCAGTCGCCTCTTTTCCTCTTTTCCTAATGCTCGCTCATGTGGTGTGTGTGCTTTCGGTCATATATTTCTTGGCCGCCCGCAAAGATAACGCGAAGCACAGCAGCCCCAGCATATGCCACTCGAATGTGTGTGTGTCCAGCGGTGCAACCTCTTCAAATAGTTGCAAAAAAAAGCAGAAACTTGCGCAAAAAAGTATAACACAGAAAAAAGAACAGAAATTGTAGGAGAGAAGGCAAGTGAAACACATTTCCGAGAATGGATTGGGAAAGGGACGCTCATATCCGCTTTTTGAGCGTTGAGCACAAACAGGAAACACATTATAGCAGCTGGTAGACAGACTTATGTGTAGCACTGTTGAAAAATTGTTACACACGCTGATGCTGTCACTGCCAGGCGTACTCCAACATCTCCTTCTTCTCTGGCTCTTGCTCTTGCTAGTTGATGTTTTGCAGCGTGTTTGTTTTTGTTGCTCTCGCCTCTGTGCACAGTTTTTTACATTTGGTAAATAAACTGCAATGTGAGTTATGTCAAGCAACCAACACATACACACCCGAACGTGTGTAGGTGTGTTGCATAATGGCTGCCATGGCTCATCTATCAAAATACGCGAACAGCAGCGCAACAAACAAAAAAAAGTGTAGCATACTTTCGCGGGCTCTAATGGCAGCCAAACTGCAAACTGCAAGCTGCTGTTGCTGTTGCTGCTTAGCGCACGAAAAACTCTTGTCTACTTATGCACATTTGTCAATTCGAAATGCGATGCCATCCATAAATACAGTTTCAACTCATTTGAAAGTCTAAGCGATACAGGATACGAGCATGTAAGTGCTGAAATAAATTTAGTGCAAATAAACGATATAAATCATGCAGCATTCGATGCATCTTCGAGCCGCAAGCATTATCTATCTTTCTTAGCTGTAGTCAAACGACAAACATGCCATTAGGCATTGGCCTATAAAACTAACTTCCACTTTGGACTACACAAGCCAACGGCCATTTGTTTTTGGGTGTGGATTAATTTGGTTTGGTTTTCTTTTCTTTTTGTGGGGCAGATCAGTTTCCAATTGAGTTTTCTAATGCATTCGCAAAAGGCATTGAAACGTCGAATTTTAGTATTCATTTAGTTGGCTAAATTTAGCGCACAGAAAAAGAACATGCCCAGCAAATTGCTCATTTATTTGCAACTGTCAATATCAATAACAAATTGGTTGTTGTTATGCCCCACACACACACACATAGAGAGAGAGAGACAAGGAAGGAGAGAGAGACTCATTTATATACTATGGAAATGTGCCACACTATCAGTATTCAACGAGGGTTTTTTTTTGGCTTTTTTTTTGGTGCTTTGCGCTTGTGTTTGGTTTCTCTTTGGTAACTTTAGCCGGGGCCGGCAAAACTGACAGGCAGTAATAAAATAAATGAGCCGCCATTCTTTTAAATTGAGTTTAATAAACGTCACACTTCATCGACAAAAGCACTAGGGCCTAACAAGCTGGCCCCAAACAAAAAAAAAAGCGAGCAGGAAAAACCTGAAACCTGAAATCGTAACCGTAACCGAAACTGAAACTGTACCACGCTTGGTTGACTGACATCCCGAGTTCTCGGGTTGTCCCTACAAATGAACTATGAAATGGCCAGGACAACATGCATATTTTGGACACACACATACACATAGAATGGGGGCACACTTATTTATTATTCCCCAAGCGTTTGACCAGCGGCTAACCCCAAAAAACTGAACTAGACTGGACTGAAGAGTGGACCGCATTCAAATGATGTCTTATTTAGTTGCCTCTGCATTGTGCAAATAAAAATGCCATAGTTACAAGCACACACATTGGCTATTGTATAGCCGAGATATATACATATATGTATGTATATGTATGTTTATGTCTATGCAGCCTGGCTGGCTGGCGTTTTTTATGTTTATGGCCTCCGAAGTTGTGCAACAGCATCGCGAAATCGCTTACATGAGATTGTAATTACGATAAACGGCCAAGCGCCAAAGCCTTTAAAAATAAACATGAATATATGGAAGAGAAAGAGAGGAAGAGAGAGAAAGAGAGAGAGAGAGAAAGGATTGCAGTACAAGCGACGCCTTGTTGGCCATAAACCGCCAAATGAGCCAAATAAATGTTATTTATATATGTATAAAAATGTATAAAAAGCAGACGGCAAAAATTGCAAGTACGCGACTTCAACTCTGGTTTCGTTTGCCAACTTGTGTGCAAGCCAATTGCGATTTATTTATATAAAATTCATGCGATATGAAATCATATAGGTAACTAAATATGCCACACAGACAAACAGACAGACAGACAGCCAGACGGACGGACGGACGGACGGACGCGCATACAAACAAAAAAGTGAGCGCCAGACTCAAAGCCATTCAGCAATTGGCTTTTGTGCCAGGGCGTTATGTAAACATTCGACATCGACATCGACATCGAAATCGCAGCGCATCGCATCGTAGTAGGAGTAAAAAGAAAAGGTGGTACATATATCTAGGACCTAGAAACACCAAAAAAAAAAAGAAAGTAACAGCAGTTGGGGGACGCAGACAGGCGCCGTTATTGCGTATAAGCGATTGAGATATTTATTAAGCGCCAGACAACAACAACAACAACAGCATAAAGTAAAGCAAAAGAAAAAAAAACAAGTAAGAAAGCTTCAGTAGAGTGAGCTGGACTTTGAGATACCGCCTACCCATTGTACACCAAAACGGTATTAATTTTAAAATATACCAAACTAATATACCGCAAAAATGCTAGTAATATACCAAAGGTTACAATTGATATATTGATATAGTAGTACATCAAAATATACCGCTGAGTGGAAAATATACCGAAGGCTAACATATACCAGAAACTCAACAAAAGCAACTAAGATCCTTAGACGGACATGGCTATATCGCCTCGACTATTCACGCTAATCAAGAATATATATACTTTATAGGGTCGAAGATTCCACCTTCTACCTTCTTCATACATTTCCTATTAGCACAAAATTAAATCACCCTTCTCCTCTATGAGTAGCGGGTATAAAAACATAACAATACACATTTCTCGACTCATCAAAACTTTGTTGGCCTCGGCAAAGTTAAAGCTTTGTGATTACATTTCAAGTATAGATTGAATACACAAATACACACATACACACACACAGAAAGCGTCTGCACAAATCTTAAGTCGAAACTTGAGGGAGGCAATTGGCGTCGTAAAATTGAATCAAAAATTTAAAAGTCTATAATTTTTTTGTGCCTGTTAATCTTAAGCAAACATAAAATATGTACGAGTATAATAAACTACAAACTGAATTTCAATTGAAATTCAATTATGCAAAATCAAACGAAAATGTATTCGTTAGCTGCTGCAATTTTAATTAAATGCCCCTGGGATTTAATTCTCTAAAAACTCTAATAAATAGATATTTATTAAATATGAATTTTATAGAGGTATTTCTCGATTCGTTTCATTTATTTTGTTGTGTACAAATTGAATTTGAAAGCAAAGCTAAAAATGCTGTAAAAATAAAGCATTAAATGAGTCCTCGAAATTGGAATCAATCGTTGTTCATGTCAAAGCTGCGGGTATAATGCCCGCCAGCGAAATACAATACAAAATATGCTGCTCGATATGTGCTCCATGTGTACGTGTGTGTGTACGGAGTGTGTGTGTGTGTGTGTTTGGCATATGTAAGCAAATACAAACAGCGGAGAGCGAATACCTATGGCAAAATAAACGCGCACATAAATAAAAAGAAAAAAACAGACATTGTCAGAAAAACGCGATGTGCTCGAACGTTTATTTATGGGCCTCGTTCTCGTTGTCGCTGTCGTTGTCGATTTGCGAGTGGGTTTTGCGCTCTGAACTTATGCCCCAAAACAGCAGCAACAACAACAAAGAGAGAGCACATTCATAGAGGTTGGCGCATTTTTAGTTGTTTGATTGCTAATTAAAATGGCAAATCAAAGCGAAAGCGGCTCGAAGCCTCAATGTTGACAGTGTACAATGGAGACGACGCCAAACACACATCGAAACCACACGGCGTGCCATTAATAGAGCGTGAATTTTAGCGCAAACATACAGTGGGCGTGGCTGCCTTTTGTGGAGGAGCAAGCGGTGGCGGAGGCGGAGGTGGAGGCGCTGTGGTGTGCGCATTTGTAGCCCGCAATGTTTTGCCAATCAAACCCCAAAGTCATTTCATTATTGGCTTTGCGTAATCGACGTCAAAGCGTCCCGGGCAAAAGTCAACAAAGCGACGCCGCGATAACGCGTGGCGCGGGGAACGGACCAAGGGGGGGACAAACAGGATACAGGATGGAGAAAGGAGGATACAGGATGAGAAGCGAATCGCGACGGCTGCTGCTGATGCTGCTGATGCTGCCGATGCTGCTGCCCTGCAGTCAACGTCAAAACGTGCATGCAGTCAAGCGGATTGAGGCAAATATTTTCACATTGACACGGCAAAAGGATCAGCAGCAGACAGGACCAACAGAGAGTTGAGTTTCAGATTGGAAGGCGACGCGACTTGACAATAAAGTCAAAAGTGTAAATGACACAGTTCGTTAGGCGCCGCAGAGCATGCAATACATATGTACACAGACACAGTCATATATATATATATTAAATATATAGTATATATATAGAGACAGCGGGGATATATGTGTAGCATATAAAATGGAGCCATAGATACGTTTGTTATGCAAGCTGGGGCGTGGCCCCAAAAAAAAAAAAGAAAAAGGATTGCGGACCAAACATTAATGGAGGCCACAGACAGCCGCATTGAACGAACCAAACTCTGTCAACTCAGTGAGTATCTCAGTCAGTCAGTCAGTCAGTCAGTCAGTTAGTCTGTCAGTGAGTCACTGAGTCAGAGTCTGTGAGCGCAGAAAATTCAATACTGAGGCTGCCAGCAGATTTTGGAGTATGACAAATATTTTATGCGCACATCATAAAAGCGCCTCGAGCCTCGAGACTGCAGCAGGCACAGCACAGAGAAAGAGAGTCACACACACACACACACACGCGCCCCGAAAAAGATACAGAGCACACAAAGATGGGAGGAAGGGAGGTAGGCAAGAGGCTACGGCAGACAACAACAGATAGCAGATACAATCGCTAGCCGTGAGATACGAAAGAAAATTTGTGTAGCAGGACAACGCATAAAAAGCAACGCCAAGGCACTAAATAACAACAAGAGGAGTCAAGCGAGGACAAAGCTTTGAAGTTGCAGCATGGCGATGGCGATGGCGACGAAGCTCCAAACCGAAAAGGAGCACACAAAACAACAACCGAAAAAGCAGCAACAACAAAACAACAGCAGTGTGTGTTTGTGTGTGTGTGTTCGAGTTGAGCAGCAAAGGCTGGCTGGCTGGGAAAATAAAGAAAGCTAAGAATGCTAAACAACAAAAGGTCCGCAAAAACGCAAAAGGCGAAAACGAAAACGCAAACGCAAAAACGAATGGCAAGGTGCAAATAATGCTGAAAGCGCCCCAAAAAGTATGCTACACATTTTTGGCAGCTGCCTAAGTACGTGATAGTGTGTGTATCTGCAGCTGTAAATATATTTATCTCCTTTATGTGTAGGTGTATGCGACTGTGTGTGTGTGTGTGCTTTGCCTGTTGACGTGAAAATTTGCACGTCTTTTGTTGTGCATGCGTGTAAATGTTTCGTGGATTTGATTTCGTTTCGTTTCGTTTCGTAAAATTGAAAAACTAAGCATTGAAAACAACGACAACAGCAAACAAACCGAAAAGCAAATGTTTTATTTGTCTACCGCACACACACAGAGACACAACAAATAAAATACACACACTAAGCGCTCAATGCACTGCGTTTTCTGTGCCAAATTCGTTTTGACGGCATCCAAACAAGAGCAAAAAGGGTTTTTTTTGCGTTGCTTCTTTATTTTACTTTGCGGCCTCTTTTAGTTGTTGTTTTTATAATACAAATAACGAGAATCCCTTCAATACACACACACACACACATACACATACACATATAAATCGCATACTTTTTCTGTCCATCTCTTTTGCTCTCTCTCTGTCTGTGTGTGTGTGTATTTGAGGTCGGGTTGATTGCTTAAGTAAACGCACTCGGGGCAAGCCGCGACGAGCTGTGATGCCTTCAACTTTACTTTACTTGCTCAACATTTTTTGGCTTCATATTTATTTTATTTTTATTTTATTTTTTGCTCCTTTCGCTTTGTTGTTGTTGCTGCTTTTTATTTGTCGGCATTTGCTGCTTGCTTTCAATGGCTGCTGAGCTGGGTCAATTCTTTTGGGCTGAGCACTGATTTTTTCTCTCTCCCTCTCTCTCTCACTCTTTGCTTATTTTTATTAATAGACTTTTTGTAAAATGCCAAACAATATTTTGCTCAACGATTCGCCTCTTGCTTTCTCCGGCAATCGACAAACGACAATCGACGGCCGACGGGAAGTGTGCGCTTAAAATTATGCTACACTTTTCAATCAAAAGGGTTTCTTATCTTTCCGTCTATGTGTGTGTGTGTGTGTGTGAGGGTCTAGCGGCTGTTTATAAAGGATAAGTTGCTATGAAATTTCGTGTATGTTTAATCCGTAAATGGATATGTTGTTATGACGCCAAACACAAGAAAAGAAAAAAAACCCAAACTAGAAATAAAAATAAAAATAAAAAATTAAGCGATAACTGAAATTCGGGTTTTCCCTTTCTCCGGTTGGTAAACATTGTCTTACTCCATTGAACGAGCATCGGTGTGGAATGAAATGAACTCCATGCAATCCACTTTATAACCCAACTAAATCAAAGTCTCTGACTATATCCTATACAAATTTACAAAGAGAACGCAAAATGAGCCTAATTTTGTGATTACTTTCATAATTAAAATACTTTTGAAAACGCTTTGGGCTGTTTTCGCAATAACTTATTAAAATTTCAAGATCGCAGATTTCTTAGAGAATAATATTTGTATATAATTTCGAGTTTCGAGTAGTAGAAAAGTCTTCTAAATTGATTGCTTACAATCAAATTCTTAGCTTAATTGAAATTGTTACAAATATAGATGTAATGTTAGCTCACCTTTCTCCACGCCCAGGGAATCGGATGCCGCTTTTGTGTATTTGGAAATTCAAGTCAACAAGTTTATTTTTTTCTGTGTTTGGTTTGTTATTCGTTTGTCTCTGCTCGATTGAAGCTTCTCTTTAGCATTTCAAACTTGAAAAAAGGCACAATTGCATCGGGTCATGCACAATTTGGCATAGTTATTAGAATTATGATAGATCTTATTTGTTTGTATGCTTTTTTTGTTGTTATTATTGTTGTTTTTTTTGCTTTTGCTGTATGATATTGCGATATTCGATGTTGTCCGGGCCGCGCACGCGAACACTTTGCACGATTTTTGCAATGGAATTTAGCACACGGCTGCCAATTAATGAAAACCTGCTGGAAATTAAAGCGAAACTCAAGCAATTTGTAGCACAAAAAGTAGTCTACTACTATGATATAGGGGAAAGCGAAGGGAAGAGTAGGGAAGGGAGACTGTTTGGCATTTGTCCTGTTCCGGCCGCAAAAACTGCAAAAGTGCATGACAGAAATGCCAATGCAAATGCCAAGAACAGAAACAAAGCCATGCGGCCAAATCAAAATGTATGAAATGCTTTCACAAAATACACACAAGTATACACAAACGCGTGTGTGTGTGTGGGTGTGTGGCAACCGCACATGTGGCATGCCTGACACAGTCTCTCTCTCTCTGTGTATGTGTGTGTGTGCACTTGAAAAGCATTTAACGTGGCCGACGAGACGCAGCAAGAAGACAAAATTGTTCGAGATAAATGTCAGAGGTTATGGTGTTAATGTCTCTTTTATTCAAAACGGATATCAGTACAGCAGCGAGCAGCTAGAGAGAGAAAGCGCCACACACAAAGAGAGCGAGCGAGAGAGAGCGAATGAGCGTTGAGAACAAAGGCGAGCGAATGTAATAAAAAATAAATTAAATGGAAAATGCAAAAGGAAAAGGCGGCTGACAGATGGACAGCCAAAGAGACTGAAGCGCGAATGTGTCACGGATTTCATTGCTCATTGAATACGCATTCATTTCATGGGGCCACGACACAAAGGCACAAGCACACACACACAAGCACACACACACACACGCATGAGGAAAAGTGTGCGAAGGACCTCCTGACTGCTGCCATTCGGGGCAGCCGCATCGAGTCACTCAGTCTGCGTACGTAAGCAGCAGAAGGACACACACACACACACCAACACACATACAGCACAGAGACAAGAGACAAGTCAAAGGCGCTGCGAAAATCAGTGGGCAAAGTAAGCCACAGAGAAAATCAAAACTACGCGCACAACCAAAAAGGCGCTGCCTTCAGAGTCCAACAACAGTCTGTGCAGTCTGTCTCTGTGTGTGTGTCAGTGTGTCCTGTCATTTGCATGCCTATCTATGTGTGTGTGTGTTGGTATGCTGGTGTGTGTGCGCGCTCTGCTTGTGCTTGTTTTGTTGTGTGGCTTTTCTATTTTTGTTGTAATTGCCATTTGGCAATTGCAATTTTCGCATTTTATTGAATTTTACACACACACACACACACACGAACAAAAGCTTGTCTAACAGATGCGCACACACACACATGTGCTCCACGACACAATAACAACATTTTCTGCTTTTCTTTCATTTCCATTTCATTTTTTTTTTTTTTGCTCTCTGTCTCTGTCTCTCCCTCTCGTTTTGTGTGTTTTTTTGTCATAATATTTTCATGTGTTCGAATTTCGCTTTACACGCGCTCACAACTAAATTTATTGTTAGCCTTTTGGCTCAATTCGTTTTTTGGTAAACAGTCACGGCATTGCGATGCTTCTTCTTGTTTCTTGTTGTTGCTATTAAGTATTTTGTGAATTTGTTTTTGATTTGCAACAAATTTTCATACACACACACACACACTCGTATATAACACATGCACTACAATGCGGGACACATACGTTGTTTCGAAAGAGCGAAAGAGAGTGAGTGCGATTTTTGGTGGAGACGACGCGTCCAAGTTTTTGTGTTCTATGCTGGGACACTCTGTAGTACTGTGTGTGGCTGTGGCTGTGGCCTCTGCCTTGTGGAACCGCCCTAAAACAGTCGTGAGAAAAACTGAAAATGAAAATTTGTGAAAAATTTACCCAAAGCACGCAAACGCATGCCAGGCGCAAATGTAGCAAAAGCAAAGCGCAAAGCCAGCCAACAAAAAAGAAGCTTTTCGAACTAAAATCTCAGCACAAAAAAACCCGTTATTTCCTTGCTGCCAACAACAAGTGAGAGCAAACTCACAGAGAGAATGCGAAAGTGAGAGAATGAGAGAGAAAGAGTGTAAGGACACACAATCAATAAGTCCGCAAAACTTGAAAAGCTTTCGCTGAGAGAGCGAGAGACGGAGAGAGCGCGTAAACCGCAGAGAGCGATGGAGAGTCAGAAAGGGAGGGAGACGGGAGCTGTAGCGGGAGATGCGAGAGCGTGCACACAGCACCCAACCCTCCCCCTTGCGCTCACCAAGCATCACTCCGATGCCTTCGCTGCCCCAGCGTCATTGCCGCAGGCAGCACATGCTACCAGCACGTCATGTTTTTTTCTGCTTTCGCCTTCTTTTTTCTTCTTCTTTTTTTTGGTGTGTTGAGGCTTTGGGGCTTTTTGGGCAATTAACAAGTTTTGGGGGCAAATGTAAACAAAGCTTTAATTAATTTTTTGCCAGCGCTTTCACTCGTCGAGCTTCTCACACACACAACGTTATCTGTTTTTTTTTTGTTGGTAATTTTTGTTTTTTGTTTTTGTGTTTTGTACTTTGGTTACCGTAAATCGCGACTTTGCCAGCGGGCGAAACTTTCAAAAATGTTCTCAACTTTGCACTCAGTGTGTTTGGTGTGTTATTTTGGGGTTTGTTTCAGCTGCCTTGCGCTCAACACGTCTGACTTTCAGCGTCGCCACAACACGAATGTCAGGTGTGCGTGGATTCCGGCTCCATTTTGTCTGCTCCTTAAATGCCAAACCAGACGACAGCCAGTCAGCCAGAGCGTAGGCGTTGTGCGAGAGAGAGTGAGAGAGAGAGAGAAAGAGCGCCAAAATGTACCGTTATTATTTTGACAGTTGGGGCTGCCAACTTGTTTAAAGCGCAGAGTTGCTTTCAGGACAGCTGCCAGGAGAGAGGCGCAGAGTTGCAACCTCTGAGTAAAATTTACACTGCGCAAAATCCTTGCAAGCTTTGTAACGGTTTCAAATGCCGGCATAAGTTGAAGTGCAAAGTGGGCATAATTATAGCGATGATGACGATGGTAATCAGCAAAAAGGCTTCTCAAGTGTCCACTCACCGCTCGAGCCAATCAGCCTCATCAAATCTGTCAACTCTTTGCATAGAGCGAAAAAAAGGGAACATACGGCCACTTATATCGACGCAAACAAAGTGCCTGCATATCGCAAGGATTTTCGAGAGCTACCTCTCAAGGTGGGCAAATTACCGCCGCAGGTCGTGTCCTGTGATCATAATTAGATAGAATCGAATCGACGAATGGACAGCTGCAGCTGCTACTTAAGGCGAGGCCCGCACATAGCACAAAACTTGTCTCCTATGCGCTGCTATGCGGCAGATCCTGCGTCACATGCGGGCGCACTTCCACCAAAGGTATGCAGGACCATGTTTTGTGTTCCGCATTTTGTGTCCCGTGCCAAAAGGTGCAAACGCAAGTTGCACGAACTGAGATATCAGTTTACACGGCTCGCTTGTATTATTATTTCTGAAACCCAATCGCCACAGATGTTGATGACTTTGCCCTGCCCTGACTGACTTCTCTTCTTTACAGTCTTTTTGTTCTTTTTCTGGGCACGCCCGCGTTGCAGTATTCGATAACCCAGCGGACGATGGATGATGCTGCACCCCCTGTCAGTCAGTCAGTTACTCAGTCAGTCAGTCGGTCGCTGAGTCTATCGGATGAGGTAAGAGTAAGGGTAAGCATAAGAGTGAGGGTAGTTTTTCTACTTTCGGCATGATTTTACATAATTCCAACACCCTTCGTGTGCATTGAACTTTAGCGGTGCGTACAGGACATCTACTTAATAGTATATCGCTCTTTTGACGCTTTAAATTGATTCACACCGCACACGCACACTCACACAGTGCAATGCCATCACGCACATCCCTGCGCATCCTGTGCGGCTTTGCCCAGTTCGTTAGTTCTTGATATACCCTGTACGAATTAGTTTTAAAAGTATATTGAGCTATACTATCAATTATAAAAATAGTAGAGCCAATGAAGTGAAATCGAAAATCCTTAAATTCCAACACAAATTGAATAATAATATTATGAAGTAAGGCATCGTTTATTACAATTGCTTAAATTCCGACTCAAGTTTCAAATTCTGTATTATTAAGTAAAGCATCGTATACTACAGTTTTTTAAATTTTATAAATCGCATTCAGCATACAAAAATATATTATATATTATATTAAAATTTTTCTTAGCTATTAAAAACAGAATTTTATTAACAATGTAATCGTTCTTTATTTTGTCATAAATGACATCTGCCATTTACAAATCTGTAATAAACTTAACTGAAATACATTAAAATATTACCAAAAAACATTTGATGAAAGTATAGTGAAAGTTTGTATTTTTTAAAACCTATATATTTTCTTAACTATATAACCCTAACCAGTTAGTTCCTTTTAGTATTTCGACTATCTTTGAATGTTTCTAAAAGCCAGAGTACCTTTTAGTCGTGCACTCCCCATTGCAGCATGCTGGTTAGCTATTTTCCGTGTTGTCATGCATTTGTATTTGATTAAACATTTTTTATGCATTTCCGTTGAGAGGGCATCATTAGTTGGCGTGTTTCACCGCTTCTTCTGGTCCAGCAGCGCAACGCACCACCTCCGCCTCCACCTCTACCTCTGCAGCGAATGCCAATCGCCAACCCTCCTCCACCCCCCGAAATAGAGACGGATACGCACCCCGTTTGCTGCGGCATTTCCTTGTGTGCTTAGGCACAACTTGCATCTGTCCACTTCCGCCATCGAAGTTTCCTTTGTGTGTTCATGATGTTTGTTTGTTTGCTGCTATTTGTTTTAGATGCTTTTAAGTGCTGCCCGGTGGAGATCGATGATGTCGACCATGTCAATGTCCTTTACTGGCATTTCATTACATCTGCACCGTTATTTGTAGGCTAAACCAGTCTGCGACTGCGGTTTTGTTTACACATCAGTTGCAGTTGCTTTACGAGCCATCAAAACTGCCCATCGAACATCGATGAGAAAATTGCCAAGACACAAAACATAATAAAAACGCCTTCATCATCATCTCATCAACATCGTCATCGTCATTGTCAATGAATAGACAGAAAAAGCAATTCTAGTTGGATTCCACATTCGTCTGGGGTTCAACTACAATTTCCACCCTTCGAATGAACCATTGTCAGACATGTGCATGAGCGGACTTTATGGTTATGAGCACTTCATATGAAGGAAGTGTTTACTAGCGCCACAATTATAAAGTGATTACCAACCAGCTTGTCTTAAAGAGGGGGAAACTCGATATCAGTTTGCCTAGCAACACATTATCAATTTTTATAGCACTATAAATATCCGAAGCGATGAAAATAAAACAAATTTCTATTCAGTTTCTTTTTTTTGGATTTTATTCACAAAATATATATGTTAATTTTACAGTTTTTTCGATTTTTTTGTAGTATGTAGAAAAATATAAATATTACGTATAAAAATATATATGGATTTATGACTTAAATGTTTAAAATTTATAATGTTATTCGTTTGTTATTGTAAATGCACTGTGCGCAGATAAAAAACATCGAGCACAAGACCTTTTGTAAACTTTAGGCTTAACAATGTAATATCACAAATTCTCACTTAACACTTAGATATGCTTATCAATGATATATTATTAAAAATATTCTTAGAAACTAAATTGTATATAAGTATTGTGTAGATTGAGCGAAGTTTTCCCACTTTCGTTGTACTCTGCGGTTACAACCAAATTGCATTGCATTGCATTCTACAGACTAAGGAACAATAACGCTGTGATATTGCTCTGGATTGCTTAAACATTAAGAGTTGACTTTTAAGTACACAACCGCCGGTTTTTTACTGTGTGTTGTATTTGTTGCCTCTGGCCATGCATCGATAACTTAAGTTGTACTCTTTAAATACTTTTACTGGTAGTGAAACGCTGGTTCAATGTCCGTTGTTGTTGTTAAACCTAACCCAAAAATAACTAACTAACTAACTAAGCTAAAGTAAACTAAACTAAACTAAACTAAACTAATCTGATACTGATGCTGAGCTGCCTCGAAACTTAGAATTCTAAGAAATGACTAGAGTTCACACTCGACTTTTTTGGAACCAGCACGGGAACTGGATTTCATTGCTTAGTTTACGATTTGGTTTTTTTTTTGGTTTTGGTTTGGATGACACTTAAAAACTATTACTGCACGTTTTCGCCTGAATTTCGTTTTTGAATTTTTGAAATTGAATGAAAAATAAATTGAGAAAATTTCGAACTAAATGTTTGCCTAAAGTTAAACTTAAAATTGTATCCGAAAAAGTATATGAATAAGCTAATGAGATGCGAAATGAAGCTGACTAGCTCTTCAATTGACTAGATGAGCGATTAAATTAATGACTAGAATTTATGGTTAATGTTTATGATAGTAAATATAAGAATGATGTAATGTGAAATATGAGAGAGAGTTGGTAATGAGTGAGGAATGAGAAAAAGTGTAGTGGAAAGAGTAATGAATGATTTATGTTTTACAGATTTTATGGAAAATAAAATGAATGATGGTTGATGTATGAAAGAGGAATGAGAATTGAGATGTTGATAGTGTGAGTAGTTGTGAAATGTAAAATTTTGATGAGAATAGAGTTTGCATCTTTTAGATGCACACGATGACTAGAATGTTTAGATGAGAATGAAAGAATGAAAATGTAAGGTCGGAAGTGATGAAGAGATAGGAAATGATTATGAGAATGTTAGATGAAGATATTTCGGAGTAGAAAGTTTGAAAAAGCAGGTTAAGAACTATTTTAAAATATATGTGATGATGACTTTGGTATAAATTATTGCAAATTCTGACTAGAATCTATGGATATGACTAGAATTTTACTGACTAAACGAACTGTGTAAATGCGTGGCCTGGTACTAAAAGTCCAAAGGGCTTTAGCTATCTACACTGAGATCATATTGAAGCTGACTTGTGCCAAGTGTATTTTTGGTATTTGGACTGACTAGAAGTAAATGATTTTAACCTAATGCTGATAACTAGACTGTTTGTCGTCTTTGGTGCTATTTGGTATTATATGTAGTACAACAACAAATTGGAATGTTGATCGAAGTACGTGAGAGTGTTTGACTAGAACTGAACTCATTCTTTGGTTTAGAACTAAGACTTGAAACTTGCGAAATGAATTAGTAACTAACTGAGTACAACTAAAATGCAAACGAATTGAAATTTGCAAATCTAAAAACTAATTTTCTTTGGTCTGTTTTAGCTGCAGTTCACTCGCCATAACGAAGAGTGTGAATTACGAAACTAAACTTAACAATTAAAGGACTATAAACAAAATGATTAACCCATTGTTGACTTACTTAATGCGCCATTGTCGTGTGTTGGATGACAGAGGCGCAATTGCGAAGATTCGTGAGAGCAGCCGCTGCGATGCTCTCCTCCTCGGTGAGACCGTGCTCGACAATCTGAAGGCGCCCATAGCCAGCGGAGGAGGTGGACGAACTGCAGTCGGACAAATAGTCAGCCTCGTAGTCGTAGTGACTGCTGCTGGCCACGCCCGCCACATAGACGCCTTCGTCCTCGTGGGTGCCGGCGTAGGAGTGCGAACTGCTGGCGGAGCTGGAGCTGTGCGATTTGTAGACAGACGTCTGGAAGCTGCCCGTAATTGTTGTGGTTGCGGTCGTTGTCGCTGGCTGTGGCTCGATCTCCTGCTCCGATTCCTCCACCTCGTTCTCTGCCACTGGCTGCGTCTTCTTTGCGTGCGTCTGCTGATGCTTGCGCAGATATGCGGCACGCTTGAACTTCTTGCCACACTCGGCACAGCCAAAGGCAAGCTCCTCACTCGTAGATTTCTTCGAGCTCGATTGTTGTGGCTGCTCCTGTTGATTGCTGGTATTGCGGTTCTCCTTTTTGGCGGCTGTCGATGTCGTCGTCTCCTTTTTGGGCTTGTGCCAGCGTCGGTGGGAGGCCAAATTAGCGGGGCAATTGAATTGCTTGCCACACTCGGGGCAACGATACTCGAGCAGCACAATGCAGGCGCAACGATGACGCGCCAAACCAAAAGCATCGTCGAACTTGATGCGACACAGGCGACAGACGTAGTCGCCAATTACGTTCTTGATGGCAGCCAGTTCGGCCTTTGTCTCGTCGGTAATCTCGACAATGTTGTACTTGGGATCGATGTCGCCATTGCTGTACTGCATTGTGCCATCGGTGATGTCCTCCAGTGGTCGTATAATTGTGCCCGAAACCGGCGAACTTGTCTCCTCATCGAACTTTAATTTGCGAGTCGCTTTGTTCCGCGTCAATTTGGCACTCTTGATGTCGATGTTGATGTTGATGTTGTTGTTGTGGTTGCTTTGGCGGTGCGCGGAGCTGTGTCTGCGACCCTAATAGGTTTCGCTGGCGTGGCAGCATCAAGCAAAGTCTCTTGTGATTTGGCCAATTTGGCTGGCGGCTGTGTTTCGCTTTGCTCGCTCAACTTGCGCTTGACTGCAACTGGAACTGCAACTGCAACTGCAACTGGATCTGGGCTTTGTGGCGGTGTTATGGGTTTCTCTGTAATAACTACCACCTCCTGGGCCACCTCCTGGGGCAGCACAACCTCCTCACTTGCGACTGCAACAGCAGTTGCTGCTGCTGGCGCTGGTTCGCTCTGAACCTCGGCAAATGTGGTCGCCATTGGCACATCGCTGCTTGTCTCTGTCTCTGCCACTGGCATTGGCAATGGCAATGCAACTGGCTCTGGCGATGGCGGTTTCACTGACAGATCCAATGGTATTTCACACTTGGTTTTGATGTTCAGATAACGACTGCGATACTTGGGCGGCAGCGATGCCACCGTGGTCAGCAGACCCAAGCCATGTGGCATGCCCCCAGCCGTGGCATTGTGCAGCAGCTGTATGCTGTGCATGTGTGGGTGAGACTGAGCGTGACTGTGGCTGCCACCGCTGGCTGTAGATGACGATGACGATGACGATGGGTTGGCAACACTGGCCATTGCACTGTGCCGCGTATCAACGAAATGATGATGATCGAAAATGAAAACTTGAACGCGATTTAAGAATCAAACTGATAAACGCAAAACGAGAAACGGATGAACGAAGAGTGATGAACGATGAACGGCGAACGATGAACGGATGATGATGATGATGACGGGGATTGTGGATGGGAATTGAAGGTGCAACAAAGAGTTGAAGAGAACTAAGCAAAAACTTAACAACAAATTGAAACGTTGGCAACGTTGAGCGCTCCTTTGGCGGCTTCCTGTCGGCTCGACGTTTTTGCTGCGAATGACTAACAGCATATCCTGCCGCCTCTATTTATGTGTGCCAAAGGAAAGCGAAATTAAAATCATTGTTTGTGTGTTGTGACGGCGTCGCTCTTGGAAATTTTCATCCCCCAATTCCGAGTCGTTGTCCTTTTAGCCCTCGTCGCCGGCAACTCTGACGTTGCTGCCGCTGCCGCTGCTGCTGCTGACGTTGGCAGCGACGTCGCCGCAGAGCCGGAATCTTTTGTTAGCAATCACACACATTAGTCACCCTTTTTTCCATACATACACACACATACAGAGAGCGTGTCGCAGCCTGGCGAGGGGAGCAGCAACGTCGACAGTGAAAGTCCTTTGCACTGAGTTCAGTCTGCCTGCACTTGGAGAAATCTTTTGGTGCCGAAATATTTTTGGCTCAGCAACAACAATATTTTTTTTGCAGCTGTGCCTCAGGTTGCCTTAATGCCCAAAAATGCCACGCACCAAAGAAACACACACAGAAAAAAAGGACACGCGACAGGAACTGTAGCACATGTTCGGTGCTGTCTTGCAAATTCTACGATTCATGGAAATTTGGCAACAAAGACCCAGATTCTCCATTCTTCCTTTTTCGGTTCTCTTTTTTTGTAAATCTTTGCAAACAGCTGATATCCATGAAACCGTTAATTGTGCGTGTAACCAAAGGTTAAATGCGATACAGAAAACTCAATGGGCCAGAAATACCTGAGGCACACACACACTTAGTATATGAGCCTTGGCTCTCTGTGTCTGTGCTGCAGGCTCTTAAGCAGCTGTGGCAATTGGAAACATTTGTCTGCTCTAAAGATACATAACAACAGAGATTGAACTATTTGGGCCAAAAGGCAAGCAGGCCGACGGAATACAAATTTTGGATATCAGTTCATATTTTTGCCTACTGCAGACTGCAAAAGAATAGTTGCTTTATATATTCCTCTACTAAGTTTTAATAATTAATCTATAAGCATAATTTTTAAATTGTTTTTGAAACTTCAGCTTAAATATCATTGATATTATAAGAAATTCATCTGTATTAATTCTTAGAAACACATCGTTAAATGTTGTAGACGTCAAAAAAAAGCTCCAGAAGGTATTTAAGAAATACTTTTGTATGGGAAAAACGCATATTATCTACGGATCTTATTTGCTTTAGCGGAGAATCTGGCATATTTTGTGCTCTATAGTATATTTTGAATATAGTACTATATCAATATACCAAATGTAGTCTTCGGCATTACTTAGAGTTTTTGCGGTATATTAATTTGGTATATTATAAGATAAATACCGCTGCTTGGCCTTTATTAAGAATGGGTAGCACGTATCTCATCGTCTATCACACTCGTCTCTAGCTTTTTTACTTCTTATATTAATCTCAGTTTATAGTCATAACTAAAAAAAATGTACTATTTGGAAACATTATATTTAAGTATACAAATATTTTAATTCATAATAATCCTATCTCTAAATATAAGTTACAAATACTGCTTATAATGATAATGATTTCAATTTCAAAGTAAATTTTTAATTTGATGTTTTATTATATACAGAGACAATGAAAGTTAATCTTTATAGTCGCTTTATTATTCTTACATTCATTAAGTTATTGTCTTTTGAGTAATTTATAAAAAATATATTTCTAATTAATATTAAATCACTTTCTGTAATTTTATTACAAATCCAATTAAATCAGTGTCTAAAGTTGTAAGTTTTATTTATTTATTATTGCCGTAAAATAATGCTATTTAAAGTTACAAACTTAATAAGTAAGTAAGCTTTAAATTATTGTAATTTAACCAAGTTTAAATACCACAAGAACCATAAAGTATGTTCTAGAATTTACTATTAGTTTAACTTTTTAATTACTCGTAATTTCTTAGCGTGTAATATTTTTGGTGTTGCATTTTCAGGTTTTCATTTTGGCTGCGGCGCTGTCTACTTCGACGCTGTCTGCTGCTGCCTCGTGCTCTCTACGCACAGGCGACACACACACAAGCACACTCGAGCACACACACACAGTCGCACACACAGACAAAGGCAGTGGATACAACAGTGCTATAAGCTCGTCAAGTTTGCTTTTGGTGGGGTAGGTACATGGACGTGAACGTAGACTTAGCACCGAGAGACACGCACACAGCAGGAGGACTCAAGCACAGTTTGGGCTGCTCAGCCACCACAAAGCGATTGTTGTTGTTGGTATCTGTGTGAGTGTGTGTCGCTGTGTGTGTGTGTGCTTTGCATTAATATAATCGAAATGCGACGTCGCTTTCTCTGCCTCTGTCTCTGCCTCTGTCTCTGGCTCTGCTTTGGCCGCTGCTTTGCTGGCGTTGTCCTCATGGTTGCCATGAAAGGGAATGCACTTTCGATTCCCAGTGAAGAGAGAGGAGCAAAAAGGCTTTTTGGTCGCGCTGCTCGCACCAAACACAAATATGGCATATTATGTTCGAATATGACGCCATTGTTGTTGTTGCCTTCTACTGCTTTTAGCTGTTGTTGTATTACGGTAGGCACGTGCGTGGCAACGACGACGTTGTTCGTTGTTGGTTGTCGCCACCCCAATTGGGTTTACGGTATTCCCAAAGCGACTTGCAGCAGCAGCAGCAGCTTTCTGGCCGATCGTCGTCCTCAGAGTGTTCGGGTGAAAGGCGAATGGATGACCCCTTCGGAATCAGTGTTTGTTTGCCATGCAGCTTAGAATTAATAGCGCACGCACCGAGCAACGGCCGAGAATTCGATGCTGATGCTGATGCTGAGAGAGAAGTGCGCCAGCCACGCGAACAATTGCAAGGACATACACAGGACACAGGACACGCAAAATTCCAACCCTATGTTGGGATTTGGGTTGCAAACGCAACCCTCCGACTGTTCGCTACGTTGATCTCCCAACTCCCCAACAAATCATCGTTCATCGTTTGCTGTCATTCTGTCAGTCTGTCAGCAACAAATGCTGCGTTATTTCCACCTCTCCTGGCTTCGATACGGTATTCCTTTGACTGACTGCTCGGATTTCTTGCTCAGCGCTCAGCGCTCGAAGGCGCGCTTAGCTTAAATTTGCACTCAACAAACACCCAACACGACCCCAAAGAACATCATCTTCTTCGTCTCTCCTCCCACTTGTTGGAATACGCATTCTGTTTCTGTTTGTTGTTTGCCTGCTCATTGCTAACCCTTAAGTGCATCTTTTATGGTAATTTCAAGTGCAGTCCTGACTCTCTGTCTGCTCCAGCTCGCTGCTCGCTGCTTGCTTGCTTGCCTGCCTGCCTGGTAATAATTAATGTTCGAAAATGCATCGTTTATGTGGCATAATGCATTTGCATTTGTGTGTGTCTCAAAAGCCTTTTCAGCCGCCATGTGCTTGCGCTTGGCCAGCTCCTCAAGGATGCTTCACTGTAGCACATGTTGCCATTGTCGCCGCCGGCAGCTTCTTTCTCTTCCAGTCTGTGGAGATGTAATTAAATTTTTGCTTTTTTTATAATTTGATGCAATTTTCTCGACTGCTCGAAAAAATCAAACGGAAACTGCCAGAGATTGGATTTTTACATTTCGGGTTTCTGCTTTTTTTTTTTAATTTGTCCGAAAGTGTGAAATTTTTTAATTGTATTTCTGTTGCTGTTTTTTTTGGCCCCACAGCGGCATATGCTGGTGATTAGAATAGGATCAGAGGCAGTTTGAATTCGATTCGCGCCAATTAACAAAAAATCTCGATGGAGCGTGGAATTGTTTTGGGATTTAGTTGCCAGCAAATATTTGAACAGCTCGACTCGACTTTCTGCATTCCATTTTTATAGATTTTTTTGTTGGTCAACATTCTGTGTGAATTGTTTTGATTTTTATATGTTTTGCCCGACGGCAGTGTCATTTTAAAGGATTAACTAAAAACAATTTAAATATTTATATGTGCTTCGTATTCATTTCCAATTAAAAATGCGAAATTCAATATTTGCTTAAGCTTTTTAAGGCCAAATAAATAGCAAAACTGCATAAAAAGTTGGCATGTGATAATTTAATTTATTGAGAGGAAAGTTTGCAAATTGAATCGACAGAATACGAAACTGAACACACAAAATTCAATTTTGCGAAACCTTTTTTAAACAGCCTACAAATTGAATCAAGTTGAAAATCGCATTTCTATAATTTGTATGGGCATGTGAAAAGCTGAAAAGATGTCTGGTCAGGATTAAGGAATTTGCACACTAATCCATGCAGGAAAGTAAACAAAAGCCGCGTGACTAACCCCCAAAACAGGAAAGTCCCAGTACAGAATTGGCAAAGCAGAAAGAAAAAGGCAAGCACTAATTATATATTCCGATTTATGACTACTGGCTATGAGTCAAGGCGAAATTATACTATGTCGGCAATACGAGTATGTGAGCACATGCATTAATGTATTTATGCGCCGCAGGACACTCACAAACACATACGCACTTTTATAACTCGTCAAAGCGTTTTGCATGAGCGCGCAAAATGTGGAAGAATAAAAGCAGTAAAAAAGGAAAAGCAGCAAGAAAAATGAAAAACAATCACAATGCACAATTCACAATTCTGTTGGGTGTCGAAGTGCTTCGGGCACGCGACCAGCAACCAACGTTCATTTGTTGTTGCTAATGTCCTTGCCTAGTTGCCAGCTTGACAGCTTGCGGTCCTTTGCACTGGCATTGGCATGTGCACCATGGAAATCAGAATGCAAGCGAAAAACCACCACCCAATACAGCAAATAGAAGTCAACGAAGTAGTATCGAAAACCCAACACACAATACCATATTCCATATTCAACCAGGTGCATTTTCAAACACTAACCAAAATGTCGTAGGGCGAGCCACGAGCCAAAATACTATACAACAAACATGAAGGGGGAAAACGGAACAGAACAGAACTCGAGTCCCTGGAATATGTTTGTATATAAACCAGAGCTCAAGCGTAGCGCGATTCCGATTTCGATTCCAATTCCGATTGCGATTGCTGCACACAGACTATGCCTATTTCTACCCGATTCTGAGGCTGTTGCTGTTGCTGCTGCTGATTTTGAAAAGCGCTTTAAAAACGAAATGAAATGAAATGTTTTAGGGCGCCGTTTTTAGGGGTGGCTCTGAAAGTGCAGCCGCATTTTGAGACTCGTATATCCGCATGTCAGTCACAGCGAGTGCAGTGCATATATCGGAGGGTTCGGAATTGTGGTTGCCATCGTTGGAAGGAGAAGGGAAGGGGGCTGGATATATATATGTACATATAAAATATATTTCATTTTTTTTATCCCCCCGCCACAGGACTCTATAAAATTCCAATTGGACGCGTACACCGCAAAAAAAGGGGCGAGTTCTTTCAGCATTCTCTTTTTGTATGCTTTATTGTTTAACAGCAAAGATCCTGTGCAAGATTTGTCGTCGACTGCGACGTCGGCAGCGACTGCGACGGCGACTGCTGTGTGAAAATTGCACAAGTTGCGCTTCTGCTTTTGACAATAGCCTCACATTAACTAGTTTCCGTTGCAATTCCAATTTCAAAGCCGCCTCATCGCGACTCAACTCGACTCGACTCGCCTCTTTTAATGAGTAACTGTATACGCAAAGCACTGAGAACTGCCAACTGGCAACTGGGAGCAACTGGGAAATGGGAACTGGCAACTGGAAACTGAAATTGTGGCAACTGGGAAGTGGCAACTGCCAACTGTGAACTTCATTACAAAAGCACCCCTTCATTTCAGTTGAGTTCAGCTCAGCTCAGGTCTACGCTGCGCTCTGCGTTGCGTTGCGGCGCTTCCTGTTTGGTTTGTTTCAATTAAATCGCATGTGCGACCCATAAGCACTGCCAGGACACACTGCCAGGACACGCTGCCGGGACATTTGCCAGAGCATTGGACAGCGCATTGCTGGGCACATGGCTCATCTGTTACTTAATCATGGCATTGCCATAGATACGTCTCCTCAGTTGAGGGTGCACACTCACTTACACACACTTACACACACCAACACACACTCAGTTACTCACCCACCCATTCATCTATCCACTCACTCCGCTCTCCCACCCATTTTACTCAGCTACCCACTCGCTGGTTCCTTAGGCTTTCGCAGAGTTTAAAGCAGCTGCTGCCAAATGATATTCCTCTTCTCAATTCCAATTATATTGTAATTGAATTATGGTTAATATCCCATTTCATAGGCATTCAAATTCAGCGCACAGCAGTTTAAAATATCTTAGAGCTTATTATTGGTATGCTATTAACTGTGTGAATATTGGTTTAATTTACATTTGATTTTTTAGAAAATACAAATATTTTATATTTATTTGAATTCAGCTTATCATTTACATTAATTTTTTGAAACTCTGTGTGAATTAAATGTCAAAATTTAATTGAAATTGTAAATTTCCTTTTGCTTCAGCTTTCTTGCTTTATGCTTACGGACATCAAACAAGAAATAAAACAACAGTCGAGTGTGCTCGAATGTGAGATGCCCGCTACTAAATCTCAATTAGAGCAAAACATTGCGGTATTATCATTTAAATATACCAAATTAATATACCAAACAAATAATGAAATATACCGAAATGTCTATTTGATATATTAATAAATAAAGTGCTGTTAAAAAAAATCATAGCTCTATCTTCTATAATTCATGGCTGTTGACGCTGATCCATAATACTCGTATAAATACTTTATTGGTAGCTGGTACAAAAAAAAACCTCTTAAGCTTCAACCCAACTTTACGTTCTGGCTACGCTTTAAACACAAATCAAATTTATTCAATTAAATTTTATTTTCTTATCTTTTCCAATACAATTCAAATATGAAAATCATTTTAATGGCAATCCAGCTATATTCTCTATTCTCTTTGAATTAGAAAATAAATAGATTAAATGTATTCAAATTCAACATTTAAAATGTTTTCTTACATACTTATATGACGTTTGGTTTCATTTTTATTAATATACCTTTTTTCTAAGGTGCTTATTACGTTGTACAGGTTCCTCACTTAATAAACAATTAAGAAAAAACAACAATAAGATATCTTTAATAAGATATTTTTATTTTCTGACTAGATTTCATATTAAGATTAGATTCCATATTAGTAAAATATTAAAACCAAGAATATAATATTACAAGCTGATATTTCATAACAGTAATAGTTTGATAAATGCGAGTGTAGTAATTTTAATAGATATATTTTCTATTAAACCCGCTTCACTTCGTGGCCGCTTTCGCAATTACGCTTTATTTAAAATCCCAGATAATCCTGGTAGTCGTAGTTGGAGGTGGTTTCATTACTCCATCCCAGTTGGTAGCGAATGAGCGAATCCACGCCAGCAATATCCACGCCCAAGGCACGCAGGCGATTGCCAAAAGCGATGGCCTGTGGTGTAGCCACAATTCGTTCGTAGACCGGCTTCAGGGCAACCAGACGACGCCAGAGCTCGGCAGAGGCGGGACTCTGTTGGGCGTTGCTTTCCAGGAGACTGCGCAGCTGTTGGACGGGATACAGATATAGGAATTCCTGCTCGAAGCCAGCGACTCCATTCACCGACTGAGCCCAGTAGGGATATTTGTTGAACAGTTTAATCTCAATCTCGAGGTCGTCAAACACTTTCAGGGATCCGCCTGACAGCAGCAATTGCTGCCCCAGCCACTGAATGAATTGAAGCACCTCCGGCTGACAGAGCACTTGCTGGCGCAATCGATATGTGGGCAACGAGTTGATCTCTCGCAGCAATGACTGGAATCCGGCATCATTCAGAGCATAAGCTCTGATCAATTGCTGGATCTCCTTGTGTGGCACACTTCGCACCCAGTTCTGCACCTCCAAATATAAATTATTGGCTGGTGCAGCTGCTGCCCTTGGAGCTGGAGCTGGAGCTGCAGCAAATCCCACGGCCAAGCCGCAGATGGCAATCAGTGCTAATGTGATAGAATGCATTCTGTTGCTGGATCGAGTAGTTTTCGTGAACTGATTGCCAATGATAGCCCCTCTCTTTATATAGCATCAGCCTGAGTTTATCTGGCGAGCATCTTGTTTTGATTTCTTGTGTAAATGTGCTGTGGGAAGTTTGATTTACATGGTTGCTTACTTATCACGAGCTTATCAAGACTAAAATTGTTTGCACACATACGTGTAGTGGCAATAGACTGAGTCTGAAATAATAATAGGTCTGTCTTTGCTTGTCGTCAGATGCCAAGATAAACTCGAGTCTATTTACGAGATTTAGTCATCATTCGCAAATTGCGATGATGATGGGCTGTTGCCAGATGGTGGGAAAATCTTGTATGAGTCCATTTCTTAGAGTTAGTAGCCACGATTTGCAACTTGACAACCATCTACTAATATGTATGACAGTTCTTTAAATGACAAAAGAGATTTATATTATAATACAAAATAGTAAAGACATTTATTTACAAATTACATTGGTGATAGACTATTGTCAGATGGTAGGAAATTCTTGTATGAACCGATTTCCCAAAGTAGCCAAAATTTGCAATTTAGTAACAATCTACTAATATTTATGACTGTTCTTTAAAATAACAAAAGATAATTATATTATATTAGATGGTGGGAACAATCGTAAAGTTAGTATCCAAAATTTGCAACTTGACAACCAATCTTAGAGAGTTCGAATGTTTAATATGTATGCAAACTAAGACCCGTTGTATGTAGGGGTTTTTGTATTTCTTTAATAATGATCTGATCGCCACCAAAATTATAAACACCATAGTTATTATGTATGTACCAAATATAGCCTCTAAATTCAAAATTAAGTTTGTAAGCTAGATGGAAATAGGCTATGTGTATAAAAGATCAATACACAAAATTCAAAATTCGATAATAGCTAAAATTGCAATATTAGAAAGCTTATTTGTACTCAAAATAAAGCTTCAATATATAAGGAGCATTGCTAGCTTAATTAGCTGTAGATGGATTATCTTGATTTAAGGGCAAGATGTTTATTGAAGTAACAATGAATAATAAATGTTACAAAGAACTTTAAACATAAGTTTAAATTTGTTCTATGTTTTAAATAAAATATAGACTGTTAACAAAAAGTTATGCTTAAAAAGAAAAAAAATTGTTTGCTTAATTTTATGATTCTATAATTTCATTTTACGAATGACATTTAAAGAATCTTTAAAATCAGTTATGAATAGAAAGCATTTGTATAATAGATCGAAACTTTTTTTATTTGATGTCTCAAAAAAACAGACAGTTAATAAAAGTTTCTGCTTAACTGTGTTTTGGTGACACAAGCTGTTACTATGTAATTCAGTTGTATATACTTACAGTAAGTAGTTGCTCAATGGGTAAATGCAGTTCGTCGAGCTATAGCAATTTTCATTAGTTCCAGTCGAAGAGACTTGTCGCTAAAGAGTTCAATGCGCTCGACACTAAAAATCTAGCATATGAGCCGACGAACACGAAACAATTTTTGGTTGCACCCCGCGATATCCATGAAATCCCATGGACACCATAAACACACCAAAACACAACAACACACAGCTCACAGATGCCGAGGTAATTAGGAGCACCCCTCTGAGAGGATGGAAGAGGAAGAGGATGAGAAGAGGGGGTGAGAGGAAGCGGGTGTTTGGAACTAGCGAAATAGGAGTAACAAACAATTCAGATGGTCAGATTTTTGGTAGCTGAAAATGTAAAATTTCATGCAGTTTATGTGCACAAATGCAACAACATCTAAATAAATGAGAGTTCTGCTAATAAATAGTATAGCCACACATACATATACAGCATGTATGTATGTGCATTTGTTGTATATAGATAGTAAGCCACCCCAAAGTGTTTGTTAGGGGGTTGATTTTTGGACTGTTGTTGGGTATAAAGTATAAAGCATAAAGCATAAGCATTTTTCGGCCAAGGGCGATCGCAGCCCAAAAATACCAAAAGGGGGCAGCAACGGCAGCTGCAACAGCACAACACACACACACACACACACATTTGCTGTGCTTGATAAATCATGTGTAAAGGTATTTTGATTTTTATTTCGCTGCGATAAGCGAAGTGCGGCAGCTGCGCAGCTTTGTTTGCCAAGCCGAGTTGCAGCGAGACAAATTCTAAAAAATAGAAAAACACAATTACACGTTAGCTAAAAAGAAATACATGTATGTATGTGTGTTGCCATGCAACAACAACCGCGTTGCGTTGTCGCCAGACTGCCAGCAAACAAGCAACTAACAATTTTTAATTGATTTGGCATGCTTCAATTTAACGCTTCGCTGCCACTTCCTTTTACATCCAACGAAAGTCCCAGTGCCAGTTCTTGTTTTTGCATATTCGTATTGCACGTGTCCTGTAATTGCCGGCTTTCAGTTTAGCTGTAATATTCAATACTTCTTTTTGTTGTTCGTTGTTCGTCCCTCGGCTTTGGCAGGCGCTTCCGCTTTGCGACGTGGACACGGCAATGAGTCACAGGACATCGCCATCTAGGCCTGTCAAGCAATGCAGACGGCGGAACTGCAAGGCGACAACCTTGACGGCAGACAGACGATAAGGTAATGAACGTCAATCCGACTTGCGACTTGCGACGACTTCTCCAGCTACAGGTATTCCTCAGTCACAGTCTTCGACTTCGACTTCACCCCTCCTCCCTGCGCTGCCTTCCTTGGCACGCGCCACAGCTAAAGGAAACCCTCTGCCAAGGCGCCGTGTCCTTTTGTTTAGGGGTTGCAAAGTGGCACTGGATATTCTTATAAGAAACATTCCTTTGCCGCAGGAAGCGAAGCAACACGTTCAAGACATTGTTGAGTCACCACACAGCCACATCCATAGTCCCTTCTTTATTTTTTGTGTGTTCCTCCTTTGCGGAGGCATTTATGTGCTTCACTGACGACCCTTCTAGCTTTCTCGGTTTCTTCGGTTTCTTGGTTTCTCGGTTTCAGAGCCGTCTTTCTTATCGGAACTTGCGAGGTGCCAGGCACCGCACCCTCCTTGCTTCCTTCCTCGCTTCCATTTGTTTGGCTTGCCCTTTTGGGTTTTCATTCAACTTTCGTCACTTAATTGAGTTGCGGTGCCGCAGAAGCAGAAGAAAGGCAAAGCAAGGCAAAGAGCACACAGCACACAGAAAAAAGAAAAAAGGGGCAATTCCTTGGCTGCAAAGTGCCAATTGTAGGTTTCACTTTAGGCAGCAGCTACAAATTGAAATGCCCACGGACATTTGCCTGGCGTTGACTCTTTTTTTTGTTCCTTCTCGTATTTTTATTCATGTGCCTTTTGGCTTCGACATTGTCTTGGTCTCCTCCTTGTTTTTTGTGTGAGCTGTGCGCTACCTTGAGTGTAGTTCCTTTTTATGCTTGCTCTGCATCAGGGAAGCCATTAAATTGATTATAAAACGTCCTCGAAATGTGTGTAAACAGTCTGCCAGACAGCCTGGCGCCCGAGCGAACAACGAACAACGAACAGGGACATTGACTCACTCGATTGTTAGCTCTGGAATGCTACTAATTACATGGGCGTTGCGAAGAGTCAGAGCGGAAAAGAGTCCAAGGGGCTGTCAGGGGGCTGGAGGAAGGGAAGACATTTGTGACTTGGGTTTTAAGAAGCAAATGATTCTGACAATTTGCGGACTAAACGACAAACTCACACACACACACACATACGTTCTCCAGAGGGTCAGCAACTTAAGGGTTTATCAATGACAATGAGGGAAGTAGTAAAACACTAAAGCGAAGGGCGTGTCCAGTCGCTCCTTAAGACAGCAGACAATCATCGCTTAGAATTCTGAGTAGGCTTTTGTTTTCGACCACAAATTGCTTTAGACGAAACTAAAGTGCCGTAAAATTATCTTTAAGTGTTCTAAGAAAATTGCCTTCTTGATTGTATACCATTCGAATATCTAATTAAACACAGTCAACAGGAATATATTGAGTCCACAATGTCTAGCCCAATAATCTGTAGTTTGCTAATCTATAGATAATTACAATCAAGGAATTTCATTAAAATGGTATCTTGGCTTCTCTTAGTAGTTTGTTTATTTCTGATCATTTCGTGATAACTAACACAAAAAAGCAAATTTGTTGACTTAATTTTTCAAGTTTTCTATTAATATTCAATAATGCTGCTATACAAAAATTATAAGAAAAGTTATTTTTTAATTATATCTAAAACACAGTATTTATAAATAAAATGATTATTCTCGTCTGTCATATTAAGTAAAATTCTCAAAGAAGATTTGTAATACCTATAAAATTTCAAAATTACTTTTGAACATAATACTTATTCTTTAAATTCAATTTCTTCTGTATAGGTTAAGTGGGTAATATTTGGTATATGAATATATCTCAATTTCTATTTAATTCCACTATTTACTGGGTAGCAAACTCTTTTAGAAAATATCCACTATAAACTGATCTTTTTTGAAACACTTCACAAAAGTCTTAATCTTCTTGTATCAACAAATCAAATTTTAATATATGGTCATATATTTAGAGGGTAGTTAACTCTTTTAGAAAATATCCCTGCAAGTTTTTCAAAATACTTCACATAAATCTTAAGCTTCGTATAACAACAAATCATAGAACTTGCCAAAAAGCTGCAGATTAATGCCCAGCTTAATTATATCATTATAATTTGATGGTATCTCGCATACCGTCAAAGTATGTTTTATAAGCCTTAATGCTGCTTTGCACAATTGTCAGATATTCAAAAGTTATTTCTCAGTTCCGAAGTTCTATAGGAAGCCCTTTCCAAAAAGGGGTTTCGCTTAGAACTTTCCGCAGCTTAATAGGCTGAGCAGCTGTCACTCGCTTATCAGCTTGCTAGTTTCAATTGCTGCCTCGTGGCATGCCACCGATAAGACCACATCATAGAAATCTGTCTGGCTGCCTGTGCCACTGCCACCACCTCGTACCCGTTGAACATTTGCATGTTCACGGCTTGTTGGTCAGGACACGTGTTCAATCTACATGGGCATTTGCATTTGCATTTTGAGGCAGATAAAGCTCTCCGACTCGTTCCCAATCAACTTTAAAAACTTGCATGCGACGTAAACAACAAAGCGACTCGTATTTATTTATTTATGCAAATATGGAAATTAAGCTAACAAATGGAGTGACGGGCGCGCCGGCGCAATAGGCACGTTCCAGAGCACGTTCCTTTTTTAGAGAAAACAAAAAATAATAATGAAAAGGCAACCCCCCAAGTTAGATAGCAGCACACACATCGAAAAAACTCGTAAATATGTTACACATTTTACATAACATTTACAGCTCTACAATTTCAAATGGCAGCTGCTGCTACGAGTATTGCCAAAAACGAGTTTATCCATATCCTTAGTCGAGGTGTGGCTGTGGCTCGCGTGCCACCAAATCCCACCCCAATTGCTGGAATTGTGCTGCAGTTTCAGCTCATTTCGATGCTCATAAATAACAACAATAGCGACGCGGATGCAACAAGAACAACACCGACAACAACAACAACAACAATAATGAAAGCAACTCTGATCCCCAGGTATTTTTCACGTGTTTGGCACGTTTCGCTCGATTTTCCGGTTCTCGATTCCTATTTTCAGTATTTGTTACAAACCTCTCTCTCTCTCTCTCTTTCGCTCTGTCTTCTCTTCTGCTCCTCTGACTGAGTCGAGTCTAATCCTTAGAGGCGGCTGAACGGACGGCGCCGAGGCACACGGCACGCGGCCGTCGTCTTTGTGATAAATTGGGCTTTAAAGCAGGGGTCTTCAATTGTTACCCACCCAACTAGACTCGACTAGAGTCGACTGAATTCAACTCAACTCGACTCGACTCGACTTCATTGACAAATGGCTGAAGCTGTGCCAATGGACAGCTAAACTTTGGGTCTCTCTCTCTATGTCCTCTGGCTGTACAAGCGATTGTTTGTTTCATTGTCAAATAAATCTTGGTCTCCACGCTATGAGTCTCTTGTTTTATTTACACAAAGTCGGCCAATTACTTTAAGTATATCGATATACGCCTACACAATTTATCAATGTCTCCATCAAAGTTATTCTAGTTGCTACAATTTTCATATACTACTGGCACATTTATTAGTTTGTCTTGTGGTTATTAAGTTAGTAATGTTAGGCAGAGTCTTTTTCTGGAATCCATGCAAGAGGTATTTGGATATTATATGCCAAGACCTTGCCTATGGAAATTGCTTTTAAAAAGGCATCAACTCAACTCCGTTGATCATTTCAATCAATGCCATTTTATAACTTAGTCATAAAGCTCTAATATGACAGCTTTTTCAAAATTCAGCTTTTTATTCGACTGTGATCCTAAATGGCTAAAAGTCCGATTCTATTACCATTACTTATAGTTCTCGAAGTGATAATTCCCAGCTCTCGATAATGTTATATTTATAGTGTCCATATTTGATTTAAGTCAGTCAACTATCTCACATATTCACCATAATATCGATTCCTAGACAAATCATAATTTGAAGACTTTTTCTCGAAAACTAGGATTAGTTTATTCTCAAATTTTTGCACAGAAATTCAACTTGGTGGATTGACAACTTTCAAGGAGATACTAATTCGATTAGACTACTATTCCATATAGTTTTCAATATAATAATTTAAATTTCTTCATATGATCTGGTTTAAAACAGAAAACTTCTATTCATCTATTAATCTCTTTAAATGATGTCTGCACAACTAGACTTAATTTTTATTAAAATTTGGTATGCGCCTTAATACAAAATATATGCAGTTGATGTAGTATTTCATATACTATAATTCCTAGTTCCTCTACTCTTTCACTCCTTGATTAAAGTCTGGGATACATACATGTACATCATGTATTAATCATAATAACACTTCTTTACAAGAACATTTGTGCTGTCAAAATTGATCTCTACCAAACTAGTCATGACTCTGCTAAGGAATTCACACTTCGGCCTGCCGAAGATTACTCTTCATTCCCATTACTACTTCTCGGGATTATCCGAGTTTTGTGCACTCCAATATTCCAGCTTTTGGTCCATCTGTTTGCCATCCAAACGTTTGGGTAACACATACGTTGTCTCTGGCTGTCCTAGCACTCGTATTTTATACAGAAAATACTCATACAGATCAAAGTCATGTGTCTTGCTATAATGAAAGCTGATGCTCGTGTCCGAACAGCAATCCGAGTACTGAAATTAATAGCAATGATTTAACGACATTCGACTACAATTTATGCGCTGACAACTCACATTCATTTTAAAGTAAAAGGTCTTATCCAGCCAAGTGCCTGGCTGTAATTGAGGCATCAGATGTCGCGGATTTAGAGGCAAGAAGCGGTCGCGACCCATGTCATCCCGAGTGTCACCGGCGACCACGCCCACATTCAGCAGACAGTAGCCAATTTGTCTGTCCTCGGGGCGACTGTTCAGCGGACAGAACTTTGTGCTGTTCAAAGCAAACAGATTGAAGCGTCGCAATGCATCACGGCTGAGCACATAGCCAGCTCCCCCCGACATGTAGCCATGTGGATAACTTGTGCGAAAGCGGTAGCCAAAGTACACAGGTGCCTCTGGATCGTAGGGATAGAGAAAGTAACGCAGATTCTCCATGATGACATAACTGAAAGCAAGCAAACAAATCCATAAATGAATACAACCAAAAGCAGCGCGACTTACGTGTCATCATCTGCCTTGAGAAACCAGTCGTAATCCTCCACGTAATGCTTGTAGACATAAGCTAATCCCGCACGCATTTTAGTGTAAAGATTGCTTCGGTTCTCAGTCACATTAAGATTGACAGCTCCAAGGTCTGCATCGTCTTGGCTGCTCAGAAAGATAAGCTTGTTGCAGCGAGAACCCCAAGTGGCTTTCACCTTTGCCGCCTTCGTGGCATGATCCTTGGGCATGGTTAACACCATACACAACACCCGCGTCTCATGATGCAACCAATCCGCAAGCGATACCTTTAGTGGCAATGTGGGTGCAGCTGTGTCCACTGCAATCGCTGTGCTCTCGTATTCATCCGTTGTGAATGTGAGATAGCCCCAGAACTCAGTCAACTGTATGCCCACGATGAGGCCCAGCACCAAACACAGCACATTCCGATACATTCCAATGATTGAACTACACTTTACACTGGCATTTGCCGCAAGAGATCTTTTGATCTTACGAAATCCTTAACTCAAGCTGCAGCTGTCTGTGCATTTTGTCACAGTGTCTCCGGCTTCTGCTGATTCGCGACTATGTTCACAGCACACACCGTTTTTGGAAGAGGGTCTCTTCTAATAGCTATTATACGATGTACACAGAGAGCAAGAGTCAGTGGCAAAGTCGAAGTCGAAGTCGTGGCTTGGTGCAAAACGGGTTTTTTGTTGTCTGTTTCGTTTGTGATTCGCATAACAAATGAATCACAAGTCGCTGAAGACGTCGTTTGCCTGATTTCAACAAATATTTTGAAAAAAAAATAAAGAAAAAGAGTCGATGTATTGCGCTTAACATCTGCGGCAATGTTGAGTTCTTTAAGCAGTTTGAGAGGCACTGAGGCGTAGCGAGCACTGTTGAAATGATGTAAGGTTTGAGAGTCATTGCTTTCCTACAATTATACTGCAAGTTTGAATCAATCAATTATTTATATTGGTATGTTAAAAATATATTTATTTTCTATATTCTGTTAGGGTATTCATTTGTTGTCAATACTCAATTCTTTTCGATGCTCTCTTTTTCGGTCTAAACCGGTTTTGAGTGTCTTCTGCTCGTGATGATTTTGACCTACACCAGCATGTGATTTTATACCTATTTATTAGCAACTCTCTCAATGAACCCTTTCACTTTCCTCTCCGCCCTTTTATTTATGTTAAACTTTTATTTATTCCCACTTAATTTCCGTTTTAATATTTAAATTCTCTTAAATGCCATTTACAAATACTAATTTTTGTAGTAAACTAAATTTTTATACACTGAATAAAATGCTTAATAAATTTTCAACTAAATATGGTGAATAATTTGAATTATATTTATAAATATTATACTCTTTACAAACTTTAAAATTTACTTACCTATATCATCGTCAAAATCTTAATAAATTTCTTCAATGGATTTTTGCAATCATGTTGAAGTACACTAATAAATTGTTACACAAAAGTAAGAAAATAAAAACAAACTTGGGTAATGGTATTATTTATTTTATTGCTAGTTAATTTCGTTTTTAGTTTGTGTGGATGTATCATGTTACAAATTATAATAGTTACGCTTAGTTTTAGTTAGTACAACTTTTTCAATTCGTTCTGTTTTGTTTTGTTTTCTTTTATTTTGTTTTAGACTAAATGTGGACTAATTTATTACGCTCTGTTGATCATGTATGTTGTTTTGTTTTTGTTTGTTGTTTAAATATTATTAATTTTGTTTTCTTAAACGTCTTTGTATGTCTTCCTAGTCATTTTCGTTTCTTCGATTTCTTTGTAAATTGATGAAAACTACTTTTCATTTCCCACATTTTCTGATTCACATTACAAAAATTATTACAAAACATTTAACTTTAACTTTAGTTTGTATGCTGTTTAGTTTTAATATTTTTTATAAATTTTATTAATCATTTTTCATTTACTTTGTATATCTTAATGATTTTATCGTACTTCGATTATACGTTTAGTAAGTGCACTTGCCAATTCTCATTACTTTTACTTTACTTTCATTCCTTCTAGGGTCACAACATATAGCTCAATAACTGGAAATCAAAAGTAAACAATAATCGTAAATTGTCAGGCGAAGTCAACACCGAAATTTTATAATCATTTATCGGTCACTTAAATAATTTTGCATTTCGTTTTGTTTAGCTTTTAATGATATTGTATGTATATGTATGTATTTAGTTAGTTACACAGCCTTAGAAACTACTTAAAACCTAAAACATTAATCCAGGCAAAACCCGACTTGCCTTAGCGCCAAAGAATTAAAAAAAAAATAGGGGCAACAAAAATTAAACAATTTAAAAAAAATGATGTATAAACTGATTATGAATAAAGTCAGAAAAATAATTGAATTTTGGAGTATTCCATAAATATATAAATCGATTTTTTAGACAAAAAATGTTAAACTATTACGTCTTTAGTTTTGGTTACTACGTTATATATTTAATATTTATGTAGATGCGATGTATGTTGAACATGTTAATTTCGCTTGAAAAAATATATAATATGGTATGAAAATTAATTTCCTCATAATTTTCTTTGATTTTTACTTTATCTTTTTTTTGTTGTTTGTTTTCGTTTTAAATAAATTTTATTTATATGTGTATGCATGTGTATGTATAATTTTGTTTATGTTTCATATGTTGTTAGCTTGGCTTTAGACTACAAAGTACTAATATTATTGTTTTTGCTTTTGTTTTCCATTACTTCACTATCCTTCTTAATTTTCTTTTAATTTCTATTTTTTTTTTTTGTAATATTTCTTAGTTTTTTTTTTGTATGTTTTTGTTGGGTTATTTTCCTCGCATTTTTTAGGAACCTATTTGTAACTAGCAAAGCGCAGACGCTGTAAAATTCCTATAGAAAAAAATGTTTTGCTATAATTTGGCTTACAAATAATTCATATATATGTGTAACATCAAAATATATATTATTGTTTTATAATATACATACATAATATGTCGTATATATGTATCATTATATAATATACAACTACTAATCACTTGAATTGCTCAAGTTCTTTTGCTGTTTATATGTTTATTTTTACAATCAATACGCTGACATCTTGACTTGGCTTTCGAGAAATTCCTAATTAACAATTTTAGTAGGTATAAACAGAAAATCATCCAAAGAATACTTTAAACAAAGCTTTTGGCAAACTATTTGCTTATTTGGCTATAGTAAAGTATTCCCATGGGAGTTTAGGAAGCAAACAAAAGAGGTTACTTTTAAATGTGGATGTTAAATCGTAGTCCAAGCAATTTACAGCACAGTTTCGATAGATTTTCCCGTAATTATATCAAATATTATTAAATACAAACTTAATTTAACAAAATTTCGTAACTATTTTTTTTTTTTTGTTTAACAACATATTTCTTCGTTTAGTCACTGACTACACAATGCACTCAAATCGTGTGTTCGACAACACAGAATTCATTTCATTTTTTTTTTGTATTTTTTGTATAATTTTTTATCGAATTTTAACATTGGCACGTTATTTATAACTATTGTAAGTGTATGCGAATTAATTAATAGCATTACAAATTAAAAAAAATATGCATGTATCTGTGTAATATGCTCGTTTGCTTATAGCAACTACAGATGCAACAACTAGAAATCTTGATTAGCTGTTGTTCTTTACGAAATATGAAACTTGACAAGTTGATTTACATAATTTATAGCTTTACTTTGTTACAAAAAAATCTAATATTTATCAACTAATTTATGTGTTTTGCCAATTTCGCGTTTTGACGCAAAAGACAGTAAAATATCATTAGAGGTGCGAAAATAATTTGAGGAATAGCGAAATAAATGATGAAGTACAATGATTTGTGTGATTGATTGGTTTTCTAACTAAACAACAAAACGAAATAAATTATGAAATGAACGTAAACTTTGATAAATGTAAGTGGCGTTACTATTGTTGGTTTGCTGATAACTTATTCCCGACTTATACACAAAATAATGCCTACATATTCCATGGGTTTTGTTTGTTTGTCTTGTATTGAATACAAAAGTATTTGTTAATTTGATTTGTTTTTTGTTTTTCTTGTTTTTAAAGCATATTCAAAGCATTTCAATATATATTGTGAACTATACTCAATAAACGGCTGATTGTTTGCTCTGGGACCTAAATGCATGCTGCATGCTCCATAAACAATTACAAAAGAAATGGTATTCCTAGTTGTCCTATAACTATGTTTTATATATATATAATGAATATGTACATATAGAGCTCTAAATGTTTGTCATATCGAAAAGGTCTACCAACTATTTATGTATATATAATGCACACGACTGAACTTTGTGCCATTTAGAAAGTTTCTTTTGTATTTTTGGAGGAAAATTGGGCATGCTGATAATAGATTGGCTGCTTTAACTATATTAGCAACTAATTAGTTAATTGTATGTATGTATACGATCATTTGCTCGCTGTTTCAGTTAACGCACGCGCTACCTTTGTACAAAGATTTCGTTTAAACGAACTTTTTGTTGTTCTTCATTGTTGCACAACTAAGCTGCTATCGACTTAGGACTACGGCTAATGCTTATAGCTAGGAGTTTTCCATTAATTTTAAGTCTTATATGATACACACACACGCACGCACGCACGCAAACAGCACACACACATACATCGACCATTCACACTTACATGCGCTTTGGACTTCGGGCTTAAATATAGGCATTTAAATATAATATATATAATATAGTTTAATTGTTAAATTGTACATGCATAGAAAACCAAAACGTGGCATGCCTAGTATTATACTTTTTTGACAACATAGTTTCATTTGTTATTCGCTGAGTTTGCAGCTGCGGTGTTGGAGGCGGCATTGGACGTGGCATGACCATGACCATGAGCATGACCATGGGCATGGGAGTTGCCTGCTGAGGAGCCACCACTGCCGCCGCCGTTGCTTGCCTGCTGCACTGGAGGCAGGGTATCGCAGCGGCGATAGTAGAGTAGATAAGGCACACGCGGCGTATGCGGCTGCAGCACTTGCTTCTCGCTGATCGGTTTCACCGAACTGTCGTCGTAGCGCAGCCAGCAATTGTAGCCGGTATGGAACACGTCCGTTATGTAATGGCCCTTCGAGGCCTCTTTGCCATCGTGATAGACGACAGCGAACAAGCGATAGGCGCGCTGCTTCTGCGACGTCTTCTTCGAGCCAAGAATCTCTGCAAAATAGGTTATGAATTGAGGATAATCTTGGTGTTTTATGCATTCACTCACTGGCATCGATTTTGAGTTCCGCAGGGAACTCAACCTTCTTCAGTATCTTTGTGCAGCCATCGGATCTGTAGTCAAAGTATTTCAAATGCAAGATGAGCACAACGGGTAACTTCTCGAGAGTCATTTGCTGCCAGGCAACCACCTCCTGTTTGGTTTTGCTGCCAGTGACACCCTCAAGCTGATCACGACCAATCAGTATCTCCAATGCCTCCTTAACCGAAGCGGCTTTCTGTTTTGTGTATAAAAAAGTAATTGTTAGCATGAACTAGATCGTTGATTGGTAGAAAACTTACTTCAATGTTCAATTGCAGCGTGAAGAATGGCTGAATAACATCTGTGGAGTGTTCGCCTTCGCGTTGGAGACGCGAACGCAACTCGCCTCGGAAGATGTCGCTCAGTGGCGTGCGTCCAAAGTCGGTTTGGCGTGTGACGCTTCCCTTGTTGCGATTGTTACAGATCATCTGTGTGTGTGGGTGGAAATCCATTAAACAACATTTTGCAAATCATTTGAGATATGCGCGAAAGCACTTACCTGCCAAACATCGCCGCCATCCTCCTGCTCCTGTTCCTGCTCCTCGCCATTCTGCTGAGCAGTTGGCTTGGCAATCAGCTTAATCACCTAAAGCATAAATAATTTAGTAAGAAATTAAATAAAGAAATCTATTCGGTACTCACTTCCAGCATCTCATCGTTGAGCTTATTCAGAACGTAGCCCAAAAACTCTTCGGCATCCTCTTGTCTGCCCTCGACATGCTCCTCGCGACTGTCGTTCCACAGCTTGTAGATCTCGGTGGGCTCAAAGGCCAGATCGCACTGCAGATCCACGCCAGCAAACTCATCCTTGCCCTTGATCTGAGCTGCCTTGTTGTTCACACGTAAACGTGAGCCGCCAGGCAAAGCGGAAAAGTTTGTCATATAAGACATCCTAAAGAAGAACGAAGAGAAAGTATTAGTTAAATAAATTTTCATTTAATTGTCATTTTACTGTGCGTGCAAGATGCAACACATGAAGCCATCGATGGAACATTCATGCATTACACGCTGCACCTGCATTGGCCTCGACGTTAAGCAAAGATTGTCCCCAGAACGGAGGCAACCAATGAACGCCTGAGAGGCCAATGCCAATTGCTATGCCACAAGCGTAACACAGACGACAGCTGGACGTGGTGCCGAGACGTCTGTTGACTTGCCTGTGGCTGCTAATAAACCCCCTCAACACGAACGAAACGAAACGAAAGTGGGTCACTTACATGGCATTCACGGTGGGTGTCTTGACCTCGCTCAACACCGCCGCCTGCTTGGGTATGGACCGCAGCAGATTGTAGAAGGGCGCACAGCCCAGAAGCGCTTGCAATATGGAGTTGATGTAGCAGTAGTTGGAGCGATTGGTTAGACCACGTGGCCGCAGACTGATGGGCGTCAGATTGGTTTTGTGACGTGTCAGAAACTCGGCATATTTATTGGTCCATTCATCCAGCTGTGCAGCACGCGTTGGCTCCGGCTTCAACGGCTTGACCGCTGCCGAGGCGGGCGAAGCTGCCACAGCGGCAGGCACAGCCTGAGCCGAGGCAGCCGAATAGGAGAGGGTGCCGGGTGTCACAAGGGGAGCAGTGGGCGCTGGCACTGGAGTTGGCGATTGCAATTGCTGATGCACACTCGCAGTTGAAGCTGCTGGCAATTGTTGCTGCTGTGATTGTTGTTGCTGCTGCTGCTGCTGTTGCTGGGCAGGCAATTGATGTGGTTGCTGTTGCGGCGGAGCCAGCTGCAGTTGCGGTTGCAGTTGTGGTTGCTGCTGTAATTGTTGTTGCTGTTGCTGCTGCTGCTGTTGTTGCTGGGACTTGTTGCCGTCGTAGGGCGCCACTTTGGCCACTGGCTTCGAGCTGAAGAGGCTGGCCCATGATTTTTGCACGCTATCGCCGCTGCTGCTGCTCTGCGATGCGGGCGGCACTGGTGGCGCCAAATTGAGCGCTGGCTGTGCTGGCTGCTGCTGTGATGCTGCTGCACTGAACGTTGTTGTGCTTGTTGTTGTTGTCTCGCTGCTGAAATTGTGAGAGACAAACTTGGTTTTGCTCACAAAGGATTTGCCACCAGCCGAGGCAGCATGTTGTTGTTGCTGGTGTTGCTGATGGTGCTGTTGTTGTTGTGGCTGCTGCTGTGCTGGTTGTTGTGATTGCTGCTGCTGCTGCTGTTGGGGCAGCACTGTGGCATTGTTTGTGCTATTGGACTGGTTGCTGTCAATGGACGTCTGTTGTTGAAACTGATGCGGCGCTGCTGTAATGCTTGCCGTTGAGGTAGTTGTTGTTGTTGTTGCTGCATTGCTGTTGCTGTTGCTCTGATGTTGCTGCTGTCCACTAATTTTGCGCTCCAGCGGTGGCGCTGTGCTGGCCACTGGCGATGAGGGCACCTTCATGGTGCCATAATGTGCGCATTTGTGGCTGATTGCTGCCGTTGTTGCTGCTGCTGCTGTTGCTGCCACTGCTGCTGCTGTTGTTGTAACTGGTTTGGTAGTGCTGCTGTTGCTGGTAGTGCTGTTGATTGGTATAAGTCTTGGTCGGGTGACTGTAGGCACCGCCACCACTCGAGGAGGAGCCAGTGCTGGACTGCTTATTAAAGCTGCTGTTGTTGCTGTTGTTGGCACCACTTGGTGGTGCAGTTGCTGTGGCAGCTGTCGCTGTGGCAGCCAATGCAGCACCGCCGTTGTTGACAGTGTTTGGCGATGCTGTCACCGCCACCGACTGCGTGGACTTCTTGTGTTGCGAAGAGTTCGTCCACGACATGGTTTTGGTGGTCTGATTGGCGGAGTCATTGCTGCCCTGATGATGGTGATGATGATGCTGCTGATGGTTGTACTCTGATGAATATTTGCGGCGCACTTGTTGTGCATTGTTGTTGTATTGCTGCTGCGGTGGCTTGCGCTGTTGCTGTGGTTGCTGCTGTTGTGGTTGCTGCTGCTGCTGCTGCTGTTGTTGTGGCTGCTGCTGGGCATGTTGCTGCTGTGGAGCATGCTGCTCATGGTAGCTGGGCTGCACCTGCTGCTGCTGTGGTTGCTGCTGTTGTTGTTGCTGTGGCTGCAGCCCAACTGGCGAAGTTTGTTGCTGCTGATGTTGTTGAGTTGCTGGTGCTGCTGCCGTCTGTTGTTGTTGCTGCTGTAATTGGGGAGCAACAGTTGCAACAGAGACCGCCAAATTAGTCGTTTGTTGTTTTTCAATCAGTTGCTGTGGTTGCTGTTGCTGCTGTTGTTGTTGCTGCTGCTGCTGTTGTTGCTGTTGCTGATATTCCAGCTCGAATTGCTGCTGCTTCTCGTTACTGGCAATCAAAGTCTCATCCAAAGCCGCCTCGCTGCCCTTCTTGTTGTTATTATTGTTGTTGTTGGCCACTAGCGTTTTATCAACTGCAAAAAAGAAAGAATTTCCTGCATTAATACAAAATTTATCAACCATGTTGCAAGTTATCTGTGTAGGTCAAGTGCTGACCTCTAGGGAAGGCGACAGCAGCAACGCATACTTAATCCGCCAGCCCAATTGCTGATGTGCAGCGCATACAAAATAATTTACAATATCATCAACATAATTGATACCAATTGATGTTAAATGAGCTACACACAAATTTCTCAACGGAAATTTAGGCTTCTCTTTTTTTTGTGTTTTTGTGTTTTGTTTAATTGATTTGTTTGTTTGACATTCAAACACAATTTGGTAAAGACAAGGGTAAAAATAAGGCAAGTGTTTGCTTTGTAATTGTGGATTTAGGTTGATGGAAAAGTAGCTCAAAATAGCAAAAAGTCAATAGGAAATTAGTTCACACATCGCACATCGCACATCGCTAATCAGCAGAGACAATAGAGATCCGCCTGATCAATAATAGAATATAAATATTGTTAGAGAAACTGAGAGTTGATTCACTGCACTTTAATCGGACACTTCTAACAGCAACAAGAACAACAACAAAAAGCAGACCACTAGAGATAACTGTCACAATGAACAATGGGTTCACAATGTTTGTGCCGGCGACAACAGTTGTTATTGCCCGAGTGCGTTGATAAGAGGCATGCCGCATATCGCTGCCGCCTGTTGCTGTTACTGTTGCTGTCCAATCAATTTGTCAGCCATTTGCAGTAAATAGAAAATAACTGAACTTAATCCATGTCAATTTCAGCGGATATAAAGTGCGATTGGAGTTCTGTACAACAACAACAATAACATTATCGAGTTGGTAAATCATAATCAACACCTTGGAGTAAAGACTATGCGACAGCAGTTTCAGACGATAAACCCGAACATGTTTATTATTTATTAACGATAACACACACCCATCAGGGGGCAGCAAATGACGTTATCAGTGCACACACACACACGTGATGCACTGAAGCAGTCAATGAGATGCTGCTATTTGCTATTAATAAATGCCTAATTAATAATCCCAGCTAAGCATGAGAATCGAGGTGCTCTGCTTTGCCATTGGGGTCTCGCCCCATGTATTAACAATTACGCGCTGCTGTAAATATTAACACTTGATAAGCACAACAACAACAACAACAACAAGAATCAACTGGACAAGGCTGTTGATTCTCCACAGCTTATGGCCATTGGGGATTGTGGGATTGGGGGTCTGTAAATGTGGGAAATGCTGCAAAAGTGGAGCGCACACTCACTCCAAAGTTTGCCCAGCTGATTAACTGATTCATCTCGCAATCACAAGATTTGCCAAGTGAAGCCATGAACAGCAAATCGAATCAAAACAAAGTGCCTGTAAATCACACACCTGGGAATCGCAGATTTGAAATGTAATTAAGAAGTATCAATAGGGAATTCATGACTTATGCTTTTGTAGTACAATTTTTTAAAGACAGAGTTTATCTAAATTTAGAATCTATCAAAAGCAAGTTGCTCCATTGTAAAAACAAACTTACGTATAAAATACGAAATTGTTTACAATAAACGCATTAAATAAATGAAAAATTAATGTCAATTAATTGTTCAATAATTTTAGCACTTTATTAGCTTATTTTGAAGAAAGTTAAGAATATATTTAAAATGCATTTGTTGCCTTCAAAACAAATTAAAGCTTGAACTCGGATCATATTTAATGTGTAAAGGAGTCTGAAGATCTTAGTTACTCTGGTTCATCTCTCATTGCAATAAGAAATTGTATTCGTTATTTCAATAACATAATAATAATTTTTAGTAGTAGAGCATATGTTTCTTGTTTAATGCTGAAGTAATTTATGGATACAAAATAGACTAAACTTTTCCCCAATCAACACTTAATTAATTGTTTGTTAATTATTGCACTTTGTCTTACATCTTTCGAATAAAGTTCAGCGTCTATTTAGAATAAAGCTCCAGCATTCAATATAAAGTTAAAATAAATCCAGCAACTTAAACTCAGATTATCTTATATACTAATGGTTATCATGTTAAGTACTAAAGTTATTTTTGAGTGAAGAATAGATTAGATAGATTTTGTTAAATCAGCACTTCAATCAATCAAAGTGCTTAATAATAAATGAAAATTGATTGTATAAATATAACAAATTAATCAATAATTATTATTAATGAATTGTAATACTTTGAACCTAAATTTTGCTTATTTAATTTAAAGCCAATACTTACTCATGTGTAAGTATGAAATCGTATTCCAGCACATTTGGGATATCTTTTATCTTTCCTTTACACGAATTTAATTTTTTTTTTCAACTTGAATAAAACAACTTTAAAATATTTACAGTTGACTCAATTCTGAGATGCTTACTTTGCTCTCAGTCTCGTATGGCAAAAATTCCATTAAAACTTGTGAGAGATCATTTAAGATCAGATTGAGATTTGGCGGGGGCGAAACAAGCCCCTCTTTATACACGTATATTTGTATATCTTGGCACATGCTCGGAAAGCAAGGGTAAAGAAGAGAAGGCGCGACAGACGCGATTAGAAAATGTGTGTACATCAAATAGACTATTAACAATTTCTTTGACCAGCGCAGCGCAGCGCAGAGAGGCTATTTAAAGTTTCATTAGCATTTGGATCATAACGAATGCTTTCAGTGTGCAATTAAAAGGCAATGATAAATACGAGAACGATATTATATTTACCCCATAACGTCATATGACAAAGAGAGCAACCCCGGTCAGAATCGGATTTCCAACAACAACCAACACAATACAACAAATGGAATTTTGAATACAGAGTGCGAGTGTTAATTAATTTCAATTAGCGTATAACGAGAGCAACAACAATAAATATAGACGAGAGACGATTGAATTGGAACTCTCAAAAATGAAATGGAAATTTATAGAACATGAGAATGCAGTCAGTATTAAAATATACTAAGGGTGAGTTAAAATTTTAAATTCTTACTTTAACAAACGATAGAATTAAAACTCTCAAAAATGAAATTTAAATTTATAGAACACAACTTTGTGGTCTAGTCAGATGAGAATGCAGTCAGTATTAAAAATATACTAAATATAAACTAAAATATTAAATTCATACTTTGACAAACGAATGCACTCAGTATTAATTGTATATGTTACTATGTTAAGTATGAATTAAAATGTTAATGCTAAGTATAAATAAAATATGAAATCATACTTAAAGACGATAGAACATAAATTCTCAAAAATGAAATGAAAATTTATAGAACACAACTTTGTTATGTAGTCAGACAGAAACAGAGAATGCAGTCAGTATTAAAAGTATACTAAGTATGAATTAAAATATCATAAAGTATGCCAGGCAAATAGAGAAGTTAGAATAGTCGCTTTCTGATAAGGAATAGACATTTATAGAACACAACTTTGCAGTCTAGTCCGATGAGAATGCAGTCAGTATTAACAATATACCAAGTATGAACTAAAATATTAATACTCAGTGTGAATTAAAGTAATTAGAGAATGGAATTGAAAATCTCAAAGCTGAAATGAAAATGTATAAAACACAACTTTGCAGTCTAGTATTAAAAGTATACTAAGTATGAATTAAAATATTATAAACTGTGCCAGGGTGTCAGATTTGGGTGCGACGACGACGATGAGCGAGAGAGAGCGACTGAGAGAGCTGCATTGTCACAAGGTTGGCTGGATAATTACAGACCTGAGCGCACAGGTAAATTTTACAACAACAATAAAGTCAGTAACACTAACAATAACAACAACAACAAGAGGCAAACATGTTACGGCTAATAATAGCAGACAGCAACAACAACTAATAAAAGTTGAATGCAACAATGCAAACAAGGAAATCGTCATGACACGAAAACGCGAAAGCGACAACGACAACGACAACAAAACGCGACTGTACTTCACTTTAACACATGTGGCACCCGACTTGTTCCCAGAGGGGGAAGCAGCCAGAGGGGGTGAGTGCATTAGAACAGTTTCATGTCGCCTCCTCTTCTCTCCACACACACACACACACACACACACACACACACACACACTTGACTGGACAATTTCGCTTTCAATTTCACTGAGGAACACACAGAACTGTGCTACGTTCGGCTGTATAACAGTTTTATTTACATTACGCAAATGAATTTGTTGCGAGACGCATTTCAATCGAGATTTTGTTACTACGTTTTGTTGTCATTGTTGTTTTTGTTGTTGTGCAATCCTATTTGATATTTAATTGATTTTCCTATCCGACACAAAAACGGGGTCATCAGCATGGAGAGGAGAGAAGAGAGGAGAGCGCAGCCCCCTCTACAGACATCGTCTAGCTGTCGGCTCTGCTCTGCTCTCAGTTTCTGTTGCTGCTGCTGTTGTTGTTATTGAACGCGCGATTTTATTCAATTTTTATTAGCGGCAACAACAATGACAACTCAAACAACAACAACAACAACGATTGCCGCCGCATTCAACTAATTTGTATTTGGCTTATGAATTTTAAACAATTGCCGGGAATATCTCCGACTGAATGAGACACAGCTTCCCCACCAATTGAGCCGAGCAGAGCAGAGCATTAGAAATAGAAATTTGTTATTTAATTAAAATACATAAAAATAAATAAAGCCAAGCAATCAATGCTTGAACAAATTTATACATATTTTACAAAACAAATTTCACAATCAACAAGTGAATCACTCTATTTAATTGTGTTTATCGTCAAGTGAACTTTAGCACAAGTTTTGTTATTTTGTTGTTGTGTTTTTATCAATGAACCAAAACAGAAGCCGAATTTTCATGTTCAAGTTAAGTTCATTCAAAATTCTTTCACTTGCTATCTAAAGACATGTGTTTTCTTCAAGAGTTTATTGTACCCGTTAAATGAAGAAGAAGAAGACAATCCGTCTGCCCGTCTGTCCATGTTTAAAAACACTTTAATCTCAGGGATCTTAAAAGTTACAACTAACTATATTTGATAAAATGATCCTTAAGTAGATTGACGACTTAACGCATCACTATACGTTTAAATTTATTCTTTTGGTTTATGAGATTTAAAAAAAAAAGAATACCTACATAATGTATCATAAAATATTATAATTTATGCCAGAGGAATAGAGAACATAAAATTGCAACTCTTAATTTTATTTTTAAGAGACTGATTAATGCGGTCAGTATAAAAAGTATACTGAGTATGAAATAATTTTAATATATACAATGATTTACTATTTTAATTCATACGTGGAGACGCGATAGATTTGGAACTCTCAAAAATGAATTGCAAGTTTATAGATCACAATTTTACAGTCTAGTCAGATAATAATAAAATTAGTATTAAAATATACTAAGTATGAAATCTTATATCATATTCCATACTTTATTTCTAATAATCTCATTTCAAACACGTTTACTTGTAAAGATCATCAATTATTTGTTTTAGTCTTTAGCTACTCAATTTCACGAACTATTTTATATTCTTTATAAAAAGAAAAAGTCAAATGTGCAGTGTTTCATTGTCGAGCTAATTCAAATTCATATCATTCACAAATAGATAAAAAGCTTTGACATATTTGCTAAAATGTGTTTGTTCGCTCGACAAAAGCATTGATTTCCTTTTATATTACTAATATAATGCAGTAATCTATCACAGCATGAGCAATTGTGTATCATTATAGCAATACATGCAAAATTAGTCACATTACTTTGCATGAATCGACGCAGAATAAAAATAGAAACAACATGACTAGTTGATACTCTTTGCATAAATAGAAACCAACAACTCTCAGTCACGGTATTTAAAATATATCCACAATTAATAAATCAATTAACTTTTAATACTGACGACTGCACAAAATAATTTATTGCTAAGCGAAAAGTTGAAAGCATAAATGCAATAAACAAATAAAGTGTGATGTCAGACGACGATCGTTCGTTCACACACGTGGTGTGTAATTGTTATTGTTATTGTTGTTGTTGCTGATAAGAAATCTGGCCAACAATTTGTCGTATTATGGGCGTTTGGCTGCGATGACAAACAAATAGTAAACACACTCAACTCAACTCGACTGGAAAATGCGGCCTGGCAACAGTGGCAAATTGAATGCCTGTTGACACCCTGTTGTCAGTTGCCAGTTGCCCCAATTCGAAATTGTTGTTGCTGCTGCAATTCAATTGAATTCATTTGTGTCAATTTACAACAAATAATAGCCAAATAGAAGCAGCAGTGGCTGATGCAGTAAACAATAAGCCAAAGTAAATTGCATAATGCTCAAAGAGACGACGACGACAAAATGCGGCACGCGACCTTCGTCTGAAGCAGCCACAACATCGCACCGCAGCTGTCAACAGCACTACGGTAAAACAACAAACAACCGTAAAACGTTTTCTTATCAATGAAGGTGGAAAGAACTAGCCAACAAATAATTTACGAGCCAAGACGACGACGACAACGACTCGTGGCTATAAAGTGGGGCGGTGATTATATTAAGCCATTTTTCTTGAAGCTTCTTTTAGTTGTGTGTGTGTGGCAGATAAGCATCGATTGCTTGATTGGCAAAATGGGTGATAAGGGGGAACTGAAGTGCGTTAAAGGATAACTGAAAGTAAAACTGACAGCTTGACAACTGAAAAAATATGAAACGAGGCAGCAAAGTAGCAAATGGAACTGAAGCAGGATATCAGTGGCAGGCAGCATTCACAGGAGCACATCAAGGACATCGGTGTGTATCCTGCCTGGCATTAACATATAAATGCGTATAACAGTTGTGGAGCCTGGCGTGGGCAGCCGAAGCAGAGGCGGCAGCAATGTCATCTACTAGATACAAATGTATCTAGCAGGTACAAAAAAACAGAGGCCAAACTCACAAAACGGGGAAATAAGCTACAATCGATGCGATGCACAGCAAAAGCAACAAGTAAAGCAAAAAAAAATACAACAACAGCAACAGCAACAAAAGCGCAAAATAAAAAGAAATAAAAGTTGGCAGGCAGCAGCAAAAACTGCGTCATTTTGTGTAAAATTGTTGTATCTATTTAATATTGGCAGCAAAGACTACAGCTGGTGCATCTAGAATATATAGTATATATATAGATATATAATCAAATCGAGTATATGTGCAAAGATGGACAAAGTCACAGCGTAAAAAATTACACACAGTACTCAACGTTAAACAAAAGCGCAGCGCATTGACTGTGTGACAGACAAAGTGTCTCGGGGCGCGCACAACGCGGCGTATGCGCAATTTCAATTTCATTTCCCGAAGAGGCACAAAGACAAAAGACTAAAGGAAAGCACAACAACAACGACAACAAAAATGATCAGAAGAAGGTTGTTAAGAAATTCTTGAACTGGCCCAGCAGAGGCGTTGGCATTGTCTAGATGCAGATACAGATACAGATACAAATACAGATAGAGAGAGAGAAAGAAATTCGTCGATGATATACGATTGTTTACTGTGTGAGAAGTATCTATAAAAGCGCATTCAACTCGTGCACATAAAGGAAAATCTGTGATGAGCGAGGGAAAAACCAATTGCAATCAGCAGTTTTTAAGATATTAAAATGTTGCTAATGAATTGTGCTTCCCCCTTGATAATTCCCATTTAATCTCAGCTTTGCATTTTCCTCTGCATAATTCTGGCAACTTAAATCGCTTTGTTGGCATTTCTGTGTTTTCTGTTGGAACTCTTGTTGTTGTCACCTGCTCTTGCTTCTCGGCATTTCTGGCTTGTGGCCCAAAACAATTTCGATTGTGAAATTGTGCAACTAATTCAAACACCTGCTGCTTTGTGGTTTATTGTGTGCGGGTGCGGGGGCGATAGAAAGCAAAAAGTTTGTCGAGTTCTGTCAACCTTATGCATTTCAACTTTAACTCACGCAATAACTGTGTTTTGCGGTACAACATTTTAACGCATTAAATTTCACTTTTCTTTATTATAATACTTGCCACTAATATGGCCTAAACTAACGGTCAATTTCCTGGCCATAATGCCAACTACTACCAAGAGTAATGCTGTAATGTGGTTTAAGTAAAGGAGAAAGCAAAAACAGTGCAGGAGGCTGACTAATGCGCTAATAATACAGTAAATCAACTTACGAGAGCACAAAAGCAAAACGTCAAGGGCTGGCGCCCTCTGGCGTTGACCCATAAGTCATGTATGTATGTATGTGTGTGTGTGGATGTGCGTGCTACCATTTTTATGAATGACATTGAGCACGTACACACACACACACACTTACACACTTGAGTTAAATGGACATCCTCGGAAGAGAGCTAGACAAAAAGGCACTTTAAGAGACGTTTCAACGTTTCAACTTTTCAATTTACTTTCCCTCTCTTAAAGCACTCACATTGCATTATCTACGACGACTTTTGTATTTGGCAAGTATTTGTTTATGAGCTAAAAGTCTAAAAATAATCCATTTATTGACCAATATAAACTGTGAAATTAACACGATTCGCTCGCTTATCAACCTAAAAACAATGCCAAAATGCTGCAATGACTGAAAACGCGTTAAGATACGACCAAGACATGCTGAAATTACGAAATTGCCAACTCCCCAAGACGACCTCGTGTTCTCCGCCAGTGTCGGCGCCTAAAAGTCGGCACACCAAAAAATTTTCACTGCTCACACACACACACACGCACACGCACAGTGGTTAGAGTGACATGGAAAAAAGTAAAAGTTTGAAAGTCGCAAGTTAACCTTTAACCTAAATCACAACTAAGAGCAACAGTTTACGCTCTTATATGCCAAACTGTTATACCAGGCAAAAGTGTTATACGCGTGCCGGTTTCCCTTCAAGAAGAAGACCAACAAGAACAAGAAAGGTAACGGTGAACGCGTCGTTTAAGAACTACAAAGTGAAGACTACCCTTAAAGAAAGTGCGTCATAAATATACGTAGAGAGGGTAGTTTGCACAACCCCAAAGGGGGTTGCTAGGCTGTTCTGTGCAAAGTTGTTTTTGTGTGAAATCTGTGTATCAAACGCAACTGTAGCCAACATTCCTGCCTTCTGCCTTCTGCTTGCTGCCGCTGCGTCTGCTGACTGTTATCGTTGTTGTTGTTGTTGTTATTGCTGCCGCTGCTGCTTTTGGCACAATGTGCAAATCAGCTGTTTCTGTCGAGCGCAACCCTTACGCCGCATACCTGTAAACCCAAGCAAATGTACAAGCTGTCAAGAGAGCGCAAGATAGTGAGCGAGCGAGAGAGCGCGTGCAAAGACAAAGAGAGCTTTTGTGGCCATGTGGCCAGAGAGAGCGTCGAGCAGCGACTGTGAGAGAGCGGGAGCTTGCGCGCTTGAACTTCAAATGCATTGCATGAAAAATAGACATCGCAATGTCAGCAACCGCATGGCGAGAACATTGTTTTTTTTTCATGTTGTTTTTTGCATTTTTGTTGCCAGCTTGCTCGCTTGTTGTTGTTTGGTGTAATTGAAATTGTGTTTGCTGTATCCGATGAGGTTATATCTAGATATGTGCATGTGTATGTGGAATTGTAGTTGTTGCTTTTACATTTGTTTTGCGTTTTTTGCCTTTGCATTCTCACTTGGCTGCCTGTTTTTTTCTTTTGTATATGTCAGTATAACAGTTCGGGTTCTAACAGCCCCATTCGGTTTTCGACGTCTGTTGGTTACGACGAATTTTCATTTTATATCGAACAGTGCAGCAGTGACGACGGATACACGCCGTCAGTGTGTGTTTGGTGTGCTCTTTTTGTTGGTATCTCTCGCGACGCACAAAGAATTCAAATCGCTGAATACACCCCAAAAACAACAATAAAAAACATATAGCAATATTAAATTTGTAAAATATATAAACAACGAACAAAATTGGCCATTCTTTCGTTGATGTGTTGCACATGATGTATGCAACTCTCGACGACAATTGCTGTTGTGGTAAAGTGTGAAACACGTAAGCTCAGAGTTCCGTGTATTATTGTCGTTGTTCTTGTTCTTGTTGTTGCCTCTCTGCCGCTGCCTCCGCCTCAGTCACTGGTTCAGTTCACATTTTATCGATCACACGTTGCGGGGCCGTCGTTCGACAAGCGAAGCTTTTCGTTTGCTTTATTTGCGCTCTTTTTCTGCTGACGCCGAAGGAATTTTCGTATTTTTTATACACATTTGTACAATCAAATTTCAATACTCAACAAATTATACAATTTGCAATTGCATTGCCATCACATCAAGTACGTACAGCACCCCCAAAAAGCAGCGCGGTCGCGACGCTAACAGCAACGGCAGCAATGCAAAAATATGCCATAGATAAAAGCAGCAGCATGTACTAGCCGCAAAAGCAAAAGTAAAGCACAACAAATCGAGTCAACGCAAAGACAAAAGTCAAGCATAGCAAAGTCAAAAGGCAAAAGCAAAGTCAAAAAACAATAACAACAATACACACGTTTTGCGTTTGCTGCACATCCACCAATCGAATCTCAAAGCAAAAATTTTATATTGAACAAAAAGCACACAACATTTTACAACGTGACAAATAGCAAAACAAACTTTAACGAAAATCGGCAAAAATATTTCAAGAAAATGCAGTGTTGTTTTGTTTGTATGTGACGGCGACGACGACAACTGTCGATAATGCATAAGAACTTTGAAGCAATAACAATTCAAGAATAACAACACACTCGCACACACACACACACATAACGGCAGTTTAAGCTTCACAACTTAAGAGAGGGCGCGAGAGCGAGAGCACCTCGAGTGGGAGTAGCAGCAAACGAGAACGAGAGCGAACGCGCGCAAAGATAAAACATAGTAACAGCAACAGCAACAGCAATAGCAGCAGAGGCAGCGACGTCGACGTCGACGGCGGCCGTTCTAAGGCTCGCATAACTCGTAACGGCGTCGAGCGTGACACTTCGGCCACGCATAACGCAGACAATTCGTCGACTACTCCCAACGAACTCCACTTGCAAGGAGCTTGTTGGTGTGCGGGAAGCAAAAAGCAACGCGCGGCAGGCATCAAGTGAAAACGAAAACACAAATCGAAATTGAAACTGAAATTGAATTTCAAGTTGAAAGCTCGCTCAAGTGCATGTGTGTGTGTGTATGTACAGCCAAAAAACTAACAGTGCTGTAAATCAAAGCAATTAAGTAAAGCAAAAACCAAAAAAAAAAAGAATCAAATTTTCAAAGATGGTGGACAGCAACAGCAATGCAGCAGCTGCAGGCACAGTGGGCAATTCGGCGGCACGCCTGCGCAAATTCGAACGCACCGACAGCGAACTTGCCTGCGAGGAAGCAGCTCGTCTAACCGCCGAGCAAAACAGTCCCGAAGACGATGAGGACGACGAAGAGGAGGGTGAAGGAGAAGGCGACGATGAGGATGAGGTTAGCGTCTATGGGGAGCTGCCGCCACCGCCGGACGGTGGATATGGTTGGGTCATCTGCTTTGCCAGCTTCATGTGCAACATGATTGTCGACGGCATCGCCTACACATTCGGCATCTTCCTTGAGGAGTTCGTTGCCTACTTTCACGAGGGCAAAGGCACCGTCGCCTGGGTGGGCAGTCTGCTCTCCGGTGTCTATCTGAGTGCTGGACCCATTGTCTCAGCCCTGGCCAACAAATATGGATGCCGAGCTGTTTGTATTGCGGGCAGCATCATTGCCTGCATCGCATTCGTGCTGAGCACGTTCAGCACCTCTGTCAGCATGTTGATGGCCACCTATGGCTTCATGGGCGGCTTTGGCTTCGGCATGATCTATTTGCCCGCCGTCGTCGCCGTCGGTTATTACTTCGAGACGAAACGTTCCCTGGCCACGGGCATCGCTGTCTGTGGCTCGGGCTTTGGCACCTTTGCCTTTGCCCCGCTGGCCACTTATCTGCTGGAGGAGTACGGCTGGAAGAATGCGCTGCTCATCTTTGCGGGGCTGATTCTCAACTGTGCCATCTTCGGTGCTATGATGCGTCCGCTCACCTATCCCAAGAAGAAGCGCGTCAAGCCGCTGATGCAACGCATGTACGAGGAGAAGCAAATGCAGCTGGAGCGCGGATCCTTTGCGGGTTCCCACTTCATGGTCCAGCTGCCCGATGGCACTATGGAACGCAAGCTCAAGATGCCACTTAACGCTGATCCGGGTGTGCATTCCAGCCTCAATCTGGAGCTGTTGGCGCAGCAATCGGGTGGCCTGCATCCGGTGTCCACGCTGCCCACCATCACCGAGTCCAAGGTGGTTGAGGTGAATGCCCAATCCCCGCCTCAGAACAACGGCAATGCTGATAGCAACGGTCAATTGTCCGCTCGATCCGGCCGTCGCTCGCATCGCAACTCCGAGTCGGAGCACAGTCCTTATCAGTCACAGGATGCCATGATACGCAATGCCTCGCAGCCCGCCTTCCTGGCCGGCGATCATCAAAGTCTTCCCAAGAATGGCTCCGTGCCGTCCTTCAGCCGGGTGCGCAAAACATCCGCCTCGGAACGTTATCAACCCTCGTTGGCGGCCTATTCGCGCCTCGTCACGTGGCGACATCGAGGCGGGCGCTGGCGGGGATTTCAACACGTCAAAGTTGTCGCTGTCGCAGCGTCAGGGCAGCTCCAGCGGCAGTGCCGGACGCATGGTGCGTCCCATGTCGCGTAAGGACATCTTCTACTCCGGCTCCGTGACGAATTTGCCTCAGTATCAGTCGCAAAAGTCGCTGACCAACTATCGCAACTCGGTGCTGTCGCTGACCAAGTACGAGAAGAGCATGCAGAGCATGCGTCTGGATCCGTTGGCCGAGGCGGACAAGCATCGCGAGGAATACGATCTGTGCCCCTGTCTGGGCATTCCCGACTCGGTCAAGTCCGTGTTCAACACCATGCTGGACGTGAGTCTGCTCAAGGATCCCGTCTTCATGCTGATGGGCGTCTCCAACATCTTCGGCATGGCCGGCTTGTATGTTCCCTTCGTCTATCTGGTGGATGCGGCCAAGGAGCACGGCATTGCCAAGAACGATGCTGCGATGCTGTTGTCCATCATCGGCATCACCAACACAGTGGGACGTGTCGTCTGCGGTTGGGTGGCGGATCTGCCGCAAGTCAATTCGCTGCTGCTCAACAACATCTGTCTGCTGATCTCGACGGTGGCGGTGACCCTGACGCCACTCTGCTACAGCTACAACGCCTACATTGCCATGTCGATTGCGTTTGGCATCGCCATCTCTGGCTACATTTCGCTCACGTCAATTATCCTGGTCGATCTGCTGGGCCTGGACAAGCTCACCAATGCCTTTGGCCTGCTCATTTTGTTCAGAGGATTCGCCGCCCTGATTGGCACACCGCTGGCCGGTGCCATCTATGATCTGACCCACACCTACGATCTGCCCTTCTACATGGCCGGAGCACTGTTTGCCATCTCGACGGCGACCAGCTTCATGGCGCCGTGCATGAAACGCTTCAGCAGCTCGAATGAGACGCCAGTGCATGTAGAGACACTGACGCCCATCGATGAGGAGCAGGGCGAGGATGGCGAAGAGGAGGATGAGGATCAACCAATCACCATAGTGCCCAAGATCATCAAAACTCTGCCCAGTCCACTGCAGGAGGAGCCGCAGCAACAGTTTCCCCCCACGTCTGGGACACAGAAGGCATCGACGACGACAACAACGGAATCAAAGCTCTAAGCATGAGAAGTGAATTTACAACAACAGCAAACAAAGTGGAAGTGAAGAGAAACTATAATTATAAAACAATAAACAAAAACAAGTCAAGTACGAAGAAAGAGAAGAGAGAGAAAGGGGATCATGAGAGACAAAGAGCGATATTTTTCTAGCAACTTATACAAAGGAGAGCAAAGTCAAGACGGATCCAGAGGGGAAAAGAAAGAGAGAAACAGATCAGCCGGAGAAGTGAGCAGCAGGGACAGGGACAAGTCCAGGGTCCAGGCAAAGTATTGAATAGAGCACACAAAGAAAACTATATACAAAACAAAAACACAAAAAGAGCGCATGTAAATCGTATATATATAATATATATATCGAAGCCGATGCCGAAACTATGCCTAAGCAAAAAAAAAAAACTATTCATACAAACTAAATATATAGTATACAACAAATTGATAAATTATAGCAAACAAACTTGGCTTAGCTTCTCGATGATAAGATTGTAGCCATATATACAAGTATAAAATATATATATATTAGCTATATAACAATATAGAAACACACACACAGACACGCTCACTTTGATAAAAACCCTGATCGATAAATATAGTCTCAATAATAGCAACAACTTCAGCCTACAGCTATAGCTACCACACACAGCAACAAGTCTACATTGTAAAATATTTTTTATTATTTGTTTGTTAAATTTTACGATTTTCTTTAATTATTGTGTATTTTATTGCTATTATTATTATTATGAAGATGATGTTTATTATTAATGATTATTGCTAAATATATATGTATTACGGATAAACTCTCGATCTATATAATTATTACTATAACTGTATAACTGTTGTTGTGCATTCGTTGTTATACGGCAAGTGTTATAAATGTGTCATACGACCTAAATGTAGTAGGCAAAAAAAACAAAAACCAAGTAGCGATTAGCAAGCAAAATACAAATTCAAATAAAAACAAAAAACAAAAAACGAAACGAGTGTGTAAACCTTTTTGGTAGTAGTTAGTTATATTTTCGTATGTAAACTAGAGAAGGCAAAGCGATGATTAAGTTGTAAATTGTAAGAGAACAGCAACAACTACTATATAACAAATTATTATGCTAAAACAACAAAATACAAATAAATTTTATATGAAAAAAAGCCCAAGAAAAAAGCTACAAAAAAACATAAACTGAAATTGTTTTCAATTTTAAAAAGTAATAATTTAGCTAATGGCAATTTTATGGCTCATGTTTTATACATTAAAGAATTACTTAATAATAATAATAAACTACAAACTATTTCAGGCAAGTCCATAAGCAAAAGCAAAACAAATCTTTAAAGGCTTGTGCGTTTTGTTATACACTACAATTACAATAAAGAAACATACGTATATGTGTTATACATTTTAAAACTAACCAAATTTTTAGAGTGAATAAAAAAGAAGCAATAAAATGCAGTTTTACACACAATACACTCTCAATTAAAAGAAAAATAAAACAGAAGAAGATTAACAAACACACGCCGAGAGCAAAGCAGAACAATAAATGTTAGAGAAAATAAACAATATTTGCCATTTTCAAACCTAGAAAACTATTCAACAGCTGTTATACAAGAACTGTTATATGAACAGCTGTTCACTGTCGCCGCCCCGCGATAGCAATCGAAATCGGAATCGGAAAATGTGTATTAGAATTTCAGCTCATTATGATGTGCTCGACAACACAAAACAAAAAAGAGCTCTAAAAATCATCGATCAAAGTTCAGATAATTGCGTTTTTTTCTGTTGTTTTTTCGGAGGGGCCTCTCCCGTTATCGCACGGGCTTATGCCCCAAGATATCAGGAATTGAGCATGGAGGTCTTATATGGTCGTGCGCCACTTGAAGCGACCCTGATTACGGAACTAAAGCTCCATATAAAAGAAGCCTGTCGCAACGAGCCGTAAAAAAAGCATAAATAAAAAAACAGATTAGACTAATCAATAAATGGCGTTTAAATGAGCATTAGCAATTGCAACAAGCGGGCATAAACTGTGTTAACTGTGTTGGCAATTGGTTGCGATGTGTTACGATTGTGTCCCTATATCATTGAGTGCTATATATGCTATCAATCGTATCTGGTCGGTCGTGTATAAACACGCCAAGTGCTATCAAATTATTGACAAAGTCGCCGAGCCAAGTGCTGCAAAAATAACAATAAAAGAAAGCAACAACAGCAATTTTGACGACGAGACAGCGTTCACTCCAGCTTTTCTACAACAACGCAAACACACTCACTCACACACACACACACACAGTGGACTAAGACCCTCAACTGGCTGGACAGCTATCAATTTGAGTTTGGGCCGAGTGCATAAAATATGTATATGTGAGCCAAGTACGAGAATATGTGGAGTGATCCATGGCGCCGTTGCTTTGCTTTGAAGCTCCATGCGACATGCCAGTGAGCAGTGGCCAATGGCCAACAAAAATGTCAATGACTGTGCTTGATAAGGCGGAAGGCAACTCTAAACCAAAGCGAACCGAGTCCCATGCATCACACAAATGACCGTTGGACGGGACGCAACTGAACGAAGCCAAAGCGTAAACAAAAGTAGCTAAAGAAAGCGAAATTAATGCAGAGTTCAACAAGAAATGCTTTTAAGGGTAGTCAAGAATTCTGCATGCTTGGTTACTGGATACGTGTACAATAACTTGCAGCTGAAGGAGGAATGTGAAGTTGGATGTAATATATCTATGGTCACCCTAATATGAAGTTACGGTCACCCTATTCAACATCATTTATAAAACTAACCAACTATTTTCGGTCACCATGAAATTAAACTTATATCGAATATGGTCACCCTATCCGATATTTCTAAGGCTCCTTACATTAAAGTTAGTTAACAACTATTTTAGCCTAATGATGACAACACCATATCTAAAGTTCCTTACAAAAATATGTCCACATTTACATTAAAATAAATAAAACGAATACAAAATCAACGTTGTAATATGGCCACCCTAAACCGTGAGCATATTTTCCTCAATGAAAACAAATAAAGTTGTAATTATTATTTAAAGCAACAAGAAACCTCAAGCAACCCAAACTTTTTCATAAACAAAATCTCAGCATTTCTAAACAAATTCTATGGTCACCCTAGGACTATGCACTTTTGATAAAGTAGACCATATTAATAACGCATACTGCACACAAATATATAAGACTGTAAGTGGAGCAAGACGCTGACGCATAGTGGACTGATAAGCAGAATAAAAGTCAGGGAAAAGAATAATACAGAAATAAAGAAAACTGCATAAACAGAGCGAGCGACTCACAGCTGATTAGTGACAGAAGTGAATATACTACATCTACAATGAATATATAGCTGGAACTACAAACAACAGTAAAACTGTTTCGACAACAAATCAAACACCTGTGAAGTGGTTCCTCAGACAAAACATGCGCTCTGGATAGCACTTGGAGCCCGAGAGATCCGCAGCTAATGGACGCCTAGCAACAAGTCGTCGCTGTCGTAGTTGCCTCTTAAAGGGCAGCCACGGCAATTAAGCGGAGAGCGAAAAAACAAAAAAAATATATACTGAAAATCATGGCAGAATATTGTTGTTGTTGTTGTTGTTGACGACATCGACGGTTCTCCGTCGAGCCCACAAACGCAACGCCTCGTATCATGTGACGCCGGATTCGTCGTACACCTGACACACAACAGACTGACAGACTGAGGGACAGACAGACTTAGACCCAGACCCAGACCCACAGCACAGAATTGAAACCTCCAGCGACACGAATTGTAAACTGAGCGTGCAAATGCCCAACAATTCAGCAAAAACAAAAAACGGGAAAATAAAACTGCAAGCTGATGTATCGAATGGAATTGAAACGAATAAAACCTTTACAACACCCTTTAAATAATAATAAAGTGAGTCTACAAACTATTCATCAAATCAAAATATAAAAGAACTAAGACATAATCATGGTAAACAACAATAAACTGGAGAAGAACAAATAAGAATAAGTTGAACGATATTATTATGCAACGATCTATAAAGTGAATCGAATATCAATTCATTCCCATGGAAACGCGATTCGAACGGAAGCTATCAATATTCCATCAACATAAACATCAATTTAAATATACACACACGTACATACAAATATATATAGATAAAAGAGAAATATCAGTTATCTGGGTGCTATCGGAACACGTCCCAAGGCAGCTTATCAATTAGAAATATAACAAAAAATTGCCACTCACCCAATTGCGGCTCCTGTGGCGCCTGTATTTGCACTTGGGGCGTGGGCGTCTCCGCTTGTGGAGGATGAGTTGGCAGCTGCTGCTGTTGCTGTGGCGGTGGCGGTGGCTGCTGTTCGATGCAAACTGCTGGCTGTGTTTGTTGTTGAATGATATGATGTGGAGGTGCCGCTTGGACAAGCATTGCTTGCGGCTGACCATCGCCTTGCATCCAAATCTCCTCCTTGTACTAGAAAAAACAAACAATACAAGATTAACAATGAATTCAGGGTAAAAAAGTCAACACTGACCTGTGGCACACCGGCAACTGGATGCATTGCCTGCAATGGTGCCAGCTGGCCATCGGCGTAGATCTGCATGACGCCCATCTGCTGCTGCATCTCGTGCATCTGTTGCGCGTCATAGATGGAATAGTTCGGACTCAGCATGCTCGACGTTTCCGAGGAGGCCAGCGATGAGCTATTATGATTCAATTCATCGCCATTCACATGCGCCACCTCCGCATACTCTTCCGGATACATGGGCGCCGGATGCCACAGCTGTGGCATCTCTTGTGCCGCTTGCCGCTCGTCGACAACAACACCAGCCTGGCCCTGGCCGCCATCCTCGGTGGTGATGTAGGACGCGTACTCGGTTGGTGGCACCATTTGCTGAATCACGTATCCGCCCCAATTGTACATGGGCGAATTGTAAAGTGGCATCGGTTGTATATACACTGGCTGTCCTGTGGCCTGTTGCGCAGCGGCGGCAGCAGCCGCATTTGGTTGTGCCGGTATTGGGCCATGATGGGACGCAAAATAGGCAGCCTGGTAGCCGCCATAGGCAGGATACGCTGGTGGTGCGTAGTACGACATGGGTTGCAACTGTGCCTCTGGTGGCGGTGGCTGTGCCATCTGTGGTTGGCCCATCACATCCGCCTGCATTTGCATTACATTCTGCGCTGGACTCGAGCCATCTGGCTGTTGCAATTGCTGCTGCTGTGGCTGCAGTTGTTGCTGTTGCTGCTGCTGTTGTTGTTGCATGTGCCTCGGTCTGTGGAAATCATTGCGACGCTGGCCACGATCGCGTTCACGCATGCGTCCACGTCCGCCCATGCCACCCATGTGCCTGTTGGGATTACCCTGATGCATCGACATGGGCGGCAGCGGTTGCATCAGTGGATTGCCCTGGAAAACAAGTAAAATGTTATTGTGCGATCAAAATTGGGCAAATAAGACAACAAACTTACCTGTTCCTGCGACAAGTCACCATGCGCAGTCGCATAGTGAGGAGGCGCTGCGCTGCCTGCTGGATACGCATATGTGTGCGGCCAGTTGTGAAGATTCACATTAGCGGTCACATTGCCCACATAAACGCTGTTGGGCATATGACTCGGGATCACCGTGGGATGGAACACGGGTGCTCCTTGGGACATGTGCGGATGATGGCCGCCATGACCTGTGGGCATGTATACAGGCTGATTGTAGACGGGTACTGGAGTGAGTACGCTGTTGTTGTTGTTGTTATTGTTGGTTGGCGACACCACAATGTTGTTGCCATTGTTGTTGTTGATGTTGCTGCTGTGGGGCGGCGGCTGTGGCGTTGTTGGTGTCGACACCGGCGTCGCTGCTGGCGACGGCTGCTGCAACGGTTGATGCTGCTGCTGCTGTTGAGGCGGCTGCTGTTGCTGCTGCTGCTGGGCAACCGGCTGCGTTTGCTGCGCCATAATTGGAACAACTTGCAACGCAGTTGACAACGCTGACGACTGACGATGCAATGCGATTGCGGCACGTTGGCGTTTCTGGACGAATCTCAGGATACACTACAGCGAACGCCAAACATTGAAGTGTCTTCTACAACTGTGTTGGAAACCAAAAAAATATATAAATTAGCAACGAAGCGCCAAATTTTGAGGTTAAATAGAAGGGCACGCGATCTGGCAACGCCGCACAGCTGTCGGGGCCCCAGCAAAAACACAAAACGGCAAAAAAGCACAGACAAAAAGGCAAATAAACAGAGAGAGCAAGTGCAAGAGAGAGCGAGAAAGAGAGAGTGTGATATGCTGTACCGGGTGGGGTGACAACCCCACCAGCTCCCCCACAACGAACGACTGCAGAGTGCCGTTCAAGTGTCAAAAATATACATATTAATTCAAAACAATGCAATTTCGTTAGATGCCGGCAAAAAACAAATGCAAAAGAAATGTAAAATGTGCTTGACTTAGGTTGGGCACACTCATAAGTGCTGGCACACCGTCAAACAGACTGAAGGAGCACACACACACACACACACATATATATATGCAGCCAAAACACACACCTGTACAACAGGCGCCGCACTACGTCACTCAACTGGAAAGAAAAGCGAAGGAAGGCAACAAAAAAAAAAAGAAATAGAGCGACTCTTTCAATAAGTGTCGAAATTCTAGCTAATTCGAATAGACTGCGTAACTTAATAAGCATGCAAATGCACGCAGCATTCCAATGTCCAATGGCGGCGGCAAACACCACGTTGACGACACAAAAAAAAAGCGAAAAGAGAACGCGGTGGAATTTATGTAGCAACGGCAAAGGGGACAACAAAGGGGGTTGGATGGCTTACGGGCGGGCAACAAGAATATTCTTAAGTATGCTATGCTGTTGTGAACTTCTTTTCTGCTTACCTTTAATAAGTTCGCCAACAAAAATAAAATAGATGAATCAGTTGGGCTGCATCCAATCTAACATGTTTTTCTTTTTTTTATGCGTGCGGGCGGCCTCGCGACAGTGCGTCGGGCGGCTGCTGCCAATCTAAATGGAAAAATGAGTCGTGTTTCACTTGCCGCAACACTCTTCTTTTTCAATTCTACTTTTTTTTTGCTTTTTTTAATGACACGACGAATTCTGCAAGCAACTTTTGTTACACACTGCACCGTTTTTTTTTGTACTCGGAATTAACAACGAACTGTTTGCTGCCTGCTTGCGCCACCCGCACACGCACAAGTATGAAAATGCAGTAGATAAATTATTAGCGCTACCCACAAAAACACTTAATTATTTTTGCATGTGCAACAAAAAAAGTCGGATTTGTTTCTTTCTACTACTCGTGGTGACAGTGTGACCTGTTAATCAACAGACAGTCACGTTAACAGCCGCAAAACCTTTAACGTTTACGTGCCCTGTTAAGTAAACAGCAAATACGGCATTCTTTTCTTGTATGACAAGGTTCACACGCATACATTTTTATAATTCCATACTTTATATATTTCAAATGGGATTTTTTTTAATTAATAATTATTTGATGCTTATTAAAATATTGTTATTTAAATAACGTTTACGTATAGCAGCTGTTAATTGAAGAGTGGATAACAGCAACTGTACTGTAAAATGTTATATTTCGTGTGTGACCACCCGCTCTGCACATTTATCGATAACTTGCTTATAACAACAGAGTCAAGAGTATGTTTTGGTAACCTTCTATGTTTTTGGTACATGAATTGAACGACACAACGAAAAGAAATTAAAGCTTTGATTTGCGGGTGTTAAATTTCATGATTGCCTGGATAAATTCATCATCGAAGAAACGCTTGTACAGTGCCTCACACTCCTCATCATTGACCTTCTTTAAACTCTCTCGCAGTGAGAAGTTAATCAACCGCTTGCATTCCTTCATCGAGGTGGGCGGCAATTCAGAGTATTCGCGAATCTTTGGCCACACTACGGAATCCAATTCACTTAGCTTAAAGATGCGAGAGACGAAATGAAAATGGTACGCCTCCTGGGCCGAGAGCTTCTCATTCAATACCAACACTTCAGTGGCCTTTGACCTGCCCATAATTAACGGGAATGTAAAGCTGGAGCAAGCCTCCGGCACAAGACCAAGACGGCTGAAAGGTGTTAAGAAGGTTGCCTGAAAGAGACAGATAGATGGAGCTAAAGTTGAATGAAATGTAAAGTAACCACTTGTTGCTTACCTCCTCGGCACACCACGCCACATCAGAGAGGGCCACTATTGTGGTGCCGATACCAATCGATGGACCATTGACCAGCGTAAAGATAAGCTTGTTGCAGTTGATAAAGCTGGTAACCATCTTTTTGAAATTGTCATTGGACTCCTTTATATACGCTTCCACGTCGTTGATTTTGTGAATGGGGGTCAATTCATTGCCAGCGGTGAAATACTCACCTACGCCGGTAATGACAACAATGGTCACCTCATCATCGCCATTAACCTCGGTTAGAGCACGGGTTAGTTCCCCATATCCATCGCGATTTAGGCAGTTTTTCTTTGCTGGATTGTAGAATTTAATGACAAGCAGTTTGCCCTCCTTCTGGACAATTAATGCCTTATAGCCCAGATATGACATCTTTGCACTTTAACAAGTGATCTGCACACCAATGAGTCTTTGATTGAAATGAACAAAGTTCAATTGGCTTAATCGTTTACGACTCCAGGATTGGCAACAATAGGCTACAAACAAATAACTGACGTCACAAATGCAGCAAAGCAGAACAATAGCTACAATACGACACGGTGGCAACGCCCAATACAACAGTCTGGCAACACAAATACACTAAATTCTAATTTAACCGTTTTGCGCGTCCGTTTCTTTTTTCAGTATATATGAAATGTAATAATGTACAACATTTAGCTTAAAACTAAGATTATTCACTAATTTCATCGATGACAGGAACATTCTGCAATTCAGAGCATTTGCGTTTCCACACCGAGATTTGCTCGCGCAGCATTTTCTCCTTGGCAGCCGCGCGTGTCAACAGAACTTTTGCCTTTTGCAACAATTGCGTTTTCTTCTGCAGTTGCTCCTTGATGTACTTCAGCTCTTCCGGTTGCTAATAGGTAAAGTTATAAATTTGTTATTACTTTTGTTTCAAATTTGAATAAATATCTATAACATGTCGAAAAATTTAGAAGAGACCGTTATTTTTATCTCATTCTATTTAATTCTGGTTCTGTTTTGAGGAAAGAAGTTAGTATACGATTTGTACCTTGCCACTTCCGCTGCGTTGCTTCAGATCTTGCTGCAGCGTGGAAATCTTCTCCAGAGCCTCAGCATGAAGTTGCTGCAGTCGCGTTAATTCCGCAGACGCAGGCATCGAATCCGTAGAGCTTCGCGACTCGCTGGAAAGTCTGCCATCTTTGAGGAACTTGTTTTCCGAACGCAGCTTCTCCACGAGATTGCGCAGCGATAGAATCGTATGCTCCGCGGATTGTCCTTGATGTGTGTTCACCTTGAGGCCGCTGCACTTGCACAATTCTCGCCGGGATTCAGTGCGTGCCATTTCCTCCTTGAGCGCCAATATATAACTGCAATGCCAGGTAATTATAATAAGTAATAAACAAGTGGTCTTAGCAATGCTGCACTTACTCCTCCAGGTGCTTAATACGCTTGTGCAAGCGATCGCTGCTGTCGCCCTGACGCAGCAGATCTGTGTCCAGCTGCAGCTGCAGATTGCGTGCCTCCAATCGTATATTCTGTGCCTCAATAGCCTGGCAACGTTCCTGCAGCTTCTCCAGCTCCGTGGTCAGCGCATTTGTGCCGCGTCCCTCCAGCTCCATGGCAATAATCTTGCGCTGCTGCATCTCAATGCGAGCCTTGAGTGCCTCAATCAACTCTGACTGTCCCTGCTCATAGAAGCTGTGATGATGTCCTGCACTTGGCTGCGATTGATGATGAGCCGGCGAGCTGCACTCGCTGCTTGGACCCGTCGTGTACGTCTCGGGACTCTCCGAGGGCGAAGGCGTAAACTTGGCCGCACCCACATGCTGGAGATTGGGACAGGACGGAGCACGACAGCATTTCAGCGCATTCGCATGATTGCCACTTGAGGCTGTTGCATTTGCTGAACCTGTCGCACCTCCTCTGCCCAGTTTGTTCTCCAGCATATGCTTGTCCTTCTCCAGTCTCGCGATTGTGGTGCGTGCTGCTTGAAGCAGTGTGCGGGTCTTGTCCAGCGCCAGCTCGGTCTCGTCCAGCTTCAGCTTGAGCTTCTCCGCTTGCTGCTGCCAGCGCTTTTGCTTCTCCCAAAGTCCCACCTCGTTGGCGCTGCGTGTTCGCTTCGCCTCGAGCAGCGTCTGCTGGCGCTGCAGCTGCGCCCTTGACTCATCCAGATCCAGTTCTAGCTGCTGTATGCGCTTCTGCAGATTCTCGTTCTTGACGCGAGCATTCAGCTCGGTTTTGATGGATACCACGGGACGTTTCAATAACTGTTGGCGCAGTGATTGACTCAAATCTCGTGCCTGTTTCTCGCGTTGAGTGACATTCGTCAGCTGACGACGCAGTGCCTCCATTTGTGTGTGATAGATCTTGTTGGTGGCCTCCGTGCGATTGAGATCGGCTGCCAGCTTAGCAATCTGCTCTGCTGAGTAGTTGGAGGTGTCGTTGATGTAACGCTGCTGATCGTCCTGCGGAAATAAAAGATGATTAGGTGAAGTTCAGGAGTAGAGTGGAGCTATAGCTACATGGAAGTTCTTAAGCGTGTCCATTAGATCACGTATGTGCTTGTCCTTCTCCTCCAGGAAGACTCGTAACTGCTCCAGCTCGGGATTGCTGCTGCTGCTCTCCGCGCACTTTTCACGATCCTGATAGAGCTTTAATCTGTAAGTAAAACTTTTATTATTAAATCTGTGTTTTCAGAAGCTTTAAAATTTGAACGGTAGAAAGCTTAAAAGAAGATTTAAAGCTGAGCACTTCAAAAAGTCAAATCCTAATTTAATATTCCTTAGATTCTTATGAAATTTAAGAGGATTTTTCAATTATGTAAGAAAGTTTTTTAGTTCTTTAAAAATAATTTACGAAGTATCAGATTGAATGGATTGTCCTAAATTTTAAAAGATATTGGAGCTTCTTCAATTAAATTGAATTTTTCAACATAGTTAGTTTCAAAGTTACATTTTAATGAACTCGAAAACGGCTTTAATTTAATAGCCGTTATATTAACTAAAGACTTAAATTATTCAATGGATGCCTGAATATTTTTTTAAACAACAAATTTCGTCAAAATGTTAATTTTAATATACTTTGAAGCTTCCTTAATAGTTTAATACCGATTTACTACAAGTTGTAATAAAAGTTCAATACAATGAGCTTTGACGCTGCTTCAATTTAATGATTCCTATATTAGATGATCTTTAACCTGGTACTTCTTTTCCACTAACTAAAAATTGTAATTATAAATATGCTTTCTACTTACTTTTCCCTCAGGATATCCACTTCCTCCTCACGCGTTACGAGATTCTGTTCGCAGTAGATAAGCTTGTCCTTGAGCTCCTTGATCTGCTTGTGCAGCGTGGGCAGCTCTTTGAGCTCTTCGGTATCCTGCTTTTCCTCTTCGCCAGCCACTTCATCTTCACCTACAGCCAAATCCTGTTCCACCTCTTCCTGTTCTTGTTGCCGCTCTGGACTTCGATCGGTTGAGCTGTGCTCAAACATTTCCTCGATTCTCTCATCCGTCAATTCATTTAGAGAATTGTCCGTAGAAGGCACGGTTACACGATCCGGTGTCTTTTGCAACTCTAGCTTGGACTTCAACTCTAATATTTCCTGATCCTTGGTCTTGATATTAAAGTTGAGATTGTTGACTGTGGCTTTTAGGGTTTCATTCTCTGCGGATTGCTTGGTGATCAGTTGTTGATTTTGTTCTCTCTCCGTTTGCAGCAAATCCTGATACTTTTGTATGGACTGATCCTTCTCGAGAAGTAGAGTGTGGAAGGACAGAATTGTTTTCTCCACAACGCCGCTGTGCTGACTATCGGATTCGCTGGATGGATTGGGAGGAGGAATGGAAGTTTCCAGTTGCTGCGTTAGCTCATCGATGCGCACGTTGGCTGCCTGAAGACTGTGGAGGAGATGAGTAAGTATATCTACATAGTTAATCCCCTCAAGAACTTACGCTGCTTGCAATTGTTGCAGTTCTAGATCATTTGCGTTCTGTTCCTGAGCTGTTTGCACAGCTTGATGCTGTTGTTGTTGTTGTGGCTGTTGCTGCTGTTGTGGTTGCTTCTCCACTTGGCTGCCATTTGTCTGCACTGCCGTCTCCATGAGTTGTACAGCAGCTGCCTGCTCCGTCTGTATGGCCATATCTTGACTGGACAATCTTCTACTAGGCGAACCTATAGGAGAGGATTGCTTGTCGATCAGCTGCGCAGTGCGACGCATTGCTGGAACTGGAGCTGCGCCTATTGTATTGGTGGCCACATCCACCTTCGGCTCCTTAGACTCCTCCGCTGACGTATGTCCAAACAATGCTTGGATCGTCTGCCAGTGCTCGGAGTCTGTGGCATGTTGCAGACGCAGTTCACTCAGCTCCTGCTGCAACTCAATTTGCCTCAACTGCAAACTCTCGCAGCGCTGCTCGAGAAGCTTCGTTTGCGTCTCGGATTTAATCAACTTAATGAGCTGCTGTGAGTTCTCTTCATGTGGCGACAATTTGCTTTGCACTGCCTGCAACACTTGCTCCACAAGCGTGGAGTTGTCGCTGGATTCTTGTGGCTGCAATTGCAGTTGGGATTTGTGGAACTTTTGATAAGCGAAGACAAAGTTGTTGAGGAAGATCAGAGGCGTGAATTTGGCATATTTCTCCTTGAGCGTGAACAACGATCGTTGCAGGAATCTGAAGAGGAAGCAAAGGATTAGTGAAAATATTGGAGAACATTTTAAGCTCACTTTTGCTTGATGTCGCTGCTGCTGCGTTCTAGCTGAAACTGCTGTTGAGTTTCTGTTGCCAGCTGCTCGGCTGCCTGCAGTTGCGTCTCCAGCTGCGCCACATGTTGCTGCACATCTTTGTGAGCTAGCTCCAAGCGCACAGTCTCCGCTTTAGCTAAGTATATCAGAGACTATTAACTGATCAACTAACTTGATTTAAGTAACTCACCTGCATCCAGATCACGCTGCATCTTGGCCAGCAGCAGCTTGTCGCCAGAGCTACTCTGAAGATCAGCCACCAGATGCCGCAGATTGATGTGATTGTCGGTGATCTCGTTGAGCAGTTTCTGCTGTGACTGTATCTGCCCATTGGCAACCTGAAGCAGCCCCTCCAGCTGCTTGTTTTCCCGCTGCAACTCCGCCTGCTGCTGACGCCACGTGGCCAACTCCTGACGCTGCTGTTCAAACTCCTGCGCGGTCACGTAGCTCAGCTGATAGTTGTCCTCAATGATGCCATAATCCGCACAAATATCCTGCAACTTCAGCTCGCCCAGCAGCTGCTCCATCGCCTGTGCCAGCTGCATGCTCAAGCGTGCATTACGCTGCTCCAACTGCTGTCGCTCCTCCGCCGTGCAAGGCTGCGTTCGCTGCAGCGTGATCAGCTGCTCCGTCTTGGCAGCCAGTTGGGATTTTTGCTGCTCCAGCTGCTTTTCTATACCTGCCATATCCTCAATATAACGCAACTCCTGGTGCTTCAACTGCGTCAACAATTGATCGTAATCCGCACGCATGTAACCATAGGAACTGCTCTGCTCCTGCAGCTGCCGCTCCAGGCTCATTTGCTGCTCGTGCAGCTCCAGATTGTAGCGCATCAGCTCATCGCCATCAGCAGCCATGTGCAGGCGCATCTCCTCATAGTGCTTGCGCAGAATGACGAGCTCGCCAAGCTCCGCTGAGCTTGGCCTTGGTTGCTGTTCCGCCTCCCGTTCTCCGTTCTCGCTGATGATGGGCAGCTGCAGTGCCTCGTTAGCTCATTGGGAGTTGTTGGCCTGGTTGCTGTGTCGATGACATTACTGCTGTTCTCCAACTGCTCGTCGGGCATTTCGGATACATCTCGCATGCTGTGCACTGAGGACAATTCTCCCGTCTCCGACTCGCTGACATTCTGCTGCAGCAGTTGGCAAAGCGCCTCCTCCCGGGCCTTCAGCTCCTGCAGCTGACTCTGTAGACGCTGCGGCGTCGCTGCTCCGCCGGGCAGTGCATCGATGAGGCGACGCAACAGCTCAGAGTCGATGGTAATGTGATCCGAGGTGGCTGCAAAGAAGAGTTAACAACATGATAAAAGATTTCGGTGGATTGTGATTGGCAAGCAAAGACTGAGTACCCATCTGGAGAGTGACAAAGGTTAGTTTTACTTGAATACTATACGTATTTAATCCTCTTAGTATAATTTACATAGTCATTATATTTCTCATTTTTCAATCTTTAATACTACATTTGGAATTAATTTATTTGTTTAACCAGCTCAATTGAAATAAGCAAATTTGCAAATTCCGTAAAAATACTTAAATATACCAAATTATATATTTGGTATATCGATATACTACTACTTGCTAAATAATATATTTAGTATGTCGATATACTACATGCCAAATATACTATAGGTTGCAATATATACCAGATAGCGTTGGATTAAGCGAATAATGAATGAATACGAGTTCATAATTAATAAAAAAAAAATATCACATTCTAAAATTTGATTATTGAGACATGCGATAATTTAGGTGCGAACAATTTGGCTCCTCAATCTACTCCCCATCTATCGCTTGTAACTATTATCTTTTGCTCAGACCTACCATCGTATTCACGCATTTTCTCGAGGATTTCATACATGCCCATGCGTAGCGTTTCGTTCTCGGCCAGCACATCTTCGTATTTGGTTTGCAGCTCAGAGCTGGCGGCGCCATCCCCTGTCCACGACGCGGTGAATTCTCCAGCGGTGCACTCGAGGGCACCTCACCCATCTCACTCGGTTGTTGCTGCTGATGATGCAGTGACTCCTCCTGCAGTGGCTGTCGCTCCAACAACTTGCGTCTGCCATAAACAAACTATATGTATTACACCTTAAAGTGTATTAAACTTTAACTCACCTCAGCTCGCTCTTTTCCAGCTTCAGCTGCAGTCGCAGCTCTTCGGAAGTGCGCAACTTAAGCGTCAGGCGCTCGATCTGTTTATCCTTGTTGCGCTGCTTGGCGCGCACTTGCTTCGAAAGCACCACAACATCATCGGGAATGTTGAGACGACGTCGCAGCACCTCGTTCTCCTGCGCCAGCTCGTGCATGGCATTCAGCTCCTGTGTGTAACTGCGCAACTGTTTCTCCCGGTCGCTCAGCTTCTGCTCGAGGCCGGCGCAACGACGCAATGCAGGCACAAGACCGTCCTCGCCACGCTTGTAGGATTCGAGAGCTGTGAGCGAGTGCAGCGCCTGCTTCGCTTTGAGCACATTGTCCTGTTCGGTGCTGTCCAGCAGCTCGGCCAGCTGTTGTGCTCTGGCATTGGCAGCACGCAGACGCTCCTCGATGAGCTGGCAGCAGGCACGTGGCTTTTGAGGATTCAATGAAGTCTCGCGCTGTATCGACAACTGATTCATTAGCTTCGTAGAACTGGCCATTTCATCTGCCACCGATTTGAGCTTCGCCTCCAGCGTTTCAATGCGTTGCTCGCGCAGTTCCAGCAACTGTCGGAAGGTTGATTATTGAGAAGTTCTTTAATGAATATTTACTACTCACATGACGTAGTCGCGTTTGCTCCTCGTCCTGCTGGCTTTGACTGCTGCTCGCGCTGCTTAACATCAAATTGTGTCCAGTGATTTTATTGTGTTCCAGTTGCTTGCGCAGCTGCTGCAGCTCCTGCTCCTTTTGCTCCAACGACGTCCGCCAGCTGAGCGCCTGCGTTTCGTGCTTCTCCAGAAACTGTCGCATCTCCAGCTCCTGCTTCTCGCGTTCATCTTCGAGGAAAGTGACGTTGCCTTCTAAGCGTGTCACCTCCAGACTTTGCTGCTGCATCGTTTGCTGCAGTGTTTTGCGTTCCTGTTCCACTTGTGTGATGTCCTGTGAGATCTGCACGAGCCGCGTCTTGATCTGCTGCAGCTCCTGCTCATTAAGCGCTATTGTCTTGGACTGCACAATGTTCTGGTTCTGCAGGGACTACAAAAAGTGGAAGTAAAGTAAGTTATCCGAAATATTTTACTTGCTTAAACTCACGTCAATTTCTCGCAGCAGCCGCTTGATGTGTTTGTTCTTGGTGTCGATGTTGTGCAGCAGCTGCTCCTGCTTGTCCAGTTCAGAGAGAGGATCCGAGGAGTCCTTATCGCTGGCCTCCGCCTGCAGCGCCGCCTCCCTCAGCTGCTGCTGCTGTCGATTGATCTCCTCACTCAACTGCAAGTTTAACTTCATGTAGTTTTTACCAATCTCAACTTTGCTGACTCACCTCTTTTGTTTTCTGTTTTAGATTGTCGCGTTCATCCTCCAGCTTTTGCACCATGCGCTTCAGCTTCTCATTCTCATCGTGGACGCGTCGCTCGCCACTCGACTCCAGCTTCTGTGCCAACTCGCCTTTGTACTCCAGCACAGCCAACGTGAGTTCCAGCGTCTTGCGCAGCGATCGCTTGGGCAGCTCCTCCAGCGTTTCGCTCAGCTCGAGCAGCGTCTCGTAGAGCTCGTGCTTCTGACGCGGACTGAACTCGCGAAATCTTCGCACCGACACTGTATCCGGTATCTCCATGCTGCTGCTGTCGCATGCCCCTTGAACTTGTGGCAATGAAGTTGGCGATGGCGACTTGCGTTCCTTTTGGCGGTTCGTTTCGTTCTGAGCGAATGAAAATTTTCGTAATGCCAGCAAAAATTGAGCTCGCTTTTCGTAATATTTTTCATTCGCTTGTTTGTTTTGTCGCACGTTGTCATGACAGCACACGTTGCTCACTCACTCACAAAAACAAAAAACTCGCTCTCAACTTGCAAGTTGCAACTTACAGCTGAGGGGTGGCGTCTCCCGAACTGACTCACGTGCTGCACACAAAACGGAAACTCGACGGTGGGTGAAACTCGACGACCGGCGACTGGTAATGACCTGCCTTTGCCTTTGCCTTTGGGCCTTATTCCCAATTTTATTTTTTTGTTTTTGTTGGCATTTTGTTTTGCTACGAACTTCGTGTGTGTGCAGCAAGTTTTCTGACAGGATAATTGCTGGCTCATGTCCTGGGGCACAAACAAATGGCAGGTAACCAGGAAAGTGTTAATTGGCAAAGTGTCAGTGTCAAAGGCGCAGCGAACGCGAATTGAAAAACCATTCAAATTTCATTTTAAGACATCCTGATCGTCCTCGAACTCCACTCCTTCCACTCTGACAACTCGTTGAGTTGGCGTAACAATCGCTGTACAGTTGTCAGCTTTACGTATGTCCAAATAATTGAAACTAATGGCAAACGACTTCGGTTACCCCCCAATTTGTGGACTCGCCCTCTGTGAACCGCTGCACTTGGCCGCAAAAGCCCGAAAATTGAAATAATATTTCACTTTCCCAATTAGGACAACAGTTTACGAGCTTTATTAACAACCAGGACTACCACAAAAATCCCTTGACTTTTATATTTTCGTAGGTAGCGAGATACAAATTTAATTGTTTAATTTACCTCTTTTTTTTAATTCAATTTTAATTTCTCTTTTATGCACATAACGCCGGCAGATCTCCCTTTTGATCCTTGGCATCCAGTTGCAATAGCATAAACTCGTAGTAAACCAGCGTGGACATCATCTGAAGAAAGAGACACTTTACATAAACAAATTTAATTAAATAGCTCACAATACTTACTCCAAAGAAACTCTTGCGTGTGAGATAATAAAGTCGATATCCTGAGAGTGCAATGAACTGATTGTTGATTTGATGTGTGAATCGTTGCACCTCCTCAGTCCAGTTATCGCTGGGCACCATATAAAGCACCTCCAGGGGCAGCACCGAGTACTCGTGTATGCGTGAAGCATATAAAAAGACGGCACAAGTGCGACCCAATAGGAACAATAAACTATACCAGAAGAACGCATAATTCACTGGATACCGCAATTTGCTGTAAGGAAATAAAATATATAAGACTTTGGAAGAGCACTTCAGTGGATAAACTTACGTGAATATAGTAAGCAAACGATTGCATATAAAGTAAATGTTGTTCAAGCAGGAAAAGAGGACAATACTCGACATATTCGTGTCAACTAAATCCATTAGCTCGCAAAGCAGAATATGATGCTGTCGCAATTCATGCCACAAGGCATTAGGAACTTGCTGTGATGGAGAAATATAGGGTATGTATAAAGCTTTCAAAATCTGAGTAATTTAAATGAATGCTCTACAAATTCTTATATTAACTTTCATACATTATTGTTCTACAAATTATTCTATGTAATCAAAAAAGTCTAATTTAATCTATACTGTTTTTTGATAATTTTTCTATCTGCTATTATTATATAAAAGTTTTCAGGCTTCAAAGCATTGAAATGCTAAATATTTGAAATGTATGTTCTAACAATTCTTATATTAAATTATTCTTCAAATTATTCTAAATTATTCTGTGCCTTTTTTTGATAATTTTTCTATTTGCTACAATTATAAGAAAATTTTCAAGTTTGAAAGCTTCTTGAATGTAAGCTCAAATAATTCTTATATTAAATTATTCTTCAAATAATTGCAAATTATTCTGGGCCCTTTTTTGATCATTTTTCTATTTGCTACTATTATAAGAAAATTTTCTATTTATCGTTAATATCTAAAGCATCATTATTCACTTGTAACAAGACTTAAATCCCAGATACTAGCAGAGACACTTGAACTCTCAAATTTACTGTATAGACTACTTATTTCTGTATTGTTAATTCTTCAGTGATTAGATAACTTATTAAAAGAAACTTACTCGATTCTTGAGCTTCAACACTCTCTGTGAAAACTGCTTAAATCGCTGAGCCAATCCCATACTGATAAGTATGATAAAAGTGTCCAAGAAATTTGAAATAAAGCTAAAGGTGCCGGTCAGAAACTAAAGAGATATATTGTAGACTATGCAGAATTATTTATATATCAAAATTTACTTACGAAAGCATAGAATATAAAGAGAGGATTATAGGGCAGCATTTCAAATATGTCCGCAAACTCTCGCTTCATATAACCACTGAATAAAATCTCGGTAACATTCGGCTGACAGTGCAACATGTGCATATGATAATTGGTATAAGCAGAGGCATAATACAAGCCATGTTCAACTATGGAAAAGAAGTGAAATTCATTGATTAAAATAATCAATTTTAATGCACTTGTAACTCACTTAAAGTCAGGCAACCAAAAACACAACCAGTAATGAAAAGTTTAACTCGCAAACTTATTTTAGTCGGCGCATAGGGAGGAAACAACATGATAATATCAATCTCATTCCAGGGCACAATTAGACGATGCCAACAACGAGCAAACGAAATAAAATTCAAGCAGATTATCAAGCCCATGATGTAGAAAACCAAGCTAACTTTAGGTGGGAATATAAAGTAGTAATTAATAATCTTTAATTTCATAATCAATTCCATTTTACCCAAACTTCTGCTATTAATGCCACCTTGATAGATCTTGGCTGCAATTCGCATGGTTTTTATTCCTCCAAGCAGTAGGAAAAGCGCTGAGAAACACATTCCTGTAGAACGTAGATGAAATTTCACTTCCTTAGCATGAGAACTCATCACATTTGCAAGCGGCATCATGCCAAAGATACGCGCCAAGCAAAGATCTGTGTGAGTAAATAAATTGATAAGAAATTCCCTTTTTATGTTCAACTTTAATTTACAAGGTCTTATTGCACGATGAAACGTGTCCAACTCCTCTAGATCCTTGGCATTGTCCTTGCAACGCACCTTATGTGAGCTGCCAAAGCGCGTTGCTGGCGCCGCTTTATCCGAAGTTGCCGCAAAATGTTGAAATTCGGCTGAAAGAATTCTGTACTTGCAGCTTGCCGCATGTTGACTGAGCTGCAACAGAGCCAAAATGTGTTTTTCCGCTGTCCATTCATAATTATTGTTTACAACTTGCGCTTGATAACTGCTATTCCAACCGACAGTAATTTCCCTTTTGTAGTGTGACCAGCAAAATTCGCACAATTGCTAGAATGGCTCAGTGCACAAATGACCGGCGACATGGAAGGACACTCTGGCTGGAAATTGCGGCACATTTTCAATCGCAAGGTGAAGCAAGCGGACGATGTTTCAACCAAACCCACAGATGACATTGACTTTGACTTCAACATTATCAACAATGAGAAGCCCACGGATTATGCTCAGTTAGAGACGTTTCATAGAGCTGTATATCCTGGTGAGTTCATATTTTTATTCATTTTATATTATTTCAACTCAATTCACATTTATTTCTCGCAGTCATGTTGCTTGCTCAGTGCTTTTCACTCATGCCTTAACCAACATTTGGCAACCGAATCCACGTCGCATGAGATTTAAATTCAAGTCTCTGCAGATGCTTGTCACCATTATCTTTATGGTGGTCACTTCTGTTTTACTTGTCAGCATGCTCAAGCATTTATTCAAGATTGGCATTACAGCTAAGAATTTTGGTAAGTAAATGTTGTAATTTATTCAATATATATGAAAGTGAATGACTAAATTCAAAACATAACTGGTAAGAGCAAGGAGAATGCAAACAATTTGCATAATTTCATCGTGCAATAAGGCTGGGTTTTTTAAAATGTGTATCCTATCTTTCAAATGAGAATGAAAGTCCTTCAAGTCTTGAGAGTTTCAATATAAATTAATCTTTTTGACTAAACTCAAAACAGAGCTGGTAAGAGCAGGATATTCCAAGCAGTTTGCTTTCTACTCAATCTTTAAAATATAGAAAGAAAGTGAATCACATCTTGAAGGTTTTTAAATGTTTTCCATAATTTGTAAATATAAACATATATTTTATATAGATTTGTGACATTCTCTTGATATCTTTCCTTGCAGTGGGTCCTGTTTTCTTCACCTTTGTAGAATGCGCTTGTATTTTGTTTATTGATTTGGCTCGTAAGTGGCCTGCTTTGATGCGCCACTGGACACGCTTGGAACTGATCTTCAACAAGCCACCTTATGAGATGCTGCCCACGAACTTGCTGCAACGCGTGCGTCTGCCTGCTGTTATAATAATAATATGTTCTATAAGTAAGTGTAGGAATAGTAAAATGGCTTTTAATAACTCACATTCTATTTTTTTGCAGTTGAACATTCTTTGTATCAGGCCTCTGCAATTGTGAACTTTGAGCAACGCATTATAATCTGCGCAGAGGCTCATAACACCACTGCGGATACGTCTTTCGACAACTATATACTACACAACTATGAATATGTGTTCCAGGTGATGCCTTATCATCGCATCACAGCTGTTTATATATTGGTAAGAAAATGTAACTGATTTAAAAGTATGAGAGTTAATTTAAGACTATGATATATTTCAGTATTCTTTTGCTAAACTAACTAAATTGTTATTGACTTATTTACGGAATTAAATATTTATAATAATGTTGGACATGACCTCTAATATATTATTATACAGAGAATACCTATCTATCATATTCTTTAAGCAACTTTCTTTCCTAACTTGCAGCTCGTCAATGGCACTTGCACTTTCATTTGGAACTACATGGATCTCTTCATCATGATGGTCAGCAAAGGCTTGGCCTATCGCTTCGAGCAGATCTCCATGCGAATTCGTAAGCTGGAGCACGAAGAACACATCTCGGAGTCCACATTCATCGAGATTCGCGAGCATTATGTGCGCATGTGTGAGTTGCTGGAACGCGTGGATAATGCATTGTCAAGTATCATTTTGTTGTCCTGCGTGAACAACTTGTACTTTGTCTGCTGTCAGCTGCTTAACATATTCAAGTATGTCACAATAACCTGATTGATATAGAAGACTTGAAGATTTATTTATCTTCTAGCAAACTTCGCTGGCCCATTAGCTATGTTTACTTCTGGTACTCCACACTTTATTTGGTGGCACGCACCTGCCTGCGTCTTTCTTACGGCAGCCACCATCAATGATGAGTCGAAGAGTGCACTCGGAGTATTGAGGCGAGTGTCCACTCGCAATTGGTGCGTCGAAGTGGAGCGACTGATATTTCAAATGTCCACACAAACCGTTGCTTTGTCCGGCAAGAAATTCTATTTTCTCACTCGTCGTTTGCTCTTTGGTGTGAGTATAATTTGTTATTGAGTTAAGTACGTGCTATAAACGTTTACCTTCCTCAGATGGCTGGCACAATAGTCACCTATGAGCTGGTGTTGCTGCAATTCGATGAACCGAATCGTCGCAAAGGATTGTTGCCCTTGTGCGGGTGATAAATTGGCAACATTTGCATTGGCAAATTGCCATTCGTCATGGCCGGCCGACAGGTGCCGCAATTAGCCTTAAATTGTAGTAAATACTAGCTGCTGAATTGTAAAAAAACAACCACGCCCCTATCATCATCATGCTTCATACACAACTGTCAACTGTCGCAAGCACACGCTTCATTCATAGTTCAGTTTTAACCATGCCACAAGGCGAAGCTTTCTATCGCGCTGTTTCGCAAGGTAAGCCAGGAGTTAATTAACAAATTATATAATTTTATTTGTGGAGTAAACTGCTTTATTGTTTTAACTCAGCATGTGTGCACATTTTATTAGTAAATAACTGAATTAAATGTTGACTCACTATGAAAATTTTAAATATATGTGAATGTAACTATATTCGTAGAGTAATCTACTTTATTATTTTAAAAAATTCAGCATGTATACAGATTTTATTAATAAAAAAATGAATTAAATCTTGATTCACTATGAAAAGTTTAATATAAATAAGTGTTGCATACTTATTTGTGCCATATGAGTTTTGAGTATTCAATTAAATAGTTTCGTTTAAAATGAATGATTGATTCTATTTCATCAAAATCATGAGCTATTTACAACATAATTTGATAATCAATCAGATCCACATTGGTTAATGGCTTGAAATCTGTTAGACTTAAATAAACCTAAGAATCTGTATTGTTGCTTAGATAACATGTGTCATATAATAATATAAACTAAATATAATATAAATAGATATTGTTTAATAACAAAATTGCATTCATTCTTTCAGTACTTTTCATCTCCCAAATCTATGGTTTGCTGCCTGTGAATAACATTCGTTCGCTTGATGTTGAGAATATCAAGTTTCGTTGGCTTAGTCCACGCACGTTTTACTCGGCCATCATTTTGTTGCTCAATTGTTGTGAATTTGGTGCAGTTTTAAACTATGTCGTTGAGGTGGGCATTAATTTTCACACCTCCAGCAGCTTGGCTCTTTATATTGTGTGTCTGCTGGAACATGTGTTCTTCTGGAAATTGGCCATCAACTGGCAACGCATAATGAAGCATTGGCATCGCGTGGAGCAGCTCTTTCTAAGCATACCTTATCGCTTCTATGATGAATACAAAATGAAGCGACGCATTAACATTGTGGTGTGTCTTATTATGTCATCTGCTTTGAGTGAGTAATCTATTGTATATCTAAGTATGTTTTACTTCTAAAGCCAACAATGTTTTCCCTTTAGTTGAACACTTTTTGCTGCTAGCCAATTCTTTTCACTTAAGCAATTTGGAACGCACACAGTGCAACATTAATGTGAGCTACTTGGAAGGCGTTTACAAGTGGGAGAGACCGCATCTCTACATTATCTTACCCTACAAGATTTGGCTGCTGCCTTTCCTTGAGGTGACTTTAAAGATGTATTTACAACCCATTAGATTTCTTATGCTGACTGTCTTCTTTGTAGTGGATCAACGAGACAATTGCGTATCCTCGCTCTTTTACTGACTGCTTTATCATGTGCATTGGCATCGGTCTCGCTGCACGTTTCCATCAGCTGCATCGACGTATTGCCGCCGTGCACAAGAAAGTAATGCCTGCGGTCTTTTGGACAGAAGTGCGTCAACATTACTTGGCTTTAAAGCGTTTGGTTCGTCTTCTAGATGCAGCTATTGCGCCACTTGTTTTGCTCGCCTTTGGCAATAACATGTCCTTCATCTGCTTTCAGCTCTTCAACAGCTTTAAGTAAGTGTCAGTTACTTATAAAACTCTTATTTTACATAAACATTTTATTGCAGAAACATTGGCGTGGATACCATTGTCATGGTTGCCTTTTGGTACTCGCTCATCTTTGCTGTTGCACGCACCACTTTGACCATTTTTGTCACCGCTTCCATCAATGATTACGAGCTCAAAATAATTACTGCGCTGCGAGATGTGCCCTCCAAGGCGTGGACCACAGAGGTGAGAGGTAATTTCATTTACAAATATTTACTAATCAAAGTACTTTGCAGGTGCAACGCTTTAGCGAACAACTGGGCAATGATATGACTGCGCTCTCTGGCAATGGTTTCTTTTATCTAACTCGTCAACTTGTGTTGGCTGTTAGTTATTTAATTAGATCTCTATTCGAACTACTTTTAACTTTAAACTCTCTTACAGATGGGCACCACAATAATCACGTATGAGCTGATGATCTCCGATGTCATTAATCAGGGCTCCATTCGGCAGCGAACTGCTTATTGCTAAGCACTTATTTTAGTAGCTGCACTCTTAACACATTTCTGGTTGTCATGGCACATTGTTAACTACTCAGATCTTAACTGCAAGCTCATTAATAAAAGTTGCGTCATACGCCCCGTTGTACACACGCTCGTTTGATGGCAATCGTTGTATTTTTATAAGTGCTGCATGCCACATTTGGCCAGTAAACAAGCAGCAGCAATGCAGAAGCAAATGCAGCGCAATAAAAATACACTTCACCATGCCATCGGACCCTGTAAGTGATTGGCAATAAGTTTCCTTTAATTACCCGGAGTTTCTTTTTTTGTAGTTTTGATTTTGGCGCAGTTTTTGGGCGTGCTGCCCGTGGCTGGTGTGTGGCCGAATGCTGCTGTTGAAAAAGTTCAATTTCGCTGGTTTTCTCTGTCGTTTCTTGTAAGCTGCATCATACTGGGCTTTGCCATCATGGACTGCGTGCTCTCCTCCAAAATAGTCTTCGAAAATGGTCTCAAGATATATACGATAGGTAAGTTATTAAACTTTAATAATAGACAGTTTAATAAATCTCCTTGTTTTGGACAGGTTCTCTTAGCTTTAGCGTCATCTGCATTGCTGGCTTTAGTGTCTTTCTCTTGCTCTCCTTTCGCTGGCCTCGAATAATTAAGCAAACATCTCGCTGTGAGTTAATTTTTCTACAACCCGCTTATGATTGCCGCTTTGGTCGACAATTTGGGCGTCGCATACGCATTTGGGGCGTGGTTTTGCTTGTGGCTGCTCTCTGTGAGCACTCGACTTATGTGGGCAGTGCCATCTATAGCAACTATCAGCAGATTAAAGAGTGCCAGTTGGATGTGGACTTTTGGTTGAATTACTTTCAGCGCGAACGTCAAGAACTCTTCACCGTATTCCACTTCAATGTGGTGCAAGCGATCTTCATCGAGTGGACCACGTTGGGCATGACTTTCGTGTGGAACTTTGTGGACATTCTGTTGATACTGATCTCTCGTGCCTTTCAGCTGCGGTTTCAGCAGCTGCATTGGCGCATCAGGCAGCATGCGGGACAACGCATGTCCAATGAGTTCTGGCAACAGCTGCGCTATGATCTTTTAGAGCTCAGCGATCTGCTCAAAGTGTATGACAAGGAGCTGTCCGGCTTGGTCATCTTGGCGTGTTCGAATAACATGTACTTTGTGTGCGTGCAAATCTATCACAGCTTCAAGTAAAGTAGCGGCTTCTTGTGGAACACAGCTCCTTGATAACTTTCATTGTCTCTTCTTAGAGCTCGTGGCAGCTTCATGGATGAGTTGTACTTCTGGTTCTGTCTGTTCTATGTGATCACACGTCTTTCCAACATGATGTTTGCTACTGCAGCTATACCACATGAAGCCAGAGAGATTTCCTACACACTCTTTGAAATACCCACCGAGTTCTGGTGCCTTGAACTCCAGCGTATCCAAGAGATACTTTTAAGCAACACTTTTGCGCTCAGCGGCAAAGGTTTCTTCTTTATGACACGTCGTTTAATCTTTGCTGTGAGTTTATGAACTGTCTACAAAGTATTCCTATTAAACTTACTTATTGCAGATGGCTGCCACGCTGATGGCCTATGAGCTGGTCTTGATTAATCAAATGAGCGGCTCTGAGGTGCAGAAGAGCATCTGCAGTCGTGGCGCTGGCAGCTCAAAGAGTATTTTCTATTCATAGTCAGCGTGCTGCATATTTGATGAGTATGTCGGCAATTTGCAAAAACCAGATTTGTAAACAGATAGCACACAAAACACATATATTCAATTGGCATGTCCTGGCATTAAAGCGAAACTACAACTCAAGTGTTCTGTTTGTTATGAAAGTGGCAACAGTTTGTCGCCTGACATGGCGCGGTCAATAGGTGTTGCAGCCAAGCGGCGCAAGAGTGTGGCACTTATCAATTTCTGGCGTGTGGCACGCGTCGACAGCGCGTAAGTTGACACGATTTGCTAAAAATACAATTGAACTAAAGCACAATTTATAGGACGAACATAAAGCGCAGGATGAACCATAAGCGAAATAGTCAAAAACGCTGGCCCAGACGTAAGCAGTGTAGAACTTTACCTATTATTTTAAGAGTATTTTTTTAGTCACTGTAAATAATGTTCATTTGTACTTTTAATAAGAAAAATCATTTACTTATGAGTTTTTTTAGCTCAGAAAAAATTTGTGTGTATTTGTTTGTTTAGACCCTTTTTATGAGTTTGTGTAATTTTTATTGCCAATGAGAAAACTGTAATGTAAAAGCGAATTTTATATTGAGAAAATTGAGTGTTACACATTAATATATTTTCGAGTTTAATTTTTATTGTATCATACTATCGTACTAAAATAATACTGCACTGTTTTGCTTTTATTAAAAATGCATCGACTGTAGCTTTCATGTTTATTATTACCTCACTTCTATTACCCAAAAATCTTACTAACATTAAGGAATAATATAATATTCACATGAAAGTAAAATATATATATATATATATCCTTTACATTTTTTAGTCAATGCCTTACTACAGTACGCTGATAGAGAGGACTATGTGCACAGTGGTTCCTTTCAGGAGGCCATCAAACCAGGTTAGTCTATCCTACTATCATTCGACTTACTCCACATTCTAATCCTTTTTCTCTTAAGTGCTCATCATAGCTCAAATATTTGCGCTGATGCCCGTGCGGGGTGTCAGCTCCAAGTACGCCGAAGATTTGAGCTTCAGTTGGCTGAGCTTTCGTTCCTGCTACTCGCTGGTGGTCAGCATTTTGTTTTTGATTAGCTCTGGCTACATGGCCGCCTTTGTGATGCATGTTAATTTTGACTTTGACTCGGTGGAAACTCTGGTCTTCTATGGCTCGATCTTTGCCATCTCGGTGGCCTTTTTTCAGCTGGCAATCAAGTGGCCAGCTGTAGTGATTGAGTGGCAAATGGTGGAGTCCCTGCTGCCGGCTCTGCGAACCGAAAAAGAACGTGGCGCCTTGGCTCATCACATCAAAATGATTGTGATAATCGCCATGGGTTGTTCGTTGGGTGAGTCAGACATGATTAATGAATATGTTTTACTTTCTATATACTCTTCATTGCAGTGGAGCACTTGCTGAGCATGCTGTCCAGCATCTACTATGTCAACGCTTGTCCTGTGCTGCCCAATCGACCCATTGACAGCTATTTGCTAATCGTTTTTAGCATGTTTTATCACTTTGTGGAGTACTCCACTACTTTGGGTGTGCTGGGCAAGATTGTCAATGTGTTGGCCACATTCGCCTGGAGTTTCAATGACATCTTTGTCATGGCTGTCAGTGTTTCTCTAGCGGCACGCTTTCGGCAACTCAACGATTATATGCTACGTGAAGCTAGAATGGTAAGATAGATTTTCAAATAAGTTTATGATATACTAATCAGTATTCTTGGCATTGCAGCCCACTAGCGCTGACTACTGGATACAGTGTCGCATTAATTTTCGTAATCTCTGCAAACTTTGTAATGTTGTCGATGATGCCATCTCAGTCATAACTCTGCTCTGCTTCAGCAACAATTTGTACTTTATCTGTGGCAAGATATTGAAGAGTTTGCAGTAAGCACTTTGTTAATTTATCATTAAGTATTTATAGAATTTATATTGAATCTTTTAGGAAGAAACCTTCTGCTTCTCATACCGCTTACTTTTGGTTCTCTTTGGGTTATTTGCTTATACGTACATTGACACTTTCGCTTTATAGCGCCAGCATTAATGATGAATCTAAGCGACCTTTGCTCATCTTTCGACTGGTGCCCAGACAATACTGGACATCAGAGGTAAGTTAATGTTATAGAAGAGAGAAAATTTAAAGCTGCTGAAATAGAGTAAAATTAGAACAATATTTCATTTATGTATATTTTGCAAAAACTAGAAGTACAAAATAATGAAGATGTACGTTTGACTAATAATGAAACACTATTTCGATTATATTATTGTATAAATTAGAAGTAAAGCATAATGTAAGAATTTCAGATACCTAAAGCCATTATTCTAGACATTTAAGTGCCTAAGATTTTGGGTTAATATTTATTTATTTTTATATTATGAAATATTGTTTTCATTAGTTACTCATACTTTAAATTGAATTCAAATTTTCTATAAATTTAATTGCCCAAAATTTGGGGTAAATATTAATTTATTTTTATACATTTTAGTAAGTATTATTATTTATAATGCAATTTCAGGTTTTAAGAAATTTATTAATCATTTACTCATTCTTTAAATTGAATTAATTTTGATGAAATGTTTTTCTTTTACAGCTCAAGCGCTTTTCAGAGGAGGTGCACATGGATCAGGTGGCTTTAACGGGCATGAAGTTCTTTCGGCTAACTCGAGGCGTTGTCATATCGGTATTTATTAAACTATACGAGTATAGTCGATTAATAAATATCCAAAATGTATATTTAAATTTCTTTCCTAGGTGGCTGGCACAATTGTAACCTACGAACTGATTTTGCTGCAGTTCAACAAAGCGGACAAAGTTAATGATTGCTATGAACACTGAAAAAAGGAATACACACAATTGAAGCAGAACTTGCAAAAAGGTTGCTAACAGACAGCTGAGTTGTCGCTTTGTGCGCCAATGACCGGCAATTTGTAGTGTTATTTATAAATGCCACGTTGTCGCTTTAATTATAGATAAGTGCAAAACAACAGGTGCATTTTTAATGGGCAGGACATGCAGTGGCAAGCTTGTTATTTATTTTTCTGCACAGTTGAGTTTTGCCTGCGATTGAGCAATGAGGCTTTTGCCCAAGTTGGGTCGCAAATTTCGGCGCTGGAAGAAGTTTAAGAAGTCGCCATTGCTGAGGAAACTCGATTTGCTGCACGAAACGTAAAAATGTTGTACTTAAATACAAATAAATATTGCCACAATTAATCTTTATACGCAGCGCTCGCAAGCGTGCCTTTTTGGAAACCTCGCAGGATTACATAAGTCGATTGCAAGCGGAGTGCGATGAAAATGTGGTCACAAGTAAGCGTATACTTGATATTGTCGTATACTTAATATTACATTGCTTTGCAACTAGAATTGCGTGGCAAAACTCGTGACCAATTCCTCTACAATGGCACTTTCCATGAGGCTGTGGGCAAAGTGCTACTCACCGCCCAATTCTTTGCCATGATGCCGGTCCGAGGCGTCACAGCGAAGCATCCCAGCAGCCTGAGCTTCTCCTGGCTGCATGCGCGCACCTGCTGCTGTCTGTTGTTTATCTCCTCCACGCTCATCGATCTGACCTTGACCATCTTCAAGGTGTTGGATGGCCCCATTAGCTTTAACAACATTAAGCCCATCATCTTTAGAGGCTGCATTCTGTTGGTCTGCATGACGGCTCTCAATTTGGCACGCAAGTGGCCCGAATTGATGATGCACTGGCACGACATCGAACAGGATTTGCCACAGTATCAGACGCAGAAGGAAAAGTGGCGTATGGCGCATACGATACACATGGTCATGCTGGTGGGCATGATGCTGTCCTTTGGTAAGGCGAGGAAGGGAAGCTTAATGGATTTTTATAACCGTTACTCATAAGGTAGAAGGGTATTATATGTAGCAGGCAGAAGGAGGCATCTCCCTATAAAGTATATATATTCTTCATCAGCGTTAACAGCCGTATCAATATACTCCTCTTGAGCGAATTGAAGGTGTGAATGACTTAGGGTTCTGGCTTGATACAAAACTAAAATTCGATAAACATATTCTGTCTTGCTGTAAATAGGGCATGGGCGTTATGGGATTTATAAAACGCTGGTCGAAGAGTTTAATGATCCCTATATCACTAAGACTTTATATGTCTCACTGGTTCGTCCTATCCTTGAGTACGGATCTCTTGTCTGGAATCCCCAGTATAGGGTTTATCAAGATAGGATTGAATCGGTGCAGAAACAATTCTTATTATGTGCTCTTCGTAGTTTAAATTGGAATCCTAATATTAGATTACCACCATATCGCAGTAGACTTTATTACTAAACCTTCCTTCTCTTTCTGACCGCAGAACTATGCAAGGTGCTGTTTTATACAGAGACTAATTAATGGTGAAATAGACTCTTGGAGCTGTTAAGTCAAATTAGTTTTGCAGTTCCTGTCAGGATCACTAGGAATTTTCTTCCTCTTCTCATTTCACGTAGATCTACTAACTTTGCTTGCCATAATCCCTTCCGTATTCTGTGTGTGAACTATAATAATCTTAATAACGTAGTTTGCTCTAGTAAATCTATTCCTATGCTTAAAACCTTATTATTAGCTTATTTATCGAGTATTTAATTGTTATTTATCTTATTTTACATATGGGTAATTCTCTGGTAAATGTCGCGTGCGAACAGCTTTTCAGTGACAAAAAAAAACATAAACTAAAACAATTTTAAAATTAAGTGAAGGTTATTCTTAAAGCTTTGGATTAGCACTATTTTTAGAGCTAAGATTGATTTTAGCAACTTATTCTGTTTTACGATAAAATATATAAATTCGTTCATTTTTTGGTTTTGCGTACGAATTTGTTAATTTTTGCAATTATCAGAACAGAAAACAAAACAGAAAAAAAATACCAAAACCATTCTTAGCTCTAATTAAAGTACTAATCCAGAGCTATAAAAATAACATTTACTTATTTTTAAAATTGTTTCAGAATATGTTTTTTTTTGTAACTGAAAAGCTGGTCGCACGCGACATCCCTCAGAGAATTACCCATATATTCTAACATATTTTTAATTTAATTTAATTAGCTGTCCAGCGTCTTTTAATATTTATTCGCGGCTTTCGTTTAATGCATGCTGTTCACAAATTTATTTTGTTTTGTCCGCGCGTCAACAAGCCCGTGCTTGGTATCGCTGGGCCACTTGATGGTACTGCCGTTAGTACGTCAACGTCCAAATAAAAGACTATAAGAGCTATAGATATAATTTTTGTCAGTACTTGTCATGCTTGCACGCAGATCAAGTTTGTTTCATATTTTTGCCTCGCCCACTTCTGCCCCCGCAAATTAAGAAGAATCGAATAGCAAACGTAATTTCCTGAAAATATGGTTGAGATCAGATACAAATTGTAGAAGTTATTTAAGATATGCTTTTGTGTTATGGGGAAGTCTTACAGAAATGGGGTGTTGGTGGCTTTGGCTGACAATCTAGTATATTTCAGTACTCTATGGTATATTTTTAATATAGTGCAATATACCAAAATAATATACCAAATACAACCATTGGTATATTTTAATATTTAGTTTAATATATTAAAATTAATACCGCACTGTTTTGCTTGTATTCACTACCCACTACGGGATCTCACAGTCGAGCTCACTTCTTTCTTACTTGCTAATGTGTTGTAACCCTTTTAGCGGAGCACTTGCTCAGCATGATTTCGGCCATCAACTACGCCTCGGTTTGCAATGTCACCGATGATCCCCTTCGGAATTTCTTTATGCTTACCAACGATGAGATCTTTTACTTCATGGGCTACTCGCCGCCCTTGGCGTTGTGGGGCAAACTGCAGAATGTCTACTCTACGTTCATCTGGAACTATATGGATGTGTTTGTAATGATTGTCAGCGTTGGTTTGGCAGCCAAGTTTCGACAGCTCAACGACAATTTGCTAAAGTTCAAAGGAATGGTGAGTTGACTGCGTTGCTATTGAGGAATCCTTTAGCTATTATTCAATTACAGCACATGCCACCTTCGTATTGGTCGGAGAGACGCATACAATATCGGAACATTTGCGGCTTGTGTGGTAAAATGGACAATGCCATATCGTTGATTACCATGGTCTCCTTCTCCAACAATCTTTACTTTATATGTGTTCAACTGTTGCGCAGTTTGAAGTGAGTATTGATGACTTCTCTTGAACATACTTTAATCAATGTTTTCTATTTCTAGTCAAATGCCTTCGGTGACTCACGCTGTTTACTTCTACTTCTCGCTCATATTCCTGATTGGACGCACACTGGCCGTGTCCTTATACGCAGCCAGCGTGCACGATGAGTCGCGTTATTCACTGCGCTATTTGCGCTGTGTGCCCAAGGATTCATGGTGCTCCGAGACGAAGCGTTTTGCTGATGAAATCACCAGTGATTTAGTTGCGCTAAGTGGCATGAAGTTCTTTCATCTAACTAGGAAATTAGTGTTGAGTGTAAGACGATTACCTACAAAAGCGAAAGGATTAATAATAAGTCAATTATATACTTTCAGGTAGCTGGCACCATAGTCACCTATGAGTTGGTGTTGATACAATTCCACGAGGATCAGAATCTCTGGGATTGCGATCAAAGTAATTACTCGTAATCGATTTTTGTTTGCATTGTTGTTTTGTTTTTGTTTTTATTATCATCGAAGCAATAAGGAAACCAACAAAAGATCGCATCCTTAATATCAATATCGGTTATATGCTTAACTATACAACTACATTTCATATGTTCATGTTTTTTTTTTTTTGTGGGGTATGTGTGAGTTTTGTAGATTTAAATATCAAATTGTTCTCCATGTTAAATATATATATTAATGGTCACTAGTTTCACTTACACGCTAAACAGCTATTTAATGAGTTGGGGGACGAGGGAGGTGGCAAGGGAATGGACACTGGCATGGGGTCGAGCCTTCTCTCTTCATCAGTGGTCGGGGTCGGTGTGGTGTCGATGCACACAAAAAATTCAGCTAAACATTTTCAATTATCGTAAAACTGGCTTAATTTTAAATTCAGTTGAGTTGCTTTAGGTTTCATTTTTGTTTTAACAAAGAAGGTAACACGTACGATACGGAAGTCTGGTGGTTTCTTGTTGCTTTACGTTCTCTTTGTTTTTTAAACATTATCAAAAAAAAGCCAGGCTAGAAAAATTATTGTAGCGATTATGCGATATTAAGTGACATATATATATCTATGTATGTGTCTTGTATATATATGAAACTGAAGCGGAAGCTACATGATCATGATTGCTTAGAACTATGCATTAGTGTAATTGCTACAGCTACATGTGTGTGTGTGTTTGTGTGGGTGTATATAGTACTATATAAATGTGTGTCTGATTCTTACTGCTGTCAGTAAAGTGCTACGAAAAAACTTGTTCGATGTCTTGTTGAACGCCATCTACACTCTTCCATTCCATAACACATAGCGAATACAATATAGTAATTAGATGAGTTTCATTGAGTAGGTGAAAAGGCAAAAATAAATTATCACAAAGATTGAGATCTTAAATTAAAGCATAGCGAGAGTGTTTTCAAATAAATATCGAATATCGAGTACATAAAAAATGAAGTAAACTGAGAGCATTATCAATTAAACTGTAGTCCTAAAATGAGGAATGCTGAAACACAAATGCGAGCGAACCGTGTTTGAAAATGCTGCTTTAAGGTTGAAGCAGCTGGAGATAATCTTGGTGAGGAGTGAGTGCAGGGGGAATGGTTTGCCAATGTCTCTGAGCTCAGTGTCGCTTGGCATCGTATTGCTTAACCTTCTCCGGAATGGCTGCCTTCTCTACAACCACATGCAGTCCTAGTTCCTCCAGAGATTTTACGTAGATCAGCTTGCGCCAGAACTTTGTGCTGTGGGGAATACAAAAATTGCAATTAATTGATGCATTTAACAACGATTATAAATTCTTATGTAAATCATTTTTACGCTGCCTAAAATAATGATCTCAACTTTCTCTGTTTTTTTAATGCAAATACTTTTTGAATGCGCAAAAAGTTAATACAATTTTAAAGCCTTATTAAATCAGTGACAAATCAGTTGAATGAAACTGGGATTGTCTTTATATTTTTTCTGACAATATTAACAAAAATCCTGAAATTAATTTATGCAGCAAACATATACATCTTAGACTGCAAAAATAATGGATTACGTATATGAAATTCTCTTGTTGGTTTAATGCAAATACTTTTGAAGCACTCAAAAAATGTGTATCAATTTTGTTTGTAAGTTTCAAATAATAGGAAATTGTTCATAGTTCAGTATACATAAAATGAAATACACTTTTTAAAGGCTGTCATTGATATTCCCCGATTTCTACTTAGTTGTAAACGCTGATTATTCGCTGCCTTATCTTCTTTGCATATAGATGTTATAAACTAGATGTTATATAAACTATTATTTCGTATCTGCTCACCTGACAAACGGGCGCGCCATCCAAACCAGGGACTTGATCCAGAATGTGGGATGCACCAAATACATGTGCTTCAGACTCTTGCGCAAGCGGCGATCCAGCAATTGATAGCAACTAAAAGAACAGACAATTATTTGAGCAAACAGTTAATCGATACACACAGTGTGCGTGCTCTCACCGCTTGAGCCATGGAAAGGGAGGTACATTACGCCTGTTGGAGCCGCCATGCAGATAGATGAGCACATAGTCATCGGTGACCAGCTGCTCCAGCGTCTTCACCACATACAGAAACAGATTGTCCATGACATAGCTATAATCGGCTCGCGATCTGTCCGGCAAATGGCAAGCGCAGAATATGACAATGGCATTCTGTCCGCCAGCCTTCAGATAGCCGCCATGGGAGAGCACACGCTTATAGGGCTCAATGACGCGCATATCAATCTCACGGGTTTTCCCATCCGGCAGCGTTATCTTTTGCCAATTACGTGAATCGCGTCGCTCCTCATCCGCCGTATATTGCGGCAGCTCGGCTGTTGCAGCAGCAGTTGTTGTGGTAACCACAGCGCCGCCAGTTGCATGTGGCGTGGGCGTTGTGGCCATGCCAAAATCATCTAGGTCATCATCGTTGTCGGGCAGCAGTTCGGGACCCTCGCAGTCGTCATCATCGTCATCGTCTTCGCCATCGAGGCCGTCGATCAGTGAACTTGATGGACTTAACGAGGCCAAATTGTGCTCGATGTCTTCATCATCGTCGAAGCTGTGATTCGATATGGAATCTAAGCTGGAGATGTCTTCGCCACCAACGCCAATCCGCTTAGTTTTGCGCGATGCCTTGTTGTTGGCATTGGGCAGCAATGAAACAGACTGAAAATTCGACTCCACAGCTGCCAAATACTGCGAAACATCCGCATCCGACTCGCTGCTAATCAGATCCGGGCTATTGGCACGCAACAGACTGACCTTTGCGTCCTTTGGCGGCTTCACGCGCATATTGTTCTGCTGATTGAGCGTGTTGCGCACAGCTTCTGTTGGCACAACGTCGGGGAAATTGTTGCGCTTGCTCTGAAACGGTTCCGAGTCGGAGTCTGTGTTTGTGGGTGACATCAGCGGATGGCTGTTAGCCAGCGTTAGCGTGCGTTCGGTTGTTAAATGTCGTTGTGGTACTCCTCCTCCGCCACCAAGCGGCAGCAACAACTCCGGCCGCATTATTCGATTATCCAGTAATGATGAGTTCACATTCTCGTTATTCTCTCGCTTATCCTCTTCGATCTGATGCTGCTGCGAGGTGGCATCGTTCACTTTGTTTGGCATCCGCTCGTCGGCCAGCGGCGAGACGCCTGTGGAGTCCGTTGGCGTCTCGGAGATGTCCATTTTGCTCTCGGACTGCGACGATTCCGATTCCGCGTAGTGACAACTGAAAGCAAAGCGCAATCGATTAGTCATCATTGGGTTCAGTTGTCGCTTGAACTGTGCTGCACACACTCACCTCATAGTTTTGTGGCGTTTGGGCAAAACGTTAGCGAGTTGTTAGCAATACTGTGGTGCCTCAACGCACTTATTTATGAGGCTCATTCTTAGGAATTAGACATTACTTATTTCTTATTTATTCGAGAATACCACTGCTTTTGTATTTGTAGCAAGTGTGACCGCATAGTGTACTCTTGTCAATACACCACTTTTGAAATATAATAGTAATTTATCGTTATCGATAACAGATTGGTGTAAGCATTTGAGACAAACTAATTAAAACAAATAAAATATATAGTTGTGTGATAGTCTAACATTACAAATTAGTTTTTAAACAAATATAAATCTCCTTTTAAGTTATTCGTGTTTTTTATTGAATTCTGTTAACTTAACATGGTGTTGCCACTTAACAGAGCGTTAAATATACGTTACTAAATATATCATATTCCTAAATTGGTAATATCTAAATCAATACACAAGATAAATAAAAATTACCGTATAGTTCTTAAAAAAATTAATTTCACATAACTAAAAGGCTTACAAGTTTTGCACGCATTTTTGGAAATTACCAACTGCCCATCATTGTGTGACCAATGTGGTAATTTTAGAAGTGATATATTTCGGTATATTTATCGACTTTAAATAGTATATTTTGGATTTTCACTGTGGTTACCAAGCACATTTGCGTTGTTAAAAGAAAAACAAAAATATTGCATAAAAAACCATGGAAGGTACGCAATTACCTGCTACAATTGCTAATAATGCCACCCCAGCAATAGTGAAAACAACTCTAGGACCAAATGTTGCAACGCATGCAGCAGGCGCTCCTCCTGCTGCCACTACTGTCAGTGTGGTGTCATCGACATCTGTCAACACTTGCGCAGCCCCTGTCATACCAACAAAAACAACAATAACAACAACTCCATTAACAGCATCAGTAGCAGCAACAACACTTTTGAGTAAAACTCCGATTCACAATTTGCCGATTGAGTTGCTGCAAAACGACGCTGCCAAGCGCCGAAGGTGAATTTTATTTTGACATTTGGAAAGTTCATTAAATAACTGTACACAAATTTGCTTTCAGTTCATCGCGTACAATAAAACGCAAACGTTTTGACGACGAAATCGTTGAATATAATTTAACAATACCAAACAGCCGTGGCGGCGGTGCCGATGCAAACCGATCGAATAGACCGCGGACTACATCGCAGAATTACACAGGCATCCCTACAACTCCAACAAGCTTGCTGCAGTCGCCTGCAACAACTGTTGTTACCGCGGAGACATCACAAACTGCGGGCCTAGCTGTTGAGACGCCACTTGGAGTAGCAGCAAGCAACATTGCAACAGCTGCCACAACACCTGCAACACCCACAACGCCTGCAACGCCCAACTTACCGTTGCCCACGATTATTGCGCCAGTGCAACAACAACAAACGCAAGTGCAGCCGAAACCCAAACCAATTATGGAACGTGCTCCTGCCACAGAGCGCCGTCCACGTCCGCACGTCCGGCGAGCAACAAAAAGCCGCGTCGCAATGGACGCCCCCTGGCACAGATGGCCACCAAGGATTTGGGTCGCTGGAAGCCAATCGATGATCTGGCGCTTGTCATAGGTATACAACAAACCAACGACTTGCGCATGATTCATCGTGGCGTGAAGTTCTCGTGCAAGTTTACGCTGCAGGAGCTCCAGCAGCGTTGGTATGCGCTGCTCTATGAGCCCGCGGTGTCGCGTATTGCCGTCTCTGCCATGCGCAATCTGCACCCCGAGCTGGTGGAGTCGGTGCAGCGCAAGGCACTCTACAGCGTGCAGGAGGAGGATCTGCTGGGCACCATTAAGAGCGTAAGTCAGACATCTGTACTGTTTACAATATGTGTTAATATTTGCAATCTCTTTGTCAGACTGATACACCCAAATTGGAGCAGTTCCAAGCGCTGCTGGACAAGAATGCAGCAATCTTTTATTGTGCGCGCACAGCAAAGTCGCTCCACAATCATTGGCTTCTGCTTAAGCAGTATTGCCTGCTGCCAGACCAAACTGTGAAGCCGCTGCAAGGCAGCGAACCGCTTAGCTTCTCAGATGCCGAGGATCAGATCTTCGATCAGGACTTGCATGAGCCGCGTGACGAAGCCTTGGAAGTGGAACTCGCTCTGGCGGATCGTCGCAACAAACGCGACATACGTCTGCTGGAGAACGAACTCTCACGATGGGGCGTTCTCGTTGACTCTGTGCTGGGACCCACGGCAGCTAGTGAGTTTGATAATCAGACGCTAGCTTGTCTGTGCGGACGCTTGGTGCGCTATTTGATGCGTTCCAAGGAGATCACATTTGGTCGCGAGGCCAAGGAATGCGGCGTCGATGTGGATCTGTCACTGGAGGGACCTGCTGCGAAGATATCAAGACGTCAGGGCACCATTAAGATGCGCAGCAATGGCGACTTCTTCATTGCCAACGAGGGCAAGCGTGCGATTTTCATTGATGGCACGCCGTTGTTGAGTGGCAATAAGACACGCTTGGCGCACAATTGCACTGTGGAGATCTCGGGACTGCGCTTTACCTTCTTGGTGAACTATGAGCTCATCAATGCCATACGGCAGGAGAGCGCCAAGACTTCGAATCCACTGAATTAGCTTAGCTTTAGAGTAACTTACGAGTTTAAGCAACTGCAGCAAGGTCGCTGTTATGTATTTCTATTCTTAAAACTAGTTCTGGAAATATACGAGACATAAACACTGGCATAAGCGTGTACTTAATGACGCCCACTTGGCTTCATAATAAAGTCAATGTGCTCACGCCTTCGATCGAACGGAAGCAAGATCAAGATACTCAGCTATGCCGGCGGCAGCCAAGACAATTAATTTCGTTAAGAATTGTCAGCTTTTCGATGTGTAACAGGATATCGTTTATATTGCGGTCAGTTTGGTTTTCGATGCCCACACGCGCCTTTAGACGAGAATTCGAGTTCAAAACTCCTACGCAGTCGACACTATCAGCAACTACTTCAGGCCAAGAACAACGAGAACGTGAAGTGAATGTGAACGACTTTGAGATACCCACTGCCCATAGTGAATAAAAGCAAAACAGTGCGGTATTAATTTTAAAATATATCACAAAAATGTTAAAGATATACCAAATGATACATTTGGTATATTGATATAGTACTACAATCTAAACATAGCATAGAGTGTAAAATATACCAGATTTATACCAGGCAAAGCAACATACAAAAGTATTTCTTTTATAACTTCAACAATTGTAATCCGATCGCAGCTAAATTTTTATGTATTATAAAGACTATAGTTACTATTGTATGTAGCTGAAGTGAAGTATCTAGCTTAAAATACGCGTGTTATTTGATTTTTTCGAAAATTTGAAATCACTGAGATCTGTTACTACGGATGGACGGACAAATAGACAGACGGACATGTCGTAGACATATCGTCTCAACTATTGCCGCGGATCAAGAATATATACACTATATAGGGTCGGAGAAGCCTCTTTCTGCCTGTTACACACATTTTCCGGAGACACACAGTTATAATACCCTTCTTACTCTATGGTTAGCGGGTATAATAAAAAAGCAAATATGAGATTTAAGTTCTTGGCGCGCTATGTCATGCGGCTAATTTGTGGCTGAAGTCGTAAGCTGTTATTAATTACAGCATAGCTCTTAAAAGTGGCTACTAGCATACTACTATAAACCATTCCTAATCATTCTGTTCGCATCAAGAGTGTCGCGCAGTTTTTTCATATTTTGTTTTTGGGAATTTCTAGTTAAAGACCATCAAACCATAAAAATAACGAAATGAACAGCAAACAAAAAAAAAAAGGCAAAAGAGACACGCGATTGTTGTTCACATTTTCGTTCCCATATGTAATTAAATTAAAATTTAAATAAAGACATTTGTCAAATTACAGAAATTTGTTCGCCGACTAAGTGCATAATTGTATTTATTGTCCATTGTTCTGTGACTTCCACATTTCTTCTGATCTACGCCGAGTCAAGGCAGGGCAGGGCAAGGCAACGTGACGTATGCTTGATGTGATGTGTGATGTGATTTAAGCAAATTTGTTAACACATGAAAACAACAATAAAAACCAAAAAAATAATAAAATGATTAGCTGCCAAGACGATGGGTAACTGCAGCATTTGGTAAGGCGCCTGGCCAAATACCATAATTAATTAACAAAAACAGCGCGCGAGCGGCAGCTGAAGAACACCTGTAACATAATATAGAAATTAGTGGCAACAAAAGGAATAGATGGAGAGAAAGTTCGATGACTTTCGGCAGCGGAGGTTCGCGGCGACCTTTCTTTGTGTTCGTGTTGTATTCGTGTTGCCTCATCTGTTGACGCGTCTTTTAAGCGCGTTGTTGACACTATAAACTAATAAGCTGTCGGCCATGCTTAGCGGGGTTCAAGCCGCCATCTGAGAGTCTCAAAGTAGTCAAAGTCTCGAGGTCGTAGTCGTTGCAAGGCATATTAAAATATAATTAATTGTTGTCACTGTCTATGAAAAGTCCATTTATTTTGTCGATAGATCGAATTTTGTTACTTGGAATTTCGCTACGCTTCTTCGTCTGCTTCTTTTTACCAATTCTTCGACTTCTTTTGCTGCCTTTTTTTTTTCTTGTTGGTTGATTCCACAACAATTCGAACGTTGATTTGTGTGCATTTTTTGTGGCCAATATAAAACAAAAAAGATGAAAATAACAAAAATAAAAAAAACCTTCAACTGCTTTCTTTTTGGCCAAGTTAGCTGATGATGCCAGAACTCGCCAGCTAATGAAGTTGGCCTTTGTCTTCGCTGTTGTTGTTGTTCTTGTTGTTGTTGCTTTGTTATTACATATTATATCTTCCGATGCCTTTTGTGCAGTTCAGCGAACTTTTGTTGTTGCCACGATGCTTTGGCGATGTCGCAACTGCTAAAATTAGTCGGAATTTTCTAAACTTATTTCTTCGGCTCGTCTCGCATTTGATTTTTTATTTTCTATTAGCGTAGGTCATGCTGTTTCTTCTGTTATTTTTTTCGCCAATCTCTAGTAACTGTTTGTCTGGGCCCAAATGTGGAGCGTTCCAGCGATTGTTGTTCTGCTATTTAGTTGTTTAGATTTTTTTGCGCATGTGGGTGTTTTTTTGGCCATAAGCTATAAGCTTTGTGTTTTTGGGCCAAACTTTCACAACAAAAGCAGCCGAGCAGGCAATCGTCGGGATTAGCTGCATGAGATCATAAAGTGTAATTTATATGGGCTGAAATTGGGTTAGTCTATTGTCAAATTGGCACCTGCAACTTTGCCTTTGATATACAACGCTTCGATTATCTCATGCTTACATAAAAGCAACAACAACAAAGCAGCGACAACAACAAAAATGTTCATAAAACTGTCAAAGTCAATGCGCGTCAAGAGTTCGTGACTTTGCAGGAATAATAGTAAAAATAAACTTAAATATCTATGTATAGACAGATATTGGAAATAACCAAAACAAAAAATCCCAGTAATATAGTTTGAGCTGAAAATTAAATACTCTTAAATATCATGCTTTGAAATGTTTTTAAAGTTTATTCCTAATATTCCTAAGAAATAATAAATAAGTCAACAAGATCTAATGATAGTTCTTTCCATTACTATAGCAACTTGTAATTAGAAATTGGTTAGGTGTATTATTATTATAATAAATTTAACAATAAATATATCAATAAAAATTTTAGTATTTCACAATAAAGTAAATAAAAAATTTCAAAGTTAAGTAAATGATTTAATAAATAAACTACAAAATTTCATATAAATAAGAAATTGAATATTTCACAATAAATAAAATACAATGTATCCTAGAAATTTAAAATTATTTACTTTTAAAGTCATAAGTCTTAATGAAAATATATATTATTAAATTGTAAATATAAAACACAGTTAAGTAACTAAAAAATTTCCTAGAAAAGAATTTGCAAATACTTCACTATTAAAAAAAAAACCTTTAATAGAAATATACTAGTTCAGAAAGAGAAATTTTTGTCATAGAAAAGTTCTTTGTTTTCTTAAGATTTATGTAAAATACGCCACGCATCGTAAACATTTATAAAAATAGGCTAATTTCTTGTAAGTAATAGGATTATATGCATAAATGAAACAACAATGCGAGAATAGACATAATCAGATCAATGTTATTATGTTCATTTTGTTCAATAATATTTTGATGACTTCTATTTTGAATAATCAGCTCATAAAACGCATCAATAATTAATATACTCAAAGTTGTTAAACAAATCCCAAGATGCCGTGCAGAAAGTGTATGTGGAGAGCTATAAAAATAGACAACGATTTGACATGGAACGATTTGCTGAATCGATATGCCAAAATCAAAGCGACAGCGTGCACTTCTCCCTCCTCACTCCTCCCTTCTTGCACCCTTTTCCCTTCCCCTTGTGACTCCTTTCGCTGTCATTCGATCAGCGAGTCAATCAAATCGAAAACTCTTCGCTTTGTACAGTGTGTGCTTTAAGTGCACGCACATGGATTATACAATGCGCCAATACATCGAATATTTATAGTTTGGGTCTGTATTAATTTTGCTAATCGCGTTTCGATCAATTTGATTTCAATTGTCAAACGCACAGCAATGTTGTTGCTGTAGGTTGGAGGTTGGAGTGGGGAGGTGGCGGAGGTGGGGGCGTGTCACATTGAGTGACACTTTTGGACAACATGTCGTATGCGTCATGTTCAGATATTTAAATTTTTCGTTTGCGCTTGTAACGCATAAATAATCACAGCACTCGAATTTGTTCCGCATTGCCTGTTTTATTTTGGTTGCTCATACGCACAGTGGGTCGCGCGTCTGTGCACTGCATGCTAATTTCGCCTAGACTTTGTTTTGCTTTTTATTTATTGAGAGTTCGTTTGTGAGTTGCAGCCTTAGATTTATGAAATGTTTAGATTTTCGTGTGATTTAAGCTCAGGAAAATGATATCATGGCAATGCCAATAGCTGTGACGTCACTCCAACGCCCACGGGGCAAGCCAGAGGGATAGGCGCAGTCTCTAAAGATACAATGTTGTGTGTGTGAGTGTGTGTGTGTGTGGCACAACAAATGGTGGCGACTCAAGCGCCAGCCAGCGGCGACAAGTTGAACGGATCGCATAGCCTTGAAATGCGTTAGACAATCGGCGAAAAAGATTGTCAGTCACCCACGCACTTCACAGCCAACAATAACAACAATAACATCAACAACAACAACACGATTGACAACAACTATTTTATGATAAACACTGGCGCCAAGATCAACTACGCTCAATTTGCAAACTCCACTCTTGGCGGCTTAAGAGCTCAAGTTGTTATATGAGCCGAGAGAGATCTTTAGCAGACAAACAACATTACAACAGTTTTGATTTTTTAATTAAATCAAGCCACAAGGCAACAATACTATAATTGTATATATATATTTCTATCTATCCATGGATCGATAAATCTTTTAATCAAATGTGGGCGCCTCTTTCCTTAATGGATTCGCTTTTATTGCATTTCGCATACATTTCGACTGAGTCAAGTTGTGAGTTGTTTATTGATTTGTGAAATTATAGTTTTAACTTTTTGCCATTTATTATTTCTAACACGATGAGCAATTAACGCAGAATTTGTATGTGTATCATAAATAGTTATACCCTCTTTCTATAGGATAGAAGAGTATTTTAAGCTCGCCAATTTATGTATTAGACAGGTGAAGTTAAAAATAGTTCGAAAAGCAAGCGTTGTTTTAAAACTAGAATCTTATCACATCTTATTCTTCCTGAAAATTGGTTCCGATCAGATAAATATGGTAAGAGGTATAAAGAGAAATAAGTACAGATGACAATCTAGTATATATTCTAATACTAATACTAAATGCAATATATTTTAAATACTATATCAAATACCAAATATTGGTACATAACTACTTATTATCAAACTTTCTGATTTCTGAAAATTAAGTTCCAATCAGTTTTATAAGAAATAGTTTCAGTTGAAAATTTGGTATATTTCTGTATTCTGTGGTATATATTCAATATTATATCTAATACCAAATAAAGCTTTCTGTTATTTTAGTATTTCTTCAGTATTGAAAATGGTTAGCGAGTATCTAATAGTCGAGCACAATCGAATGTAGCTTTCTTGCTATTGAGAATGAGTCTTAGCAACTCTTTTTTTTAGTATTTGGCGAGTATCTAATAATCGAGCACACTCGACTGATGCTCAATTATTAGATAGCTTTCATATTTCAATATTGTAGAATTTATATAAGAAATAAGTAGAGATGGGAATCTAGTACATTTTGTACTATATGATATATTTTGAATTGTATATCGAATACCCTATGACTATATTAATCTGTATTGAAAATGGTTAGCGAATATCTAACAGTTGTTATTGAGAATGCGTCTTAGCAACTCTTTCAAAACACAACAACAAATATCAAGGCAACTCTGGCAACCCTTTCTAAAAAATTCAAGTACTCGCACTGCACTTGAGTGACTGTAGCATCAATCGATGATAAATAAATAAATACAGCAGAGCACAGAGCTTGCAAGCTGAACTTTATACCGGAATTATAATCAACTTTTAATTATTTCAATGGAATCAACAAATCACCGCTGTGTGATGTAAAAAATAAAAACTAGAGCCAGACAATTTCAATTTTCAATTTGGCGCGTGACTTTTGCGGGTGGCCGCAACCGAAACTGAAATCGGCTTAAAAGAAAAATGTGCGCGAAGAGTGCGCCATAAAGTAGATTAATTCTAACAGCCATGACAACGGGCAAATAGAAAAAACAAACGCGGCTTTACAGCGTCATGCCTCACATGCCCCAATGCCCTGTGGGGGCAGCTCCCCTTCTCCCTCTCCCTCTCTCTCCGTTCGTTCGCTCACTCAGCTTCCCCACAGTAGCAGCTACAAAGTCGTTACCCGAATGACGCCGAAACGAACCGAAGCGAACCGAACGAACGAGCCACGAAACGTTTGGCGATTTGAATTTGAAGTTTTTTAAACCGTCAACTAAAAGCGCTGCGATTTTAGTGGCAATCGAGCCAGCTGAGCTAACGGACGTGCGAGACGCTATCAAAATCAAAATCAATATCGGAATCGAATTCGATTCATCGGAAGTGAAGCATCGTGTTTTATTGCAGCACTCGGCGGAACTAATTAAAAACATAGAAAATTTGCAAAGAAAAAAAAAAACAAGATAAACAAAAAAACAAAATTGACTATTAACGGTGCATCTTTTTGGGCAAATCTTTTTGCTTCGTTCGACTTCGACGCGCTCGGGCGTGATGTCGTTTGACAGCTGCAACGCCGGGAAAACACCAAATAAAGCGCTGCTGAAAATTGCTGGAAAATTAAATGAAAATTTCTGAAGATTGAATACAAATTTTTGTATTGTGCGACAGCCGTGAAAATACCAGCAGCAAATTAATATATTGAAATTGAAATCAAGTGTTGACAATATCGTTGTTTTTTTTGTAGACCAACCAAAGGAAAAGCTTTTCAAGACAATGTTGCTGCATTGCATACATCTGGTAAGTGTGTGGGTGTAATATGTAAATGTAAATGTGTGTGTGTTGTCAGCAAAAAATAAGTAGTAAAACTATAACATCTGAGGGGGCGTGGCTAGAGTTTCTACGAAGCTTCGGCATTGACTTCATAGCAACGATTGCGATTCTTTAACAAATATGTGGCCAAAAATGTTATAGGATCCGTGGGTCTGTCTTTTGCCACCGCTTGCAGAGCGTGCAGCAAAATGGGCGCCACAGTCTGATCCAGATATTGACGCACAGTCAACGAGTTGAGATCAAGTCGCGGCTTGCGGCACATGGACAACAGATGTGCACCATCGCCAATAGAGTCCGTCTCCAAATTCTGCATTGGTGAAGATTCCCTCATTGCCGATTTGGGCTCAACGGGAGTAGGTTCAACAGTTTCTCTCTTCGGCAGCGACATTTCTGAGCTGTTGTTTAATAATTTTATAAATATTATGTATAATACTTTCAATATTATATTTGCTAGTCTCACCAGCAAACAAACTTGGCTCAAAACGTAAACTTCTAGAAATTTTTAAAATTGTTTTATATTTAATTGTACTGCCCACCGCAAAAGTGGAAAAGCGAATGCGGCTATTACAATATATTTAAAACAAAAGTATACTTTCTATAGCCTACTGTAAGAATGTTTATGTATAGATAAATGTTTGATCTGACTGTTTGAGTGAAGCAGCAACGCACAGCTCGAATCTGAAGAGCCAGAAGGCTTCAAGTTTTAAGAATATCCATATAATATATTTAAATATAAATAAATTTTATAAAATTATATGTTCATAGTGTGATAAGGCGGTGTTCAGCGAATTTATTTTGCTTTCTTTATAAAAAAGACCTACTAAACAAACAACGCAAAGCTTCAAGCGTAAGAAATAGGAGGCTGTACTTTTTAAGAACATAGATTATCGTATTTCTTGGGGCAATAAGTCAATGTTTTACGAAATTATATTCTTGTAAAATGTTTTTTCTTCAATTTACCCTTTTGTTTACATTAAAATGACTGATTTTATTAGCAACGCCTTAAACTGGTTAAGAGTAAAGAGGCTGCAAAAAGCATTTTGTTATTTGATAGTGCAAAAATAAGGTGTTTTATTTTATTTTATTTCATTTCAATGCATTTTTAATATACCATTATGACTGAACTAGTCACACACAACTCAAACGAAATGACTTAGAAAGTTGCAACTTTAAAAATATATTACGTAATTTGGTCGGAGTATTACGATTTTATTTTCTTTTGAATTGCTTTTTTAATTCTCCATTTTATTTATATAAAAATGCAATGCGATCAAAGCTGCCACAAAAGCTTGCTAACATACTTGTAGTATACATTCATACTTCTTAGAATTCGAAAAAAAAAGTTATTATGATGTCAAGAGATCAGTTGAAATGCAAATTCGATGACTTTGTTAAATGGTTCCCACAATTTTAGTTTTCCATTCGAACTTCGGCACTAAATTTAAGCGTTTATCTAGAAAAGAAATCAATGTCGTTTGTTTGTTAGCTCCCCCTATTCAAGTGGCGAGATTTAAGATCAAACGCTGTATGCAGTATACTTGCGTTGATTTATTGCACGATGAGCAACACAAGCGCAAGCGCAAGTTATGCAATTCTCGACTCGAGTTGAACTAGTAAAAAATGACGAGTCTAATAATTAGTTTCTCCTACTTACGTGTGCACATAATTAAGCAATTTACTTATTGCTTGAAATGAAAACCAGATTTACAGCCACTTGTTTGTCTCAAATGTTTGTCGTAAATAGTAAAACAAAAGACTTAGGCAACAAACTTATTACCTCAACTGCATTAGGTCACAGCAATATTCTTGACCAAGTCCTATAACGTAAATAGTAAATATTGCATTTTATTAGCCACTATTTGTGACAATATTATTAAGCGAAAATGCCACTTGTATTTTTATTTTTATTAATTTGTGCTATCTTTGAGATTGAGACAAAGCTGTTGAATAATTTATGGATAGGCACAAGACGTAGTACATAAGTGAGACTCATAAGAGAAATATGCAAAACTATCGTGAAAAATAGCAAACGATTAACACATATTTGCGTGTTTGCTTGTTTTTGAGTTCATCACAGAAAAACCTGTAGTTTTTGACCCATATTAAAATGTTGGCTAGCTACAAATTTGAATATAAAAAGAACTCGGTGAATAGGCAAAACGTTATTTCTTAACTGTTTGCCGGGAAGTTTGGCAGACATCAAGCAAAGGGCTGCGGGAGGTGGGAGATGGGAGGATGACAAACTCTTCGATCAATCTTTGTAAACATTAGCGAAAAAAAAAGTTTCAACAAAAATCGTGAATTACATTTTTGGGCCGTTTATTTTTGAGTGATGTTTGTGATGAGACAGCAGCATCAGCATCAGCATCAGCGGCTTCCCCGATATTGATCTCGGCACTCAATAAATGTATAATTTGCATAGTACAAAGCGAGCGAGCGAGATGGAAAGCAACAAAAGCAAAAGCATAGCAAAGGTCACTGGCATCGTCTTAAGCCAAGCCAAAAATCGACGAAGATTTACTGATGATGAGTACGTGATGATGTTGATGACGAACTTGATGATTGTGTTTTGTGTAAATGTGTTTTGTGTGTTTGTTTTTGCGTGGTTTGAACTCAAAGCAAGACAAGAGATCATGTGGGCAGGTCAGCGTTTGCATTGTTGACTCCGTTGGCCTTTCCCTTGAAGGGCGACACATCAAATAAAACTGCAGCCAGCCAAGTTGTAATTGCGTAAATTGGTAACAATGTTGCCAGTTGTTGCCAGATCCAAGACCCGTTCAGAGCCAAGAGACAAGCATTCAAAATGCAAATGAGCAGCTGTAAACGAACCAAAGCCAAAGCACAAAAAAAAGAGAAAAAGCGGGGCCACAAAATTAGCGCAACTGAATTAATTAACAACTGTAACATTTTGTGTTGTTGTTGCTGTGTATTATTTATGTGACCTTGAGGGAGATAGCAGTTCCAGTCTGGGACAAGATATCAGCTGAGTGATAGCAATAAATTCCGACACAACAACATACTACAACCAACAACAAATGTTTGCCATTTTGTTTTACACGCATTTCGGGGCCAATAATTATGTAAACCTCGATGTGAATAAAATAAGTTGGTTGATATTTAATTCCCCTAAGCTCATTTCTCATTTCACAATTACAGCGCATTATTATTAAATATCATTTCAAATGTAACACGCCGCCAAAAATAAATTGTAAACCCCAGGCAAAAGAAATGTCTGATTATTTTTTTTTTTTTGCTCATTTTGTTTTGCATAAATAATTTTGCTCATAAATTGTGCACGCCCCTAATGAACTTTGATTAAAATCACATTTCACGAACTTTTTAGCAATGATGCTGCAATTTTTATTTTATTAACTGACCCAAATTTCATAGATTTTGCTTAATGTACAAATAGAAATACTTTTTATTTTTTGCTTTCTGATGAAGGCGGCCCTGAAAAATATTTTCTACTATAAATTCTAAGCCTTTTGGTTCACACGAGTTTTTGCTACTGTTGTTGTTATTGTTGTTGTTGTTGCGCCATCTCAATTAGCTGCACAATATTTGTAGCCAATTTGCAAAGATTTTTAATGGGCTGTTAAACAAATTAGCTCCAGCTGCTGTTTGAGTTTATGTTTTTTTATGGACTTTTTGTATGAATGAAATGCGGCCAAATGAGATGTGGGAATATGTCGAGGGTGGAGCTCATTTCATCTTTTTATTTGGGTGTAATTGTTGTGCAGTTGCTTGATTTGACTTTTGACTACCTGATATGGTTGGGAGAAGCTTGAAAGACATAAAAGGAAACTGTGCATGGATGTGTGAAGAACACTGTTGCTGGTTTAATTAAACAAAATGTGAATTCGTTCGTAGAAATTATAAATCATTAGTTAAATAACGTTTGCTCCGATTTTGGGTGGCAGCGGATGTGACTAAATATTTAGTTTAGAAGTCGGAAATGCCGCTGAGTAATAAGATTTACAGTGGTTTTTCCTCGTTGTTTGTCAACAATTATTAGTATTATTTGTCAACTGTAAACTGTAAAATTGTTCTCGGATTTTACACAGTTGACTTTGGGCCAGACTTGCTAAAGAGCTGCAAACAACAGACAGACGCGTGTACTTAATAATTTGATTCGAATGTGCTGATTTATTTGTGGCATATATATTTGCAATATGCAGTTGGCGACACACTGAGACATACGCCTTGTCGCACTTCTGTCTCAAATATTTCAGACAAAAAGCAAACTGTCAGCTCCAAGCTGGAAGTTGTTAGAGTGCAAACTAGACAACCACGATCTGCGATCTGAGCTCTTTGCTCTGCCCTGTGCCCACACACAAACACACAAAGAACTGACAACAATGTCGCCAGCTTTGCTGTGTAACATATTTTTATCAAGAAGCAATATCCGTGCTGCAGCCTACGCAAAGTCTTTGTCTTTGTCTTTGTCTCTGTCTCTGTCAGAGCGTAATGCACTCTGGAAATGCTAATAACCGAAATGTGTGAAGCCATTAAAACTATGCCAAAGTCACGCTGTCGTTGGCCCTTATTTCAATTTCGAAAGTAAAAAAAAGCCATTATCACACTTGGCAAATAGTTTGGCGTTTTTTTCCGAGCATTGGAATTTGTCCCAAGCGAGCATTTTGCATAAAATGCAACAGCCACAGCAAAACATTGCTGACACAGTTCACGGCGCCCAGCCCCATGGCAACAGCAACAGCAACAACAACAGCAACAACAGCGATTCGTAAATGCTGCCAAAAGTGACTTTTCCCACAATGCTGTTATCTGTGAGATAGCGCTAGGTACGTGTCTGCATATGAAGTTCATTTACACGCAGCTCAGACAGCAGCTTGGAAAAGCCGCCGACACCTCTCTTGGCCAATTACATGGCTATGATTAATTTGGGCAACAACAACGTGTTGCAGATGTACATTGACGCCAATGTAAAGTAACCCACAGCAATTATGAAATACGTTTTAGCATTTTAGCCAGGCAGTAAACAGCTAAACCAAAAAAGAAGAAGCATCCATCCAACATCGGCAAACAATGCAAGTTGCATGCCCGCACGCCGCTGACAATGAAAAAAAGGCTTTTATACAACACGAAATTAAAACACGATCGCACATTGAACATGGCCAAAAACACAGCAACAACAACAACAACTAAAGCTATGCCAAGTTGCATTGGGCCATGTCGAAGCTGAGCTGAATTTAATTCGATTGCCAGCTGTTGTTGTTGTTGCTTCGCTTCGTGCAACTTTCACTCTCTTGTGGGGCCGAATGTCACGAGCATTTGCTTGGATTTCTTTGACCACAAAATACAGCGCTTGGACTTGGCTTGGACTTGGACGCTAACCCAGTTGGCGGCATTGACAAATTGGAGCAGTCGCAAGTGCAGCACCCAAAATGCGGAAATTTTTTATTCGCAGCTTGCAAACGGCGACGAAGCGTTGCAGAATCGGCACAAGCAAAAAAAAAAAACAAAAAAAAACAAAAGACTTAGGACACGAACTTGCTGGGGCGAGGCAATGAGGCGTGCAAGTGCCAACGCTTGACAGCTCTTTGCTACACATTTGGCCAAACGGTTTGTTTGATTTATGTGAATTTATTGCCCACTTATTGGCTTTCTATTGCTCTTTGGCTCCTTTTTGGGTTTTATAATCAGTCAAAGTCAAAGTTTGAGCATTGAGCATTTCTGATGAGTCAGCGTAGCACTTTTCACAGAGTTAAGAGTTGACTTCATAGCTGGCTGCCTAATTACAAACGACCTTCATGCAATTTGCAGTTAAAGTCGCGTCTTTTATGGCCCCACTTCACCTCCTCCTCCCTCTGGTGGGCGGCAAAGATTACACAACTTTTCACGCCTCGACAAATTTTGGGCACACCTATAATTCTGTGTGCTGTGCGTTATGCAATCTTGGTTCCATTTTGTGCCACCTGACAATATATTCATAATTACTAATTCACCACCCAAAAACAAAGCAATGGAAAAAGTGAAAATCTACGTGCGCCCTTTTAATTCTTTTGATCGACGTCGCTAACGCTGACCTTGTCGCCTCAAGCGCATAAAAGCAATAATAATTTTTATGGCCTATTATTTATGATGCATGCACAAATTTGTTTGTTCAACGCGACGCCACGCGCATTTGCATGCCAATTGCATAATCGACAGAGTCATTGAATTCTATTCTATGCGCTTCTAATGTCATTAGTTTCGAGAGACACGCGTGGCTGACACAACTATGTGTAGATATTTCTGTCAGTTGGAACAATCGCATTTCTCTGATCATAATAATCAGCGTATCGCAATTCACGTAAGCGCCATTTCACACCTTGCGAGTGTGTGTGTACTAGTGTGTGGCGAGTCAGTGTGTGTGTGTGTTTGTGCATGCCAAAAGTGTTACGCATTTGCCAAGTTCCACAAATATGGCTCAAAGTGATGCAATGCCAACCGTCGGCTTTGGCGTCGGCGGCAAATTCAAGTCAAATGCAGTTTTGCTCGCAATTTGTTAAATGATCTATGGCAGCCAGCTAGCAACAAACAACAACAATAATAATAACAACAAAAACAACAACAACAACAACTGCAGCAGTGCGAAAAGAGCGAACAACTGTGGCTTTGTCATGGAGACACCTGTATGCCCTTATAAGTCTTTAGTCAGTGGGAATAAATTGAGCTGCATGTAATAATATTATGCCAAAAGATGATGGTTATATGAGTAAAGACAAACAAAGTAAAATAACTAATAGTTGTTATAGATAAATGAGCACCTTAGTGAACTTTATAATATACAATATTTAATGGTAACTATTTTAGAAAAGTTCCAGAAACTAAATAGTTGTTAAATAACTAATAGTTTCTAAAGATATATGAGCACTTTAGTGAGCTTTATAATATACAATATTTAATAGAGACTATTTTAGAAAAGTTCCAGAAACTAAATAGTTGTTATAAAATAATAAACATTTAAATTAATTATGATTAAAAACATATCTATGTATATATATATGTGGTATTTTTGGATATAAATAAATGAATTTTAAATTAACAGAATTTTTATTCAATTTTAGTTTAGTTTTAGTTTGTTATAGATAAATGAGCACTTTAGTGAACTTTTTTTAGTGATCATTATATTGGAACAGTTTTACAAACTAAATAGTTGTTATGTTGTGATTAAGATAAAAAATGAGGAAACTATGAGTAAACTTATATTAAATAGCTGATATTAATAAATTCATTGTTAATATTTAATGATGGGAGACTTTTGCATTGAATGGCATTTTTATTAAATTTTCTTTTGGGAAGATAGTGTGGGGCATATAATAATATAAAGGTAAAATATAATAGTTATATGAGTTATTGAAAACTAATATATTTAATGTGTATTAAAGTTAAATCAGCATTTGATTCGATTGTGATTAAAATGTATTTACAAATTTATATTTCGAATCATGTTTATCTTTACTTTAAATTTGTTGAGATACTTTTTCAAACAGTTGAAAACAATACAATATCTTTGAGTTTGAAATTAATTGAATTTAATTAATATTTTGAGTTTTTAATCTGATAACGAATACTACAAGAAAGAGCTTCAGTTTCAAAGATGTGACATTTATAGTATTGAGTCTTATGAATGGACAACGCATATCACATGACAAAATCAGATAAAATCATTGACAATTCACATTTTTCAAAACAAATGAAAAACAAATGTTTTCAAAAACAATAAACTCTCATCTTTAATGTCAAACAATACAGTTTTACATTAACAAATTATTTATGGATAGATTAATGTCTGAAAGTTGACAGATTTTTATTACTATGATAAGATTGCGCGATGTGATAATTTATTCAGCACACAAGCGTTCAACACATTGCATTAAATAATTACCAAAAGTCGTATTAATTAATTGGCGAATATCTCACAGAGAAACGAATTAAAATTAGTGTGCTTAGTCAGCGGATTTAAATTTATCAAGTGGCATTTAGGAAGAGTATTAAAAGCATTTGCATGCTGCAATCGATGTGCGTCGGATGTGATTTTATTTATAGAAATTAGCAATTATTTAGTCGAGCGACAGTTGGGGGACAGGCGAGAGGTAAGCGAGGTAGCTGCGAGAGTAGCAAACAGCTGTCAAATGCAAATAAACTGGGTTACCGAGAGGCGTCGCAAATATGCAAATGCAGCAGCCAACCAACTGACAACTGCCAACTGCACTGAGCTGGTCAATTTTTTGAATTGGACAAACGAGACAGACAAGACAGACAAGACAGGCCAAGCCAGAGGCTGGTTCTAAGCACAATGTGCCAACAAATCAAAAGCACAAAAAAATAAAATCATAACAAGAAACAAGAAACAACACCAACACAAGTTTGTGGTTTATAACGTTGTTGCGCAACGCATATTCCACTCATATTCAATTGAAGTCGCAGACGTAGTCGAAGTCGAGTTCTAGTCAAATTGTTTATTGTATAAGAGAGTTGAGCGCAAGAAACAGGAAATGGCAGCGCCAAAAATGTTGACCAAAAAAGGCAATCACTTTGGCAATTTTTTTTTCTAATTTTTTGTTGTATTTTGCACGTTACGAAAAGTCAATCAACTAACGAAATTTAATACAATTTGATGTAGCGTTCGTTGTTGTTAGTGTTTGGCAGCTGCTCCCACAGTAATTTGGGCTCTGCTCGAAATTTGACGGCGGTCTGTCAGTAGCTGCTAAAGCTAAGCTCTCACATGTGAGACCCTCTGTGCTGTTCGGTGTGGGTGTCTCCCCGAAAAAGTCTGTGTGTAATTCAATAGGCAACAAGTTGTAGTTGTTGTTGCTGTTGCCGCAACATTCTCGGAATTGATTGTGTCTAATGAAATGTTTCACTTAATCGCCGCATATTAATATAGAATTTCATGTTTGCAATTCGCCTTCTACTTAGAACAGGCTTTGAGTGAGTGAGATGACTATGTCTGTGTTCTATGGAATTTGAGCAATTAGAAATTATTATTTGCTTCATTGCCTCATTGATATGTTTGTTATACACGCTCAAATGTCAACCGCAAGGCAAAACAGACAGCTCACCAATCGAGTATTTCACTTTTGATAAGCTTAACTTGGCTAATTTGCATATATTCATCGTACATATATGGCTAACAAGCAAAACCCGCAATGGTTTCCCATACGCCCACAAACCCACAAAAACCATAATAAATAATAAAATGTAAACTAAATAAACAACAACATTTGCATGCTGTACAGCAAGTTTGTGTCTTCAGTCTTTCGTTTTGCATGCGCCACAATTTGCTCATTTGCTTAGCCGAAGCTTCGATTTCAGTGCTTTGGCATATTTAAAGACGGAAGCGGCAACAAATTGTAATTAACATATGTTTTTCGCTGCTATATCCGACAGACAGACAGACAGATAGACACAGTGTGGGCAACTTGCAACTCACTTTTGGTATCGGATAAATAGGAAAGGCAAACACCCAATATGAAAGCCAAGCGTCGTTAGCTCGATGGGTGCGCTTCATTAGCGCCTTGTTTTAATGAATTTTGAAAGATTTTTGCGAGCCTCAACCAGAATGCATGTCAAAAAGGCACAAGCTGTGACTCGATTCTCAGATCATTTATCAAAAATGTTGTGTGTAGCTGCTTCGTTTTGATCTAATAAATTCAGAGAGCGCGCGCATAATTATAATTGAAGTGATTTTTAATTAAAAAACTACAACTGTGAAGGTCAGTCTGGGGCAAGACAAAACCTCGGTCCCCCTGCGGCGCTGCTCGACCACAAAGAGATAGTTATGGTTAGCTTAGATTCGCATAAATTGCACCACCTTTTCCACCTTCAATTTTTCTGTAGAATGAATTTGGGGTCAAGCCTGAAGTTGTTTATTTGTTTCACTTATTTTGTGGAGGCTGCGTAAATTACGCCAGAAACAAGACAAGACACAAAAAAAAACAACAGAGTTGCGCAAGAGTTAACGGGCTTTGTTACCATTTCGACCAGCAGCAATAACAATAAGGTAAACACAGAAAAAAAGCGCCACTTAAATTGCGCGCCAAGAAAAACGTGATTTTCCACTTTTGATTTTTACTTGGATCTTTTTTCTATGCCTCTCATGATGTTGTTGTTGTTGTTGTTGGTTTTAAAGGCGCGCTCGCGCCCAGAAAGGAGTCACTCTCGTCTCGGTGATTCTCACGTAACCGAAACGCTTGCTGCCCGGCAGCATCAGCCACAGCATCTTAACAACAACATATGTTGCCAGGCTGTGGCTCAGGAGTCAACACCAACGCCAACCGGTTGAGTAACTGCGACGCCAATTTCAACTAAAGCAGAAAAAGCAGACACAAAATTTCTTTCAGATCTTTGCTCTCGATGCTCAAAGTGGTTTGTTGTGTCTGCCACCACTTTTACTCTCATTGCCGCATTTGCCGCTTGCCGCAGACAGCTCGATGTATGTCTGCAATCTTTTTGCCCCATAATGCCATAACGGAAATGACCATAATAATTTTTGCACAATTTATTACGTTGCGTTAGCAAATGAAATAAATTTTCTAGACATGCCACAATTTGTTGTCTGATTGATACTGACGTTTACACGCAAATATTTAAATTGAATGTAATTGGTTAGCGAAGGCGATGGCGATGGCTATGGCGAATTGGGAAAGTGCCACTTTAGGCATTTGTTTGTTTTGCGACTTTTGTTCAACTGCTCCCTACTGTCTATTGTCTGTTGTCTGCTGTTTACTGCTGCTGCTGCTGATGTAATCCATTTCTCACTCATTTGCATGATTGATGGCTGCACCGTGATGGCTTTGTCAGATTGTTAGTCAGCCCCGCAATAAATCACCAAAAATATTAACTTACAGACAATGAGACACAATGCATTTAAGATGCTACTTAAATTGAGTAAAATGTTTGGATTAAAACAAAAAAAATAAAAGTTACCCGTCTAAAAATAAACGCATAAAGTAATTAGAGCTCATTCATATTTACAGCCCACAGTAACCTGTCATAAAACAACACCTAACGAAATAAATATGTAAAAGAATAATTAATTAAGGCAAAATAAATTAAACGTCAAGCGACGAATCGGGTAACAAGCACAAAATTATAATAAACAAGTAAAAAAGCTATAGTAAAGTGTACACGACTGTCAGATACCCGCTAATCAGTCTTAGTAAAATTCAAATAATGCGATATAATTATTTCAATATGTTGGAAAATACAGAAATATATCGAAATGAAATTTAGTATATTTATATACCAGTCGATATTTATCTCTTATAGTCCTGAGATCTAACATAAGTACTCATAAAGACCATCAGAGTCTTAATATCCAATGCGATTTTATCATTCCAAATAAAAAATACTGAAATATACCGAAATGTAAATTCGATATATAGATATGTCAAGGGATGCCAATCTCGGACACATTGAGTTTAAGTACCCAATGCGTGTGATCACCTAAATATACCAAATTATTATACTGAAAAACACTCAATTATACCAAAATGTATATTTGGTATACTATATTACCAATTGCTGTTTATTTCTTATTGCCTAAGATATCTAAGATCACTAAAATTAATACTAAAATATATCGAAACATGTATTTGGTATATTGAAGAATAAATTCTGTATATTTTTAGTCTCTACGATTCAAGTGCTCGTACGTACAGACAGAGTTATAATACCCCTCTGTTCTATACCTTGTTCGGGTATAAACGAACATTGGCTTAATTGAAGCGAAGAATATTTCACGACGCCCACAGGGGCAATGCTCTTGTGGCAATTGCGATTTCAATGTGCTTTATGACTGCACGCTGAAATAATTGAGGCGGCGTGCGGGTGGCATTAGAATTCAAGTAATTGGCCAAAACAAGAATTGGCTAACCTTGTCCATGAACAAACCTCGCAAACACGTCGCATCGCGTATACGCAACCGGTTCGCATTGCGACTTGTGGTGGTCACTTTCACATGCCACATTTCCGTTTGCAACATGTTGTACATGTTGCGTCAGAGTGTTGCGGTTGCATCTCTGCTCGCATCACCTTGACTCTGAAACGCTAAACACTGAACACTGAACACTGAAGTGCAATCACGTTTGGCTATCTTGGTCTTATGGGTAGCCAGCACACAGCTGGCATTTGTCTATCACTTTGAGTTGTAGCCACGTTTGGCCAGATCCAGATGCCATTAGTCAAAAAACAAAACACAAAATAGTAGCAAAGTGGCAACCGGCAAGTGCAAAAGTGTTACTGACCCCCTGTCGACAATAATTTCATTGCAGTTAACATTCGTCGTGCTGGCAACAGCCTCGTGGGGCGATTCCAGCCAAAGTCAGTACCACATTCAAACGGATGAGGGACCCGAGAGATATTTCCGCTTTCAGACCGATAATGGACAGTTTCGCAAGGAGAAACGTTTGCAGGACGGCACAGTCATTGGTAAGTTCACACAGACATTTGAGTAAAATTCATTACTAAATTATAAAGTGAAATCTGTATTGATTGATTTGATATCGGATGCCAATCGGTTTGATTCGCGAAAGCATTTCCTGCCTAATTACTGCACAAATCGTAAAGGGAAATTGATTTCGTTCAATGAAAAGTAGTGAAACTCTTTTTACTTAAGTCTATGATTGTTCTAAATTGCTGTCGATTTGATAAAAATGTAGTTCGAGACTTATAAAAGTTGCCATTTATCATCGTATGCCACAATTTGATGGGTCAGAAAGCTTAAAAGCTGAATAGTTTTTCAATATGAAAAGGTATACGAAAAATCAAATAAAATAATTGATATTTTCTTTAAATCTGTTAAGTTTAATTTAAACTTAGCTTAAAAGTATTAACTAATGGAAAAATATATAAAAGATTATTTAAAATTTCTTTTAAAATAACAAAATTTACTCACAAGCATAAAATTGTCATATTGTGCATACAAAAATAATTTTGTTTAGGGAAGACAAGTCATTGGAATGTTGGTAATCTTAAATAAAATCATTTATAAAATAAGATACCATTAGTTGATTTTTTAATGTCTTCTAAGCCTTTGATTGAATTAAACATTTCTAAACCTTTTAATTTTCCATCCTCTACTCCTATACACTTTTCCTATCTATCGATTTCTTTCTCTCTCTCGCCCTGCTTCTATTTGTTCATTCCCTCCTTATTTTCTCAGGCACTGAGGCCTGGATCGACGCAGCTGGCTTTCTACGCCAAAAGGACTACATAGCCGATAAGGAAGGTTATCGCATACTCAAATCGAAGACAATATTCGTGGGACAAGGCAAAGGCATTGAGGTAACTACCGAAACTTGGAATGCGTTTACACTTTCTATAGTTTGAATGCTCTTATAGGAGGCCATCAAATCCACAAAGTCAGCGCCAGCGCAGTCTGGCATTCTGGTTGATGGCAATGCTGGTGGCAACAATGTGCCCGGTGGCTATCGCAAGAACAGCTACAGCTATAGCTCAACTACCTCAACGACGACGCCTCTGCCGCCGCCGCTCTACGAGCCACCCAATCAACTGGCCACCGCCAATCTGGACTCGGGAGTGGGTAAACTCAACTACTTGCCACCCGAAGAGGCAGCCAAATTGCAGCCACAAACGCAACTCGGCTTCGATCACTATCCCGACGAACTGCCTCGAGCCAGAGATCAGCTGCTCAAGGGCATTGCAACGCCGCATGTGGAGATACAACCGAATGCTGAGCCGCTGCCCGAGCTGAATGCCATCAATGTGTACGACGAGGAGGCGGATCATGGCTTTGTACCTGGTCGCTTTGCCAGTATCGTTGGCACAACGCCACGTCCCACTTTGTTTGTGGCTGCACCAACGCCAGAGCTCTCCATGCTGCCCCCTTTGACGCAGCGCAGACGACAGCGACCACGCCCTCAGGCCATAGGCATAGTGTCCACAACGCCGGCTCCGATTGCGGCAACTCCCGAAACGTTTGGCTTCTCGACGCCAGCGCCGTTTGCGGCGCCTCCGCCATCCGTTGGTGGCTATCATTATGCTCCAAGCAATAGCGGCTATGGTTACTATGGGCCCAACTCGTCGCCACTGGAGGTTAATGCGTTGGATGCGCCGCTGTTGCCGCCGCTGCCACAGCGTGCGTATCGCAGGCGACTGCGTCCCGCGTTGCACACAAACTCTTTGGATGGGGCAGCGGATTATGATGGAGTGAGTGCGACTCGGAATGGTTTTCGCTATGTGCTGCCTAAGCAGTATCATGAGGAGGACACGCAGGTGGATGGCAAGCGGGCGGGCAGCTTTGGCTATGTGGATCCATTCGGTATACGCCGTGTGGTCTACTACAATGCGTCACCCGGACGTGGCTTCGTGCATCGCAACAACAATCAGTTTGTGGGCGCCAACGGGGCGCCTTACGATGAACCCGGGCCAGCGCAGTTGGTGAATGGGCAGTGAATAACGAACAACGAAAACGATAGCAAGTGGTGCTATAAATGCAATTAAATTAAATCAAATTCAAATCACAAACAACTGCCACTCCTCCTCTCCATTGTTGCACCAAAACTAACCGAGAAGCCTCACAAAAAGATCTTAAGCTAGCCTCATGTGGGTTGTGGCCAGCCACGCCCCCAAATGTAATCTGTACATAACCACGCTTTAAACATTTCACTCTCAACACACACAAATAAGAAAACGAATATCTGTGTTAATTAATTTAATACTTGTATGTGTAATTTAATTTATGTTTGTAATCAAATTGTGCAATTAGCGCCTAGCAATAGAAATTAGACTAAAATCCGAAAAAAACAAAAAGAATATTAAGCTAAGTGAGAATCGTTTCATGTATTAATCTTGCCATATTAACAAAACATAAATAAATGCTTAACAAATACACACATAAACCCACACACACACACACATTTACACCTACACATATGGACACACCTAGCGTATGAAACAGTGACTAATTTCTTTGCCAATAGTTGTTCATTATGCAAATCACAAAAGTAAAAAAAAACTTACAATCGATTCGAATTTTTTATTTAAATAGACAATGAGCACCCGTTGCATAGAAATTAAACTCGACACTCGTAATAATAACAAAAAAATGTATTGTATATTTAGCTATGTATATCGAAATAAAAATCATATTTAAAAGCTAAATCCTTGACTTACTTTCCCGCTGTTCAATCTCGTTTGCGGTGCTTTCTCGCCTGCTGTTCTTAACTTGCCCACGACAAAGGCGACTTAATCCATAGAGTATGAGAAGTGGAATCAAGGCCAGCACAGCGAGGACATCGAGCGAATGTGTTTGGAAGTAGTTCAGTTCCTTGGCTTCAGAGTGCAGATGCACAGGATCCGGATGACGCATCAGATACTCGACCCACCACACGGCCAACTCAAGTGGCGGCACAGGATTATCACGGAAGCGTTTCGAGCGCAGTTTCATGGCCTTTGAGTAGCGTTCGTTCTCGGCCACCTCGCGTATGGCCGAAACCAAACTGTCGGTGGTCATTTTCAGGTAGTCAACTTGAACTGCGGCGCCAGCTCCTATTGTTTGTAAGAGATTCTGCACAATGAAAGCAAGATTAGATTGGGGTTAATGAATGAGAAAGCTTGAGTTGAGTAAGATTCCCGATACACATATTCAACCAAAGGAAAACTGTGCGAAAACAGCAGACGATTCATTCAGTATCGTTAAAGTATACTGAATGAATAAACTTTAGAATTAAAAAATACCATTACATTCGAGATATACCGTAGAGTAAAAAATATAACAGATTGACAACCACAGCCATTAGACTATTAACACATTCTATCGGAAACCATTTATCTTTCTATTGTTTTTGTTTTATGAGTATTTGGCAACATTTAAATTAAAAGCAAACTTAATTTCTGCATTGTCAAGCATTGTCAAAAAAGTAAGCATACATATCTCGATCTAGATGTTCAACCAGACATGAATTGATAGATTAACATGAGCACCTGCCATGATGGCTCAATCTCACGGAGCCCAGCACAGAGGAATAGAATTAAGCGTCGATAAGTGTCCCCATGAAGCAATTCCACAGGTTCACATTAATGAGCCAACTGTTTGGATAGGTTTCAACCTTATGTGTGTGAAGCGAAGACTATCTAAACCTCTTCCGAATTATGGTATCACGGCAACAGGTTGCATTACGCAACTCTACATCGAGCATGATGTAAACCACAGCCACCTCGATATTCCCCGAGGGAATGAATGAGTTTGCCAGCATTGTAATTGCTAGACGGCGGATGAGTGTTCCTTAAGGCAGCAATAATTGATTTGTGAATTGAGTGAGAGTACTTGTGTATAGGTAAGAGGAATGGGAAGTAGGCAGGCGTGAGTCAAACTGTATGAATGTGCTGGACAGATGAACATGACGCTATCATATTGACTTTTGAAACTGATCAAAAAGAATCCTATATGCTTTATATGGTCAGGTCGCCTCCTCTCGCCTCTTACAAACATTTCCTCTTGACACAATGATATAATACCTTTGCATCCTATGAACTGCAGCTATAGAAATATACGGTGTAATCTCTACAAACTTACGCGATATTGATCCAGAAACAGGGGAATTCCAACTAGGGGCACACCATGCCAGGTGGCTTCTTGTGTGCTCAATCCTCCGCAGTGGGATACAAACAGAGTCAGAGATTCATGAGCTGCAAGTGGACCACAGATTAAACTTAATTCTTCGCTAGTTGTAGCACTTGCAACTCACCTAGTATATCGCGTTGTGGCAGAAAATCTCTGACCAACACGTTGCCTGGCATTTGCACATCCTTCAGATACTCCTTGCCGAATTTCCAAATGAAATTATATTCAGGTAGCTGTCGGAAAGCCTGCACAATCTTCAGCTTCGTCTCTCTGTCCACATTGTGTGGCAACATATTGGTTCCCAGTGAGAAGAGTATTGCACCCCGTTTTCCCCCTCGCATAAACTGATCCAAGTCGGCTGGCAAAGGTTTTCCCGGTCTGCCCTGCATGCCACCGATTTCAATGATATTCGGTGGCAAGGATTCTACATAATCTGTTGCAGGATGTGTGTTGATCAGCGAGATCTTTGTCAGCTTAGCCAGCTCTGAAAGCGGTGGCATATCGGCACCGAAAAATGGACGCATTATCTCATCGAGTTTGGGATTATAATACAGGCGACGATAGCTATTAATTTGGGAAAATAAATGTTTAGTGAATATTCTTATCTCTGAAATGGATGCCATACTCACATTGTATCCAGTGCGAAGATTAGCGTGTTATCAAAGCGTTGGAAAAAGTTCATTTTCGGGGTATACAAGGTGGAATAATATGGAATCAGGGCAGGGAAATAGCTATTGGACATAAAGTCGAGCACCAAAGGTTTGTTGTGGAAGGCAGTAATGCCAATTACAGGTGGATAGTTAAACTTGTGCACAAATCCCAACAAATATGGACCCATCGTGTAGTCATTAATGATTACATCGAACTTGAAGTCATCGGGATAATCGAGAAGCTGCTGCAGACCCTTCGAAAGTGTGATGAACTCGGCGGTTTTAACGCCAAACTTGTAGAGTATGGGAATAGTTTCGTAGCTGCCGATGCCAATAAACGAATTGATGTCAATCTTATCGTTATCATCCTTATAGAAATCATAGGCACGTTCCAGATAGATATAGGTAACATTGGCGGGCACTTTATCATTGGCTCGTGGCAAATTTACCGAGAGTATGGTCAGATTGTGACCCCTTTCAGCTAGCTCGTAGAGCAGAACACTATTCCTGAGAATGGAAAATTACTGAGGTTATAGCTTAGTTAATTTGTTATGCAGTTGTTGTCTTACCAGATGTGATGACTGTGCGATGTCATGCCCATCAGTGCCAAGATGTTGCCGGCCATTGAGCAGCCGAGCAAGTGCAAAGCAATTGCGATGCCCAGATACTTTCGGTTCGACATCTTGTTAGCTACTAAACTTGTATGACGATCCCTTCATAGTATTTATACGATATTTATGTTTGATTGTTGATAACACAGACGCTCCTAATAACACGTAATCGTACTCCAGGCGTGAGTGAACACTTTTTATTAAGTGATTATCGGACAAACATTTCTGAGAGAGACAATCGTCTAGAGATTAGAATTAGAGCTGACCACTATCAAGAGAATTGCGTCAAATGGTGAAATACAATGGGACAAATCTGTCAAAATAAATAATCAATCAAATCGTATATAGGTCAGAAAAAGTTACTTAATAATTTCTTTCAACTAAAAAGGTTTGATCAATTCACATACACAGAACACGCATAGTGTGCTTTGAAAGCACAATTGAATGCAACTGACATCACTTAAAAGCTCACCAATACTCATACACTTCTTCTACAAACATTCAACATAACCTAGCCCAAGTATGCCTACTCTGTTTATTTTGCTTTTCTTATCAGTTTTGACAGCCGGCTGCCTTTCTAGAAATTAAACTCTCTTCATATTATTGTTTTGTTTGCTTTACGAAGAGCACGAAACTCGCTCTCAAAAATATTCGACAAAAAGCAAAACAATAATAAATATAAAATAGAACATAAAAGTGAGTTCTTATCGTGCCTGGCTCACGTAATCTAATCGCAGCCGGCAAACGGCGAGAAAAAGTCAGTGAGGTGAATCAGTCGCGTGTTTGTTTCGGTGTGATTCAGTTTTGGTTTGCGATGAAGTTCTTTGTGGCACTTTTGCTCTCTCTGCTGCTGCTTGGCTGCTTCAACTGGCAGCAGTTGCAGGCAGCGAACATATTGTGCATCGTTGGCACCGCTGAGGAAAATAATCCCGCCTGGTCGGAGCCATTTTTTGAGGCGCTCGTCGATCGTGGACACAAATTGACCATTGTGGGCACTACAACAGACCCGGAAATTAAAGGCATTGAACATATTCAAATTAAAAACAATTACAATGCGAATAATCAGTATGTGAAGAGAGATAATCCCGCTTGGCATGGCTGGGACATCAAGCAGATGCTCAACTGGAATGAAGCCGTCTTGGGCAACTGTCGTGCAGTCATTCAAAATGAGCAGCTAGATGCTCTGAAAGGCTACTATGATTTGATCATCTACGATGCCACCTACACGGTGGAATGTTTGCTGACCAGATTGCCGCAGTTGCACAATAAACCGATACTTGCTTTGAGTGGCGGCAAGTTGACTACAGATCTGTTGAAGCTAGTTAATGCAGAGAACACAATTAATCCTGCGAGGATTCCCTATTTTGCCAGCAAACTGCCTTTAGAGATGAGCTACTGGCAGCGCATACAGAACCATCTCATTTACTTTGGCCAATCAGCGTAAGTTATCTCATAAATGTTTGCAACTTGTTAGTAATCTTTCCATTACTACTTCAGCATTCGTTGGGGCGTCGTTGAACCTGTGTTAAGGGGCATGTTGCCGAACTATAGACAGCCAGCGGTGCAAATTGTACTCTTGAATACTCATCCAGTGCTCGACTATGTGCAAAACTTGCCACCCAATGTCATTGAAGTTGGTGGTCTTCACATTCGTGCCGAGTCGTCGGCTTTGTCCCTGGACTTGCAGTCCTTTGTAGAACGTTTTCCAGAAGGTCTTGTCTACATTCATCTGCCCCATCTGAAGCAATTCACAGACTCTGGTGTGCAGGCAATTCAGGACATGCTTAAGGAGTTTGCGCAGTTTGGTTTCATTTTGAATTCAAAACTGGAGTTGGCGAGAAAATTTAACAATTTGAAAACAGTCGAAGTTGATAACAAAATACAGCAGAATATTCTCGGTCAGTTACAACTCTAATCTAATAAAATTCCGTAGCAACTTATATTTTTCTTCATAGCTCAATCAAATGTGAAGGCGTTTATTAGTCACGGCGATAGCTTTGGTCTGCAGGAAGCCATCTACAATGCAGTGCCAGTCATCGTATTACCACTATTATTTGATCAGTTTAACGTAAGTGGCAAATGCAAATTCAATCACAAATATCTTAATTGATTTCTTGTATTGCAGAATGCTAAGCGCATAGAGGAACGTGAATTGGGAATCCGCATTACTGCCAACTCTACAGGTTACTACGATTTTGGCAATGCCCTCCAGCGCATCGTACGTGAACCTATCTTTTCAACCAACTTGCAACAAGCACAGTTCAATTTCCGTACTCGTAAGATGAAGCCCGTGAATGAAGGTATTTGGTATGTCGAACAGTTAGTGGCTGATGCTGATCAATTCAAGCATCTTGCGCATTCACAATCTGCGGAGCAAAGCTACTTTGTTAGCCATTCGATTGATGTATTGTTACTACCGGTTTTGTTCGTATCTATCTTTATTATCAATCTAATTGTGTTGATACATCAAATCGTTAAGACCAAAAATCCAAATAAGGATAAGACTAAATTGATTGAGAAAAAGTTCAAGGAGAAGCTTAAGGAATTGGAAAAGAAAAAGTCGCCGACAAAGATTAAGGGAGTGGAGAAGAAAAAATCATCTGAGAAAGTGCTTTCAGCGGAAAAGAAACAAAACTAGTCTGAATATTGATGTACTTGTGATTTAGATAACTGCGTGTATTATAGCTGTAAACAAAGCTTATTAAATAAAGAATAAACTAATTCACATATCTGTCGATTATTCATTAAGCTCGAAAGTATGCAATGGTTTTTTAAACAGTCTACGAAGCAGGGAAGTTTAATGATTACTCTTAAAAGCATTCAACACATTTATGTAAATGCTCTTCAGCAGCTGTTTAAGAGCGTTGTAAATCCTCTCACCAGGTAGCCGACTCGTTTGAAATCCGCTACACAGGTAAAGCCGACTCTGCGCAAGAATATTCGTTACCTTTCTGTGCGACAAGTGAAACAAAAGAAGCCGCAATAAATTGAAATCCCAGAATGCGCTCAGGCCCGATAATAAAATTGCGCCTCTCAGTACGTTTCGAGAATTTGCAGCGAACAGACACGGAAAAATGTTGACTAAGCTGCTTAAAATCTGCTGCAATTCGCGGCAATGCACATTTGCAAAGCCATTTGAGGCCATGCCCGGTCCACGAGGTCCCTTTGGACTGGGCAATCTGTACAACTATATGCCCGGCATCGGCTCATATTCGTGGCTGAAGCTGCATAAAGCCGGCCAGGATAAGTACGAGAAGTATGGTGCGATTGTGCGAGAAACGATGGTGCCAGGTCAGGATATTGTGTGGCTCTACGATCCCAAGGACATTGCCACGTTGCTGAACGAACGTGACTGTCCGCAGCGACGCAGTCATCTGGCTCTCGCTCAGTATCGCAAGCAACGTCCGCATCTCTACAAGACAACAGGATTGTTGCCCACCAATGGACCCGATTGGTGGCGACTGCGTGCCCAGGTGCAAAAGGAGTTGAGTGCACCGCGCAGTGTACGCAGTTTTGTGCCCGAAGTGGATGGTGTAACGCAGGAGTTCCTGAAATTCCTGCAGCACACAGAGGGCAACGACGCTATCATCGACATGCTGCCCAAGCTCACCAGACTTAATTTGGAATGTAAGTTGATGTCTCAACTTTAGAAGCAACATTAATAAATCCCTTGCCTTTTTAGTAACCTGCCTGCTAACCTTTGGCGCACGCATTGAATCCTTCTCGCCGGCGGAGCAACATTCGAATTCTCGTTCCACGCGTCTGATGCATGCGGCGGAAACAACCAACAGCTGCATTTTGCCCACAGATCAGGGACTGCAACTCTGGCGTTATGTGGAGACTCCCAGTTTTCGCAAGTTGCGCATCGCTCAGTCGTATATGGAAAGTGTTGCGCTAGAGCTTCTGGAACAGACTATGGAGGAAGGCACTTCAAGCTCTTCGCTGATTGCCGCTTACATACAGAATCCACAGCTCGATCGCTTTGATGTGGTCGGCACATCGGCGGATTTGCTGCTTGCTGGCATCGATACCACCTCGTATGCTTCGGCGTTTCTGCTGTATCATGTGGCTCGGCATCCTGAGGTGCAGCAGCGCATCTACGAGGAGGCAATCAAGGTCCTGCCCAATGCGGAGCAGGCTCTTAGCGCCGATGCACTGCGCACGGACATCACTTATACTCGAGCTGTGTTGAAGGAGTCGCTACGTCTGAATCCTATTTCGATTGGCTTTGGACGTGTGCTTAACCAGGATACTGTGCTGAGTGGCTACTTTGTGCCCAAGGGGGTGAGTAGAGGGGAAATTCCCATGAGTAAGGATTAGAGTTTGAAACCCAGATTTATATATTAGGTAGATGGATTAAGGATTGAAGTATGAACGTAAGCTAAACTTCAAGAAATTTCCTAGGACCTAATATCGAGGTGGTTAAATAGTTTTATAAAAAAGGGTATTAGTGTTCTCACAATCAAGTTTGCTTTCAATACTTTAATTTCCTTTTTAATTCTTTCCAAATCCTAGACCACCGTGGTGACTCAGAACATGGTGGCCTGCCGCCAGCCACATCACTTTCCCGAACCGCTGAGTTTTCTGCCCGATCGCTGGCTGCAGCAACGCAATGCTCTGAATCCCTACCTGGTGCTGCCTTTCGGACATGGCATGCGTGCCTGCATAGCACGTCGTCTTGCCGAACAGAACATGCACGTATTGTTGCTGAGGGTGAGTATCGTTAATAGATGCCAACTGGCGATCATTGATCCAATGTCGAAATTGAAATTTTTGCAATTCAAATCCGCAGCTGCTGCGCAACTATGAGCTCATCTGGCGTGGACAAACGGATGAAGAATTGGATATTGTGACGCTGCTGATCAACAAACCGAATGCTCCCGTGCTGATCGAACTGCGATCGCGGTCCACTTGATTAGCAAGTCAATGTTGTGTTTTTGTGTACACTTTTAGTTCATTGTTTATTTGCGTTAAAAAATGAATTTAAATAAATTTCGTATATATAATATTACATATACTATATATTTTAGTGTAAATCATACAAGTATTACTAGTGTTATTTGTAATTGAAAGGCTGCGGGTGTTTTTTTTTTTGGTCTACAAGTACTACAAAACTTTTGGAAAACGAAAAAACAAAACACGAAACATTAATAATTGAATACAATCAATGGGGAAAGGCATACGCTTGAAATTCATTATTTGTAGTGCTTGCCAGAGTTGTCAAGTTTTGCTTTAGATTCTAAAGTTTAGAATAACATCGTATAATACTCGAAAGTAGTTAGGTGTGCTACACGGCGTAGGGTTGTCGGACACTATTTTCTGGAATTTCCCACTGACTTGACAACCCTGTCCGCCTTAGCTTATACATGTATGTACATGTGTAGGGGTGTGTGGTCTATATAAGTATAATATTATTTTGTGATTATAAATTGGGGGGTGTATATGGCTTTTAAAAAATGTTACTAAACTGCGCCTTTGTCAGCTTGATCTAACACGAGGTACAGCAAGCTCAAACTTACACTACTAAACAAGCTATATAATCAGACTGCTGTTCGTCAAATTGAAGTCGCAAAAATACTTTTCTCTCCTCTCTGTTTACTGTTATATCTGTTCCCATCATCTGTCGGTACTCTGTTCCCACTCTACGCTCTGCTGTGTTCAGTTCTATAACCTATAAGGACTTTGGTTGTTTGCCGCACTAAACGCTAGGATGATTGGTGAAAAAATACATATACAATCTAGATTTCTCTGAAGCTGCCTCTCTATCTCTCTCTCTCTCTTTTTCTCTCTATCTGTTCATCTTTCTCTTCAGTTGCATTGACAAAAATACATTTTCACTTTATATTAGGTATTATCTTCTGAAGATCGGAATTCAGTATTCAGGTTCGAGGGCCCTATCAAACTACACTATTTTATATATCGTATGGCTATCGTTGAATATGTTGCTGTGATGAAGTTTTGAGATATGAGTTGTCTATACAGTTCTGCTGCCGGCTTCTACACTCGCTACAGGTATCAAACCTATAGCTCCAACAGCAGAACCTCCTCATGCTAGAGTATGTTGAGCAGCGACGAATCCATCATGCGATCATCGTATAAGCTCAGCGTCTTTGAGGCACGCGCCTTCCTCACCGAGGGCGGCACATCTCCCGGCGTTTTCACCCGCTCGCTGGGATCCCTAAGTCGTTCACAGCTTCCCCGACCACTGAACACCTCACGGAAGACCTCCAGACTATGCTGGCGACGCAGCTGTTGCTCTGTGGGCGGCGCCATGTGACCGCCCGCTTGAGAGCCGGTGACGAGCAGGGAGTTTGTGCGCAGGTGACCGGGACGACGTTTTGGAGCACGCGCCGCCGTCAGCAGATGCAACTCGTTCTCGTTGTAGTTGTTGTTGTTGCTGCTGTTGTTGTTGATGTGCTTGATCAGGCTACTGGATAGCGAGCGTGGCACAATATGAGCTGGAGTTCCGGTGCGTTGCTCCGCGCTGCGCAGCTGCAACGGATTGCTGCGATTCAGCGGCTGCAGCGGACTCAAGTCGAGATTGTTGGGACGCCGCAGTCCGCTGGCCAATCGTGCATTATCCATGCCTTTGAGGGCAGCCACCAGATTGGACTTTTCCTCGCCCAACTGCAGCTGACGACATATCTCCTCGGCATGCTCCTTGCGGAACAGCTTCTTGTGGATGAGCGCACGCACCGCATGCCAACCACGTAGCTTGTGATCCGTGTTCTGTTGCTTGGGGAAGCCCTGACCCAGGCTAGAGTTTTGCTGCTTCTGTTGGTGACTGGCTATGAGCTCTTCCACGCTTACGTCATGCTCCAGACAGGACAGACTCTGCTCCTGCTGCGCCTGAAAGCTGTGCTTCTTGCTGCGCTCCACCAGCACCGGCGGCGCACGCTGCGACTGCGGCGCCAGATTGCGTTCCTGGCAGGGATTTCGGCCTTGCAGATGAGGCTGCAGTTGCGGCTGTGCATAGTTCAGGTGATTCTTCTCCGTGGGCAACTGTTGATTGGGCGGCGGCTGAAGCAGCCCGCCATCCGCTGAGCTCAGCTGCGACTGTGGCTGATGCACTGCAGCCGCTGTGATCGTGGTGCCACCGATGACGCTCACCTGCAGCTGTGTTGTTGGCGACGCCAGATTGTTGGTGTTGAGCAACGGACTGGCGGGCTGTGCTTGCAGTCTCGGGCGAAGACCTGACATCTCCTGCATGCGCTCCTCGGCGCATAGCGAGGTGAGTCGCGCATCCGCATCGTGATCCCAGCAATCCTCGCAAGTGTCACGCACCAACTTGGCAGCTGCGCCGCCGCCCCAACCGGCGGGGAACAGTGGACGCGCCTTGTGACGCACCACAAGCGCTTGCATCTGATCGAAGCTGGGATGTGGTCCCACCTCCTGTTCGTAGGGCGCTTTATATGGCGGCGTCATCTGTCCGGGCGCATAAAAGTCCGCACAACGCGTGGCCACTTCCCACAGCACCAGACCCAGTGCATAGACATCCATTTGCTTCAACGAAGTCTCGCAGTCTCGCAGGTTTACTGCACCCTCGAGCAGCTCTGGCGCCATGTAACGCAGAGTTCCTACTTCATTGATGCTCTTCGTCTCGGCCATGGCAACTTCGCCTTTGTACTCGTACTTGGAGCCAAACACCTTGAGCGCAAACCCAAAGTCGGCAATGCAACAACTGAGATCAGCTTGCACCAGAATGTTGCGCGAATTGAGATCCCGATGAGCCACACAAGGCTTATGCAGATCCCCCAATCTCAGCTCTGTGTGCAAATGCGAAATTCCTCTGGCGATGCTGCGCAACATGCCGCAGCATTGGGAAAAGTCCGTGGTGTTGGCAATCAGCCAATCCTGCAGACAACCCAAGGGAGCCAACGACAACACCAACTGATATTCCATGCGGCCATCCATGGTGCGTCGTTCATCGTAGCCAAAGTAACTGAGCAGAGCGGGACATTCCATCAAGGGAAGCGCATAGATATTCCGTTCATTCACATAATACTGATGATGCGTTTCCGGATAGATCTTAACAGCGACTTCCTGTTCGTGCAGCAGACCCTTCATCACAGTGCCGTACTTTCCGCTGCCCAGCATGCCAATCAGATTCAGATTGTCCACGTTGCGCAGATTCGAACTGTATCCAGGTCCCGAGGGTGCTAGCGGAGACTCTTCAGGTTCAATTTTCTCCTTGACAACACGACAATATTGCCAGGCCATCAGAGCACCAATCACAACGAGCGTGATGAGTCCCACCAGGCTCAACATTGTGGTGGCCCAAACGGAGCTCTGCTGATGCGTTGCAGCACGATTGCTGACAGCGGCACGAACATTGTTGGCGAGTTCGAGGGGAGCAGGCTCCACGACAGCCACTTTATCATTGCAGAGATCCCCGGAGCAGCAGCAATAGTAGAGAGAATTGCTGCGTGATGTGGGCGCTGAGCTGGTGCATTCCGAGTGATTGCAGATGGAGTTGCGATCGGTGTTGTCCTTCCAGCAACCTGAGGAAGAGTATGTTTATTAGTTCCATTAAGAGTTGAGGAATATCAAACTTACCCTGCTTCACCAGTCGTTGTCCATTGGCTGTTTCGTTCCACAGACTGAAGCAGAAGGTGTAACCCTCGCTGCAGATGCGTTGATGCCGTTCACTGGGCGTGGCACTCGCCTCCAGCTGCTGTTGCTCTGCACTGATGCCTTCGCTGTTCTCCGTTTCCAGTTCATCGTCATGCAGCGAACTGTCATTCTCCTGATAGCTCATGCAGCTATACTGACGATTGACTACAGGTGCTGCACACAAGTCAAGAAAATATCAATCAAGGTTGGGTTGTATATATATATCTTTAAGGCACTACTCACTTGCTTTGGCCAGCGTTGACATGGCCAGCAATAACAGCAGCAACGATATGCTCCAAATGCGCCGCGTCATCTTATTAATTTTCGTTTATTTGTTTTGCCGTTTGAAGTGCTTCGTTTTGGCAAAAAGAATGTTGTTGTTAATTTGTGTGGTTTATCACCTTTAGCTCCTTCACGCGATTTGTTTATGACATTTTGGCTGATGGTGCAGAAAAATGTACATGGAAAGAAAAAGATTGCTGCATAAATACAATTTTAAGCAAATTTCAATTGTTTATTATTGCGCTGGCTTTTGTTATAAATAATAACGAGAACACATCAATTGTTATTGGCCGCACATAAATATTTTTGTATCTTCTCTTTCTTTCTCTTTGTGGTTCTTCTTTTTTTTAAAGCCGTTTCAGTATTCCGTAGGCGCTTTGTCAATTTTGCAAACGCTGCAGCTATAGCAATAGCAATAGCAATAACGATAACGCCCAGACCTAAATACTCGCATACACCCAATCAACTTGGTTGAGCAACTGCTGCACGATCATCAACAAATACAGCAAACTACAAAAAATTAAAAAAAAAAAAAAACAACATTGTTGGCGCTTCTCTCTATATGTCAGTCTGTCTCTCCACCCACCCACTTTCTTGTAAACAAAGTTGACGCTGCAGAGGGGGGCGCTACGTTGACAGCGATGCGCTGCACTTTGGAACCATTTGGGGCCGCATTCTGATGTGCAAATTGAGCGCGGCATAGTCAAGCGACAGAGTGGGGAGAAATACGAGTATAAATAACGTACACTGAGGCAAAGCACAAATAAACTTTAGAAATAATTGCTTTCAAGAAATTTAAAAGCGTCAAAGACAAACAACAAAATTCAGTACAGATATTGGAATTGTGAAGTTACTGGGAAATTTGTGTGAAGCAAAACATAAACCTCTTCTAGTGCTTTTCTTGATCAAATATGAAATAAAATTTGAATTTATAATTTTAAATAGAAATATTAACTTTTCTTAAGTCTTGCAAACTTTAATAAATTGTAATTCTAATTAATTGTAAACGTACGAAATCATTATTATCATACATCATATCATACATCTATATATACATATAAAGTTGTGTCTTAAATGATCAGATATGTCGAAACTTTTCTCAGTGTAGGTATTCTCCCTCGCTGTGTATAGATAAAATCAGACATATTCAACAATAGACATGCGTATACTTGTTTTCAAGAATTTTGAAAGCGCAATAAAAAGGGGAATAAAAATTCGGCAATAAGATGTTAGAGCACATGAAATTGTTTTTTAATGAATTCCTCTACAAATTGAACTGGAGCAAAAGACAAATCTATTTCAAGAATAATTAAGAATTCCTCATACTCATCTTGTTTTTCTCTCTGTGTATATATTGCATACACACACATACATACATACATATTTGACAGCACACATTTGCAAAACGCCTTCCCCTATTAATGTGCCGCCAGGGAGACGCTGATTAGAAATTTGTTTTGGCTTTCATTACGCGCTTGGCTGAACTTTGGAAAATGTCTTGGCATATTACGTGAATTGCTACACGTTGTTTGTGTAGTACTTCAAAGCTCACCTTATCTACCCACGCACACACACACACACACAACCCAGACACTACTACGAGTATTTACTTCTAATTACTTTTATGAATTAATTCCAAACGGTTTAGTCGAGGCGCCGGCTAACGGAAATTGGGTTAATTGCGTTAACGTGCCTCGTTCTAAACTTAGACAGGATAATTATGTGTTGAGATCTCAACAGACTAGATTACAACTTACATCGATAATTAGTAAGTACATTTATGAGTGTGAGTTCTCTCCTCATGCACTCAACTCGTTGACAGACATTGACGCTGCTCGTGATTAAAGAATGAAACTGAAAGCTTTGTCTGTGTCGATTTGTGACTTACGCCAGATAAGAAGTCAACAACTTTTGGTGATGGCCAGACAGTCACAAGTCGTGTCACGTGTCGCACACAAATATCAAAACATGAATTACTTTTAGTTTAAATTGTAAATGCAATCAGAGTTCAACACACACATTTCCTTCACCTTGTCATCTCTAACGTACTAAACGCACAATGTAAATATAAACACGGCAGGCAATTGTGCAGATTTTTGCTTTATGCTCTGTTTTCGCATGTTATCGCCAATTGTGAGTGGACGCCAATGACGACGCCGGCGCGTGCTCTCTAAACGAGACAGAGCGAGAGAGAGAAATGGAGATGGAGAGCAGCGTGACCGAGGACCACTTGAGAGTCAAGACACGATGCGACGGTTCTCTCTCGTGCACATGCGCACACTGCATGGCAATAGTGAAATGATAGTGGGAGAGCGAGAGAGCTAGTGGCGCGCCAAAACAGGTTCCCTAAGGTGAAAGATTCGCCGATGGGGAGAGGGGGATAGCGCGTCTGTTCCAGCATGACAGCCGACGGCGCCAGTTAATTGCAAACTTTTTTCTTTTTTTTTATAGCCTTTTGCAGTTGCGTATCTTTTGCTTCGTAGTTGTTGTTGCTGGGGGCACTGTGCAGCGAGCTGATTAACTTTTTGCATGCTGGCTGAGTGCATTGGTATAAGTGTGTCTGCATTGAAGAGTATTTTTGGTGCGCATCTTTTGCGACAGCTATGCGGATATCTGCAAGTGTGTTTGTGTATGTGTGTGTGAGTGCAAAAAATCAATGCAAAGCACACAAACATAAAAGTGCAAGCAAACGGCAAAAGTTGAGGACAATTTGCGACTGTTTCAAGGGTTTGAGTTGTGAGTTCTGGTTTTTGTTGTGTACGCCCGGGGTGGGTGGGCGCTAAAGTCTGTCTGTATATGTGTGTGTATGTGATTGTGTGCGTGCGCAGACCTGCTCAAAAATTGATTTTTCCAAGTCAATGCGAGTTGTTTCTTGCCGCAAATTGAATGTGAAAAATATTTTCGCTGCCTTAAATACAAACTGGCCAAACTTGTGAATTTTGCGCTTTTCTTTTAATTAGTTAATATTGCTTACACATTTAACGCTTATTCAAGGCATGCCCTCGATAATGATTGATTTAGTATTTTGTGTGTGGCGCTTCTTCAGTTGTTTTTTTTCTTTTGTTTAAACAAAAGCTGCACATTAAATTTATTGCGCGTATTCGAGCGGCGCCAGTCGCTTTGGTTATCCGTTGTTTAACTATGATTGTTATTATTATCTCTTTGTTTTTCTTTTTTTTTTTTGTGTATATAAAAAATGAGTTTGTTTGCTGCGCGACGCTTTGCAAATTGCCGTGGGACGCCGCCTTCGCCGTCGCTCGCCGAGTACTAACTAACTGACTCTGACTGAGACCGTGACTGAGACTGAAGCTGAGGCGCCAGCAGCGTCGTCGACGGCGACTGCGCTGAGTGTGGTTGCTTGTAGAAGCATGCGCATATTTACGAAGCAGCGTGTAATGGCGCAAACAACAATTGGCGCTCTCGGAGAGTGAACAGCGCCAAAGTGAGCGAGAGAGCGGCACAAAGTGAGAGAGCGAGTTAAAGAGCGAACTTGCGGGTGAGCGTAAGTCACTTGTTGATTGCAATTCAGGACAGAGAGTGCAGGTACAGTTAGGAGAGCAATTATTTATTGGTATTTGTTTTTGTTTTTTTGACAAATCACTATTGATCCACTGGATGAGCGGGCAGCACTTGACCAGCACAGGTGCCGAAGCCAATGCGCAGTCCGTTCTTCTCGCAGTGGACCACGAATGATGACTTCATCGTAGTCCTGCAGGAATTTGCGTGTTTTGCCGTTCTGAAGCTCAACGGTCTTTGTACCGCGCCAGCAAAGCTCCAGCAGTGAACCATACGAATCGGGAGTCTCGCCGCTAATAGTGCCCGAAGCCATCAAGTCACCGGGACGCAGATTGCAGCCTGTGATCGTGTGGTGAGCAATCTGCTGCAGTGGAGTCCAGTACAAGTGCTTGAAGTTGGACTTGCTGATCAGCGTCTCGTTGTCATCAGAAGCTGAAGATGATGAGGATCAAGATAAGAGAAATAAGGCAACCAGTATTTATGCACTTACGTTTCAGCGACACTTCGAGATTAATGTCAAAGTTGAAGGGCAAGGTCTGACGCAGATATGGCAGCACTTCCGGCTCCTGTGGAAAGTTGTCCAGCAAAAAAGGTTTCAACGCCGCCGTTGTCACCACCCACGGTGAGATGGTAGTGCCAAGATTCTTGGCTGTGAATGGACCCAACGGCACATACTCCCACTTCTGTATATCGCGAGCACTCCAGTCGTTCATCAGCGAGAAGCCAAAGACATTCTTCCAGGCATCGTCTACCTTGATGGGCTCACCCAACTTGTTGCCTGGTCCACCAATGAAGAAGCCATCTCCAGCTCAAAGTCCAGCAGCTTGCAAGCACCAAACACCGGCTTCTCGGCGCCCTCCGGCAACGTTTGTCCCAGTGGACGACGTATGGGAGTGCCGGAGACAACTACAGAGCTGGCGCGTCCATGGTAACCCACTGGTAGGTGGCGCCAGTTGGGCATCAGTGCGTTGTCTGCACCACGGAACATAATGCCCACATTGGTGGCATGATGAATGGAGGAGTAAAAGTCGGTGTAGTCACCAATCTCAGCTGGTAGATGGAGCAAAATCTCAGATTGAGGTATCAAGCAACTGTTAGAAAATCTATTAATGAAAGATATATTTAAATGGGAGAGTATATTGCCACTTACACAATTCTCAAGTCATTCACATCTACGACAGAGCCTTTGGTGAGGAGTTCTTGGGTTCGTGTCCTGACTGCATCCCAAGCTTCATGGCCCAAGCTCATCAGCAAGTTCAAGTTGTGCGATTGCAGTGCAGCCTGTAAAACGAGTCGATACAACAAGCAAGCAGTGTCGCAAGCAGTTCAGCATGCAGTGCATTTAACTTACCTGATATTCCGGTGCATAGTACTGAGCCACAACATTCAAATCCAACACATAGTCGCCAATGGCAACGCACAGACGATGTTTGTTGGGCTAAAGCGTACAAACGATAAAAAGAAATTATACGATATTTGCATACGATATTCAAGTGCCTGCACAGGTGCCGCTTTTATGCATATGAAATTTGACGTTTGTTTTTGTAAACAAACTAGTTTGCCTTATGATTAATGCAAATTAGATACACTAAAGCGGTTTTAGAGAATTCTAGAGTATTGTTCTATTTCAAAAACATGTCAAACTCGCTGAAAATCACATGGCAAATTAAAATAAATGTGGAAAAACTTTGAAACTCAGTTTTTGGAGATATTGCGGCGCTTCTATACAACTTATTAGATCATTCATTTACTCACCTTTGATTTTTTTGAGAAGACAGCATATGGCAGGTTTTCCAACGGAAAATCGCTACCCTCTGGAATTGACACAAAGCTAACTGACATTTTATCCAAGTTCACACGCTTTTCAGTTGAGTTAGAAAAGAATTTACAACTTCTGGGCAGTTGTACACAGATTAAACTGATTAGAATGACAACAGCTACGGAAAATGTGCGTAACGCCAGAGCGACGATGACGATGACGACTGAGCGCACGCTTGATCACGATCGTATTTATATAGCACCCAGCTTTATTATCTTGTGCTCTCTTTAGTCATTTCAGCAGGTTTTTATCGCGCTCTTAAGCAAACAAGCCCCCCAAAATAATAAAGAGAAACTTCTATCTTGCTCTTTGATTACTTTGATTTATTATTTACCCGTTATGTATATATTTGTTTAGATGCTGGAATAATTGTTTTATTCGAATTGTAATTCTCAAATACATTATACATCAATTTATACATACATAAAATGCAAATAATGTGATTTTAAAAGTTAAATTTAAATACATATTTCTGATATACACATAGTTGTTATTTTGATTCGATTGAACTTAGTCAACAGCACATTAAAATACAAGAAATGTATATAATATCTATGTAATATTGAATTATTTATACTTTCAAAGGATATTTATGTGTACAGCGCGTGTGTTAATTTGTTATGTTAATTGTTGTGTGTACTTTGTGATAACAATTCGATCATTAATTCTTTCATTCGATGTCCAACACGCGGCTGCTGTTCTTAAACAAGTGAACAGAGTTTAACAAAAGAAATCAATCGTAATAATATTCCAACATTTTGATTGAGTTACGTTTTGTTTAATTGCATTTAATTGACACCGAATATATGTATATAGGTTTATATATGTATATAAGTATATCAGACATTTATCATGTTCAACACAAATTTGTAACTAAATTGCAACTAATTTCATTCATTAATACGTATTCGTGTATATAGCACAGTTCGATACTTGGACTAGTTGTGGCCCAGGATTCTCCATCAATGATTGATCCTTGGGTCCTTCATCAACTCAATTACAACAAACCGAGAGAGTCAATGAGCTTTTGCATTCTTCTTTAAATTTTCTAACAATTTTTCTTCTGGATTGCGATTATACGTGTAGAGAGTTTAACAAGCACAGGTCTCTTTTGATATAAAGGTACATTTATTGCCGGAAGCATAAACTTTGCCATTGATCAACTTCGATATATACTTTGCAACAGAATTGACTATAAAATTTTAAATAATTGGAAACAATTGTCAACACTTTAGCAGCCTCAAAACATGCATTTGCATTCCAAAAATTAATTTGGGTTCGTTTTTCCTTCTTCTGGTGGTGAACGTGGGTGGTTTTTGTAGTTGTGTTGTCTTGATTTATAAATATACATATAGATATTTATATGGGGCTTTTCACTATATATAATATTTGATTTGTTTATAATGTGCAACAGTCGTAATAAACTTTTGTTTTCTTTGAATGTGAAACGTAAAATCAACTTGGCATTGGTTTTAATCATTTTGCAACACTTTGATTATAAGTATGTGAGTACATAGTTAATAAGTAGTTTTCCAACACTGGCCTGACGCTTACAAATGACTTAACTGAAGAACGGAATCAAACGTAACATTTAAATAGTTAACATTTCATTTTATAATTTCATTTTTTTTCGTATTTCTGATTTCGTTTTTCATTTCAAACAAATTTACAGCAACATTGAACTTTTGATAAGTTGGAAGTTATTTTGCGTTCTTATGATATGCTTTTTACCTTAAAGATACTTCTTGGTTGTATGAACTACGCAATAATTGTAGCTACATTGATCTCTGGAGAAAACTAATGCTTGAGAACCAACTTACAAATCATCGCCCAGCCGATGAATCTCATCGAGCATAAAGTCCACATCCTCCTCGGTGACGGCAGCCGACGAGATGATCGAACGGAAGAAGTTGGGTCTGCGATCATCGGGCTGATAGCCCACCATGAGTGTGCCCTTCTGCATCATGCGTCCCTTGATGATGGGACAGATCTTGCCCAGCTCCACTTCCTTCTTGCTGTCATGGGAACGCCACGCAAACGCTTGGGCACATACCAGAACGAGACATTGACGCACTCGGGCTCCAAGATCAAGTGGAAGCGATCGGATTGCTCGCGAATGCGCTTCAGCTGATACTGCACCAGTTCCATCAAGCGATCCTGCTGCTTCTCAAAGCCCTCGGTACCCTTGGCGCGCCATTGCAGCCAGAGCTTGAAGATGTCGTTGTGGCGACCACACTGGATGACCTTATCGCCAGTATCGTAGCTGATATCGTACTGCTTATCGGTCATGAACAGATACTCGGCCGACATCTGGTTGCAGCTGATGAGCAGACCCTGTGGCGGAAATAAAAGTATTGAAGTTTTTGGGGTTTCAGTGCTCATAAGTCAAGTTGAAATTTTAATTAAAATTCCGCCTGCCAAAAGGCGCAACTGTGACCGATGGCAACATATTGCACAGCATACTAATACCATACTACAAAAAATAGGAAGAGAGACCAATTCGAAGGGTGTTTCTATTGCAAGGTTTTGTGCTCATTCATTGTGCCATCGAGCTGCGACAACCCCTCGGAGCAGCCGACAAACCTGACTCTGCTAGACTGCCTGTCTACCATTTGTTAGGCATGAAAAATAACAAGGAATTGTTCGAAATACAATTGGAATTCTTTGGATAAACAACAAACATTGTGATATGCACAAGAATGTTGGGAAAGCTGCAGGGCAAAAAAAAAAGGAATGGAAAAATTCAAGTGTAGTCAACTTGAAGAAACCCTTTAAAAGTAAGGTTACATATTAACAACATTTAAATTTATAAAAAAAAGTATACCTTCCTTAAAAATAAATTGATGTATTGTGCAGAAGAAAAACTGGTATACTTAAGTGTAATAAGTATACCAAAAATTATCTTTTATCTAAAAACTATTTTATTAGAATAGCTCCTTAACTTTTTCCTTTCAGTCGATTCTTATGTTGGTGTTAATTAGAATAATAAAATGTTACATTGAATAGAAAGTTTCATAGTTTTAAGTCTTACAGTCTCTGAGTTTGAGCTGTTTTTATCGGTGGACGGACGGACAGACGGATTTATTGGTAATAAGTTATAATAAGTTATAAACTGCCTTTATCTGTATAAATGTTGCTTGAATCGAAAGATAGGAGGTATTGAAAGTCTTCCTCTATTTATTAAAATATTCAACTACTATTTAAAGCATATTTCATATTTCCAAGTATTTCTACTCACATCCTCCTTGAAGTGAATCGTCGAGCACTGGAGCAGCGCACCCATGAGCTTGTGTGGATTCCAGGTGATCGAATCGGCGCTGCAAAGAGTCAAATCAGAATGAGCCACAAATAATATTAAATGACATTCAATTACAAATTACAAACAATTAACACTAAGCTACCCCCTGTGCCGTCGCCTCGTTCTGCTGCCTCACACCCTTAGTTGGAGGCACGAACAACGACAACGAGAACGAGAACGAGTGAGGCAAGTGCCATAAATTGTGGCAATTTCAGGCCGCAGCACTTTAATTGAATTCAAAGCGAGCGCAACCCCGAAGGCAGCCCTGAGGGATGACAGACGTTGCTGCCGCTAAACATCCCTGGGGGAGCTATTTACAGTTATCTACAGCTGAGAGTGTGTGTGAGTGTGTGTGTTTGTATGGGTGTCTATAAACATGATGCTTATGGAGTGCCTGTAAGTATGCTTCAGTTTTGAGTGGCGGCATGTGGCGCTTGTGTGTTTGCCATTAAAGTTTGTGGCAAACTTGGCATTGTTTTAGGATTTTCTTTGAACTCAGGCGAATTAAGTGCAGCTCCTAGACTTGCCTCCATTAATCAACATTCGGCTAAGACCGCAAATGATTAATTTATAAAGCGCCGAATGCCGAGCCTCGTCAATTTGCATGCCACAGCACTCAAATTGAATGAATAGCAAGTGTTGCCCACTTGATGGATGGAGTCCTCATCAATTTGAAAGTGTTTATGTGCCATTCCCTTGACCGCAAGCTGTCAATACGAAGGAGACGACAACGACGACAGCTGCAACAGTGACATTTGCCTAAGCTCTGCAAGGATTTGGGGTTACAGAAGCGGCAGCTAAAGTGCACTTACAGACTCCCTCCTTCCTTCTCACGTTTTAACTTTAAAATTAAAAATTCCTTGCAGTGCAACATCTCGAGCAAAAGCAACTTCGTCTGCCCTCCAGCTATTGTTTGGCGTAATTGTTGTGTAAGTAATGCTCACCATTCCCTTTTTTTATTGCAGGGTGGCAGATGGAAAGTCAGAGAGATGGAGAAGGGTAGCAAAAGGGAGTGCGGGTTGAAAATCCACTTTGTTCATTTGTTTGTCTTTTACGTAAACGAAAATGCACTCGGCTTTGGGCCTTGTAATCCCTATAAGCTCTGAACACCTGATGGAGGCACTAAATGACAAATTGAGATTTTTCCCACATGTCGTTGAGGGTTCAGAGAGAGAGAGAGAAAGAGTGAAAGAGAGCAGTGCATTCTGTTCAGCGTCATGCGGGCCATTTGGGAGCATTTAGATTTGAATTTGCACAACAAGAGATTTCAATTTTTTGTTTTGACTGCCGCATATGAGGGCAAAACAGGCTAAAAAAGGGCCAAACAACATGATGAATGAGCTGAGTTCCTGAAGAGTGAGACATAACAACACAAATAACTTAAAGATTCACTTGATAATATTGATTGTCTGGCTTAAATTGAATTTAAATAGAATTTAAGCTCTAAAATGATTGAAATGTATTGAAATTTGCACTTTAACTTAAGTTATTAGGCTATTCATATTTTTTAATTAAATAAATGAAAAATGCTTTTGCTTTCTTTAACAGTAAAACATACTATTTAAATTTACTGTGAATTATATATATTAATTTTAATTTAATTAATAATTTCTTTTTTAATTTTATAACAACTGAATATCAAACCAACAAATTTTATATTTTATTTAAAATTAATTTTACTCGAGTATATTTGAGATTTACTTTACAAAATGAATTCATTTGAGACTCTGTCTGAGTAATAGCTTTAATGTTTTTGAAGTAAGCACATTTCTCAATAAAATTGGAAAGATTGATGACCACAATGAAAAAGAATATGCTTCTCACACCAAAAGGTGCCTTTCTGTTGATTCACAAACATTTTAGCGAATTATATAATAGTAATAATAATAATAATAATATAATAGTAAAATTAAAATAATATAAAATTTTGGACTTGCTAGTGTGATTAAGATTTGATGGGTGACGAAAGTCAGAGTCGTAAACATACACTCATATCTAAGTTAATTTAATTAAATAGACTTATTCATTAAATCGCGTTTTATTTTATTACGTTCATTACTTTCATTTAACAATTTAATTAAAAATAACATACAAAAATTTTATTGAAATTCTAACTAAGCTCTTTATCATATAATTTATGTGTCATGAGTTTTAAATGAGTGTAAGATTGTAAGGGGAAATGAAGCACAGAAAATATATGTCATATTCTATATATATCTTATACTCGATATATATTTTCTGTGCGCCATTTCCCCCTAAACTGTTAAAATCATTTAAAACTTATGACACATTATTTATGTGATAAAGAACTTATTTATATTTAACCTTTTTTTTTAATTTAATAATATATTTTAATGTTGCCCCTTAAAAATATAAAAGTAAATAATCAAATTCAACTTACCGTTCTACGCCAGTCAATCTGGGATGACGATGTTTTCGCGACATGAGCAAACCGCCGCCCCAAGCAGCCTGAAAAGAATGGAATTAGGAATAATTGAGTAGCACATTTAATAAGTGACTGCCTCTCAGGTGATTACTCACATCGATGTGCATCCAGCAGTTGTACTTCTGGCAAATGTCAGCAATCGTGTTGATGTCATCAAAGGCTCCCAGGACAGTTGTTCCTGCGGTGGCATTGACGAAGAAGGGAATATCGCCCTTTGCCTTGCGCTCCAGAATAAGACGCTCCAGCTCGGAGGTGATCATTTTGCCATGCTCATCGGATGGCACCACGATGCAGTGATCGGTGCCGAGACCGCAGACAGCGGCACAAGATTTAATCGAATAATGGCACTGATCCGATGTGAACATGACCAAAGTGCCGGGCAGACCCACGGAACCGTGTTCCTTGTAGTTGGGGAACATCTTGTGGCGAGCGGCCAAGAAGGCATAGAGATTGGAGATGGAGCCACCAGGAGCGAGGATCGAGTCACCTCCTGACCAGCCGATAATCTCACGCATCTTGGTGAGCACTACGTTCTCCATGAGTATGAAGACCGGAGCGATCTCGTATGTGAACATGTTCGTATTCGCAGTGGCTGTCAACCATTCGCCAGCCATAGAGACCAGATCCAATCCGCACGACAGCTGATTGAAGAAGTGCGGATGACCTGAGTGAGTGAGAAATGAGAGAAAATTCGTGAGTTTAATGTAGCTGAAAATGCCTGTCGCTTTTCCATTTTCGCCATGGCTGTCTTGACTGTCAACCGGAGTCCTTTAAGCTGACAGCAGATGTGCCTGGCAGCTGTGTTCTCTTGTTTTTTGTTTTATATTAAAAATATTTCGCAGCTGAAACAAAAGCAACAGTCGTTGGCCCCCTTTTTTCATATGCTTCGCTGGCGTTCAATACAAGGCCGGAAGTACATACGTTCAAGGGCAGACATTGTTTTATTTTTACACTTTTTTTGGGGGTCAGCAAAATCAATAGACTGAATTCCATGTAAGCAGCGAAATCTTCTTGTTTCGAGTGTGTCTTAAATTGCTCATTTATTGCAGCTAATTGCGACTTGCTGGGCATTGAAAATCCCACGAAAAATCACAAAATGCTTTCAGTGCAAACAACAACAGAAGCAGCAGGAAGCTGTCGAAGTTCCCCCTTCGCTAAATGCTTCGGCGAACCCTTCATTGTTGCTTCTGGGGCGTCTGTCAGTTCACATCTTGAGTGCCATAAGTCGTGTGATTAAAATCCCATTGCCCACAAGGCTAAATCCACCCACACACACACACATATAGAATGTATCAGCGTCGGCATTCAAACATTTCAATTTGCCCATGTGGCTGCAGCTGCCACAACAGCAGAAGACGACGCACCCTCGACCTAGACACACGACTCAGAGAGTCCTGGCCAGACTACGACGGCCTTAGAGCGTCAGGCAGTCAGTCATTCACTCGCATCAAAGGATCAGGAATGCAGCGAGTCAGAAAATAACAACGGATTTTGATTAAAGCTCCCCTTTTTATATAGAGTCGTCGACTCGTCGGCAGACAGCAAGAGCCTGTTCTGTTGGCCTCTGCCATGGCATATCATGTTTCCCTCATGGCACTCGCGGCAGGGTGCGCATTATGTGAGATTATGGATCATAAATGGGATTTATATCATGCCAGTTTACGTAAAAATGTTGCGTCTGCTACTAAAAAGGAAATTCCATTGCCGAAAACTTTCAATATCCTTTTGAGTACATCAATTTGTGCATGTTGTGCACTGGATTTTCGATTGCAAATTAGCTAGTTGGCGAGTCTTCAATGGGATAGAGTTGAATTTATACTTATAAAGGCGAAAATTCATATTGAACTTGGCCAATAAGTGTTGAAATTGAGAATATATACTTAAGTTGATTATTTTCTGTTCTAAGAATGATTCTGTGACTTTAAGTGTGTATAAGTCTGTGTAATAAGTGAATTTTAATGAAAAATGTTATTCTTTAAAAATTCTTGAATTTAACTTTGAAATATATTGATTTAAACATTCAATTAATTGGCCAAAAATATTTTCCCTTCCTTGGATATTATTAAACTACCTATTTGTAAGCTTGAAAGAGGAATAAATGCATTTAGTTTTAATTCTATTTGAGAAGATTTTGAGAAAGTAAATACATATATTAAATGATAAACCTCGAAATGCGTAACTACTTGTTTTCTATACTATGCTTACTTTCTAATCCTTAAAAAGTTTAAGTTTAACGATTAAGTTATTCATGAAAGATGAAACATGTCAGTAAGCTACAATCGAGTGTGCTCGACTGTGAGATACATGTTAACCATTGTGAATAAAAGCAAAACAGTGCGGTATTCATTTCAAAATATACCAAATACAAATATACAAAAATATGCCAAAGGCATATATGGTATATTGATATTGTACTACCTTTAAATTATACCATGGAAAGTATTTTTCATTTCTATTTTATTCTATTATAAATTTAATTAATCTTAAACAATGATAACAATTTACTCTCCTGAAAATATAATTTCTGCTTAAGATATTTGAACTTTAATATCTCATCTAAAATACGAATTTCTTATTACCTAATTCTTAATTTTCACTTCTTTCTCCCATTTACTTCACTCCTCAACCACAATATTGATTTAATGCTATTCTTCGAATGTTCCAAACATAATAAAATCTTGGTTTATTCAGCTACTCATTGATTACATCACAATCTCAGACTTGTTTTAATTCAATTTTTAGCTGCCGAAATTTCAGAAGGCAAAAGAATAATTTCCGACGTTCCCAGAGCAAAGTAAAAATCAGGGGGGCGGAAAAGGGAAGTGACGGAAGCTCAGGCAGTTTCCTAGACAAGGCCACAACTTCCGGGGGTGCTTATTATCGATACTCCAAACACAATTGCGGTCACGTGCGCTCTCTCCTGTCCTCTGACGATGTCCTGACGATGTCCTGACCACCCCTGGCATTAATTTTCAATGAAATCAGGCGCATATTCAGCGCCAATAAAGAAAACAGCCAACAAAAAGTGAAACGTGCGAATGACTTTTGGCTGCTAAAGCTGCTGCCAACGAGAACCCTTTTCTTTTTTTTTTTTTTTGGCTGTGGCTGATTTATGATTGATGGCAAATGAGATTTACAGATTTAGACGGAGAAGTGGAAGTGGAGTGGAGTGTGTGTTTTTGAAAGGTGTAAACAAGAAGTCGACTGGGAACGAGCACAGCTCAATGGGCCATAAAATGGCATTGTCTTCTCGCTGTCTCTTCTCTGTTGCCTGTGATGTCCTTGCATCTAATGTGCTTATCTACAAGACTGCACACTTTGTGCCCTTAATGCGACCACAAGTTATTTGGGCACGCGCCCTGCGAAAGTGTTCTATAATTTCTGTCAGTCAAGCATATGCTATGCAAATTTATGCAGAGACAAATTTGATTAACGCCAACTGGTTGACTGTGTAAACATTTGATAAGCCACCCCTGGAAGAAAGTCTTTCACCTTTCATTCACCCACTTACCCGTCTTCACTTGATACTTCAGCGTTGTGGCACAATCCTCGATCAGCTGTTGCAGCGGCAATGCTCGGTCAGGTACATCTAAGTCGAGCAATCGCTTCATGTCCTCCGGATGATGGAAGTCAAGCACCTTCTCATTGCGATCATTTGTTGCCTTCACAAAGTCCAACAACACATCGATGACTTTCAGCAGGAACTCACGTGTCTCGGGTCCTGCGCTCACTGTCGTTGGCATCAGATCTGCGATAAGAAGAAGGCACACACACAAAAAATGATTCATAAAATAAAAAATAATACTCATGTACTATCTTTTTCGCTTATCTCGGAGCATGAACGAAAAAATTAAAGAGCGTGCGCTGTTGCTGACAGCGTAAATGACTTTTGGGCCTTATCTGGCCGCAAGTCCTTAACGTGATATATGATTATTATTGTTATGATGATTTGTGGCACAGCTTTGCCATTGAAATTGAAACCTGACGCTCGAGCCATAAAAAACAGATTTCAATGCTCGACCCTCACAGTGAATCCTGAGAGTTTCAGTGGAACGAGTGTGCTTAAGAGTAGGTAAGTGATGCAAATGGTACTGACGAGTTTTAAAACGAAATTTAAGAGTAATGAAATATTATATATAGTTAGTGCAATAAAGAAAAGAATGTATATTGATATAAAATACTTATAATTGAGAATATTTCCTACTGAATAAATAAATAGAAAAAAATAGTAAATTCTATAAAACTTAAAAAAAAAACAAAATAAAATAGTTCATGAGGTTGCGTGATTATAAACTAAGAGTAGATAACAATTCGTCCAAAATATAATATAAAAGATTTATAGCTGATGAAGGTATTTCCAGAAACCATCAATTAATATATTAAAATACTGATATTAAGCTATCAATAAATTTATATTTGATGAAGGTATTTCGGAAAACTACCAATTAATATATGAAAATATTGAATTTAAGGTTACAATAAAAATATATCTGATGAAATTATTTCCTAATATCAAAATACTGTAAATAAACTTAAAAATATGCATTTCATTTACAATTATTTTGAATGTTTCTCTTTCTCATTAGATTTTCCTTATTGTCATTCTTTTGCATTTGAATTTTTTCCATATTCTTTTTAATATTTTGTACTGTTCCAATTTTTAACGAATTGTTCTATAATTGATTTTCATTGCCATAAACTTACTTTAATGTATGTATTTACAAAATGATAGAAAAATTTTATAATCACTTAGAAGTTTAGTCGAGACCCTAAGTGCCTATGTAACATATAATCAACTGCAAAATCTTGAATCCAAAGTGAAGATATATTTTAACTCCATTTTAAATAAATTCTCAAAGAATGAATCTTTAGTAATGGTATAAAGCTGTCCGTCTTATCCTTAAAAAAGTACATCACATATTTTTAAAAGGATTCTAAAAATTTACAGCTCAGTCCTCGGCTGAGCTGCCTGGACATTACGAGGTTTTTATGGCTTATAGCCATATGCCGTGGCAAGCTGTGGCTTTGGTTTATGTGGGGTGGTGCCCCATGCTGTGTGGCAAGGTTGCTTCACAGCTGGTGCGGCTTGTCCATCGCTGCTACTGTGGTTGCAGCTATTAATTGCCTGGCTTTATGATGAAATTAATGTAGGCCAGCGCCAAGATTGTTTCTTCTTTCAATTGGAAACTTAACGTTGCGCATGATTGTCATTAAAAGGGCATCAAGTGAAGCCTGGCGAATTTTCAATTCAATTTAAATGCGAGGACAACTGCAACTTTCTACCCCAAAGGAGGCAACGATACCAGCAGCCGTGGCAGACAAATTGTAGCAATTTCGAAATTCCTCAAGTTTACAGCAAAGTTAAATAAAATTTAATGTGCTGAGCGTGGAGTTGTGCGCTTAATGTCAAGAACAGCCGTGTCCATAACAGGACAAGACGGGACAGGACCTCAACCCTGATCCTGCATGTAACTGTTGCTGTCTCTTTCATGCGTGTACGCGGTAAGCGTGCGTAATATCCTGTGACTAAACGGTTTATGTTTGTTGTGCTTTCAATTTCGTGCACGCGTCTGCCAGCACCTTATGCTTAGTCCTGCCTGCTCTCTTTCTCTCAGTGGTGGTTGCCTTTGACTTTTGCCCATTCGCCACATCCGTCTCCCTGTCTGTTTGTCTGTCTGTCAGTGTGTGTGTGTGTGTGTGTGTGCGACTGTTTGTCTGTTTGTTTGCTGGCCCAAAAAATCTGTTACAAGGCATCGCCAGTTTCACGCACCAACGAAGCCAAACGGCGCAGCAATTTATCAAGGTCTCCTGCAGGAGCTGCAACTGGCAGCGAATGTCCTAGACAGCCTCTCGACTATCGAATTGCTCTCCTATGTGTTTGCTCTCTCTCTCTCTCTCTGTGTCCTTGTGGCTGTCCTTCGCAGCGTTTTGTTTGCCAGTGTCAGTTTAACACTCTCATTTATTATTGACTTTGCAAATAAATAAAAGAAGCAGAGCCTGTTTGGAGTACTCGCATGTGAAGGAATTGTTTGAGCACACAATTGCTTAAGCTAGTAATAACTTATCATCATGATAAGCACACCACAGCTTAGTCTTTAATGATTAGTAATGATTGACGATTAGATGACTAAGCATATAATTAATGCATAATATGGGAAACAATACTCAAATATAATACGACGTAAATGATTTTAGCTTAGAATAATTTATTTTTAAATAAAAGTTAACTTTACGTAGTAAAAATAAATAATACAAATAATAAGAAATATGAATAATATGTGTATTTGTTTTAAGTTATTAAATCTTCGTTTAATATTCACTCGTCTAAAACAACTTGTTCGTTTTACGTCGATAAAACAAATGGAAAAATTGAGAGGCAAAAGAAAAGAGTAAAACACTTTTAGAGTGGTTTTTCCATAAAATATTACACAAATTTCAAACTACTGAAATACTTTGTTGAAGTCTGTTTAATTTAAATATGCTATTATTAGTAGTTATTATTAGTTACTTATATTTCCTAAACATTGTTATTATAATTTATATCACCATTATTATGACTAGCAAAAAGTTGACTTAATTTGGTCAATTTGAAAACAAATTATTTATTTCAAATCAATTATCTTGAATACCTGATTTATTTTTCAATGCATTCTTTACAATTTGAAATGAGGTTCGGAAAAATTTCTATTCTAATGAGATGAATCGAAAGAGGTCTTATCATTTTAATTCGGTTGAAAAGATTATTGAAAATATAGTTATAGTTAAGGATGTAATTCTAACTCAATGTGTTTGAAATTATTTAGTTTCTTTATCTTGTCATAAATGATTACGATGCTAATCATTGAGAATCTATACAAATTCTAAGAAATCATCCTAACACGAGATATGTTATCGTTTTGAATTCGATAATTGAAAATCAAACTAACTTTTTTATTAGATTTGTGTTAAAGATTCCTATAAATATTTATTTAAAGATTCAAGAATGTTTCTGAAAATATTTTATGATAGAATTGTTTAACCAAATGTGTGTCGAATTATGTCATTTCTTTAGCTTGCTATAAGTAATTGATATGTTGACCATTTAACTTTTATACCATACACAATCTAAGAAATCATTCCAACACGAGATATGTTATCATTTTGAAATCGAAGATTGAGAATTATACTAATATTTCTATAATATTTGTGTTAAAGACTCATTGATTTAAAGGTTTAAAAATATATCTGAAAATATTTTATAATAGAATTGATTAGGTTCGAATAGTTGTACTTACCAAATGCCGTTAGTTTACCCGTCCTGTCGGAGAGTTTATACCCGTTCGGATTAAGCGACATTTTCTCCTCTGTAAGAACAAGAAAAATAAATCGTATTAAATCATAAGCATTAACTCGAATTAAATGAGAAAGTTGCCTGCAAAAAGTGGGCAATGAATCAAACTTGCAAATGTTATGCAATTGCAATTGAAATTGCAATAACAAGCAAAGTGTTACACAATCTACAACTGAAAAATGGAAAATGGATACCTACACGAACAATTACATAATCGAAAGCAAGGCCAAGGGGAAATATTCGGGATGGAGGGAAAAGAGCGGGAAAATGCAACGATTGAGTAAATAAACAGAAGCAAGAAGAGAGGAATACATAACTGTTCATCCTGAACACAAGGACAACTGAAGGACAAAATTGGTGTGTGAGTGTGGGTGTATAGGTGTGTGGGTGTGTGGGTGTCAGCTTCCTTCCTTCCTTCATGGCACATAGACTGTGCTTATATAGAGAAATACTGATTTCATATACTCAAATGAGGCTGAGTCTGTATAGAATATGGAGTGTGTATAGAGTGTGTGTTGTGTATATAAAGCTGGACGCCATCTGCATTTGCGCAGTGAGTGTTAAGCTATTTCCACAGTCTACAGGACGTATATAACTATGAAGGATAGCAAGGATATAAGGAGTGGGAGGCAGCGCGACAGCTGCTGGCGTAATGTGAAAAACCTTAAACCTGACTGAGCTGAACTCAACTTATATAACAGACAGCGAGAGTTATGCAGAGATAAGAACGAGATAAAGCACTGATAATGGAGTATGTGTGTGTGTGTGTGTGAGGATGTAGGATATCTTACCGATTATCCTGCGGATATCGTCGATGTATTGCTTTAGATAATTCACTTTGGCTGCGTATACGTAATAACGTGTGCGAATGCGAAAAATGTGCGATAATAATCAACAAGAAGAGAGAACAACAAACAAACTAAATGACGAAGATTGTTGGCGAGCGAGAGCGTGCGAAATGATTTTAGTTAATTTATCTACTCAGTTGGTTAGTTAAGATTTTGTTAGTAACTAGAATGCAATTGATGTGCGAGAGCTGACTGAACTGGAAGAAGGTGACAGCAAACTAGCAAACTACAAACTTACAAAACTTTGTTTGTACACACGCGTCGTAAATAATTGTCAATGTTAATTGTAACTTGAACTGTAACTGAACCGAACGGGACGGAACCACTTGACTAACTGTGACTAGCTTGTCGAATTTGTGGTGACTCTTAGCTGTTGGCTGGCAAAAAGCAGCTTCACTCGCTGACGATCTGCGGAGCTCTGAGCAGCAGCATCCGCTTGGGTTGCCTACGATGCCTACGCCACGCACAACACACACAGCAAAAAGTCCACCTACACACACACTTTACACACACACACACACATTACTATATGTGCTCTGTTTGTGTTGCATAACCTTCAACAACAGCAATGGCATTTCGTTGTCCTTATGTATGGGCACGTCTCTCGTATATATGCAGATATATTTCGTTGCTGTTGTTGCTGTGATTTTGGGCGCCAAGCGATGACGTCATCGCTGCCATTTCTGGCAACCATCTTGGCTCGTTGTACATGGCGAAGGCGGAGCTACAATAAATGGGGCGTCAGCATATCCACTAGATACACATTTCAAAATTCGACTCAAATGCGCAGGCTTCATTCAGAGGGGGGAGCATGGGAAAGTGGGGAACAACGGTTCGTCAACAAAAAGTGTTGAATGTTTTTTCAACAAATTTAAATGGCATGCCTTTAATTGTATGTTGTTATTGTTGTAGCGATTCCTCTTTTTACTGTCAAGCACTTTGTCTGCTTTTGCCATGTGATGTGGCAGAATGAAAAGCTAATTAACAAACTAATTTTGCAACTGTTTTTGACATTTACAATGCCCAAAGTTTTTTATTGCCCCATCATCATCACTAGAGAGAGAGGAAAACGCAATTTGCGATGCGAAAAACCTTGAAGTAACAGTAAAGTAAATAATAGACCAGCATGTGCTATATATAGAAATACTATATATCCTGCTTACATATGTGTATGTGTATGCCAAAGGCTACAGCGCAATTTATGGATTTTCCGAGGCACTCACAAATTTAGGTCAAAGCAAAGCACCGAAAAAAATAACAAAGTAGAGAGAAACACCTACATACACACACAAAGAATAGAGATGTGTTTTGCAAAATGGCTGCCCGGACAGCACACACACACTCCCACACATATACGCAGTTCAATTGCGTTATTCGCAATTGAATGATTTCCATAGCATAGTTTTCAGCGTTACTCGAGTCTTATGTAACATTGATAGCTGCCAGTCGGAACTGTGCAAAAAAACGGAGTAGAAAAGTAGAAAAGAAAAAATAGGTGCAGCTGGCACAACTACCTACACTTTTGGCCAAGTTTGCCAGCAAGAACAGCAAAAAGTATCTTTCGACGTGGCTCGCTTATCGCACAACATGCAGGCATCGCTTGTGGCCCACAAAACTTTTGTCAGCCTTTAAGTGCCTGACGCTTTTGCTGCTGCTGCTGCTGCTGCCTGGGTCTTAATGTAGTACTTGTGTTGTACACCGCATAGATTTGTTTATCTTGTCCGCTTCTTTAATTGAATTTCAGCATCAACTTTAAACTCACTTTTATGTTGTTCTAATGTTCTGCGTGGACTTATCAGCATTGTTTTCTCAAAAGATCTTGAAGTAATTTCAAAGCTTAGTGCTTGGTAATTGAAATATAAAAAAAAAACGTTTAAGTTGAAAATAAATATTTAATGTAAATATCAGAAATACTATACGATGAACTAATATTATTATCCAATATTACAAGGGAAAACACTGCCAATGGAAATTGAAGAATTATAGCTATATGTGAAGATAGTACACAAATCAGAACTTATGCTTGAATTCCATTCTATTCAAGTCCATAATGAGAAGTTGTATAATTTACAGAAAATCGACTTGTTAATAGCAAAGTGAAATAGTGTATTACAAGATATGTTAATAAAATATAAAACTTATATGTTCCAAAATATAATATAGAGTCCATTGTTTTCTCAAAAGAACTTGAAGTAATTTCAAAACTTAGTACTTAGTAATTGATATATAAATTGTTTGAACCACAAAAAACTGTTTAAATTGATATGAAGTAGTTGAAAATGTTTATAAATTATTTATAAATGTTACAATTATATCTAATACCTAATATTCACAGTAACCTATTTTTACGAGTAAAGCGTTTTTTAGCTAATTTGAAAATATATTATTGATTTTTTCCCGAGCGAAGATTATTTTTACCAAGAATCTATCTAACAAACTGATTTCCAATAATTTTGCAATTTATTCCATAGATTTATGTGAAGCTAGTAAATGAATTAGAACTAAAGCTTCAATTGCAATCTATTCTAGTCAAGAATGAAAAGTTGTTTACTCTACTTCCAATAAGCAGAATATGCGCTCGTTAACAGAAAAAAAACAAGAATGAAAAGTTGTTTACTCGTAATATGCTTCCAATAAGTAGAACATGCGCTCGTTAACAGCAAACAAGTTTTTAGTAAAGAATATAACTTATTGGACTATTGCAAATGTCTTCAGTTTATTAAGAACCGTAAGTCGTTAAGCCGTAACATCCAACTTAGAATTAAGTAGGTAAAAATTTAGATATGACTTTGAATTTATTTAAAACTCGCAATATATGTTACTTTTCTAAGGAATCGACTGAATTACTTGTTAATTTAATACAAAATAAGTAAAGTGTGCTCAACTGTGAGATACCCGCTACCCACTATGAATAAAATAAATCAGTTCGGTATTGTTTTTTAAATATACCAAATTAATATACCACAAAAATACAAAACATTTACCAAGGGCTATATTTGATATATTCATACATTCCACATAGAGATACAAACATACCAGATTGTCACCCAAAGCAGATTGTCCCGTAAGGCGGAGGCGCAAGTGGGCGTGGCTAAAGTTTTAAACAAACTTGCTCTGCGTGCAAACATAACAAGTGCTGTGGACAATTATAGCTCTATCTCTTATAGTCTCTAAGATCTAGGTATTTAAGCGGACAGACGGCCAGACAAACGGACAGACAGACGACCAGACAGACGGATAGATATTTCAGCCAGCAGAGCCTCTAGGACAATGTTCCCAATAAATTGGTAATCTGCAGCTAAGTAATAAAATCAGAACTTAAGTTTCAGCTTGTTTTAGTCAAAAATAAGTTATTGTCCTAATATGAATTATACATATATTTAAAATAACCGCATGTTGAAGCAAAAGTTGATTGTAAATATCTTTAGTCTTTTTAAAAGAGTCGAGTTCACTCCCAATTTCTTTCCTGCAGATTTCTTTCAGTCAAGCTAATTATCCTAATTTTAGCAGGCATTTTAATAAATATATTGTTCATTAATTCCATCAGCTTCCTAAAACCTGCATTTTATATCCTCAACACACATCGAAGGCCCGCATTAACTGTGCCCCACACTTTAATGCTTGTTATTGTTTATTAGAAGTACACAGAATATATTGAACGAGCAATAATTGTTATCTAGTCGCATAACTGACAGGTTGAAGCTTATCGAAGCAAAGCTAAAATGCTTCCAATTATAATTAGGTGCTCCTGGTTAACTCTGTTTATCTCTGATTAAAGCCAACACAATAGGCCAAGCATATGTCAAAAAATAAAACATAATAGAAAACACTCAGCCGAGTCTCTAGTCGGGTGTTTAGCCAAGCCAATTGATAACGCTTTATTATGAGTGTTTATATACAAAATATATATTTTCGCTTTAGATTTGCTGACCCATCTGGCTGAATCAGTTGATTGAGTATCGCGGCTTTTAAAACAAGTGCAAAATTTTGCGCAGAATTTAGTTCTAATTGAAGCACTGAAGTGTGAAGCACAACAAAGTGATTTATTCTTTATTAAATGTGTTTGAATTTTATTAAGTTGTATATCCATTTTATGTCTATCGAGTGAGATGTGAGTATTAACGAATTTTGCTGACTAAAAAACTTTGCAAAAGAAATAAAAAATGGCTGTCAACTCTTATTGATTGCCTTCAACAAAGTCATTAATTAAAGCGAATTCGTTTTAGCTTTTTGTGACTTGTGTAATAAATTATATATTAGAAGCTTTGTGCTTGGAATTCAATGCGAAGAATTTTTATAAATGCGTGCCATTTGTTTCTGTTCAGACACAAAATTCTTTATATCCTGTAGGAATTTTAGCTTAGGGTATTATAGGTGCGATATATTCTGTTTTATGCTTCAGGAAATAAAAAATGTTGTAGTACACACAATTAATTGGTGTCTTTCTACTTTGTTTTAATATTATAAATTCTTAAAATTTAATGTTATTGTTAAGAAATCAGTGACATTTAATTTTGATAAATTATTATTATATAGATCTATCCAAGAGGTAATAAATCAGTACAGGATAAGTAATTGCTATTTTAATGTCACTTTCTGTCTAAATAAATAATTAATTAGTTTTCTATACTTGAGGATATAGATAATGATGAATGAATGATGTTTTGTTTTAATATCATGAACTCTCAAAATTGAATCAAATAACACTATGAAATTGTTGTGCAATTAATGTTAAGAAATCAGTGAAAACATTTGATTCATAAAAGTACCTAAAGTAACATATAAAAGAAGTAAAAAATCTATCTAAACGCTTTAAACGCTCTGGCTGATTTAATTGCAATACGGAATTGTATTCTTTATTAATATAAAAATAAATAAATATATATCTAGACTATTTAAAGTAAATCATATTTCGCTGTTACTTCCTAACTCGATAATTGATTAATTAAAGTTTCAAAGTCGATGCAAACGAAATATTTCGTATGTTATCTTAAGTCAAGTATTTTCTCAATATCCTCGACTTTTGTCTTCAACCTTGTGGCCAGCCCTGAAAGCTCATTTCATTGCCATAAAGAATTGTATTCGTTACACATATAAAAATAAATAAATATATATTTAGATTATGTAAAGTAAATCATATTTCGTTCTTACTTTCTAACTGGATACTTGATTAATTAAACTTTCAAAACATATTACTCGATGCAAATGAAATATTTCGTTTGTTATCTTAAGTCAAGTATTTTCTCAATATCCTCGACTTTGTCTTCAACCCTGAAAGCGATTCGCTGACTAGCCACAAAGGGTCTTGGCCAAGGACTTTAGTAATTAAAGCGTATATTTACCTGGCTGTGTTTGCACGTAGCGCAGATAGGCTCTATAACCCAGATAGGCGAAAATATTTGAATCTTTTACGTGAGGTGCTTGCGGCAACACCAACAAAGAGGTGAATAAAGACTCAAAACAAGAAAAAAACAAACATTCACCGTACGAAATGACAAATTGCGAAAGTTAATTAAAAAGCAGACACAGCTGCAGCGTTTAAATCCGGATTAAAACACCGAACGTATGTTGTGTGTACGAGTATATAGAGCCCCCTAAGGGAATATAGAGTTTATACGGATGTGTGTCTGCGCTCGCTGGCAACTTCAAACTGTGGCAGACACAGAGCGGACACAGCACGCTCAAGCGGAGTATTTGCTAAAAAGCTGTACACAAAAAATTAACTCACAACACACGGGATGATGGCAGCAAAAATCGATGTCAAGCTTTAGTCGAATATTACTTTTTTTCGTTAGAGAGCCTAGATCTGGGTCTGACAAAGGCGCAAAGCCTTGCTTTTTGGCTGGAAAGGAGCAAATCAAGCGGCAAGCAAAATGATGATGATAACAATAGACTCGATGCAATGCAATGGTGTGTGTGTTTTTGTTGCCTACTTTCAGGCGCGCGATAATTGCATTTCGAGCGCAATTGCTTCCATTGTGCGATGTCAGTGCTTAGAAGCGAGTTCCGCACCTAGCAAACCTACATTCAACCCTCATCTCATCTCTCTCTCTTGACACCTACCGCCTACTAGCATTACATTACGCATACCACACGGTGGCCATTACACATTACATACAACAAGCTTATGTGTGTGTTTGCTGTCTCTTTCTAGCTGGTAGAACAGCATGTTTCGACTGCTATTGGTTGTCACCATCGTGTGCTTTGCGCAGTCGCATTGCGCCGTGACGTCACAGCATCCACGTCTGTTGCAGACATTGGGGGATGCTACAATTGCGCTGCAAGCAGCACAGCAAAGCCTTGAAGATGAGCTCAAGCACAGACCGTCGTTGTCGTCGTCGTCGTCAACTCTGACGTCCGTCAGCGTAGTTCAGGATTGGAGTTTGGTGTGTAAAGAGCTCTGCGGGTAAGTCAACAGTTATACTGTATGGTAGAGCGCTTCAACTTCGAGAGCACAACTTAGCTCATCAAATCTAATCTATAACCGAGTGTGTTTATCCGCGTACAAAGCTGTCACAATGAATGACAAATTAGTCAAAAATCAACTCGAGAACATCAAAACTTTTTGCTCTTTTTGTCGCGTGAATCGTGTGTTGAGTGATATGAGCAGACATTTCGCATTGGCATTTCGAGTGCTTTCCGAAATTCCCAGATAACTAATCGAGCTTAGCGGGCATGAATACGATTATTATACATATAAATGCCGGCAACTGTGACTTTATTTTGTTTGCCATTTCAAGTGTTGTTTACCTAATTTGTTTTGTTTTTGCCTTTTTTCGTTGACCTCTTCAGAGCTGGCCTCGGCGTAACGCCATGTGCGAATTACTGCCAAAAGTCTGGCGGCGGAATGGTGACGATCCTGAACACTGTTTTCGATTGGGCTAAATGCGGGCAACTGACTGGATCGCAAAATGGTAAGTGAAAGTACAAAGAGAGTATGAAATTTTATGATTAAAATTGAGTACGCAATGTGTATTAAATTTAATAGTTAAAAAGATAATATAGTGGTAGTATTTAGTATGCTATTATTGATTATGTAACCCAAAAATATAGTTCACACTTAAATGTGTTTATGAATTATGTAAACATGAAATAATGTCATTATTTTATTTACTATAATTGCGTTGGCAAGTTTTCTTATTATTAACAAGCACTTTATCTTTATTTAAATTTTTAATTTTAGTAAGTTGATCATCAAGTTCTAAAGTTTGTAATGTGAAATCATTATTTTATACTCTAAATTGTCTAACAGTATATATGTACATGTCGAATTCCTTAGTTGTTATCACTTTATAAATTTATTTTTATTTGAAATTAAATGCAAATTTAAATTACTCGAGGTATATTTGCATTCTAGAGTTTACACTGCTTATAGCCTTTTTTATTTATACACTTACATTTATACTGTAGTTATGTTTGCACGCAGATCAAGTTAGGTTTTTAATAATAACTACATTATTTATTCATTAAAATTTGTAGAAGTAATTCAATAAAAAGTTGTGTATGGCAAATTACGCCTACTGCAAAAGGATCTTAGCTGCTTTGTCTGCCAATTTGGTATATTTTGACCTCTATGGTATATTTATTATGTGGTACTACCATTTGGTAAAGTTTGACCTATGTATAAGGTATATTTCTTAAGTAGTACTTCAACGATATACCAAATATAGCTTTCAATATACATATCATATATTAGTATGTTTGCAGAATATTAATTTGGTATATTTTAAAATAAATACCTCACTGCTTTGCTTTTATTCACAATGGGTAGCGGGTACCTCACAGTCGAGCGCACTCGATTGAAGCTTTCTTAATTATTTTTTTATACGATTGCATTTATATTCACTTATAAATTAGCATGTAATGTATACATTTTATCTATTTTTATTTTTTCAGTTTTAACAATCTAAATTTAAGATTGTTCGATCTTGATTTTAGAATTGGCTTTCTTAGTTCAATCTTAAGATTTCTCCATTCTTTCAACAAGACTGTAATCTTCAATTTGAAGACTAGGCAATCTAGATATTTTGTAGATTGTTGATTTTGATCTAAGAATAAACTTTCTTGGTTAAATTTCGACATACAAACAATCTTGATCCAAGATTTTGTTTTTGATTTTGGCACAGATTTATTATTTTGGAAATAGTTGCTCGAATCTTCCACTTCAAAAAATAACTATCTTTATTTCTTTATTATAATTCATTATCTTTATTATAATTAAATAATTCAACTAATTACACCAATCTGCTTTAGTTCTCATTATAAGTGAAATTTAATCGTTTTTAAATATCCGTCTTTTTCATAATTATTCAAGATATACTTTACCATTTGATTCTATAATCTCACATTTCTTTTCAAATCTTTTACAGCTTCTGAGTGCAAAGGAGCTGAGCCTCTCATCTCTTACGGTGATCGACTTTGCTCGAGCTTCTGCTATCAACGCCGTCGCACGTTGAACGGTTGCAGTCCATGTCAGTTGTTGAGTGTTTCAGATGAGGAAAAGGATGAGAAGGAGAAGGTCAGTGCAGTGCAGAATGCGGCTTCACATGGTTCCGGAGATGGCGCAAGTTTGACGATGACAGCAACAATGCAGCTGGCAGTCAAACCCCAAGTTGAGATTGCGGGAAGAGACGCTTCAGAGACGCCAGACTGGGACGAAGTGTGCAAGACGCTCTGCAAGACTGGCGATGGCGGGTCTTTGTGCAACTGTGATCTATCGCCGTTTTTCACCTGAGCTTCACACCTGAGGCTCTCGTTGAAGGTGCATAGATCGCAACTATAAAAATATTTCGTTGTCTTTTTGTTGTACACTCAAAACAAAAACAAAATCTAAAATCTAACAAAAAAATGCAAAAAAAAAGGAAATTTAATTTGGTGTCGCACTCTGCGACAATTTCGATTTGTGTTAAAAATGCTAGTGTTGTCTTTATATTCACTGTTGTTAATTGCGAAAGTTTAGTTGAATTGTATTGTATAAATGCGAAATAAGCACAAAAGTAAATCTATATAAATATATAAATGAAATACTTGTAATGAGCCATGAGCAAAAACAAAACAAAAATTCCCTATGCGAATCAATTAATTTATAATTAATTTCAATTAAAAAATAAGATGAAAACCTAATAATAACAACAAGCGAATCTACACAACACAACAACAACAACAAACAAACAAAAATCACATTCTCAGCTCGTAAGCGGAAAAAACAGCAAAATCACAAAAGGGCTTCCAGTGCATAACAATTGCGAATCCTTCGAGGATCTATCCAAAAATCTTCGAGATTGCATTGTTGGCACAAAACCAAACCTAAGGATTAGTTGTAGGAGCTAACAGGAGGAGAAGAGAAGAAAAGAGAAGATCATAATGCTTAGAAATCAAACAACCAATTAATATCAAAAATACACAACATATCGTCGTGAATACAATTATTTACATACTACTATTATAATATGATATCACTTTTGTTTAATTAATGGAATCAGCATATCAATTTTACAAAGGCAGAAGGAAACAAAATTGATTAAAAACTTTTGAGTTCAATTTAAACAAAAAAAAGTAATATATTAATATCAACAACAAAAAAAAAGAATCAGCATCAATTACGTGTCACAATTATAAATGTTAACCAAGAGTTTAGTGTTGGTTATTATATGTATGAATACGATATATATATAGCTAAATTGGTCTATAAAAAATAACAACAACAAAAATGAGTTGCGATTGCAAATCAGAGGCTCATTGAACAGAAAAGAGAAGCTGAAAGAAGTTTTTCGACGAGAACATTAATTAAATAAGTGTATTTACTGCAAATATCTCAATGTGCATAACTATACATATATACATAAATAATAATATAATAATAATAGTATATGCTAAAAAGTGTTTGGAAGACATTTTTTCGCATTTCAGCAAACAACAACAAGCATTTTGGAAGACATGCGTCAATTGCGAAACCAACATCTCTTGCAATTAGTTTCTTAAGAGCTTAAACATAGTATACAAAAACAAAAACAAAACAAATTATAATTTCCATATATTATATTTAAAAGCTAGCACACGTTGTTGTGTTAAACGCGACGCTGTGACAGACAATAATTAAATATAAAAAAGAAAACAATTTCGAGGATGAGAAAAAACACATTCACAATCGAATGTGTTTTGTGTGTGTAAAGTTTGGCTACACTGAAGAAAATTCTATTTATATATAAATGTTAGAAAAACAAAAAAGAAAACTATATTCATAATCTGGCACTCTATAAATGTTTGTAATTGCACAATTAGTTACGAAAAAAGAAGATTATGAAAAAAGTGAAAAAATGAAGCAGTTTAATATCGATTTCAGAGCACATTTATTTACCATTTATTGCGGCTTCAATATATCAATGTGTAGCATGTTTAAACATTATCCACAAATACATTATATTCTAGTATATAAATATATATACAAATTATAATATATATATGAATAATGCACTTTACATTTATGTATATGTATATGTGTTAGGCGTTGCGTTTCTGCCATGAATACAGCGGCCGAAAGAGTCTTAAATCGCTCAAAAATAACAAACAAAACAAAAATATCAATTCATTATAATAACTATAATGAATACAACTTTAACAACATCATCATCAATTACAACAAAAATATGAAAAATAAGAAAATTCTTTGGTTTAATTGTAACTGGCATTGAATTGGTGTCACCAAGAAGTGTAACATCAGCAACAACGGAGAAAACTATATAAATAAAATACAATAACAATTACAAATTAGCTGAAAGTAAATAACAATTAATAACAAGCTTAAATAGAGAAATAGGGTAGACAAAAATCCATGCAAAACAATGCAGAACAGCGCAAGAGAAATTTAATGACAATTTCATATTAATATCCACAATACAGAGCAAAACCCTACATAAAAGTCAAATATATTATGTGTTAAATGTTGTAAAGCCCCTCTAAAAAAAACTGAGTTTTATTTATGGTCCATAACTTTTAATGAAATGGGAAAGGGAAACGATATATTGGCATTTTATATTCACTGCTGCAATTAAGTATATTTCTCTCAATATTTTGCTTATAAAAATGATCGAATTTTGTAATTTCATATCGATATTGATGTCAGTGAAGTCGCATTATAAAACTGGTACAATGGAACTAAGATCTAATATCGTTTTAGAACAAAACAAACTGCTTAACTACAATTTACGATATTCGACTGACTTGTAGCAAGCAGTTCGCAGAAGAGCAGTATACAACAAAGCAAGCAGTGAACAGTGCATGCAAAATTAACTCGACCAAGCAGTTTACTGCAAAACTCCAAGCAGTACATACTGAACTGCTTGCTGATTGGCGCGCCATATTTGAAATCCGAAATGAAAAGCGTTTTCATACCTTTTGTTAATATGTATATTTATTTTTTTTCGATATTTTCATACGCATTTTATAAAAGAAAATATACTTAAACTGGACGTGTTTACATTATAGTATAAAAATTAAGATATTAGCATTTAATTGTTTTGTGTAAAATTATTTAACAAAAAACGCGTGCGGCAATTTGCAGTATTTTACTCAAATGCCGCAAAATATTCTTGAGTTAAACATAACTAATTTGCAATAAACAAGGAAGATTCAAGTATTGTGCTCGACGCCTAAGACGCAAGTGTATGAGTGTGTCTTGTTGTTTTGAGTGTTTCTTCTTGTTAAGTACAAAATAAGGCTAGTGTGGCGCGTTTTACATATGTACGTTTTTTGTATATTTGCCTTCGATTTAAGGATTGCATTGATAAACAAACGATAAGCGAAATAAATACGCTAGGATAACGAACATATTATTGCTTTAACAAACATCGATATAGCATATGAGTTGAGTTTGAGTTGATTTGAGTTGTAGTTTATACTATGTTACATTTCTCATAATATTTTCTTTCCCCATATTCAGTTAGCAAAATTTGTTACTTATAAAAGTTAAGTTACAGTTACAATTGGCAAGTATAAGTTTAAGTATTTTGTTTGTTGTTTCGTTTAGTTAATGTTAACGTGAGTTCGATTTTTCTTCCTCTGTCCATTAATATCCCAAAATTTGTCTTTCTTGTGGTTGTGTGTTGTGGTCTTTATTCGAGTGCCTTTCAGGCGTGTTGTGAGAATCAGCTAATCGACATCCGATTAGATAGACGTCTTCATCATTCTCCCGCCATCTCATCGATGCGACAGCGCACAGCGTGCTCCAGCACCTCCAGACTGCTATAGTCCAGCTCCTTAACCAGGCACAAAGTGGCCGACAGCAAGTTGGAGTTCTGCAAAGTAAACGAAATTAAATTAATGATATTGTTGAATTTGTATATTACTTTAAATAGAAACTAAAACTGGATAAACTTTAACATATAACTAAAATTAAAAAATAAAATATTGTAATAATTTGATTGAATAGAAACAAATTAACAAAATCAACAATTAAAGCAAAAAATTAAGTTTAGAATAACACTAAAGTAAAAATTGAAAAAAAAAAATAAAATATATTCTGCGAACTATATTTATAATCTAACAAAAGCTAAAAATGAAAAAGGAATATCAAGAAGATACCGGATAAGATATACAAGATATTTCATTGATAAATGCAAAAAATTAGAAAGATAAGATAATACCCAAAATATAAAATCGACAAAAATAAACGTCAATGGAATGTGCAGTACAAATATATTATTATATCATACGTATGTGCATTAATAACAGTATTTTTCAATTTTAAACGGGTAGGTCGTGCGCACTGCTATTTCAAAGTTCACACATTCATATGTTAGTAGTACTATATTTTTAATCAGAAATGAATACTTAATAATCTATAAATTAGTCGACACCAAAACTACTTATCACGTTTATTAAGCTTACTCACCCTATTAACAGGTCTTCGATGACAACCGGAGAAGTGATTCAAGACATTTGCTGACACATTGCTGACCGAATCGCTGTAGCGACCCTCGGGACGTCTGCTGCTTGAAGCAAAGAAATATATTGATTACAAATCGTTCGCACTTCGATTGATAAGATAGTGCAAAGAGGTGACTCGGTCGTTACCTGGATCGGGGTCGCTCTTCCTCCCACTCTCCCCCATTCTCCCGTGCACTTCCATTCCGATAGGCGTAACGCTCTCCGGTCTCGGGACCCGCGCTGCGTCGCTGTTGTGGCTGCTGCTGATAATGCAACTGCATCTGACTGCCGTAGGGATTGTGATGGACCTGAGGTGCCTGATGCTGTTGATGCTCCTCCCATTCAGTCAGATCGGTTTGACTGTGACGATAATGTGCTGGATATGGTTGACGATCCGACTGATAGTATTCCTATAGTAGAGAGATAGAGGAAGGGAATACCATAATCAATAAGCGATCACCATTTGAATCCCTTTTAGTACTCTGGTTACTGTGGCGATGCTTACCTTCATCGAGTGTGTGGATATGCTGGGCGGCAGAGGCGTTGGACGCACCTCCCGGTAACCAACATGCGGGCTCTCCTGATCGGAGCCCGGTGAGTGCTACACCAAGTAGTAGTAAGTGGTAGTAGTAGTAGTTGTTGTTGTTGTTAGTGTGGTGCATTCGATGTTTGGGGAAGGGAAGCACAAAGAAGTTGTTAGTTGACATTTGTTAAAAGTTTCTTTATCTCATTAGCATTTATGTTACGAAATTTTGAGCCGCTTTTTTTGAGTCCCAAAAATGTTCAAACCTAACCCTTTTTTTTAATTCTGTTTTTTTTTTACTTCTGTTTCTCTTTCTATATTTCTGGTTTTTCATAATGACCCATTTAATCAGTTTAAGTTTATTTTGGATTCTACGCTGTGGCAATTATGTTTCTCTCTCTCTCAAAGTCAAATGCTGTTTGCCGGCACGACTTAACCCAGAAAAAAGCGAAGCCCCCTTCTTTGTTCACTGACAATGCCAAAAGCTAGCAGTGAGAAATTGAGAAACTGAGAAAAATGGAGAATAAAAAACCTTAACCATGCCAGTGCCACATCGCGTGACTCGTTCACGCGTAACACGGCGCACAACGTGGGGGGACAAAAGAAGTGGCAAGGGTTCGCTGTGAGTGCGCCTCAAGTGTGACGTGTACACGCCCAAAAAAAAAGCAAAACTTATAAAAGAACAAAGAGTATAATATAATAATAAATAAAAATAACAACAAGTCCAACAAGCTCTACATTGACTAGGCCTAACAGAAGTCAGAACTCAACTCACGCAGCTCATCAGTTCGTAATATAAATGGTAATTTTGTTGTTGGCCCAGGCGGGGGGGAGAACTTACATCATATTGATGAAAGGAAGTGCGTTGCTCTTTAGTAATGGTGTTATATTTGGGCGATGGCGGGTGCGCGGGTTCCTGGGGAGATAGCGTAGCGAATTTGACAGCAAAACACAAAAAAAATATATGGGTTAGTGTTAAAATTTTGTTGGTGTGGTCACGACATTTTTTTTGGTAAACGACCCTTAAGGTGTTTCTGCTTAACATTAACTTCAAGGACTAACGGAAGCTCATTACATTTGGACTACTTATGTAAGGTGTTGCCTCATTATCACCTAAGGACTGAGGTTTCTTGAGATAGAGATTAATGAAGATATTGCTTAATTTGGAAATCAAAAAGCGTGGATTTTATATAAATTTCTATCTAGGAGTTCATACACAATAAACTTCTAAACTGTTGTAAAACTTTACCAAAATAAAATAGAAATAATTATCTTTTATTTTGAACCAAGGTGGTGGCTATCTTTCTAATTAAAATGATAGCATATTGAGCTCGTTTTTGAACGCCCAAATTAATGAGTATCCCATTTCAATGTACACAAATATTATCGATTGCGATTAGCAGGTAAAAAAAAACTATTCTTCAGTTAGACTACACGATAAACACATTTTGAAATTCGAATACATTTGCTCATTTTATTAGGAAGATAGACATTTCCTATAATTAATAAGATATTAACCCAACTCTAAAAAAAGAAAACCTAAGCTTAGCAAGGTAATACAGCTGAAGCTTTTCCCATACATATTACATTTCTTTCCTCATTTAATATGAAAGATGTGCGTTTCCGATTATCATTAAGCTATTGACCTCTTAACATTCAAAAAAGAAGGAATTATTTAAATTAATCCCTACGGATAAAGCGGAATGACAAAAAGGTTTTTCTTTGATATCATTCCCTAAAAAAATCCAAGAGTAATGGCAGACTAAACTATAATTCAGCTAATAACATATTTGGTGGCACAATCCCAGACCAAATAACATTATCGGTTATTCCCCAGACACCCTGACGTCTAGTGTGTGAGGGAAATTCAATTATAGTCCGAAGTTCGACATTCAACAAATTAGTCGGGAGCTTTTAGTGTTTACCCCTAGGTTGACACACCGCAGCGTTCGTTTACCTTTGTGGGTGTGGGGGGCATTGAGTTTTGCACTTGATTACTATATAAATCGGTGATATTATTGGTTACACTTCCATCCAAGTTATTGGCAAGCGGACTTGCTAATTGTGGCGGCTTGTTAATAATTGAAATTGAAGGAAAACAAACGAGTTGAAGTTGTTAAAAATGTGACTCGCAATTAGTGTCTACAACTATGCAGGGAATTTCTATGTGGCAAAGTAAGAGAGATAAGGGGTAGGGAGAGTAAAGCAAAGGAATTTAGTTACCTCTTTCATGGGACTCGAGCTGCGACGCTGTTGATGTTGCTGTGGCTGCTGTTGGTGTTGATGTTGCTGCGGTGAGTGATGTGTTGGCTGTTGCGGTGATTGTTGCATGTGCTGTTGCGGTGAATGCTGCTGCTGCGGTGAAACGCGTTGCTGTTGCTGCTGATGTTGCTGCTGCTGTTGTTGTTGCTGTTGCTGTTGTCGCGCCTCATAGGCATCCTCATAGACATCGTCTTCGGTGGCATGCGTCTCGCCGCCTCCGCCTCGCAATGCATCGTCGAGCTCCTCCTGTGTGACCTCCACATTATCCAATTTCTTGAGGTTGGGCAGAGCGCGTAACACAATCGCGCGATAGCTACAATATACCGGGAGGGTGTTAAATGGGGCTTCTGTCTCTACATGCCACAAAAATGTACTCACTTTGGTCCCGCACGATCGCAGCAGGGATTCTCCTCCAGCCACAGATACTTGAGCGCTGGCAGATTTTGCAAATAGCTAATTTCATTGAGATTTTGTATATTGTTTTTGCGTAAATACAGCTCCTGTAGTTTCAGGCAGTCTTCAAATGGTTCCAGAGTGCTGATCTTGTTCACGCTGCGTTAGAAATTGGAATTTTTATACATATGTGTATGCATAAAAGTATATGATATAATGGGCTTAACCTATTTATATACTATACACTAAAATGCCAAATAATGAGCATCTTGAATTTAAAGTATGTCGATATACTATCACTTTAAAAGTATACTATTTACCAAACAAAACATTTTTAACATTTGAATCTATCACTACGTGCAATTTATTTCAGTCTTTCTATTCTATAATTTTGTTTACCAGCTACTCATATATAATTATAATTTTGCTGACAAGCCTTGTTATATCATATACTAAACATACATTGCGGTATGTTTCAGTATAATATATATATGGGCACATTTTTAAATCAAGTATATCGACATATCAAATATAGTCTTCGGCATCATTCAGTAGATTAATTTGGTATATCTTTAGAATACCGCACTGTTAGCGATTATCTCAACTCAGCAGCGTAGTTTAGTACTCGTATTGTTGTCAGTATATTAATTTGATATATTTTTAGAATACTGAACTGTTTTGATTTAATTAAAAACGGTCAACGATTATCTCATAGTCGAGCACACTCGCTTTTTTACTTGTTTTCTTCTAATGGCGTTCTAAATCGATATAAATATAATAAGTCCGTCCGTTCGTCCACCTGGACGTGCCTATTAAAGTAAACTATACTCTAACTATTTCAGCTATTTTAATAATAAATACGTGCTACAGATACTTAAAATATTGCTGTTCAAGCACTGCCCACGTTTGACCTTTACACCTAGACGAACTATTCAAACGAAAAAGTAAAGCATAGATAAGATACATGCATAAAATATTGCCCAACACACTTAAAGCAATCACAAAATAAATAAATATAAATATCATCAAATTAATACTCATCATTCTATCTTAAAAATACTTTCCTCCAAAGCTGACTTTGATCTGTAGCTCATTTTAGCTTCGTCATCTGGTAGATAGTTTTCTTTGCTTGCTCATTACCGAAAAAGTCGTGACCTCAATGCTCAGCACATTTAGGACTCGTTTTCTTCGAGTGTATAACCATATTAAGTGACAAAGACGCCCCGCTTAAGTGCCATGAATCATTTTAAAGTTATGCCAGGGCGGCGCGACCACACAAAAGATACAAAAGAAACATTTGGTAGAGCGTCGCTTACTCTTGGCTGCTGCACGAGGTCATTAACATTATGTAGAGGGAACTTTCTTCATCTCTTCCTCGCGCTATCTCTCTCTCTCTACCTCTGTCTCTCTTGACATTACTAAAGCCTACCGTTAGGAAACAAGCTGGTTGGCATGTTAAGCTCTGATCAGACAAACATAATAAGCGTATCTTTCATCGTCTAGGTCAGGTTTGCACCTCGCTCGCTAATTTGCGAGTAAATTGGCAATTTTGCTGCTTTGGATGGTTCGTGCTTTGATTACTTTCAATTGCCCCATGTTCGATGATAAGATAAAAAGAGCACAGCGTGAAGATGTGTAAAAATACAATTTTGTAGAGGAAAGAGATACTCGTCGATCTAAAGATAGCTGAAAACGTATTCGATTCGTAAATGGCACAAGGGTGCATTGCCACGACAACATTTCTTTATCAATGTGGAGTTGTCGTCGTCTATACTATTTATAGTTGCATAGAAACTGGCACAAGATACTCTCGAAAGCAAAACTATCTATGTTCAACGACATCATCAATGTCTTTCAAGGTTAGCACTTGGGTTTTTAAGTAGCGCTCTCAAAGAAAATAATAATAATGGAATGCGGCACGCAATGCAAATCAATATGAATACTCTCTTATAGAAAATTATCCAAGCATACCACAAACAGCCAACGGGGCGCATGAGTAATACTCAACGCATTGTGTGTGGGTATATTGAACTGATTTATGGTTAGACTAGACGAGACGACCTACGCCTTCTGCCTTTGCCTAGCACAACAATTCTCCGCCTCAGAACTCGCTTTTGCCCAGGCCATAAATGGCAAACGACAAAAGAGTTTTTGTGTAAAGCTGCGCAGTCAAATGAAACAAAAAGGGTTTCCTTGTTAAATGCAAATGAAAACGCAAACGCAATGAATGTGTTATTGCCCCTAGGCAGAGTCTTTTCTTTATCTATAAGCTACATAATTTCCCAGTAAATACTTTAATTGAGCAACTGATAAGCGTTGACTTTATGACATCTGATTGCAGGGGGTCTTATAAAAAGTAGCTACAATCGTGTCACAAGGAAAGTAATAAAGTCCCAATTACAAATGAGGAAAGAGCTGAATACAAAAAAACCATCTGTTTGCCAGCAGTTTTTGTATGCAAAGCCTTCCTTTTTTGAGGCACACAAATAAAGTGATTAAAAGCAAAAAAAGCATGAAAACAAAAAACTTGTATTTATAGTCACGTATCGTGCAATATGTTGCCCAGATGACATGACAGACAGACAGACAAACAGAGACTGAGAGTCTTGGCTTGCAAATCGATCGCAACGACCTTGACAGTCAAAACAATGATTTTTTGCCTTAAAAGGCCGCACGATGCAGCCAACAACTCGACAACAGATACTTGGCATAATCATCCTCGCCAAGTAAGTATCTACAAGTACGACAGCTTGTAGTATCTTGTATCTTGTATCTTTTTTTGCTGTGCTGTGGCAAGTGCGCTACGCCTACGCATCTTGTTGCAAACCCACGCTCTCGCTTTGCTGGGCAGTTTTTTGTTGTGTGTTGCTGCTGGACGCAAAAGATAGAGAGAAACCTACAAAAAGCCAAAGTCGTTGTTGCCAATTTTGGTGCTCCCACAACATTTGTTAAGTTCGTCGTTGTTGTTGTCGTTCGTTGTTCGTTGTAGTTTTCGTAGCTGCTTTTTGCATTAATTACGCGCTTGAGCGTGCCAAAGTTTTTGCGCTTTGCTTGCTCGATGCCGATGATGATGATGATGATGATGATGATGATGATGATGCCGCTGCCTCTCGCTGTGCTCGAATGACATCATTTCGCGCACAAGTATCTTATGGATAGGTACTTATTATATCCACTATCTACGTCGCTCTCTCTCACGTTACTTTGAGAAGATTTGCTTAGCGCCGCAAACGCTTAATTGAATTTTGAAATCAATCATAGAGACAAACGCAGGAAATGAGCGTAACGGTTGTCTAATCTAAAGCAAGCCTCAAATGGGAAAAATCCCCATACAGAAAAGGAGCAAATTGACTGAGAACACTTACCTAAGCGCCAAGACCTCAACACCACGCATTCGTTTGATTATGTTCACATCGCTGAGATCACTGCCCCTATAAAGAGATGAAGTAAGACATTCTTAGTTGTGTTTATAATTCCCAAAATATTTTCTCCTTTTGTTTGTAAATAAATGCAAACTTAAAAACCGGCATTTCTTTTCTCATTAATGGAATAGATTTTGATTAATTGAAAGCTTTGAAACCAATCTTAGACTACCGAGTTTTAAATGTAGAGGTTGAAATTTATTTAAATTAGTTGTTCATTAATTAAAAGCATTATGCAATTTGTAATCTGCCAATTCCAAGCTTTGAAAATTATAAAAAGGTAAAGTTTGAATACGATTATTAAAAATCCATTTAAATTAGTTTTTGATTAATTGAAAGCTTTAACTAATTAATGTAAAAAATGTAAGGTTTGTATATGATAACTGAAATTAATTTAAATTTGTTTTTATTTATTGTAAGCTTTGTTTAAATGTTAGTCTGCGAAGTTTTGCATATGATTATGCAAAGTGTAGGCTTCGAATACGATCATTGAAACTCATTTATATTAGTTTTAGATTAATTGAAAGTTTTAAGCAACTTTTAGAGTGCGAGTCTAACACTCTTAATCTAGACATTTTAAGCTTAAAAATTCATTATTGCATGAACAAATTTAACTTTGGTTTTGCATAATTGAAACTCCTCGTAATCCGAGTCTAATGGCAATTAAATGTTAGATTTTATCAGTATTAACTGTAAAGAAAGACTTTTTAAAAAGCTTAAATTTTAAATTTTAGTTATCCAAATAAAAAGTAATGATAATTGCAAATGTGTTCATAATTGCACCAATTGCACAACATCTTATGTATTTCGCGAAATCCATTTTACGATTATGTAGTTTATTTGCTCTACGTCATTTAATTTTAATACACTACGTTAAAACTGTCTATTTTGTCTGCTTCATATAACTAAAATGCATTAGGTTTATTGCATAATGCTTGAGATATCAGGTTTGCTATTTTGCCAGATATATTTTTAGTTAAATGGAGTCACTTATTGGCTTAACAAAAATAGACTACGATCGATTGCATTGTGATAAGTTTTAGTTAAACGCACAGTAGCTGATAATTCGCACAGTTTACCGGTTCAGCAAAAATAAAATGCGATCATTATGACTGTCGAATGTTAGTGCGAATTCGTTGAAAATAAAAAATAATCAAGTAATATTGCTATTGCAAATAATTGCATAATTTTTAGTGTATTGGAATGTAATTAATCTCTCGTACCAATTTTCAATCTGCTTTTTGGTTTATATTGGTTAATCACTTAATTACTTAATTTCATATTTCATTGTTTATTAATCTTCATTATGCGTTTTGTATTTATAATTTTAGTTTAGCAAGTTTATTTTTCTAAACTGAAACTGATGCCTGAAATGAGCATCCTGTGGGGTTGCTGCTTAGATATTGCCTTTTGTATTTAATCTAGTTAGTTTGCAAAGAAACAATTATTAAATGTTTCTAAGCTTTAAACTGCAAGCAAAGAGCTTTGAGTATACTTATTACAGAATTTGGCGTTTTTGCTTAGTACATTAATTTAGATAATATTGCATTTCGCATTAATAAATAAATAAATTACATTACGCAAACAATGATTTATTATATGTTTTTAAGCTTTAAGCAGCTTTCAACTCGCACGCCAAGAGCTTTGAGGATGATTATTGCAGGATGTGACTTTGCCACTGAGTAAGTTAATTTAAATATTGTAGTTTGTATTAATGTAGAAATTTGTAATCTAGTTGAGATAAATAGAACAGAAATCATTATTAAATGCGAATAAGCTTTAAGTAGCTTTTAACTTCAAGCCAAGAGCTTTGAAGATGCTCAATATAGAATTTGACGTTGCTGCTTAGTAAATTAATTTGAATATTGTATTTTGTATGAATGTAGAAATTTGTAATCTATTTTAGATAAATAGAACAGAAATCATTATTAAATGCTTTTAAGCTTTAAGCAGCTTTCAACTCGCAAGCCAAGAGCTTTAAGGATGCTTATTGCAGAACGTAGCGTTGCTGTTAGACTTGCTGTTAGACTTGCTAACAGCACTTGAAGCCATGTGTGAAGTGCCTGGCCAGCATCTCTTGCAAAATGCTCGAGAGGCGCTTAACCCCTCAGGAGCTCGACACAGTTATATAGACGAGAGCAAGTGGCCAGTGCGGGAGAAACTGGTTAGAAGCGAGGGATTTGGGTCAGTCAGCTAGTCAGGCTGACTGGGAAGCGTAGTGAAAGCGTCTAAAGAGAGGCCAGAGATCATGGACGTGCTTTGATAGGCTTTCACTGCAGCAGCAAGAGAAACAGAAACGCATTAGTTACATTTGAACTTACCAGCAATTGAGCTTTTTAATCATTCCCAAATCGGATTGCTTGGAACGGGCAACAACCATTTCTTCCGTTAGGCGCGACATGTTTGTTGTTTGTTGTTTGCTGTGTTTGATGCGTTGTTGGTAGCACAATTGGGCTATAATGACTACTGCAAACAGGTGTGCCGCGGGCCTTACTACCTTTTGTTTGCTTGTTGTAAGCTCAATGCGCGCACTCTCTTTCTCTCTCTCTATCTCTTTCCACAATTGTATCTGTATCTATTTGAATTTGTGTGTATGTGGTTGTATCTGCGTCTAGATCTGACCGTTTTTAGATGGCGAAAGGTGAACAACAAAAGTCCACAACAGGTTACTACGCTGTAGTTGTTGTTGTTGTTAGTTGATGAGTTGTTGTTGTTGTTCTTGTTTGCTATTGAAATCAGTAGCGTAGCGCAGCGTAGGCGTGGGCACAATTCGTTGCTGGTAATTCGTAATTATTTACCAGTCAAGTCACAAATTCGCTGCTATCTATCTGAGCAGCTCTGTTTTATTTTCTATTTTTTTTTTGTAGAGTGCCTTGCACTTCGTACTACCCAAAAGCTGGAACTGGAACTGCGCTGGCGTAACTCACACGGATGACTAAGCGCCCTCTTGTTGTTGTTGTTATTATTACAGCTATTATGATTATTATTGTTGTTGCTGTTGTTGTTGCTGTCTTGTTGCAGCGGCTGTTGCTTTACAAAACTTATTGCGCGTTTTTTTGTAACTATTAACGTAATTCACTTTTCAACTCGCCTCTCACAACAACTTTTACTAACTTATCTCTCTAGCTCTTGATTTAATTATATATTTGCTTTATATTTTTCACGTATTTCTACTTTTTTTTTTGAGGCTGCGGCTCCGGCGTCGGCAGACAAGTCTTATAATTTTGGCCGTTTTAGCACAATATATTCGGATCGATTTTTCCGTGCAATACGTTGATTCCTAGTGATGTGAGAATATTTACGGAAATCTGTTGTACAAATGATTATGATGTTGTTTGTTGCTTGTGCTACACGTTACTAAGTTTCAGTATTTGACACAATTGTAAACGCATTATTTGTTTCATCGCATTCGGTTTTAACACAAAGATTTTCCCCGATTTTTTCATGCACAATTTTCCTAGTTGCGACTTTTCACTCACACACTCTCCCGCAAGCCATGCACACGAACGCGCTCGTTTACAGGTATTTGTATTCGTATTCGCCTTGCTGCTATGCGCACAAGCGAGATAGCATGCGGCCGCGTATCGGAATTCGACGAAACGTTCGTTCAGCTGACCGAGAGACAAAATACGTGCGCTCCAAGAGACAGCGCCGCAACGACTGGTGCTTTCGGGCTGAACGGGAGCTTTCATTGTGTTTGTTTACGAATGACGTGTGAGTAGCAGTGCGCGTTAGTTGGTATGCGTGCGTGGCAGTCAGTTTTTAGTGCTGGAACTGTTTCGATTGTAAGTCGATTTCAAATAAATAATTTTTTTTTTTTTAAATAGTCACATAATTGTTAGGAGACGGTCTTTAGCTCGAAGAAAACGTATTGTGTTTCCCTTTAAAAGTTTATATTTAAATTAGTAATTTCAAATATTCACCACGTCCGGTACATTAAATTAATCGATTAAGTCGATTCGTCTTTGTAAATAAATCGAAAAGCTCAATCACTACAGTCATAAAATCATTCAGTGGCAATGACGGCATTTACTTGCGCTTTCTACAAGTGGATTGTATTGTTTGTATTATAATGACTAATACTACATTACTCATATACATTTTCTTTAAGGAATGAATGCTTTTATTTAACAAATGTAATTAATTGGTAAATTGCCAAATGTACAAGAGGCACATAATCATATTGGGTTTTGCATTGAAATATCAGCTCGGTATATAAAATATACCGCAGCTCAATACCAGCTTAAGTTTCAAAACTATTTTAAATCTTGCACTTGTAAATAAGAATCTAAAGAACATTTTAAGTTTTATTTATTTTGTAGCAAAGTAGTGTATTTACAAACTACAAAAAAAAGGGGTCATAACAGTTTCTCCGCGAAGTGACGATCCTACGTAGAGAAAATGATAAGCGGTCACACTACGTTTAAACGATACCATCGCCATGATCAACGATAACATGCGCTATCGATAGCAGCGATTGGTAGTACTCAGCGGTAGTCGAAGAAGGCAAAGGCCGATGATGACGAACGTGAAAAATCTGCTAAAAATAAACTCAAAATATTAAAGCGACAAAATTATTTAGGAAGCTGAGGCAGCAACGCAAATAGCAACCCAAAATATCTACTTTGCTGTGTATTAGCCAAATAAACAAGCCATAAACAAATAGACGCACACATACCAACAAACATACAATTGGCAGACAACAAAATGTAAGAAGCAAAAGCAAAAATCCAAACGAAAACACGTCGCGTCGTCGCTGCTTCGTGCTGATTTATTTATGAATTAATTTCTCTCTCTACCTCTCTTGCGTAGCTTTGTGTGCACGATTCGCTCGCCGCCGTCGTCGTTGTTGCTCGTGTGTGGAATTTTGCAGCATTCATTAGTGTTTGTTGTGCCGTGGGACGACAACGACGTCTCCACCAGCTTTGAATTAAAAGTTCGAAAGAGCGCCAGCAAGAGAGCGCTTAACAAATAACCTTGGACGGGCATAAATAACAATCGTGAGTGTGTGTGTTTTGTTGCACAGCAGCGTTAGAAGTGGAGCTGTGGAGCTGGAGCTGGAACTGTTGCAGCTGGAGCACGAAGTAGAAGTAGAAAACATCTGGCCAGATAAGGGCCAAGAATTTATTCCATTTTCATTTGCAGTTGCAAATAAAGCAAGACAAACGCGCACATAATACTATAACTTGTGGATAGAGAGACAGAGATAGAAACGAACGTAAGTAACGTAAGCGATTACGTCATCGTTTGAGCAATTTTTCAAAAAAATAATCAAGTGATTTTTGTAGCCATCTGCGTAAATAGGAGCACAGCAACAAGATGATTCATGTGGGCGAAAACACCTGGAACCTGCGCATTCTGATCACAGATCTGCAGGTGGAGAAGACGCTGCGGGTGCGCGGCGATCAGCACATTGGCGGCGTCATGCTGCAACTTGTGGATCCCGAAATGCCCAAGGATTGGTCCGATCACGCTCTGTGGTGGCCAGCTCAGGAATATTTGGCTAACACGCACACGTTCCACCTTGGATCAAGCGGGCGTTCAATCGGATTCTTTTCTCTACTTTACGCCCATGCACAAGACGCTGCGTGTTCAGCTGCCGGATTTGCGGACGCTCGACTATCGCGTCAACTTCTCCGCGAAAACATTTGGCGCCGTCGTGAATCTGTGCAAAGATCTGGACATACGTTACCCTGAGGAGTTGTCGCTCTGCAAACCCGTCGAACAGGAGCACCTCAAGAAGAACTTCTCCAAGCTGCCCTCGAAGCTGATTCCCGTCGCCGAGGCCAATGGCATCGCCTACTTGCAGCCAGCAGCGGACACCAACAGCTTTGTGCCCATCACTACGGCTTACAATGGCAGCAACGGCAGTTTGGATCGCTCCCAGGGACTCAATGGCAACAATTTCCTGTGCGCTCCCGCCTCGCCGTACGGCACAACGCCAAGGCGAGCGGCTACAGCGCCTGGCACGCCCATCAGCTCGCCCACTGGCACCTGGAAGCACAACAGCAGCAGCAACAACGGATTAGCATCTGGTGGCTATGCTGCCTACGATTCTGGCTCCAGTTACGGCGACTTTCAGGAGAATTTGGCGGTGTCGCCACGCTCGCCCAGTCCCGATGTCCGGGCTCGCCTTGTGCGGCCCAAGACGCTGGTGCAGAAGGCACGCTTGAACGTCGGATGGTTGGACTCTTCGCTGTCGATCATGGAGCAGGGAGTGCGCGAGTATGATACGCTGTGTTTGCGCTTCAAGTACTACACGTTCTTCGATCTGAATCCCAAGTACGATCAGGTGCGCATCAATCAGCTGTACGAGCAGGCCAAATGGTCCATCCTCAACGAGGAGTTGGACTGCACTGAGGAGGAGACTCTGATGTTCGCCGCACTGCAGTTCCAGGTGAATCATCAGACGGACAAGCAGCCAGCGGGCTTCAATGCCAGCCAGGATTTGTCTGGCGCACAAACAAATGGCGGCGACGATGATATTGATTCGGCGCTGAATGAACTGCAGATTACGCTCGAGGGTCCCGGAGGTGGAGGCGATGCTGGCAACATAACACGCATACCCGAGCTGTCCGATTACTTGCGCTTCCAGAAGTCACATCTCTTCACGCTCAAGTCGTCCAAACGCTACTTCTTCACCTATCGCGATCTGCATCTGCATCTGTACAAATCGCAGGAGGAATCCCGACGTGGCGCACCCAGCATCAGCATTAATCTGCGCGGCTGCGAAGTGACGCCCGATGTGCACTTGGCACAGGGCAAGTTCGGCATACGACTCGAGGTGCCGCCAGAGGGACGCAATGGCCCGAATAGCGAGTTCTGGGTGCGTTTCGACAATGAGGAGCAATACGCCAAATGGATGGCCGCTTGTCGATTGGCGGCCAAGGGACGTTCGCTGGCCGACAGCAGCTACGATAGCGAAGTGAGCAGCATACGCTCGCTGCTGCAGATGCAGAAACCGGCGCAGGCAGCGCCACTTAACATAAATCCACGCACCGTGGATGCTGTGGATTATCTGTCACCCAAGATGCTGCGCAAGCTGTCGAGCAAGGCGGTGCAAAGGATTCTGGAGGCGCATGCGAATGTCCGTCAGCTGCAGCTGATGGATGCCAAGTTAAAGTACATTCAGGCCTGGCAATCGCTGCCCGACTTTGGGGTCACACTGTTTGTCATCAAATTCGATGGCCACAAGAAGGAGGAGCTGTTGGGTGTGGCGCACAATCGCATCATGCGCATGGATCTGAATACGGGAGATCACATCAAGACGTGGCGTTACAACACGATGAAGGCATGGAACGTTAACTGGGGCATCAAGTGCATGATGATTCAATTCCACGACGAGAACGTCGTCTTCTCTTGCCTCTCCGCCGACTGCAAGGTGGTGCATGAGTTCATCGGCGGCTACATTTTCATGTCGATGCGCTCCAAGGAGAACAATCAGACGCTTAACGAGGAGATGTTCCACAAATTGACGGGCGGCTGGTCGTAAAAATGCACGGCGAGCACAAATTTCTGATTTGTTACCTTCTCTCACTTTGTTCGAGGAGAGAATTCAAAACAAGTGCCAAGCACAAAAACAAAACTAAAAATTAGAAGCAACAAAGTGTCGCATGTTTTCAAATGGTAACAGCATTAATTGATTTGTGTGCGTGTGTATCTGTGTCAGTGTGTAAATGTTAAAATAGGCAATAGTGTGTCATGCTATTGTTGTCAACGTTAATATCTAGACTAATATATATGTAATACTTTGTAATACAACCCACGTTGTGCCTTCTATACAATCTTTTAACCCCCAAGTCAAGACGCATTTTGTCGCATGTCCAAAAAAAAGTGTGCCTACTAAAACAACAACAAAATAGAAAAAAAACGTGTTTTCGTTATCAGTTTATCAGTGTGTAATTGAAGTTCGGATAGCATATTAATAATTTTATACACTCGCCAATTTTTGTACTACAAAAGAAAAAAAAAAGAACTAACCAGAAACATTTTTTACATATTGTATATTTATTAAAACAAATTAATAAGAGCAAATAAATTATTTTATATGTTTTTAATGATCGTAAATTGTTCGCATTCTTTTTCGTCATCTCCGAGATATGCAGCGATTACTCATTGAGGGGCGTGCGCGTCGTTGACGACGTCGCCGCAAGTCTGTGTTGATGCAACAAACATTCCCATTTCTCGTATAAAGCGTGCTATTGTTATTAATAACATTTTCAATTGAATTGATAAGGCCAGACAGACGTTGTTGCTGCCACCATCAACAAATATTTACACAACTTGTGAAGCGGGCAGAGGGGAAGCGGATTATGCGCAAGATATTCGAGTGAATTAAATCTACATTCATGTGTGTGCCGCTGATTGATGACTTATGTACGTATTTGCGGACATGGTAATCATCATAAACGGGTGTGCTGTCGCTTACTCGACAGCACAACTTCTCCCAAGGTCAGCAGATCTGGAGTTGCTGTAATTTAACTCAATTAACCGCAAGGTTCAAGTGCATGCAACAACTGCGCGCCAATTGCTTGAATTTCAAATTTAAGAGTTATCGAAATTAATCGCTTATCGAAAAGTTCGTTACATCTGGCAGCCTCAATGCACGTCGAAGCGGCCACACCATATAGCAGTATATTTATTTATAAAGGTGAATTTTTAAATTCAGATAACGGTCACACTGACCGCATGCGGCCAGCTGAAAAATAACAATTTGCAAGTATTACATTTAAATTGCAACAGTAACTGAAATGGACGACACCGACGATCCCATTGTGGAGGAGATACCAGTATTTCTATCCAAGCATCTGCAGGACCAGCTCTACTTGTTCCAGTACCCCACCAAAACCTGAAATTGCCAACCACGACGATGCTGTCGTCGTCAACTGTTGTGTGAAACCTTTCACGCAGGAAGTCAAAGTGGATTTCGGCCTCAATCTCGAGTCTAAGCACTACGATCGCTTCAAGGGCGAACAATTCGCAGTGGCTGCCGATGGCAAGAACACTTATGGTGCTGTGCCCGCCAAGGGAGCCGAGAGACCCACATATAAGCGTGGCATTATGGATAAGCAGGCGTTTACAAGTTCACGCTCTCTCACTGACATCTCGAAATACGTGGTGGGCATTTACACGGAGGATAAGGAGGTGCATCTGTCGCCATTGGCAAGCATTGTGCAACTGAGGCCTTCGCTCACCCACTTCGACAAGGAGGACAAGCGACGCAAGCAGAACAAAAGGCACAAAACGATGAGATGGATGATGAGGAGGTTGCCCAGCAGGTGACGGTGAAGTTTGCACGTGGCACCGGCGCTGGCGCCGCGGCTGCCAAGAAAACAAAGGAACAGCGAGGCACCTACGATAACTTTGTGCAACGCATTGTTGAGGAACCGTGGTGCGAAACCTATTGGCATGCAAGGAATACGCCGACAGCGGAGCTGGAACGCCAGAAAATGTTCTGCACAAATCATCAGTCGAATCAATCGCTGGCGTTGCCATCCCGCGAGTATCTGAACAAGCTGCTGCCACACGATGAGCACATGCAACAGGTTGACGCAAACAGCGTGTTGCCAGTTTATAACAAGGCCATGTTGAAGACGATGCCGCTGCTGGAACAGCTGCGTGTGCTGCTCAAGGATGCCAAGCTGCTCTCGTTTGCCGATATCCTCCACATTCTGACTGAGCACATCGATCCGCATGTGAATGCGGACAAAGTGCTGGCACTATTACCTCAAGTTGGCATCTTGTTGCACGGCAACTGGGCGCCCAAGTCGGAGGTCGTTTATCCCGAGAAGATGCTGTCGCATGCAAATGGTGTGACAGCGGAGCAAATGATTCGAGCCAGGGATTACATAGTAAGTGATTAACAGAAGCCTCTTTTCCACAAGATCCATGTGATTTACATTTATTTTAAAATCGATCACTTTGTTCAGTTACTATTCACATGCTAAAATATCGATATATTGCAACAACTTATCGAAACTTGCAGCTCACCTTTGCTAGTCAGTGGGCGCCATTTTTGAATTGTAACAGCTTGCTACTCAGAACTTGTTTACATTCTGATCAGAAGTGGAAATAATTTAAATTTTATCTTGCAGCTCTTTAGATTCTCACGCACCTCGTTCCTGTATCGCAACCAAGTCATGACTGCCACTCAATTGCCACCCGCCGAAACTCTGGATGTTCTGAAGACTGTGGCACGCGTAACCGCTACGAAACGTTGGGAGCTGCTTCTGCCCCCAGATAAGGAGTTTGAGCAGAAGCATGTGGAGCTAGTGCAGCGTCAGGAGCTGCATTGGCGTGCTACCGAGCAGATGTACAGTGAAATGGATTGGGCCAAGGAAACGAAACGTGTGCGCAAGCGTTCCACGCGTAAAAGTGAATCGCAGCCATCAACTTCAGCAACGACAACGACGATGCCGCCTCCTGCGATGCATTTGTCCGCAACTGAAACGTAGCATCTACTAAACTGTTCCAAATAATAAAATAAAAGATATTTGTTAACAAGATTGTTTCTAATCAGTTCGAGTACACTGTTAAAGCTGCTCTAGTAAAATATAGTTGAAGTTTTACAGTTTGAGGCATACTGCAAGGGCTGCCTAGCATAAGCAACAGTTAACATACATAAATGTAAGCTGTACAGTTTGATGAATACAATTTAATTTAAAATCATTTATTTCCTGAAGAGCCATAAATTTGAGTTATAAGTTTAATAAATAAAATAATTGACTTTTCGAAGTCATTTTAAGTAATTGTTTAATAAACCTTAGATACTCTTTGAAATGTTTAAAAGAATACATGTTAAATGCGCCCGATAAAAATACGCATAACATTTTATCGACCGCACATCCCATTTGAGTAATGGCATATTGGATTTTAAAGTTGTGCATTTATGAACGCAGCAGGTTTGGTCACTCTATGCCGCCGTATTCGTATTCGTCTTCGATTCCGAAGCACAAGTCGCTCGCTCGTCGCTCGCGCATGTGACGAAAATCCGAAATTTGAAAGAGTTTGTTCAACAGCCAAAATAACACACACCGACGCAGTGCAACAATAAGATCAAAATATTCCAAAGCGAAATCAAATCAAGTGAATTTCAATTTGTTAAGTGCAAGAAAAAGAATATCAAGTGAATTTAAAATCAAAGCAAACTGCGACTGCGGCGGCGTCGCTTTCGTGCCTTGTTGTCTCCGTTGTGTTGTTCTTTCTCATTCGCTTTTCTTCTTGACTTTTTTCCTGTGCTTGAGCGTGTGTGTGTGTGTGCGCGAGTGTGTGTGTTGTGTTCTCCCCATCTCGCTTGCTCTGCGGTGGCGGCGGTCGCGAGTGCGTTTGCGTGGCGCGATGTTCGCTTTTAAGCCATAACATAACAACAAAATACGAAATACGAAAAAAGTGCATAGTGTGTGTTTGTAGAATATTTAAGACAATGTCGGAGGCCGAACACAAGACCTTGTCACCAAAGCGCAGCGAGCCTGACGCTCCGGAGCAACATCAACAACAACAGCAACAGCTGCTGTTGCATCAAACAACTCAATCGCTGCTCATGGCCAGCTCAATGCTCTGCCCCCTGCCACAGTCACAGCCCCGCCCACTCAATGTGGAGGATTTGGTGCACGAGAACAATGTGCTGCACGCCAAGTTGAAGGAGCTGAGCATCGAACGAGATCGTCTGCTCTGCGAGGTGGCAAATCTACGCTTGGAGCTCGACATGTCCGAACTAAAGCGTCTGCCCCTCGATTTGGATGAGGGGTGAGTACAACTACTTTATGCTTAACTTGTTTCTAGAGGGGGGCACTGACAGGGGGTACTGTGACTACTGAGTCACAGTGTTGTTGCGTCATGTCCTGCTCTCGACCCAGCTGTCAAATTGGTTTTTGCAAAGGCTCTGAAAAAAATGCTACGACTTTTTCCTTCAACTTCTTTCTGGTTTTTTTGCAACCCCTTTTCATGTGCAATTTCTTAGTGTGCGTGACACTGGTGGCCAAAATATGGTGCCAACTTTCGATCGAGGCGAGCATTAAAAAGTGTGCCTGTTTCTTTTTATTACCTTAATTGTTTTTTCTTTCCCTTTTTTTTTGGGTTTTTGCAACTCTGAGTCAGAGGCCGCTGTTTTTTTTTTTTGTTTTTTTTTTCGGTATGTTTCGTTTGCTTTTATGCTTATCGTTTCCCCTGCCATTTGTTTGCTTTGCACTTCGACGTCAATACACACGCACACTTGTACAAGTGTGTTTGTGTGTGTGTGTGTAAGTGTGTAGTTTTCACCTTATCGTATGCGCCTAGTTGATAAGCGACTTCGCACTGTGCTAGACAAAGACTCAGTACACAAAACGGTTATCGATAAGCAGACCGAAAATTTATAAAAACTAGGTATTTACCAACGGAAATTCAATGGCAAGTTTAGGGCAGCTGCACATCGAACTTGTTGTTGTTGTTATTGCTATCGATGTTGCTAGAGATGAGCGTGCTGCGGGTCGTGCCAAGGGTATCTGCTTTGCCCTGACCCAAAAAGCACGATAAAAAAAGTCTCAAATATTACGATATTGATATACGCTTTAATTGACGTCAACACGGTGAATTCTCTCTCACATTGTCTCCTTCAATTGTTGAGATAATGTGAGCATGAAGGGCAAGTGACAAACATGGATGATCAATTAATCTACATGAAATTATATTAAAATGTTGACGGTGCTTGCTCTTTAATTAAAAGCTCTCAAAATTTGGCAATAAAATTTCCTCAAATTTCGGAGAATTTCTGCTCAGAAAAGACGCTTATTATTACTTTAGAAATTGGTATGAAATAGTACACTTTAATTTATATTAGTATACTTGGATCATAATCTTCATGAAATTATTTAAAAATATATACAGTGGCTGACATTCAATTAGAACCTCTTAAAATGTAACAGTGAAATATCGCCAAATTTTTGAGAATTTATGCTCATTATTATTAATTTAGAAATGTTAATGAAATAGTAAACTTTAATTTAAAATACTTGGATAAAATTATATTAAAATATATACAGTGGTTTCCATTCAATTAGAACCTCTCAAAATTTGACAGAGCTTGCTAATGAAATATCTTTAATTTTGAGCTTAGAACAATTTGTTAGGGTTAATGCTCAGCAAATTATTAATTAAATAAATAAAAAGTAGACGTCAATTTAGAAAATCATTAATCTGCATTAAATTAGTGGTTGCTATTCACTTAGAATATCGTGAAACTTGAGACTAAACGATTTTGAGAGAACTCATGCTAATGCGGAAATAATTGGCTGTTAATTAAAAAGTTGGATGGCAAATAAATTTGACAAATGTTAATAAATATTAATGCTTTATTTCTAAAACAGAAAAGCAGTAAAATATTTGAATGCGCATTGATAATGTGAATAAAGTGTCGGCATTGTTGATGATCAATGAATAACAAATTAAATAATAATGCGTGGGTGCGTTTTAATTGTAGATTCTCCAAAAAACGAATCAGAATATCGTAAAACGCTGTTTCGAAATTTGTTTTTGCCACATACTACAAAAATTAGCCAATGCTAATAAAACGAAGATAAACTCGAGCATAAATCTGCCATAAAATTGCATAATTAAACGAGCTATTTAAATCATATCTGTGCAACATTTAAATATTTAATGTAATTATAGTTTAGTCCCACGCTGCCATCGCTAGTAAATGAAGAACTTAGTCGCAGATTAGTTGTAGTAAATGCAATGCAAACACGCAAAGTACAAAAGATAAATTGGCCAGAGACACATATCGACATTGAAATACCCAACGATGGAAAATAAAATAAAGATAGGAAGAATTAAAGTTAATTGAGGTAGAGGAGGGGAATATTTGTTTTGCCTTGTGGTCATGCCCAGCGTTGAACCCGTTTAAGCAAATAAACGCAAGTGTTCAGTTATCTCTAACCGTTGTTTTTGGCTGCCCGTTTAACCTCGCCAAATAAAATTACCAAAAAACTAAAAATACAAACTGAAATTTTAAAGAGTTGAAGCTGAGAGGCAGAAGATCAGACGGCAAAGGTTCTTTTTGGAGTTGTTGTCTTTTTGCATTGTTCACCTTCGCACAAGCATTAAATAAAACAAAACGCAAACGAAAAATGAATAAATACGAAAAAATAAAATGAAAAAGAAAAAACAACAACATTAAAAACTACATTCTCAAGATGAAAACGTTGAAAATGCGCGGGCAGCTCAAATGAAGTTGTTTGTGTTGCTTTTGTTGTTGTTGCTGTTGTGGCTGCTGTGGTGTTGTTTGCTCTGCTGTTGTTGCTGCTTTTGGTCAGCCAACACAATTCACAATGTCGTTGGCTTTTCGCCTAGTGCCGCTGCTGTCAGTCCAACAACTCATTAGCCAAGTTATCATCATCTAATAAAGCTAAGCTCAGCCTGCCGGCCAAAACAACTCCGGATGGAAATGGCTGTAAAAAAAACTCTGAAAAAAACTCAACGAACAAAAAAAGAAAAACATTTGCCCATTTTAAAAATGTCTGTCGAGTGCGATAATTAAGCAAGTTGGAGAGTCTATTAATTTCATACGCCCCTTTTAAGCTGCTCATTAGAGTTGGAAATATGCGAAAGAAAGAGAGGGGGAATAAATGAATGATAGCATGTTAAACAAAGGGATGAGCAACGGTTTTCGTACCACTTAATGAGTGAACACTGTGCCAAAACTACTATTTAACAGTTAAAGATACAGAATAGATAAAGAAAGAGAGACAGAGAGAGGAGAATTATTGGGAAGTCAATAACTTGGTCAAAGAACTTGGCGAAAGGTGAATATGTAGATCAGTCACATAATACTGCAGATAGGAGAGCTGCGTGGTAAATGCAAAGCAAATAAATGATAATTGTGCTTGTATGCTAGATACACACTTAAACCTAAACATATATAAGACTTATCTTGTGTGTTCCATAGAAATAATGTCAATTGCTATGCATGACGCAACAAGGAAAGAATAGATTCTACACATGAGCAATTATTAGATAAGTATTTGCACATTGCCGCCCCATTTATAGAGTGTGGAATTTAGAATAAAGTGTAGATACTAATTGTTATAAAGTCAAATTTTTGGAGCTGCGTTTTTTCTGATTTTTTTTTATTAGGATATTGTTAAAAAAAATTCCCAATTTATAGAAATTGTAAATCAGAAAAGATATTATTATTAAATCAAATTTTTTGAGGTTAATTTTCTTGTTTTATAGAAATTTGCCCTTTTTATAGAAGTTAGGAAAAATATTTCAAGATTGGTATCATCATAAAATCAACTGTTTAGAGGTTCATTTTTTCATGATTTTTCATTATAACTACAGTTAAAGAAATTTTCCATTTTATAGAAGTTAGGAATTAAGAAAAATATTTATAGATAACATATTTATTATCAAATTTTTTGAGCCTTTATTGTTTTTACATTAGAATAAGGAAAACAAAAATCCCTTTTTAGAGAAATTAGAAATTGCGAAAAAATATTAATAGGTATTTATTATCAAATTAGCATACAGTCAAACAATTTTCCTTTTTTATAAAAATTAGAAATTTGGAAAAATTATTAGTAGATTTTTAATATAACAAAATCAAAATTTTCTAAGTAGCTCATTTGAAAGCTAATTTCTGATAAACATAAATATTTATCCATATTCTAGAAATTTAGTGACTAACTATTGAAAAATGTTTATACACAATAATATCGTAAGATTACTCTGCAGATATTTCAATAAATTTTACTACACAGAAATTATTTTCCAAAAGTTCAACATTTCTAGAAAATATATGTAAATTGGCAACCAAAATTTCTTATGAAATATACTACATTTGAATATTATTTCTGGGAAAATTTTTAATAAATTAAATAGCTGAAATGATTGCACTATATTATAACGTATGTGGGAATAACCAAAATATTTCTTAGAGCTATTTCTGTTTGAAATATCTGAGCAATGAAACAGATTTTATTTATTCGTTCAACCCATGACATATTTTATTGGTTTGTAAATCTCTTCAATACTTTATTTCTCTTAATTTATTTTTCTATATTTAAATGACTTGGAAAAACGTTCTTCATAATTTTATGAATGATTTGTTAACAGTTTGCTAGAGTAAAAGATTTGATGTTCTAGATTTGTATTCTTTTATTATCTAGATTTAGATGTATTTCTTTTTCATTAGTAAAAGTGTATTTTATGGTCGGTGTCGGTGATATAATCTCCGCTTCGCAATGATAAGTATCTTGTTAAATTTAGTGGTTAGCTTATACTTATAATTTTGATGGTTTTTTTTTTCTTCATTTGCATGCAACATTTGTTTGTTGGGCGTCGACGTTGTGGCACCTAATTTTAAAACATGCGTGCAGCAAATGTTGTTTCTTCTCGTGGTCGTGGTTGCTGTTGCTGTTGGCTTTTAATTAAAAGTTATGCTAAATGGACATGCACTGTAAGAGTTGAAGTGAGGTAGAAGGGGGAGAGGGAAAGGGGGGAAGCACAGTGCTGATCTAAGCGCTGAACACTCGAGACAGACAGCGAGTTGAGTCTGTGGGAGCCAAGTGGAGTCACTCCCCCTCAGTCTCTCCTCTCTATCTCTGTGTTTGACTAGACAACAATACGAACTCGTAAACATACAGATAATTATTTATTACGCATGCAATAAACAAAATATAAAACACTTTTCTCATGAGCTGCCCGAAATACAACAAAAAAAAACAACAGTTTTTCAATTGAAAAATGAGATCATCGAGCGAGCTGCAAAAGCAACCAAACAGCAGCAGTGGCAAAAGAATAATAATTAAAATCACTTGTCTATATCATTTTGAAATGTTTAATAAACAATGCCACTGGCGTCTCAAGCTATTGCCATTGCTATTGCGGTTGTTATTGCTGTGCTTGGGGCCTTCGCTTCACATGCGAATTTCACTTGCAAAAAATAAATATGAAAACACTTTGCAAGCAGTCAGCTTAAGTCTTAAGTCTTTGTGGATTAGTTTTGACTGTGCACAACAAAAAAAAAAAGGCACAATGTAATCAATTTACGGGAGACATTTTGCATTTCTTGTGTGTTGCTTGAGCTTCGGCGGCTTTGACGATGATTGATGGCCATGTAAATTGAACTGTAACTCAACTTGTAACAGTAACTGAGACTGAGACTGTGACTTAAACTGAAACTGGGAATGCGGCTCGTTATCGTCTCCTACAACCAACTTCCGACTCGTGCAGCATTGTTATTGTTGCTGTTTCTGTCTGCTGCTTGACAAGCTCGTGGACAATACAACTCGCCTAACTTGGCCATAACACACACTCAGAAACACGGTTCACGATCATCACAACTTTGGTACAATTCCAATTCCAATTCCAATTCCGATTCCGTATTTCATTCTGGTCGCGCCTGCGCCATGATTGACCCAAAAATGGCAAAATTCACAATATGGGATTCGTTTTTTGCTTTTATTTCATTATGGAGAGAACTAACGAAGAAGAAGACACGCTACTCGAATACGTCTCTAGTTATGGTCAGCAGTTACAGCAGTTTATAATGAGCTAACTAAGCCTATTGTTCTAGTTTTGGCAAGATTTTTGTTGCCAAATTTCGACTGAGTTTTAACCTTAACCCTGATATTAGGAAGTTCGAATTTGAAGCTGACTTGTGAATTGTTTATTTAGCAGTTTTGCAAAGAGAAATCAATGGTGCAATATGTTATGTTGTTAAGTTGACTAAATATCAACAACTTGATTTTAATCAAGACTTGCATAGAAAAAAGTTCATAGAAACTTGCAGAAAAGCTCTACACACGATGTTTTGTATCATAGAATAGGACAGAATAGAATAGGTAGGTAGTATAGGATAGGATACAATAGGATAGGATAGGATAGGATAGGATAGGATAGGATAAGATAGTATTGGATAGGATAGGATGGGGTAGCATATATTAGTATAGGGTAAGATAAGATAAAATAAGAATAAGATGGGATAGGATAGGATAAGATAGTAACCTAGTTAGTATAAGGTAGAGAAGGATAGCTTAGGTTAGGTAGGTATAAGATAGGATACGAATACGGTCATCTTATGACGGCAACCCTTTCAAACTATTTCAAAATCATCATCAATGTTTTATTTCTTAATATGATAGGATAGGATACGATAGGACAGCATAAGAAATCATAGGATAGGGTGACATAGGGTAACATAGGATAGGAAAGGATAGTATAGGATAGGATAAAATAGGATCGGATATATTATATATATAATAGGATAGAATAGAATAGAATAAGATAGAATAGCATCATAGGTTAGGTTAGTATAGGGTAGGATAGGATAAGATAGAATAGTTTAGGTTAGTATAGGATAGGATACAATATGAAGATGGAAAACCTTTTTAACTCTTTCGAAATCATCAGCAATGTTTTCATTCTTAATCATAGTAGCTTAACTTATAAAGTTACATGTAAAGATAAGTTCTATCTTTAGATTAACTTACATTATTCATTTTCCACGAAGTCTTCAGTTTCAGTTTCATTTGCATTCTTATCTCAATGTCTTCTATAATCTCTATAAGCTGCACATGTCATAAAGATGTAAGTGTCTGCTAGTATATGTCTGATTGTATGACTTGAGAAACACCTTCCACAATATGTTTTCCTCGTCGGATAAGATAAAAAAAACTGTCTCTTCTTTTGTCATATTACAATGTGATGTTCTTAAAGCGGAAGCTGACTAAAGACGGGTGCAAATGGCATTATCTGTAATCGCATCATCTATAGTTAGCTGTGAGATATGGCTATGGAATGGATTGTGGAAAATCTCAAGGAATGTAAAGTGACAGCCACTTCCGTTCTAGGGCTTTTGCAATGCTCAGCAGCTGCAGCATTTACTTTGTGGCAGCTTTTTCTTGCCGTAATTTCCGACATTCTTCAACTTTTTTTTTTGGGGTCAACTGTTGAGGGCGCGTGTCTCTGGAAGAAGTCTCGAAGTCGTCAATCAATTAACGACTGCGCAGCATAAAAATCGAGCAAAAATTTCTTTCAAAACAGCAATTAAAAAGATGCAATGTGTGTTTATTTTCTTCTTTTCTTGTTGTAAAAATTATAAAAACATTAAAAAACGACAAGAATGAAAAACGAAGAAAAATGAGAGAATGAAAAATATATGTGCTTTTGTTTTTGGGCATTTGATTTTCTTTTTTTATTTTTTTGTTGGTTGTTGGGCTCTTCTTGTCTTTTGTACATTGACCCAAATTCAATGCGCCATCTTCCCCTCAGGGCTATGAGTGCGTACTTCCTTCAGCTTACAGCTGACCCCCCGATTGGCCACGCACCACGCCTCAAGCTGCTTGCCGCTTGCTGCTTTCCTCTTGCCTCATGCCTCATGCAGCAGCACGTCCCAATTGCGTCTGGTGCCAAGAAAATGCGTCGTTGCTTAATTTCCACACACACACACACACTCATACTCATACAGCTTTGCCCCCTTCTCTCTTTGTTTTCCCCCTTAGACACTTTATCGGTTTTTGAGTGCAGCGACATCAGCAGCAACAGCAGCTTCCTCCGTCTCTGCCTTCGAGTTCCCCCGCATATTCAAATTTAATTTTTCGAAAATTAAAAGCACGTCAATTCAACAGCTGTGCGAGTGTGTGTGCGTGTGTGTGAGCGTGTGTGTGTGTGGGCGCTTTGCGATTTATATTTTTAGGTTTATTTTTTATTTTTTTTGGGCGACAAATACAACTTGCCACCGCCGCTCATCACTCATCAGCGGCAGCTCTTGGGGCTTGACCTTAGCTCTCTCTCTCTGCAACCTCAACTCGCCAACGTCAACGGACGCAGCCAGCGGCAACGCGTCTCCCCCTCTTCCTCCCCCCTCTCTGTCTTCGTGCTGTGCGCAGTCGCCAAGTGATTGGTGCGTCAGCGTCGTCAGCGTCGTCGCAACGGCGCCGCTTGAGACGCATTCAGCAAAACGCCCACAATAAATACACACGAATATGAATATAAAATTTATATGTATTACCAACAACACACACTCAATCGATCGACTCGTATTTTGTGTATTAATGCCGTGTTTATGTTTATTTCATTCATTCAACCAAATTACAAATAAAAAGCGAAATCGAAAACGACAAAACGTGAAACGAAACGAAAACTGAAAAACATGCAAATTGAAAGCGAATTCAGTTAGCTCAACGCTTTAGCGCTCTGACCCAAGCACTCCAACTTGGTCAACACCAAGCTGACCAGCTAGCCAGCTTGGCCAAGAGACCAAGAAAAACCACGAGCAACCAGTCAACCAGTCAACCAACCAGAAGATAGCCATTTACGTGGCCCATTAATCGATTGTCAGCAGCGTCGTCATATAGCCTCCCTCCCTTCTGTCTCTTCACTCATCTCATCTCTCTGTCTTTCTCTCACTCTCAGTGCGCCCCCTCTCCCCCCTCGTTGGTCACTTGGTGTCGCTGCCCAGTGCTGACAACCAGTTGTTGAATTATACTCTAATAAGCGAGACGAGCATGCTGAATTTTTAATAAGGGGAAGCGTAATTGAAGTAATGCTGATAATTTAATTACGTTTTGGATATTGTTTAATATTGAAAGATGAATAAACTGCCTTTCATCTGCTGCTTTGTAGTTGATCAGATCTATATACGGTGGAGAGTAAAATTAAGAGTATGTTCACTCGGCGTCTTTCGTTATCCATTAAATCATAATCACACAAGCAAACTATTCTATGAATTCTATGAGAAGGAAAATATTACTTGCGTCTCTAATCTATATTATTAATCTGCTGCGGTTTGTAGCAATTAATTTATAGAAATACTTTAAAAATATACCTGCTTGTGTAATTTATTTGAAGAGTATCAATCTATACTATATATTGTGAGTAGAATACATCAAGTTCTTAGCTCTTTCTTTTACATTTGTAATTTAAATATTCTACAGCAAAATTATATAGTATAATTATATACTAACGAGAAATTCGAATACAATTCATTCTCAATTTCTATTTCTTATCTTATTTGATTAAGAAAAAAGCTTACAATACTTTCTCAATTTCTATTTCTAATGCTTATTTGATAGCAAAGATTCCATTGTCATTGTAAATTTTCCAAGTTTTACCTTTTTATACCCGGTCTGTTTGACTACAAGAAACTGAGCTACAAATATTTTGGAACAGCACTTTTTAAATAAATATACCAATTATATATTTCGGTATGTTTCAGTATTTTATACCTGCTATCCGTGTGTCTATACTTATAAGATATTGAGCTATATTTTTCGGGACAGCACTTTTGAAAAATATATCGGTATGTTTCAGTATTTTCGGTATTTTATACCTGTTATTCGCCTGTCTGTCGTCTTTAAGAAATTAAGCTAGAATTTTTTCGGGAGAGCAGTTTTTAAACCAATATACCAAATACATGTTTCAGTATATTTCAGTATTTTTGGTATTTTAATTTGGTATGTTTAAATGATAATACCGCACTGTTTTGATTCTAAGGAAAAAAAAATTACTCTTATTTTTATTTTCGTTCTTGCACCAAAAGAAACTAGAATTGAACTTTATATTTTTATCAAATGAATATATTTCAAAAGTGATTTTTCTTGCATTCCCTTACTTGCATTTATAATAATCACTTAACTTCTGGCTTAACTTTCGATCATGTCATCACGACATTTTCAAACATTAATAGCCACCACAAATAAAAATAAACTATTTTACTTTATTGAAATCGCTTTCTATAACCATAAGTTGTCAGAGTCAATAAAATATATTTGAGCATAATAATCAAACACTCTCGAGGCGTGTTATCGATCATTATTTACTTGTTAATATTCATGGCCATTCACTCTTTGATTGAGGCAGACGCATTTCCAAAGTATTCACATGTTTACAAACACACACACTTGAAACGAAGTCGCAATCAATAAATGCATTTTCCATGTGAATCAACAATTTCTATTTTCAAAGTTGATTTAACAGGCGTAATCTGGAAATTGAAACCCAGCTTGTTGCCCCGGATTACAAACATTGAGTGCATTCAAACTTCGAGCAGCGATTTTTACTTGTGTGATTTCTAGTTACTGACTATTTTGTAGCCTTTGTAGTTACTGCAATTGTTGTTAGTTGTGTTGTTATTGCAGTTGCAAATGTTGTTTCTACTTAGTTGCTCGTATTATGACTCTCTTTGGTGTAACATAGTTGGCTGTTTAGAGAGTTGAACCGAGCTGTGTTTGAGTTGAGTTGTTGTTTTTTGCCTGCCTGCCGGACTTGTGATTATATTACACTGCAGTGTCGACTTGGTTTTGCGGTATAGAAATCATCATCATAGCTGCAACAGCAATATTGAGAGCAGACCTGGGCATCACATCAACACGATGATGATTGAGTTCAACGTGTTGCCGTGGGAAGACAAACAAACATAAACTAAACGTTTATATCGATTCACAAACCAGACAGACATCACCCACAGCTAGAGGAGCAGGAGCGAGTCTTTGCACATGCTTGTTGCATGCCACATTCATTGGCACTTTCATGAAAATTAAGTTAACGTTAATTGCGTCTACAGCACCCCCAACACACACACACACCTTTACTCTTGCTGTCTCGCTCTATTTTAATTACGCTACCCAATTAACACAGCTTGGTCTCCTACCTCCCACCTCCCTCCTCCACCCCCTAACTCCAGTCTAGACGTGACAAATTGAAGCAATCGCTTGATTCCCGAAATGTTTTTAAAGTCTCAATTCGTGTTTGTCATATTAACAAAACATGCAACAGACTCTCCAATAACTAAGCCAACAAGCGCCCCCACACACACACATACACCGATATATATGTAAATATACACGGTCCAAAAACAACATCAAGGCAACGCAGATTTTTCCTTGTGGCCGCCGCGTCGCAAACGCTCTAAAAATAGAGTTTAACAAACTGTAAAAGTATTCATTCCACCACATACAACGCACCCAAAAAAAAAATAGCAGCAACAGAGAAGATGATGAAAAATATATACTACAGTGGAAACACTCACGAGCGCACTCACACAATGACACATTGGGGATGACGCGTTGATGCAACCAAAACCGCCTCCGACAGTGTGTATGTGTCAGTGTGTGTGTGTGTGTTTAGTTATGGCTGTTGTGCCCATTTCATTTCTCTCATTCTCATTCTCTAGAAAAGTCGCTTGCAATTTTTCGCAAATATGCAGCACAACAAAATCTCAGCACACTTTTCCTACGCCTAACGAAACGTCATCGTCCTGTGGCGCTCACTTCAACTTCCCTTCCTCTCTCCTCTCCTCTTCTTTCGCTGCAGGGCCTCTCTTGAGGGCTCTAGCTGCAGCGTAAAGGGAGTGCAGACTGAAGACGCGGTGGCGAAGGCGTTTTGCATGCATCTTTCCCAGTGGAACAGCGCTCGGCCCAATGGCACTTCTTTCAATGCGTTTTTCTCCTCTTTGTTCTTGTGCAGCGTCTGTTGAACTCCTGACTGAAGCATCTTCACTTTGAGATGCAGCTTGAGAGCTGCAAAATAGCTTCAGTTTTGAGATGGGAGGACTGTCTGATATTCTGAAATATGTAGAACCAATTTAACAAACTAAACTTTAACTTTTAAGTATATGCAATAGTTAGATCGTTTCGTAATAAACTTTCAATTCAACTTAACTTTATTCATTATTTAGATCGTTTGGTAATCAACTTTTGAGTTCAGCAAGTTCACTTTCAGCATTCATATTTCATAATTTATATATAAATCTTCTTTTCAAAATAGAATAAAACATTCTTGAATCAAGATTTTATCTCTTAAAATAAGAAGTTTTTAATCTTACACCGCATATTCAGCATACAAATCTTGATATAATATCTTCGATCTTAACAAGATTGTTTTTTGTTAAGATCGAAAGAAACTTAAATCAAGACTTTTCAATCTAGATTTTTCTCTCTCAGTGTACTAAATGAAGCCAATACTAAAGTAAGGAAAGATCATAGAAGCCAATACTATAGTAAGGAATCAACAAGTACTGTAATATTTTATATTTCTAAGTTGACAATCTATGCATATAATTAAGATACAAGAAATTTAACTTATCTACTAGATGGCTTCAGAATTAACAAGCTCAACATGTTCGTGTCTTAGATAAGTTGTCAATATCGTATATGAATATCTACAATATTTTTATTCTTCAAGTCTATCAATATCTTACATCAATATCTACAATATTTTTATAGTCCATGGCAAACTAAACTTCAAAGTTCTAGTTAAAGATTAATTTCAAAAATTTGAAGTAGGAAAATCCGATTTAGCAGCCAACAATTATCTCTTCAATGAAGTTTCACCGACAAAACTATCGAAGTTTGAAAACAAATCAACAAGTTCCACTTCTGCCATTGTCATACTTTCATGGCAATTCTAACGCAATCTCCTGCTTTGTGCTCAGAGTTTTCTACAACTACAAAAAAAGCAATTGAAATTGATAAGTTCAAGTGCAAATAACGCAGCTATCTAATAAACGAAACACTCATTTCCACTCCCAACTGGCTAATCATTATTACTCAGACAAGTGCAAGAAATTGAAAAGATAGTAAAGTAGAAAGATAATCTAATTAAACTCGGGTTGAGCACGTAAAAAAGTGCTTGATTAATAACATGCTCATAAAAGTATAAGAATAAAACTGATTTAACATATTCTAAACTATAATTAGTTGGAATATTAGTAATCTGAATTTAAATAATAAATGAATAAAAATACAACTGATTTAACATATTCCAAACTATAATTAGCTAGCATATTAAGTTGCCATTATGTTGTAATCTGAATTTAAATAATAAATGAATAAGAATAAAACTTATTCTTAACTTTAATTAGGTGGAATATTAAGTTCTCATTATTTTGTAATCTGAATTTAATTTGCAGTTAATGTAGAGCATTTAATAGTCCTTAATGACGTCGCCATGCGATTTTATAATGTGTCAAAGACCGTGTTTTGAGGCGCCTCCACCCCAAACTGCAACATGAAGTGCACTGAAGTTGCATGCCCCACTGCAGTCTCCCCATCCCCCGTTCCCCGCTCTGAATATGCGCGGCTCCCTCCTGGTGTGCTCTTTAGCGTTTGCTGACTTTTACACAGTTGACAAAGAACGACAGAGAGAGTGACTGAGGGAGAGACAGAGAGGGGAGATTGGCATGGTTGGCAGCTGCTCCATTTATACAAATTTTGCTCGCTGACTGACAGACAGAGAGACAGACATCTCCCTTTTCCCATTTTCCTCGAGAGAGAGAGTCGACTGCTTCTTAGGAATGCAATTCTTGATTATTTATTTATCATAATTAGCTGCCATGAGCAGCGAGTGCTAAATTTGCAGTTACATTCAGTTTAAGTACTGCACCTAGCTAATAACTTGTCATCTTCTTGGCAGCTGGATATGGAAACTTCTTTTGATTTTTCCAGACACACACACACAATTTGCCTACTCGAAGTTGGTCTGCAGCTTCATTTCCATTTTCCATTTTCATTTCGAGTTCATTTCGATGATAATTCTGTGAGTTGCTTTCAGTTGTTGTTGTTGTTGGGGCTGCTGCGCTTTTGTTTACACTTGATGCATTCTTTGGGTTTGTTTTGGCTTCTCATCTTTCAGCTTGTTTGTCTTAGCTTCAGAGGGGAGCAGCAACAACATCAGAGAGAAAAGATACAACTCAACAATTTTTATCTAGTTCAAAGTTGCATTTCTGATGCGTTGTCGTGCCACTAATGCGTTTGACCCATTTCAATTGGGGGGCGTGCACCCGAGAGCATGTTTCTTTCTCTCCCACACTCCAAACTCCACTTGTCTACACTCGTCTCCACTCTCTACACTCTCCACAGTGCAACGTGTCCACTTGTCGCTTCAAAAATTAATCCATGAGAAGCGCATTCACAAACTTTTGAACTTTGTTGTTGTGTTTTTTTCTTTTGCTCTTTTTCACACAATCAAATGCACAAAGAAACTGCCAAGAGGAATAAGGTTTATTTTTTCTTGTTGTAGCGGTGTCGTCTCACAATTGCAGTTTGCAGTTTGCTGCAGTTGCCAATTACCGCGATGTGTTGTTGATGCTGCCGATTATTAAATGCTTATTGCCGCGCGTCTAGTATTTGAAAAGCGCGCTCGTCTATTTAAGTCGACATCGAAGACGAACTCGAAGACGAAGTCGAAGGCAAAAGTCTCATTTGGGGGTAACCTCGCTGTGAGCGTCAAGTGCTTATTGTTGTTTGTTGGCTGGTTGCATTGCATGCAACGGGGCCATAGAAAGTGCAGACAGCAGTCGAGCAACCAACCCACCACTTCCCCCTGACACTCCCACACTCCCACACACACACTGCAATTGCCGACACTCGAGCACGCACGCAGTCAACGAGGTTCGAGGTTTGAGGGAAAGGAGTTCCCAAAAGAAGTTTTCAATTCGTCACTTTTTCTGGGTTTTTACTTCAATACATGTCTCTTGTTCACATTCAACTCGACGCCACTCGATGCCATGCGATGCAGCCATAAAAAAGAACCTAATAACGCCTGGGAATTGTGCGCCAAAGTGATTTATTATTGATGTCAGCCAAGGGTTTGTTTTCCGGATTAGAAAGATATGGATTATCTTCTGATAACAGACAGTTTTATTTTATTCTCTAAACTATTTGTTAAAGGTCTAGTTAAGAAAAGTATCTGAAGTGTTGAGCATAATCTTTTATGGTTTGATTGAAATTTAATGCGAGTGATGATTTAGATTGAAAACCTAATTAGTAACCAATTAGAATTTAGTCTTAAAGCAACTTTAGACTTTGATACAAAACAAAATTTCTTGTTATTTGTTTTTTTTTTTTTTTTATATGTTTGATATTTTTCTAGTAACTAGTGAAGTCAAATGTATTATATTTATTGCTATACTATATTTAAATTCAGTCATGGAATTCTTAGGAATTGTAAAGGGAATTGTTAAAGTTAGTAATTAGAATCCAATTTTGAAGAAACACCTATTGAATTGACTTATTGAATATAAGAAAATATTGCCTTAACAATAAATTTTTTTTAAATATTAAAAAAAACAGTAATTCGCATTTGTTAAAGATGCGCAATTAAAATTCCATATTTATCGATAAACTAAAACATCTGCATTAATGAATTGTTCCAACTGAGCTGTGATTCAATGAGAAATAAATATTACATTGTTATCGCTTGAAATGAGCTTAAAAATAGACGCTATGGTTTACCAAATCTATTTAAATTAATTTAAATTTAACTCCAATTAGTAATTAATAAGTGGGCGTGAAATAGGAATTTAAATTAATACATAAAATGTACATTGAAGAGATTGCTTGACTAACTCTAGGGTCATTTATTCTTATAATACCAGTTTATTACATTATTGATACAATACTCATTACTTGTCTTATTAAATGAGAACACAAGTAAGTGAAGTTAATTGGCTCAACTGGTAATGCGATTTCAATTAGTCATACTTTTCTTGCAGTGTACAATTTTCGAGCTGGCAACACTGTTTGCGCTCTCTTTGGCTTAGGTTCGCTCTCTGAGCGTTGCTCTCTCTCTCTTTGTCTCTTTTTGGGTTCACCCCGATTTTAGCAAATAAGGGTGGGCAATAAATTGCCCTAAAGTCTCTTGCCCTCTTGCGTCGTGCATCTTAAGGACTCCTCAGGCACTCAAAGCTGTTGTTGTCGTCCTTAGCAAACATTCCGGATTCGCTTTGCTCACGTTTAACCCAAAGGTATTGTGAACAAAATGTGTGCGACGGCATCCAAAGCAACCCCTAAAACAGCCACAGAGAGTGAGAGAGAGAGAGAGCGTCCCCCCTTTTGGCGCTCCAATACTCTCTCACTCATTCGCTCTCTCTCTTTCTGGTTTGCCTATAGCTATCTCGCTCAGTGACTGCGCTCGGCAAATTGTTGTTAATGGACTCGTTTTGCAGTTTTAATGATTTTTAATGCGCGCATAAAACTATTTAAGCGACAATTACTCAATGCAAGCGAATGAACTGAAGTTATTGGCCTGGTCCAATCAGCAAGTTGGCAGTACGACCAACAGAGAGAGGGAGAGAAAGAGAGGGAGGCAGTTAATTGACAGCAGCAGCTGTCCTGCAATGCAATTGCTGTGTTGCATAGCTGCAGTTGCAAATTGCCAAGAGTCTCTGGCAAAGGGACACGACACGAGTCGAAGCAACCACCCGGCCCAAAAAGTAAATGAGACGCAGCCCGAGACGAGACGAGACGCGACGAGACGAGGGAACATAGGAAAACAACCCGCACTCACATCTGTTCCATCTGCCAAGGGTTCTTACTCTCTCTTCGCTCTCTCGGAGGGTCGCTCTCTCTCACTTTTGGTGAGCAGTTGACGCCGCTTTGGCTCTGTCGACGCCTTTAGTAACGCTCCCAGCTCAGTAGCTCAGGAGCTGAGCGTAGCAGCCCCGTTGTAGTCAGTCTCGCCATACAGTTAGCCGACGTTAGTTTTTCGCCAGACGCTTTTCCGCCTAGCAACATTTTTCACATAAATATATACATCAACTTATTGTAGATCCCATGTAGTAGAGGCGCCACTTAGCGCTAGCTCTCTAGTGTTCTAGTGTTTTTCTAGTGTCTAGTGTGTCTCTAGTGTCTAGGGATCCCTGTTGAGATACAAGGTATCCTCGCGAGTGTCTCTCGGTGTCCCGTTTTCAGTTGTATTGTATTGTTTTTTTGTTTTTTGTATTTGTTTTTTCGTACTTTTCGCAAACGTCCCGCCCCCCGCCTACCTCCGTCGCTGTCGCCGTCGCCGTCGCAGTCGCCTGTGTATGTATTCGTTTGTCTGCGGCCAACCCCGGCAAATACATCGCCATCGTCGTCGTCGTCGTAGTCGTCTCTTGTCGCCCTCCTTCTGCCCCGCTGGGCGTTAATAATGCGATGAGATTGCTGCTAGTATATATGGCAGATATATATGTGGATTATAAATACTCGCTATAAGTACATATATGTAGTTTAATCGCGAAATTGGCTCAAAGTGAAGTGAAATTCTTTGCCCGCTTGCGTCTCTATTGATTTTTTCCGCAAAACACACATCTACTTCGACTACTACGTGTATCTATCGCTCTGGTGCCAAAGTGTTGTAAACCGTCCATAAAAGAATCTGAACCTAGTTCCACAGTAACCAAAAAAATAGTCAAATAACAAACACAACGACAACAACAATTCCGTTTCATTAGACACTGCCCACATTGCACTGAAGGGTCGCTGTCTGCCTTAACTAGCACGAAACTGAAACCCCATAAAACACAAATACATATAGTCTACGTATATAAAGGAAGTTATTTATCTATACACAATGAGCAGCTATACGGCCGCCCAGTACTACAAGACCACCAATATGATTACCTCCAATGAGATCTACTGGTAAGTGGAAAGTCCTTATCCTTATCCTTTTTTTCTTTTCATTTCTTTTCCTTAACTTGCGTTGCACTTGTGGGGCATCCTTCGTTCACAAAATTGCTCCATCTGACGCCCCCGCAAATGCGTCTAGCTGCCGGCAGTTCAAGGTTCGCCTTGACGAGGTCGCTTGTGACGCAATAAACGCCTACACACACAACCATCCGCATCCATCCACCGAAGCTGCAGCAGCAGCAGCAGCTGCGGCAAAAATCAATGACATCTCTGCTGTTTGTGTTTCTATGATTATTCCCCCAACTCCCTCTTGCTGCCTGCCCACACATAGTTGGCCCCACCCTCCAATTGGCCCACACACGAACTTCCATCTCTTGTGGGGATAACAACAAAAGGCAGCGACGACGACGCCCACCACATAAAACACCCACACAACAGTCCCAATGCACAATGCACTATTTCATCGAGTTGAATTGGATTTCATTCAGCGCAAAAGTAGGCAACACTTTTATAACCTGCCCACTTGACAGCTGCAAGTATGCTACACTATTATTAGTTACGCCGCAGCGCAAAAGTATGCTACGATTTTTTATTGCTGCTGCTGCTGTGGAATGTGAGTTCGGCAAAGTTGTGACAACTTTATGATGGAAATAGTCACAAAAATTGTGTTAAGTAAATACCTTTTGTGTGCAGTTAACTGGCAGCCGGATGTGACAGGCTTAGATTATTTCGAAAGCCCATTCAATTGGAAACAAAATCGATTATTTTGGCATGAAAATAAGCTGATATCCTTTTTCCGTGCACGCTCACGTTCTGTACTGTGTGGCCAACAAAATATATATATATATATATGTATATGTATTGGACATGTACATTTGCTAGCTGACAGTTACATAAAAAGCATAGCTACTAAAGCCTTGAACTCTGACATTTTGGCTACAAGCACATGACATACATAAGCACATTTGCATATATTTGTTCGATAGATACAAGTGCTGCTCGCTGCTCGGTTGCTCGTAGAAGTAGATAGATACATAACATACTATGGATACAGATAGTACTAGTAGCAGACGTAACGCTCAGTGACTCCCACGATGAGACACGCGCATACAAAATTCCATGATAAACACGTGATTATATGTACATAACTGTCAATAGGTCTTTCGAGTCAAATGCAAGTGTAACAGCGACTGACAACCATTATCAAGTCTTCGTTTCTTTACGACAATCGTCTAATTGGTGTATAGCATTTCCGCGGAAAAATAAACTATAAACCTTAGGGCAATTGATAGCACAGCGAAAGACGTGTGCGATATATAGAAGCAAACCCCGATTATTAATTCATAGTGCAGCTGGCATTGTATATTGTACTTAGACGTTGTTAAGGGTTAAGGGTTGTGATTTTTGCTGCCCTATTTCTTGTCTCGATAATTGCAGAAAATTGAACTTAATTATTGTTAAACAATTTGCATAACAAGCTAATTGATATGTACTGTAATTGAGTTGGCTCTCAGTTTTGTTTAATATAAAGTCGGTATCTTTTTCTTTTTTATTATGCTTGCGTCTTGCAATACGGCCATGACTGTTTTTTCTCTCTGCTTAAGCTGGCAATTATTATAATTATAACCACTTTTTTTGTTTGGTAATAATCAAAGTTAAAGTACTACAAAACAGACCTCAATAAATGACATAAAAGTTATTCACTATTTGTCCATAATAAAATCACAAAATTAAAGCCAATAAGGAAATGCACGCTTCACTGCAAACAAACAGATAGACGAAAGACATTAAACCAGACTTACTCATCACGTTGATAAATCACATAAAAACCAAACTAGATTTCACATTTGTGTTGCTATAACAAAAGTCAAACTAGTTAAATATATACTATGTGTGTGTTTATGCCTTGAGTTTTCAAAAGAGTGCAAAGAGTTCATTTTGCATATATCTACGGAACGAAACTAATGGAAGTTAGCACATTAATTGTGTACTTAGTTAGTAGCTGCTATTTAGCATTTAATCATCTGACATGTGGTTCAAGAGATCTTTCAGCAAGTCTCTCCGTCTCTCTCTCTCTCTCTCTCTCTCTCTCTCTCTCTCTCTCTCTCTTTTTGTATCTGTTTATCTATTTGTATCTGAAGTTTCAGCGCCCAGCTTTTGTTTCGAAAGTCATGCTATTTAAATATATTATTCCACTTGACTTTATTGCCTTTGTCTCGCGATGCAAATTTCAAGTTCAAAGTGTGCCTTTAATTGCCTCTAAATGATCTGATCCACGTGATCTAGCTTTTTCACTCTCTCTCCGAATACTTTTAGCCATCGTTTGCTAATTGAAAGTCAGGCTTTTTTATTTGGTGTTTTATCAATATGAAATCGGGCTGCGATTTCTTTGGCATCCGTCGGGGCGGTTTTAGTAGGCTTCTGGGTTTGTAGGCCTACGCAAATGTATTTACACATTCAGCCGAAAAGTCGACGCCGTCGACGAAGAGCATCAAGAAAGCATCTAAATTAACAAACTGAAAAACCAGTTAAGAAGAGTTGCAAACCAACCAACCGGCTGACGTCATGTGTGGGTAACGAGGCGGCTGGCAGGAGGTTGGCGGAGGTGTTGCCTCAGTTTTTTTCTTTGCTGCCGGTTGCCGGTTGCTGCAGACCAGTTACCAGTTCTTGTAGCTGTTGTTGTTATTGCCACTTCCACTCTTGTTACTGTTACTACTTGTAGTTGTAGTTATTGCTGTTGTCGTCCTAGTTGTGTGCCAAATTTCTGGAGTTCCAGTTAGTCGCAGTCGCAGTCGACGCCGTTGATTTTGTTGCTGTGTGGACACATCCACAATGCATGCAAAGCACAGCTAAAGCAAAGCAAAGAAAATCACAACACAACAAAGCCGAGAACTTAGCCGAAAAGTACTTTGCCGTTTTGCCCTGTAATCAGCGGGCGTAAAAATTTGCAGTGTATGCGATTATTAGAGGCTATATGACACGCTAGATAAAGCTCGATACATGAGTTTGTATGTGTGTGTTTGTAGGAAATGCCAGAACAAAGAACTTGTTTAATGTTGATAAGCCACAAATGATCGATTACTTGCACTTTGGTATTGTTTACGTCTATCGATAAATGGCGCATATCGATCATTTATTGTATTTGTAATAATCCATCAATTTAAGGGGGGTGAAATGAAAGCAACTAAAATGTTCAGAAAAAACTGTTTTGAATATTTTCAAGTGGTTAATTTCACTACATATTGAACATAGTAAAGATTTATTTACATGTTTAATTTTGAATGAAAACAATTCTTTAATATTAATGCAGGTATATAAAATTAGATCGATAAATGGCGCATATCGATCATTGTTGTGCGCGACGTAATTCATCAATTTAAGGAGTGTGAAATGAAAGAAACCTAAATACTTAACAATGATTCTTTTGAATATTTTCAAGTGGTTAATTTCACTAAAATTTAAAAAGAGTAAAGATGTATTTACAAGTAAATGAAAGTAGATCGATCAATGACACATATCGATCATGTATTTGTAATAATCCATCAATTTAAGAGGTGTGAAGTAAAAGCAGCTGAAAATATTTATAAGAGATTCTTTTGAATATTTTCAAGTAGTTAATTTTGAATGAAGAATATTTTTTAATATTCATTGAATCGGAATGTAATGCAGGTATATAAAATTAGATCGATCGAATGGCGCATATCGATCATTAAAGAGGTGTTAATAGCAACTGAAATATTTATAAGAGATTCTTTTCAATATTTTCAAGTGGTTAATTTCACTCAATTTTGAATGGATGAATGAAATATGTGTACATCAATGTTAAGTACATCTGCATTTTAATTAAAGTGTATAAAATTAGATTAGTTAGTGATGCATATCGATCATTTATTATGCCTATTATTCATCAATAAAATGTATGAAAAGTTGAAGAAACAGAAATGCTCAAAAAAAAGTTTTTTTTTTTAATATTTTTATTCGACACTTTACTTCATAGGAGTAAATCAATGAATTTCTAATATAGATCATTAATTTTAAAATTAAGAAAACTGAATTTTTTTTTAAAAATTCTAAATTTTTTCATAGTAATTTGACCATATATTAGGGATTTATTAGTTCCATTAAATGTTAGTTTTTAGCTTCCACATTTCACTTTCGAAATACCTATTTATTATCGTCACTTATTCTATTTTTGCTTATCATTATTTTACTAATTTTATATATTAAATGAAATTGCAGCTTTGCACGAGCTTAAAGTAATATGTTATTTACTTATTATACAATTTCACTAAAAGCGATGCGAAAAAAAGTTATATGAATGCTTTTTTTCCCATGACAGCAGTTAAAAGTTGAAAAGTGATTTACTAATAGCTTTTTGAGTAGTGAGTGACTACTGTGTTCGCTACAGTAGATATCTACAAGCTAGAGCAAGAGGTTTGCCGCAGTTCATCTACAATTACAGCACAGTGCACTTAATGTTCTTACAGGTTTTTCCTACCACCACTTTTCCGAGTTGCACAATAGCGGCACAATTGCATTGTTGTTGTTGTTGTTTTCTCGTCGGTTTTCTCGTTTTGTACTTTTGTTGTTTTGTCGACAGAGCGTGCAATCGTCAGTCACTGCGTCGTTGTCAGTTGTATAAATTTGCATTGAATTGGAAGCTGACGAAATGACGACATCTCAACATCTCAACAGCTCGCACAATTTCCAAATCATTGCAAGGGTTGCAGTTTTTTGTGAATTTTTAAATACCGCACTCTTCTCTTCTCTCTCGAGCGAAGAGTTCATTAGCTTCTGTGGAAAGCAGGCAGTAGTAGACCAAGATAAAAGAGTTTCGCATAATGATGCCCAATTTAGTGGGGAACAGATTATGCAAAGCTAGCCAATTGAATTGATGATGATCATTACGAAAATGGCAATCTTTCGATGCTGATAATCTCAGCCAGCAGCTGAGCTGAGAGTTACAATTGCATGAAACATAAATAAATAAATAAATAATAGGCTGCTAATCGCTTGTAAACATGCATTTTCCCAATGAACATTTCAACGCGCCACATCGATGAGAAAGCAGACACAGAAATGCCCCAAAGGAGGCAATAGAGTGAAGGAGGAGGGGGAAATGGGGGCCAGGTGGGCTGGGTCTGCGCTACGTGATTTAGAGCCTAACGAGCATAGAACCCTTGTGGGCGCACTTTCTCATCCACATCCACATCGTGCCACAATTGCTGCGCCTCGCTTTGCTCCTCTGTGGTTGCTTTTTTCGTTTTTGTTTTTTTTTGGCCCCGCGGCGCACGCTGCTCTCGTGATTGTTTTGTGATTGATGAAGGCGACGCCAGTGGGCAGCCAAAAAGCAGCGAATAGCAACCACCACCAACAACAACAGCAACGATAATAACAATAACAATATGCTTCATTCATGGCCAAGAAGAAACAAGTGAACTGAAGTGAAGTGCGGCGCTGACTCTGCTGCTGAAGTGCAAGTGAAAGTGAAGTTTTTGGCGGCGCTTCGTTCGTCAGTCCGACTGTCTGTCTGTCCGTCTTTCTGTCGTGTACTTCATCGGCAACCACAACAAAAATTTCCCACTAACATAATTTTCAACAGCACAGCACAAAAAAAATACACAGAAAACGATAAAGAGCAACAGCAAGCAACAATGGAAAATAAGTAGGGAAGCTATAAGCGAGCATGCTCGACTGTGAAATACTGGCTTTCAATTCTTTTTTATTTGTTTGTTGAATATGATTGATTATGTTTACTTAATAAATAAGTGTAGAGTATAATTTGTAACCTCTCTGCTCGATGTCTTGGGCATTATTACATATCTAAATGTAACGCTTTCTTTTGGGAAACCATTCTTGAGACAATGTGCTTATTTTAGTATAATTATTATGTATTAAAATAATAATCTAAAGTGCCATTGTAATTGATTTTCCTATATCAAAATGATGTATTATTAAGAATTTTTTTTTTTTTTAAATTTTTTTTTATTTAAGAATTTATAAACATTTTCCCAAACTTTCTTCTATATACTAAAATTTATTTAAACAAATTTTTAAGCCGAATCCCAAAATCATTGTATTTCTATATCTGTTAAGAATTTAAAAAAATTGTTTGCAAATTTTATTCTATTTACCACCACAATTTATATTGTCATATATACTTACATGCATACATAATAAAATCCCATATGTATGTACACATGATGTATAAGTGAGCTTTTACCTCGCGAAACTTCACAGCTTCGAAAGCTTAGATTATAAGTTAGTCTTAAGCCGATCACGACTCAGAGCGGAGTAACTGAAGAAACAATAAAGTTATTATTAATTATACTAAACATAAACCCGCGTGTAATAATTTATAAACAAAACACAAGTGTCACGAGAGCATTTGTGTATCAGCCAAGAAAGTTGGCAATCACCACAAAACTGGCGACGAGGATTTAAAACATAAAACTACAGCTACCTAATATCGACAACTATAAATTCTAAAATTGCGTGTTTTAGTACTGTATTTTACATTAACAGAGGAAAAAATATAGAATTGGACATCGTTAAATACAAAGCGCACACGTGATAAAAGCACATTACGTAACACGCAGAGCAAGATAAGAAGGAAGAACGAAAAACTAAGAAGAACGTGGAGAAGGTAAACTAAAAGCTTTTCTTACCGCTACGACTGGAAACTGTGAACAAGGCGATCGGTGCGAAGCAACAATTGACAAACCGTGGTTCTAAAGCATAAAACATAAATTAAAACTTTTTCTTGTCTGGGTAATTTACACATAAATAAGTTAAAAATGGATGCTACTAGTATTAATGCCTTTAATTTAACTTTGAACTGCTTGAAAAATGTACAAGACTTTGATGGCACCGATGTTAACCAATTGCCAGACTTTATTTCGCAAATTGAAGCAATTATGCCAATGCTCGCCGGTTACGACGATGCAACGGGAAAAATCTTATTCGGCTTTGTACGAAATAAATGTGTAGGAATATCAAGACCAGTTATTCACAGGTACGGTAAAATCGAAAATTGGGATAAACTCAAAGAAATTTTGCTGAAAAACTTCGGAGAAAAAGAAAACAGCGATAACTTAATGGACATGCTTAAAATGTGTAGGGTAGACGGTACAATAGAACAATATTATGACAAAATTAACGACGTTGCAAATCGCTTGCATAATCGTATACTTACACACAACGATGAGACATACAGCACAGGCGAAGTAAACAGAATTGCCTTGCGAGTATTTAGAGATAACTTGCCAGAGCCGACTAAGACTATGATTTTCGCTAGAAACCCAGAAACATTAGATGGGGCTTATAAAATCATCGAGGATGCTAGACATCAGAATTATACGTTTTACGGCCCTTTCCGGAAAGCTAATAAAAATAGTAAACCAAACTATAGGTCAAATTTCAGTGATGATAATCAAAATTCTAATGAGCAACTGGTACCTCAGACGGACGATTCTAATAAAGGCCAGCAAACCCACTTCAAACCTGGCAATAATAAACTCACTACCAACTCAAGGTTCCAAGATAGCCAAAAACAGGCAAAAGACACTTCAGCTAGCGCATGCTCAAAAATGTCAACAAATAGCCGAAACAGCCAGTCCTCTGGGCAAAATAAACTGTCTTCGGAACCAATGGAAATTAATCAATCGAGTGGAAATTTTCAATCGGTAGGGTCAGAAGATTACCCTATATAGAAATTAAAACTCACGTTAGGACACTACTTTTCGTTATAGATACTGGAGCAGAGTTCAGCATCATTAACGAAAACGTCTGTAACCCAAAATGGAAAACCAATGTTGATATAAAAATACGAGCTCTAGGAAACGAAATTAAAATAAAAAAATTATGTAGATTCCCATCATTTAAGGAATTTAATATAAAAAATTATTGGTGTGAATTCCTCGAATATAATTTTCATCAAAATTTCGACGGGCTAATAGGAGGGAACCTTCTAAACGATTTAAATGCCGTCATAGATTATCCTAACAGGAAGTTAATAATTAATAACGTCACTCTAAAACTTTTCATACAAGACGACATTAATATAACACACAAACTTATGAGTCTTAATAACTCAATCCAAAAAATCGATATCAATCAGGAATCAAAAGCTTTGCTAGAAGAGCTTGTACATGAATATGATTGCCTCTTTTATAGGAACTATCAAAATCTGACCTTTACTAATGAAGTCAAACATAGCATTAAAACAAGAAACGATATTCCATGTTACTCAAAAGCTTACAAATATCCTGAGATCCATACTGAGGAGGTTAACAGACAAATAGACGAGATGCTCGAGCAAAGAATAATTAGACACTCTAATAGTCCATATAATAGTCCGTTATGGGTGGTCCAGAAGAAGACAGATGCCTCAAATCTCAAGAAGTGGCGGTTAGTTATCGACTACCGTAAATTAAATAAAGAGACAATCGAGGATCGTTTTCCTATACCCAATATTGACGAGATTTTTGACAAATTAGGTGGATGTAAGTTTTTCACAAGCTTAGATCTCGCTAAAGGGTTTTACCAAATCGAGATGGATCCGGATGACATACATAAGACAGCATTTTCTACATCCAGTGGGCACTACGAATTCTTGCGTATGCCATTCGGATTAAGAAACGCTCCGTCCACATTCCAACGCCTTATGAATAACGTACTTAGGCCATTCATAGGACACATATGTTTGGTATATATGGACGATGTTCTCATTTTTTCTAAGAGCATAGAAGAACATGTTGAACATATCAAGGCCATATTTGATTGTCTATTGAAATCAAACCTAAAACTCCAGATTGACAAGTGCCAATTTGCAAAACAAGAAATCGAGTTTTTAGGGCACATAGTGAATCAAGAAGGGCTAAAACCTACTAAAAACAAAATCGAAGCAATTAACAAAATCAAACTACCATCAAATCAAAAAGAGATTAAAAGTTTCTTGGGCATGGCAGGGTATTTAAGACGGTACATTAAAGATTATTCAAAAATTGCACAGCCTCTTATAAAATATTTGAAGAAAAATTCGAGAGTAAACTTAGAAGATGAAGACTTCGTAGAGGCATTTGATAAACTTAAATTACTAATCACAAGCGAACCAATTGTAGTATACCCCGACTTTAAAAAACTATTTACTCTCGTCACGGACGCAAGCAACTATGCGTTAGGAGCGGTCTTAATGCAAGACGATAAAGTCATTTACTATGCGAGTCGAATGCTCAAAACTCACGAACTAAACTATAGTACGATCGAGAAAGAACTCCTAGCCATTTATTGGGCAACCAGATATTTTAAGCATTACCTGTACGGTAGGAAATTTGTGATAAAAACAGACCATAAACCTTTGGTTTGGCTAAACAATTTAAAAGAGCCAAACCTAAAACTTCAACGTTGGAAAATTCAGTTAAATGAGTTTGATTTCGATATAAGCTTTATCAAAGGAAAAGAAAACGCTCTGGCGGATGGCCTCAGTAGAATCCCAAGTTCCAATAGCACAGAAGCTGACGAAGACAACCTCGAGATAGATAGCGAAGATATTTTTTTGGCCGAAATAGAAAACAATCTCCGCATCAACGTCTTAAACGTCGTAGATGAAAATCAGGATTTCTCCGAACAGCTAATAAAATTATTTAATAGCGAGTTGGACGATATTGAAACCATCCACACTGCAATATCGGACGATCGAAACTTTATCCCAATTACCGAAAAATGTCTAAATATTTTTAAAATTCAAATAATACTTAACATTGGTGAAAACGATTCACGATCCACAAAGATCTTGTACAAAAAGAAAGTTAGACACATTGTTAAAACAAAAGGCGATGCCGAAAAATTGTTAAAAGTCATGCAAGAAATAATACCCGAAAAAGGATTAGTTGTAATTTATTGCGAAGACACAAAATTATATTTAATGTTCCAAGAAAACTATAGACAATATTTCTCCAACAATACAAATTTAAGAGTTCTGAAATCATGTATACTATTAAAAGACGTTACAGATAGAGAGAAAATGTTAAAAATTATAGAAAATGAACACTTAAAAAACAACCACAGGGGCATAAATGAAATTTTGTTAGAAATTAAGCAATTATATTATTACCCTAATTTGTTAAAAGAAATTCAAAAGTATATTAATAACTGCAATATATGCAACACAGCTAAATATGATCGCCGCCCAATCAGATATAATTATTGTATAACCGAATCATCTGAAAAACTGAATGATATAATTCATATGGATATATGGTTTCCACAACGAAATATCATGTACCTTACTACAATCGATAAATTAAGTAAATATGCAACAACACATTTTTTAAAAGACCGATCATGGATTTCTCTGCTTAACGCAATTAAACTAAGACTCCAATATCTAGGAAAACCTAAGAAAATTGTTACGGACAATGAATTTAATATACTAACAATTAAGGAATACCTCCAGGACAATGATGTCCAGATCCATTTCACGACCCCATACAAAAAAACTGGAAATTCAGATATTGAACGCCTTCATCTAACTTTAAACGAACACATACGGTTATTCAATGCGGATCCTAACAATAAAGATAGCGTGCAAGACAAAGTTTTAAAGGCTATAATATCATACAACAACACAATCCATAATACAACTAACATTAGGCCAATCGATATTCTAAATAATTTACTCTCTTCTGAAGACATTGAAAAACTATCTAAAAAGATAGCAGATAATAAAATAAAGCTTATGTCAAAACAACCTATAGAATCTAATGATAATTTTAAGAACGATTTTGTCAAAAATAATAAAGTAGGTAAATCACAACCAAAATATAAACGTATCGAAGGTTATGAGCAGGAGGGTAATTATCTCGTATCTGTCGACAACCCAAATCATAAAATTTATAAGGATCAAGTTAAACGAATATATAACCACCAAGACGTTAATATGTAAGCTCGATAAAAATATTGTAAGATACAATTAATTTTCAACAAAGATATTGTCGAAACTTGCGCGCGGGGTGTCATATATACTTACATGCATACATAATAAAATCCCATATGTATGTACACATGATGTATAAGTGAGCTTTTACCTCGCGAAACTTCACAGCTTCGAAAGCTTAGATTATAAGTTAGTCTTAAGCCGATCACGACTCAGAGCGGAGTAACTGAAGAAACAATAAAGTTATTATTAATTATACTAAACATAAACCCGCGTGTAATAATTTATAAACAAAACACAAGTGTCACGAGAGCATTTGTGTATCAGCCAAGAAAGTTGGCAATCACCACAAAACTATATTTCGAATGTGCAAAAAATGTTAGAAGAATTGTGTTGAGAGATGATCTCTCTTAAATAATGATTATACCCTTTTGGAACTGTTTTACTTTATATATCAAAATTCCTTTTCACAATTTTAAATCTGGATATCCAAAAATTGCTAGAAGCATTGTGTTCAGATATGATGAATTATAATTACATTTTTCTGTTGCTTGACACTATATTATAATACCCTCCTACCTTAGAAGTACCGGGTATAGAAATCATTGCCCATTTCCATTTTTTGCTGCTGCTGTTGCGGTGGTGTCTGCTGTTGACTGATGTGATTGCCGCTCTGGCAGCCACTGCGGCTGTGGCTGCTGTGGTTCGTCATTGTTGCTGCTCATCTTCATCTTCATTATTGGCGCCTCTGTGTTTGCTACACATTTAATTAAATGCCCGACGAGTCGGAGTCGGAGTCAGAGTCAGAGTGAGAGTGAATCTGATCGCCTATCGCCTTTTGTCGCGATCTTTGTCTCACCTTTTGGCTGTAATTTCGGATTAGAGATGGGGGCAAAAAGGGGCACCGAACGGAAAAGTACATAATGCCATTTCACAGCTTAGGTAACACTGAGTAAATTAAGTATGTGCGTACTTCCCTTTTCCAACCACCCCAAAAAAAAGAAGAAATAAAACATGCCACGCTCCATAATGCTTTAACTGCCATCTCTACTCTGGATGGGCACGCTTCATTAACCGTATCCACCGCTCTTCTGTGTGTTTGTCCCTCTCTCTGTTTGCCATTGTCTCAGCTCGGAGCCCAACGTTCACTTTCTAATCACCCAAAGTCAACGTCGCCATCGTCGTCGTCGTCAGTTGGCAAAGTCTGTGGCAGCTATGACCGACCGAATGCAATCAACGACAGCGACAACGCCGACAGACACGCAAGTTGAAGGTAGGAAAGACCCAGGAGGAGGCAGCAGTGGAGGGTTGCAAGCGACGAGCTCTCGCAATCATTGTGTTTAGCTTTATTTTTTCTGTTTTCTGTTTTTTTGGGGAGGTTTGAAGGTCTTTTTGGCCCCGCAATCGTACAGGGCTGAAAGCCATATGCATAGTATATGCTTATACATTTATTTATCCACAAATTGGGTTCAGACGCCTAAGGTCAAGTCAACAACAGGCAAACAGTCGGTAAACGTAATCGTAATCGCATAGTTAGTAACTACATTCGCTATGTTTACTAATGAAATATACAAAACGATTCGTATACGATGTTGTATGTAGTAAGCCTAGTCACGGGCCGCTCAAGTAGTTATGGAAATGTATAAATATTTGGACAACCCGATAAGATTAGATTAGTTAAATGAACTGCCCAAGTGACGTGTAAACATATCGATACTTTAACTATGCAGTTTTTTTTTTTTTTTTTTGGGTTCCACGTTAAGATTAGATAGATATTTATTACGAAGTCAATAGACAAAAAGTATTGTACATTAACAAGGTGTAGGTGATAATTGAGCAGACTAAATAATGAGCGAGACAAGCTAAATTAATCTACATTTTGTCATTAGAGATTAGACTGAAAATATGGCCTATAAAAGTACATTGACTATAAAAAAGTGTTATTTTTAGAAAAAGAGAAATTTCTTTTCAATAAAAGATAGAAGCACAATTTTGTAAAGTTCTTCTGGAAATGTTTTATAGAAATTACAACTATTATTGGATTAGACAGAAAATATTGCCTATAAAAGTATGTTATTTTTAGAAAAAGCTAGAAATTTCTTCTTTCTTTCTTCTTATTAAAAATTTATTAAGTTGCTCTAAATCTAAATTGACTATAAAACCGTGTAATATTTAGAAAAAGCTAGAAATTTCATTTTGAGTCAAAATTAGAATCTTCTTAAGTTATTCTAAATTTATTCTCTAACTACTAAAATAATATACTCATTTTATATGTTCTAAAAATATAAAGTCTTTGGTTAAGGATCAGAAATTTGTTTTACTTTTATATAGTTTATAAAAAAAACCAGGACATAATTAATTTTTACTGAAATTAGTGAAAATAACTAAAGGGTCTCTCACAGTCAATACAATAATTAAGCACACCAACAGGAATTAAACCTGGAACTAAACTGAATTTTAATACCCAAATTAAAATGCATTAAAAAAAAAAAAAAACATGATGCATCGAAAGTGAATTTAGTGCAGTCTGTCATGCAATTAGAGTTAGTGCAGCTGACTCTTAAGGTGTGGCAATTATATTGAGCAGCCCTCGCTCACATGAAGTTATTTGTTGTTGTGGTTGCTTGTCATCATTCGCTGAATGTTGTTTATTGTTTCATAACAGCTGAGACAAAGTCAGGCAAAAGGTAAATGGGTTTTGTGTACCTTGTGCCTAATGCGTTAATATCATCATCAAAGCAGCTTGCTTGCAAGCTTGCTCATAGAGTAGTAGATACAAAACATAGTCGTATTGTAACTCATGTTTATGCTTGCAGGTGTGTGTGTGAGTGTGTGTGTGTTTCAGTGAATGAGTGTGGCACAGTGGGCACAAGTTTTGGTTTTTATGACTTTAGTTTTTAACGATGCCAGTGACAGCAACGTCCGACAAACAACAACAACAACATCAGCAACAAGCGAGTTTCAATGAAAAGTCAAAACAGGCCGCAGGTCCGGATATAAATGGTTTGTTGTTCACACACTCACTCACACATACAAATGTCTGTATATCCATGTGCAGTGGAATACACTCATCATTACGCTTAACGCTTGGCTCAGTCTCGCAGTCCCAGTCTCAGTCCCAGCCCCAGCCCAGTCAGCCATTACGAAGCCCATTTTGTTAGTAGCCCGCCGCAAGCGACTAACTACCAAAAGTGCCTCACAGTTTGCGTTTACAGCGGCCATAATGTACTCGTACTATTCGTACTCATAGTCGTACAGCACATGCACAAAAACACCACATACGCCAAAGAGAGGGAGCGAGCGCGAGCAAGCAAGCAACAACGAAAGAGAGCGCCCCCGCTTACACTGCCGCCTTCGTTTCGCCCTTCATTCGTTGGTGAGTCGTGAGTCACCTGAGCGTAACGTAAGCGCAGCTTATTGTTGTATGTTTGCTTGCTTGCTCGTGTGCCTCGTTGGGTACTTGTGCTCGTTATTTCATTTTGCTTTTGCTATAGGTTTTGTTTTGTGTTTTTGGCACTCAGCACTCATTCGTTTGCGCTCTCCCGCTCTCCCACTGCAGTTATCGTTATTGTTGTTGTTATCGAGTTTGCTCTGAGCAGCTGTTTTCAACTGTCTCACAAATTGTGTTGCTATTGTGTGATCGCTCGCTTTTTTGGACATGTATGAGCAAGCGAGCGATCGTGTGTATGTGTGTGCATGCAAATTTACACCTTTTTTACAGCAGCATACGTATATCGAATTATACGATTTGTTACTCTCTTTTCCTCAATTATTCAATTTAAGCAAACGCATTTAAAGCTGACAAATCAGCCATAAACTGGCGCATTGCAGCTCTTTTCAGTGCTAAAAACTATTAGTTTGCAATTGCAATTAGTCCCACTGTACAACGTACGTCAATGCTCACTTATGACTTTATAGACGTAGATACAGGTGTATAGGAATGTGTGTGTATGTATGTATGCGAATGATAGACGTACTATTGCAAGTGTTTCGTTTATAGACTGCCAATTGTTTTCGGTAGATCAAATTGAAAAGAACAGCTTATAATACAGCAGCCACAACACAACAACTAGCACACACACATGTGAACAATACGTTCGCACCATTCACTCATACACTTGCTCGCATATACTCGAGAGAGCGAGAGAGTGGAGAAAGAGCAAAACGAACCGTGTGTAGTAGACTCACGGCTTGGAAGCTTGCACGCCTTGCTCGGCCAAATTAGTCTCTCTCAAAGTTTCGTCGCGACAGGCCGCAGCAGCAGCAGAGCACAGACAACACAACTCAGAGAAACCCGTGCGCGCGCGCTTTTCTCGATTCAAAACGTCGTCTGACGTCCGTCGTCTCTCAGTCTCAAGCGCTGCTCGATCGTGCGTTTTGTTGCTAACATTTTAACATTAACATTAACATTTTACTTGGTTCGGTTCGCTCGGTTGTGTTGTGTGTTAGTCACAAAATAATGGATTGCTTATTGCTTATTGTTGGCAGCAGCAGTGTTGTTGTTGTTGCTCTTATTGCCACTTTGCATACGCAAAACAAGCAACAAAATTTCAAAATCGAATAACACAATATTTTTTGCAACGCGCGAATTGATTTGCAAACAAAAGTTTGTCTCGCTGAATAATTGTGAGTGAGTTGTTATAGTGTGAGTGTGTGTGTTTGTGAGTGAGTGTTGAAAAAGTGAGAAATAAAACAACAATAGCAACAACATCAACATTATTAATTGCAAAATCTACACATAACACGCAGCTCACGATTTGGCAACGCGTGTGCCATCTTCATGTTGTTGTAGTCGATGTTGTTGTTGTTGTAATTCCCCATGTCTCGATGTCGTTGTGATTGTGGCTGCTGTCAAGTCAGGGCCGGTTTATTAATTTGACATCGTCGTGTGCTCCCTCTTTGCCATACAAAAGCAATAAAAACAAATAGCAAGCGGCAAACGAAAAACCCAAAAAACAAAAACAAAACGGAAACCAAAAAAAAACTAACAACAACAGCATTGCACACAATATTTTTTTTGTAATGTAAAAAAATAAAATATAATTAAAGAGAAAATCGCCTTTCTCTGCTGCGCGTATCACACAAAAACAATAGTGCCGCCAACAAACACAGCAGCAACAACAAAAGCAGCGCAGCAGCAGCAGCAACTACAGAAATAGGCGTCGACAGCGGGAATAGCAGCAACAGCAGCAGCAGCAGCCACTGTAGTAGCAAAGCAGCAGCCACGGCCACTGCCCCGTTACGTTTCGGCAAACACAAGTCCAAAGCGTCCCACTGTCGGTGTGTGTGTGTGGACTCGACTGGAAATTTCTGCTACACATTTTTTAATTGAAATTGTGGGCAAGTGCTGACTACTGACTGAGAGCAGCAGCAACAGCACATAGAGCACCCAACTAAAGTTATTAGAGTGAACTCACTCTTCCCCCTCTCTCTCTCTGTCTCTTTCAACTAGCAGCATTCACAACATTCCCGCAAAAGCTTTGCGATTAGAGAGCAGTGTGCAGCTGCAGCTGTGAAATAACGTAACGTCCTTTGGGCATTACTCAACGTAAAAGCTTGCAGCTCACTTGACAGCCACTCAAAAGCTTCACAGCTGATATTTTTTGAGTGCGCACTGCGCAGCTGCAGCTGACCTGCAGTGGCCAGAGAAAGCACTGTTAACCGTTACTTGGCTTCCCAAAAACAATAATAAAAGCTGTCTGTCGTGCTGTGTCACGAAGTTGACAACGTCGCGCGCAGTCGTTGCGCGATCTTAGTTGTGGTGGCTGCTGCTTGTTGTGCTTCTCCTGGCTGACTTTTTTATATATTTAGTTTTTTGCTTGTGTAACCACTTGGCAACCAATTACGCTGCATACGAAGTATTGTGTTTCCACTTCCTCTTCCGCTCATTTTCGAGCGCTGCCTGCACTTGCAGACGCATGCAGCAAATAGTGGGAGAGCGAGAGCGCACAAGTGAGTGCGACGCGTGAGAGCGGCAGAGCGAAAGAGAGTTTTGGATTACGTGGTGCGCCGTTACTAATGACACGAAAGTGAATAAAGCGTTGGCAGCATGGGCCACAAACACTGTGTGGAACCTATTGTGAGGCGCCCAACTGCATTGCTCCCTCTCTCTCTCTCAACTATGGGCGCGTGTGTGTGTGTGTAATAATTATAAATTAAATAATTATACAATACAAGCAAAGAAAACTTGTAGCTGATTGCAACTGCAGTTGCTGCCGCTGTTGCTGTTGTTGCTCGTGCAGTGGAACACCTGTAAAACAAAGGCAGCTTTATCTACAACAACTACAACAAAAACAACTTGCTATTGTCGTGCACTGTGGCGGATGCATGCAGCCCAGCTTTAAGCATAATGAAAATTAAAACGCGACCCAACCAAAGCAATTTTTTTTTTTTTTTTACGAAGGAGCCAAGAACTCTTAAGCTGAAAAGTTGCGCTGCAAACTTGTTCAACTAAAACTAAGACTGCAATTACAAAAGTGTTTTCTCAGAATATGCTAAAAAAGAACAGCAACGAGAACAAGTTGAATGCTTTAGGCAACAATAGCAACAACATTGAGAACAACAACAACCACAGCAACAACAACTGCTTCTCAATAGTTTGCTAAATAATAAAACATATATTCGAAGCTGGGCTTTGATATTTTCAGTGAGTGGGTTTTTCGGGGCAGCATTCTCACAGTCGAGACTCGAACCTCGCCCCACGTCTCACACCTCTCTCCACGCCCCGAGAACAGAACCGAGCAGCACAGAACAGAACAACTGTTGTTTGATTGTAGGCGACTTGTTTTGGCCAATAATGCCATGACTTGTTGTGGAATCCAAGGCAAGGCTAAAAACACACACAACACACACACATACAGAGGGAGGGAGGTAGGGAGGTTGTTGGCTTATCGAAATGGCAGCGAAATTCGTTGGCTTAAACAGCTTTCAGCTTTTTGCTGTCGTGTCTCGATTTCTGACTAACAACAATAACAAATACAAGAAATGACGAAATGAGACATTGACAGAGTTTAGCCACAATTGTAACGAATTGGAGAAGACGTTACGCTAATGATGAAGACATCATACCCATCGAGCATTTGTGATCATATTCACATAAAAGCCAAAAGCAGAAGAAGAAGCGACACTCGACGACTCTCTGACTGACGGATTGTCTCGAAAGGTTCTTGAACTTGACGCAAACAGATTTACGAGTGGAAAGTGCGGGGGCGACTTTGACTTTTATATTGTTTCTTTTTTTTTTGTTGCTGTTTGGATTCGAGAGTATTCTCAATTTACATTTTATAGCGATCTTGATCTTGTCTGACGATATACCATAAAAACAAACGAATATTTTTCCCTTTCAATGCGCCATTGTTTTGTTTGTGTCGCGTTTGCCATTGATAAATCTTCTCACGTAAATTTCCATATGATTTATGGATTTATTTAAGTGGATCAGGTCACACAACTGGGGGATTGGGGAACTGGGCACACTGCCAAAAGAGCTTTCTCGCCAAAGCTTTCGATTAGTGCAGACGGATGCCAACTGTTCACATCCCTGACATGTGCATGTGCGTGTGCTTGTGTGGTGGTGTGCGTGTATTCGCATTCAATTTGAATATTTATTTGTTTACTTGGCACTTGTCAAGTCGCTCGTTCGCTCGCTCGGTTTCATTTCATATATTTTCTAGCTATGCGACTTTTACTTGCGATCGCTGACCTAAAAAGCTACAAAGCTGATTGAATGCGCCGAGAAGAGAGCTTGCAACTCTCCATCTCACTCTTACTCACTCGCTCTTCCACAACAACAAGCAACTGTAACATTTTGCAAGTGTCACGCTACCCACTTTGCTTCATTAGCGATTGTCATCCCATGACTCTCTGTCTCTGTCTCTCTCGCTCTCAGTGTTTCGTGTGTGTGTCAATGTTGTTGCTTTATTACTGCCATTTTTTGAAGGGCGTTCACAATTGTTGCTGTTGCTGTTGTTGCAGCTAATGTTTATGGTTGGGCTACGCAATGCGCAAAAAGATAGTAAAACGCGTGTGTGGAATATGTAGCTAAATTAATTTACTAATTTTATCGCTTAGCATACCTCCAAAAAAAAACAAGGAAAAAAAACAATAAACGTTATCTACAAACAAAATGTAGACAGCCAAACGAGAGAGTGAGAGGGAAGAAGTAACGAATGGATTCCATAACCAAACCAAAGATAAAATGGCAAAGAAATCAAAGAAGAGTACATCAAAAAATACCACAATCAACAACAAATATCAATAAAATATGTACATAAATTAAAACGAAAGCAAGAACAATAAATTATAATCGAAAACAACAAATCAATTTGCAACTGAATGAAACGAAAGCAAAAGAAACCGCAATAACACAACAACGACAAATAACAACAACAACTCAACTCAAACCGACTCTCGAGTCAAAGTCAAACAAACAAACAAAAACCTACCGAAAGTGAAGGCGAAAGTGTAGTCAAACCACGCCCCCTCCAATACCCTGCCCCTTGTCTGTGTCTTTTTCAATTGTGAATTGTGTGTGTGTGAAACGCAACGAATGCGAAAGAAACAACGTCGCTGTTTCAATCTCCCGTTCCAACGATCATGTCCAAGACCAGCAGCAGCAGTAGCAACAACAACAACCATCACCACCATCACAGCAGCCACAACAACAACAATCGCAGGCATCTTCCTGTGCCCGCGAATCTCGATGACAGCGGCGGCGAATCCTTTTTGCAATATGACAGCGAAAAGAAACCGCCGCCGATTGTTGTTGTTGTCGGCGATGGTCGGAGTCGAGTGCGGCGTGTGGTGCGCACAGCGACGCGGCACGTGACCGTGGTCAGTCTGTCGACGCGCCACAAGGAGACACAGACACACACCTCGCACCATGTGACGGCCGTCAGGTAAGCGCCACAAAAGATGTAGGCTACCCAGCCTACCACCGAGCTTATCGTTATCGTTCTGCGGATATGCCTCGAACAGCAGTTAAAAGTATTTACGATGCATTAAAAAGCCTGTTATCGCCTGTGCTTTGTTATGTTCGTTCCATTCCCAATGCGTTTCATTAACACTGGAACGTGTCTTCGCTGCTTAAAATGAAATGCAACTAAAATGTTGCATACTTTTGGGCTGTAACCGAAAATGCTAAGCTGCTGTTAAGCTAACAGCGCTGTTACTTCTCAATAAGAAATGTATTTAGAGGCAGGCATTACATACAAATTTAGTTAATTAAAAGCTGTTTGAAGACATAAAATGAATTTGTAATGTGTCAAAGTCAAATGCAATAAGTTGACTTAACACATACATTTAAATAGAGTCTATTACTTAGACAGCTTCGTGTTGGCTTCAGTTTAAAATGAAAACTAAAAGTCTCGCACCTTTGCACTGGGTTTCCCTGTCACTTTTTTGTATGTCTGTCTGTCTGTCAGCTGTCTGGCCTTTTCATTTGTTTGTTTGGTTCTTAATGTGGCACACTCCATAAAGCATAAGACCTCAAAAACGAACACTAATGTAAAATCAATAACAATTACGGGTGCGCTTTGCTTAAAGGCGGTCGCCGCCGTCGTCGTCGACGACGACGTCAGGTCACGCAAGTCGCAACGTCAAAAGGCCGACGACGACACTTGTTGCATATCAAACAGCCACTGAGGAAGTGTGCGAGGAAGTGCTCGCAGTCCACTCGCTGCCTAAGGGGCAGGGGAACAGACAAAGTTTTGTGGCTCGCGGCGCAAAGCGCAGTGTGTCAGTGACGTCGCTGGCCGCAAGATACAATCGTATCCAAGAGATACAGCTACAAATACAGCTTGAGCTGGAGGCAAACAAACAGCTGGACACATGTGCAGCAGCAAACAATTAGTGGCGACGTGTGGCAGATGTTTTTTCTGTTTCACTTGGACGTCGACTCAATTTTCAAGCAGGACTCGCCAAGCACTTAAATCGTTGCACAAGACAGAGAGAGAGAGAGAGAGAGGGAGAGGGAGAAAAACTGTGTGGCAAGTTGTTTGGCTGGCAACAATAACAACAAGAGCAAGTTGTTGTTGCTCTACCTGCTCTGTAAGGACAACCGGGGATGGATTGTTCGCCAGGTGCATTATTCCACAAACTGGCAAAAAAGCAAAAAGAAGAAGAGGAACACAAAACAATCGGACAAGGATAAAACTCGTATTCGTATTCGTATTCATACTCGAATATTCTTGTATTCACTCGCCCCTTTTGAAAAATCGTATTGTGCGTGTTTTCCTGCCTCGTTATCCTTCAATCCTGTTTGTTGTGTTGATCGCTGGGTGCAAAATGCAGCTGCGCATTGTTCACAATTTTGTCGATTCGAGATTCTCTATTTCATTTTTATGTTTTTGGTTTTGTGCAGCGAATGCTCTAACTGATTGCGTTTTAGCCACGGCCAAAAACCTATTAGGCCACCAACTGAGCCATGTTTCAAATTGCTTCAGTGCTATACGAATCACATAATCAATTATTTAGACGCAGTAGCGCAGGGTTTTAACGGTCGGGAAATAATTAAAGGAAATAATTATAGATTTATTTGTAAAGGAAATCTGAAATTATAGAGTATAAATATTAACTGATGTGGGAAATTTAACGTTTCAATCGGTAGCAAGAAATGTTTAGGATGAGTCTAGTTAAAGCGGTAAAATTTTGTGTAGATCAAAGAAGATGCTTGAGAAAAAGAGAGAAACAAATCTTAAATAGTTAAGGATTTTTCCATTCTTGTTATTATAGTTCAAAAATTCTTACTACTAAAACGTTTTCAGTTCTTTTTTCTTTAGTGAAAAAGTTCTTTTACAATATTTTACTAATCTTAAAAATTTAAATTCTATACAGCGACTTAATTTGTTTTTAAAAAACACTAAATTGTTGAACTTAAAGATTTTGAGCTCTATTTTCTATAGTCCAAAATGTCACATACAGCATTTTAGTAATTCTAAGTCTATTCAGCGATCAAAAATCGCTGAAAATAAAGAGAATAGAAAGGAAAATCTTCTATCAAGTCTTTTCGAATTTGAACTATTATTATAATATCGAATATAATTCATTTTCTGTTAAATTTATTTATAAAGCATAGGTAATGCAATACTGATTTATTTTTCTGATTTGCATCGAGTTAAGATCTCTTATAAAGATTTTACATCGGCTGTAATGGAAACGAATCAATCATTACCGTATTCTTTTATATTATGTTACTCTAAAGTATGATATTTATGCACATCTACAAATCTGGCTTTTTATCTTGTATTATTGATCAATCCTCACCTCTGCTCAGTGGTGTTTACAATCTCATAATCAATTTTCTTTTCCATTTTCCAAGGCATATATTATTCTTCAATCTATCAATCTAATAATCACTTTTCTTTTCCGTTTCCATTTCCAATGCAATGTTGTTGTTAATCTAACGCTGCTCAGCACTTTCTCCCTTTTAATTGCCACAACAAAATTCTTGAAGATCTGTCGCTGAACTGCAATCTTTGTGTCTAGGGAAATTCTCGATGTGTGTGTTTGTCATCGTTAGCTAATCATTTCCTATACGGAGAGTGGATAGATGTTGATGCTGATCCAGTCGACATATGGCACTGACACTTTTGCCCCTTCCCCCGCCTCCATTTCTTCTTTAGGATTTTTTTGGGTTTCATTTTTGAAAGGGATCCTTTTACGCTTAGGAGGATCTTCTTCAGTGTTTTCTCACTCTCTTCTTTTTCTCGTTGTATTGTTGTCTATGGCTTCGCAAGGGTAGCAACAACAACAATTGTTGAGCTCAAAAACAAAACAGATGCATTTCTGCTCGATGCGTAGGCAGCTGGCATGGCATACTAATACATACATAATATATGTGCACACACACACATACAAATGAAAAACACGTTTAGGCCTTTTTTGAGCAGCTTGTCGAGCTCGAAGCGAAGACTCGGTTTAGTTGAAACGCGACCGTTGCTGGGCGACGACGCGACGAACGATTTCTTCCGCTTGAGAATCGAAACTCTTCTTCTTCTTCCGCTTGAGAATCGAGCGTTGTGTAGACTCTTTGAGTGCTTCCTGTGATCGGTCAAACCGTAAACACAAAACTCACGAAACTCTATTTGAATTTGAATATTTATTACAAACTTTTTTTGTGGTTGGCGTTTTTATTGTGATTAACTCGCACCATAACTGTAGAGCGTGTATATATATTAGATGTGTTAATGTGTTAGTGTGTGTGTGTGCTTTATTTATTAAACCGAACCCATAGAATATTTCCAAAATGATCATTTGCATTTCGGGTTTTATAATTGGCGAAAGGTATGCATAACAAACGCTGCCCTCAACTTCTCACTCTCACTCTGCAAATTTACCCTAAACTAATCTATTTCGGTATTCTTATCTTTGCAGCTTTCCCCAGAAGAGCATCGAGCGCAGCGGCTCCACACAGTACGACTTGGCGGGTGCGCCAATATCGTCAACTGGAGGAGGTCACGGCTCCACATCGACCACGGACAGCGTCGGTGGCTATGTTTATCTGCAGAATCATTATGCGGGGGCCGGGGGGCACAACTCGGCTGCCACCATCAACTATCCCGCGCCACAGCATCCGCAGATGATCTACCAGATACAACAGTACCCCACGTGCCATCAGCAACAACAGCAGCAACAACAACAGCAGCAACATCAACTGCAACAGCATTATATGCAAGTGCAGGCAGCGCCATCTGTGGGCAGTGCTGGGCACTATCACCATCATTATCACCATGGGCATCATCATCATCACGGCGGCGCTGTCGTCATTGCGGGCAGCGGCGTTGGCACCGGCGCCGGTTCGGCTGCTGGCGCTGTCGCGTTGCAGCAACAGCAGCAGCATCAGCAACAGTTGCAGCAACTGCAGCTGCAGCAGCAACAGCAACAGAATATGCACAAAAAGAACTCCATACGCAATGGAGGCGATGTTCTCAAGCGAACGCGCGCCCAATCAGCGTAAGTATTCCATTAAAATTGTGATCGATTATCTATCCAATGAGCCATCAGCCATCCAAACTGTCTTGCTAACGACTTTGGACTTTGTCCTTTGCGGCACATCCAACTGATAAGCAGTGTAGAGTATCATATGTAGTATATATGTATGTAATCACCCAACCACCCACACACACGATCCCAGCCAAGATTAGGAACTGACGCACATTAGCAGCTTGGAATGTAAATATTTGGCACTCAGTTGACAGCTGATTTTTTTACGAGCTGCAACGAGTTGCTTGGCCTTAATTCTCTCTCTCTCTGGCTACTGTAATTCAATCTCAGCTGTTTTTCCTAGCCAATAGCAAATTCTCTTTTGCACGCTAGTTTGTCTTTGTTCATTGTGCTTGGCAGCAGCAGCAACGCACTTTCAGCTGCCCAGGAAAACAGGTCTCTGCGAGCAAATATCAAATGATAATGCGCCGCAGATGTTTTCACTCAGAATCGTTGTCTGCAGGTATGAAGAAAAGTCTTTAAAGCTGATCGTTGAAAGTGATTACAGATTTCCTTAACTTTCTTCATAAATCTTTTCTTGCACATAAAGATAAACTTTTTTAGACAATTTTACTAGTTGTTGCTTTGTTGTATCTTAACTCAAATAATTTACATCTCTATTTTATAAAAGCAGTTTAATAGTTTATAATAACTATTTATTGCCAATTTTTAAGGCTCTTTCTTCTTCCTTTTTATTGAACTGTTGAATTCGCATATTATTCTTAATGGATTAACCGATTAAGTGAAGTAGCTTATGATAATTGTAACTATTTAAGTGACTTTCTTCATTCTAAGCGATCTCCCAAATTGAAATATATTCTTTATGAATTATTTAATGTTATTTATTCATTCTTTACGATCTGCCCAGACATTATTCTTTATGAATTAATCGTTAATAGTTCTTTCTTCATCTTCGTTAAATATTTTATTTCTAACTTATTCAAGCGCAAATGTTGAAGCGACTTTCTTCGTTCTTAACGATCTTTAAAATTAAAATAGATTCTTTTTGGATTAATTCATCATTTGATGGTATTTCTTCATTCTTAACGATCTCTCAAACTGAAATATATTCTTTATGAAACGATTGATAATTTTAGATTTCTTCTTCATTCTTTACGAACTCCAAAACTACATTTTATTCTTTATAGATTAATCCATTAATAGGTACTTTCTTCAGCTTGTAATAACAATTTATTGCAAATGTTTAAGCCACTATCTTAATTCTTAACGATCTCTCAAGGTGAAATCTATTTTTTGTGGATTATTCGATCAATACTTTCTTCATTCGATATTGATGAAGGTTATTGAAATATTGATTTTATGGATTAACTGATCATTTAAGGTTTTTTCTTCATTCTTTACCAACTCCCAAACTAAATATTATTCTTTACTGATTCATCCGTTAAATTGAACTCGTTTTCTTCTACAGAAAGAAGGTTTCTTATAGAACAGACTTAACAATCTAGCCTGTTGAAACATCGTCAGCATTCTTTCTAGAAAATCTTGCATATGTTTTAATATTACTGTCATCTTAAGAACTATGTTATCAGCTATTCCAAGCTAGCTTTTCTTCCACCGAACTCATTTAGTTCGCTTGGTTAGTAATATTCCTATAACATGAATGTTTCTTCCCTCACTTTATCAGCAATCAATCATGCAAATATGATACTTAAACATCTCTGAACAGAACAGTTTTGTTTGATGCTTGAAAAACTCGTGATAAACTCAACAGCCAATGACCTCAAAGAGAGTAAGAGAAAAAATGCTTCCAGCGGGAATCTCTGTGTTTTTTTTTTTTTTTTAGCAGATATCTTGGAGACCATCTGCATAACTGCTAATTAATATCACTCGCATATATGACTTCCAGGTGGTTTTTTTTTCTGCTATCTCCATCTCCCATCGAAATGCGCAATATTAAAGCAAAATAAAATGGGGAAACTGTTTATGGCAATAAGCAAATTCAGAGGGGAGGAACCTCTCTCTAGGTTTTTCGTTGCTCGTGGCAACATTTTTAATCAGGTCGAACTGTGGTGTGTGTGTGTGTGTGTGTGTGTGTGTGTGTGTGTGTGTGTGTGTGTGTGTGTGTGTGTGTGTGTGTGTGTGTGTGTGTGTGTGTGTGTTTGGGTAAAGATACTCACACGACGCTCAAACAGACGACGAACGATATCTTATCAAGTGACGAGTCGCAACTTTGGCGACTCGAATCGGGCAAACTGGGAGACTCGCTCCTCAGTTATGCGCATATTTCCCAACGCAAAAGTCTCTGATTTAGCATTTTCAATAACGTATATTTTGTGTATTCTCTAACTGCAGCTACGAGCTATCACAGGATCTGCTGGACAAACAGATCGAGCTGCTGGAACGCAAGTACGGCGGCATTCGGGCGCGCAATGCAGCCGTGACGATTCAGCGCGCCTTTCGACACTACATGATGGTGAAGAAGTTCGCCTCGATCACAGCGATGGCCAAAGCCGAGAAGCGTCTCAGTCGACGCATGGTTGTCACCGCCTCCAGCATGACGCTGGCCGAGGAGAGCGCGGGCTCAGCGAATGCTTCGCTCTCATCTGCCTATGGCAGCACCACAGAATCTCAGCTCGAACAGCAGCAACAGCAACAACAACAACAGCAGCAACAACAAGCAGCAGCAGCTGCAGCTGCGGGACAGCAACAGCCACGTGTGACTATCATGGCGGGTCCTCCAGGAGCCGCCTCGCCTGGATTATCGCGGACACCTCCGACACGATCGATGTCCATGCGAGAGAGACGCCAGCTGGACTGCAGTCCCATTCCACGCAGTCAATCAGGTGAGAGATGTGAATTTAAATTGATTTAGAGTGAGAGAATTCTCTTGCGACTTTTCAACCAAATATTGCCTCAGTTCAGTGCACGTTTCTTATCTAACGCTGAGTCATTGTTAGCTTCTTTGTTTTGCCTGGAATTTGGTACGAGTATTTTGGCTACGCTTTGAATATCATGCCACCATATAATAAGTGAAGCTATAGTGGGCTCGACTATGAGATATGCAGTAAATACGATAAGCATGGGTTAATCGATAATAACTTAATACGGAGCTGTCTAGAAATTGCGTTTGGAATTTTGTAACATTTAATATGCAAAGGCGGTGATACGAAGTAGTTAGAATAATAGAAGTGAAGTGAAACTGTTCACAGAAAAGAAATAAAAGACTGCAGTCAATTTGACATTTCATTCTTAAAGTTAAACAAAGTAACAAACAAATTGAATTAAAATAAAACTAAGTAAGGAACATAACAAACAAATAGAAATAAAGTAAAATAAAGTATGGAACTTAATAAAATATTGTAATACTAAATAATTGCCAAGAAGAGCAACTAAACATTGACAGCAACTGCTTTACACCCTTTTAAATTGAATTGCTTTTGTAAACATTTAGAATGGATTAGTAAAGTATCAGCAAACGAAAACAAATTCTATATGTTAACATTTTAAGTCATTTAATATAAAGTAAAGGGTCTATTGCAGTCAAAGCTTAGCTGTAGCTTTCTCACTTGCTGTTTTCCCAAAGGGGACTGACATTGATGGAGTATTTTATTAGAGAATTAATTCCTGTAAACTAAAGAGGATTACAGCTATCAAGTTTAGGTTTAGAATGTGTTAATTATCAGACCGAATAAACATAGTTTCGATCTAAGAAATTTATTTTTAGAAATTACAATATATTTTTTGATATTTTTGCAATTTTATTTAAAGGCTTGCTTATTCAATTTCCAATTTTTGAAGTCATGCAATAGTAAAGTAAAGTGTTTATTAGAGTCATAGCTTGGTTGTAGTTTTATTACTTTGTGTTCTCCCAAAGTGGGACTGACATTGATTGAGTATTTTAATAGATACATAATCCTTGTAGACTGTGGAGGATTACGACTATCAATTTTATGTTTAGAGTGTGTTATTTAACAAACTGAATAAACTTAGTTTCGACCTAGGCAATTATTTATAGAAATTACAATATCTTTTTGATAATTTTTTAAATTTATTTAGGAGTTTCGTAAGGTGGTGTGACGGTATTATAAATGAGATTTAACTTCGCTTACTATGACTGTCAAATTTAATAGTTTAGTTCTTAGAGACTCAACGATCTAGTTATTTATACGAAGGGATAGACAGACACATAAACCTAAAGGCATTGTTAAATAGTTTCAGTTGTTATTTGCTGTGTTATTTTATAAAGTTGAAGATGCTAATTTCTTGTGAATATAATTATTAGCTATATTTATATTGCAGTTATTATACAGTTAAGTGCTATTGCATATTTACTAACACATTCTTTGCATTTCTTCTTGCAGGCGCCTCCCCCGTCTCGATTAGCGGTTCTACCACCTCAGTCTCTGGTCTGGCCTCGCATCCGCACGTCAATTTGTTGCACGCAGCCGAGTCGCATTACTACAATGCCCAGGCGATGCCCACAACAGCTGCGTACTACACCAGCTACCACGGCTCGCCGCATGATCTGAGCTTCGCCAGCTCGGCGGACACCTCGTTGAATGCTTCGTGGGTGAACACAAGCGGACACTCGCCACACACGCCCTACTATTCGGCAGCGCAGATCTATATGCGACCCAAGGGCGGCAGCACCACGCCCACGCCCAGCTGTGGCAGTCAGGGCAGCGGCAGTGGCAAGAAGGTGCCACCCGAGGTGCCTAAGCGCACCTCCTCGATCACCGCACAGCAACAGAGTCAGCTGCTGATGATGCAACGTCAAACACCGCCGCCGCCCTCGTTGCTGCGAACCAACGGACTCTGCAAGACGGCGGAGAACGGAAGTCTCACCTCGGTGCAGAGCTCTGGATCGGACTCGAGCGTCACCTCAGCGGAACGCAACATGAACAGCGACTTGGGCTCGGATCGCAGCAATTCACCGCACACCTGGAAACGTGGCACTGCGTTGAATAGTTCACAACAGTTCTCCACGCACTCGGCGGACTCCGCAGGAGTTTGTGTCACCTCGCAGATGCAGGTTGCAGTGGCAGCAGTGACAGCAGCTGGTGGCGTGCCACCCACAGATGATCACGCGATCTCGTCGCACACGAGTGCCGCACAGTACGAGCAACACGAGCAGCAGCAGCACGAACAGCAACAGTTGCAGGCGGCGGCTGCTGCGGCGGGCGTGGCACAGAACTACAAGATGTCGGAGACAATAAGGAAGCGTCAGTATCGCGTGGGTCTCAATCTGTTCAACAAGAAACCCGAGAAGGGCATCACCTACTTGATACGTCGCGGTTTCCTCGAGAATACGCCACAGGGCGTGGCACGTTTCCTCATCACCCGTAAAGGACTCTCGCGGCAAATGATTGGCGAGTATTTGGGCAATCTGCAGAATCAGTTCAACATGGCGGTGCTCAGTTGCTTTGCCATGGAACTGGATCTATCTGGTCGGCAGGTGGATGTGGCGTTGCGCAAGTTCCAGGCATACTTCCGAATGCCCGGCGAGGCGCAGAAGATTGAGCGACTGATGGAGATCTTCTCGCAGCGCTACTGCGAATGCAATGCGGACATTGTGGGTCGACTGAGATCATCCGATACGGTAAGAGAAACTTCCCATATTTTAATCAGTTCATTTAACTTACATTTCCCTTTACTTTGCAGATCTTTGTGCTGGCATTTGCCATCATCATGCTGAACACGGATCTGCATACGCCAAATCTGAAGCCAGAGCGTCGCATGCGCGTCGAGGACTTTATCAAGAATCTGCGTGGCATCGACGATTGCCATGACATTGACAAGGACATGCTGAGCGGCATCTTTGAGCGCGTCAAGTCCGATGAGTTCAAGCCCGGCAGCGATCACGTCACCCAAGTGATGAAGGTTCAGGCCACAATTGTGGGCAAGAAACCAAATCTGGCACTGCCTCATCGTCGTCTGGTCTGCTATTGTCGCCTGTACGAAATACCCGATGTAAACAAGAAGGAACGTCCTGGCGTGCATCAGCGTGAGGTGTTCCTTTTCAACGATCTGCTAGTGATTACGAAAATCTTTAGCAAGAAGAAGACCTCAGTGACGTACACGTTCCGCAACAGTTTCCCGCTCTGTGGCACCGTTGTCAACCTGCTCGATCTGCCCAACTATCCGTTCTGCATTCAGCTGTCGCAGAAGGTCGATGGCAAAATCCTCATCACATTCAATGCCCGCAACGAGCACGATCGCTGCAAGTTTGCCGAGGATCTCAAGGAGTCCATCAGCGAAATGGACGAAATGGAATCGCTGCGCATTGAGGCCGAACTTGAGCGTCAAAAGTCCGCACGCAATCGTGCTACAGGCAACGCAGACAATCGTGACAGCGGTGTTGCCGACGTCGAAGTCTGTCCCTGTCCCTATCCGCCAGGCACGCAAGCAGCCGGAGAGCAGGCGCCCAACTCCGCGGACTCATCGCAGCTAAAGCGCAGCGCGCTCAGCAACAGTCTGCTGGACATGCACGAGCAATGTGAGTTCGACAGTTGGGCAGCTTTATCATAAATCCTGTAACTAATGTAACTTTCTCGCTTTTAGTTGGCAATGAGAAGCCGCAGCGTCGTGGCAGCGTTGGATCCCTGGACAGCGGCATGAGCATCTCGTTCCAATCGACCACCACATCGAGCGCCTCGCGGGAAAACGCAGCTGCCATCGCAGCGGCTGCTAATGCCGCCAATGCAGCCTCCAAGATCCGCTTCAACATGCAGGGCACGCCTAACAATGTGTACGCAGCTCCAGGAATGCAGGCTTATACGCATGCCAACTTTGTGCAGCAGTCGCAGGCCGCCTACTTGCTGCAACAGCAACAGATGCTGCAGCAGCAACAGGTGGCAGCAGCTCAAATGCAGGCGCATGCCCAGGCCCAAGCACAAGCTCAGGCGCAGGCACAAGCTCAGGCTCAAGCACAGGCTCAAGCCCAAGCTGCAGCAGCTGTGGCACCAGGACCTGTGGTCATGGGTCGCATTCCGGGACGAGAGCGCAAGGCATCGCGTTCGGATGACTCGCGCTCCACGGAGGTCTAAATGTGGCTCAACATTTGTACTATCTTTAGTTAATTAGCGAGCGATAAATATAACACACACTCATCTATTCAAACGTATCATACGACCCCGACGACTTTGTATGAGCCAAAAAACAAAAATAATGTTACAAAACAAAAAAAAGATAATCCCGAAACGAATTGAAAACAAAAACGAATCGAACGCCATTTCCCGTAACACCAGAAGTAGCTACATTAGAAAAAAAAGAAAACAACAACAAATATTCTTAAATGTTCCTTCGTTCTCTCTGCTAATAATTATGAATTAATTAATTATAATATTCATGTACATAAATTACAATTTTCGTCTATTCTACGCGATTTACACTTAACGGTTTAAGTAAGTTTCCAAAACTAATTGTACATATACACATACAACATATACATATATACTACACACGATATCTACTATATCTACGCATATATCTACTACATATATGGAAAATACCCCTTAACGATAATCGCATACTCGTAACCAAAACTTTTGGTCTAGCATTTTTCTCTTCTTTTCTTTTGTATCTAATCCAATCCCTCTTTCTATCGATATATATATATTTATATATACTTATACACGACGTAGCTATATTACTTTGTATATTATTACAACCCCCCTCTCCTTCCCCTATACAATAATTATGTTTGTGTAACTAGAAAACCAATCAGTCGATCGGCAGTTCGAGTAAACATATATCTATATATATCTCTCTCAATCTTTGTGTGAGTGTATATACCATGAATATTAACTTAAAAGCAATTAGCTATAATTATTCATATTTATAGAGCCAAAACTACCCAAAACCTAAAAAATATTGATTAATAATATTAAATACCAATAATAATTACAATTACAATAATAATAATAACAATAATGGTAATGATAGCGATATCGATAAATGAAAACGCAAAGTGTATGGAAAAAAGCAAAACACCCGATATGTATATGAAAAAGCAAAAGACTTAAAAATTTAAATAAATGAAAAGAAATAATACCAATGATTTTGTTTTTTTTTTTACTAATAATATAGATATTTTATTTATTTTCGTTTAAAAAATAAAATATATTTTTTAATATAACGATTTATTTACAGTTGACAGAAAAAAAACAATTCAGAAGTCAAAATTCAAATACAACGATCCCTCAAACAAAAAGCTCAATCAATCATTCGTGATCGAAAACTTTGACTCATAACAAAAAGAACTCATGCTCATCACTCTCACATACTCCACTCTCACTTACTCATCACTCTCACTCACGCCATTTCAATGTCACTCAAATTGCATTCCGCTACTTGCTGCTCACTTCTGTTCGCCTAGTACTTGGTCAGAAATTTGACTGTTTGCTTGACATTTTCAGCGTCGCCATATATGTGAGTGTGTGTGTGAATGTGCTCATGTGTTGGTGCCGCACATTGCATGTGTATGTGTGAATGTATGTATGTGTGTGTGTGCTGGCTCCGAACTCTTGAAACCGCTGGCAAAACCTGAAAATTCTAGCTGAAGTACCAGGCGAACAGAAATGAGCAGCAAGTAAATGCACCAAAATTTTTCGACAATTTTTTGTTGCATCTTTTAGGCGCCTTTTTTAAATGATCGTTTTTCATCTTTTGGGCGCTTGTTTTAATTTGTCGTTGCTTATCTCCTTTGTTTGCAGTGAAGTGGGTGCCAAAATTTGAATAGCAAATTAGTATATGAGAGACAATTTCATGGTGAAGTGTCTCATTTTTTAAAGTGGAGCGGCAACTTTTCTTTAGATAATTCTTAATATTTGGAAAGGCAATACTCATCCACATTCAAACCAGCTTTCCATAAAAATAAAGACGATTTTTACGCATTTCGTTTGTATAAATTTGTATATGTTTATTAGTGATTTCAACTTATTTCGTATTATTGCTGACTCTACTAATTAAGGCCTTGTACAAAATTATTGTATATATTTCTGTATGTGCTAAATTCTATATTCGTAGTATGTGTGAACGTGTGTGTGTGTGGGTGTATGTGTTTGTTGTGTGTTGGTTACAATTATCAGCGTGTTAGTCTAAACGATTATTGCTTTAAACAAATATACAAGAACTAAGCATTAAACACGGGATCCTAAGCAGAGGTAAAGAATATAAAACTTTACATAAAAATGCTGCGAGCTGCTCTGCTCTCTCTTTCTCTTTCTCTCGCTCTCTCTCTCTTCCTTCTCTTCTTCGCTCTACTTACAAATAAATTGCACTTGCAAACTCTTTCAGATGCATTCCGGATGATTCGCGAGTGTGTTACGTGTGTGTGAATTGGGATTGTGGTTGTGTTTGTTGGTGTTGTTGTTGGGAAATCGATAGATCGACTTGTACGTACAAAGTATATAAACATTATAATTAAACTAAACATATTTTGGCACTGTAAATAATAAAATTGCTTCCGATATTTAAAGAAATTGCAAATACACACGGACAAATAAAAAAAAAAGAATTGCGGCTACAAAACAAATCGAATCGACAGTCGATTATTAAAACATAAATTACAGAGTTTCGCAATTAAATTTGCTTGCCAAATGCAGTTCGATTTCTCGTTCTCTTTCTCTCTCTATCTCGCTTCCTCTACGGTTCGTTTTGATTATGCTAAGAATGAAGCGGCATCCGTTGGCCAAACAGAGCTGCTCTGTTTGGCCGGAGGCGCCTCCAACTACGAATGGTTACTTCTAGACCATGCCAAAGTCTGTACAGACCGAAGCTGCTGTTGCAGTCGCTGCCGTCGTTGCCGCCTGGTTATTCTGTTGCTTCTCCTGGGCACTACTCGCTGCCACCGCAGCAGCAGCCGCCGCAGCCATGTTCAGCTCCACCAGGGTATCGATGCTGTTCAGGCTGACGCCTTGCAGTATTTTGCGTGCCGCCAGCGATGTGAAGTTGAAGGACAGATCCGTGAGGCTGGGAAAATTGTAGAGCTCTTCGTTGCCAGCGTTGAGCACATTGCCCATGCCCTGCTCCAGCGATTCCTTGGTCAGACTGAGCCGCCTATCCATGGCCTCCTTGTCGATGGCCTTGTCGTTCACATGATCCTTTAAAGCCAGATTGGGTTCACTTCCCAGCGGATTGCTGGACTTTTGCAGCAGATGCGCCAGCGCCAATTCATCGCCATTCATGGAACACTTTTGCAGCTGGCAAACGGATTCATAGCAGAGATTCTTCAGATCGCTGCTGCTGCTGTTGTTCATCAGCTTGTCCTTGGAGTGCTTCTCATAGAAATGCAGATTCCCCACCGAGCCCGCGATCTCAAAGTCCTGCTTGGCCAGTGCAGCCAACTTCAACGGTTGCTGTTGCTCCCCAATGGGTGAATTGGGTTGGGATTCATTCTTGAGCACATTGTTCTTGTAGGCAATGCCATTGGCCAGCTGCAGACACAGTTTGCGACTGTTGTTCATGGTAGCATCGTTGTTGGTGTTCTTGGCATACTTGCCGCCATCGTAGGAAGGCGTTTCCGTTGCCGTGTTCTCGGGCGAACTCTCGCTGATGAAGGAAATGGAATCACAGGTCTCCGAGTTGGCTTCCGTTTCGCTTAGCGGCTGCTCTGGCACCGACTCGGGACGCACAGGTGTTGAGGTGGCCATGGGCATGGAAGAAGCTGTGTTTGAGGCAGCTGGCGTTGACTGCTTGGAGAGCGTCTTCTTGATGATCTCGCCCTTCTCGTTGGTCATCGTCTCGTTGTTGATGATGAACACATTCGAGTTCTCCAGCATTTTACCATTCTCCAGCGTGATCACACTCCGCACTGGCGAGTTCTGCACAAAGATCTTGGTGCTGGGAATGCTCTGATTGGAGCTCGTCGTCACCTGCAGCGTAATCGAGTTGTTGCTGCTCGAGTTGGGCACACCATTCTGCGCTGTTGTTGTGGGATACGACAACTCCTCTAGGATGCGACTTGGAGTGCTGGCTCGCTGTCGTTGCGCCTGCGCTTCTGCCACACGCGCTCGCATCGCCTGATGACGTGGCGTGCCACGTGGCGAGCCATTCAAGAGGAGTATGGAACGTGTGCTGCCGCTGCCTGTTGTTGTTGTTGTGGGTGCCACAACGGCTGTATTTGTGGAGCATTGGGAGTCGAGACTAGAGTGACCGCTCGTCTTCTGGCTGAACGAGACTTTGCCGCTGTCAATGCTCGAGGGACCGCTCGCCAGCATCGATGTCTTGCACGACTCCAGGCTGGAGGGGCCGCTGCTCTGCAGACTGCGATACCCGAGCTTGTTGTCCGTGCAACCGTTGATAACACTGTTGATGTCCGTTTGCCGCTTCACCGGCGACGCTGAGGCGGACTTTAACGTGGAGCTGCGTGCCGGGGAAGAACTCTCGAAGATGTGCTTGCCAATCACCGATTTTTGTGCAGTTTTCTGTTGTGGCGCTGCGCCGTTGGGCAGCCGAGAGAGCGTTGCCGACGAATGATTCATTTTGATGTGATTGTGATTGACGACGGCGCTGCTGCTGCTGCTGCTAGCTGGTATGGACTGCGTGGAGCGAGGTAGCGAGCTGCTGCAGTAGACGGGCGAACGGCGGCGTATTGGCGAGCAGTCCCTGGAGGAGATCAGGAACGTCGACTCGCTGGACATGTGACGGCGATGGCGGCGCGGCAGCGTCGACGAACGTTGGCTCAGCTCGGAGCCATCGTAGAACGTCGAATTGGACAGCGTATGAACAGCGGGCATGTCCTAAAGAGAGGAAGAGGGATTAATATGATAGTTAATACGAGTATAATATTCAGAATTACTCACGTGATCTGCAGTCTGGGTGCCCACACTGTGCAGATGCACGGCGCGTGTATTGAACCATTCGGCAGGTGGAAACTGCGCCGAATAAGTCTCAATTTGACGCTGCTTGGCGCGTCCGCTGCGTCGGAACAGCCGTGAGAGCAAAGATCCTTTTTCTGCAAAGGGAAAAACATTGCATCAGTTAAATTCGATTCGAGGTGATATCTTTAATAAATGATCTTCTAAATGATCTTCCACATTCAAAGCGATATAGTCTAGTTAATACAATATTTTTGAAAGCAGCATCATTCTACACTCAACCTTGACTTCAAAATGTTCTCTTCCGCAACAAATTATATCAAATATCAAAAGTCTAATTACTTAAAACTGTAAATCGGATGGAGTCAATTAAGGGTCTAATTAGTGTAGTTCCTAATACTCTGAATATTTAAAGTGATTTTTTAAAAGTTGATCTTAGAATACAGAAAAGTTCTATATAGTTTTCCAAACCCACATTCGTCGTGATATAAACAATTTGATCTTTCATACCACTTATCCGATAGTGATCTTTTTTAATTGCGAGCTTTAAATTATGAATAACATTCTTGAGTATTGTCTAAAAAAACTGTCGAAGTAAACTATTTAAAGTTTTTTAATTTAAAACGATAAAAGTTTATGTTACTTTAAATATTATGAGTAATATCTAGAGTGCAAATTCGCTTTGATACTCATTGAAAAAGAAAATATAAAGAAAAAATATTCTTTCAAAACAATTAAAAATCAAAAAGTGCCATTCCAGAGTGCAGTCAAAATGTTGTACACTTGTGTAACAATATTAAAATAACAGAAAAATTGAATAAATCTAACGGAGTTTTTGCTTGTTTCTTGTCTCTATGTTTCGTTAAACAAAAACAATATGCAAGCGATCAACTAAAAAAAAGGAATATGAAAAAAAAACTGTTATGTAGTTCTTTTTCTGTCGCACTGCTGTTTTAAAGTTCACAGCTGTATGTGCTTAATAGAAATGTGTGCTAGAAGAGTTTTAAATGTAATAAACTATAATAGAATAAATGTAATAAACTATAAAGTTACCAAATTTTAGAAACTACTCTAGTAATATGTTTTTGTTAAATTGGGAGTAGAGGAAGTGGTTAGCTATAGAGGAAATTAACTGCGTGGGGTTCAGATTAAACTAAGAGCCAAGTTTGGCATCACTAATTGTAAAGCTAGTTAAGATCTAAGGCAAGCAGACGGAAGGTTTAATGAATAGAATTTCCTTGACTTGGCTGTTCAATATGATAACTTCTGTCTGCTTCTCATTTATCTAGAAGTTAACTCTTAACTCTATTGCTTTGCTACTCACTGGGTGATGACGAATCTGTGCTTTGGTATTCCGAACTGCTGCTGTCCGTGGTGTTGAGTGTCTGGGCGTAGGTCTTGGACAGGCTGCGTGTGGAGGCGCAGCGTTGCAGGCGCTTCGATGAGCCAAAGAGCCGCAAACTGTGCCGACGTTCCAAGCTGCGCGGTGTCGGAAATGATGCACTGCGTCGCTTGGCCGCACGCGGATAGATGATCTTATCATTGGGATTGCCTGCAAAATAATATATTATTTAAATATGATAACAGTAGAGTGCATTCTCTTCACTTACCACCACAGATGACATCCGCCAGATTGGTTTGTATGCACTGATGCGTTAGATCACCGTCCCGTTCCGTGGATATTTCGCCGTAGAGCGAGTGCAGCGCCTCAGCATTTGACATGAGCATTGTGCGTGCCTCAGGTGGCACCACATCCTGTTGCTGCTCCTCCTCCGCCAGCTGTGAGTACGCCAAGCTGCCGCTGTTGCTGTGCTGGTGATGATTGCTGCGCGGTCGAGAGCGACTGCGTCGTCGTCTGTTGGTGGAGAAAAGGAATCAGGTTAGATTATGGATATAGAAAGAATATCTTTGAAGCATGAAAGTAAAGCCCTAAAATTACATATCAACACTCACAATCTGGATAAAAAAGCTTTTTATATGACATTAAAACAACTTGAATTACATTAAATTTCATTAATAAGATTTAAAAGTCGCACTTGGTTTGCAATAAAATTAAATTCAGTTGTAGAAGCTATTTAAGAAATAATTTGGTTAAAAAAAAGTAACGACAGTCGGGTCCTTGTTGCCCTTGACAGTCTATTACTTTTCTAACTCTATGGTATATTTTGAACGTAATAGTATATTGCTATACGAAATATAGACTTCGATCACACTCAACTGTAGCTTTCTTACTTGTTTTCACTTTATAATTAGCTGTATTTTCATTCAGTGTTTAGATTTATTGATTAAATTGAATAATTGAATGTGCTGGTAAAACTCATTGTTTTTATGAAAGTTGAAATTTAAATATATACATATAAACCACAAATATTTACAATATATAAAATACTCATATTTAAATTTCAACTTCCTACTTTTCCACACATTTATCTTGTCTCTATGCGTATTTTGAATGTGTTTTGTGCTCTTCACTTTAAGGTTAAAGTAACCACGAATTTAAGGCTTGAAAGATTATTCTCTCTATTCATTGCATCTAATTCACTATGCTACTCACTCTGGCGTGAAGATGAAGTAACCCTTGGCTGTCTGGTAGATCTTCTGCTCCTGCATCAGCTGGGCTAGCGTATCGTAGATGACCTCCATGCCGGGCGTGGTCATGTGTGGAAAGCGGACTCCCAGCTTGCTGCGCACATGCTCGATGGTCGCCGATTGACCCTCGGCTGTAAGGTCCATGATGACATCGCACAGTGCTTCGGGCAGCGGGGTGAACTGTCCCTGAACTGTTGGCGTCACAATGCAATCGTCAATGTCACCTGCAATTAGCCAAAAAAAAAAAAACAACGAGAGTGAAAAAAACAGTAAATAAAAATAAAAATGAAACCAAGGAGAAGCGGTCAGACCATGTCTAAAACTAAAAATTATTTGGAACTTGCACTGAAAATGGTCAACTTTGAGGGGCCAAGCTGCCACATTTGGTATAAACAGTGCAACGCGCTCGCTCGCATTTTTCCCGAACAACTAAATGGATTGGCATTTTGGGTGACCACCCGGGCTGCTGTTGATACTGATGCTGATGCTCTTGGCCAGGCCAGACCAGCAAGTAAGTGAATGTGAATGGTCAAAACCTTGACTCTGTGTGCGTCTCTGATTCAGTTGCTCTGCGTCTGGCATTTTGGCATTTGATGTTTGGTTGTTGGATGTTACATGCTCGGCTAATTAAACGTAGTGCCACACGCACTTTGCAACCACCGACGGGGTGGAGAGGCAAGAGATGTGCCGCTAAGTGCTTTGCTCCAGTTTTCAATTGGATTTGCCATTTTGTCATTCGTTTATTTTTGGCTCTCTTGAGTGTTTTGCTCTTTCACAATTTTCCATTAGTTGATCAATCTCTTATTTGCCTCTAATTCCAGCGTGATTCGAAGTGATTTATTTAAAAAATTTGGGGTTTCCCAATTCGCATTCCTTACAGATTTATGTTCTCCTAAGTATTTTTTATGAGTTTATGAATTTACTGTTTTACTGTTCGACTCTGTCGTTTTTATTAAGTTCTATTCAATTTCGCCTTGTGTTGTTATTATATTTACGAATATTAACAATAAAAACTGAACTTTACCAAAACTTTAGAACAACAGCAAAGTCGTACAGAAAATTTATATGAATGTTATTAACAATCATATCATTTGAAACTCTCTTTTTCACTTTTTCTTTTTAGTAAATTTAAGAAAGAATACTAATGTATAACTCTTAATTCTTTCTAACTCCCTCTGAATCCATTTATAATCGCTAAAGACAAATTTAATCTTTTTCTATTGTCAATATCAGTATCTAAAAATAATTTTTTTAACTTCCTCAAAACTCACATTAAAATCTCTACACAATTCTGTATTCATTCCATTCTCTTCTCATTCATCTCTTTTTCAAACTATCTCTATATTTATCTGTGTCTCTTTTTCCACCTCATTACCAATTCTTCCCCCTCATTAACACATCTCTCTTTCTACCCTTTCTCACTTTCCGTCTTGTTCCAATTAACGTTGTCGCTTCCCATCTATGTTATTTATCAATCGATCACACCTCGTCGTGCGCTTGTCAACTTGTCGTTCGTTGTGTTTCAGCTTCCGCCGAACTTTTTAGTGTTGCAGCTGCCCCCGCACAGTTGGACACCCTGTGATCTTGAGGAGCGTCGTGGGGCACGTAGCCACACAGGTTGCACATGCAGTGCAGAGTTTGTGGCAAGCGCACAGCCTAATAAGGCAATTGCCAAATGATTTTTTGTATAAAAAAACTTATACACATATATTTTCCAATGCATTGTTCACGCGTCGTATACTTAATTAAAATGCGCACCCAGCAAAAGCAAAAGCAACGACGACAACGACAACAAAAGACAACAATTATGAGCATCAAATCATGTCCCATGTCGGTTGTCGCTTGTCTTCTGTCGCGTCTGTCGCGTTTGCCTCATGTCTCGAGATGTCTCATGTGTTTGGATCTCAGTTTTGGCTGCCGCATTGTCGCCATCAATTTGTGGAGGCGCCTCCAACAATGCTTCCTACTTGCATCGAGCTTAACCTCCAAAAAGCGCAAGCAACAGCAAACTTTACAACACGCCCCCGAAGCAAGCTGCAACATTGCAACAGACAAGAGACAACAGAGAGGAGTGGGAGCTGGGGCATGCGGCAAAATGAGACCAAGTGTGTGACGACCTCTGCGGCAGCCTCGTGGCAACAACGTCCTTGCGGCAGTTGCATAATTTTTCAAGTTTTCACTTTCTGTTGCAGTTGCAGTTGCAGCTGCTGTTGTTGTTGTTATTGTTGTTGTTGCGCTTTATCCGGCAGCAATTTGCGCAAAACGCAAACGCAACATCAAAATGCCATGTGGGATGGCACCATCGTCAAGGACAATTAGCGCCATTTGATGGGCGACTGCAACTCTTTACTCCTCTCTTCCCCCCTTTGGAGTACGAGTAATAACACCTGCTGCATTCGCACTTTCACATTGCGCACAAAATGACAACAACAACGAGCAACAAATTTGTTTGCCGCTTAATCGTCCACTTGCTCAAGCCGAGACTGCAAAGACTGCAATTGAAATTGCACTCAATCTCAATCTGAATGCCAAGGTGCAACTGCAACACTGCCACTGCAATGCTGCCACTGCAACACTGCAATTTATTTGCCTTCGCTTATCAGTTGCGGTTTTTGGCTTTGGCATCGCCCAGCCCATAAATTGAGCAACTCTGCGCGAGTGCCAAAAGCATCCTCATAAAACAAATATTCCATATATGAACTCATATATCATCTGCGGCATGATTGCCAACATACTCGTAGGACAACAATTTTACAGCAGTTGCTCTTGTTTTTCCTTTTTGCATTCCGGCATTACGTTATGCATATAAAGCAGCTCGCAAAACTTGGCAAGCATTCAATGTTTTTTATATTTTATATTTTGGTCAAAATGCGACGCTGTGTGTGGCCAATGGCCAAGTGAGTGTGAGTGTGTGTATTTGTATGTGAGTATCATTTTTAAAATGCAAAGCCAGGACCTTAAGCCTTGACTTTCTGTTGCAATGCAGCAGCAGCCTTGACTGTTTTTATGGCCAAATAAATATTTTGGTTGGGATCATAACAGCTTCCTTTTGTGCAGCAAACAGCTGAGCACAAAAACTATTTGATACTTAAAATGTGAATGCTTGCAAAATATAAATATTTATCAACACAAATTCCTAGAAAACTAAATAGTTATTCATGCTAAAGTGTTTATATGAATATTAACACTCTTCATCTAATACATTGATTTATAAGTTAACCTCGTATTTTGTATGTTTGCATATTTTTTTAATAATTCATAAAGATGAATATTGCTGAAGCCAAGGTTCGTTTCATTGGAATATGAGTTCAATATAAATATATTTTAAATGTTACGCATAAATTCATTTATGTGAATATAAGAGATTGCTATCAAGTCATGAAATATATATTGATGAACATTCATATATGAAAATACTCAAAGCCCAAAACCTATTCATCAAGATAAAGAAAATACTTGTAGATAAGTAATGGATATATTGATTCAAAATTGCATCATAAGATATATCAATTAGAGATATTAATCAATAAAAAACAACAAATTTCCAAAAAAAAAAAAAGTTTTTGGTCTACACCTTTCATAAGCCTAAGATCCTTTTTATTGCTAAATAAAGGTTGAAAAAGTTAAAAAAATAATCCTACTATGACTTGTCAAATTACATTAATTGTTGTGACTTTAGTTAAAATGGACCAAAAAGTTACACAAATTTTGTGAGAAGTAAAGCAGAGCATTGAAAAAAGTTTCTCTCACTTTTTAGAAGAGTTTCCTCTTCTATTCTATATCGATAATATGCAGGATTTATAAAATCAATATGTATTGAATATATCATACATATCAATTATATATAATATAATATACAAAATAATATTATTATATTATAGCGAAATTCAAATCATTGTGAATTACGCACATACATAAAATATAGTTATACAAAAAATTTAAGTATTGAGAATTTCATAGTGTAAGTTTTGCACTTTGAAGCCATGTAGCTTTATGCATAGTGGATATTGTGTTTTGTTGAATATTTTATATTTATTTTCTAGCGATTTAGCTTGTAGCTATAACAACAACTTTGGCAATCCCTTGTGAAGTGGAGCAGAGCATCAGGTTTACGCCGGAGTAACCGGAGTCGAGTCAAAATTGATTGTTTGATTGATCAACCCGAAATTGGGGAGACTTGTGTTCATGCAAATGATAATCTTAGTGACTGCAACTCGGAGTTGCATGCAGCAGTTGCCGTTGCCGTTGTCGTTGCCGTTGCAACGAAACGCCGCGCGAAATGATAATAAATATCAAAAGCGAACGAAGGAGACGACGACGAGGGACACGGCAAATGATTTTCCCACCAACGCGATCTTGTCTCCCCCTTGCGTTCTCTGCTCTCCCTCCCCCTTCCCGGTCGGAGTTGCTCCTCCCTCAATCGCCTCATCCGTCTTAAGTAGAGTGAAAGTGTTGCGTTTTGCCTCAAATTGTGGACGTTGCGCCATTGTTGTTGTTGCTTTTGTTGTTGTCAGTTGTTACTTGTTATTGTAGTATCGCAGTTGACTTGACTGCACTTTAGTTTATGTTATTGTTGCCAATGTTGTTGTTATTGTTGTTGTTGCCGGCGGACACATATCCTTGTGTTCAATCAAACCAAAGCGACGTCAACGCTGCCCGCGCTGAGCTATGGAGTCAAGTGTTTTGTAGCTTGAAGGTTGTTTCGTCTACCTCCCACTACCCAGCCTCCTTTCCCCCCCTTCCCCCTCCTTTCCCCTTCTTGTTTTCGTCATGCTGCGCAACATGCGGCAAACATTTTTAGCGCTTGTAGTTTTTTGCCATGCATTTTTATGCAAATGAAAAATGTTTCTTGCGATTTCCATTTTTTTCCAGCCGATTTGCAGTTGTTGCTTTTGTTTTTTTTTTTTGTTGTTGTTGCTTTGGCCATTACTGTGATGCAATTGCCGCGAGTTACAATAATCTTGATGTATGATTTTTTCTCTCCCTCGCTGTTGTTTTTCACTGGGTATTATTATTAGAAAAACACAAAAAGAAAAGAAACCGATTCGCAACAGCAGCAAAAGCAGCAGAAAGACTTTAAAATAAAAGAGGAAATCTGCGCAGCTATCGTATCGTGTTGTTGGCACATTTTCGCGTTGTTTTGTTTGATCTCATAACCGCCAGCGATTCAACTAACAACAACAACAACAACAACAATTCAGACAGTGAATCAACAACGACAACGACGACGACTGCGGACACCATAAACATTTAAACGCTGTCCATTTCGAAATAATCAATAATTTTTAGCTATCAGTGGCAATTTATTATTATTTTTTTGTTGTTTTCTACTTCTTTTTGTTATGTTGTTGCTATTTCTTCGTCTCTTTGGGGAATCTCAACAATCGCTGGGGAAGCTGCAAATAAATTAACACTTCCTTAAACGATAAACACAAGATCGCCCAAAAGAAATAGCAATAATAACAATAATGCTGGCAGAAACGAGTTGGAATCGCAAAAGAAAACAAAAAGAAGTAGTAAACATGTAAGCTACTGTCGAGTATGCTCGACGGTGATATACCCGTTAGCCATACTGACTAAAAGGTGGACAGTGCGGTATTATAGTTATAATATACCAAATTAATATACCATAAGAGTTGTAAAATATACCAAAGACTATATTGTATTGTATATTAGGTATTATTCTTATATTATACCAAATTATTATAACATAAAATACTAAATATACTGAAGGCGATAATTGGTATATTGATATAGTACTACATTCAAAATATACCAGATTGTCAGCCAAATCAACATAACCTTTCTAATATACCCCAAAAATACAAAAATATACCACCAGCTATATTTGGTATATTGATTCAAGTGCGACTCAAATCCTGGATGAACGAAGTTATAATACTCTTCTAGTATACTGCAAAATACTAACAATATACTAAAGACTATTTTTGGTATATTGATATAATATTACATTCAAAAAAGCCTAGAGTCACGATGTTATAATATTCTTCTAATATACAAAAAATACTGAAATATACCAAAGTCGGCATATATTTGGTCTGCTGATATAGTACTACACTCAAAATATACCAAGTTGTCAATATACCAACTGTCAATTGTCAAAAGCAACTCAGATCCTGGAAGCATGAAGTTATAATACATTTCTACCCTATGGGTAGCGGGTATAATAATGCTGGTCGAAACGAGTTGGAATTGCAAAAGAAAACAAAAAAAAAGAAGTAGTAAAAAATGCCGCAGCACAATTGCAATTGATAATAATTCGTTAAGTAATTGTCGGTGTGGATTCGTTTGATTTTCGTTTATTAATTTTAATTGCATTAGCCGACAAATGGTAAATGGCAAAAACAGCAAACAACAAATAGCAAATAGCAAACAGCAATTGGCAATTGGTAATAGGTATTCGGTAAATAGACACTCGCAAATGGGGAGTTGCCAGAGACAACGCCTCACGGCTGTTTTACCAGCTCTCCGATTAAGTGCACAATGCACAAAAAATACAAACAAAAAATAAAACAAAGTCGAAACGCAAACACATAAAGTGGTCTCTCTTTCTATCTCTCTCTGTCTCTCTTTCACTATAAACTTTAGCTGGCTTTAACTCTATTAAATCGACACTCGAAAGAACTGCAATTAAAACGCAGTGAAACTTTCGCTTCGAGTGTTTGCTCGTAATGCGCTTTTCAATTACTTGACAATGAAAGCTCTTTAGTTTGTTTATAAAACAGATAAGCTGTTTTTCTCAAGAACAATATTTGTTTCACTCTTTTCTTATCCTTTTTGCAGCTCTCGCTCCCTCGCAATTTATCTATCTGTTTGGCTTAAGCACTTTCAGTGGAATTATGTATTTAAAGTGCTCAAACAATTAGCAAGTCATTATAGATGATATCAATTTTAATTATACAGAATTTTATTGACACCATTTTACCTGTTTTGAGGGACTTTTGACAATAAGTTCTAATCACTTTTGAAGGGGTATATAAGAATAATGTACTTATAAAGAACTGCTTGTAAAGAGATAACAACTTCTCTACGTTCTAATCGCACTTTAAGAAAATATATATTCAATCTAAATATTTATACAAAACTTAAAATTCAGTTATAGTTCAATTATTAAACTATGTATTATAAGCTTAAGTAAGATAACAACAAAAGTATCATAATTTTTATAAATGAACTATAATCAATTATCAATATTTTTTCCCAATTTAATTCCTAAAACAAAATGGTGTATAATTTAATTAGCTATCTTCATTCTTGTATTATTATTCAATTTATATTTTAATTGTAACTTTTCCTGTGAAATTTATAAAACTTGTTTTGGTTCTTATTTCATTAATTTCTTTACTTTTTAAAAAATGTAATTCTATTTCCATATTAATAGTTATTTTTTCTTATTCTTTTTCCTCTAACCAACTAATTAAATTTAGTTCTCTTATTTTCCTTTATCTTTAGCCTCTAATTTCTAAAACCAAAACTATTAAAATTTGATCATCTGCTTTTCCTTCATCCTATTTAAATATTTTCCCATAACTTTCATTATCTCTACAGGGTATCTCGTAGTTTATCTACTACATCGATGTTAGTGCTTGATGAATTGTTTGTTATATTGTTTTGGTTGGTTTTCGCTTTTGGCAAATTGGTTTGAAAACGTGACGATAAAATGATAAAGTAATTATGAATACATGACACACCGACTCGACTTGGCATTAACATTTGCTACATTTGTTAGCAATGATTATTGTTGTGGTCTCGGTTATTGTTCTGGTGCTGTTGACACTTGTTAATTTTGAATGGGTTTCTTTTTATACACATATATTTTATATTGTAGCTAACGGTGTTTCTTTAAGTTATTCTTAACTTTATTCGCTTTGGAATGAAACTAAACTGGTTGCCTGCGTTGTCTGTCAACAGCACTTAATGGAATTTAGCAGCGATCTTCATGGTGGCTTCGCCTCAAGGCAAACCTCTGGGAGGAAAACACCTTGCCGTACTTTTTTCGTTGCTGTTTGCCGTTGGCTGTTCGACATTTACATAAGTTGCCGCCCACATCGCCAGACACGGCTATCACTGCGGACAGCTTCAAGTGACTATCGATATCTCTTTTCGGAGTTTTTTTTTTTTTGGTTTTGTGTGGAAGACATGTAGAGCAGCAGCAGCAGCAATCGAAGGAGCTGCATGCTGCAAGCTGGAAGCTGCATGTTGGGAGTTTGCAGCAGACGGTTGCTGTTGCTGTTCGAGTTGCCCGTTGTCGTCGTTGTTGCACTCAAAAAATGTCTAGCGGCAAACGACAATCACGATTTTGTGTCTGAAATGTTTTTTGCGCGTTTTCAATTTCCACTTTTTTGTTGCTGTTGCTGTTGTTGTTGTGGCAAGGGGAAAAGGCCACGCAGCAGCGCCCCATAAAGGCAATGATACGCCTGTCCAGCCAATATGCATACCTCCAATTTTATTTTTCTGTATTTTTGTAGAGTGCACAATATGTTTCTCCTTTATTTTCGGTTTTTATGTTAGTTTGGGAAAAACGTTGCAAGGCGACGCTAATTGTTTCCGTCGGTTAATAAAAATATTTCAGGCCAGTTACAAATTGAAAACAAGGCTGCTGCTGTTGCTGCTGCTGTTGTTGCTGCTCGACTCAGACTGTTTATGCAACGCTTCAGTTTCCAGCACGACAACAACAACAAAGAAAAAAAAATGCAAATTGACATTTTACGTGGTTGCAACACTACCAAAACAGCAGCAACAGCAGCAGCCCAACGATGCTGGCTGGCAAATAAGGAGCAAACACGACGTCGAAGTCGATGTCGACAATGATGGCCAAACTGCAAACAGCCAAAAAGAGGCCCACAAAATATACTCTTGGCGACACTTTTTCGCCTGCCAAATCTCTTGCCAAAATAAAAACTCGACGCCACCGTCGTCAGGCTGTGTGTTAAAGGTCAATGAGTTTTTGTGGGGTTGCAGGGCACTGGACCTGAACCTGGAACTGTCTCTCTGCCTGCCTGCCTGTCTGTCTGTCTGTCTGTCTGTCGAATATTCATAGTTGCCAAAAGCGAAAAGAGAAGAAACACAGCTCCTTTTATTGTTGGCCCGTTGTGCAATAATCCCAATTGCAAACGCGAGCAATTTCATAGACATTTCAGCTTATGTGGAGAGTCAATAACTTCACACAGATGTCTGATACTGTCAGCATCGACTCGTATAACGTGCCCCCAATGTCGCCCTCTGGCTTCATTTATTTTTCTTTCTTCTTCCTCCTTTGCCTTTTGTGAAAGCGCGTTAAAGCCTTGTCAACCAAATGACAACGCCTATTCAATAAGGGGCAAAGACATTGCAGCTAAATATGGGCTAAGCTGCGTAAACAATTGTTAAAGGCCGTGTTTAACTAGCAAACTTTAACTATTTGCCATAAGGTGGCAACGCTGTCAATTTATTCTTGTTACATCAGCAAGACGATAAAGTAAACTTTAGGGTAAAGATTATCTGTGATGCATTGTAAGGCAAATGTTAGCTTAAATTAATGTGTAGCGAAGAAAAATGTGTGCAAAAGTGCAAAAAGATAAATGAATAATAACTATCTATGAAATATTGTATAAAAGTGAGAAAACCTATTGAAACAATTTCGAATATTGAAACTAATAATATTGAATTGAGAAACCTAAAAAAAAAACACTCGAATATTCAAAACTAAATAGTATTTGAATTCAGAAAACTAAAAGAAAGTATTTTGCATATTGAAAACACAGGAAATGCTGTACTTCAAATTAAAATTAGCAGTAAAAAACAAGGAAGTACAAAAATAAATTGACAAAAAATATAAATGGAATTGACAATAAAAGCATACATCACATTTGTAAATATAATATGTATGAAATTTTTTTCGAAACTATGAATTCCTAAAGCTTCAATTAAGAATTCATCATTGCTTAAAATATTAACAAATAAAACCCAGCTACGATTACATTTTTAAGAACTGGTAGCAAATACAGAATGTGAATAAAGTAATAAATATTTAATGTGAAATGAGTTACATGTACTAAAAGTGCGAAAACTAAAATCAGCAACAAAAGTTACTTCAACATTTTGAATATTAACAATTGTAAAGAAGCTTATTGTTGCACTTTTAAATTGTTCTTCTTAAAACTGTCAACGGAGTGGCAACACTGCGAACTAAAGTTAAGGGATTATAGTAAGGAAACTGAAATTGAGTTACTAATAATGCAACAAATAATTGAAAATAATTTAATTCCCCTCAGCATAGAGGAAATTGCACTTAACTGCACTTTGTAGCCTAGATTTTAATGCCAAGTTAATTAATCAAATTCGCATTTGATTAATGCAACAATTTGTCAAGGTGGCAACGCTGTTTGTTGAGCGTTGCTTTGCATTTGACTTGCAAATGGAATAACTGTTGCTGCAATTACAGATATATGAAGATAATTAAACGAATTGGACACATGGAAAACGACGACGACGCTGCTGGAAAGTCTGTCATGCACATGAGAAAATTGGAAAACTTATTGTGTGAAATTGTTGGCTGGGCAATTTGTAAGTTCGTAAGAGAGACAATGGCGCGAACTTTAAAGTTGCAGAGAAGTTGGCGAGTTGCGGGCGAGAACACTTTCCCGTGATGTCTGTCGAATGGCAAAGCTCTGAAGCGTAACCACTTAAAAATAAGTCCAAGCCCAGGTTGAGGCTGAAGCTGAGGCTGAATGCTGAAGACGAGACCCAAGTTGACCTCATTAAAGGCAGTCAACGGCGGCGGCAATCAGCTGGTAGTTATAGCAAAAGAGTCAGAGTCATAGTCTCAAAGTCTCAGAGTCGGGAAGAGAACAACGAGAACAATAAAATTACAATAATCGCTTTGGCAACGCCAGCGATGTGGAGAACACTTTTTGAGCTGAAAGTTGAAGGCGGCACATGGACACACATATTCATATAAATATTTGGGGTGTTCAAGCGAGCATGATGATGATGATGATGACGGTGACGGTGATTATGAACTTGCAGAAGGTCCGTTGACAATGACGCGTTGATATGCCGACGATAACTTTGAAAAAAGTTTACCTTTAACATGCACTTTTGTGGCGAATCTTTCGTTCGTTCTTTCTCTGCTTTGCTCTGGTTACGCTTTGGCGAATTCTTTAACGATGAGTTTGTTAACCTTCGACGCTTCGGAGCTCGCACTTGGCCTGTCAGCGTGAAATTGACTCGAAAAGCCACTTACAGAGAATCAGGGAATCGACTAACGGTATTCTCAACGAAAGAATTAAATGGCATTAGGAGCGCGCGTTTTGCCATTTTTTTGGGGCAAATATGTGACTGCAAAGCACGAGTGTGGGAAACGAAGCGAGGCAACAACTCGGTTTGTTGCCAGCCATTTGTTTAGTTAATGGCATAAATATTAAACTGCGATTACAGACAGACAGACAGCCGATCAACAGTAATAACAACAACAGCAACAACAATAGCTCGATGGCTCTTTGGCCACTGTCATGGCCACATTTCACTTTCAACGGGGCAACATCTCAACGAGAAATCGTGATGAAATTGATTTGCGGCTCAACTCTTAAATCTTTTTTTTTTCTTTCTGTTTCTTCGCCATCATAGCTACTGACAGCTGTAAGGAGAGGAACGGAGTGGAGGGGAGGGGGAAGTCTCCTGCATAATTTTCTCACTTTCCAGCTATTTTGCATTTTGCTATCAACTATCAAATGTTCATTTGTCTGCTGCTGCTGCTGTTTTGTTTTGATTTTTTTTCTACTAGTATTTTGATACTTCACTGTCAAATTGGCAATGTCTTCCCCCTCGTCTCTTTGCTTACTCCTAGTCTTTTGCAATTGCCACTTTAACACGAAATTGAATTTAATTTCATTTTGTAGTTGTGTTTTGTGTTGTCTTGTTGCCTTGTTTCGTAGCTGCTTTGTTTCATTTGGCATGTTTGCTGTCTAATTGAGCGAGAAATTGCCGTTGATTGATTGTTTTGCATGCAATTTGTTATTGTTGCAGTTCCACTGTCAGGGCAACATTGATCAACTTTGGATAGATTTCAGCACACATAAAACAAAGCTGCCAAAAATCAAAAGACTTGGCAAAAATGTTGCCAACGAAATGTTGCTAGCAACAAATGTTGCACTGCTTTACATTAAAGTAGTGTGCACTGTTTGAACTGCTTGCCACACTGCTTGGCAGCTTGTTTACGAATGGAATTGTCATGTTTATGGTAATTAAGAGCTAATGGGTTCTACGCCATTGCAAGCGTTAATTAACAACATGGAAAATTCTGCAGCGAAACTTCACTGCTAACAAAGTATCTCAATGTGTGTGTTGTTTCTTGTTTGCTTGTGTGTGCGAAAAACTGATGCTGCTGCTGCAAATCTCTGCTGGCAATATATATTTCCTCAATTGCAATTTACAAAGATAAACCGCCAGCCGGCGGCAGCGGCTCTTCGACGGCAGTCAGCGAGTTGGGCGCCCCCTTGAGGCTGCCAAATCGCAACTTATTAATTTCCAAACGGGTTCGCCAAAGGCCGCCAATGAACTGAACTGAACTGAACCAGCAACAACCAGGCAAGTCCAACGTTGTCGATGGCAATGCCGACGCCGATCTTTGGCTGCTCGGCCATTTATCAATTCATGAGCTTGGCATCGATGAGGCCTGGTAGCCATGGTTAGCCATGGCGACAAGGTTCAGGCAGCGGCAGCCCATAAACCAGCGTTTAACGTTCCGCAAAGTGTGAAAAAAGCGCCAAATGCGACTTTGGCGCAGAGAGAAGAGAGAGATTGGGACGAAGACAGTGTCGCATTAGGCGTGCAGGTGTCCATTTAATTGACAGCTAACGAGGCACAACGAACCTGGCCATCAAAAAGTGATTAAGTGCAGCCAGCCAAATGGCCTTAAAAGGGGCTGATGTTACCTTGATCTGTTCAATAATCGCAAATAGTTTGCCAGGATATCTGCTGTCGATAGCATCTAATGTCACTCGGCTGAGACTGTGAACTGAGATCTTCCCGTTCCCCGTGTGATGCAAATAATGCATCCATAATCCAATCGCAACGCGCTGTGGAACGTTTTATGTTCTGCAGCTCGAGATGTATGTCCAGCAGATCCTCCTGTAAGTCAACGCTACTCAAACTTCGAGCTGAGCTGCTGCTTTGTAGATTAGCCACTTGCTTCACTGGCTCCTCAATTGCATCCTCTTCTGTTGCGCTTTCTTCCTCAAATTCCCTTTCCTCCCTTAGCTGTCTTTCCTGTTCGTAAAGCGCATCCGTAAAGGGCGTTCTCAATTCATTCTTCTGACTACTCAATCCAGTCAACATAGATCTCAAAGGTTTAAGCTTTTCATCCGGCTCACATTCCGGCACCATCATCGACATTGGCGATGGAAAACGTTGGCAACTGCCTCGCAACTCATTCAGCTTCAGCTCCGCTTCCAGGCTGGTCTGCTCCAAGGCAAGTATGCGCCAAATTGAGACACCAATCGCTGCCTGGCCGTGCTTCACATTGAACTCTCGCTGCACTTCGTACATCAGCCAGCGCAACTCGCAAAGATTCTGCCACCGCTTGAACTTGGCCATGCGCAACTCCTGCGCTCGTTCCCTTTCTTCCAGCAGCTGAAGACGACAGTTGAGCTCTCGGGAGATAGTTCTTGTATCTCGTCGGGTCTCAGAGAGAGACGATGCGTCCAGTAGAGTATTTTTGACTTATCATACAACATTGCAACATACTCTCACTCTTTGTTCTATGCACTCAAATAAAAATCTCTTTCACTTTAAACTAAATTTGCAGATTTCATTTTCCTAAACATTGACTAAATGTCTACTAAGATCATTTTTGTGTACTTACCCACAGAGCTAATGATGTAGGTGGCTGGTGGCTTGAGAACGCTCCGCGCAAACGCGCCACGCAACACTTCGAGAGCGCAGGGCTCGGCGGTGACCAGCAGCATTCCAGGCGCCACATGTCCGGCATATTTGAGCGCACGTGTTGCCGCCGTCAGTGGGGCATTCCACCAGCATTGCGCGTTGGCCGCCAGGAAGTTCTGCAAAAAACACGATTGGAGGAAACGTGTTAAAAGTCGCACAATTTAACGCAATGAAAGCCGGAAGAAAGCGAGAGAAGAGCACAGCGAGAGAAAAGCTAAACAAGTCAGAAACAAGAAATAGTTTCAAATCGATTTTTGTACTCGGTACTTTAATATGATAACAGAGTATGATAGGTTTGTGATCATTTTAAGTGTACGTAAGGGGAGGAAGAAGAAAGAAAAGCGAGAGAGTCAAACTAAACAACTCGAACTCGATATTTTAGTAGTTAAAATAGTACGCTAAGATTGTGGAAATTTAAAAAATATGCTAAAGGGAAAAGAGGAAGAAAAAACGACAGAGTAAAGTCAAAAACGAGGAACAGTTTACTCGGCACTTAAGTAGCTAATGGAGTATTATAGAATTGTGGGAATTTCAAGTATTTGTTGTAGAAAAAAGAAGAACGAAAAGCGAGAGAGTAAAACTGAACAGGACAGAGAAATGATAAACATTTAACAAGATTTTTGCACTCGGTACCTTGATATAGTTGAAAAGTAAGATAGGTTTGTGAAGATTAAAAATGTGTATATATAGAAAAAGAAGAAGCTAGGGACAGATGACAGAAGAGAAAATCATAACATTTTACATCATTTTAGAATTCAGAACTTTAAAGAAAATGAGAGTTTAAAGTGCTCGTTTTAGGAAAAAATATAAATATTTGATACTATATTGGATTGTCCGGTTTTGTTGTGTTCGTATTATCCTTAAACGTCCTTGTCTTAGATCTCAGAAAACCAAAAACCAAAACTTATTACTCTGCGTGCCTTCAAAAATATTTTGTATTATCTAATTCTCCTATTTTAAATATTTATTAAACAATTAATTATTTAATATACCCTGTTTACCAATTTTGTATTACAACATCAATAATTGAATAGTTATCCATACTCTTACTATATTCATACCGTAAAGTTGAAATATCTCTAAGTCGATCACAATTTTACTTGCTGTTTCCATAGCAGTTCCTGACAACTTTCATTTGATTTCAGTTTTATAGAATACAATTATATGAGTTTCACCTGATTGGCTATAAAAATTAATTACCGGATGGCTGCTTGGGAATTACAAGATTCTCTAGAGTATGCTTCATATTCATTAATTTAATTGAAACTGTCACTGCCAATAAAATATTTGTTAAGATCAGAGATAGCCAAACAAGTTGAGTCAGCTGACCAAAGAGAACTTTTAAGCTGTTGTTGACAAAGAAATATCTCGAGATTTAGATGAAATATAAAGTTTATGTTAAATGAAATTATCCAAACAAAATCGAGAATAATGCTTTTTGATTATGTCCGAAATAATAACTGAAACATTAAATATAACAATTTAATAATTCATTCTAACATTCTACTTCAATTATAATGCAATGCAATAAAGAATTGTATTCGTTATTTCAACATTAATAATAATTTTTGAATGTTGGCCGACTTATCTACAATTCCAAAATAAAACAACTTTATTCTATGTTCAAACAATTACAGGAAATATTAAATATTTTATATATTCTAAATTACATGTTATAAGTTTATATTGCTAAAACTGAATACAAATTAATTAAAATTTGTATGGCTGATTCAAAGCTGAGCTTTCAGAAAGAAGTTGAAGGCGTTTCAGACTTTACAGCAATTTTCCAATCTATGAATCAAAAATGCAAGAAACTGAGAACACGAAATATTTATTATGTTCTAGCATCATAACTTATAAGTGCCAAAAACTGAAAACAAATGAAATTTAGATAGTTGATTCATTTGAGAGCTGAGCTATCAAAAAGAAGCTATAAACACTGCAGAACTCTGCTGTAATTTTTCAATCAGTGCATCAATCTGAATTGAATCTGCAGAATCTGAATTGAACAATTTAGTTTTGAATGGCATCAAGAAAGAGTCTGAAGGAATCAGTTGTTTGTTGGCACAGAGTTGAGAGTAGCAGTTGATCTAATTGACAAATTGCAGTGCTGCAAGTGGCATAATTGAGTTAGGCCGCCCCTGTTGCAACTTGCAACTTGCAACCGCTGCTGCTGTTGCTGCCACTTCAGTTGTAGCTGCTTAAAGAGTTATCCATCTGTGGGCGTAGCGTGTATATAGCCCAAACCAGTTGGCAGTCGTCAATTAGCTAAGCGGATCGCAGCACGCCCCTGAACAACAACCACAACAACAACAACTGCAACTGCAACACATATTTGCTGTTGTTGAGGAGGCGCCACAAAGTCGCTGCATCATTGCCTCAATTGATGCATTGTTGTTGCTGTTGTTGTCGTGAATGAAATGCCAAATCCTCAACACGTTCTGGCCCATATAACTCCAAGCACAGCGTTTATTTATGTATTTCTTTAGAGTTTTGCCTACATTTTTTTCTTTTCGGCTTTTTGTGTCTGCTGTTCCCAACACTTTTTCAAAACTTTTGTCCGCGGGCAACAAATAAATGTCCAATTTGTGCGGTGACAGGAACACTTGAGGCACGTTTCTGATGTAAACATGGGCCCAGGGATCTCAGGCTAAAAGTCACACACAAAAAAAAACTGCAGCACAAAAACTCTCAATATATAAAGCCAGCCAAGGAATGTAGATGCAGCTGGGAAGGAGGCGGAGGAGGAGGAAGAAAGGTCTTAGGAAATGCAAGTTTAAAGTGCAGTCAAAGGTTTTATTTGCAAGTTTCTCTTTAGTTTCACTCAATATAAAAAGAAAAACAAAAAAAGTAAAGAGTGCCTTTTCCGTAGCTTTTATAGTTTCACGCTAATGAACATCACCCAGATTTTGGGTCGCTTTTTACTTTGGTTTTGGTTTTATTTTTGCTTTTGTGGTCTCAGCGATTTGACCTTTTCGATGCCATTTCTCGATGTGGTCACTCCTTGGCTTTTTAATGTCGCCAGCACGTCGACTCCGAGTCTCTGTGTCTAGTGTTATACAATGCAGATGTCAGTTGGGGAGTCGGACTTGAGTTGGAGGCTCGACTAATGCATGAGATGGCGCAAAAATTAACTCGTCATTGCCTGATGAACCCGTCAGAGGAGAGCTTTAAAGTCATCTGCCCATAAAAAGTGGGCGTGTTCGGCTGTCACGCGCCGACATCAGATGACAACGTCCAAGCCAAGCATTATCTGCATTATCTATGCAATCATAAAACCATAAAAAAAGATGTATTCACTGCTCTGGGCACCGACAAAACTCTCCTCCACAATTTTCTGCTGCATCATCTGATGGCATCCCAAAAACAAAAACAACAACAACAATGAAAAAAATGAAAAGCGAAAAAAATATGTGTTTATGGCTTCTTCGATTTTCGTGCGGCTTTCAGAAGTAATGCAAAACTTTTAATAATCGAATTAAATGTGTTTGGCTACGAAAGTCATTTGACAGACGACTGATGTTTTTTTTGTGGCTGCCACAAACGGTGGCGCTTTCATATTGGACTTTTACTTAATGCCTCGCAGCCGAAAACTCCCACCAACGAAAAAAAGAAGACAACGACGAAAAATGTGTACAAAACATTTAAAGACTGTTTGCGGTGGCTTTAAATAGACAAAACTATCACCAAGCGTCTCCGTCTCGACTCGAGTTGGTCCAAGTTGTAAGTTGACTGACACTGTGTGGCGACTCAAGGGGAATCTTTCACTCTGTGTCTGTCTCTGTCTCTGCTGCTGCAGAGAGATAATAACAATTTACAAACACAAATGTGTAGGCATTGTGGCAAGCAGCAAACAGCAAACAGCAAGCTGCCATGGAGCTTAATAGAGTTATGATGAAGAGAGTATAATAATCCTTGACCTTACCACGAACAAACATCAACTTGCAGCAGCCACTTAAAAAGCAACAACAACAACAACATCTACTACTATAAAAAAAGAAAAAACAAACGCTTGCTGTGTGTGGTTTTATTGAAGATTCCTTCGTGGCAGCGGTTTCTACTTTTAGTTTTCCGTTTTAATTTTTGCAAGCAGCAAAACTATAAAGTTGCCACTTTTATGAAATAGTTAAAAAAGACTAAAGTAAAGTACAAGCATATGAAAATACACTCAGAGAAAAGCGACAGACTTTGTGCAAAAAGTCGTATATTAAATTTACGAAAAATAATAAAATATTCGTAAACAAACAGGAAATCTATATGTGCACTAAAAGTTGTTAATTGATATATTTCATTGGTTGTACATTTTGAGTATTAATGTAGAAAAATATTACTAAAATATTTAATGCTCACTGCCCATAGAGTAGAAGGGTATTATAACAAACAGAAGAAGGCATCTACGACCCTATGTAGTATATATATTCTTGATCTGCGCCAATACATTTGCACTATATAATTTTGTGAATGTTTTTCCGAACTTTTAGGATTAATACAAAAATGGTTGTTTGAAAGAAACTTCCTATATTTCTACGAATCAAATTTGCTAATTATAATAGTTAATTTCCCTTCTTTGAGGTTTACTGCATAAATATATAAGTACAAGATGTTTAATATGTTCAACAAGCAGGAAATCTGTTTACCCAATAAAATTTGGTGTAAGTAGTTTAATATTTCAACACTTTGAGGATTAATATAGAAAAGTCTGAATTGAATTGCTTAACGATTGCCAATAAACAGTTTGACGCAGAAGTCTCCTTCAATACATTAAAGTCATATTACTATTCACAGCTATATTAATGGTTATAGGCCAATTAAATATGTCGAAATATTAAGTATATCAATGAACAATGAAACAATGCAAATTACAAAGACAACCCAAGTATTTAGAGTCTTTAAAATATCGTTGTACGTAAGCGAATAATAAATCTTTTGGCAGGCAACATCATTAGTTCAATACTGAGTATAACAATAACCATAATTATTTCAATGACTTAAATGAGTTTTTTTTTTTTTTTTTGCAAAGTTTTCCCAGCCTGAAATTACAATTACAAAATGTGCTCATTCCCAAGACTAAAGTCCGTGGGCTTCTTCTTTCTATGCGACTATCTAAGGGCGTCATCATTGTTTATATGTCTGCAGCTCCGAGTGGTGGTCAATGCTTGTCGTTGTCTATGTCTTCTGCTAAAATGAAGCTACTCGAGTCGGACTGTCGGAAGCGGCTGCTTGCATAAATATGTTCAGCGAGAGCTCGCAACAACAATTCCAATCAATGCCTCAACTGATAAGCGCACAAATTGCATAGCCACAACGCAACGCCCAGTTGGAAGCAGTAGAAGAAGGAGAATTGAGTAATCCACCCTTGACCAAGTCAGGGGTTGGGAATGGGAATGGGATTCTTGACAGCGTCTTCAGCAATTTGCACTGCACTTAAAGTGCCACATCGACATCGAATTGGTCAGTCGGGCGTTGCTTTGGGAATGCCTAAGGCATTGACTGTGGTGAGGGTTGTTGTAATCCAGATCAGGAATTGTGATGGAGTTCATTGAACCAGTGTCCTGCACATGGCCGATTTGTTTTATTAGTTTTTGTGTCGAGGCTTAAGTCATGTTTGTATTTGCCAAAACAAATTGCACTGGCAGCTGGCAAATGGCATAAAAACAGGACACAGGACACACATAAAACTGCATCTGACAGTGCACAACGACGTATCTTCTTGGCAACCCTTTTTGCAATTAATAACAAATATCAACTCGACTCGATGCCATTCTCATTCTCATTTCAATTCAATTCGTTTCAACTTCAACTTAAGTCTTTAAGCTGCAACTTCCCCCCAAAGCCCTTTCCAGAGAGAGCTGTCAGAGCTCGTCTACAAAACTTTTTCGTATTGCAAAACTTTTGGCAAATAAAACGAGAAACTGCACAAAATAAATACCCACCTATATGTATATACATATATATATATATAGAGAAGAAGTTATATAGAGTTTTACGACAGATATCAGCTGCTAAAAATCAGCAGCGCCTCAATTTAAAACCGAAGCGTGAAAAGTCTATTAGGTTGCGAGCTGTAGAAGTTCGAACAACAACACTGTGGGAACAATAAAGTCTGTTGCAGTCAGCTCCAATTTCAACCGAGTTGCCCACACTCCCCCCGCTCCCTCTGCTCTGCTCCTCTCTGTCTCTGTCTCGTTACCTAGCCGGATCTCATTGGAGCTGCCAACTCGTGGCACCTGTTCAGTTGTGTTCTGACGCTGCTTTTGAATTTGATTTGTTGACGTTGTCGTTGTTTTGTGTAGCAATTGTAATACCCTATAGAATACCACAGAGAAGCATATTTGCAGGCATTATTTAAATCACAACAAGGCATGACAAATAAGAATGCTACAGTCGAGTGTGCTCGACTGTAAGTTACCCTATACTTATTTTGAATAAAAGCAAAACAGTGCGGTATTATTCTGAAAATATACCAAATAATATACTGCAAAAATATTGTAATATACCGAAGACCATATTTGGTATATAGATGGGGTACTGCATTCTATGGAGGTAGGGACAAAAATATACCAAAACATCATACCAAATATACCATTGACGTCAAAATATACCAAATTATCTGCCAACGCTGCTAAGAGTCCATTGCTTAATTTGCCATACAAATTTTTTCCTTTAATAACTTCCGCAATTTTTATCTAATCACAACCAAATATAGTACTACATACCAAATGTACCATTGACGACAAAATATACCTAATTGTCATCCAAATATACCAACAACGTAAAAATATACCAAATTATAGTTATTATTTGCGACTCTACCTTCAAGATTACACTTGTTAATCGATTTGCGGAGGCGAAAATTGGCGTTGCAAAAATTTGAAACAAACTTAATATGCGTGCAAACATAAAAAGTGCTGTCGACAGAAAATTATATCTTATAGTCTCTGAGATCTATGAGATCATACAGACGGACAGACAGACAGACGGACTTGTTTATTTGATGTGACTCTGATGAAATATATATACTAATGGAGTAGAATATGCCTCCTTCTACTTTTTCTGCCGACACAGTTATAATTCCCTAGCGAGTATAATAAGTATCTACTCGTCGTGCAAAAGTATCTCAGAGTCGGAGCCCTTGTTGTAATTGCTGTTATTGTTTGCCGCTGGCTTTTGTATTTTGGCGTTGATGCGCAGCTGGCAGTTGCTGAAAAGTCTGGTCTGTCGCTTTTAGCAGTTAGTTAAATAGCTGCTGTATCTATACCTGCAAAATGTATCTGCAGTTGTTAGCACGCAACTTCTATGGCTGTCATTCAATCAATCCGGCAATCATGCAATGAAAAACTCTGAGTGCATTAAATATATGAAGCAATATCCCATTTCCCACATTACTAAACTAAAAGCTGACTGTCAACATTTAATGGGAATAGATGAGACTGCTGTCAGAAATTCTAATTGCAATGCAATGCCAAAGTCCACAGTCGCAGTTAGAGGAAGATAATCAATCTAAGCAGTAATTTAGTTATTGAGTTTTAATTGCAATATCTAGAACACTTGACTATGACTATATAAGATTGTTTGGCAATGACAAATTAAGACATTAATTGCAAAATCAATTTCAATTGTGCTAGAACAGACTTATAGAGTAGTCTTCTAACTCTCGCGAGTTATTTCACAGCTCAGCATAGAGAAAGCGACAGCCAGTCAGGTGAAAGAGAATCTACAACTTGAACATATGTAATCAGGTTTATACTCGTCGTAAGTCATTAAAATGTGTGAGCTTAAAATAGAACTGAAAACTGAGTTCAGAAACTCGAACAGCTGAGAGAAAAACCACAACAGAAATAGAAATAGAAACAGCAGTGGAAATGGAAATAGAAAAAAACTAGACAAACAAAGCAAAAGATCAGACAGATCGTAACACATTTGTGTGTGTGTGTGTGTGTGTTTCATAAGCCCAAAGTTTTCCCTTTTCTTCTCTACTCCGAGTCAATAAATCAACAGGTTGCACAGCAAATTATAAACACATCTTTTGCAGTTTACTATTAAACGGTTATGGGGAGTCGTTAGTCGATCAACTTGGGTGATGTGTTAATCTGGTTAATGCCAATTTGAAGCATAACTGTTACAAATACGAAAGCAACTCTCGTCGTACTCGTAAATGCAGCTGGTTAATTAACTTTTAACCAAACAACATTTCGGCTAACACCCTGAGGCGCAACAACTGTTTTGCTGTGTTGTACTCGTAAATCTGAATACGAGTATATACTCGAACTCAAACTCATACTCAAAACATCAACTCCAACTCGAATCGGAGTCTCGCATATGTCTGCCAAGAGTGTGGGGCAATTATTGTCGCCGGCGTGACTTGGAACTGAACTGAAGCAGTTTGCCACTTGACTGTGGACATTGGACACTCCAGACTCCACACAACGACGGACTGAACGTAATCCAAGACGACCTTGTTGTCGACTTTTGATTGAAGAAACTTCGCTTGCATAATCCAGCAGCCAGATGCCCTCTTGCAGCCCACACAATTTACTTTATTTTGCCTTCTTTTGTTTACCAATCAAATTAGTCACTTAAAGCAATTGCAATTGCTGTGCTATTGAAATTGAAATTTTGAAATTAAAATCAATTATAAGGCACAAGCCAACCAATTAAAATCGCTCAACTTTAACTTTAAGCGAGGCGACAAAAATAAATTTGAGTTTAAATGTTGCACCATCGTTAAAATGTTCATTTAACTCAATCAGCTTAATCGAGGAGGGAAACAACAAGCAGTTGTAGGGGAGTTTAGAGAAGGGGGGAATCAACAATCAAAGCCTATAACAATTCGAATTCGAATTGGTTTCCACTCTGTGTGTGCCGCGTGCCGATAAATCAATTTGCTTTGGCTTTGGCTTCGACTTCAGCTTCGTCTGCTTCACTTTTGGTTTATTTTCATTTTGATTGCACATGAAATTGTATTTGATCAAGCCAGAAAGTTGCCAGAAGCGAAGGAGTCGAAGTTGAAGCACTTAACAAGCTTGCCAAGAGTGAATGGCGTCGATTATTCACATCAAGATCAAAACACGAATCGAACTGCGTTCAAGATAGTTCTTTAGCGCATTTCACTTTTCAATTTCATTGCCAAATGAATTCATTGGATGACATAATTCTGCACTCCAAAGCATAAAGAACAAACGCAACAAAAAACTTGCTGCAATCTTATTTAGTTAAGACGCTTGTCTGGCCGTAAAAGTCAAACAATAATAATAATAAAATATCACGAAATACACGAAGAAACAACTTGTTTTAGCTCATGTCATTTGTCTGTTGCAAACACACACACACAAAAAAAAGTGAGAGAGAAATACATAAAATAAACAATGCGGTTCAGAGATCAGTTGTTGTGGGTGCAGACCTCGGGGCATAACTTTTTTTTTATACATTTTTTGCTGTTTTGCTAATAAAATATTAGTACTAACATGCCTCAGAACTGACACTGAAGCTGCCTCGTTAGCTATAAGGCCAGCTAAAATAAGATATATTGCACGCTATTAAAAAATATCATAAGGAAACTTCAAAAAGCTTGTTGTAAAAAACCTTGCTTATAATCTTCAATAAAATTGGAAAATATGAAATTTTTATATTTATCTATTTATCATAGAAATAGTTTGCTCAAGCAACAAATCATTATGTTTTTCTCTGGCTGTCGTAAAAAGAAAACATAAACAATTTATTTAAAATGCATATCCTAAACTTTATAACACTTTTCTTGCCACATGTTGTCGGGTGTTTTATGATAAACTTTAATTAGTTTTCAATGGATTGCACAAGCGTGTTAATTTCGTCACACTAAAATGCGCATATTTTCTCATCATTCTCTCTACGGCCGGAAGCCATTTAAAAGCCCCAACATTAAAATAATATATATCTCTGTCGACTCGAGTTTTGATATGCTCATTAAGTCCATTGTCCCTGGGAAACGCCCTTAAAAATGCGTATACGTAATACGTCGAAAAACGAAACACTGAAGTTCTGTGAAAGGCAAAGAAGCTAACGCAACATTAACTTCAGACTTGAGACTTGCCACGCCCAGCATAATTCACACATGATTGCACCTCAAGCAAAACAAAGTCACAAACTCACAAGTTTATCATCGTTGTTTGTTTAGTCGAAGTCGTCGACGTTTTTTTTTTTTGACTGAACTTTAGTCACTTCCTGTTCTCTCTCTCTTACATCAATTTTCAATAATAATTTTTGGGTATTTCACGTGAAGCATGCCCCGAATTGGCATTGTTTACTGTTTGGCCCTAAACAACACATCTTTTGGCCTCTTCCGATTCACATTCAGGGCACGCTTCATTGTGTGCTCTTATCTCTCTGTCTCTCTATACACAACTGATGATGAGAAACTCTACAAACGGAGCCGAGGCACGTAATATTAATTAGCACACTGGACTGTCCAACTTGGGGCACTTTATGAATGCTTCTCGTTTGGATTTTCGTAATGTATGCACTTACAGATATCTCTATATATATTGTACACACACATGTAAATGGAAATGTCAACGGAAACTCAAGGGAATTACTTCGCTTCAACTCGACGTCGTGAATGTGCCAACATTTTGGTATGCAAAGTGCAAAAAATCGCAGCGAAATAACCGGGTCTACAGCAGATAAAGAACGCCGTTGACACTTCTCTTGAAGTGTGTCTTGACCAAAACTTACAATTGAATGCACACAGCGTTCGTTCATTCGTTCGTGTGTACAAATAAATTACTCACTTTTAAGGCAATCGCACGACATTTAATTAAGTAATAATGAACCATAAATACAAAAAAGGGAAGTTGAAAATACGCAAATGGAATTTAAGTTGCCAACTGAATTAGCAATTGCAAATTGTTGATGGCTAACTTACAAGTTTATCAAGTTTGAAATAAGAAACTTGTGCAATTTAGACTTAACTTGAATAAATCGCTATAGAATGATGCAACTTAGAAACTTCAAGAAGTCTCTTATCTAAAAACGTTTAATATAAATTTAATTGTGGATTTTCTAATATATTGTTGAAGGAAAATTTATAAATGTATTAAGTTGAGAAATTTGTTCTTTACTTGAAATTTTTAGAGAAAGATAAAATTTAGAAACTTCAAGAAGTCTCCAATCTAAACTCTTTAAATGTAAATTTAGCTGTGAATTTTCTTTAAAATTGTTGAATTTATAAAAATCTTAAGTTTCTAATAAGAAACTTGAGAAATATGTTTTTAACTTCCAATCATTATGGAATGATGCAGTTTAGAAGTCATGAATCTAAACACCTTAAAAATAAATTTAGTTGTGGATTTTCTTCCAAATTCTTAAATATATAATTCATTATGTTTTTAAAAAGAAACTTGACAAAATTGTTCTGTATTTGAAATTATTATAGAATAATCCAGTTTAAAAACTTTTAGGAATTTCGAGAATGAACCGAATCCTAACAACATTCAAAAACATTTAGTTGTGAATTTTCTATATATTATTTTTTATTAAACACTTAAATATAATTAATTTTTAGTTTTACTGTTTTTGGTTGATCAGAAAGTTAACAAATATTGTATTGTATTGTATTCCCAAAAATGTAAATGGTATGTAAACATTTCTAATTTATCTAAGTTGAAATGGAATTTTTTATTTTGTTGTTTCTTTATAGCAAATTTCATATGGAAAGAATCTGATAAAGTTATTCTCAGCTGTATATAAATATATCTTTAATATTATTATTTCAATCTCTAGTCAAATCTCACACAAATCAGTTTTTCTCATGCTTTATAAACATGACAAACCTGACAGCAATAACTTGAAATGACAGCAATCAGTTGAAAACTCATCCACTTATTGAAACCACATTATCTCACACAAAAAATCATATTAAATATTTTTCGTTTATTTTTAGAGCACTTTGCAAATAAATTTAGCAAATGAGTAGGAAGTGAAGCTTGACTATATTGGCTCCATTCAACTTGTATCGCGCATTATTTAGCATATTATTGTTCATCTAGTGTTTTTAATTTTTATTTTTTTATTTTGAGTCATTTGTGTCGCTACATAAATTAAAGCCACAAACTTGAACTTGACTAGTGACGTCATGCGACAATCAAGTTGCAATACAACTCATCCAACATTGAACAGAACCCACAGACAATACAAACTCAGCCACCGAAAAACTGAATAAAAACATTCGGAATAAAAAAACTAAAACTCATTTTGTATTCAAATTTGCTGTCAACGCGACGTGTTGATGAATGCATCAAGGGAGAAGAGAGAGAGAGAGAGGGGAATAAAGTGGAAGCTGAATGAAACAAAATGCCGCAGTTTCGATTTGCTTTTAACGTTGCAATTTATAATGAACTTCATGAATATGAAAGCCAGCCCTGCTGTGATTTATTTGCTGTAGTGCTTATCTGCTGCAAGCTGCAACTTGCAACTTGGCAAAAAGGAGCAACTTTTTTAGCCAGAGTCATCAATATAAGTCGACGATAATAAAAACAGAACTTGGCCCAGACAAACACGCAGAGTTCTGCTCTTTGTAAATTGCAGTTGCAATTGCAAGTTGTAAGTTGCAAGTTGCATGCGACTTGCGATGCTCTTGTCTAGTCTGAATGACGCCACACACAAAATTTGCCGCTATTCGCAAAGTGTAAACGGGCAAAGCGAACAACTCCTAAGTTTGTAACCTGTGTAACTCGCCATCGTTCCAAGTCATTTGTTGTCATGGGAAGTGCCCACAGTGCATAAAGCAGAAATGAGAAAAAAAAACAGCAACGCACATCTCGAAGCGACCTTGAAACGACGACGATTATACTATAAACATCTCTACACTACACAAAAATATATGTATGTATGTAAAGTGTACCTAAAGTACTTTTCCACGCCTCGCGAAACCTGTCCACACTGTTTAGTTATATTTATAGGTTATTGCACGAAATCTCGAAATCATTAACAATAATTTGTTAATATATTTTACTACTTTTTAGCTAAGATGGCAATCTTTACTAGCGATCTTTATGGCACTTAATTTCCTCTCAACTACAACAGAGTATTTTGTAATATTTGCAATCTATTGGTGAATCACTTGGTTTCTTTTTTTTGTTGGTTGTTTCGCAATTCTCGAACATCCTCACGCACTTTGGGGCGCTAAAGCGCCGCCTGAACTGAGACACTGGGACTTGCAACCAGTTGTGTCCAGAAACCAGTTCGCAGTTCTCTTTGCGTGTGTAACTGTGTGTGTGTGTGTTGAAGACGGAGTTGAGTTGAGAGACTCACCTGAAATATCATATATCCCGAGTCGTACATCCAAAAGTCCTCGGGCGTGTGGCCCGGCTTGCTCAGCTGGATGGCCAGGCAGCGCTGCAGTATGAGACGACAGCGCTGTGGACCACCGGGTGACTTGGTGCCCATTGCGTTGTGATTTTCTTTTTGCTGTTTTTCGCTTGTGTTTTGTCTAAAAATACCGCGGAGTCGTTGTCGACTGAAGTTCAAGTTGATGCCTCCTCAACCGGGCGGCTCAATTCGTTTGTTGTTGCTGTTATTTTATTTCTTTTTACTTTTTATTTTATTTTCAACTTTGCTTTTGTCGTAGTAGTTGTGCGTTCAAAGCTTCATTACAGCGTCACTTTTAATGGTCAACGAAAAAACAAAAGAGAATAAGAACTAAACGAAGAAGCAGCAGCCAAAAGAACGAAACTCGTATTAAACTGTCGGTCGATTAGTTTGGTTTGGTTTGGTTTTGCTTGCTGTTGCGTTGTTGTTGTTACATTTTTGTTTTCGCACACTTTTATTTTTCGTTGCTCTTTTGCTTTAATGGCTTTTACTTTGACTCTCGCATGAACTTATGGGCTGAAGCGACGACATATTCAACCGCAGCAACACATCGATGCGACGGCGCACGCGCAGCGAACAGAGACGAAGACGAAAACGTAGACGACGACGGCGATGGCGATGAAGACAACGACGATGGCGACAACGTCAACGAGAACGAGCACAGCGCGAATTGCCAACCGAACGTACCGAGCGACAGAAACAGACTGAGTGCTGCTGCTGCGTTTGCTGTGCTTCGGCTGTTTGCCGCTAATGCTGCTTGCTGCTGCTGTCGCATAGCACGAGCGCCAACGAAGCGACAGCGACGCGAGCTGCTTCGGCTGCGCAAGTGGCGTTTGCATTGGCAGCAGCAAACTTTGGCTTTGCTTTGTTTTTGTTTCTGTTTTTGCTTTTTTGGTTTTGTTTTTGTTTTCGCACACACGTTTTTTTGGAGAGTTAGTGTCTCCGGCTTTGAAGTTTTGCCTGCGTGTTGGAGACTTTGCGGCTTTGCTGAAATGACAAAAACAACAATAAAACGAGAAGCGGCATTAAAACCTTGATTATAAAATCAATTAGACGCGAAAAAACAAGATTAAAAAATATACAAACAACAAATTGTTAAGGCGACGTCTCACAGTCTACCTAGTCTGCTCCTAATAATATTGTATTATCATCATCATCATCATCAGCGTTCACATTAGCAATCAAACGTAACGGTAAGCCAAATTTTTGGCAACTCTCCCACCAACTCTGGCCATTTCCTGCCCAAATTACCGGATATAATAATGACTATAAATGAGTTAATTAAAATTAGACGCTAGTTTTTAGAGCATAGCTTAAATCTATGTGTGAGCTGAGACGTTATTTGTGGCTAGAATTCAATTTGCATGTACAGCAAGGAAATGCCAGTTGTAGATTGCCTTTAATTGCGCATACGCCATGTACGACACAACGCATGTCAATCAGCTTAGCATTTGCCTTTTCCTCAATGCACAAACTGTCATATGAAGCAGTAAAAAAAAATACTCAGAATGCAATCAAAAATGGCAAGAAAAATAACAGGTGAGCATGCTGGACTTCAAGATGCTCTCTAAACATGTAACTTCATATAGTTTATGCCTCGTCTAGCATTATTAAACCTTGTCATACCCTCTAAGTTTTGAAGTAAAGGTATTTCGCTGTGCGTCAGCATTAGAAATTTACATCAGCAATTTATCAGATTACGAGTTTTGTGAGATTTACACGATTATTTGATTCGTGTCGCGTTCACCAGGCAGACAGTCAGTCAGTCACTTGCCTTATCTTTTGGCATTTGTCGCACATTCATCTTCCGAATTCGGTCAACGCGCGCGCGACGCGACCATAAAAAGAGTGTAAAGTGAGGGAGAGAAGACAGCACAGCACAGCAACAACAGATTTTGAGGGCTACTGTGAAACCACAGCGAACGAAAAAAAGGAGGAGGAGGAGGAGAGAAAGAAGAAGCTTTGCATTCACAGTTGTAAAAGGCAAAGTCAAAGTCGCAGCCAATTAAATGGCGATGATCTCATCGCCCACGTTTCGAGACACAATTCGATTCTCAGCGCCTTTTGGCCAGAAGAGATCAAGTGACTGCTGCGATGTGTCGAAGAGTATTTTTATATTTTTTTGTTTACCCCGACCCTTAACGCATTTTCCTTATATTATTTATTTATTATACTTTTATTTGTCGACCCATTAAGAGGCGGTCTTTGTTAGAAAACAAGTTTCTTAGCCAGCCAGCCAAGCAACAGGCTGGCCAACCTACCAACCAGACAACAGACAACCCAAACTCAAACCCAAACCCAACTCAACGTTAGCCACATTCCATGAGAAAGAGAATTTGCCAGCTGCGGCAAACTGTCGACTGTCCACTAGCTTTAGCTTTTCGGCTTTTGTTTATCTCTGTGGCTGTTGCTGTTTGTCTTACAAATCATAAACATAACAAATGGGAGAAACCAACCCAACAGAAAACACACACACAACAAATAAATAAAGGTGCTAAAACAAAAATCTACATCAATTATTACTATTAATAATAAGCTGTCCAACACTTTGGGGGATTTGCATAAAGTGGAACTGCCAAAAAATCACTGTTTTCTATTTCTGAATTCAATGCCCTCGGGGCGCCTCAAAGCTCCAATGTTTTTAGAGGTTGTCCAGTCACTGAGTCAGTAATTAAATTTGCGTATGATTTCGAGTTGCGCTTCACTTTGAATATTAAAATATATTGTCGAGTTTTCGAGCATTCGAGTGTGAGTCGAACAATTGAGAAAAATCAGCAGCTGAACAATGTCCTGCTTTGACCTTCGATGTGTTTAAATAAAAAATAAATACGAGAAAAAATATTCAAGCCTAACAGCTACAACTAAATTTAAATGATGATGAAATTAACAGTCGCCGAGTCGAGTTCAAGTTGCGTTGAGATCATGAGATCACGAATTTCTATAACTGCTAACATAACTGCTCCCACCGCCACCGCCAAAGGCGACCTTGTTTTATTTTTGCCAAATAGCACATGAAACGTTAACTTTCTAATGTATAGAAATATATCGTGTTTTTTCTATACTAAACTGATGTGTCCATGATCTGTTCTTCATTGTCAACCGACAGAATGAGATCTGCATGCGGATAACCCTGATCTGTTAAGTATTGTTTGATGTATGGATTCTCTACGCTTTTGTGCTTTCAGTTATAACAAGATCAGCTACAGAACAAGAAGAAAAGGAAGAGCGAAGAACAGAGCAATTCTTAAGATTGCTTTAATCTATCATTTTTATACCCGATACCCTTGAAAGGTAAGGAGGTATTCTAGCTTTGTGCCAACAGAATATGTATATAACATAACAGAGAGAAGGATGCATCTCTATCTCTTAATTGCTGCAATATATCTATCTTACTCTAAAGCATATTTTAAATGGATTAGTATATCAACATACCAAGTGTAGCTCTTAGTATTTTTTCGACTATATTAATTATACATATTTGATATACTTTAGAAATGTTGTCAAATCAAGTATTGCTTTTGGTATATTTTAGAATTGTTGGTATATATTAGTATATACATATATGCGGTATATTTTACTAATGACGACATTCCAAGAATTTTGGAATACATTAGTAAATATATGTGGTATACTTTAATAATGTACACATACCAAGTATAGGTTTTGGTATATTTTGTATTAGGAAATATATATGGTATATCAGTATCTTTTCGGTATATGGGTAATTCTCTGGTAAATGTCGCGTGCGAACAGCTTTTCAGTGACAAAAAAAAACATAAACTAAAACAATTTTAAAAATAAGTGAAGGTTATTCTTAAAGCTTTGGATTAGCACTATTTTTTGAGCTAAGATTGATTTTAGAAGCTTGTTCTGTTTTACGATAAAATATATAAATTCCTTCATTTTTAGGTTTTGCGTACGAATTTGTTAATTTTTGCCAATATCAGAACAGAAAACAAAACAGAAAAAAAATTCCAAAACCATTCTTAGCTCTAATTAAAGTACTAATTTAGAGCTATAAAAATAACCTTTTCTGATTTTTAAAATCGTTTCAGGTTATGTTTTTTTTTGCAAATGTAAATCTGGTCGCACGCGACATCCATCAGAGAATTACCCATATTGAATTGAACAATTTGAATCCGAATACAGCTTTCACACTGTTTTGCTTTTGTCGAAAATTGTCAACATACCGAGCACAGTTTTTGGTATATTTTGTATTAGAAAATATATATGGCATTCTTCAGTAGAGTAGACTTACCAAGTCTAGCTTTTGGTATATTTTAGTATTTTTTTGGTATATTAAATTGAAAAATAACGTTTTTTGCCGTCTTTCACTCTTATCGAAAATAGTTAGCAAGTATCTCACAGTCCAGCACTGTCATTTGCAGCTTTCTTACTTGTTATTTAATGAACCAAGGCGTAGCTAATGCCTCAAGCTGTCCCTCGGAGGCATTAAGCACCTTTATAAGTGTGGAATTTCAGCTTTTCATTGAGAATCAACTTGTTAAATTGCCTTTTGCTGTTTGCTGTGTTTTGCTTTCATGTTGCGCCCCCGCAATTGCGGTGATCTCTTTGCTTGCTCTTTTATTGACAGCTTACTTTCAATTGCGACATCTAGTTAGCGCAAAAATTGAAGAGGCAAATAAAACGACACGATCGACTGACTGGTTGGTTGCCTGGCTGCCTCACTCTGGCATCGGTTGCATGAATGAATCGCTTAATGAAGCGGCGCTGCAATTGTAAAGTCTGGTTGGTCAGTGGACTGACTGTGGCACTGACTGTGGCAACGACTCTTTGCTGCTGTGTTTTGTGGTTGTGGTCAGTCCGTCATCAGCTTTTATCCACCCGCAAAGACGTCTTTGGCTCTTTTCTCTATCTGCTTCGACATCTTTCTCTGTCTTTAGTTGATCCATAATTCAGTTTTACGGTTCAGCGATTGCTTGCTGCGCCTGCTGCTTGCTACATGCCGCATGCTAGCCAATTGCTGCAATGTGGCAAAGCAATCGATTTAAGCGCCGCCGCATAAATTGAAGGCAAAGCCGTAGCGCTGCCGTTGATGTTGCCAAAAGGTTCCTCCAATCTGCAACAACATGATGAATTGTTTTCTTTGTCGACTTGTTGACTGCCACAACTGCAGCTTGAAGTCGAAGCAGCGCCACAGTTGCCGCTGCTTTGCTACTTTGGCTTTGGTGATGTGAATGATGAAGTAGGAAAAAAATTGCAAATTGTATCAAAAATTTAAATTTTTGCTTTCATTATGCGCAGCGGTGGCGTCGTTGACTCCTTCATTCCCCTCCCCTCCCCTCCGCTCTCTTCACATTGGTCTGCCACTCAGCGGCGGCATTTGCTAATGGACTTGCCTCAGCTGCCGTTGTTGCTGCTGCAACCATTGTCTTGCTTTATTTCTTCAGCTTTTCCCTATTTTCAATTTTGACAGCCGCGTTTTTCACAAATAATGAGCTGCTTTTGTTCGCCCACCATCTTCACTCTTTCTCTCTTGCCCCGCTAAAAGAAAAGCCAAAGCGTTCACACAAAATAATTTATAGCCTTTGACCACAGGCTGGCTAACTGAGAGGAGATCGTCCGAGATCGAGTTACGCAGCAGCTGATTCTCGTGCCACGAGCACGTTGCGTATACGCAACGTGGGCTGCCTTCTGCGTGAATATTCGACAGCTACAAATACAACTACTTGTGGCATTCACTTTCAACTAATTACGCGCATAAATTAAATGCAAAACAAGCTGCATTACAAATATCTGCAGCAAAAGTAAAATGAGGAACACAAGCGCCAAGCGGATAATCGCAGCTGGAGAAAGACAAAAGCAGCGACACGGCGCGAAGGAGAAAATGAGACGTATTTTTTCTGTATATTTTTTTTATTTTTTGCGCGTTGCGCGTTTTGTCTCATTTCTGTTGTTGTATTTTTTATTTGCTTGTGCAGATGCCTGGCTGGCTAGAGTCAGAGACTTCAGGAATGCCAAAGATGTTTGGCGAAGCCAAGAAATGACATGCCATGCTCATGCTCAGAGACCCATGCTCCCATGCTCCCGTGCAGCACCTCTCCACCCTCTTCCTCCTCCTCTTCAGTGTGCTCTCTGTCATGCTCCTTGCAAACTTACAAGCAACCAATCTACGGCGAGTGGCAGCCACAGCGGAGACGACGACGACAACGACGATGACGATGACAACGGCGTCTGCCAAGCGGAGACATTGCGGCAGACGTTGCAATAACAATCACAACAACAACGACAAAAACAATAATAATAGCAACAAATCAAGAAATTTATAATATGCAATTGCAATAAGCTAAAGCCTAGATGCTCTATCGATTGCACTTTCCAAACTAATAGAATGCTTGCAATTGGGGCTGCAAATGTTCTGAAATTTAATTAAGGCAAATAACTATTAAAATAAGTATTATAGGAGAAATCATTTTAATACAAATTAAAATTAATATTGTATAAACAATTTTCCCCTCGAATCTTTCAAATCAGTATATTCATGCCTAGTTAAAACTTTGCTTTTAGGTAACTAGGCAATAGTCACATAATTTGCAAAAAATAAATATATCTAACAACAAAACTTAAATTTATATTTCATATTTTAATAAAATTTGTTATTATGAAATGAATATTCTATATTTTTATATTCAGATAATTTGTAAGCAAATATTTTTGTTGGGAAGTTACTAATAGATATTATACTTCATATCCAAATTTTCACTGCTTCCAAAAATAATATTATGGTTTGAAAGTTGCAAAAGATTTTATTAACTTCTAACACACATAATATTTTTAATTGCTAGATCAAATTTATTTATTTTTGTATCTTTCTTCACTCGTATTCAACAAAAATGTTTTGCTTAATATTTAAAAATTTGAATTGTTTTTCAAAATTAAATAAATTGTTGAGCCTCGTTTGTCAAAAATAATTTTTGCTTATTAAAAAAGTGCTAAAAACAAAATATGTGTCAACATTTCTTTTAACGATTTCCTACTGCATTCAAAAGGTATACATGGAGGAATACTTTTGTATTGTTTTGCAGCCATTCAATGTTATTGCTTATTAGTTTTTACGAAAACTAAGAAACGAAAAAATATATTTGACAATAGAAAAAACTAATTAAGTTGTAAAAAGTAAATTTTTTTCTGATTTTATCAAATGCTCATGATTATTGTAAAACTAATGAGCAAAAATAAAGAAACAACCATTTGATGGACACGAAAAGTGACAAGCCCGCATAATCGCAAGGGCATTCGAAACATATGACGACAACAATTGCAGCAGCAACAGCAACAGCCGCAACGGCAACGGCAACTGCAGCTACCGCAGGAGCTGTGACAATGCCGTTGATAACGACGACGCAACAACAAATTGTTGCTCCGCAGTTTTTATACCCGCTATCCATAGGGAAGAAGGGTATTATAACTTTGAGCCTCAAGAAAACGTATGTAACAGGCAGAAGAAAGCACCTCTTAGCCTATAAAGTATATATTCTTGATCAGCGTCAACAGCCAAGACGAGATAGCCAAGTCAGTCCGTCTGTCTGTCTGTCCGTCCGTATGAACACAAAGATTTCAGAGTCTATAAGAGATAGAGATATTTTTTTTTCTGATAGTACTATATTAACACATCAAATAGAGACTTTGGTGTATTTGTATTATTTTTCGGTATATTCATTTGGTATATTTTAAATTTAAAATGTATTTGGCTGACAGTCTGGTATATTTTCCACTGTACGGTATATTTCAATATACCAAATACAACCTTTGGTATATTTTTTGTATATTCATTTGGTATGTGGTATATTTTGCACTTCGTAGTATATTTAGAATATGGTACTATATTACCAAATAAAACCTTTCATATATTTTAAGTATATTTCCAGTATATTTATTTGGCCAATTTTAAAATTAACAGTCTTAGTAGCTTTGGCTGACTATCTGGTATATTTGGCACTGTATGGTATATTTCCAATACTACTAATAGTACATACAAAATAGAGCCTTTGGTATATTCTTAGTATCTTTTTGGTATATTAATTTGGTATGTTTATATTTGGTATGTTTAACGTTTATTCTCAATGGGTACCGTGTATTTTAAAGTCGAGCATACTCGACTGTCGCTTTCATACTTGTTTGTTGTTGTTGTTGTTGTGGCGTCTTCAATTTCAGCATTCTTTTGGCAGTCTGCATATTTGACGCTGTCGTTGCAGTCATAGTTGCTGCCGTTGCTGTTGTTGTTGTTTTTGTTGCTGCTGCTGATTTGTATTGTTTTTATTGCTTGGCTGTGTGTGACAGTGTGAGCAACGAGTGGGCAGCGGACAAATGATTCGCATCGATCGTTGCAAGTGAATTGAGTGAGCTCACGTGTCGTATGCGTAATCTGACCACATTGCTGTTGCTTCGGCTGTTGTTGTTGCTGTTGCAGCTTGCAGCTTGTGGCCAATTTGACGTTGTCAGCGGCAAAACATTTTCGGGAAGTTGTTATCACAGCATTTTGTGTCAACGTTGTGGCAGCAATCGCTCGTTGTGGTTGTTGTTGTTGCTGTTGTGGTTGCTGCTGCAGTTGTTGTTGTTAATGCAATATGAGCAGCATTTGGCTTTTGGCTTTACCAATGAGCATATTCATTTAGGCCGTCTTTCTTTCTTTCTCTCTAACTTGGCTGCTATATATCAAATGTTGTTGTTGTTGTTGCACTGATGTTGTTATTATTTTGTTATGTTGTTGCCGTCGTTTGTTGCCGTTTGCTCTCTGTGTGTAGTTTTGTCTTTTCCTTGTCTCGTTTGTCAGACATTTGACAGTTGTTTGTTATTTTTGCACGTTGACTTTTCTTGCTGTCTATCTTGCTCTCTCTTTCTAACTCTCTGTGGCATATTTTCCATGTGGCAGGCTAGTTGCCTAACAGCCGCCCACTTCATCAAGTCAACCTCAACCTCCGCTGCCGCCGCTCTCTCCCTTTTTCGGCCATGTTTTCGATTTCAATTTTTATGGCAAGTCAAATTTGTGTGATGCCTCGTTTCGTTTTTGCCATTTTGGTGTGTGCAACATTTTCGAGGAAGTTAAAATTTGCATAGAAAAATGGAAATTAACAAGACCATTTGACTGGCTGTCTATGCACTTCCCCCCTTCACCCCTTCCCATTCCCCTTTCCCCTGGCCAGAGTTCGTCCTGTCGTTGTGTGTCTATATTTAGGCTGTGGCTGTGGCATGTTTGACCAACTGAACTGACTGACTGAATGACTGACTGCCACAGTCACAGACGACTGCTGGATGTTGCATAGCCTATTTCTCTTACTCTTCCTCCCCTTTCTAATCATGCAGAGTCGCACTTTTATATCTGCAGTGATGTAATCAACGTAATGCATGCGACAAACTTTCAGCTCGAATTTCAATTTCTGAGCCAGCAGCAAACTATGAAAACAAAAAAAGAGATCAAAGATCGCAAACGATTGCATCGCATTGCATGCATAATCGAATAATCGAATAATTAATAATTAATATTTAATACTTTTTTTCTGTTGTGGCCAAAAAGTTTCACTTGCGAGTCCCAAGAAAACTGTTTACATAAATGCAATTTTGATGTTGTTGCTGCTTTCGGTTTCAACTCTCAATCTCACAGTTGTTGTTTTCTCTCACGTGACCTCCAAGGCAAACCTCACGTACAAGGATTTTATGATCAACCCACGGCACTTATATAAAAACAGAAACAAAAACAAAAACAAGAAACAACTTCGGTAGTATCTTTTCGTATCTTTTGTGTGTATATCGTGTATCTATCTCTGTTCATATCTCTGCTGGAAAAGTGAAAATTGATGCATGCTCAAGCATAAAGGAAGCGACACTCTGTAGTGTTCCTCCCCTCCCGCTCTCCTCTCTAGCAGGCTCTCTCACCCCCGCCTAGCATCAATTTCCTTATGGATTTTCATATTTTTTTATAAGCTAGTCACGGAAATTCGTTTAAAGACTTAATGAAAATGAGGCAGGCGCCAAAAGACGTGCACAGATACTAAAATCAAAGAGAGAGAGAGAGAGAGAATTCACTAAGAGAGAGATAGAGAGAGAGAGAGATTTCCCAGCACATTGAATCGCCAAATGTTAATTGAGTTTTCAAGCAATATTTTAAATGCTATTTAGTTATTTAGTTTGCTAATGGCAAACACAGAAACAAACAAAACAGTCAAGCGAATGATGTCATAATAAAACTGGCAACAGAGTAGAGCACAAATCTTCGAAAAGAGACGCGCCAAAAAGTCAAATTAGTACACGTTAAACACAAAACTAAGCAAAGCAAATGCGCCAAATTGAAACACAAACGAAGAGTGAAGTGGCTGAAGTAGAAACAGGAGACCAGTTGAAGGTGAAGCTGAGTCTGCAACTAAGGCTGGAGGAGGTGAAGGAGTTGTGGCAGCTGAAGCTGAAAGTGGGAGCCAACACAGAGCTGGCACGACGAATGTCTAAACAGGCTTGGCAGCCAAATGAGTGGAACAGAGAGGAGGGAGAAGGAGGAGAAGAGTTGCTTACAGCTTCAGCTTCAGCTGTAGGAGGCACAAACTGTGCTCTGCTCTGGCAAAAAAACGGACAGCAAATACAATAATTAGATCACAAACAGACAGCCGACTCAGAGTTGCAGCAACATGACTGACAGACAGCAGGGGAGCAGGGAAGGGGGCAAGGCAGAAGGAAGTGAAGTGGAAGTGAGGAGTAGCTAAACATGGACTTCGATTTGACTTGTTCTTCTTGTTGTTGTTGCTGTTGTTGTTGATTCACAGCAGGGCGAGCAACTAACTAAGTTGTTAATATTATGATTTTGCAGACAGAACCTTTGCACTTTGCATACCCTGCAAACAGTCCCCAAATGAAATGGGTATATTATTTAATAAATTAACTAAATGACTTCATTTTTTTGTTTGCATTTTGTGTTCTCACTTGCTGGAAATTTACTGAATGAATTCGAAACGAGAATTTCCCAAGCCTCGCACGTGATTTCTTTGCATCTTGTGTGCTGTCAATTAGCACTGAGTCAATAATTTTTGTTAGCATTGCGAGCAAGCTTTTAGAATCCGGCTTTCAATGCGGCTTTCGTTTGGCTTGGTTAATGAACTTGCAATAAGTTTGAAGTCGCTTAGAAACAACATTTTAACTTTTCAAAGCAATCAGTGAACGTCTTAATAAACTCTGCTGATGAAGCAAATTAAGTTTCAATTGCAACTAAAAGTTTTTGGGAACTAAAATTATTGAATTCAAGAGTCTTCATTTTCATTCATTCAGTTAAAATACAATTAACTATCTAAATGTTTTATAATATTAAATAATCTCATTTAACTAAAAATCATTCAGGACTACCAAAGAGTTAAAATTCACAAGAATATAATAATATTATATAATATGAAATAAATATATTTTCTTCATATTTTTATTATTATTTAATTAATTATTTAGTAATGTTTAATAACATTACTATAAAAGTGTATTTTCTTTAAAACGACTGCTGCGCTCAAGGCTTAGGTGCTTTGCTGATATTTTATTGTATTCTATGGTATTTGTTTAATGTAATAGTATATCAGTATACCAAATATACTTTTCGGTATATACATATTTATATGTCAAGAGTAATACCGAACTGTAATAGTACATCGATATACTAAAAATACCTTTCGGTATATAAATTTGGTATATTTTAAGATTAATACAGAATTGTAATAGTATATCGATATACCAAATATTTCTGTCGGTATATACACTCGGCATATTTTCAGAGATATGCCGAACTGTAATAGTATATCAATATCACAAACATAACTTTTGGTATATAAATTTGGTTATACCACATTGTTTTGCTTTTATGATATTGAAAATTGGTTGCGTGTATTTCACTCAACTGAAGCTTTCTTTCTTGTATTCTTTTCTTGATTTATGGAATCAAATATCGTTCGATCAAATATAGTGTTTGTTTTGTTGATTACTTGTATAATAGTTAAACTATGTTCTTCTCTCACACTTTCCATGAACTCCCCAATTCAACAAAATCGTTCTTTTTGACAAAGTTTTCCAACTGTTCGTCGTTATCTGACACAAATAGCGACAAAGTTGGCTTAAAGGGTATGTGAACAGATTCACTTTGCAACTACAAATGCAATTCTGAAGTGCTTTTTAGGGTCGTTGTGTCGACCAACAGCTGCTGGGTGCCGAATAGTCATCGCAGTTTGTGTGAGACAAGCGTGTTGCTTGTTGTGTCTCAAGACATGCAAAACTGTTGCCAAGTTGCCAAGTTACAGAGTTGCAGAGTTGCATGTGCCACAGCAACAGCAGCGGCAGCATCAGCTTCCTACAACACAGAGCGAGGCACACACTCGTGTGTGAAAAACTAAACTCAATTACTCAACAAACATAGTAACCTACTTCATAAAACCAACAACAACAACAATAAACGTTGTTAACAACAAGAAAAGCAACAAATTCATTTTCGCTTTTTTTTGTTGGTTTGGTTTGTTTGTTGTCGACACGAAGCGAAAGAGTCCTTCAAGCGTGACAATCACATGGAACAGTTGTTGTTGCTGTTGTTGTTGTGGTTGTTGCTGCTGCTGATTTATAGTTTTCATTTTGCAGAGCTTGTGTGCAGCATGTTGGATGTTGTAAAAGGAAATGTCAATTCTGTTGCCCGTTTGCCGTTTGCCAAAAACAATGCAACACGAAACACAAGAGGGGAATAAAGCGCCCGCTAATGTAAGTCATATAACAAATTTTAGCAACTGGATTTGTGTGTGCTCAACAAAGGAAAGAGAGACAGAGAGAGAGAGAGTAGAGCAAGACGTTGGACTGAGAATCTGTTCCTACGCGGAACAAGAATCCAACTGGCATCTCCTTCAACATCAGCTTCAGCTCTCTCATGCTGGGCACAGGCTTTCTCCTTATGCGGCGGTCAGCGCCAGGCGGTGAGCCCAAAAAACCGGCTGTGACTTTGACTTCGACTTTAACTTCGACTCCTTCGCGTGCTGGCCAACACTTTGCTGAAATATGTGCCCAAGCCAGTTTCTTTTGGGCCTAAATGGCCGCCTTGCCAGAATTTGTTAGCCTAAGAGCAGCACAAAATGAGAAGCAACAAAGACTACAAAAAAAGTACAAAAAATAAAGAACGAAACACAAAGCGAAGCGCCCATCGCATAGGAATGGGAAATAAGACCTGGGGACCTGGAAGTCGAAACTCAAACTGGGACTAAAAGACAGCGACTTTAACTTGGACTTCGACTTGGTCTCAGACTGGATCGTGAGTCAGCAAAGCGAAAAAACTTACAAAAATCAATGTTGATTTATTGCTGGCTTATTAGAATGAGAATGTGCGAAACAACGGAGAGCGAGAAGCAAAGCGAGAGAGAGAGAGAGAGAGTGCGAGGAAGATTGTGAAAGAAGCATGTTATATATGTCGAGTTCTGAGAAGAAACGCTACGCACATTCAACATATAGACATAACCACAAGAATCGTAAACCTTGTACGGTAAAGCACAAAAAAACATGTATTTCTAATACTGCACTGCGAGAAAAAAGATATTGATAGTAATGATAATGTTGATAAGGACAATCTTTAAATGGCGTCAACTCTTGCTAACTTTATGCCAGTCTGCTCATTTGTTTCTCATCAAATATACAAGTTTTTTAATAGCAGAATTTCAAAAAATGATATATTAAATATTAAAGTTTTTTAATGACGGAAAACTAAGAATTTTATAATCATGAAAAAAGTTAAAAAATGCATTTCGGGTTGAAACAGTTATAAACCAATTCTGCATATTTAGTAGTAAAATGAAATAGGTTCTATAAAGAAATTATTATACAATTCTATAGCCATATTCAGCCAGATTCTTAAAAATATTTCATATGTTCTTTCATATGAGAAATAAATGTTAAATGTTCTGCAATACTGTGTATATCAAACTTTAATGTTTTGGAATTTATATTGCTAATAAGCCATTATGTTATTTTTAATTTAAAGTTTTTTCTTACTTGTTTAGGAAATTTTTTAACGTCTAAGTTGCTTTGGTTGAGAATCTGAGATATTTTATAGTCTACGGTATGTTTTGAATGTTAATGTAGTATATCGATATACTAAAGATAGCCTTTAGTTTATTTTGGTATAATTTTTGGTATATTTTTAGAATCATACGGTACTGTTTTGCACTTATTCAAGAGATGATATTTCACAGTCGATATAACCTTTAGTTTTTCTGGTATAGTTTAAATATAATACCGTATTGATTTTGCCTTTGTTGAGTGTACTCAAAAGTTACTTTTTAACCCGAATAAAATACTATTTTAGTAACTCATCCAATATTTTCCAGTCTGCAGCCTTTCTTTATAAATAAAAATGACACAATTATAAATAAAGTTATTTGAAATATTTCCAGTGCACATTTCTACAAAATTGCTGCATTAATCATTTTATTAATTTCTTTATTAGCATTTCTTTTTCCAACTAATTAATTAGTTTCGCCATAATGAAAAGTGCATTTATTGTTCGTTGTGGTCAGATATTGTTTATATTTTTTTTCAGCTTTGCATTCTTTTGCCAAGTAACAGACGCTATTTGGCCTTTTGCTATAATTTCTTGGAACTCTTTTGATTCGTATGCCGCAGCACAAGGGAATTCACAAGCAGACAAACAAACACGAGACCGTTGTGAACATATGTATGTACATGTGTCTCTATTGGATATATTTATGTATTGGTCATGGCAATCTAATATAAAGCACAATAAAAACTTGGATATTGCTATTTGCAACACGTCAACAGCGAACAGCGAACACTGAACAGTAACAATAACAACAACAATCACGCCAAGGCAATGAACGAAACGTGCCAACGGCTGACGATCGCTGATAAGCCGCAGTCGAAGTCGAAGTCGCAACCGCAAAGGAGCTGAAGTCGGAGCTGAGGCTGAAACTGAAGCTGGAGCCGGAGACGGAGCCGGAGCTAAACTTGGTGGCAGCCAAAGAAAGTCTTTTTTTTTGCATATTTTACATATTTTTTTTGGGGGGGTTTTTTTTGTTGTATTTATTTTGTTGGTCGTCGTCAGGACGAGAGCTTTGGGCAGCGTAGATAACGGCTCTTGAACGCGAGTCTCGTGTTGACCATTTTTTATGGCTGTTTTTTGTGTGTGTCTGTGTGTGTGGCTGCTGCTTTTCTTTTCGCTAGCTGCCATTACCAATTAATAGTCGTCGCGAAGAAAATTTGCATGGCCTCCAAAAGGAAAGTGACAAAAAGACAACACGAACAACAACTCGAACTCAACTCGAACAGCAACTGTGCAGTTTGCTAGTCAAACTTAGTCAGATGTATAAAAATGGCCTAAAGATTGCAGGCGTCAAACGACGCGATAATTTGCGTCTATATAGCTAGACCAACAACAACAACAACCCACAAAAATAAAAAAAACACGAAATGCTAATTGTTATGCATATAGCATGCTATCTAGGGAAAGAAGAGAAGGAGAGAAGAGAGGAGGCAAACGTAAATTGGATTTTGGCGCCTTTTGAAAGTGAGAGTGACACCTGTTGTGCGTGCGTGAATTATGCACTTTGTTAGCCATCAAAATGTGGCAACATTCAGACCCAAAACGTGCCGCATCATAACGCAACGCAACGCAACGCATCTCGCATCGCATCGCCGTTGGCCATGTTCGATCGATAAGCCAGATCAGAGAGGTTCATCATCATCAGCAGCAGCAGGGTGCAGACGAAACGCATTAAAGTCTCATATGCCGATCATTATTTTAAATTATGCGCACGAGCGCGATCAAGCTCAACTCAATGAGGCAGCAAAAAAAATAACACAAAACACAAGTCAAAGGCCCATTCAATGGGTTCATTTGCATCAGCATGTGAGGAAAACTGATTAAAAATAAGAAAAGAGGGGAAAAATAAAGAGAGATACACTTTTGCTTTTCAATTTCAGTTTGATGGATTGACAGCTGCTTGATGATTTCATTACCAGAAAAAGAACCGCTGTCAGTCAGGTGCAATTAATTGTGAGCTTAGTAAAATTCTCATTAAATGCTTCTTGCTAACTCGTTGAAAATCAAGCAATTCAGTTAGCGGAATCAGCTGCCTCTGCTTCCATTAAAAACACTTCTGAATGAACAACATTCTCGAGTCTAGACCACAACAGCAAAAAGAAACACCCACAAAGTCAGAGCTTCATTAGAAAACATTTTCACTGATGACACATTACTGTCAGTCGGCGTTATGAGCTAAATTTATTGACGGTGCCACGGAAAAGAAACAAAATTGGAAGGAAAGAAAGAAAGAATATTTTCGTGTCAGCGCATGCCAAGTACTCGTTTCGTTTATTTTCGAGAGGGCCACATTCGAGAATGTCACATGCATCTTGTTGCAGGCATTTGAGCATTTGATTTGTGTGTGGCACCACACAACAGCACAAAAACAACAGCAACGAGAGCAGCAACAAAATGTGGCATGATGAAGCACAAATACTCTATGCCGCAAAGAGAATAATTCATTTGCTTTTGTAGGAAAGTGATTAGCTTTAACTGGAAAGTTAACGAGGAAACGAAAAACAATGCAAAACAATGACAATTCCTAAGAATAAGTTTCTTCGAAAAAGCGTTGTTCATATCGATTGTAAAAAAAATTTATCTTTTGTAGTAGCGACCAAATTTTTAAAGGAAAATTATAATGCTTATGCTAGTAAAAATACAAATTCAAATATTAAATTTATAAACTTCTAACATATTTAAGAAGGAAGTACAAAGCGGACACAATTAAATACAAATTATTAGAATAATGGTGATAAAAATAGCAACAAAATATTTTGAACAATAATTTAAGGTAAGTTGCAATTGCAATGTAATGCTAATACTAATTTTAATGATACTGATAATGCAAATACTAATGCTAAGTTTAATGTCAATGCTTATGCTAATGTCAATACTAATACTGATATAATTTCTAATTTTAATGATAATGTTAATACTAACGCTAAGTTTAATGTCAATGCTAATGATAATGCCAATACTAATGCTCCTATTATTAATAATTTTAATTATAATGCTAATACTAATGCTAACTTTAATGTCAATGCTAAAAATCATGTCAGTACTAATGCTAATATAATTGCTAATTTTAATGATAATACTTATGCTAAGTTTAATGCCAATGCTAATGATAATGTCAATACTAATGCTGATACAATTGCTAATGCCAAATATATGTATTATATATTAAAAAACATAATTAACACTAATGAAATTAATAATTTTAATAATTCTGATTCTAATAATAATGCTAATATCAATAATATTCCAAATAAAAATCAAAACAAAATATTTCTAGCGATATATTTAAGGAACATAGCAATAGTAATAGTAATGCTGAAACTATTTTACTTTCAATAATCAGAGATACTATTAATGTAATCAATAAGTACTCAAATAATTCAACTCCTAATACTGATATTAATATCATTAATACTGAAACATTGCATTAATGAAAGTTGTAATAATACTTTTAATAATATTTGTAATACTTTACTTAAAAAAAAAAAAAAACATGACAAACACAATTTACTTTTCTCTTCTGAATGAAAAACCGCCGCAAAATGTTGCATAGTTCAGAAGGTATTATGGATAAGCATAAACATGGACAAGTTTCATAAGTCATGAGTCATTAGATAATGTCGAATTGGAGGAGACAGCTAACTCGTCTGCTGCTGCTTATAAATAAATATAATTTGGTTTGTCACCGGGTTATGGACGCCACATTTTGTGGCGCGCATGGCAAGCTAAATGAAAAAGTGATCAGAGCCGCGTCGCGTTGCGTTGAAAGCGTTGAGCATAAAGAAGATCTCAAAGTGGGAGGCAAAAGATCATTTCGTAATGCGTTTGACGCCTGAGTTGTGCCCCGTGAATGAGAATGAGAGGAGGAAACAGAGGGGAGTGGGAGGGAAAAGCGTTGACATCTTGGCTAACAACAAACAACTGCAGACCAGAAATTTATTGTAAAAATTCCAATGGAATTTATGTGCGGAATTTTGTAAATCGCTGGGCTTCGCCTGACGTGACATAAATTAACACAAAGTGTGAGTGTGCGGTGGTGCGGTGGTGTTGCTTTTGGTGGGTTAGTGGTGCAGTGGTGCTATAAATGTTATGTGTTGTTGTTGGTGTTGCGGTGCAGCGATGCGAATGCTGATGCAACCGCCCGCGCAAGTTGTTATTTTAATTATCATAATTATTACTAATTATTCAACATTTTGTTAGAGCGCGCGTGCAACTAATTGCTTGCCTCTTTCTCTTTCTTTCTTTCACTCTTGAAACTCTTTCGCTTTCTTCTACTTGCAAGAAGAAATTAAAACCTTCGATAAGCTTGCTCAGCGATGCGTTTGTGTTGCTGCTGTAATCATTTAATTTAAAATCAGCTCTTGGTTTTTATGTAATTGCTGCTTAATTACAAGCAATTAAAATGCGACGCTTTTAATTTCGTTTTTAGCGGGCGGACGAGTTGTGTTCATCACAATTCTTTCCTCTGTAGTTTCAAATTTATGCATTTATGTTAAAGAAAAACGTTTACGAATGAGGTCAAGAGCTGACAGGAGTCAAAGTCGATTCTCTTCACTTTATCGATGGCGATTTCGACTTTTCTTGCCGCGCTTTCCATTACATAATCGTCATCATCACCATCATCATGATCTACAATGATGATCATCATAATTTGTTGTCCACTTGGCGCCCCAGGCATCAACTGTCCACTTGAACTGCATTTAGGTTCGTTTGGGTTTTTTCTTCAGCCTCTCAGTTGATCAAGTGCAGGCTGAAGACAGCTCCACTTCCATATGCACATAAGTAATTAAAGTTTTATGCCCTATTAAAAAAAAGTAAAGTATAAGGTGTTACGACTGCATTAAGCAGCTGCACACATCACAAGAAACAGGGAAGTGAATGCTTCGAACTAATATTCAAAAGACAACTTAACAGCTGTGGTCACAAATATTCACAGCTCGTGGGCAGATTGAACTTTTGTCGAGCGTTGATTTGTTTCTACCACAAATATTCATGATTATTTTTATTGGAGAAGTGTGTGCGCGATTCGTGGCATTGCATTTCTTGCCTTTTTCTCTCTACACTCTATTTGAAGTTTGAAGTTTGTGTTTGTTTTTCACAACTGGCGGGCATTTAAATTGTCTTCAATTGCGCCCATTGCATAATTAAGACAGCACTTCCAAAGCTGACTCGTTGTCTGTCTAACTGTCTGCTGCCCATTTGACTGACTGACTAACTGCCAAACTGACAAACTGACAAACTGACAGCCCATCAGCAGCAGCAGCAGCCGCAACAACAAACTGCTCAACACCAAGCCAAGACAAGCCAAGCTGAGACGTTGGCTTTCCCGTTGCGTTGCGACTAATCCGTGGCAAGTTTTTCGATGCATCATCGCATAATCAAAGAGCCATAAAAACCAATAATCATTATTAAGCAAAACAAGCCAATTAATGCTGCAGCAGCAGCAACAGCAGCCTCAACAGCAACAGCCACAACAGTAATTAAATGAAAATAAAACACCAAGATTCGGTCAACTTTACTCGCAACTCACAACGTGGAATGAAAACAGCAGCAACAACAAAATAAAGTAGCAAAGCTACAGTGGAGTATGCTCAACTGCGAGATACTCGTTACTTATAATCAATAAAACCATATTCTAAAAATATACCGAATTAATATACCGAAAAATACTAAAATATACCGAAAACTATTCTGAGTATATCGACATGGTGCATCATTCAATATATAACTTAGAGTACAAAATATACCAGATTGTCAGCCAAAGTGAAACATTCAAAATATACTATAGCGTACAAAATATACCAAATTTACCAAATAAAAAGCAACAACTCAATGGGTAGCAGGTTTACTAACAAAAAAATAAAAATGAATAATTAATTACTCTAAAAATATACCGAATTAATAAACCGAAAAAATGCTAAAATGCACCGAAGACTATGTTTGGTATGTCGATATATTGAAACAATCAAAATATACGTTAGAATACAAAATATACCATTTTATCAGCCAAACATTTAAAATATGCCTTAGAGTACAAAACATACCAGATTGTAGTACAAAGGAAATATGGATAGAGCTTATAAAAACAAAATAAATGAAACAGATCTCCCATGTTCTAAAAATATACCACATGAATATACCAAAAAAATTCTTAAATATACCCATATAGTACAACATTCAAAATATACTTCACAGTTCTAAATATACTAGATAGTCAGCCATATTGCAACATATAAATTAGAGTAAAAAATATACCATTTTCTCAATCACAGCAACTACCCTATGGGTAGCGGGTATAAAACCAAAAAAAATAAAACAGGTCTACCCTGGGGAGAGGCAGCCCAAGTTGGGGACTGTTCAATGAGAGGAGGGAGGCGGGGCCAGGGGGCGAGGCATCTATAATTGCAGCTGGCCTGCTTGGCCGCTGCTAATTTTGCCATTTGCGTGCAATAATAAAGCGATAAATTTGTGGCAGCAACAATAATAATAAAAAACACAACAAAAAACAACACTAAATAAATAAAACTAAAACTTTGAAACGGAGACTGTAAACCGGGAAGAATATTGTTCAAGTCATGCTCGCAATTAGCGTTGAAAATCGACTCAAAATATAACCATATATTGCGCTATTTTTGCGCATATTACTCATACGCTGCGTTGACATTGGCTGACATTGATGTTCCGGGGCACTGATGAATCAAAAGTGCGTCCTTTTAAGCAAATCTCTCAAAGTGAAAGTTGTGCCCAGGCAATGATTGTTGTTACTGTTGTTGTTGTTGTTGTTTTACAGTAGCCACTACAAATAACTACAACAACTGGAATGAAGCCCAACCTAGGGCAATATCGTGTTGGCGATCGCTTGAATTGATAAAAAACCAAAAGCAAAATGGGCAGAAAAAAAACTTAAGCTGCTGCCAGCGGGAGATTTGGAAAATACATTTTTTTTTTTTTTTTCGTTTGGTTCGGCTCATTGAGTCGAGGCTATTAATGCGAGCTCGAGGAAACACTTGGGGTCAACGCTAATTGATTTGGAAAGGCTTTCAGGTCGGTCAGTGGCTGCAAACCTAAAAACATAAACACAAACAAAAAGAAAAACTATAAATGGCCGTGACCAAGTCTATACAATTATCAAAATGATACGCCTTAGGCCTACGAAATTTCAATTTCCGCAAAGAATCCATCAGCAAAAATAATTGCCAGAAAATTCACAATCAATCGTTGTCGATAGAAACCCGTTAACAATGATACACGAGCCGCTTAAAAGGCAAAAAAAGAACTCTGTAAATGGAAAAGGCCATAAATTCGCACAAAAGTTCGTAAATCTTAAAAAAAAAGTCATAATTTTTGCAAAAATTTCACAAAGGAAATTAAACGCTTTGGAACGTGGCTATTTTCATGATGACAGCATCGACATTTTAATAGCTTTGCGCAAGAAAGCGGATATGAAAGATATATAAGATTTTCGGTATAGAAAATTGATTCGAATAAAAGTTTAAAAATTGAGCAGCGTTTTTATTTGAATTATCTTTTGATACTGATATACTTGTATATGTTATATAAAAGCTTGACGAATTATAACCTTTTCATTGCTACAAGTGGATTTGAAAATTTATTATATATTGATTTATTATATATTGAATTGGATCCTCAATTTCTTTGCTCCAAGGAGTTTGAAAACCTCTTTTATATTCCAATTCTTTGTAACCATTTCGCTTACTTACTTAAAAAATGTATATTAAAGAACTTTTAAACCAAGAAATGTTAAATACTTCTACTCTACAACCTAAGCTAAGGTATATTTCATTAATTTTATTTAGTCGAGAATTTAAATATTTCAGAGCATTTGAGTCAATTTCATTTAATATCCCTTTTTATGCTCAAATGGAGCAGCCAAATAAAAAATAAATAACAAAACTTTTAAGAATTTGTAAACAAAGAAATTTGAATTTTACTTTACAACATCGAGCAAAAGGGGTATTTTATTAATTTCATTAAGTCGAGAAGTTCAAATGAATTTCATTGGATTTAAATGGTTTATACTAAAATTTGAGATATATATAAATTTAATGCTAAGATGAATAAAGGTAAATGTAGGGTTAATTATAACCTAACTTTCTTCGATTCATAAGAATTTGAAAGTTTATTTAACAAAGAACTGCAACGAGTATGATATTTTTACTCATACTCGAGTACTGATAATAATATAATATAATATAATATTTAATATTGAATTAAAAATGATGATCACCTATTGCTTCACTTTTTGAAATGTTTAAAATTTATTTAATATCGAATGTCTTTCTCCAAAAATGTTAACTATGAAACTTTGTCAAAGCGAACCACAATCAATATTTGTGGAATTTAATAACAAGTAAAATATTTCGACTTAACCACCCTTATCAAAGATAAATAAATTGGTAATTTTATGAATTGAATTACTCTACATGTTGATCAAAAATTCCAATAAATTCGAAGCGGAATTAAATCAATTTTATCAAGGGAACTGCATTTGATTTTGCAAAAATTAATAATCAATTTCATTGAGGGGGAAATTGCGAATTCATGAGCTTCAATCTGACACTGAAAGTGTTTTATCTTGATTCCCATGCAAAAATGCGCAATTTGTCAGCGCGCTGCTCGAAAGCAAACTCGATGATAGTTAAACATTTCAACATTTCAATTGAAATGATTGGATGCTACTTATTTCGATTAGTTGCGGCTAAATTTGGATGTTTCCCATGGCCAAAAACACCAAACTGAAAACTGGCGACTTTGATGCGATGCGGCTCTGTTTTTCTCTTTCACTTTGGATAACAAAAATTTGAGCAGTGAATTTTCATGTACATTTCAAATTTGAAATATTTCTTCAGTGCGTTTCATTTGAAGCGAGTTAAAGAGTTTTTTTGATTTGATTTTGTCGTTTGTCGAATTGTCCGGTTTTTGCCATTTGAAGTGCTGAATTTTTCATGTGCATTTAATTAGTTGAATTATGGCTGTGAAATGTGGCAACCAACGACTGCCAAGTGGCAAGTGGCAGCTACCGAGCAACCGAGTGGCAAGCAGCGGCAGATATAAAAACCAAACAATCTAATAGTAAAAGAAACTAACTGAAAAATAATAATAAAGTAAACACTTTTGCCATATTATGCGACAACTTTCGCGAAATTATTTTATAGACTGCTCGACGCCAGTTGAATGCGAGTTAATGTTTTTATTTTTTTTTTTGTTTTTTTTTTCTGTTTCGTGTTTGTGTTTATACTTCTGTTTATTTTCTTCTCTCTGATGGCAATCAATTGGACAATTGTCACCTTTCGAATTCGCAACAAAAGTGGCCGAAAAACTGGCAGCAACTTGTTGTTGCAGCCGCATGCAAAGTGGCAAAGTTGCAGCTGCAAGGACGCCACACACAAGTGTCTGTCGCTCTCTCCTCCCCCTCTAAAAACACTTGTCGTGCACTAAATTGAGCTTAATTTCAATTTGTTGCTCCGACTGGAGGAAGGGCCAAGCTCAACCGCAGATAAAAATCTCCGAGTTTTTCCACAATTTTTCTCTACGTATATTTTTATTTCTATCTGACGTCGGCGACTTGACCCAGTTACATTTGTTGATGTTTTTTCTCGCATTTCGGTTTTCGGTTTTGTTGTTTTTGTTTCTCTCTCTGTTTGTTCTTCCACATTGTAATTAGTGACGAGAATTGTTTATAATGAGACTGAAACTTAAACTAACACGAAAAAAAAACTACATTTGTTTTTGGCGTCCAAATTGCGGGGCATAATTAAAAAGATTACCGACATAATTAGCGTGGCATGAGAATGGTTTCTTGGCTTAAAGTTCAGAGTGAAATAAGTTTGAAGGACATGCAGAAAAAGTGTCAGCAGGTCAGAAGCGAGGTCGCAGCTTAAAAGATTCTGTTGCTGTTGCTGCTGTTGCAGCTGCAACCACAAATATTACGCTGATTGAGAAGCTCACACACATTTCCGGTTAACGTGCGGGGTGCGCTTTGGGTTCGATTGTTTATGGGCACGTGCTTGGAGATAAGTCAATGGAAATCTGAGCTCGTTAACTGAAAGTGAACGAAAGTGAAAACGCAGATATATCAACACAAAAGTCTAATCAGTGCAACTAAGCAAGTAAAGAGAAAAAATAACTGGGCAACAAGCAAAGTACACAAACAACAGCAACAACAACCACAACAACAACAACAAGCCACATATCATGCTTGAAACTCTCTTTCTGTGTCATTGACAGACGACGTTGGGTCGTTCGTTGATTCGTTTATTCGTTTGCCTTTTCGACTGACTGACAAATGAAAACTCAATTGGCTATCGCAAGACAATCAAAAGACGCCAAAGCAAAAGACGCAGACAACGATGACAACGATGCTGCTGCCCCACTGTTTGATGTTGTTGTTGTTGTTGGCGTTGCAAACATTACACATTACAACTAGGTAAAAGAAATGACAACAACAACAACTACAACTGCAACAACCACATACGAAAATTCACTTTCACTCATCGCTCTTTTAATTTCTGAAAACGTCATCTTGTCGTTTGTGCTGCTGCCACACAAAACCAGCAACAACAACAACAGCAGCAACAACAAACAATAAACATTTAAAAGCTGTCGCTGATTGATGCGCCCAACACAAACACAAACACGCGCAGCCACTGAACGCTAGAGGGCGCTACAAAACTAGAACATACGAAATTTGTCAACGCCTACCCTTTTTTTCTCTCTTCTTCTTCTTCACACCCCCTCACTTTGCAGTTTCTCCTCCTCCTCATCCTCCTGCTGCTGCTGTTGGCTGTCCAATTAAATGCAAATTTTGTTTTTGTTTTTTTAGAAATCGTTTTGCTTGCGGCGTTCGCTGCAACTGCAACCAAAAGATGCAAATGCCAAGTGAAAAGAGCGAGACAGAGAGAGAAGGGAGAGGGAGAGGGAAGGGGAGGGGTTAGTTGGGGTCCAGTTCCACCACGCTGACCACCCACATGGTCGTTTGGCTTGGCGCTACAAACGTCTCACTTGGGGCCGCGCCAGTTGTTGAAATTTATGTGCATTTTGATGAAAGCGCCAACATTGTGTGGGCGTGGAGCGATGTTCCCTCCTCCCTCCTCCCTACTCTCTTCTCTCCACTCCTCCCCCATTGGGTTTTTTGTTTCTGCCTAGCGATCTCTTCAATATTTATACATTTTTATTGCTTGTCTTTCATATTTGGCCATTTCTCGCATTGGCAACGCTTTGGCATTGGAAATGCAAATGAAAATTCGTTTTAGCCAATACACAGATATCAGCCATAAAGATATAAGTATAGAGCAAAGCAAAGAGAAGCGAAAGCAATTGAAGAATTGCAAAAGCGAACTTGAATTTGCCATGGTTATGCAACGCAGATTCGCCATCAATGATTCCAAATTGAACGAACTTTAACTATAGAGAAATGCGAGTTAAAGAGTCGCAAATTAAAGTGTGAAAAATCGAAAATATAATGGCAAGTTCGTTGCGTGAGAAACAAGCTGAGAATACGAAAGCTTAACGATGGTTACGTATGCGAAGTTTTCGCTTTTAAGTGAGCTACTTAATGGTTTCATATACGATTCACAATATGCAGGTTGTTAAATAATTTGTATAATACTTATTATTACATCGGATACGATTTAAGCAAACGAAATGAACAGCTTTAGTTAATTATTAGCTCATTTTCAAAATTGGGGATTAAGAAAAGAAATCGTATTGCTAATACGATATGTATTACGTCTCTAATGTAATCGTCTCTTTATTAATATAAGGTTATTAGATATCACCATTACCAAAATCTCTAAATAAAGTATACGGGCACACTGTTTAAGTTTTCTTTGTCTTATAACTGATTAGCAACTTTTCAGTAGGGATTACAAAGGAAATCTTATGTAATCTATATCATCGTTAACAATAGTTAACATAAAAATTTCTAAATATAGTATACGGGCACACTGTTTAAGTCTTCATTTAATCTAATCTAATCTTCTTATATGTACTTTTCACAATTAGGACTTAATAAATACAAATACTATATCACATTTCTAATAGAATCAATACGTCATCGTTAAAAGTTTTTACAAAATCAGAATTACAAAAATCTCAAAATTAATAAATATGGCAACACTGTTTAACTCCCACTCTTTTAAAATTTAGTATATGGGCACTTTAAGTATTTTTTCTAGTTAATTTCGATTTAAAATACAATCTCACATCTCTAATGAAATTGATGTATGATCGTTAATTTAAGATGATCAACAATCAACATAATAATCCCCAAATATAATATATGGTCACACTTTTATGTTGTGAGAACAGTGAGTGGCTGGTTTTGCCTTGAATAGAAATATTAAGTACTGTTAATAATAAATATGTAATATTTTGTGTTTTTATTAATAATACAAAATAAACTGATTAATTATAATAAAAATCCATCTTAGTGTTAAGCACTAAATTTGAACATAACTGATTTATAATAAAAGAGCATAAGGCTAAATATATATTATAGTAAACTTTGTCAATTCTATTAAAATTAGCCTTAGTCAAAAGCTGGTGAAAGGTTTCGTAAGAAACAATAAAAAGGAACATATAAAGATTATAAATTGCAATTCAACATTTTCGCAAACAAGTAATACAAAAGTCGACAACTCAATAGTTATTCAGATCATTACTTAACTTGGCATAACCAGTGTTTAGAAATTAGTTCAATTTTGCCTGAACCAACTTAAGTAATACTCTGATTTATAGCACAAAACTCAAAGCATTAAGCAGTAGTTATTTGGTAGTCGTAGCTTTAAGCTAGCCCAAAACATAAACCTGGCCCATTTTGCCACACATATTTCTGAGTCAATGTTTTGCTACGTTGAGTTTTGGGTAAACAGCAAAAAAAAAGAGCACAGCATGTTGCATGCCACAGGCCGTTGCAGCAATAGCAAAAACAATAACCGTTGCTTGCCCTCAAGTCAGCGCAGCATTAAAAATAGGCGAAGAATTTATGAGCGAAGTGAACGAAGTCGAGAGTTAAAGTTAAAGTTGAAATTGAAGTTTCAAGTCATTTTGTCTTGCAGTTTCTGTCTTTTTGTTTTGGCCAAGTCTTTAGGCAGCGTCATCATCATCATCATTATCATCTGGCGAACTTTTGGTTTTTTCTTTTCGAGTCATTTTCTAGCTGTTTTAAGGGCTGGCCAATTGCTAATAATGCGGCTCATTTCAATTGTTCGAAATTAATTTGTTTCCGTTTGTAATTAAATTGCGAACTTTGCTTTTCTGTTCTTTTAATTGTGACTGTCGCTGGCAGCAAGACAAATCGGGTCAAGCTGCTGCTGAACTGACCTTAATCGCAACTTGTGCGCAATTTAAAGTTTCTGTTGGTTTATTTCACTCTTTTTTTACGAAGTTACCTTCAAAGCCAACTTCAACTTGGCCCATACAGATAAATAAATATGTTTCGCTACCACTTGAAATACTCGCAAATCATGGCATAAGTTATTGCCAGCATTTTCTTTCGGAGAATGTGAAATCCGAGCCGTGCCTCACCCACCTTGCCACGCCACACGGCAACGTGCCACTGCGTTTCATTTTTCTGTTTTTTGTTTTTTTGCGCATAATTGCGGCTGATTTTTATTTGTGAATTTCTTGTCAATTCATGAAGTTTAATTGCAAGTTGTTATGAGCGGCTTAGAGACCCAGACCTAGAGCCCAGTCCTCATCATCCGATGGCCAATACAAGGCAATGATATAGTATTTATATATACTTTGGCCTGCGGCAAAAGTGTTCCCTCTCTCTCACTCTCTATGTGTCTCTTTCTGGCTCCCTTCTAGCTGTCTGGTCCAACGATTGATGTGCTTATGCAATGCAACCCTTGCCCCAGTCTTTAGTTTTTCAGTTTCAGTGTTTTCAGTTTTGAGTTTTGCAGCTTTTGCAACCTTATCGGCCTTATGCGCATCGCTGGCTTTGAAGTTCAGTTCCAGGCACGCAAATATCAAAAAGCAATGCGGACTTAATAACAGCACAACAATTATGAACCCCAAGAATCGAAATGCTGTACTAACAAATACCCTAAGTCAGTGAATGCTAATTTATATTATCATTTTATGTAAAACCATTTTTGAAAAGAGTGAACCTTCATTTATCTGGCAACCCTACTAATGTTCATCTGGGCACACTGTCATTAAGTATCCATAGTTCGATACAATCCTTTTTGAGATTAGATTCTTAACTGACTGCAGCTAAGTTATATTAGTTTATACTCGTATATCAATAAAAATTTTGTTATAAACAAATTATCATCTTATAATAAAAACCCATTTAATAAAATATATTTCATATATAGAAACAAAAATAAAATATAATAATAATTATAATTTATATGAAGAAAAGTTATATATAGAACAATTTAATCTTTGTTGGACTCTTAATTCCCTTGAATTTTAATAATACAAGAATAAAATAAAGTGTTGAAATAGCGACTAAAACATTAAAGTTGTTAATTCAATTCTTCCAGGTCTATAAACTTAAAATTGTGTTTAAGAATATAAAACATTTGTAAAATTACTTTTTAAGAATCTGATCAAAAAAATATATAAATGTTCCAATTATTACCTTAATGATCAAGTTTAAATAGTTCACACTTACAGAGTCTGGAAAAAAACAGAAATTTTAAAATTATTAGTCTTATGTTGAAATTTAAATAATATATAAATATATGTGATTCTTTATTTGCTTTTCGTATTAAGTTTCTCTCAGCAGATTCTTAATTTTATTTAAGTAAATTTATTAAAATAAATAAATAATGTCTGTCACAAAATTCTTTATACTCATATGTTTGATACGCTCGAGTTGTAATTATATGTGAAAATGAATTCTTCTAAAAATTTCCAGGGTATCAGGGTTGCAACACGAACAACATTGAAGTCTCACACTCCCGCACAAACACAGAGAAATGAAAAGTCAGCGGAGCGACTGCAGCCAAAGTTGAAGTCGAAATCCGCTTTCGAATGAAATTAAAATTTTTATCATTTTGGCTAATTTTTGCTGCATGCAGAGAGCAAAAACGAAAAAAAAAAACAGAAACAAAAGAAGGAAAACAAAAGTCAAAAAGCCGACAGCCAACAGCCAACAAGCGAACCGACAATCGACAATGAAACACGCAAAACTAAAGTGCAAAATGTCACGGCGCGATAAATTGTAACGCCCGGAACGGAAATGAACCTTATGAAGGTCCTCAAGCGCCCTCAGGACAACCCAAACGAAACACAACAAAACTCACTTTTCGCAGAGAGGAGGCGGAAAAACCCCCAAAAAACGTTGGATATATATATAAAGTTCATTTGCCGCAGTCTAGACAAGAATTTCGCAACTGCAATGGCCAAGAAAGAGTTTTGGGGGTAAAGCCAGATAGTTATCATAGACGAAGGGAAGCAGAGGGGGAGAGGGAGAGGAAGAGTTAGGTGTGACTGCCAAAAAGGACATTAAATCATTCAGCACGTAAAAGCCAGAGCCAGACCCTGGACTTGCAGTCGAGGCCAGACACCAACAAGGCTAACAAAATTTCGAGTGTGTGTGTGTGTGTGTGTGTGTGAAGATTGTATCTGTGTGTGCGCTGCGCCAAATAACAGTAATTTGGCTAATTCAAAAATTGCAGCTATCGACGCCAAGCTCTTTGTTGTTGTTGTTCGTTCATTCGTTCGTTCTTTGTTCGTTCGCTTTGCTTCTAGCCATGAACTTGAAAATGATAATGTTGAAATTGGTTTTTCTGTTTTCTGCTGCTGACAAAGTGAAAATTAAATACGCTTCTCTTGTTATTGTTTCACTTGTTACAATCCAACCTTGAATATGCTGCTTAAATATCAACAAAAAAGTTTCGTTACAATGCAACAAATTGTTTAACTTGATTGTTGTCATGGCTACTTTTTTATTTATACCCGGCTAGAAGGGTATAATATCTTTGTGCCTCCAGGAAATGCATATAACAGGCAGGTATCTCTGACCCTATAAAATATATATATTCTTAAACAGCGTCAACAGCTTAGGGGATGAAGTCACGTCCGTCTGTTCGTTTAAAAAATCGTTGCTTTGGCTGACATATTTTAGTACTCTTTGAATATAGTACTATATAAATATACCAAATATAGCTTTTGGTATATTTTGAATATAGTACTATTTAAATATACCAAATACAGCTTTTGGTATATTTTGAATGCAGTAATAAATCAATATACCAAACATAGCATTTGGAATGTTACGAATGCAGTACTCTACCAATATACCAAAAATAGACTTTGGTATATTTTTGTATTTTTGTGGTATATTAATTTGATATATTATGAATGTAGTACTATATCAATATATAACCTTTGGTATATTTCAGTATTTTTGTGGTATATTAGTTTTGGTATATCTTAAGAATAATACCGCACTGTTTTTCTTTCATTTAAAAATGTTTAGCGGGTATCTCACAGTCGAGAACACTCGACTTTCTTGCTTGTTTTTTTTCTGTTGATTTGTTTTGGCTAATAAATTGCAACTAAATTTAAGAGTCAAGCGAGTTCAACTTAATATGCAGTAAAATAACATTAATAATTATTATTAAATAATTTCAGCAAAACAAACAACGTCAATCAAAGCGAGAATTAAGGTGTTGCCCAAGGGGCGTATGAGTAATGCGCAGACAAAAGCGCATAGCGCATACGCCGCGTGTGCTGGCGAGACAACTCGCAGTAGCTGCTTTGCCCACTTTTAAAGTGTTTTTAATGACCAAACGACGACGATCGACGAACAATGTTTGGCTGGATTTAATTAAAGCTTAAGTCCAGCAAAGGAAACGAACAGAGGAAAATTTGCATTACCAAAGACGCCAAAACTGAAAAAACTGAAATTGTGTAATTGAAATTGAATGCAGATGCAGCAGCAACATCAGCAGCTTAACAACGCGGAAATGTGGCTGAGTTGTGACTAACTAAAGAGTTGGTTCAATTGAATTATTATGCAATTAGCAATTAGCATAAATTGAATCAATGAGCGATAGAGACACTTAAGAATGCCAAAAGCAGCACTTGACTAGGTCAACCATTCATTCATTCATTCAATTGCACAACGGGGTTGCCTCTAAGGAAGAGATGAAGAGGGGAAACCAAGGTAACTGGCAGCTAAAGTCAATGCTTTTGTTTACCCATTTGTCGCAACATTTTGTCAGGCAAATAATGAAAAATTTGTCTTGCTGCATTTTGTTGATATTTGCATTTTGCAATTGAGAACACATCACCAAGCCACCTCCAACATCATCATATTGTATCTCAAGTGGATGATGTTGCTGTGATTTCATCATGCGGGCTGTGAGCTTCTTTGCTGCTTCTTCTCTATGGTATTAAACAATGCGTGAACTTAGCCAACAGCTACTCTCGAGTGCATTTCGTATGTAAATCGTAACAGCAATCGGTTGTATTCAAAAAGCACAACAAAAAAAAAAAAGCAAAACCATTGCCAAAGGCAATGCGCTGCGTCATGGGCCCATGATTCTTCTAGACAGAGACTAAGAAAGAGTAAGATTCAAAGTCCAAAAAGCGAATGCGAATGGCGAAGTGCGAGCTATAAATAGGCAAACACAACAGCCAGCTGAAGAACTAAAGACAAACACTGGCTGAAGATGCGGCTGCAGCGTCGTCAAACCTCAACAAGCTGTAAGCAATCTGGCTTAATCATGTGAGAAACGTTCCAAGCCAAAAACAACAACAACAGCAGAAGCAGCAGCAGCAATAAACCAAAAAACAAAACAAAACAACATTAAATTCAACTTGCAACAGCGTTGCACACACATAGTAAAAATCAAGTTTCTGCAATGAAGATGACGACGACGACAACGGCAACGACAATGCTCAGAGTGTTCTTTCTGGCCAAGTCTGGCCATATGACTCAACCAACTCTTAAAGCCATATACAAACAATAACAGCAGCAAGACGTGCAGCAAAACTGACGAGATTAACAAGTCGAACTTCTGATGCGCTAAGAAAAAGAAAAGTATTCACCATAAAGCCATATATACTTTAAATATTAGATAATCTAATTATATTCTTGAAAATTTAAGAAAATATTATAGTAGACAACAAATAACTATTCTTAAGAACTCTAAAACAAACGGTAGTCTAAGTGTTGATTATTCTAAATACTTCTTAATAACTCATTAAAATTATAACGATTAAGAACCCTTTAAAGAATGCTAATATCTATTTTTACTATTCAAAATTCTTCTTAAAAAATATTAAAATATTATGGAGCAATGAAAAGTTTTAGTTGATCACATCAATAGGACTATAATTAAACTGATATAAAGTATATAAAATATTTAAAAATTAAGTGATGAAATTAATAAAAATAGAATCAAACTCAATACCACAAAGATGAAGTTAAATTAAACTAATAAGCTCGATATTACAATCTTGAATTTACATGGAAAAAGTTTTGTCAATATTTTAAAAGTTGAATATAAGAAATATCTGTTACATACAAAAAAAAAAAAAATGAAAAAAAAAACAAAAACATAAATAAAAAATAACCAAATTTTCGAGGAACTTTCACAACAATTATTATACAAGTAGCTAACAAAATTGTAGCTTAGATCTGCTTATTTATCAAATCAGCTTTTAGTCTAAATAAAACAAAAAAAAAATTAAAAATGAACATTAAAGATGCAGTGGAAATTAGTAAAATGAAATTGCAACTTCAAATTTTTGCAGATATTCATGAGATATTGAATATAAATCGTATTAAAAAAAAGTTAGACCTAAAGGCTTTACTTTTTCTTTACCTAGAATTTAATTCTCGAATAATAATATATAGGTGAATATATATATTAAATAAAATATGATATTTACAAATCTATTATAGTAATTTAGTTTTTAGCACCAACACTTATATTAGTATATTATACACACGTACTGCAAATTCAATTGCTTAATTAAGCAAAAACTTTAAATACTTGTGTGAAAGGAAATCTGTAATTAAAAATCGAAATAAAATTCACATTAGACCATTTAAAGCGACGTTTTTACATTATTAAACAAGCTGCTAAGGTAACCGCTGTTTAAGAGCAATCTGGGGATTTAATAGCCAAGAGAGGAGCTTAAGCAAGACGTGCAGATGTTGGCCAGGCAACTGCCAAGAGACAAGAGACAAGAAGCAGCAGCAGCATTAGCAGCAGCAGGCTTAGAGAAGCAGGCAACTTGGCTAAGTTGGAGCTGAAAGGAAACGTCATTTCCAGGAAATGCGCTGAGTTGCACGAAAAGTCGCCAGAGCTGCACTTTGGCCCCAAAGTTGTGCGTATCAGGAGCAGTCAGTCAGTCATTCAGTCAGTCAGTTAGTCAGTCAGGATGAGTAAAGCGTCGTCGCAGTCGGAAGACAGGAAACAGTTCCGAATAAACGCCGCTGAGTTGTGGAAATCTTGGAAAATTCGTTGACTGCTCGAGTGGTGAGAACGAAAGCGAAACGAAGAAAAAGAAAGAGTACAAAAAAGGCCCTACCAATTGCTGCCCTCAGCTAATTAAGCGACTCGCATGAGTAAAGCAAATGTGGCAGAGAGAAGGAGAGGAGAGGAGGAGAGAGAGGCAACGAGGAGCTGCAGTGGCGTGTGGGCTGCAAACGGTATAACAACAATGAAAAATCGCCGGCTTCCTGGCCTGAAGAAAAGCACCGACAAAAAATAAAAGCAGAGCCCAAAGAAAAACAAACTTGTTCATCTTCAGCTAACGAGCAGCAACAGCAGCATCGAGGTGGGAGGCGGCATGATTGGACAGGTAACAGTTGGTGGCAAGTGCAAGTGTAACAACAGCTGCTGGGGTGGGTGTAGACTTCAAGATTTTGAGACTTGCGACTTGGGGCCAGGCCGAGACAATAAACAAATAAATTACATGAAAGCGGTGCTGCCACAGTTTTTGCTGTGTTTGCAACGTAAGAAAAATGTGCAACGCCAAAACGAGAGATAGATAATCACAATGAAGCGGCACGAACGAACTCTCTGTGTGTGTCTGTGTGTGTGTGCAGCAATGTGGCATCCTCATTAACCCAGACATCGCAGTGCAGTGCATCGCAGTTCCAGCTTTAGCTTCAGCTCCTGTGCTAAACAAAAGTGAAAGTCATGGCGCAAAAAAATTTACTAACCCTGCCGCATCATAATCACAGCAAAGCCAAGTCAAAGTAATTGGCCAGTTGAGGCTCATGGGTTAATTAAAACGCCAGACAGCCACGCACTTTTTTTCGATACCCGCTACGCATAGGGTAGACGGGTATGATAAGTTTGTGATTGCAGGAAATGTTTGTAACAGAAGAAGTCATTTTCGATCCCATAAAGTTCCATATTCTTGATCAGAGTCTACAGCTGTCTGAACGATTTTCGCTGACAATCTGGTATATTCTGTAGAATTGGTATATTTTTAATACAGTACTAGAACGATATGCCAAATATTAGTATAATTTAGTATTCTTCCGGTATATTAAATTCGCTGAGACAATCTGGTATATTCGGTACACCATTGTACATATATTTTCAATGTAGTTCTACATTGATATACCAAATATAATAATCGGTATATTTTAGTATTTCTCGATATATTATTTTGTAATATTTTTAGAACAATGTTTTATTGAAAATGCGTTGAGTGGATTCGATATACCAAATATTGTCATTGGTATATTTTAGTATTATTTCTGCATATTGGTATATTTTTAGAATTTGGTTCCACTGAAAATGGGTATTCTAAATTCCATGATATATCGATATACCAAATATTGTCATTGGTATACTTCAGTATTTTTTCGGTATAGGTATTTAGTATATTTTTAGAATGTTTACATTGAAAATGTGCAACGGGTATCTCACTGTCGAGCACACTCGAGTGTAGCTTTCTTATTTGTTTGTTTTTTTGCACATCTATAAGTCAATAGAGTGTGTGGCACATACAACCGCAAAAGCCGCAAATGCGTCGCATCCGTGAGATGCCTTTGAAATGTTTTACAGAGATTTGCATTTGTCTTTTGCTATGATTCGATTTTCAGACTCTGCCTCTGGATTTTCACTTCCATCTTCCGCATCAAGCGCAAACGTAAAGTTGCAGTTGCAGTTGAAGCGCACTGAGAAAGCGCATAGAAAGCTGCTCCCAATGAGATTCAATAAATTTTCCAAGAGACCGGCGTGGCAGCCACTTAAAGCTGATAGCTATATTTAAGTGCAACTGCAGCGGAAGAGGAGACAAGAGGTGGGTGGCAAACTCTAGTGCGGTGGCTAGTGGCAAGGCTCTTTTGTGGGTCAGTTTTGATGTACGTAGGCCCCAGACTCAGACTCAAACTCAGACTCAGGTGTGCAATAAGCCAATTGGGTCAAATCAGTTGCCCAGCTCATTAACAAGTATTGATATATATATATATATATGGTAAAGTGTGTTGCTTCCGCTCGACGTGCCACTTGAGGCAAGTAACTCGAAATTGAAATTTAATCAGCGACACTTGAAGAAACAATGTAAAAACAACAACAACAGCTCTGAGAATGGCGACTGCAAAAAAAAATGAATTGCCACTTGGACAGTTGGCCACTTGGCTGCTTTGGTTGCTTTGGCTCCGGCTGCTTGGCCTCGTCACGTGGGCATGACAGTTAACAAACCCTCCTCTAGACGACTCAATAAACTAGGCACTGGCCTATTGACAAGCCATACACACACTAACACACACACACTCATCGAGGGAGCTGTGAGATTGAGATTGTGCAATGGGTGGGCAAAAGAATCTGAGCCAAAGACCCAGCTGCTCTGGCCTGACAGACCTTGCCACCAAACGGTAAATGTTGTACTCAGTTGTGACTACATCATGTCTGTGTGTGTTAGTGTGTATTAGTGTATGTGTGTGTGGGGGGCTGCAGCTGCCGGCAGGGGCGAGCAGGCTAACATTACCATAGCCCACATATTTAAGTATCCACACACATGTGTAAGTAGACGAGATAGCTGCATTGACATGCTCTGAATACTAGCCGCTCATTGTGAATGCTGCCAATACCCTGTCCTATGCGAAAACAAAGGGCATATGCCACTTTAAATAGATACTTAAAAAGTCATTATGCAAATTAAACTAAAGTAAGACATTTTTGTGTACCCAGTTGACTAATTATTAGATTATATAACAATAATAATAATAATCTTTGGAATTACACATCTACTTATAAATATAAATTATGAACTGAAATTCGGAAATGGTAAATTGGGAAATATTAAAAGTAATGCATCTAAAGAACTTTATACGCAGTTCTATACAACTTTTTAAATATTCTTAAAAAACCTAAAATAGCTCATTCTTAATTAAAAAAAAAAACTGTGCAAAAACTAACTAGCCTAACTAACTAAACAATTTTGTTATGAAATCAGAATGTCTTAATTGACAGCAACTCCACAATTAATAAAACAAAGAAATTTTGTAAGCCCATTTTTCTTCTTTTCCGTTATTAAATATAAATCTGCACACATGAAAGAATCATCTCCAAATAAATGGCACACTTTTACAATATTAAGAACTGTAAAATATTCACAATTTCAAATTATTATTTATTTTTTAATATATTATCTCAAAAATAAGTTTTAAGTCAAATGCAAGAATGGATTTAATAATAAATAATAAAATGCCTTTACATTTGCGATCTCATTGTTCTTATTAATTGCAAAGACCACAATTGCTGTGGTTAAATAAGTGTAATTTAAAATTTAGTTCCAGATAATTATAAAAAAAAAAGTAAAATTTTAAATGTAAAACACAAATAAATAAAGTTGGTGCATTTCGTGGTCTTGCCCCTAATAAACTTTTCCTATGGTTATTAGTCACAACATAAATTGTATAACAAAGCGTAGAAAAATCGCATGGCGTCAAATCTTGAATGTCTAAATTCTAATCTAGATTTTTCTATGGTATTTTTTAGTCTAAACTGCTGTTTGCGGTTTTAGTTTTGCGGCACTTGCAGCAGTCGCTTGTTTGCCGCTGGCTTGAGAATGGCATTTTGATTTATTGGCTTGTTTTTGCGCTCAGTTTCGGCTGCGACTTGACTTGGGTGAATTATGCAACCCGGCTATAAAGTGCAGCCAGGCAGCCAGCTTGCCAGCCAGCCAAGCAGGCGCTATAAATTCTCGAAATGCGTTTTTTGGCTCACTGATTTTTCCCACAATTTGCAAACAATAATGGAAAACTGTTTGGCGGCTGGCTGCCTAATTAAATGGAATAGTAAGCAAAATAAATGTATAAACAAAAAGCAACAACAAATACAAAGTTGCTGCAGGTACAAAATGCAAAAACAAAAATTGCTGCATGCCACAAGTGGCCGGCCGGCAACGAGCGGCCGATAACCGATAACAGCGGCACAACGGCATAAACGACAAAATTGGCAGCAGCAAAAAGGCAGCCAATTAAGGCCAATTTAGTTGCAACAACGGCGGCGGCAGCGGCAGTGGCAACGGCAGCGACACAAAAAATAATCAGTAGTGGAAAAACGACAACAACTCTGCATGCAAATGAGAGCAGAGCAACAACCAAAAGTAACTCGACACCAGCTACGATAACAACAACAACAACAACGGTGGCAAAAATTATGTATAGCCAGATATTTGTAAAATTTTCACATTTTTTTTTTGTTGTTGTTTTGCTTTGCGTATTTTTTGCGGGCTGTGAGAAAAATATAATGCAAATAAAGCAAAGCTTTATGATGAGATCTTTGTATGCAAAGGAGGAAGCGAGAGCGAAAGAGAGACAAATAGACGATGACGATATGTGCTCAAAGCCACAAAAGCTGTGATATCGATAATGCAATCGAATGCAGTCGAAGCGCTCGCTTTTGATTAATGTGACCAGGCGTTGACAAGAGCAGCAACAACAAGTGTGTCAGCGTCAAGTGCAGTTGCCGACGCAGTGAAATCTTTTGTACTTGTTGTTGTTGTTGTTGCCGAGTCAATAACAATTGTTAAATGCGACTGCGCAGCCCAAGGCGGAGCGCGGCTTTGAAGCTGAAAACCAACAACAACAACAATAACAGGTCGGTAACGAGCGACGGCCTGAGATTTTTTTATTTATAGTTTTTTTTTGGCATGTAAAAGGCCTCGCGCTGCGCCCATTAAGCTTCAACGGAGGCCTAAAACCCGGCAAGTGCCCGTGGATGACCTTTTCATTTTAATTCCAATTCTGAATGTAGCTCTGCTATTGTTGTTGTGGTTTTTGTTGTTTTTCTTTTTTTTTTTTGGTGTGTGCTCGCAGAGCCGCATCTAATTGTTAGTGCAATCAGTTCAAAAGACTCGACTCGAGTGCTCTCAAGGAGATGGAGAAGCTTTTTGGCTTCATGCACTGTTGGTGTTAACAGACATAATCAAAAACCTAACATGAAATGAACAATCAATTTGACTAGGCAGCAAACACACACTCACACAAACACACGCACACCCACGCAGGCGAAAAAAAGAAGACGCAGTGTCGTTAAAGCTGCGCTTCTTTAACCTGTTTTGGTCACACTGCAGAAGCAGCAGAAACATTTCGCACACACTTGTTCACTTTCTTCTTCAGCTTCTTCGCTGCATGTGTGTGTGAGTGTATGCGTACGCTGTGTGTGTGTGTGTGTGTGCATCCCAACAACAAGAAGCTGAAAGTAACTGTATCTCGTTGCAAGTTTAGCTTACCTGTCCAGTGAATTAGCAATATGGCCGCACAATAATATATGTCGCTTTCAATTGCAACTGCAACTTGCAATCTTTAGTCGAACTTTAGCCCAGGCTCACAAACACACACACGAACGCACACATACCTACTGTATGCACTGTTGTTTGATAAACACACGCGACGCGATGTGATGCGACTGCAAACCAAAAAAAACACTTGCACAAATATTAGTTCGTCACAAAAATAATGTCAAGAAAATGAGTGAGCGGAGTTGAGTTGCCGTTGCCGCGTTCTATGCAAAATAATGAATGTATGCGGCGCGCGGTCAAATGCAGCGCCAAACGAAAGCAACAACAAAATGCACAGCAAGCGCACTTCGTTTTGTCTGCTCAACCAGCGTTGCGCTCTTTGAAATAGTTGTTTGTGGTGAACATCGATGGACGGCACTATCGATACATCGATATTTGAAGTTTTTAAAAATCGATTAAACTTTCTTCAAAGCTGTTATAACCTAACAGCTGTTGGGAGCTGTGCTTCAGTGCAGTTAGCTTCCTTACGAACTGGTCAATACCACACTTGAAACTAAAATTTGATGAAAACCGTGAATCAAACTTACTTTATACTTCACCTTCTTTGAGGTAAAAAAGATTCTATTACAGATCAATATCACCGAACATAACAACGACAGTTGAAAAACTGCATTCTGCAGCAGTTTAAAGGTAGTCTGTTAACTCCTCATTACTCGAAATGGTTATGTTAACTTCACGTAGCGCGCCAACGTGCTGTTAAGTATAAGTGGATTACTTTGCCACTTTGTTGCATTGTATTTAAATAAGTAAATTTGAAAGTCAGCATAGATTAGAACTTGGTTATTATTAAACCCCACAAAATCATTTCTGCCGTTCACTATGCGCTAAATATGCTTTTATTTTCTGTTTGCTACTTCCATTTTTGGCAGTCTGGCAACACTGCATGTAACGGATTTTCGCGCCGGCGCAGAAACTTGACTTTTATCTAAGTGTTTTTTTCTCTTCCGTTTTCACTAGTCGAAAGTTTTCTGTCAGTGAAATTGGGAACGAAAATATGTTAAAGTCGGAGGTGCAACATCAGTATTGGATCACCAAAAAGGTGGTGCAACGCAAACTGGGCAGCAAAGAGGACAAACACATCATCTCCTCGGACGCGGAGCTCGATGCCAAAATCGAGATATTCAAATCGATAAGCGACACCAGCTCCGAGCTCTGCAAAATCATTGATCAATACCAGGAGCGCCTCTGCATCTTATCGCAAGAGGAATGCGTCTTTGGGCGTTTCCTCAAGGAGGCGGGCAAACGAAGCAAGACCACAGGAGGCAGCATTACGAATGCAGGCAAAGCAATGTCCTTCGCTGGCCAGCAAAGGATGTGCGTTCGTGTGCCGTTGTTGCGCCTGCAGCACGAGGTCGATGTGTATCGCTGTCGTGCGGTGAAGGACACCGAGCTGACGCTACAGACAATGGAGAAGGAACGCACCGAATATCGTGCTGCTTTGGCGTGGATGAAGCACACGGCCAACCAGGACATGGATCCGGATACGGGCAAGGGATTGGACAAGTTTCGCACGGCCCAAGCGCATGTGCGTGCTGCAAAGCACAATTTCGATGGCTACTCCTTGGACTCCATACAGAAGATTGATCTGCTGGCTGCGGCACGTTGCAACATGTATTCGCATGCTTTGGTTGCCTACTTGGCGGAGCTGAAGACGTTTGCCCAGAAGACGGCGGCCACGTTTCAGAGCATTGCAAATGCTCTGGTCGCCAAACCCAAATACGATTTCTGTGTGCTCAAGGAGCTGTCGCAAAACGAAGGAGCTGCCGACGATGAGGCGGAGGAGACGCCTGTGGCGCCCATTGAGGCAGTCGATAAAGATCAGTCCTTATTCTTTGCGGTAGCTTGTTAAATTATATGTTTTTCATGTGGCATTTAAGTTAAATTTGTGTTTTTACTTTGCAGGAGGATTACCAAGATAAACCTGCGTCTACTACGCCCACAGCAGACACGCCCACAACGACAGCAGCTGCTCCAGCTCCAGCTGCCTGTGGCGACAATGAATCCTTGCTCATTGAGCTGTCCAAGCAGCTGGAGGAGGCGCCGCTCATTGAGGCCTCTCCGCCATCAGAAACGACGCTTAGCAACAATAAATTCTGGGCACGCATGTTCAATCAATCAACTGCAGCTGCAGCGCCAGCTCCAGTTGCTGCTCCCAACAAGTCCAATCCAAGCAAACCGAGCCAGCAAAACAGCAGCAGCAACAGCAACAACGCTTGGCTGGAGCTGTTTGCGGATCTCGATCCCTTGGCTAATCCCCAAGCGTTCGATTTGAAGTTGAGCGGCGGACGACGTGTCGCAGAGCAAACATAAGTTGCAGAGGTTTCCACAAGCTGCATGGGATTCACATACATTTGATTTGTAATTGTAACAATGATGGTTCTATTGGCCTACAACAACAAAAAAAAATGGGAAAATGAAAAACTCGTTTGGATGTAACTTTTCGCTAAACGTTCAAAACTTTGTATCTTTTTATTTAAATAAAATGTGTGTGTATATTGGACACAGCAGCAGCAGCTAGCTAGCTAGGACACAAGCTTCTCCTCTCCTCTCCTCATCATCATTTCACTGCCGCCTGCGCCTCCTTCTTCGAGTTGACCAACTCCACCAGCTCCTTGACGCGTCGCAAGCAATCCTTTTTACTGCGATTCGGAATGCAAGCGGCGATGCAATCCCAGCGATCGGGCGTCGTCGTTGGATACGTTTTCATTGCCTGCTCGAGCAAGGCTTGCTCCTCCTTTGTCCACGACGATTTCGAGGATACGCCATTCGTGGTTGGCGGCGCCGCAGCAACGCCATTCTGCTTGGGCTCCGCCTGCTGCTGCTCCTGCTGTTGTTGCTGCTGATTGTTATTGTTGTTGACTGGTGGTGCACCATTCTGTTTGACATTCTCTTTGCTGCTCTCCGCCGGTGAATCGCCAAGCGTAATATCGTTCGTTGTCTGCACCTCCTTCTTGGACTTCTCAAAGCTCTGGAACGCCGCCTCGTTGGCCTGCGTCTTCAACGTGCTCTTCGAGTGATCGCTGTGCTGCAAAGCCTTCGCCTTGTTGAGCACATCACGTGCTGTCACGGGAGTCGTTGCGCCACCTCCATGCTGGTTGATGAAGGTCGCGATCACATCCCAACGCTGAGCAGTGCCAGCGGGAAACAGGTTGACCGCCTTGATCAGCAGCTGCACATTCTCATTGCTCCACACATCGCCCTTTTTCACCTCCTTGACGCCCGCTGGCGTTTTGTTTGCCTGCCCATTGGTTGTCTGCTTCTTTTGCTGCGCCAGATTGAGCTCCTCCAGCTCGTCGGCAATCTTGCGCTCAGCTGTTTGCAGAGCAGCCACAAAAGATTCGCGTCCCTTTGTCTCCATGGCCTTGTTAAGAGTTTGCAGTTCGGCCAACGAGAATGTTTCGCATATCTTTTCGGTGCCCTCCATGTGCTTCAGCTGATCCTTGTCGTTTTTGGCATAGTACTTGCAATCCTTGAGCTTGTCGCGCAAAGTTTTGCGCTCCTTCTTAAGCAGCTTCTTCTGCTGCTCGCGCTCAATCCTTATCTGCTCGATGCGCTTCTGTTCCGCCTTCTCAGCCTTCTCTTTGGCCAGCGCCGCCTCACGCACCGCTCGGTCGGCCTCGGCTTTCTGTGCCTGAGCTGCATCCATTTTGGCACGCTTTGCGGCTGCCTTGCGATCCTTCTCCTCCTGCTTGAAGCGCTGGATGCGCTTGTCGCTGTTGTAAGCCAAATCTACGAGCGCACGAATGCGAGTCATTTCCTCCTTCTTGCGCTTGATGCGCGCTGCTTTGTTTTCCTTTTCGATCCAACGACGCTCGTCGCGATCCTGACCCTTCTCTTTGTCCTCCTCGTCGAGGTAGCTGAATTCACGCCATGATTTAAAGTCGTACCAGAAGTTGTAGAAACGTTCGACTTCCTCGCGTTTGGCGTCTACTTCGCCAAATGGCGGCACATGTTGCTTTTCACTCCAGCGTGCGTTCAAATTGAAATACTTGTTAAATGAGTTGAAGTAGTTGTTGTCGATGTCCGACTGTGAGGGAAAGTTGTCGTCAAACTCGGGATCCACGGAATCGTAGCTGCGGCGCGTCTTCGCGGTGCCTGTGAACAGAAAATTGGGTTTTAAATTATGCGCCATGTTAGAAAAAACTATCGATAACAATATATTGCAGTGCGATTAAGATGCAGTTCGATAAACGAGGCGCCAACTAGGCAGAAACAATCGATTTCAATATAATTACAATTGCGTGCAGTTAAATAAAATAAAAACTTATTATCAGCGAGTTCAACATTGTTCGAAAGCAATTCTAAATGAGCCACCAAATAGACAACTTTAGCTATTTCACATAACATTAATTAATTAATAGTTTCGGTTTCTAAATATTTGCTCATTTTAATTACAGTTTAAATTGTGTCCTTACTATTATTTCAAATTATGCAGTGAATAACGCTGAATGACATTGAAAGTAATTTGCAAACCAGATTTTCGTTTTGAAAAGTGTGCCAAAAATGGCAAACTTATAGTTATCGATAAATTGCAAACAGCAATTCCATACAAGGTGAAGAGAATTTGCAAATTGTTAGTTAACAGATGTTAAGCATCAAGCCAAATTATGTTCTTTTAAAATATTTATAAATAGCGTATACTTTTTTTGTAACTTACCGAGTATTTCGTAGGCCTTTGTTATGCATGTAAAATAGTCGTCGTCGGTAATAACCTCCTCGCCTTTGGCTTTTCGCTTGTCCGGATGATGTTGCAGCACCATGCGTCTGTACGCCCGACGAATGTCATCATCACTCGCTTCATATCTATGTGTGTTCAATAAAATATCAAACAAAACCCGCGGAGCAGTTAATAAATATTTCCATGTATGTGTACTACACGTGCACACACATACATAAGCACAGAGTCATATGTGTGCGTGTGCGAATAGAACACGCGAATTCGTGTGTGTGTGAGAAAGAAACGCACCTTAATTTTCCAAGGCCGAGCACGCTATAATGGTCTTGATCCTTCCACTCTTTGGGATCGAGGGATTTGAGGTAGCTAATATCGACATCCTCGCCAGCGCCCGCCAATTTCTCGTCGGAATCGCTGCGCTCAACGCCGCTCGCATCGCCAATTTGGCGGCGTGCATTGAAATATGCGCAGCCAACGCATTCGATTTTATGACGCGCTACCTTCAACGCTCCACACTCCAGTTGCAGACTGTTTGTCATGATGTGTGTGTATTTTATGTGAATTGGGTGCGTGTGTGTTTTAGCAAATAACTTAAATGCTGCAAATTACATAAAGCACACTTGCACTACCACGAATTTTGCGTTTAAAACCCGAAAAAAATGTGTAATTTATTCCACTTCACTACCGCATGCTAGAGCTCAGTGTGGGCAAGCGACCAAAGAGGCATAGCAAAAAATCCGATAATAGCAAAAATTTGATTTCAGCTCTTTGCAACACTGAACACTAACCACAACAATCGACAAACAAAAATCGGATTGGTGGCGCTTCCTCTTCGATAGGCTGATCAAAACAAGAATTTCAATTGAAAAAGGTTTAATTATTTTAATTGTGCCAACTTTAAATTGACACAAAGCGAATTTTGTGTGTGTTTAAGAATGCAAGTGAAAAATGGGATAGAAAATATTTTGTTTTTGAATGACTGACACTTATCGATTGACAGTACGACATACGGTAAATTAGTAATTACGGTATATTTAAAAAGCAGCCTAGAAAACTCAGTAAAAGTATTAAAAAATTAATAAAAAAAAATTTACTGATTACCTTTGTAACGCGCTCTAAACTGAAATAAAAATGATTAAACAAATGAAACAACTCTTTTCAATATATTTATTTGGGCCAGCTGGTATGTTTTAACGGTCTGCTGGTATGATTTAACGGTCACACTGCCTTGGGAGTACCCCTGCTGCTTTTGACCAACACACCATAAAAAAGTAAATAAAAAATGCAGCTGAGCAGATTTCGCCATCAAACATGAACAAATCTCAGGAGAGGAGCAACCACAGCTCCTCCGCCAACTCCACGCCCACAATGCACAATGTGAGCGACACGTTCTACACCAGCCAGCGCAAGGGAAGCCACGTTTTCCGCGTTCGCTTGGATGCCACGGGCTTCACGCTGCAACGCGAATCGCCCAGTGGCGTGACGATAAAAGAGCAAACAGTTAAGCTATGCGACATTGTTGGGGCCCGTTGTATGCGTCTTAAGAAAACGTCGCGCAGCTTGGCTCGCTGTGCTTGCGTCAATCCCGGAACACCGGCGGCAGGCGCAGCAGGGCGTAAGGGTGCCACGCCCAGCAAATGTAGCACGGCCAGCAAGGAGGAGGATTACGGTTGCGATGGCGGTGATGCTAGCGCCTATCTGTATCTCTTTGCTTATGTGATGAAGAAAAAGAGCTTAAGGAGCAGCTTGCATCGGGAGCGGACAGTGTTGACACTGCGCTTTCGCTCCTTCGATACCTTCGAGGATAACATGCGGGAGGCGGATCGCTGGTATCGCGCACTACGCTGGCAGCTGCACAACACGCTGGAGGAGATATTCGTGGAGCGCTTGGATGAGTCGCGCAGACGTCGTGCTCTGGTGCTACTTAATCCCAAGTCGGGATCGGGAAACGCACGTGAGGTGTTCAACATGCATGTGGCGCCGGTGTTGAACGAGGCGGAAGTGCCGTATGATCTGTATGTAACGAAACATTCCAATTATGCCATCGAATTTATGAGCACGCGACGGCTGGAGGATTGGTGCAGCATCATTGCTGTGGGCGGCGATGGACTCTTCCATGAGATCGTCAATGGACTGCTGCGTCGCGAGGATTGGGCCAAGGTGTTGGACAGCATAGCGCTAGGCATCATTCCATGTGGTTCGGGCAATGGTTTGGCACGTTCCATTTCCCATGGCTATAAGTGAGTGAAAGAATGCATTTGATCAGGGTTGCAAAAGTTTCTGAACCGGTTCGGCTTTCAAATTTGTAGTGCAATCGAAGTGGATAAAGATAAAAATGCTTTAAATCGTTTAACTTTTACCCAATTGTATACTGAAGTTAAAAACCGAAACCAAACTGATAACAAACGGTTCACTTCGTAATTTAAATGTAGATGAACCGGTTTACAAACATCTTGAATTTGAACCCAAGATTTTCTCACTTTGCAGCCCTGAACACAATCTCGCCACGCTCAGTTGTCAATGCATAAAATCGTCGTAGCAAAATGTTCTATAATAATAATGCAAATATTTGAGCTTTCAACTCAAGACCATAAACTAATTGACGTGCTCCCCGACTGAGCTTAGGCCAATTTGACTACGTCAACACTATAACCCATCTTCTTGATTGCAGTGAACCCTACTTTAGCAACCCGGTGCTGGGAGCTGCGCTGACCGTCATCAGTGGCCGCAGCTCGCCGATGGATATGGTGAGAGTGCAGCTAAAGGAGCGTGTAATGTATTCATTCCTATCGATTGGCTGGGGACTCATCTCGGATGTGGACATTGAGAGCGAATGCATACGCATGTTTGGCTATCAACGCTTCACCATCTGGACGTTGTATCGTCTGGCCAATTTACGGAAGTACAATGGCAAGATTAGCTATCTGCTGGCGGACCAAGAGGCTTCATCATCGACATCACAGGCAGTTACAGAACAATCGCAGCAGCTGGAGGAGTTGCGCAAACTGCAGTCGAGTCGCAGCTGCAATATGCATATCGATAAGCTGGCCAGCGACAGCTATGCAAGACGTTCCATTGAGTATTTGCCGCAGGAGTTCGAGGATGTCATCTCGCTGGAGACGTCGATCAATCAATCGTTTCGTTCGCGTTGCGACAGCTGGCTGTCGGGTGGCTCCCGCCGCAGCTGCTATTATTCCATATCAGAGAGTGTCTATCACAGTCTGGCCGATGAGAGTGAGTTTGCCCAGCAGTCGACGACGGCAACAGCGGCGGGTTTGGAGCACTTTGGACCAAGCAGCAGTCTGCCAGCGTTGGACGAACCGTTGCCTCAGTCAGCGGGCTGGCAGGTGGAGGAGGGCGAGTTTGTGATGATGCATGCGGTGTATCAATCGCATCTGGGCATCGATTGCCATTTTGCGCCCAAGTCGCTGCTGCACGATGGCATCATTTATTTGGTTTTAATACGCGGCGGCATCAGTCGACCGCATCTGCTGAGCTTCCTGTACAACATGAGTACGGGCAATCATCTGCCGGAGAAGAACAACGAGTATGTGAAGGTGCTGCCGGTGCGTGCCTTTCGTCTGGAGCCACACGACAATCATGGCATCATCACTGTGGATGGCGAACGCATTGAGTTCGGTCCGTTGCAGGCGGAAATTATGCCGGGCATTGCCCGTGTCATGATACCCAAGTAATGAGGCATGACCTGAGCTGAGCGATTAACATTAATTGGCGCAATAACAAATCTCAACAAAACACAACGAGCAATAATTAATCTCCATTGGGAATCTCAAGCATTTTTTGTACACACATTTGTAGTTAATAGACAAATTCCGTTGTTAGGTTTGTCGGTATCAGAAGTATCTATAAAACAAATTATATATACATATATGTGGTATCATATTTTTTTTATTATTATTTCAAAATATTTTGTAATCTTCTTGTTAACATTTTTAAATACTATACCAGTTATTAATAAAATACAAAAGATATATGTGCTAGCTAGTTATACAAACTGTAATTGCCAATGTTTATTTGTGTGACAGATGGGAAAGATTGGAAAATTGTTTAGTCGGACCAATTTATTGATTAGAGAAAATTTATGCAATCACTCCATTTAATGGCTGTAACCTTTGTTTCATGTGAAAACTAATTATTTTCTAATCTTCTCATTGATATTTAAAAGTTCAATAAACAAAAAAGATGTGATTTACTGTAGTATACTGATTTTTAAAAGTTCCCCCGTTTCAAGTAAATTTAAATCCCAAAACGGTTACTTTTCAAATTTCAAGCCAAACAGCTGTTTTTTGTTGCCAAACAACAACCCTGGTTGAGTCTTGAAATTTATCGATAACTGATAATTGAAGCGCAGTAAAAAAAAAGCTTGTGAAAAAACGAAATAGTGGAAAAGAAATTCAGATAGTGCAGCAGATAAAGCGTATAAACGCTGCAAGTGAGCCAAGCAAAGTGTTCCATAGACGCCACCACATCCAAAGAGGCACAAATCACGTCCAAGCACAGCGCACATTAATCAAATAACAGCTGCAATATGTCGGAGGAGGAGCTGGCGCCAATTAACGAACAGGACTTTAAGGACCTGAAGGAACGTATGAAACTGATTGTCGACGCGGATCCCAGTCAATATCACAACGATTTCTCGCTGCGTCGCTTTCTGCGCGCCTTCAAAACCACAGATGCCGCTTTCCAAGTGAGTCACCCACTTTTTATGGTCACCACAACATTTTGACATTGAAAACGCGTCGCCCACTCCTCGATTTTTTTCGTATAGGCTTTGCTCAAGACAAACAAATGGCGTGAATCATATGGTGTGGCTAAGCTGAACGATGTGGACTGGAGTAACTTTAAGAACAAGGCGCGAGTGTTGCGGCATCGCGATTGTGTTGGCCGTCCAGTGATTTATATACCATCCAAGAATCATAACACGGCTCGTGACATCGATGAGCTGACGCGTTTCATCGTCTGCAACCTGGAGGAGGCGTGCGCCAAGTGCTTCGAGGAGGTCACCGATCGTTTGTGCATTGTCTTCGACCTGGCCGAGTTCAGCACCTCGTGCATGGACTATCAGTTGGTGCAGAATCTTATCTGGCTGCTGGGCAAGCATTATCCGGAACGTCTTGGCGTCTGTTTGATTATCAATGCTCCGGGCATTTTCTCGACCATCTGGCCGGGGATTCGTGTGCTGCTCGATGATAACACCTCGAAGAAGGTGAAGTTCGTGAGCAATGAGGCGGATCTGTGTCAATACGTGATACCAGATATATTGCCAACGGATATGTAATCGCTTTAGCTTTCGCGCTCGTTCCAATTAGTCATAGTCACACTTAGACACATATCTCCATGATTGAGGCAGGCGGAACGATTGAGACGACGTGTACCTTCTACTACTACTACTAGCAACCAACCTAAGTACCTAAGACGACGTTGTATTTGTATCTATGCAGAAAGATAGAGGATCTAACATACATAGTTTGTAAACTCCACGAAATCAATGTCTTTAATTTGTAGTGTTTTGTCATTGTATTTGTGCATACAATGCGATATTTTAGATAAATATTTATCTACGCATGTATTACTGTTTATTTATAGCGTAAATATATATATAATATACATACTTATATATGTACTTTGTGAATGTGAGTAATCATATTTATATTTGGTGTATAAATAAAGTTGTAAAACGTGAAATCTGAAACCATTATTGACAACACTAATGCGGCATGTTCTACATTTAGCCATTCTTATCGCATGCATCATAATGATAAGCGCTATATAAATTCGAAAGTTTGTTTTTTATAGGTCGCAATTGCCGATAATGTTGTGTATAAACAAGCGTTGATTGCCCTTTTGCATTTCTAATGTTTTATCAGTTTGCCGCCATATACAGCGCTGCCAGACAACAAGAAGCAAGTGGCAAATTCTGGCAACGTTGCAAGCAAAGCTCTATGCGCAATATGAGGTGTGGTAGCACTTGTGCGAAATGACGTCACAACGCGTTGTTAATTAATAATAATTGATGGGAATGTTTTCCAATTGTGTTTCCTACTACACTATGTTAATAGTTGGCAGTCCGTGGTATATATATATATGTGTTTTAATGAATATTCAGCTAAAAAAGGGCTTTTGGGCACTGCAACTCTGACGTAGCAAGTACACTTAATGATGTCAAGGCTTTACCACAACCTTTTTGTTCATTGTTCATTGCAGCCTACTACTTTAGCTTGTTGTGTATTATCTAAATCTCGAGCAGCACTATTTTTGATAAGCAGCAATACTTAAAAGCAGCAACATGGAGCTAAACAAAAATAACAGCAGCGTAGCAAACTCAGTTTGCCAGCGGTCGCCGTTTAGATGTCAGTGAAGCAGCGACAGCGGCAGAGGTGTCGTTAGTATTTGAAATGACAACAGAAACAGCAGCAACAACAACAATCGCAACAAATAAAGCATCTCATATTGCGGCGTTGGACGTGGGGACAACGTACGTACGATGCTTTGTTCTCGACGACAAATGTGTGGTCAAGGGGTCGGCAGCAGACACAGTGAGTAGTGCAATTCAGTTAATTGGCAAACTGTCAAAGTTCCTACTACAAGCACTTGAAACCTGTTTGCAGGTGGAGCTATTAAATCCGCAGCCCGGTTACTTTGAGATCGAACCCGAGGGATTGTGGCGCAAGATAGTCAAGGTGATAACGGAATCGATACGAGGTGCGAGGTCGACTTTGCCTTGTGTTTCAAGTATTAATCCTAATCTATTTATTCAATAGATGCCAAGCTAACGCCAGCGAATATCACCTGCTTAACGATTTCCACACAACGCTGCACATTCCTCACCTGGAATCATCGCACCAAGGAATACTATCACAACTTTATCACATGGAAAGACTTACGAGCCGATGATTTGGTGCAGCAATGGAACGCAAGCTGTTCTCTGCGTGGCATGAATGGCGTCGCCTATGCATTGTATTTGCTCACTCGAAATGCTCGTTTCTTGGCCGGCAGCATGCTCAAGCTGATGAACAGCCAGGTGACGCCACGACTGCTTCATGAGATGGCGTACAACCCGAAACTGCAGCAGGCATTGCAACGGAAGGAAGCGCGCTTCGAGTTGCTCGATTCTTGGATACTTTACAAACTGCGCTCGGGCAACGGCTTGGATGTGAATGTGGAGCACATAACCGATATTACCTCAGCCACAGCGACGGGTCTCTATGATCCCTTCACGCTCAACTGGTCGGCTATTGGACGCTTGCTGTTTCGCATCGATGTGAGTAGGAAAATGACTTCAAATTGTAGTTCACTTTATTAATAAGTTCTTTTATTTATAGCTCAACATCATGCCGCGTGTGGTGGAGAACAGCTATCAGAACTTTGGCCACGTGCATCCCGCTGCCTTTGGCCCCGATTGGGGCGACACCAAGATACCCATTGCTGCCTCGCTGAGTGATCAAACAGCTGCCATTTGGGGCTCCCAATGCTTTAGCACTGGCGATGTCAAAGTTACCATGGGAACTGGTGCTTTTCTGAACCTAATCACGGGAGTAGAGTGCAAGGCGGTGATTAGTGGCATGTATCCGCTGGTGGCCTGGCAGCTGAAGCAGGGCTCGAAGCTGCAGCAACGTGATACCATCTACTGCATTGAGGGAGCAGCACATGATTTTGGCACTGTGGTGAGCTGGGCGCAATCTTGTGAACTGTTCGACGATCCAGCGGAGACTTCGGATATTGCCACATCTGTGCCAGACACTAACGATGTGTACTTTATGCCCGCCTTCAGTGGACTGGGGGTGAGTAGAGGGGCACAGTAAGGGAGGTAAAAGTAGTATGATTAAGCGAGAAGAAGCTTGAATCTTTAAAACTCTGTTAAAGCCATGTTCATCGATCAGTTTAGATTGATGTCTGCTCTTCCTCATATCTATAGAAGTTATAGATTCAAAATTAACTAACAATACTGTTGAAACCAAATGAATATCCGTTTTGCACACTTTCTTCTGCACCTTTTATCAAAGTTTATTGTGACATATTTCCGAGAAATAATAATTCGCAACAGTTGCTATACAAAAAAACTGGTTTAAAAGTCAGCGACATCTCTTTGTTCCTGACTGTTCTCTCTTAAACACTTTCTAAACTTGATATATAATTAAGAGTTATTTATGTTACAGCCACCGGTTAATGATTATCGCGCTGCCAGCGGGTTCATTGGCATGACGCCATCCACAACCAAAGCCCACATGGTGCGAGCGCTTCTAGAGAGCATCGTCTTTCGGGTGGTGCAACTCATCGAGAGCGCCGAGGAGGAAACGCATCAGAAGCTGAAGGTCATCAGGTAAAGTTCTCTCAATACCAATTTAAATTCTCATAACTGATTGTTCATGGTTTGTAGAGTTGATGGCGGCGTCTCACGAAACGATTTTGTCTGTCAATTTCTCGCTGATGCCAGCGGTTTGAGCGTGGAGCGTGCTGAGTGTTCGGAGTCCAGCATTATGGGCGCCACATACTTGGCAGGCGTTAATCATGGCATCTGGCAAACGCTTGAGGAGCTCAAGAGTTTCCGCAAGGTGGAGCGCATCTTTAAGCCGCAAGCGAAAAATTACAAAGTCATTTCCAATCGCATGCTGAAGTGGAACAAGGCCATCGAACGCTTTAGTGGATGGTATTGAAGACTTGAAAAGGCAATCACATTGATTTTTTAGTATGATATTAATTTGTTTACCACCTGCACTTTTGTAGAAAATAAAAATGGTCTATTAGCTTTGTTACGCTTTCGTGTCAAAATTTTTTAAGGTCTTAAATGAAATGTTAAAAATGATGGGCAATTGATCTTGAAACTAATTTAAAATGCAGTGTTATATTTTGTAGCCTACGCTTTTGTTAAACATGAGTGATGATATTATTAGTTGAACCTTGACTTAAACATAAATTAAATAAGCTTTGTTTTGGGTTATTAAAAGATGGTTAGAAAAATATAAAGCAGACAAAAAAGAAACCCTCGGCTGTATTCAGTATAAAATTATGTAAGAAAGCTCGAGTGTGCTCGACTGTGAGATACCCGTTACCCATTTTGAATAAAGGCAAAATAAGCTATTCTTAAAATATAGCAAATAAATATACCACAAAAATACTAAAATATACTAATATAATTGATATATTGATACAGTACATACTACATTCAAAATATACAATACACCAAATTAATATACCGCAAAAATACTTTTAAAAGTCGAAGGCCATTTTTTGTATATTGATATAGCACTCCAAATATACCAAAATAAAGTAAGAAGGACATGTCTATATCGTCTCGACTGTTGTCACTATAAAGCTTTGGTTTTTGTTATGCTTAGAGGAATATAAAGCAGACAAAAATGAAACCCTCAGCTATCTTCAGTATGATATTAAAATGTTTATGACCTATGTTAAAAATAAAAAGGCCTATTAGCAGTTTTATTTCTATTTTTCTATATATGTATGTTTTTCAAGTTGGTGAATAGAATGCTTAAAGTAATAAGTAATGGAAGTAGTGACTTTTAATATGATATATGTGTATAATTAAACTTTTGTATGATTATTAAATGTGCTTATACCCGCTAAAATAAAAAATTGCGGTTTATTTCTATTTCATATATTTAACCAATGTATTTTAACCGGACTGTCAAGTCGGGTGATTAGGAATGATTTTAATGATCAAGATCAAATAAGTAATGGAAGTAATGACTTTTAATATGATATATGTGTATAATTTTAGACCTTCCACTTTTGTAGATAATAAAAAGGGTGCTGTGAGCTTTATATTAGTGCCAAGGATTTTCAAGTTGTTCAATTAAAAACTGAGATTGATGAGCAATTAAAACAGAGTTAATCAAACAACTGCTCGGAAGCAATTGTTGAAGTCGTTGCTAATAATAAAATAATTTTGTGGCCTTGACTTTAATAGAAAGTGAACAAGTTTAAGTTTTTTTTGTTTAAGTTAAATGCTAAAAGTAAAACAAAATAAACTAAAAAATACAATATTTAGACACATTATTTAATATTTAGTTTGGGGTTTTAATTTGTTTAAATTAAATTATGAGAAATGGATATGGACAACATAAAGAGTTCGGGAGTTCAGTCTCAGTTGAAGCGTTGCTGGAAACTTTGTTGCTGATTGAACATCATCTGTTGTTGCTGCTGCTGTTGCTGTTGTTGTTGCTGCTGCTGCTGTTGTTGCTGCTGTTGCTGATGGTGGAAATCCTGTTGATTTCCTGCGCCAGATAAACGCACTCGCTTCGCATTTGGCTCGTTGGGATTCATTTGTTGTTGCTGCTGCTGCTGTTGTTGTTGCTGTTGCTGCTGTTGTTGTTGCTGCTGCTGCTGTTGTTGCTGCTGCTGTCGCTTGTTGTCCGACTTGTCCTCCTGGTCGTCGTCCGTGAGGAACTCACGCTTTGGATACGGAATGGGGCAACCGGCAAAGACGTCCTGCGTCGGCACCGGCTCCTCTTGGAAATACTGATCCTGCATCGCCTGCTCGGAGGTGATACGTTTGTTGGGATCCATCAGCAGCAGCTTCTGCAGCAGATGGAATGCTTTGCTATCAGGTTTGATCTTGTGACGTTCCATGTACTTGGCCAGCGAGCAGGCGGAGTAGGTGGAGCGTTTAAAGTCCTTGGTTAGCGTATGATGTTCGGGCATCTTCTTGATGTCCTCCCAGTCCTTGTCCTGTGGAAATCCCATCACATTAAAGATGCGGTCCAGCTGATCGTGATGATAGGGATTGCTAGTCTTAATGTCCTCCTGACGGCAGTGGAAAATGGGCTCCGATGTGAGCAGCTCGGCAAAAATGCAACCAATGGCCCAAATATCAATAGCTTTCGTATAATGCCGAGCGCCAAGCAAAAGTTCTGGAGCACGATACCAAAATGTGACGACGACGGGATCCAAATCCGCCAGCGGTTTCAGTGGAGCATTGAACAGGCGGGCAAATCCCATATCTGCGATCTTGACACGTCCACGCTCATTGCCATCGCCCATGACAAGAATGTTGGCAGGCTTGAGATCTCGATGCAAAACCCAATTACTGTGCAAATAGTGAATGCCATCGAGTATCTGATAGAGCAGACTCTTCACCATGCCCCGTGGTACAACCACCTGCTTCTTGGTGGCCTTGGCTGCTCGATGGAACTTTATGATGTGCCACAGATCGTGCTCGGCATAGTCAATTAGCAGAAACACTTTTCGATCGCTGTGCGAGAGAAACACACGAATCAGTGTGATGACATTCTGGTGTTTTAGTTCGCGTAGCAGGGCGATTTCACGACAGGCGGACATGGAGAGACCAGTGCCATCAATTTGTTTCAGTGCGTACTCCTTGCCGTCGCTGGAAAGGATTAAAATTTGCAAATTTCACTTCGGCTTCGGCTTTTGTTTGATTTGCTGCTCACCTCGTTTCCTTCCACTTGGCTTTGTAGACGTGGCCATAGGTGCCGCGTCCCACTTTGCAGCCCTCGTAGTTGAACAAGTCCTCCACCTTTGTGCGCTCCATTTGGGTTTTCATTTTAAAATCGTAATCCATTTTGGCGTTTTATTTTGCATTTGCCACTTTGCCGTTTACATCAGCTGTTTGCAAACATTTAGCGTCGATGTGACCGCAGGCTGCATTACAAAAAAAAGTTGAACGTCAATCACAGCTGGTCACACTGATTGTTGTCGTAAACATCGCTTTAATCGATGTATGTAGTTTTCTCTTCTATGGAGAAGACACTGATTTATTCAAAGTAGTCTATTATAAAGCAAAATTAGGTAGTATTGGTAAACTCTACTCTCTAAAATCAAAGATTTCGTTGTTTAGAAGAAGCGCATTTGCATACAGGAACGAAGTTAATTAAACTGAGCTAAATAATAGCGACTTTTCGAAGGAATTTGCAAGATATGTTATTTGAGGATAAATAATTATTTTCAATTCTTGTTGATACATTTAAGAAACCACAAGAAGAAAATTGTTGGAAACCATATTTAGAACCTGGGAGACAAAAAAAAGTTCTTAAAACTTGCGCAGCTACAGGTGTGATTTTAAAAAATACTAATATACCGACTTAAATATAACGTCTTAAAACTTCGAACTGCGGTCACTCTGTAAACTTGTTATTTTTGTGCAGGAATAAAAACAGCGTGCAACCCACAACACGCAGAGTTTAAAAATAAACAATTAAATAATAAATTAAAATCTACAAATGGCGAAACGTAATATACGCGCAAAGGCCAAGAGTGCTATTGGTGCCGTGAAGCAAAAGGCGAATGAGGCACAGGCCAAACTAAAGAAAGCGGAGCGCCAAGAGAATATGCTACACAAGACTTTGTCGCCCAAGCAGACTGCAACAAAAAAGGAGAAATCCGCACAGAAACACACAAAACTTTTGAAACGTTTTGTGACTATCAAAAAAGAGGTAAAGGAGGAGAACGCACGTAAGAATCGGGAGAAAGCCAAAGTCGTTGGCGATTTAAAGCCACTGCGGGATGCGTTGCCCGCTTTGGGAGATATTTACGATCTGGTGAGGAGCTCTAGGAAACCAGCGGAGGATAAGAGTGCTCTTGCTGAACCAGAGAAGCTCAGTGCCAAAAAGAAGATTAAAACAAAGCGTGAGGAGTATGTGAAGAAGGTTCAATCCTTTGAGAAGCTGATCAAGGACAAGAACTTCAAGAAGAATCCCCGTGAAGCCATTTCGAATCATCTGAGGAACAAGTATCAAGCAATGGAGGAAGATGATGACGAGTAGAGAATAAATAAAAGACTGTCGTTGCACTTGATTTTATTTATTAAGAAATATCATTAATACATAATTGTGTGTATTATGTATGTAGCTTTATATCAATTATTATCATTTAACGATGCATATAAATATTACACATAAGAATGTAAATTGTAAGCATTATATAAAGTAATGGGGATTTTCATAATTTTTGTTTTCGCTTGTTAACAGAACGCAATTAGAGTTAGAATAATATAAACTTTTTGAGGGGGGAACAGCATTCTATTGTATTGAATAAAGCAAAATGGAGAACTGTTATTGTTGTTTTGTTGTTGTCTCTAAATCTTTACGATTCTACAGAATATAGAATAGCAGCTACTATTATCATAGCCATAGAGCCATGGAGCTCAGCTTGTTTTGGATCAGCTTGGTGTTGTTTTTCTTACAGTTTATATATATATACTAGTATATAGATTTATTTAGCACAGACTGTGAATCCGTGTCCGACAGTTTTTTTCCTATATAGAGAGATATACATATCGTTATCGTTAACGTTAGTGTTATTGTTAGCATTAATTGTTATGGCTCGATTTCGCAAGCTTTTGTTTCAATCATTATTCCAGTGAGATCATTAAAATATTATTATGGTTTATGTTTATTTCAAAGTCGCACTACACGAATTCTCCAGTTGCATTTAACAGCAAAGATTAACATAGTTATTTATTTGAAATTATTTTTAATTAGTTTCTTCAAATGGCATTGTCTGATTTCTTTTTCTTTTTTTTTTGTAAATTAGCTGTACATCATTATTATATGTACTTCACTTTATATGTATATTGTATATGGCTGTCAGTTTACGGCGATAAGATGGGGACTTGGCATTATAAAACATAATCAGGGTATATCGTATTCAACGTCAACTACATTAAAGTATGTATGTATGTATGTTTTTCTTGTGTCTTAACATTAATTATATCGCATCTGTTTTTTCGTTACGTTACGAGCTTCAGTAATGTGTCTGAGGGACAAAAGTTTTGCAATATAAAGCTTAAAACTCGACTAAATTTAGGGTTACAATTACAACCTACCGCGTTTACAAATTGTATTCAGTGTTTTGTGTTTGTTTTCGTTTTTGGGAGGATCATCGGGTAGGAGACATGTACATGTTTATAGATAGAAAATATATGTATATTAACTATATGTCTAGGGGGGTTTTGCACATTTATGAGTTAGAAACAACAAACTTAAACTAGTTTTTCAAATTCTGCACTACGTGTATTTAACGATCGCTTTACTTGTTCAGCAGAAACATTAATAAGCTGCAAAAGAAGAGAGATTAGGCGGAGAGATTGAGGGAATATAAATATGAATTTACCGGAAATTGATGCCTTTGTTAGCCAACATGCGGTTGCATTCGCTAGAGCCGCTGGCACCATTTCCATCAGGCAAAGGCAGCACATAATAATCACTTTCGGTGCTCTGTTGAAATAGTTTTATTAATATTTGATTTAACATTGTTTTTTCTTTAAGTTTTACCGTCTCTGTGAACTCGTGCTTGTAGATCTGTGTGGACACCTTCATGTCAGAGAAGGGACCTTTGAGCGCAAAGAAATGTATGCTCATGGGTGTGCTAGTCTTGGTCTTCAAGATGAGCTGATAGGTGATGGTGCGCTCATTCGATTGATGCGGATCGCGTTGGCTGTTGTTGATGCGCGCCTTCACCACCCACTGCTGATTAAAGGCCGAGAAACGTGCCGTCTCATAGAACAACTTGTGCACATATTCATCTGTGCGATACGGTTTCATTTGTAGATCTAAAAAGTACGATTCTTCATCGTTTAAGAGAGCTGCCATTTCATTACACGTTATTTGCTTACCATTGAAGATGATTTTCTCGTAGCTCAGCAGATCAATCAACGTATTGAACATTTTCTTTTCCTCTTTAATCTTAACATCATGCGCCTCCAGGGCGGCCATGACTTCGTAGCCCGATTTCTGCGGGTGCAAACAATTGCGCTCATGCTCGGTGGCTAAAATGGGAGAAAAACCATTCAGTTTCAATGCATAATTTACATATAAAGTAACAGAAAAATGCTTATAGATATTTTATCATCGATCTAAAGGTCTTTCGAATGATTCTAAAATCTATTTATACTCATTCTTCTAGTATAAGCTAATCCTTATAAATATATACTCTAATTTTATAATTTCATTTTCAATTTAAATTTAAGAAGACCTTCTTGAATACGGGTCTTGGTAGCTTTGGCTGACAATCTTGTATGTTTTACACTTTATGGTATATTATCAATATAGTACTATATAAATATACTGATTGTAGACTTTGCTACACCTTGGTATTTTCATGGTATATTTTAAGAAAAATAACGCACTGTTTTATTTTTTACTTGAAAAAAATTATTCATTTTAGTAGAATAAATATAATTGCAAATATTTTGTAATTTGAATACATTCTTAACAGATATTTCTATATTTCGAAATATCGCTTTACTCTCACTGCACTATCATTAAGGCATACAATCGTTTTGCAGTGGATATGATTGTAATTATAATTATTTTAAGATTCTTTTTTCATTAATTATTTTAAGAAAATGCTTCATTTTAGTAGAGAATTGGAGATTACACATCTTTAGTTATTTGAATTCTATTCTTGAAACAATCTTAACAGATATTTTGATATTCTTCAACATCGCTTAATTTCATTTCATTATCATCGAGTCATACAACAAATAAAGACCGCTTTCAAAAGCGACTTACTCTCATGATAGGGTCCACGCCACTGGCAACCAATGCGATGATATTTGCATTTCGTGGGACGCTCCTGGCACTCGTGTTGTTCATGGCGCTCCAGCGATTTGTATGGGAACTCCTTGTTGCAAAACTGGGAAATGGAAAAACCAGAAATGAAAATATGCAAATTAAAATGGGAGGAGGGAAGGGGAATTTTCATCACTCACCTGACACTCGCTGGGCAACTCAGAGGCAGCCTTCTCCACAGCGAGATTACGGGATGCGGTGCTCTTTGATATCTCCACACGGCAATTGGGGCATGTGGCAATCTGATCACGCAGGCTGCACACATCGAATGCAAATGGAAATGGAAATAGAAAGAAAAGCAGAAATTATTCAATTGTTCATGGGGTTTAACAAAGAAGGAAAGATGTAGAAAAATGTGTTCAATTCACAGTAAATAATTTTTGAGGTCTTTTAATTTTCGCTTTTGTGTTTCATACCGTCCATCCGCCAGGAGATGGGTGAAGCAGGCGGCGCACATCAAATGACCCATTTGGCACTGCAATTAAAGAGAGCAAACGGGGAGAGAAGAGAGGCTTTAGTGCGGGCGCATGACAAGAGAATCGGTGTTAGGTGAGTTGATTAATTATAATATTATGTATCGAGTAGTAGTAGTAGAAACTAAATGAAAAAAAGTGTGGAATACAAATTAACCTGCAATTAAAGAAAAAAGAAGAAAAAGTTGCTATTAGTCAAAATACGCCTTTTTGCAAAAGTTTCACAATGTTTTTGTTTTCAAGATGAGAAGGAATATTCGTGAAAATGGAGGAGGGGGGAAGAAATGAACTTTTGATTGGGGTCGAGTGGAAGTGCTCTGAAATGGATGGAGAGGCTGTGTTTGCTATGATGTCAGGTGTATAAATGGATGATTTTTATTTTCTTTTTTTTTCGTTTCCTGTGGGTTCCTTAATAATCCTTGTTGGTAAATAAAAACGCTTCATTTGTATTTTGGTTTGATTTAAATAATTTGCATGGCCTGCAAAATTTATTGATCAGTTTCAGTTTCATTTTCTTTTTTCTTTTCGATTTTTTTTTTTCAGTTTTATACTATTTTTCTATTTGATACATTTCAAAGATATTTCAACAGTTTTACAGCTACTGCCTCTGATTAGATTTGATTTTAAAATACTTAGCAGTAATAGTTATTAATTACATTACTAGTGTCTGTCTATTTGTAAGTGTGTGTGTGTGTAGCTTTAGGTGTGTGTGTGTGCTTACAACAGTTAGCTAAATTGGTAAAAAAAATATACGTTTCGTTTTTAAATTCGACTTAACTAGATTAATCATTAGAGAAAGATATAGAGATAGTTAAGATAGGTTTGAGATGTTAAGAGTATGGAGCGTGTAATGAACTCCATGATGGAAAATTATAAAGTTAATACAATTTGTTTATTTTTTTATATATTTTAAGTCGGCCAATTGTAGAGAAGAGTATGGTGGAAAGAAATGATGCGTGTTACTTTTTGGTGAATGATGCAGAGAAACAGTTGATAGCAATTTTTGTAGGGTAGGTAAAATCGTTTTGTTCCAGTCAATTGAAAGATAAGCCGAAAGAAAGGTCAAGTCTTCTGGTGGTAATTACCATTATGATTCTTAGTATTCATTTTTTTTGTGTGCGTGTGTGTGTGTCTGGGTTTTTTTTTGCAAAGAATGCGGGCGTCGCGTCGCATCGTTAATTATCGTGGTCGTCGTCGAAGCGTGATAAAAACGCATTTTTCGGGCTGCTGTTTGCTTTTGGTTTCGTTTGCCTGCATTTGGAAATTTCTATTTACGGAGTTGACATGTGCGATATGCCCAACACACACAAACACACGCATATGCATGCATGCACATGTATACGCATGCACATGCATGCATCTGTGTTGTGTATTCAGTAAATATCTCGCTGTTCCAAAGATAAGCGCACGTCTGTTATTTCTTGTCAGGCATCTCTCTCACACACACACACACACATACACACATGCATAACTGCTTGTGTATGTGTGAGAGTTGGACTTACTCACTGCACCCCAAATCCCATTCCCAATTCCATTCTCTTTCAAGTTGAATGAACTTCCAAAATGTCGCTCCAGCAGCATTAACAAAAAAGCATTAGCCAACACTAGGTTATTTATGACCTACAATAACCGATAGGCAGCTGCCTGGCAATTGTTTATAACAAAAACAAACTTTGAACTTGTTTTTTTCTTTTTTTATTTGCGCTTCGCTCACGCGGCAGACATAACAACAAAACCCAGCTGATGATGTTTTGGTAGATACGCATACAAGCACATGTATGCGCGTGTGTGTGTGAGTGTATGTGCGAGTAAGTAGCCCTGTCAACACGCAGCAGAAGAGGAAGAGAGCGAAGAGAAAAAAACGAAGCAGGCAAAAGAACAACAGTAGTGGATACAAGACAGATAACAACAACGTTGTGGCTTAGGTAAAAAGGAATAAACAAGACACATAAAAAACATACGCTAGAGTTTTACAGGTTTCAGGTATATTGTACATATATTGGGCCAAAACTGGTAAAACGAGTTTGTCATAGAGATTACTACAGTTTTGCTGCAAATCACAACAATAGCAACAACACAACCTGCGCATAACAAATCTTAAGTGCTGCCCTTGCAACTACACATACATACATACATACCAACATACCTACTAATAACACAACCATGCCAATCGTTGCCAATTAAATGCGATTGGAAAAGTTTCAAAGTGCGTTGTGGCTTTTTTCTGTCGTTTTGGGCCAATTGAATTTCCTATACCTTCAGAAACAGCTGACTATGCTTAGCTTTGTACGAGAGAGTGCGAGTGGGACAATACGATTGTTGACACTGCATGTGTGTGGAGCGACAGAGACAGAGAGAGCGAGAGGCACAACAACTGGCAGCAAAAGCAAAACAATAACAGAGAGCGTGAATATGGAGAGTGGAAAAGAACGTAAGGTTGCACGTGTGTGTGTGTGTGTGTGTGTATATGCAAATGCCAATTAAACAATTGAATGCTGTTTCTAATTTATATTAATACAAGAAATTAGAAAATTTATTTATATTTAGATTTATTTAAATACAAAATGTGACCTCAGTTGAGTTTTGAGTATGTTTGTATTTGCTGCTGGGTCAACGTTATGACGCAGTTGTATAAAACTGCGTGTATGTATGTATGAGTGTGAGAGCATAAACATGAAACACCGAAAGAGAGAGAAAGTCAAACACAGCGAATTGAGAGAGAAAAGGCTTAGAAAGCAAACGTTGAAATCAACAAGAATAAAGATAAGTATATATGTACACATGTATGTATGTATATATTTAAGTATCCAAAGTATGTTTGTATTACGTAAAGTGCTAATTGTTTATAAATTGGCTCAATAAATTATTAAATTGACAAATAAAGCTGCCTACTAAAGCCAGCAAAATTGATGACGAACGTGTGCAATGAATGAAAAATTTTTATGCATCACATGTGTGTATGTATAAGTGTATGTACTTATATACACATGTATGTATGTAGGTGTGCACATAGAAACGGCTTTAAAGAGGAAATGACAGACTGACAATTGGATGTGTGAATGTGTGTGTGAACAAAGCAAACAAACATTGACGTTGCGTTGTTAGCATTTTTTTTGGATTGCTGGCGGGGCGGGGCAACGGCAATGACGACGACGTCGACAACACTAGCGATGGCGCCGTCGCTGCGGAGGTCGCAGTACGGGCAACCAGCTAAAAATAGGCCACGAACAAGCGAACAACAAGAAAAAAAAGAAAGAATACAAAATACATACGGCTCCCATTTCACCATATGTAAATAACGCATCTATCTTTGCGATTGCCATTCGCACTGTTCCCAATATACATACATACATACAATACATACATATGTATGTACATAAATCTGTGCATGTGTTGGTGTAATAGTAAGGAATGCACACGTCGCATTTGAAACTTGTGACGCAACAGCAGTAAAATTGTAACTGCGCAGATAGTTGTAAGGTGAGGGGGAGGGGGTCATCGGTGGGGTGAGCATAGAAATTAAGCAGGGTTGCTTTGCGCTTTGCTTTGCTCGCCTAAAACGCAATAGAAGTGCAGCCAGCATGGCGAGAACTGCATGTTACACACATACACTGTATGTAACAGCAATGCGTGCGAGCGAGTGCGCTATATGCATGTGAGTTACAATACGATCGCGTGGTTTGGGGGTTTTTAAAAGGGAGGGAGCAGGGGGTGCTCGCAAGTGCCTGGCATTGTCAGTTTTCAAGGCAAACGCAGCGGGCAATTGCAAACGTAACCATAGACAAGCGAAAGAAAACAACAGCAAAACGACAAGAAAAAAAAAACAGTACAATGTTCTCTTGCACTCTCTCTCGCGCTCTCTTTGTGTTGGGGAGGCCAGCTGTGTGCGCTCCGTAATAGATTGACGCGGTGTGGTGTGGGGAGTGGCCGCTCTGCTTACAGCTGAGTTTGCCGTTTTGCTTTTGCTCGATTTGTTTTGTATACAGAGAATATGGTCACGCATACAAACTCATGCACTTATGCATGTGTGTGTATACATAAATACACACACACATGCGTCTTTAAGCATATACTTTTAATTCAATAAAAAATATAAATGCAAATAAATAACATTTCTTTTGGTTTTGTTGGTGGAACTCACCTGATACATGGCCGTTTTGGGCAGATCCAAGCAGACGGCACAGCAAAGCGCCGTCGAAATGCGATACGCAAGCTTCTCGTTTGTTCCGCTTCTAGCTCCAGCTGGACCACTGCCCCCGCCCCCTGAGGATGGGGACGAGGAGGATGCTGCATTTGGATCGAGCATTTGCTTTTTAGCTGGCGGCTCGCCGCTGCTTTGCGTATCTAATGGCACGCCCACTGAGCCGTTGCCGCCCCCCGATGATGATGATGACGAGGTGGAGGCTTGCATTTGCAATTGCATTGTGGACACCTGGTTATCACCTAGCATTGGTAATGTGGACGAGGGGGGCTGCTGCACCGCCGAACTAGAAGACTCAACTGTGGACATATTTTTTGTTGTCTATTTGCCTTTTTTTATTCTTTCAATTTTGGTTAATGCAAATCGCTCTCTTTCTCAGCTTACACATACACATAAGCACGCACACACATAGACACTAATACAACTGTAGAAATGCACTGCACTTTCTTTGCTCTTTACACTCCCACTTTTTGTGTTATTTGAAAACAACTTTGCGCTAAACGTCCGTTCGCTTTGAAAGTTACAGCTACAATGACACATAAGGCAAGTGAGAGGAAACGTCAATCAGGCAAAGAATATGAGAGAGAGGTTGGACAAAACAATAACAGCATGTTAGAACATATGGCATAACAGCGTGCTTAACATAGGTCCCTGCATTTGTGGGGCACAGGTTAATATATGAAAACGGACGACTTTTTAAAAGAATATTATTAGGTTATCCATGAAATTAGCCTGTTTATTGAGTTGTTATAATCTTTGATTATCGAAAGGTTCTTTTAAATTACTTTTCAATACAAAATTTCATGTTTAAAGGCGACACACCATGCCAGTTGTCCCCTGCATGATGGGTTATGTTAACCATACTCTTGTCTGTTAAGCTCAAAATGGTAATGTTATGCAAACAGCTGTTTTTGTTTTGGGTTTTCTTACGATTGATAAATTATTAAATATATGTGCATATTAAATACACACAGCAAACCTAACAGCTATGTTAATCTTATAAAAATCCAATACCTTACTGTTTAAATTAAAAGACACAGCTGATTTAATATATGTATAACATTAATTTATTGGACTTATGTAATGCATTGTTTACAAGTATGGCCGGTCCATCGGAGTCTTCTTGGCCTTCTTGTCGCGGGCACGCGGGAACCAGCGATGCTTTGTGGTATGTGTTAGCTTCATAAGCTCTTGGCGAGCCACCTCGGGATGCTTGTTTTTAAATGCACTCATTGCCGAATCCAACGCCGTCTCCTTGATGACACTCGATGACTGTTTGGCAACAGTTTGTGGCAGCGGTTTTGTGTGTTCGTAGGGAAACTGTGTCTCTGGATGCCAGGCGACAATGGTTTTACCATTTTTAGTTACAGCCACGCTCTCCACAAGGCTCTTACCGCCCACTGCATTTGTATTTATGGCATTTTTAGTTAAATTTGTTGAAAATAAGCGACAGGTAGAAAGAAAACGTGCCGACGACATGTTGTTTAACAGAACACTGGGTAACAGATAGACAGCACTGAACAAGCGAACAGCTGATCGAATGCGATGTAGCCCTGGATAAATGAAGTTTTTAAATATGTGGTTACAATATTAAAAAATGTCTTTTTTAGTTCCATGAAATTGATTGTAACTAAAATGAACGATTAATTGCTTTGGAATATATTATTTTAGCACTCATTTTCTAAGCATAATGAGTAGTAGAGTATTTAAAAGTAACGCTATTGTTAGCATATTTGTAGTAAGTATTGGTATATTTTTGAATTCAACACACGGTTACACTTAACTGTGAACCAAACATTCGCACAATTCGCGCAAAGGAAACATTTTTGATTTGTTTTATTTTATTCATTTCATAAAACAATTTAAAAAGGAAACTATCGTTTTATCGCAGAATCGCATAAGGCACAGGAATCCACAATTATCAATAAAAAGTCTACAAAATTTCTTGATTTTGCAGTAAGTTGAAAATTGTCGCTATGTTTACATTTGCATTTCAGACTTATTTATTTTTATTAATTTAATGCATATAGTTGGAAACTAAAAATGCGAGGACGTGGACGTGGACGAGGACGTCCCCGTAAATCAAATGTTGCAGGCCAAGAGCGTTCCTCTGAAAATAACCAACTGGCCTTCGATAACTATGAAGATCCGCTTGATTTTGATGAGAGTGTTAAGGTGAAGAACGAAGTATTTGTTGATGAAATTATGCCGGAATGCGAAGTCTTTGGCATGATGAGCAGTCAGGATCTTCTGGACGAACAGCGACGCACGCAGCGAGGCATGATAGTCATTGATGAGCGCAACATCAATGAACGTTTAGGTTCCCTAGAGCGTAAAGTGGATTTCCTGATAAATTTGCATGTCAAGATCCTCGCCAGAGTTGACAAGTTGTGTGAGGATGCTAAGGAGGTGGTCGAACCCACAGAGTTTCCCATCAAGTCCAAGGAAGAACTGGAGATCATGGATGAGAAGATTGCGAATGCTCCTGATAAATATGTGAGCAATAATTTTCATTACAAATATAATAAGTTAATTGATTTCCTTTTTTCAATATGCATTTAGATCGAATTGTTTAAGATGCTTTTTAAACCAGACGGTTTTGAAAAGCATATTTGTCGCATTTTCAACGATGAGATGGTCATCGAAATGAACTTTGATGGCGCCTGCTCCAAGCTGGGATTAACTAACTACGCCAATTTGAATTCGGCTTTATTTGGTAACTAATAAATAGATGGAGGTATATATAATTACTAATTAATGTTCTTGCTTGCAGAATCGCTAAAGAGAGAGGGTTTTACATACGGTGATTATAGAAAGACGGTCCGAGCGGCTTTTAACAAGACTAAAAATCGTATCTATAAATCATGGACGCGACGTAGACAAGCAAAATCTGCCCCAGCGCCAGCAAAAAGAGGTGAAATATGCAGCACAATGATAATGCAACATTCAATATAATATATTTTGTATTTATAATTGTTGGCAAAGCTATGACTCCCAAGGAAGATTCGGCAACAGGTGATGAAGAGGAAGATGAGAGTTATGAAAATCCTGAATATAAAACTACATCGAAAAAGCGCAGTATAGAAAAATCAACGCCTAAGCCAGCAAAAAGAGGTGAAATATGCAGCACAGTGATAATGCAAGATTCAATATAATATATTTTGTATTTATAATTGTTGGCAAAGCTATGACTCCCAAGGAAGATTCGGAAACAGGTGATGAAGAGGAAGATGAGAGTTATGAAAAACCTAAATATAAAACTACATCGAAAAAGCGCAGTATAGAAAAATTAACGCCTAAGCCAGCAAAAAGAGGTAAGACCTCAAAAATAATTCTCTTTTAATATTATCATTCATTTATTAAGAAGGTTCTAATCAATTTTAACTTAAATTTGGTTTTCACAGTCATGGTTGAAAAAGAGAAATCACCACCAGCTTTGGAAGATGCAGATGAATTTGAGGTGGATAGATTTGAGGACTCATCGGTAAGTTGGAACACTTAATGGACTATAATAAGTGTAATAACGTTTTCTATTTTCCGACAGCCAATGGATTTTGTCAAAGCCAACCTGGATATTTTGGAGGATGATTATGAGCCAGAGATGTCAGCAGAACTGGAAGAACTTGTATGTATAATTTTAAGAACTTAAAAGATAAATAATAACATTATCTTTCCAATAGACAGTCGATTTTCCCATCAAGGATAAAAGCCAATTGGAAGCTGTCGAAAAAAAGATTTCAAGCAATCGAGAAAAATATGTAAGTTCTGCACTCTTAACTTCACTTAAAACAAAGTAATTCATATTAATATTTTTGTAGGTTCGTCTGTTTAAGTCTTATTTAAAGTCCGGTAGCTTTGAGGAAAACTGTGCGTCCTTTTTCGATGGAAGTTTGGCAGTTGATATGAGCTATGATGGACTCGGCTCGAAAACGGCATTCAGCAACTATGTGCACTTTAATATTGCTTTATTTGGTAAATATTAGAATGATAAAATATTTCTTAATTTAAGATTTTCATTGATTTCCAACAGAATCTCAAAAAAGTGATGAATTTAGTTACGAAGATTATAAAAAGACCGTGCGTAGTGGTTTTTTAAAATACAAAAAATGGAGACGCAACGATAAGAAGAAATAGTTTAGATTAATATTAATATAACTTATTAGTCTTAAGCAATAGAATAGTTCAACTACCAGTTTTATATTTATAATGAAAATAAAACATTGTTTTAGTGTAACGGATATTCGAAGAATTACACGTAGTTCAATGTGTGTTAGTTTTATATTTAATGTTAAACAATTGAAAATTGGAAATATACGGTATGTATATATATATAAGTAATGATGAAGATGTTTGATTTTTGAAATTGGCGGTTAATAAATATCGATATCGATTGGTTTGGTCTGTCGGGTTTACAAATGGCGCTAACGAAAGTCGATATCGATATTTTCGGTCTACTGTGTGCAAAAACGGCGCTTACAAAATATCGATATCAATAGTTTTGGTCTATCGTGCGTCAGTGCTGAGCAACGTTATTTTAAAGCGCCAAATTTAAATGTGAATAAACATTATCTGAGTGTTTTATAAATTTAATATGAGACTCGTAAATTATATCGCTCGCTTTAAATGTGATTTGTGCACAGCGTAACCTTGGCATGAACCTTAAATGTGTGTCAATATGTCAAATAATCAAATAATTAATATTCCGCCCTAACAACAGGCAGTTTGCCCCAAAGGCCTTTGGCAAATTAAACATTCTCGTTGCTGCTGCTGTTGTCTTTTTGGTGCACGTCTGAAGCTGTTTTCCATTTTTCTATGCCACTTGACTGTCGGCTCGACGTTTCGCCCTCGTTCAGCTTTGCTGCTGATGCTGCTGCTAATATTTTATTGAGTGCCTCAAATTTATTTTGAATAAACAGGCAAAACGTCGCCGGCTTTTTGGCCGTAGTCATAGCAGCACATCGTTTGTCGTCATCTTTGCTCTGCTTGTGCAAAAAACAAAAAAAAAAGAAATGATGCCAATTTCACACTTCTCCCGTTGTAGCAAAAAATATACATTGTTTGCCTGTGGCAAATGTTTATTTATGTATTCGCTTTACTCGCCCTTGTCTTTGGTTGGATATCAAAAGCGACTTCACGACTTGAGCTATCAATGATATATGTACGGATACGGTAAAGTTATAATGCTATTTTTGATTTAGATTTTTATTTAATTTGCATTCCAGACCGCAATTAATTAAGCGGACAAATCAACAAATAAAAACACACCAAACGAGAATTTATCTACATAGCCAGCATAGAATGGCCACAATAACCAAATAGCTGTCATTCGACTGTCGATGTCCTCGGTTATGGTCCATAAAAGTGGCACAAAAGCAAAAACAAATGCCAGACACGTTGAAAATACATTGCGTATACGCACAGTTATCGCTCATACATACATTTCCATCGCCAAATTTATTATACAAAGCGCTCTGGGGGCAAAACTATGTATGCCACGCCCACCTTTTGGGCTATTTCGTAACGGGCAGCCATAAAAGGCGGCAGCATTCTTGCAAATTGTCCCCCATTTGTTTCGCCTGATAATGTCTCAATAAAATCTGTAAGGCATCCATAGGTGTGCACATCTCTCTCTCTTTCTCTCTCTCTCTATCTTTCTTTCGTGTTGTGTGTATAAGCATGTTTTAGGTGTGTGTTATTGACAATACGCCTGCCACTTAGCTCAGCCTCTGTACACATATTGGGCCTTTGCAACGAAACTATTTTGTAATTACCAAAGTTGTTAAATTTAACGACAAGTGTCCTTTGTTTCGCTGAATCTCTCTTTGTTCCTTCACTTACTTTGCTCTGAGCACTGCGTGTGTCCTTTCTGTGTGGAAAGTGCATTTTATCTAGCCTCGCAGCTAAGCTGACTGCTTAGTTTAATTAAATAGTTTTCATTCATTTATGATTAAAACACCATTGGCCTTTAATTACTTTGCCCAAGAAATATCCTTGCATGCTTGGGGCGTTCTCAAAGAAAGTTTCGCGGGAGTTTTGCCTGAAAAAATTGCAAAATGTTAAGTTAAACTTTTATTACTTTTTGTTTTCTAACTTACAGTTTTCGTTTAATACTATTTGATTACCTGAGAAACAATATTTACTATTATCGGTTTACTTAATACCTTTAGTATTTATTTCTAAACGCGAAAACGTTTATTTATGCATTGTAATATTGTAAATCTCTTTCAGTCGAAAACGTTCTCTGGAACACCCTTTTTTGTTAGTTTTCAATATTATTATTTTATTAGGCTGAATTGATTATTGACACTTTCTAATAGCAAAAAGCATTCAACACGAATTGTTAATACTTAATTAAAGTTATTTTATTCGATTTATTCAAAATAACATTGCTAATCTCTTACAGTCAAACGAGTTTGCTGGAACACGCCTTCCCATATTAATATTTTATTATTTATATATTTAATATTAGTATTATTTATTTCTACTGTTTACATAAACCTAATTAAAAATTGACAATTTCCTAGAGTAAAAATAAATTGAAAATAAATTTAGTTTATTTATTATTATAACATTGCAAATCTCTTACAGTCGAAAGTGTTTGTTGGAACACTCCTCTGGGCATATTTTGCCTGCCAACAAGTTGTCCACACTGCTGTCTGCATTGCATGAAAAGTCTTCCTCAAGGCTGTCGCTGGGCAATTATGCATTGAAGTGCAAAACGTTTGCTGCATTTCTCTCTCTGTCTGTCTCTCTCTCTCTCTCTCTCTTTCTCGCTTGTCATAAATAAAGTTTTAATTGTCATGGCTGGTGATTTTAGGGTAAGAACAACGTCTGGTCAACATAGATTTTAATTATAGATACACGAGGATTATGATTTCAACACAAAAGTTTTGACATTTCGTAAATTGTGATATTGATTTAAAGCTGCAAAATGGGTGTCATGACTGAGTCACACGGTGCGTATGATTAATATTTCAACGAAAATCGAGTTATTAAGTCAACGGATGGGCTCAGCAGCTACGTGACTTGTGTTGTGTTATCTTCGTACCTTCTTAATCGAAACCTATAAATTGAGAGCTAATCAATTTATGGCTTAGCACGCCACAAATTGCAGATTCCCTTGTCGCAAAACGAGAAAGAACCAAAAGCAGAAGTTGAAGCAGCAGTAAAACAACAAATTGCGAGTAGACGACGTCAAATGCTGTGTATGTTTTTCATTTCAATTTCGATAAAGAGCTGTGCCCGATTTCGGCAGAGGCCTAAGCTCCCCATTCAAATCATGGACAAAACTCCCCACTTGGCCGTTATACTCAATCGAATGTGTGAAATGTTCCCTTTTCATAGCTGAATTAAATTCCAATGCGCACGCACAACACACACCACATACATCGTACCCACACACACACATGAATATAGTAGATATATAAGGCCATTTATCTGTACTCGTATGTAGATATATATCGAGCGTGAGTTCGAGTCTCTAAACCTCTTCCATGGTTCGCACAGTGGGCGATCAGCGTGACACAAAAGCCTTTGTTCTTATTTCCACACTTTTAATTGGATTTTTAAATTCTGCATTCGGTTTGTCCTTTAAATCGATTCGAAATCAATTAGAAATGCCAATTGCCAGAACTTTAGATTTTTCGATTATCCTTGTTTGAGATTTTTACATGAGAATATGTTTGAAATTTACAATTGAAATATTCATTGTGTTTGTGTCTTAAATATTATTTAAAATATGGTAGAAATAACATTATTTCTATACGAATTTCAATACAAATACAAATATTTGAAGTCTATAACTATATTAATATAATATTACTTATTATTGTTATTCATCTTTAATTGCTCAAGCAAATATCACTTTTTTTCTAGCTCCAATGGAGCTTGTTGGAATATTTTTTAAATACAATTCAAAATTATTGTTACAATCGATATATTTGTTCAGGGTTTTCTTTAAAGTGTTAGTTACATTTCATAGCATTCTTGAATATTTTTAATACATTTTACAAATAATAATTAAACTTAAAACTCTCGAAAGAAACATTTAAGTAAAATTTTGTTATAGACTTTATTGCATTTTAAAATTTATCTTGACATCAAAATTGAATGAAGTCTTTTTGAACGTAAACCTTTACTTTAATATTACTTTTCTGCAAAGTTTTTGAAATCTATTAAATTACCATTATTTCTAAATAAATGACAATACAAATTATTACAATTTTTATTTGTTTTTCTAAAAGTATTCAAACTATAAGTTTAACTTTTCCATCGCAATGATATTTGATATCTTTGTTTATCAGTTTTTTCTTTTAAACAGTGATCTGTTCAGTTTTCTATATTTCAGATTATAATTGAATATTTTTCAACATATTTAAAATTTAAATTAAACTTTGAGTTCCTGAAGTAATGGAATTTTTATTAAGATTCATTGCATTGTATAATTTTTGCAAAGGAAAATTAAAAATTTTAAGTTTGAGTTCATGAAGAATTCGACTTTTTTTTAATTGTATTACATTTTAATATTGAAAAAAGAACACGCAATCAACTTTATAACGGCTAAATTCTTAAACTTGGAGTATACTAGAAAAAGTGAAGAATGCTTGCACATATTATAGATAATATGAAAAAATACAGTTATTTTATGATTCCGTTTTCGAGTTATGAGCAGCTTCTAAAGAGACTTACAAGGTGTCCTATTCAAGTGGAGAGCAGTGTATTAATGTTTGTGTTCTCAAAATAAATGTTGGATATCTCTGATATCTATTCTTGTTGCCAACTTAATTTGAAATTTTAGCTGTTTAACATTTATTTTTTTTTTAGATTTTTATATTTAGTTTAGTCGCATAGTAACAGATTATATCTACTTTCTACATTCCTTCATTTCAATATTTTTTTATTTTTTATTTTCAATAATAATTTTTATTGATAATTTGTACTTTCTTTATCTTTTTGAATTATTTTCAATTTGTATTTCCGTTACCACTGTGCATGGTTTGTGTTTTTGCAACGTTCAATTTGAATGCCTTTCCCTTCTAATTTCCTTTATCGAATTTACGATTTGTTGGCCATGTCATCAACTCAGCTCTCACATACACATAACAGCGACACGAATATGTTTTCTCTGCTTTTTCTTTAGCATTTTTTCTTAAACAGAAAACCAAAAAGCGATTTGTGTGCGGTTCATTTTAAGCGACGTCCGGATGTCTGCGCCGTCTGCCTGACAAATGGCGTCTCACAACCAAAATGTTGCATAAATCCACCAAATTGCCCAGAAGAAAAAAAAGAGAAAACTATGTTACAAAAGGGAGAAGAGCAACAAAAATGTCAAAGCAACGTATCTTTTGGCCCCATAACCTTTAGTGGCCTTGGCATTGAGTAGCCGCCACGTTGTCCCTTTATTTCGGCCCACGCACTTCTGACATTTGAACAAAGCGCAGCTGCAGTCGCTGCAATTTCCATGCAAACCTGGCCAAGTTTTGTGCGCTTGCCAATAATGTAAGCAGTACTTTGGGTTTCCTTTTTGTGGTGGGGAAATTCCCCCCCTCGCAGACAATAACAATAATACGAATTGTGGCAACCAAGAAAATGGTCACGTATAGAGTAAGACAATGTTGTTTTCTTTCTGGTGTGAAGTTTTCTCCTTTGGCAAGCAATGGAAGAAGTTTTCTAATCCTTTAAACTTCGTGCTGCATAATGAGAAAACAACTGCGAGCATTATAATTAAGTATTAGCCATAAACATAGTTAAGAACTAAATTAGAAGCCATTCCAAATGTGCTTTTAATTCCCAAGCGGTTTAAGTACGTATTTGCAAACAAAAAATAAAGCAAAGTGAAATGGGGATTTAATACCCTGTAACTACAAAATTTATTAAAAGCGGGTCTAATAAAATAAGCATATAAATTGAAAACATAATTTGATGTAAGCAAATTTAAAGCATATCTAACCCATTATGTTAATACATATGTGTTAGGTAAGGACTTGATTAATCGCTTTCTATTTAGATTAAATAATACAAAAATAAAATAGGCAAAGATATGTATGTAATTGAATGTGCAAAATAATATGTATAGAGCATCGAAATTAAATATCTTTATAGTATATTTTTAAAAAGTAATAGTTTAATATAATAGGCAGATAAATATATAATGGAATGTAACAAATAAGAATAGAGGTTTGATATAAAACATATTTTAAGAATATTTAACCTATTACCACATTCATTTTAGTTAAAGGCTTGGTTAACACATCTACATTTAGATCAAATAATTTAAAAAATATAAAAATGGAAGCTTAATAAAATAAATAAATGAAATATATGATTGAATCTAAAAAACTAGATAGTGTTTCCAAGAAAAATATACTTAAATCTTATACAACCTATTACCACATATACATTACGTAAGCACTTGGTCAACCCTTCTCCACTTATATAATTCATTTCTTGCTAAATAAATGAACTGGTCTTTACTTATTTACTAGGAATTCCTTTTTCACCTTGCTTTCATTCAGCGCGTGTTTTTATTACCCTGCGAAATTCTATGGAAATTCCTCGTTTTTCCTTTGCAATTGAAATGCTCAGTTTTTTTTTTCTTTTCAATGGATTCCCTCTCGGCATTTAATCTGCTCTAAGCGATGCATTCACATTTCCAAGAATTTCAACTGTGGTTTTTACAGGGTACTTTGAAGCTTTACCGACTATCTGATTGTCTACGAACAACAATTGAATTAGTCACTTTGCAAGCCATTTGAATGAAATTGACTCATTTGCCAACATTTCGAATGATATCATACAAGTGAAAGTTGTCTCACGTTCATAAAGCTAAATGAATTTGTTGCTCAACTTTTGTGGCGCGCCACAGGAAAAGTGTTCATAATTCAAGTGAAATACTCAGCAATGCACAAACACTCACATCCACACTCACACTCACATTCACTCGCTTTCAACCGCACTTCGACATACTCATACTTTTTTGCTCTTCCTCTCTTGCCCACACCTAATAGCTTTTGCTTGTATGTGCTGGGATTTCTTTGGTTGTGGCTTGCGTAACTGTGAAGTTGCTTCATTGGCTCTACTTTGGATGCCCTTTGAAAAGGATTAGAAGCTGTTGGTGCTTTTCATCCGTCTGTCCGTCTGTCCGCATTTGATTTTCTCTACGATTATTAAGAGATACGAATGTCAAACTTCAAGCAAGGAAGCATATTTAATAGAGCTGTATTAAGTATTATATCAATCTTAATGTCATGCCTTACTATTATAAAAGTCTACATCTGGTATATTAATATGGTACCTCATTCAAAATATACTATACTATACTATACTTGGTATATTGATAAAGTACTACATTTAAAATATACCAACGGCAATATTTATACCAAACTCTATATTTGGTATATTGATATAGTGCAAAATATACTAGATTGTCAGCTAAAGCTACAAAGACCAGCAATAAGTAGGCGTTTTTTTCCAAACAAAAGTGTTTCTTAAATACCTTCTACAATTTTCATTTACTCACAACTAAATTTTCAGGAATCATAACTAAATAAATAAATAGTTATTATGCATCAAAAATAAAATTTGAAACTTTAAATAACTTTTTTAGATAGTTTAAACTTTAATAGAATTCTATACTTACAGGGTAGTTAACTGTCGATCACACTCAACAACACGCTTCTTGTATTTTTTTGTGGTTGCTGTGCGCCCTTTTGCGGTGCTGCTTAAGTGGGTTGGCTTTAAGTTGCACTCCTCTGCTGGCATTTTGTGAGCAAAACTAAAAATAGCTCTGCTCAATAGATCTGTGATATGACTTGGGCCAAGAGTATATGCAAATTTGACTATCATATATATACAGAAATGTTGGTCTGTTAAATACGAGTAAAGCAAAAGAGAGAAAAGAAGGCAGATGCTGCCTGTGGCAATTTGGTCATAAAAAACATGGCTTCATCTGGTTAGTCTCTGGTCTAACAAGTTTTGACAGCGAGCGCAGATTGCGAGGGAGTTGAAGCAACTAAGCTGATTGTCTTCAACGCAGAGCAGCGCAGCTTTCCACTCAATGAGAGTTGATAAAGTCGCAACAACAACAACAACTGAGAAGAGTGTCAATGACTTGGCCGCAAAGTGCTGGACTTGAACTTGGACATGGCTAATGGATGGATGGTGGATGGTGGAAGGTTCGACGAAAAGCTGCGCTTAAGTCAATTTCATTTTTGCTCATTTCCTGAGAAAGCCCACGACATGCAAAAGGGAGGCGGAAGGATGCCAACTGTCAGCTAAGCCAAAGTCAAAGTAAAACTCAGTCGCGTGTTTCCGCTTAAAAGTTAGCTCTCCACCAAATTTACAAAGAACCAAAAATCCAGCGAGCAGCTTGTTTGTTGACTTTGCAGAAAACCGAAGGAGAGAGAGACGGAGACGAAAGACTAATTGCCATTTAATGACGATGACAATTTGATAAGTGGACAGTTGCATTTAGTTCAAAACTCAAGTGAAATGTCAGCACAATCATTGCTCAGCCGTGTGTCGACCGAGTCAAGCAAATAGAATCTCTTAAATTGAATCTAAGACAAACAATGCAATCACATGAGCATTTTCCACAGCGCTGCACAAAAGATAAACCCGCTATCCGAGGGAAGGGGAAAGAGAGAAGAGAGACGCAGAGAATCAGACAATTGCTATAAAATAACTGAGAAATTGAACAAGAATTGAAATAATAAAAGAAAAAAACAATCGTAATTGAAATTGTGTGTGGTGGAAAAGGAAATGTGACACAAACTGCCATAAAAATCAATAAGACAATTTTAAAGAAGCTTTATGCTCGAAGATAAAAGCAACTAACTTATTGTAAATTGAAGCATGCTTCAGCTTAACAAAGACTTTCATAAACAATAACAGCTCAAGAGCGAGAAAAATGTTCAAAAAGTTGCTCTTCTCTCACTTTTATTATTGTTCAACTAAAAGTATCAAGTATACGTCAAGTTGGCCATACAATTTCTTGCTAGGTTTTTGGTTAACATATATATATGGCTCAATATAAAATTAGAATTAGTGGAAAAATTGTGTTAAATATTGTTTTTTTTATGATTAAAATAATTTATTTTGTTTTATAACAGTATCAAGTATACGTCGGGTTGGCGAATCAATTTCTTTCAGTCCGGAAATGGATTCTACTTGTGATTAGAATAATAATTTATATGGTGTTGATATTTAAATTTCTATAAATATATTGGAGATATTTAGATTAATTTACAATTTTTATTGAATGCTGATCAAATTTTTTGGCTTATAAAATTAAGTACATATATACATTTCTTTGTAAGATTCTCAGCCTAAGCTTCGCTCCAACTTGGTCCAGGAGACCACCAATTAATAACTCCTAAGCTACAGGAGATATTTTGATGCGGTTTTTTTAGTTGAACTAAGGAAGGTCCCTAGAATAATTTGTGAAAAGTGGGCGTGTCTACTCCTACTGGATATATTTTTTTTTTAATAAAATTTTTTTGTTATATGTGGATGATTTTAAAAATTAACAATTTTATAAATTTTGACCTAAATTTGGAGTATTATATCATTAAATTTTTGATTAATTTTACTTCTGATCATAAGAAATCGAGTTTTTTGCTAGCTGAACGAAATTGTTTCCTCAAGTCGGCTTCATAATATTAAGAGATTAAGACTCAATGGAAAATATTTTTTTGCCTCAAATCGTCTAAAATCTTCTTATTAACTTTTAAATTTAACTTGTCATATGTAATAACATTTGTTTTAGTATATAGTGTTCTCATTTAAGATTATGCCAATATTTTCGACTCTTGTTTGAATTGTTTTGATTATTGGCTTGTATTGCGCGAGAGTGCAGATAACAGAGCTTTCGAGTGATGGAAGAGCGGCGGTTTACTTAGTTAAGCGTAGCTTGCGAAGTAAGTCGACTGTACACCTCGAGATCACAAGTGAAACTGAAGTATACATGTAATAATAAAAGTGCGAGTGAAGAACAAAAATGGACAGCAAGCGAAGCCAATTTTACCAAGGAGCTGGTCGTTTATTTGCGTGAGTTACCAATAAGTTAGTAACAATATTGGTGTAGATGTCTTTTTTGTTGATATAAATTAAAACGCACAGTTGTTTATTTTACTCTTTCTTTTTTTTATTTCGACGTCTGCTAAGTTGCAGTGTTCACACTCGACTGCAGAGTCGAACCAAACGTCACTTCGCAATTCTGTCTTCTCTTTTTTGTCGTTTTTTTATAACGGTCGTTCCGATTGTGTCCAGTCGGATCGTGCCTCTTCACGTAGAGAAGGTAACTCGTGCGCCCTTCTCGATGAGAAAGTTCACGGTCGTCAAATGGCCGGCACGATAAGCCTCCATAATTGGCGTACGGTTGTCCTCCGTAGTGTGCTCCAGATTAGCGCCGTATGAGAGGAGCACACTAGCCGCAACGGTATGTCCTTTCTTACAGGCAATCATCAGCGCCGTGTCTCCATTTTCCATCGTTGCATCCACAACCGCATCGCTCTCCAATAATAAGTTCACCATTCTCACGTCCCCCTTGCCAGCTGCCATCATGAGATACGTGTTGCCATTTGTAATGGCCCCATTAATGTTGGCGCCGGCCTGGATGAGCAAAGTGGTAACCCCAACGTCACTATTGTTTATTGAACATTCCAGCGGCGATGGCAGTGGATAAGTGGAACTATTGACCTGCGCTCCGGAGTCTAGTAATAATTGCGCTACTTCCACTTGGCCACCTGTTGAAGCCGCTGAAAGAGCGAAGTTCAAGTGATCGGCGCCAGCTTGCAGTAGGAAACGCACCAAATCAATATGACCCTTGTAGCTAGCCACTGACAATGCATTCTCGTTGTACTCATTGGAGCGGGTGTTGATATCGGCTCCACGCTCGAGAAGTACCTATGAGAGAGACATTAAACATTCGATTAATCAGCAGATTAAAGGGTGAGAGTAGTTAATACATTCTCTATCTCGGATTCTAATCACTTTTCAATGGTCAATTTACTGCCTATGACTCGATACTAACCTTGGCTACTTCCACATGGCCGCCACATGCGGCCTTCATCAGCGGTGTATGCCCAATCACATTGCGCCCATTAATGTTTGCGCCCTGGCTTAGCAGTGCATTCACCACATCAACATAACCGCCCGCGCTGGCAACCATGAGCGCCGTTTCCCCATTTTCACATCTTTCATTTATATTGAAGTTGTTCCTGAGGAGCAAGTTGACAATTTCATAGTGACCCGAAGCAGCCGCTTCAATTAGTGCTGTCCGATTTTTTTGTTCTTGGAATGGAAACATTTTTAACAAAACTTTTATCAGAGCAGCAAAAATGAAATACAATTGTCAGAAATATTTGACAGACGAGAATAGTGATGGCTCGAGAATAGTGATGGCTCGATTAATCATATGATACATATTAATCGATTAATCGGGTACTCGGGTTCGAGCCCGCCCGGGTTACACGTGCTATTGCATGATACAATAATACAAGGTAGTCTCGTCAGAAAAGCTGCCCGCTTTCTATACCATACATAAGTGCGAGTGAAACGACTGCGCCTAGTGAGTGCGAAAGAATCGACAGTAGAGCTTTGTGATTAACCCTTCAATGGCGCATAGGGTTTAATTGTTCCACTATATTAAAAAGAGTTGAAATGTTTTTTATAATTTAATTTTTAATAGTTTGGAATTGGATAGTAATCGTTGTTTTTGTTTTTGATTACTAATTATTTAGTTCAGGTTCTTAATTCTATCATAAAGTTCATATTAATATAATTGCAATCTGACATTTTTGTCTTGCACAAGGGTTAATATTTAGGGAAAAAATCGTCCGCATACAACCTTTCCCTTCAACAAGCACGAGTGCACTGACGATAGCGGACAGAAACCGAACGAAAAAGCACGAGACTACCTTGTATTATTGTATCATGTGCTATTGCATCACATCAGCTGTGTTTAAAAGCTAATTTTGCGAAAGTGGCGCCCTCTATTGAAATTTTTGGTACGCAACATTAAAGTCTATTCTTCTTTTGATCCAACGACGCCAAAATCGCGGACTTCTGTTAACTTTCGAAAATTGGTTTTCCATCAAGAAAAGTGGTCGGCTGGACCCATAGTGCAACTGTTCGGACTTTTAATTAAAAAAATGAAAGAGCCAGAAAAATGTAAAGAACGTTGCTTTAGCATCACTTTTATTATTGTTCAACTAAAAGTATTAAGTATACGTAGGGTTGGCGGTAGAATTTCTTACTTGGTGGAAATGGCTTCAGTTTCTGGTTAGCATAATTAAATAAGAAATGTTGATATTTAATTTTATTTAATAAATCGGTTAATCACATAATTTGGATTAGTTTGGAAACGTTATTAAATTTTACTAAATTTTTGCTTCATAAATTTTTTTTACACATTTCTCATTTTCTGAATCTAAATTTAGCCTTTCCTACTAGTTTTTTTTAATGTATAAATTGCAAGAGTGCGAAGTTGTTTTATCATCTCTTTTAAACGCTTAAAGCATAAGTATCAAGTATGCGTCGAGTTGGTTATTCAATTTCTCTCAAGCGGGAAATGGCTTCAGCTTCTGGTTAGCATAACAATTTATGAGATGCAGAGTTTAACATTTATTTAAAAATATGGTTAAACACGAAAATTGGATTAGTATACAAATTTTAAATTCTTTAATACATTTTTGGTTCTTAAATAAAACAACCATATTTTTTTTATTTTAATTGAGAACTTATTTTATAAATTGGAAGAGTGCGAATGTTATGCACAAATTTTCTTTGCCATCTCTCTTAAATTTCTTAAAGCTTAGGTATCAAGCATACGCCGAGTTGGCTTGAAAACTCGCCGGAAATGGCTTCAGTTTCTGGTTAGCTCAACAATTTATTGAGTGTAGAGTTTTAAATTTATTTTAAATCGTTTGTAAACATTCATTTTGGATTTGTTTGCAAGCGTTATTAAATTCTTTTCAAATTGTTTGTTTACAAATATTTTATCAATTAAAATGCAAACATTTTTTTACGTTTTCCTCCTTCTAAATTTAGCTCTTCCTACTCGTCATATTTTTAATTCATAAATTGGAATGTGGACTTTCAACGTTTCCCAGAAACATTAACGTTTACAATCAATGTTTATAAATTTTCTTCTTATTATTTTTATTTTTTTTTTGCTGTCCAGCTCCCACAGGCTTAACTGCCCACGAGTTTTAATATGGGTATCCGACTTGGACTTTTGCGTATATTTATAATTATTATTGACATTTCGCAGTACCCTTTTTTAGTGGGCTGATGATAACGGTCAAGTTGATTCCACATCACACAAAGTCCACACAAACACAACAATATCAAGAGTGAAAACCGTGGAGTTTTTTTTCCCATTAAATTCTCTTTTGTCAATGCCAACAAAAAACCGTCGTTGTTATTATTCACGCTTAGAATTATTATAATAATTTTATATATAAGCAGACAGCTTGAAATGTTACGTGACTGGAAATAACATTTCGACTGTAGTTCAATGACTTTTGTGCAAAATTTTAAGCTGCTTTGTTTGAGTCTTTTTTTTTTTGTTGTTTTTAATGACTTAAGCTGCTGTTGGAAATTAAATATATGTGATCAATTAGAGGGCAGGATTAAAAGACCTCGAAAGTCGATAAGCGGCATAAGATGCGCGGTTTTCGCGAAACTCAAGAAGAAACTCAACTTGCGATAGAAGCTGCTTCAAACTGTCATAAACTGTAAATACAGACTAAAAGCTAGCGAAGTGAACGCTGCGGGCAACCGAACGGAGTCAGCGACAGGAGCGGTTCAGAGAGAGCAAGGGGCGCCTAAAAGTTTGGTTGCTGATAAAAATATCTATAGAGTACTTATTGATTATATAAAAATTCATATGCTTATGTAGTTTACTTTAATTAACACATTAAATAATTCAAAGAAATGAATAAGAATTAAATGTGTGCAAATTATATTAAATTTCTTTTTTTTAGCAAAAATTTATAATTATGATATGAATATAACATTTGATGTTTGGTTTATCATTTTATAAATTCCAAATTGAATATATATGTAATATATTTTTATTTTAAAATAAAATTAAAATTAAAAATATTATGAAAATTTATTTTTATTTGAAACTTATGACTATTTATTTATGAACAAATATATAATATTTTGGTTTCATATAGAATGACGTGAAAGTCTGAGTACATATTTAAAACTATTGATTTTGGGCCAGAATAAAAGTATTGTAAGTAAATGAACCCAAATCTGTTGTGTTTATTCTTTGAATATTTATTAACAAATTTTTATGCAAAAAACATAACAAAATAAACTAATTGGTGTCATTAATAAATAATAACAAAAATCAATCTGCATGTACTTATTCTTAACTTGAACATTTCAACAAAAGATGTTTGCACATACATTTTAATAAATTTACTTTTATTGCATCTTTAACTCGTTAAATTATTCAACAAGTCTTTATAAAATGTGTAATAATTTATCTCATACAGAAAATTATGTCAATTTTCAATAACTGCCTAAATTACTATATTTTATTTTGTTCAAATCTGTTTTGAATTCAATATAAATACAGTTTTATATAGATTTTTATAATTTATTATTTTACAAGATAAATTGAAAGCTTGTTTGCAAAATTGTTTTTGACATTTATCTATTAATCAATTGAATTGAGCAGCTGAATGGGTTAAGCATCCCCAAGGAAATCAATCGGGCTGTTTTTTTCTCCAGCACCTCTGGATATCGAGTCCGTCCCTGATGTGACGTTTATGGTCGCGGAACGAGCGCATCCAGAATTTAAGTTCAATGGGCAATATTCTGGTTGGCGAGAATGAAATGCCACCAAGTGCTGAGCTGCGTGAGATCTCAGGGACGAGGACGAGGACGAGACTCAGTCAGACAGTCAATATCCAGCAGCCATCGTAAATTGTCGCTTTTCCAACTCATGCCAGAGTGTGTGTGTTGTGCGTGTTGGGTGTGTGTGAGTTTGTTTGTTTGAATAACCCTTTGGCATGACACACATCAGCAGGAGGCTAAGGATACAAGAGAAGAGAATTTCAGCGCCTGCAGCTTTCATTAGTTCAATGTTCAATGCCAATGTTGTGTTGTGTTTTTTTTTTTTTTTTGCTTTTGGCTTTTGTGTCTTGGGCCTGTGTCTCTGGCAGTTTCGGTATTTTTTTTAATTTCCAACATCGTGTAGTTTGTCACTGTCTACCTGTGGGTGGCTATATGTCAGTCTGTCTCTCTCTTCCTCTGTCTCCCTCTCGGCATGTGTGCTGTGCGTCTGATTAAATGAACACCAGCTGATGCAGGACTCGCTTGCAGCACATACATTCAGAATATGCAAATTTTTATTGTTGACTGTCTGCCTGCTGCGAACAAGTTGCAAGCTGACGACATTTAAAAGAAAAATTTAATCACTTGTTAAGCTGTTGACTTTCTGTTTCTGATTCTCTAACCAAGTTAGCAAGCACTTCTCTTATCGATAATCTGAAGCAGGCGAAGCTAACTTAACTTAACTGCAACTTGGCCAAGTTTTGCAGCAACACGTTAATTAATTTGCCAGCCAAGACAAAGCTATGTATAGCTTAATTTAGTCAGCTAAAAGTCTCTGGGAAGTAATAAGTACGTAGTTGGCCACAACATTTAGAGTTGATCCAGTTTTCTTTTCTATTCTTTCAGTTATATGCAAAACTTTCTTAATTACTTGAGGGTAAATGGAACACGTGGCGTCCTGCTCCATCAATTGTTGGCATAACTTTGGCTCTCGCTCTCTTCGTATTTTTCTCCATTTGCTTCCAGCTAAAACAAATACAATTTTTCAATTAAGTATTCAACAATTAGTTCCACGAAGAATGTGTGAATTATAAGAAATAAGCATCACTGAAATACCCTGTAATTGCTGCTGATTATAGAAATTATATATATAATATATATATAACTTGAATATGAGAATAAAATAAAAATATATCAAAATCTAAATAAATAAACCAATTTATACATAAATACCATATATATTATACAAATATGCCAAATCATTTGTATACGCAGTATTTTTTGGTATATTTACTTTGTTTTTTGTTGTTGATAATATAAATAAACAACTATATTTTTAGTTGTAATCAATTAAATCAGAGAATTAAATAAAAATACCAAATACATTTTACAAAAACAACAAAAAATAATTAAACTCATTTGTTGCATCGGAATTTTTGGTATATTTGTAGTTTAATCCCTGATTCAATTACTGTTTTTTTTGTAACACGATATTTGTAATTAAACTTCTGTTGCACAAACCTAAAAAAAATTGGAAATTGAAATACACGCAACTACCATGACTTATTTACTGTATATTCATGACATTTAATCAATCAGATGACTATTTATAAATTTTGTTGCAGTTCCCTATTGTTTTTTGTAAACATTCTGTACAATCAATTGGAATTGATTTCCGGGAAATTCTGGTCACAACTTGTATAATGAAGTTTCATGGAAATTGACATTCGATTTGCTTCATTTTGTGTTGCACGTCAAATGGATTCGAGGAATTTACTACAATTGAGATGCTGTTAAGGCAATCTACAGCCTGACAGCCTATTTACTAACTTGGCTTATGAGCTGCCTAAGGTTTGTGTATGGAAGGGGACGGCATGGCAATATTTGGTTTGCTACTGTGCCCCGTTTGTGAGGCCAACTCGTTGTCCAAATAAAGTGCTCCTAATTTATGACACAATTAAGTGGCGAGTGCATTACAAATTCTGCCTGGCCACATGATGTTGCACAGTATTTTTGTAGTTGTTAACTGGAGCACGACACTGCTATTCTGATGATAAAAGCAAAGTTTAGCTTCGCTTTAATGTGGCCATTGGGCTGCCAACTTGTCACCCAAGTGCTGTCAACTTGCTACTGCAATACATTTTATGCATGCATTATAAAGTTGCTCATATCTATGAATTAAAGTTCAAGTGGTGATGGAATCAACTTTTTTGTTGCATTGACATTAAGTATGCGCATACAAAGTACTTATGGTATTTATAGGTCATTCAGACATGCGGGTAAATAAACAAGAGACTGACTCGTAAAATATATGTGCAACATTAAACAGTCCTTTGGACTGTGGCGACTATATTGCTTGCGAGATTCAGTTGCATACACACGCATAAATCAGCATTTAAAGGGGGGTTTTCCCCTATTTTTTAATTGCAAGTTAAATGCACTCGGCACATAAATTGTCCTGGTTTAGTCACTGACGCAACCGCTGCCGTTCGTAGTGCCATCAAGACGCCATTAATACAGTGGCCTGGTAGCTGCACCCACGCACAAAATGGAAAATAGGTTTGCGTTGCGAGGGCGTTGTAAAGGAAGTGAGGCACATCGCTTACTTGCCTTGTGACTTGTTCTAAGTAAGGCATCAGATGGCATTAGCCCTTGTCGAGATTAGTTATATACAGCACGTAAAGAGCAAGGCTTAACTTGTACATCACTGCATTGCGATTTGAATGCAATGGTCACATGATAAATGAAGTTGTACATTCTTAAACAATTTTATTCATGAAAATGTTAAGAGGTGAACCGAGAATGGCTTTCGTACGAAAATAAAATATGGTCACTCTTAGTAGAATACTTTAAATTAATTATAAGAAGAATAAGTAAAAAGAGATGGTCACACTGAACCTTAAGTTGAATAGCTTTCAGTATAAAATATGGCTACTCTAATTATTGGAGAAATGATTGCCTCTTAATAGTAAAAGCATATGAGTATAATACTGTTAATAAACCATAAGAAGCGTAAGTAAGAAGGGATGGTCACTGTGAACTGTGAATATCTTTGGTTTAAAGACAAAATATGTGAGTAGAATACTGTTAATTAACGATAAGAAGCGTATGTAAGAAGCGATGGTCACCCATACACATACTGTGAATAGCTTTCAAGATAAGATACGGTCACTCTAATTATTGGATAATTGATTGCTTCCTAGTAGTAAAAGTTTATCAGTACTACTTCCGTTAATTAACGATAAGAAGCGTAAGTAAAAAGGGATGGTCACCTTGAACATATTGTAAATAGTTTTCAATGTAAGCTATGGTAACTCTAATGATTGAGAAAATGATTACTTCTTAATATTAATAGCACTACTCATATTGTTAATAAACAATAAGAAGCGTAAGTAAGAAGGGATTGTCACCCTGAACTGTGAAAAGCTTTGGCTCAAAAATAAAATATGGTCTTTATAATTATTGTTAGTGTATATTTAATGCATTAGACGAATGAACTATAGAATGTAGATTTTTAACGCACATCAAATTATGTAAGAAAGTGCTATAGCATGGTTATCCTAAATATTTATTTCCATTTTTATCGAATATAACAGTATGGTCATCTTAACAAAAGGTAATCAAAATTCGTAATGCTAATGAATTAAAGAGTGATAACTTACTCTTAATTGTGTAAAAGCTGTCTTAGAACAGTTAAGGTCACCCTGTAACTAAAATGGTCTTAATTGATTTTAATTGCTTATGAAGTGATGGTCACCCTAGTGTGATATAGTATAATATTTATTATGTTCTTTATTGACTTGAATTATTTATCAAGCGATGGTCACCTTAGAGAGGGAGAGGGAGAGGGAGAGGGAGAGAGAGAGAGAGAGAGAGAGAGCTGTTTATTTGTTGACAAAATATTGTAAAGTATGAAAGTTATTATTTACATTTACATAATAACTTGTTAAAAGTTTGTATTATGATCACACTCGGAAGTTGCGCGAAGTTAACGAATGAGAGGTCACTCTAAAAGAAAAGTGCTCAAAACTTTGTGTTTGCACAAGTTTGAAGTGGCCAAGCAACGAAGTTGAAAAAGCACAAAGAGCGAGCATAAAAGCAGAATTCTGTTACCACATGAACAGTTGGTCATCCTAGATTAGCGCAGCTGCCAATCTGTGCATAACTTTCTGGTCTCAAAAGATTGCAACGCCCGAGGGCAAGAAATAGAGAGCGTAACAAGTGCGCTCTTTGTTGCATGTAACTTTACCGCATTGATGGCATTGCGTTGATAGTCTCTGTTACCTGTTGTGTGTGGGGCTGTCTCTCAATTCCATTCTGACGTAGTTATGTAGTTGAAAAGAAGGGAAACAAGCTGTAAACAATATTATAACGATTATCTTCAAGTCATAGTTTGAGGGTTGCCTAGGCGAAAAGTTGTCCACGTGTTGCCAATTACGATTTGGCCAAAATGAAATTCAATACTCTCGTTCACTCGCGATACACAAATATCAAATTCATATATAATATATGAGATTACTTCCGCTTTTTGTTGACACTTGATCATTAATTAAATTGCCCCAAGACAAGGCGGAGAAAGGAAGACAGAACTTAAGTTCGAAAAAAACTTGGCGAGCAATCATATTGAAAGCGCCAAAGTTAATTGATTAACGATGATTGGTCGGCACACGACAACGATGGCGGATGTGGCTGCGGATGCGGTGGCGGTGTTTCTGGCGTTAGCGATGGCGGTGGCGGTGGCGGATGTGCGTTTTTGGCTTCTCGCCAGTGAAAGTAAAAGTGAAAGTAGGCAAAGGCAACCACAATTCGCAACAGGAGCACAATTTGCTATTAATTTAATTCCCATTAATGTTGCGCTGCCTCTTGTTAGCTAAACTGGGTCAAAGCAAAAATAATACGCATACGCCATGTGGGCTGATTACAGATAGATACTCGACAAGCATGACGTCTAAGACTACAAGCATTTAACGCATTTTGCTGCTCGATAACATTGAACGACAAAAAAAAACAAAAAAAAAATAGTGCAACTTGGCCATTTGGCGAGCCTTTAAATCACAGTCTGTTCGCCAATCTTCTGTGTGGCTAAAATGATTTATGATACGAGTACGAACGAAACGGCAGTTTGTGCGCTCACTTTGCCGGCGGACACGAATGCAAATGGCAATGCCAACAACAGTAGCAGAAAAACAAACAGAGGTTGAGAGGGCGCAAAAACGGAATACTGATATGAATCCATGCCCGGAGTCAGACGTGGGGACGGACGGATAGGCCAAAGCGGTTGCACTCATTTCACAAAAGCGGAAATTACGGCTTAAAGTTTGCTTTGGCTGCGTTATAAATTACATTGATTGACGTTGCATGTTGTGGTTAATTTTAATTGCACGCTGCTTGAGTTTGTTAAATATTTAATATAAACAAGCGTAAACTTTAACTTCAACTGAAATTTATACTCCGCGCTGCAAATTTGCGTTTGCATTTGCTGTATCAATAAAATTCTCAGATGCAAGCAGAAAAAATGTTATATTTGTTGCAAAAACCAATTTGGACTCTAAGTGCTTTCTTTTGTGTAGCAAATACTTTAAGACCTCTATTCAGCTCCATTCTAACGAATTTTATTACAGTTTTGCATACTCTTTATTTATTAAGTTGTGTAAATATTTAAAATAATATGTAGATTAAAACTAATGATAAATTATTGAAATAAAAATGATATTATATTTTAATTCTAAACTTAAATTTTACTTCTAGTTGTAAAGTTTAAACAGTAAAAGAACATTTTTTTTATTCAATCATGAATTATAAAAGTCAAAATTATATTTTAATTCTAAATTTAAATTTTATTTGTAGTTGTATTTAAGGGCAAAAGAAATTGTTATTTTATGTGATGATAAATTATTGAAATTTTATTTCAAGTGGCAAAAGAAAATATAATTTTCTTTAATGATAAATTATTCAAATAAAAATTATATTTTAATTCTAAATTTCTATTTTGTTTTTTATTAATGGTATTTAAGTGGCAAAATAAAATTTAATTTTATCATACTTAGCTATATTTTCCATAATCTTAAACTTCTACAATGTGTCAGACATACTTAAAATTTATTTTAAAATAATATTTGAAGAATGCAACTCTGAGTTAGCGCATCTAATATTCGTTTTGCGGCAGGTGCAACATTCGATTATAACATTTTTATATGCAATCCATCAAATATGCTGGCAATCAGATATCGATTGAACGTTCGCTGACGCATAAAGTGCATAAAATGAATATTCGTCATATAAAAAATTCCAGGAAGTGCATGTGAAAAACGAGCTATTCCTATTCTTACACAACTTTCTACATGCTACTCGTAAGTAGGACATTTGGTCCTTGGCATGTCGTGTGCATAATTCCATGAAGCAGTTAAATTAATGTGGTCAAATTTCGACACAAATTGTGAGCTGTTAATGTGCCATAATTTGTTGTAAATGTGCTCACATCTGAGACTAATTCTCTTGCACAAGAGCAAATGTTAAATGTCACCAGTATTGACATTGCGTATACGCAGTGTAGGAGCTTGGAATGCGACGACAACATGGAAAATGCTTCTATTTTGCATTTACCTCTTGCGAAGCGCACTGATTGCGATTTAGTTGACTCAACTATGCAGGTGCTGTAGTTGCTGTTGGAATTTACATAAAGAGAGAATTTAGTGCAACAAGTGGAAGGAATTTTGGTCTGAGTTTCTCAAATACTTTTCTGTTGGTAAAAACATTTCAATTCCTGCAAGGATTTGCAATAAAATTGCAATTTTGCAGGCGGTCATCAGTCAAAGCGGCAAACACTCTGAGAGATTGTTTTCACTCGATATCCATTCACTTGAATTACGCAATAGACCAGAGCTAACAAGATGACGAACTGGGCAAAGGCAAAGGCAATCTCGGACTTGAGCCTTCAGGCCTCAAATAACTGAAGCTCTGGTCGAGTAGGCAGAGACAGCTGATGATGGTATCTGTGCTTGATTTATGCCTAGTCATTGGATAAATTTAAAGTTTGTTGCCAATGCCTGCTGTCGCCAGATAATGGCCACGAGTTGAGCTAACAGAAATCGTTTAGGTGGTGAAACTTTAATTTTAACTTGTAATTGACAGCGATTGTAATTGGCCTGCGTTGAGCTTAGCTGAGCTGAGCTGAGCTAAGTTGTGTTGCAATCCAGTAATTAGCATATAAATCAAGTAAAATTTTGCAACTTGTTCCACGAGTTTGCTCCAAGGTATTAATTAGGCTCGCTGAGCATTGCCACACGCGCCAAAGAAATTAACTTCGTCTTGTAAACTTAATAAAAAAGTTTCGGTTTTTGCCTCGTCTGGTTTCTCTTTCCAGGCTTCCCAAGGCCTATTCTATTGACAAACTACGCTTCGTCTGTTCCCAACAAAAGCATTAAACAACAACAGCAATATCGACAAACACGCGCAAAAGCCGCATCAATAGGCTGCAAGAAAAGTTTTTCTTTTAATAATTAAATTTGTTACATTTTTTCCTTAAATGATTTTGCTTTTTTTTCTGCAACAAGAATGCAGTTTGAAAAAGTCACGCTAGTGGAAAATTAAAGAAATTTCACTTTCAAACAAAATGAATTTGGAAATGTTTTTGTGCCGAAAACTTTGTAATTGCTTGTAGGTATTTTCACGCTGCGGCTGAATAAATATATTTAAATGATATTGATTTTCGGAGGTATCGAAAACAAGTAAATAAAATACATAATTAAATTTGTTCAATTATTAAACATTTAATTCAAAATTTCAGCTTAAATCAAACTTAAATTTCCGTAAATTTTAAAAGCACTTTCATGAACATTTTTGCGTGTCAATTTTCGCTTTAAGTGACCGTTGAAAAGTGTTGCGCCAATTTGCGGCAAATGGCATTTGCGAACGGTATGCAGAGAGTTTTGCGACGGAATTGCTTTCGGGCAGCTTGCTGTGGGCTCTTTGACACGGTCAAAAAGAAATCCGCTAAATTGCGGCAGATTTATGCGCATTCCCTCGCTCGAAGCCGAAGCCGAAGTGAAATAGCCGTTGGGCAAACACGTTTTAATGAATTTATGCCAAGGTGCGGCCGGACAAATGTCGGATTTTAGACATGCTTAAGTATCTGTCGCGAACATTAATGTTCTTTGCTGGCCTTGTTTCTGTTGTTGTTGTTGTTATTGTTGGCAGCAACAACAACAAAGTCAAATGCCATTTTAATTGGCGCCACGGGTGTCGCCTCGCCTGACGCTGATGCTGACAGCCTTTGGCGCTTTGGCACTTTGGCGATTTGCACAGGACACGCCAGAGAGAGAGAGAGTGAGAGGGAGAGAGAGAGAGGAGCGCAGAGAGTGCGCATTCAAGATTCGCCTTTCAAGTTGCCTATTTCATTGCGCTCAATTAAAAGTTGCGCTTCGATGTTCAGCCAGTCAGCCAGGCAAAGGGGAGGATGGACCGCAAGTTGGCCCTGCTTTTCAGTCAGTTGGTCTCTGGCCTGCAATGTCCAAATAACAAATGTGCAAAGTTCAGTGATTTAAATGCGCCAACGATGTCCTTGCCGTTTCACAGGCTCCTGGGAAACCAATGTCAACGTCACGGCGAAGACTAACTTTGAAATGACTTTAACACTTCTTCTTGAGCTTTGCTGTACAATGTGGCGAATTTTTGGTTTGAGTTGATGTGCTGCGGAGAAATTGCTTAATGAACTTAATTAATTATTAGCGAAAGGTCTGCAATTTTATTTATTATTTGACAGTTACAAAGGCAGTCTAGCTGCACGCAATAAAGCGCGCCTCCTAAAAGTATGCAACGAATTTTACACAAAGTTTTTGTTGGTCCTGTCACAAAGTTCCTTAGTGAAAAATCATTGCATACTTTTAGGTGGCAAATAATAATTATTTTTCTAAATTTCTTGCAAATGTTGTGCGTCATCAAAGACGCTTTTTGTCGCTTGTCACTCATTTGGTACAGCTGAAGTTTGCTTTATTTATTATTTAGCTTGTGAATACTTGAATTATTGTCGAATTGACGCTTTGAGGGAAGTTGAGCTGGACTTAGGGTATACACAACATTCAATAACACTATGTATATTCTCTATAAATAACAATTCAAAATAGATGTGTGCGGCTATGTCAAACATATTAGTGAAGAAAGGAGTCTGTCAATTGCTCGCCTTGAACAAGTTCAGCATACAGCAATGGCTGAAGTGCATCGATACGATTGTCTTTGATGCCGATGGCGTGCTCTGGCATCGCGAAGATGTGATCGAAGGAACACCGGAGACATTTAATGCGCTGCGTGCAATGGGCAAACAAGTATTCATCTGCACCAATCATTCTGCCATGTCCGCTAATGGATTGTGCAACAAAGCGCAAAAAATGGGATTTCTCATCGGAGCCAATGAGATTTTATCTTCGTCCATGGCTTTGGCTCGCTACCTACAGGAGCGCAAGTTCAAGCGAAAGGTTTTCATTGTGGGCGAACAAGGGATTGCCGATGAGCTGAAGGCTGTTGGCATTGAATCGCTGCCTATTAAAGAGGACAAGATGTTGGGCTGCTCTTTGTATGATCATGTGCAGCAGATGAAACTGGATGATAATGTTGGCGCTGTAGCTGTTGGCATCGATAGTCAATTGAATATGCTGAAGATGTGCGAGGCTTCTTGCTATTTAAAGGATCGTCGAGTTCTCTTTCTGGCCACCAATCGTGATCGTGCTTTTCCAGCTTCACCAGGTCGCATGACTCCAGGAGCTGGCGTCATGGTTTCCGCTATTCAGGCTGCCTCAAAGCGCGTTCCCTTCACTTGTGGCAAGCCCAACACATTCATTTGTTCGCATCTTATACGCGAGGGCATCATTAACCCAGAGCGCACTTTGATGGTTGGCGACACGTAAGTTGACATATTTTCTATTATTTATTTGTACTTTACTTTAATTCTTTTTTAGCATGTACACCGACATTCACTTTGGCTACAATTGCGGCTTTCAAACTCTTCTCGTTGGCACTGGCGTCAATAATTTACAAGATGTGGCTGCTGCTCAGAAATCTAGCAAGCCAATGCAGTATCAGCAGATACCCGATTTATTTGTGCCTAAGCTTTCGGACTTGCTGAAGTTTTTGCCATCTAGAAATGGTTAGGTGCATGTTTTTGCTGCATTTACGAAATTAGATACAATGGAGTTAGTGTTAATAAATGTACAAGTCTTTGTCATTAATTAAACTATTAATATACAAATTAAGTGAATATCAATGTTTAAAAATTAACTCTGAGAAACTCAAAAGCGGAAGAGGTAGGACTTCATAATATAGTCATTTGTTGATCATAACTATCATCTCTTCTTTTTATTGAACATACACGCCACACTTAAATCGAGAGGGAGAGAGCGAAAAGAGAAGAGTGAACAGACCTTGCAACGCATACAAAGCCACATTCTTCCAATGGTCACACCTTAAACTTACATTACATATTTCCTGACGTATATAAGCAACCCGAGTTCTTACTATTGAAGTTTAGTTTTGCTTAGAAGCACTTTCAGCTACTCATATTATATTAATACATAACTTGTCATGTTTTTAATAGGCTACAGAAAAAAGGTGGATTATGTTAACATTTATGTTTTTTTTTTTGTTTATTTTGTTTTAATCGACGTACAAATTATACTAAACAAATACTATAAATGAACTGCAAAAATACTTCGACAAAATGTATGTAGGCTACAACAATGTTGTCAAATGAGTTCATTTTATAGCATTAAATATACATAGAAACCAAATTTGATACAAAGCAATGTTCAAGCAGAGTTTCACAAATCTGAGCAAGTTGCCAAAGCAACGGGTTCGTCAATGGCTGAGTACTTTCGAAACCATCATCTGCGATGCTGACGGCGTGCTGTGGCACTTTAATAAGGCCATTGAAGGAGCGCCCGAGACTTTTAATCTGCTAAAAGCGAGCGGACGACGTATGTTTGTAGTGACCAACAATTCGGGCGTTGAGAGTTCGGCGCTGATAAAGAAAGCCAGAAGTTTTGGTATAGAGTTAGATGACAATCATATGTTGACATCAGCCATGGCTATAGCTCACTATTTGGGCAGCAAAAAGTTTTCGAAAAAGGCGTATATAATCGGCGAGCCGGGAATTAACCATGAACTATCCAAATTCGATATTTGCTCATTTGCGGTTCAAAATGAACAGAGTGACAAGAGTATGCTGCAGTTTGCCAAGGAAATGAAACTGGATCCGGAAGTGGGAGCAGTTATTGTGGCCAAGGATGACACCTTCAATGTGCAGACCATAATGCGAGCTTGCGCCTATTTGCTCAACAATCGAGTGCTCTTTTTGGGCACCTGTCTCGATGGTGCCTATCCCATTGGCAATAATCGGGTGCTGGTTGGTGCTGGCGCCATGATTGCGGCAATTAAAACGATAAGTGGACGCAAACCTCTCATACTGGGAAAACCGAATCCGATGATGGTGAATGAGCTGCGCAATTGCGGTCACATTAATCCAGAAACAACGCTCATGATTGGCGATACGTAAGTCTCGGTTGAACTCATAATTATACTAGCTATCCGTAAGGTAGGAGTCATCTCTGACCCCATAAACTATGTACATACGTATATCATTGATCAGATTCTGTCTGTCTATCTGTTCGTCTGTCCGCATGACACACAGGTTATCTGAGGATATAAGCAATAGAGCTATAATTGTCTTCCTATAACACTTGTTTGTCACATCAAAAAAAACTGTGACTACTGCAAATTTTGTAAATGAGATAAAAATTGATTAAGTTATTTAAGATATCATTTTCATGTCTTAGTTGCTTTTCGTTGATAATCTGCAATAGTACGATATATGCATTTGGTATATTTTAAAATCGATATACCAATATATATATTATTCAGTATATTTTAGAATTTTTGGTGTATTAATTTGGTATATATTAGAGTACATTAAAGTACATTCGAGTTCTTAGAATTGTTGGTATATTCATTCGGAATATATCTCACAGTCGAACAAACTCGACTTCGGTACATTTCAGTTTTTTTTATTCGATATATTCATTTAGTATATATGTATCTCAGTAGTATTAGTATTTTTTTGATATTTTAATTTCGTATATATTTCACAGTCGACCACACTCGACTGTAGTTTTCATAGTTATTCACATTTCTATTAATGCTCTTTTTTCACAGTCTAAAGACGGACATATTGTTTGCCCATAACAGCGGATTTCAGTCCTTGTTTGTGGGCACAGGTGTCAGCACTGTCAAGGATGTGGAGGCGGCACGTTGCAGTGGCACGCAACAAGGCATGGCCATGGTGCCGGACACTTATTTGCCAGCGTTGGTTCAACTACAGGAATTTGTTTAAGCCGATCTAACCGCTTTTCCAATTGTTATTGCCGCATACAGTTTCTAAATTAGCATTGCGTAAAATCAATACAGATTTTTATCAATAATTACACAATCACATATTCCCAGTTTTTGCTTGTTGTTTGCTGCCACTTTTGGCTGTCGTCTGAAGTGCTTGTGGCATCCTTGTCAAAAGTTGTGCACAAGTGCAGTCGCCATATATGTAACTCGGCACATTGTCATCGTTGCCATGTCGCCATGTGGTTTGCCTTCTGTGCTCTCTCTCTTCCATTTCCTCTTTTTTTTCGTCGTTACACCCATGCACTTAAGGTTGAACCGAGTGCCGAGTGGCAACTGCTGTGCCTGCCAGCAACAGACGACGACGACTGAAATACAGCAGAAAAATAAAATAAAATGGTGACCAGTGGCTAACAGTTGACGACAGCTGCGAGCGGCATTAAAAGTATGGCCGGAAAAAATGTGTAGCATACTTTTCAGCGCCGCGTATTTTCCCCATATGCGCTTAACGCTATTGTTGTGCTTATGTGCATGTGTCGAGCCTTGAGTGCGTTGAGTGTAGAATCATTTGGGAGATTTCGTTGTAGCACGCTTCTTAGCAAGCCGCACATTTGTGCACTTTGCAAAAGCTTTGCTTTTGTCGTAGTTATTTTGGGCTTTTGGAGTGCATGGATTAGCGGCTTGCACAATGCATAGAACAAGAAAATCCTGCAGTGCAAATTCCAAAAATGAACAGACAAGAGCTGTTTAGAGCTCTTCAAATTCGCGCTATGCTTTTTGTGGCTAATTTATTAAGACAAGATGAATTTGTAATGGATTTGGTAAGAAAAGAAAAAGTTTAAAATGAGCTCTTAGAGCCACAAATTTACGCTCATTCATTAAATGTGATAAATATGAATAAAGAAAGCTTGATTAAGAACAGTTTTTATATGTTCAGTTGGCACTTTTCAAAAATATAAATCGAGCGGAAAAGAAATTTGTTTTTTTCAATGTCACTTCTCTCGTTTAAGTCTCATCTAAAAGAAAAAAATACTCATACATTCGCTTTCTAAGTGACAGTTCCTCTGATATTGAAACATCTTCAATGTTATTATAAAGTTATTAAATAAAGTTTGAATAAGTTATAATATTATCAAAACAGTCGCCCACATGTCTGCATCTTACTTAATGTATAACATGTTTAGCTTGCTCAATAGGTAAACAGGAAATTTATGATGGTATAAAAAAATTTAAAATAAAGTGAAAGTAAACTGTTTCATACTCTATGCAGCGGATATTTAAATTGTTTATATTCTTTTTATAGATTGCGATTAAAGTAACGTGTATCAACTAAACACATTTCCATAGAAAAAGGTAACATAGCTTTACATAATGTCTATGGGATAAAAATCTGTAGCATACTTTTAAGCGCACATTTGGCTTAAGGCGTCAATTGACCTTTTAATACGCACCGCAAACATGTTAAATTTTGTATAACGAGTTGAATTTACATAGATAAGCAGCAGCATAGGCGTAGGATAAAAGTCCCACACAATCAGATACTTCCGTGTGGCACGTGGCAGTTGTAAAATGTAGAAAAAATGCATACGAGTTTCACATACAATTTGTTTACGATTGATTTGTTAGAGTAACTCAATTTCGTTGCGAAAAATTTACATTTGCCATTTATTTGATATCCGATTGTGTGTTCTGTTTTTTGTGTAGATTGTTTCTTGTTGTTTTTTTTTTAGGCATACACGCGCCACGAGGTTTGCTCTAGATATTGTGTCATTGTTTGCCCGGCATTGTTTGTATTCCGTCTATAGGCAGAACGTCAAACAAAGACAAATACTCACACTAAGGCGACACTACGTTTAAATGCGTAGTAGACGTGGAGAAGGAGGCCTGCCGCTGTAATTGTGACCGTTCAACGCTAATTATATGAGTAGAAACTGTGACTGCCAGTCGGCAGTACTTATACTTAACTATATTGCCGTGGGATGGTTAAGATGTTGATAGGCAGATAGCGAATGGGAAGCGATGACGACGTCATACTCGAGGCGACTCCTTCTCACTTTTGGGGCGTAAAGTGGAGCCTGGAGAATTTGTACTTTATAAAGCGGAAGTTGAGTGTATGGCATCTTGGGCTGGGGCATTGTTTAAGTAGTTTACGCAAAAAATGCCTTGAAGAAGAAGTTTTTGGTGTTGAATTCGTGCTGAACTTGAACATCATGTGGCCAGAGATTAATTAAAGGCGAAGTTATACAGCTTCGATATGCTTGTTACTGACAAAGGCACGCTAATTAATTAACAAACAGGCTGGTAGGGTCAACACTTTTGTCGCTCATAGAGGGAGTAGAGGAGAGGAGCATAAAACAAAGCCCAACTTTATGTATCATTTGTCAAAAACAGCGGCCAACACAATACGAGAGAAAACCATAAACTCATCATCATCTTTTGTCGGTGCTGGCGACCGATAATCCCTGTGGCATTAAAAACACATCAAACTGTTTAGACTCGACGACAAACAGAAAGTCATCAACACTAAAAACATAAAAAATGCGAGAGCGGCAACAAAATAACTCTACTGAGGGTTGAAGTGGATGCTGTGCAGCAGAGCAGCTCCCACTGTTGACATTATCCAAACTGATTTATAGTCTTTATCACAAAGCCAAGCGACACTCGAATGCGGCGAGCATAATAAAGTTACAACAATAGCAAACACACACAACGTCAGACATTTTGTCGCTGTAGCAAATTTTCATAGCATACTTTTGGGAGCGCCGCATAAACGTGCCAGATTGCTTGGCGCTTCCCCTAATTTTATCCCCCGTCTCACTTTGTATGCATAAATTTTGCAATTTTAATTAGTTGTGCATCTATTTGGATCTCTCGTTTTCGCCCTCAGCTCACGTGTCACTCGCGTAATTCAATTGAGAGCGCTTAAAGCGTGACCAAAGGATGTGCTTGGATTATGCTCAAGAAATTTCCACATTACTTACAATTTTCGCAGGGTGTTTGGTAGTCGTTCAGTGCATAACTTGTAGACTATACTGTTGGTCTTATGATTATTATTAAAATGCCTTTGTTGGTGACATAAACTCCGAGCTCTTACCACGTGCTTAGCATAGGCAAATGCGTAAAGCTTCTCTAAGCGCCTGACGTCCAGCTTTGCTTGGCTTCTTCGTCATCGTCAACATCAGGTGCTGAGCTTGGACCCAGTTGAGCAGTTATTTTGCTGGCCACGCCCATTGTGGGTACTGCGCTTGTAAATTGAATTGTAAGTGGCCATTAGAATGTGCTCGTTACCATTTTCAATCTGTCTGCCACAGTAAACTTTAACTATAACGACCTGTCTCGAGAGAGCTATTCATATGTGAATAATTTATCGCCATGAATTAAATACAGTTTTCGGTTTCAATTGCGTAATTTTTAAATGTATGTTTTTATTGAATCTCTCGAGCAAATATATTTAACTTGAGTGTTTTCGATTAAAACTAAACTAAAGCTAATTTAAATGTATTTCGAATTTTATTATTTTTGTGTGTGTTTTTTTATGCCATTTATGCTTTGCATTAGCTAATGTAATAATTATCAATATATATATTGTATATTAGTTATTTACAAATTAGTTTCGTTTATAGAGTAGCAACGTTGTTGTTGGGAGGTAAAGTTTAAATAAATTCAATTTCTGAACACCTGAAAATGTCTTTTACCATAGATGTGTGGTGTGTGTGTGTGTAAACATGTTAAATTGAGCTACTTGTGTTGATGAGTTGAGTTCTTTGGGGCAAAACGAGCCATTTAATCGAATTTATGGTCCTTCTTTTGTTAAGTGAACTTTGGGTTTAACTTTTCAACTTTTTCCTGACAGCTTGACATATTTGCAGCGTCGCATCCAAAGTCCAATCGACAAAAAATATGAACTGCTATCGATAACAAAAAAAAGAATATAAAACTTTTTTTTTACTCTCTAATTTAAGGTCAGCCAATCGGCAAAGAAAGAAAGGTCGTTGTAAGCGGGATGATGAACAGAAGATGAAAAGAAACGAAAATCATTTATCAAGTTTTGGTTGAAAAATGCAGTGCAGAAAGTATATTTAATTAAAAGCGAAAACTTGACGCTAATAAATAAAAGTTTTTCGCCTCGAAACATTGCTGGGTCAGCCGCATTCCGGACTTGCCCCTTTTTTTTTTATATGTATTTTGTATTTTGCTTTGCTATTATCTATGGCGTACGAAAAAGTTTTACAGCTTAATTTAGTGCAAAATTGTAACAAATTCAATTGATTGAGTAACAGACAGAAGAAGCTCGCAAATAATCAAAAAGGGTTTTGTGTTATTTTTGTTCTGCAATCAAAAAAAAGTACAGCAAAGTCTTGTCAAACACACGACTAGAAAGTTTTCGAAAGGAATTTGTTAGACAAATTGGTAATTACTTAAACACAATCTGTAATGTTGACCGAAGAGTTTCCTTTGTGTTTCAATGATGTTATTTTTATCACATATATCTAGGACGTACTTGTTAAATCTTGCACACTTAATAGTAAAAGTTGAGAGAGACTTTCTCTAGCTCTAGCTTCCATATATATGTATGTATCAGTCTAGCAAATCGACTAAAGCTAACTGCTCAACCTGGACTTATGGAAGTCAGTCTTTCATTTAGAAAACTGCTAGCTGGATGATAAAATAGCGAAAACAATTGATTGATAATTTGATAAATCGATTAAGTGTGTTATCAAGAGTTTGCTGTACTTTTTTTGTGATAGAAAGTTAGAGGAAGAGAGAGAGAAGAGAGATAGTAACACTTAACGCTTATCACAAAGTAACGCGACGCTTGGCGCGCTCAGTTAATCATATAGTATATTGTAATTTAAATAAGTTTATAACATATTTTTTGTTTGTATATAGTATTTTCCGTATTTACAGATTATATATTATATATAGACATGACTAGAGTTTAGAACCCAGACGACACATGGCCCAACTTCTTGCCATCAACAGTCCAATCCAAGCCGAGCGCCGTATTATTGTTGGTTGTCGAATTCGTGGTGGAGACGGAACGCTGAAGTTCACGCGGTCCCGGATAGTAGACAACGGGACCCGGCGAGGGAGCGCGATTCCGTTTGATTTTCACCAGACCCGGCGACCCGGACACCTGAGTGAGTCGGACACTGTTCATCGAGCTGTTGTTCGCCCCGCCGAGTCCGCCACCGCCGCCCCCTGTGGTCACCAGGTAAGTGGTTGTGGTGCTGCGTTGGGTGCCGTGACGTGAGAAGCGGCCGGACGATCGATGGTTGATCGTGCCATCGCCGTTGTTCGATATGGAGCTCTCGTAGTGTATAAGATCCGGTTGGTCACGACTCAGGCGTCGCTTGAAAAAAATGAGTAAAAAAATGCGCTTGAATTTCTCCCCGAAGATGATGTAGATCAAAAAGTTGACGCTGCTGTTGATTGTGATCAGCAGATTCGAGAGTTTTGTCAAACGCGGATCGATCATGTCGTAGAATGCCTCCGAGATGTTCAACACCAGCGGCATAAAGTTCAGCATGAAGAACACAACCACGACACACAACAACATCGTGGCCAAGCCGATCTCTCGCTTCTCCGATCGTGACAAACGCTGACGCTCGCGATTCGCATGCTTCACCTGTCGATAGATCAAGCAATTCAAGATCGCCAGCGTGAGGAACGGGATGATATAGTTGACGATCAGATAGCACCAATGGATGTAGATGTTGATGTAGGCGGGATTGCGACGCAACGGCGACGGACGCACACAGTGCAGCACTTGCGTCGTGTTCGGTGGCGTATACGTAACGGTGAGTACTTCCCAGAAGCGCGGCATGTTGTACGCCAACGCAAAGCAGACGCACACAATAAAATAGATCTTGGCACGTCCATAAGTACATAGAGCACGTGCCCGAAGCGGATGACACACAGCCACATAGCGTTCGAGTGTCACGGTGAATGTCATGTAAATGCTCGCAGTCTGCGCAATCATGCCGATGGGAAACATGGCAGGGGAGATTAACGGATACACGTAATTGTAGTAGCCAAAGAGATACCCTGTGTAAGGATATATCGAAGGTATGCCAAAGAGCAGCATCGAGCTGATAATCAACATCGTGTCACAGCGCGCTAAACCCGTGAGCAAATAATTGATGCTGCTGCGCATTTGAGGACGCGACAGAATAATCATTGATATCACATTGCCCAGCAGTCCAAGCACGCAAACAATGTTGAGTATAACTCCGCATACCCAGAACTCAATGCGGGTTTCTTCTTCATTGGGTTTGTACTCCTCTTCGCAGGTGCGCGTCCAATTCGGTTCGGGCATCTCGTCGTACATGGGAAACAGATCCGCATGGCTGCCATTCACGTTGCTGTATGTGTTGTGCATATTCTCATAGTTGCTGTTGTGTGTCGTCGTGTAGTTGAACAGCAGCAGTTGCTGCCCGGCATCGTAGAGCAGCGGCATAAGTGTGCTGCCCGTGGTGTCGGCCAATTCGTAGCGCATCGCCTGCTCCTCCTCCTGACTCTGACCCGTGACGCTGGCCAAAAACTGATCGGTATTGATCGGCGCCGCATCGTATTCGGCGGATGCTGGCGGTGGCATAATGCCGGGTCCATCAGCTGCCTGCATTGGAAACTCTACGACTAGCTGGCCTCTGAGTGCTCTGGACTGTGCAGCATTTAAGCATTTAGTTTGCCACAACTGCGAGTCGTAGTAACATAAATTGTGTCGTTATAGTTGGGGGTCACACCTGTGCCACGTTCGTGGATGTATCCTTCGTCCTGTGGGCGCTGTGACTTTGACTTTTTGCTAAGCGCTTTTTGCCAGCCCGTTTTTCCTTCCTTCCTTCTGGCACTCACTTAATAGTATTGCCTCTATTGTTGTTGTTGTTGTTGTTTTTGCTGACACTTTAAGCTGCAAAAGAGGAAATGAAAAATGGAAGGTCTTTAGTTACACGACGTTGCCATTGTTGTTGTTGTTTTGTTTAGTTGTTGTTGTTGGGGTCTGCTGACCAACTTAGCGCTCAATTCGTATAGAACATAAAAAGTTTTTGGCCGCAAAGTTGCTTATTTGTTGCAGCAATTGAAGCAGAAACTAAGCGTGTCGAAGGTTTTTAGCAACCAGTCGACTATTAGTTATTTTGCTCCCCACTAAAATGCGACACGTAACGCAGCAAAATTTAACACATACTTATGATTCAATTTTTCAACTTTCAATGTTGAGCAATAATTGCAAAGCTCGTTCAAAGAGCTTGAGTAATTAATCAGCAACTGCGGTTTTGTTGCCACGAGCAGTGTTAATTTATATTTATATATCGAATTTGTATTTATATTCTTAAAATGAAATAAAACGGTATGTTGAATACTTTTAAATTAGCTCAAAAAAAGTTAACCATAGAGTTAAATAAGGAAAGTTTGACTTTAAAAATTAACATGGAAGTAAGAAGTAAGAAAGCTTTAGTCTGCGATACTGCTACCCAATTTGAATAAAAACAAAATAGTGCGGCATTAATTTAAGAATATACCAAATTAATATACCTAAATAAATACTAAAAACTGTTTTAGGTATATTGATATAGTGCTAAATTTAAAATATACCATAGAGGTCAAATATACCAGATTGTCAGCTGAAGCAACTATGTCTCCTAGTGTGTAGGCGCTTATTTCCATACAAAATTATTTCTTTAATAACTTCGTCAATTTTTATCTAATCGGAATCACATTTTTAGGAATCATAAAGACTGTAATTATTATTGTTAGTACCAATAATCGCGACAATAGCTTACGCTTATTATTCGATTTTATCGATTTGCGGGGGAGTAACTGGGCATGGCCAAAATTTGAAGCAAACTTTATCTGTGTACAAACATAACAAGTGTTGTCGGACAACTATCTCTTATAGTCCCTAAGATAAAGGTGTTCTTATAGATGGACGGACAGACAGACGGACAGACAAACAGATGGACAGACAGACGGACAGACGGACATCATCTCGATGGTTGACGCTGATTAAGAATATATGTATATGGGCTCGGATATGATTATACCTGTATACTTATTTTACCTATACCTATTACATACATTTCCTGGAAGCACAAAGTTATAATAGCCTTCTACCCTATGTGTAGCAGAATAAAATAATTAATCAGAATTTATAAAATGTTTAAACAAAATACTGTCTGCCTTTTCACATATTTTTAGAAACATAATATTGAAGTTAAATCTATTCTTTACACTTGGTTTACAGACTCAACTTGTTTTCGCTATTAAGTACAGAACTCTTATTCAGATTAAAGATTCATATTATAGTTATTATGAATTAAGAATTTTTCCTCTTTTTCACAGTTAGTTTACTTTACAGCTCTTTTACAGTCTTTGGACTTTCATTACATTAGCTATTCACTTAGTTTATTTTATCACTTTTTTGCTAATAAGAAATGGAAATATTTGCTTGAAATTTAAACACAATGTGATGCTAAACTTGAGAAAGGCAAAGTAAATAAACTGTAGAAAAAAGGTTCTCTCTTGACACTTTCAATAAATCCTTTTTCTGTCAGTTCTGATTGTTAAGTAAATAGATCCATTGAGTTAACAGAAAGAGTAACCAATGCTTAAGCTTTTAAATTATATAAAATAATGCGTTGTATTCTTTTGAATAAACTAAAAATGAGTTAATCGTTATAAAAATTGTCTTTTTAAATAGAGAAATTTTTAATAGAAAAATGTTGACTTTAATAATGAACATGTGGTATAATAGTTTACTAAATGAATAAATAATCGGTTCAGTATTAATTGAACATATAATAAGCAAAATATTACTTGAACTACACGTTAATGGCTTTTATATTAGACGTGCTTATAAGTGGGGAAATTCTTAGACCTCTCACCACACTTATTTTCATTTCTTTGTAAACAAACTCATTGTTATTTAGACACTTAATCAATTAACTAGCTGTAGTAGTTATTACGAGCGCCACTTAAGTGACACGGCATTGATAGTCAAGTTACCTTGTGTTGTGCCACCTTTTCAAATAGCAATCAAATTAAAGTGCCCCCAATTCGTGGCAGACAAAAACACTCCCCCAAAACACACACAATCACACATATGCCGGTTGATTAATTCCAAAGCCCACAAAAATTAGGGCTTCGGATAAATCAGCCTCAAAACACGAACGAGCGCATTATAATAAAAAGAAATACAACCGCACGCATATCGTATAATCAAATCAATAGAACAGCTGCCAACGTTCATTCTCCGTTTCTCTCTTTCTCCCTCTTCGCTCTGTCTCATTCTCACTGAGTTTTGGCATGATTTGTGGTCGCTAAAATAAAATAAAATACTCTTGTTGCCATTGCGGTTGTGTGTGAGTGTGTGTGTGTGGTTTTGCGGTTTCAAACGAGCTGTGACTCATTGCCGTGTCCAACATGACGTATGCGTGTTTTTTGCATGCAACATTTGTTATCGCAGCAAGTGCAGTAAATCGCCTTAAAACACAAAAACAGTATTTTGCACTAAACCATAACCGTAACCACAACTGCAACTAAATTGTTGTAACTGTTGTCGCGTGGCTTGGTAAATGGCAAACGATTTGTTGCGTATCCGCCATGTGGTCAGCAGGTGTCACTGAGCGTTTAACTACTGTCAAAGCAGAAGCTGGGGAGTCGCATCTGTGTCGCTTCTATGTCGCCTTGTTAAGACGATTATGGCAATTAGATGCTAGAATGGTTCTGCTGTCTCTTTCTGTGTTTGTGTGTGGCCATTGACCACTCTTCTTCTTCTGCTTCTGCTGCTCGTTGTGTTGACGATTTTGGGGTCGCAGCAATTATAACGTCAATTAGTTTTAATACTCTAGACCCTTTTTACCACTTGCTGTCCACTCCACTCGACGCACGTGCCTCTGGCCTTTCATGATTTTTATGCTTCTGACGTCGTCGACCCATGAGCTGGTGTTTGGTCAAAACCAATTCGTTTGCTATCCGCATTGCCATTGCCAACCGTGACCAAAACCCTTTTGGACTGCCAACTTTTTATTGTTTTCATTTACAGTTTCTCAACATTTTTGTTGCTCTAACATTATGACGACAGTTTTTCCATTAAGCACACACACAACTTGCCATGTCACACAAAAAGTGCTTTGAATTTTTCGTTTTTGTTACAACTAGTTGGCTACAATGCTTCTGGCATGTTAATATGCATCAACTAAAAAAAACACAGATTAGAACGTGTGTATTTTATTCCCTTGGCTTTGCAAGCTGTTTTTGTTTGATTTTCTACAAAAAATACTTTTCAATTCCGTTGGGCATGCTTCGCTTGGTAAATAAATATTTCAATTCAATTTATATTTAATTTTTAACTAAATTTTCATAGTTGTCCTAACAACTTTCGAGTTAAAACTAAATTTTTAATATGAATATATAATATACGCTGTAATTTGTTGAGCAACAATTTTTATTTATTTTCTTGTATATATGCAGAAGCTACAAAAATAACTCTTTTTGTTTGATTATCCGACAACAAAAATTGTAATTTAGTTGGGCTTGATTGTTTGTGTGGCTTTTAAAGATTGAAAAGAAATTACATTCTAATTTAATTTATAGAGTTCATTCTTAAATTGTACCTCAGAATTATTGAATTAAAATTAAATTGTTCATTCTCTTAATAAACTTAAAACTCAATTCTTGTTTTAGTTACAGTTGCTTACTCACTTGTTTTATAAATATGCTGTAGTTTGAGAGAATAATTTTATTTATTTTTGTTGAAAATATCAATGCACGCATATGTTACCATCGGTAACCAATGTTATGAGTGCATTAACATTAACATCTGCACTGCACACAATTATATAAAACTAACATTGCCATATATAGTCCTCATTAAATAGTTAAAGCATAATGAGGTTTTTTTTTAGCTTCCGCCAATATCTTTCCTGACAAACCACTTTGACCAATAATCTTCTTGCAAACAAGCAGAAGTAAAGAAAATCATACTAACGGGACTTTATCGACTTGGCAATGAGTAAACTAATTTGATTTGATTTTCAGAATACAAATTTCTGGGTTAAATCTCTTTTTGATTCTGTATATAATTTTATTGAATATTATATATTGTTGAAGCGTTAATTGGGATTGTTTATTCCATATATTTTCGTAACCTGAGGAATTCAGTTGCTCTGACTTTGCACCTTCTACACAAATATTTAATACTCGTAAATCTGTATTTATTTTCCAGCTAACATTTCATAGTTGGACAAGTAAATCTGAAAACAAGTTAATAAATCAAATGTCAAGTTTTCAATGTTAAATGCATTTTCAGTAATTTCTATGTTTATTTTACATGATATTCAATACCGAATTGCATGCAAAATACAAATTACTAGAATTTCTTCTAGGTACTTAATTAATAATCGCTTAATTGCAATTGCGTTCGGTCGCAATTAATTCCATGCTAATAGATACAAATATGTTTCCATTTAATGAGCATAAATTACGATAATTTACATCTAACACTATGTGTGCAATTCGAGATTAAAATTCCAGCAGTAAAATGCGAATTGTATCAAGTGTCCTTTAGAGTCTAGAGCGTGAGTTAATTGGAATGAAATGTGGAGATAATTAAGAGCATAACACAAATGTAAAGTTCGTTTCGTGGAACTATGTTAAGTTCATTTTGTCAACGCTGAGATTCATGGGGAATGCATTCAATACTTATACGCCCCATTGGCTGGCGCTGTATTGAATTGATGTGAGAATGGGAATGAGTGTCTTGTAAACAACATGCTGTCGTTTGGATAACAATAGTTGCAATTAATGTTTCATTTTCGAAATGACATTGAATTTAATTGTTTTGAAAGCAATTTGCATTTGAAATTCCAGCAGAAGAAACGTGTCCTGCAAAAGGTTTCCATAACATTTTCAGCTGCGCAAACTATGTGCATGTTTTGTGTGTGGACATGCTAAAGTTTTTTGCTTCTTTGCCGGCTAACGAGGCGACTGACAGTCTGCATTTCATTTCCCTTCCCCTCTGCCCTTCCCTTCGCCAATGTTTCTTCTTCACTTTTTGGTGCCTTGGTATGTGGGTGTGAGATATTTGGCATGTGCTCTTTTATATTATAAATTTGTATATATATAAGTATATTTTTGTGTCAACTGGCAAGCAGAGAGTCGCGCGTTCCTTTCACTCCAATCGACTACTAGGCGTATACTTAATATTTAAATGTGCGAACACAACTGTTGGCTAACGCCCATTAAAAGCAGCAAACCATTATCAACGCATAATTTATCACATTTTAGTTTAAAGCCGCGTAAATTAAAACGAGATAAATAAACACAAATTTCAGTAAATAAAAGTTGTTTGGCTTCCACCGCAGCAGACAAGCTGCGCTAATTCAATAATATTAATTGCTGTTAATTAAACAAAGAATGTTTGAGCATTGCGATCTAAACGGAAATGCTGTTAAGTTGAGTATGTAAATTTTATATAAAATGTTTGCAAGGAAATTAAATTTTATATTAAATTCAAATTTTCAATTTAAGTTTGATTGAAAGTCATTAAAAATTTTGTCTATCTCATTAAAGAAATACGCTTAATATTTAATTAAACAAAAGTATATTTGCAAGTTTTCAATTAATTACAAATTGAAATTAATCTGTTTCATCAATTTTTGAATACGAATGTTTGAGAGCATTACAATGAATTAATTTTCGTCCACAATAGTAAATAGAATCGTGAGTATTAATAATTTTGTGTGTAATTAAATTTGAAACTTTCTCTTTCAAGTTGGAGTCGCTTTGATTTGAAGTGCTTTGCATTAATGGCAACTTTAAGTTTTATGGAACCAAAACTTTTCAATTTGTTTTCCCTTTAAAATGAAAGAGACAACGCCTCTGTTTGTGAGGCCAATTTGTGTGTGTTTTGCTTTTGCTTTTCTCAGGCATTAAACAAAAGTATATTTGCAAGTTTTCAATTAATTACAAATTGAAATTAATCTGTTTCATCAATTTTTGAATACGAAAGTTTGAGAGCATTACAATGAATTAATTTTCGTCCACAATAGTAAATAGAATCGTGAGTATTTTATTAATTTTGTGTGTAATTAAATTTGAAACTTTCTCTTTCAAGTTGGAGTCGCTTTGATTTGAAGTGCTTTGCATTAATGGCAACTTTAAGTTTTATGGAACCAAAACTTTTCAATTTGTTTTCCCTTTAAAATGAAAGAGACAACGCCTCTGTTTGTGAGGCCAATTTGTGTGTGTTTTGCTTTGGCTTTTCTCAGGCATTTTTTCGAAATTTATTTAATTAAAAGCTTAAGTATATTAATTTATGCGACTGTAAATGATGTGGTGCCCAGCTAAGTTAATTCCCATTGTGTGTGTTTTGGTGTATGTGTGTGTGTGTGTGTGTATTTGTCCCCATATGCGACACAAAGTTATCAGCGATTTTGGAGGCATTGTTGTCGGCGGCTGCTGAGATGAGTTGAGTCGAGTCGAGTCGGGTCGAGTAATTTATGGATGCATGTGCTGTTGTTGTTGGGGGGTATATAGAATTTATAGCATGCGACAAGAGAACATTTAAATTGAAATAAAATATATTCTATACGATGAGATATGCTCAACTGAGTGTGAGTACGATTCTTGAGTATCTGCGTCTGCCATGAAAAACGCGGCGATATTATAATTATTATATATTTCAGCGTTTTGCTTATGAAAACATGCTCAAGCATGAGAAAGACAGAGTGAGAGAGAGACTAAACAACTCTTGCGATTTATTTTTAGTTGACAGTTTCAAGGCTTTTGCTTTTGCTCAGCGAAAGCAAAGCAAACACGAAACATGAAATATTTTGAAAGAAATGTTGTTGAACAAATTCGCAAGCAGCATAGGCCATAAACTCATCGCACTCTCAAGTTGGTTCTTCCATTTACATATTTTATTTTCTTTCTTTCTTTTTTTTTTTTGGCTATTTTAATGAGCGCAATGCAATGCGCGCTTGGAATGCATAAGGATCACAAAGGATAATTGTGGAAATTCGCGCAATTTGATTGCTCAATGAGCACGCAGGTGCCCTTCACGCATGTCCTCTCCATAAAGCTGCTGATTTATGCTCGAGTACGTCTATTATCCCATCCATGTGCTTGCTGCTTTCCTCATCCTTCCATCCTTAACAGACAGTCAGACATTCGTGCATAACTACGAGAGTATTTGTCTGCTAATGTGTTTTGTGTGCCCCATTATAGACGACGCAGTTGTTTTTCAAATGCTACGGCTGCCTTTTATGTAAATGACTACTGCTTTTGCTGCAGTGTGATATGCGGCGTACCATGCAGCGTATACTTAATAATCTCGACATTAAGTGGCAGCACTCACAAAGCCACAATTTGCAATGCATCACTTAGCCCCAAGGCCTCGCTTGTTAAGCTTAAGCTTAGAGCAGCCTTTCGACCTAAGCTCTGCATTCAAATTCCAATTTAAATGCTTCCAAAAAATATATTTTCAATGTTTCTAAACCAGGATAAGTGAGTGTGAATTGCACGCAAATGTGGTATTAAAATTTATTTGTCAATTCAAACAAAAACAATTTTTGCAGCACTAAATACTCTAAAGTATCAGATGTCAGTTTTATTTACTTAAGAGAGGATTGAGTGTGGCATCTGTAAATAAATTTTATTCACATTTGATTGCAGTTTTCTTAGAATAAAATATTATCAGCCTATAATAAATTTGTTTTGCTTTAAACTGAATTGATTCTTAATATTTAATCAAAACAAATAAATCACTGTTTTGCTTTAAATTTCATTCCTTTTCAATAATTAATGAAATCAAATAAATCACTTTATATTTTCTAATTGGCAATATCATAAAAATAAGTGCTGGATATTAAATCGCATTAAAAGTAAATAATAAATAATAGCTGAACATTTTCTCATCTGCATTTGCTTAAATGTTTACATGATTTCAGTTGAATGCGCCTCAGGCTATTTACCTTTCCTTTACATATTTTAAATAACAAGCCGCGTGTTGTTTTTCATATTTCCTTTTTTTATTATGACTCATACTTGCAATAGACAAAAGATGAATGCAAAAAAAAAAAAACAAAATTAAAGCAAATCACTCAAAGTGAATGAGAGGAGATTCTTGTTTTGCAAAGAAATTTAATTATATTTGTGGTGCGTGTTGAGTTTAAATGGTTTTTAGCTTTGTACCTTGATTCGATTTAGAATTCAAGGCATAAGGATAAACACATTGCGTATGCAAATGCTTATTGGCAATGATAATCTCAAGAACTTTCATTTTGGCATTCAACAACATCGTAAAAAGTCACTTGACATTTTTCTCTGTGTTGTGTTGTGTTGTTCAAAGAAACATTTTTATGTCGTTCCTCATAAATTGTGAAGACAAAAAAAATACACGACATTCGAATACGCTTTTGCAGAAGTTTTAAAGTGATCTGATTTTTGGAAATTATGGCTACAGGGTATTTGGATTTGTGTATAGCATAAACATGTTCCACGTTTTTTTTAATAGGCTTATTACGATTTTATTCAGTTACCTTGGGGGAAAATTTAATTTACAACGTGTACAACTGTCTCCTTATCTCAGAATCTCTGACGTTCTTCGTGTATTCCGAGTATGCATTCCAATGGGGGGCTGCAGCTCATTTGTTGCCGTGATTACTCCCAGGCGCCTTTGCGTTGAGTCATTTGCATATTTCATACAAGAAAAATGTCAACCATCAATGCCGAGGGATGCCATCACTTAAGGCTAATTACCAGCCATATATGGCGCGATTAAACACACGCACACTGAACAGTGACACCTTTTTTCTCACTTTGTATACGAGTATGATATTTTTTATATTCTTTAACTTGGAATTTCGAATTTCACGTTGACAGAGCTAATTTGTTGTTTTCTTTTCTTTTCTTATGCTCGCACTCTCTTGTTATTAACACAAACGAATAAACGTATATTTTATTTATTTATAAATTGATGTGCTGCTTCTCTTTAGAATTTCCATCTGTTTTTAATTTGCTATCGATTGTGGTATTATTGCACTTTCTTTCCACTTTCCACTTTTCTTGTTTATGCTGCTTTTGGTAAACAAACTTTTCGATAATTAAATTGAGTACTTTGATTTTATTATCATGCACTATATTTTGCATTTGTCTTGATAAACACAAGCAAATATCGCACTCTTTCTCTCTCTTTCGATTTCTCGCACACACTTTTCTTGGCTCTCGCTCTCTCACTTTAATTGGCTCGATATTGCCATCTTGCTTGCGGCTTGGCAAGTGATATTATTATGTATATTTTTAAACACACCGCGTCATACACAAACAACACTTCGGTTCGGCTCTCCGTTTAGATGTTTTCTGCTCAATGCCCTGAGGCAGGTCCACGTTGCGCACGACCACGTTGAACGCTGACAGCCAACTGCGCCGCCAAACGAATTCAGTCAGCTTTTCCCGGCTGCCGCCAATTGAATTGTTCAATTGCATTACGCATGCGCCATGTTGCCAGGCTCGCGGTGTTCGTTCGTTCGTTTTGTGCTGTTCGGCCAGCTGTTTGAATTTCATTCATAAAAACCATTTGGCGCCAGTTACTACACTCGCTGTGTTGTCGGTGTTGAAAGTGTTGTTGCAACATTGTTGCCCAGCCACATCCAAAGTGAAAGTGGCAAGTTGCGGTTGCATGTGCATATGCCTAGTAATTGCCCACTGGGCAATCATCTTTAATGTTTCAAATGAATATTAAATGTGTGCGCTATATGAGAGAATTTTACTTGCATTTCCACACTTTTTACTGCGAGAACTTTGCACATTTTCCCTGCTCGGAAATGCAAAGTCAACGACACTGATGGCAAAACTGAAATTGACTTTTGCTCTGCGCGTCAGACTAGGTAATTATTTTAATGCTTTCTGGGCACTTTCTTTTTGTTTATGAACGCTTTTCTAGGAAATTGTTTTAATTTCTATTTATCATTTTATGTTCGGGCACTGAAAGCTAAAGCTTATAAATTATTGTTCTTGTCAATAACAGATGAGGTAGGGTAGGATGAAACTTTGTGCTTCCAGTAAATATATGAAACAGACAGAATGATTTAATTAAACCCTATGAAGTATATATATTCTTGATCATTCTGTCCGTGTGCATGTCTGTCTATCCTAACGAATATCTAGATCTTATAATATATATTATAAGCTTCTAATTTTTGCACGCAGTTCAACTTTGTTTTACATTTTTGCAACGTTTAAGTTGACACTTTGCCATATGTTATACTCTATATTTGAACGTAATAAAGTTTCCGGTAATAGTATATCGATATACCAAATATAGTTTTTGGTATATTTTTGTAATATTTCGGAACATTTGTATACTTTTAGATAAAGTAGCACACACGTTCGCTTTTCTCTAAAGTGGCTAGCAAGTATATCACAATCGATCTCACTCCACTGTGGTTTTCTTACTTGTTTTAATGTGCAATTTCTAACTATAGCTATTATATACTCTCAATGGAATTATTTATTATTAAACTAATATTTATCTTTAATTCCACATCATAAATAATCCTAAATCTATATATATGCATCTAAATATTTTAAGTAAACTTTGCTATTGGTTTATTGGCTTTTCGATATGTTTTTGTCAGTTTCCTGCAAACTGTCAATATGCAAAATGTGAACTTCTAAAACTTGCATACATATCTTTTGGAAATTTTCCAGCTAAGTTTCACTCTTCCCCTTTGTGCTATAATAAATTCAGTTGAGCCAGCGTCAAAGTCAAATATGTTGCCACCTTTTTTGGGGGCAAGAAGCAGCTGTCGAAGCCAAAAAGAGAAAAGCCTAAACTCCTTTGGCGTCAGCAGGAGCTAAGCCCAATATATATATGCTGAAATTCAATTGAAGCTGCTTTTGACGCATTTGATTATTAATTCTTGCCTTCATCGTTTTCTTTTACTTCATTCTCTTTTGATTTCGCTTGGGTTTTCCGCACACGCTTCGCGTGAAAAGCCATAGTAAAGAAATGCCGCAAAAAAAAAGTGAGATGAAAAAGCGTGAATGTTAAAAGTTCAGGCTGACGACAAAAGCTGGTCACAGCAGCGGATTTTGCGCTTTATACTCTGTAAAAGAAAAGAAGACCGTGCATATTTATTGTATTTGCAGCGTATTTGGTAGTCGAGCGAACCTTTTGGCATTGCTCCCACTTATTTTTGTTGTCATTATGCGGTATTTTCTTGCAAGAAAATGGGGGAAAAATAGCTAAGCAAGAACTATATATGTTTTAAATATACGAGTCTATGTTTTTATTATTTGTTGGATACGCGTGCGGGACCAAGTGGCGCCTCTTTGGCTGAGCTGTCAGGCATCTTGGTTCTGCATGGTTTTATGTTTAGCTGAAACAACAAACTTGAAGTGCTTTTTGTTGCTTAGCCTCTACTCTTTGTTCGATGGGGTTTACGAGCACATCTCACATACGAGTGGAATAACAATATCGGGATTGTTGCACGATGACGAAGTGCGCAGCGTATACGAAATACTATTTTTATATAGTCAAGTCATTGCCAGCTGACATTGCTTCAGACTAATTTCATTAAAGTTGCCCAATTTTTTGTTGGTATTAGAAAGCTGAGGGGAATTTCGAGTTGGTTTAGTCGACGGGGTATCAATAAAACAGTATCATCGCAGGACCAATCGAGGAGTGACAATTACATAGCTCTGTCAGGGAGTCAGGCCACCCATTGGTTTGGGGATTTATTGGCAACTGACCGCAGACCGAAAACTTAATACGCATTCAGTGGCTGGGAGATTTACGCTCGACTCTTTCGGCGTGCCACGACTGATAAACTAAACTATTCTAACATTCCCCTCTCAACTCTCTCTCTCTCTGTGGCAGCTGCCAACTGCCAGCTGTTTGTCCTCGTCCAACAAAAAGTAGTAAAGTGAACATGAAAATTGACTTAAAACCAAATGCAGACGACGCGATGGCTGAGTGAAAGCGTCTCTGCTGCATCTGCAGCATGCAAGTCGCGACAGTTTACTGAAGCTATCATTTATTTTTTCCTGTTTCCCCCTATTTACCAAAATCTGCTGAAAAAGCAATTGTGCTTTTGGCCCAGAGATGTGCGCGATGCCAAGTCCGTGTATTTTTAGGACAAGCCAAGAGTCGAGAGGAGCTGCAATGGCAGCAGAAATTACAATCTAAGGACAATGCGAGTTATGCATGTGGCTGACAAGTGTCATAACAATATGAGAGCCAAGATGGATGAAATTTGAATCGGTTTAGATATGAATGCACGTTGAGAAATGTGGAATACATTTTATTTTAAAATTTAAAAAAAAAATGTTAAAATTTATGAAAATAATGTTTAAAACTTATTTCAGTGACATATTTCTGAAACAAAAAACAATAAATTTAAAAGATTTCCAAAACTATAAGAAATAGAGATATAATTGTTCGATGGACTTATTATATCGAATTTTGGTACACAAAATAATAACTACAGTTTTTAAAACTCCTGAAAATTTGGTTGCGATCTGATAAAAAAACGAGTTTTTTATGAAATACTTTTGTATTGGGAAAACGCTTACTTTCTACGGGTCTTCGGTTGCTTTTAATGATAATATATTTTGTAATATATAGTATACTTTGAATCTCTAATTATAAAATATTACTGCAATATTTTGATTTTATTCAAAATCTTACAGCTTTCATACTTGTTTTTAAATATTTTTGAATTTATGTAGTCGTTGCCAAGCTTTTCAAATTTGATTACAAAAATAATTAAAACGTTATAATTTCACAATTTCTATTTTAAATATATAAACGTATGTATTTGATGCTATTTTGTAGAATTTTGTAGAATCATATTACTATACAATATAACAAGTGTTTGACTTGATGTTGATGAAAATAATGTCGAAAATTGATTTAAATTAATATGTATTTCTGAAATCAAAAATAATACTTTTAAGATATTGTTAAATTATCAAACTCTAGACAATATATGTGAATAATAATTAAAATTTAACTATTTGCCATTTAATTTGTCAAATTGCTTAAAAGTATAATTAAAATTAAATTTTGAGTTAATTTATGTAAGTGTAATGAAAATCTTGATAATTCCTTTCTTAAATAAATGTTTCAATTTATGTTGCTATTATTTCATCTACTCAAATTGATGAGCTCTTTATTTCTGTAACAAATTATTGAATTATGTTTCTTCATTTTGCTCAGTGCACACGTGTGTCGGAGTTACACATCGTTGCTGACACGTAATTCAAAAATTGATTAATCGCAGCAGGTGAAATACGCAAACGAACTCAATTTATTAGAGCTTGAAAGACAATGGCAAAACTGAGATGAAAGTAATATTTCATTGCATTGTATTACTATTTGGAGATTAAGAACCTAAATCAACTAAACTGAACAGAACTTAACAATAATGTAGCAAGTGGAGAATGATGGAACTGTTGAAATTATAGTTTACAGAGCCTTTCAGTTCCGGCCGAGCTGTCTGGGCGATTGTTGTGCGATTTGCAAATGCTCCATCATTGTTGTCGTCGTCGGTGACCTTTCCACTTGGCCAAGTTGTGTGTCTAGGGAACATTTGAAATAACCATTCATAGCACTAGTTATAAAAAGAAGTAGAAGAAGAAGAAGAGAGCTTGGCATGTGTAGAACAACTTTAGTTGGGGGACAATTGAGAACCATAAAGAATAACAGAATCTCTCATAAGTAACGTTCTATGTGATAAATCGTGGGAGTCATGTCTGCAGATAATGGCCAGATGTGAATGGAGTCTACGTCATTTGGCATTGGCGTCTGTAAACTTTTGGCTCGCTCTTTTATGAGTATGAGTAGTTGTTGTTGTTGTTGGCGTTGTTGTGCCACATTTCTAGCCATTAACACAAATATGCACAAATGGCTAAATGGATAAATATAAATAACCATCTCTAAATACAAATATAATTTTTATGTTTATTGCTTCGATGTGCAAATGCTGAAAATTCTAATGAGCCAGATCCAAAAACAATCATCGCCTTCGTCTTCGCCTTCGCCTTGACCCAGCTCCAACTACTTAATGTCCATTCCATTGTCACATTCATGTGGCTTGCTTATCTGTGTTGTGTTTTATGAGGTTGATGCGTTGCGCTTTGTTTCAGCCATTGTTCGACCTTTTGTGGAGCTAATCAAAAACAGCTTATCACCTTGTTGTTGGCAAATCCTTTGAGACGGTAACCTAACAACAACTGAGCACTCGCTTTCGCTCTCTCTCTCTCTCTCTCTCTGACAGCCGCTCGAAAAACAGCGCCGGAAACGGAAGCGCGCATTGTGTGCACCGTGTGCTCAGTTTACTTACTTTGACGAGCGACACCAAAGTGTGCTTCGTTGGTTCGTTGGTTCGTTGGCTGACTTGCCCATAAATCAGCCAACACTTTTGACGGCAACTTAAGCCAGGCAACTGCCCTGGCTATGATTACTCGACTTACTCGCTCCACGTTGCATTTCGCGTCTTGGCCAATATTAAAGGCGAACGAAATTGTTATGAATTATGTACGGGAAATTTGTTAAACACAACGAGGAAAATAACTTCTTTGCACTCGCGTTATTGATAAGCTTCAACTATGTAGTAAACAGTCTAAATGGATGGTGATTATAATAAACAAGCTTTGCGCTAAAGTTTGTTGTTTTCATGCATAAAAATAGTTTGCTTCAGTTCTTTGAAGTAAGCGGATGTTATTGCGAATGCATTGTCTTACTTTTAGTTAAAAATAACTACAGAAAGCTTTTTGGATTTAAATTCAACATAATGCTCTATAATTAGTTTTAAGAAATTGGTTTCTTTATAGCTAGTCGATATTCAAAGCTATATGAATTTGATCTTATATTATTTTTACAAGGCTGATGATGTTATACAAATAAATATTCTTAAAGCTATATCCATTTGTTTTATTATTGTTTTTCCATACTGCATTTTAATTATTTTATTTTCGTTTCATTCAAAGTACAAAGCCTAATGTAATAAATCGAACCACATTTTTTTAAATCTTTTGGAATTTGATTTTATATGTTTTTTTTTCATTATGTTTCATAATTAGTTGCCAAAGAATGAACACTTTGACAATGTGTTGACTTTTTGGAAATAACCACATTGTTATTTGCGTCCTTTTTTTATTATAAAACCCAACCATAAATATATGGTTGTATTTATGCACAAATATTATACAATAGTTTTTCAATCCATTTGACATTTTCATTAAATTTGCTCTATGAAATTCAAAGCGACATAAATATACACTAAATATTTTATATATTCAACTGTTCAATTACTTTCTATTGTTAAATTTTTAAAGAACTTTGAATAGTTAAAGAAGAAATTGTCGTAAAACGTTTTGTTGTCGACTGTAACCAATTTAACCCCATTAAGAGTGTTTACTAACATTTATGTCAACATCTCTTTCATTGCCTAAACAACTTTCGAAAATTTGTCTAGTATTTGGTAAACTGCATTTTTGGCCCATAAATAATAAATGGCCTTTGGTCGACGACAAGCACAAGTGAATAGTAAATAAGCCCAACTCACAGCTAAATCTAGGGAGGGAATCAATAATTTATATGCATGTTCCGGGCCATATGTTTGTGAATTTATAAGCTAAAATATGCACGAAAAATAAATAAAGTTTTTCGTTGAACTCTCTACGCTGTGCAATGGCAAAAAGCACAAGTCAAAAAGTTAAACACAGACAGAGCAAACCAGGTTCTAGACCAAATGGCATATGTTTTTGCTGTTCCATTTTTATTGTTGTTTACCTTTGTGTGTGTGTGTGTGAGTGTGTGTGAGCATAACTGCTCTAGTAGAGCTGTGATTTAGTCGCCTCGCCAGGGGATCAATGGAAGCCATCAGAGAACACACACACATACACAGAGACGCCACAAAAAGGCGGAGGACAACAATTTTCGAGCTGAGCAATCAGCGTCTGCAGTATTTCAGCACCTACATAGCAAGCGAGGGAGATAGCATACATTAGAAAGAGAGAGTGAGACATTGTCGAGTGGGCCTTGACTGTGCATTTGGCCATCACCTAGAAGTTGGCTGGCGAAAAATGCTAAGCGGAAGTTGAGCCCAACGATCCGTGTCCTGGCATTTGCATAAAAAATTCCACTGCCAAGACGGAAACATGTTTATACTCAATAGAAATAGGAATAGGAATTTCTACCCACATACCTATCATAATTATGTGACTGCCAAATCGAAGAGGAACTCCCTGCAATTATCTAAACACGTCTCCTATATATAGTATAGACATCCCGAATGACTTGCCTGCTGTCAGTCAACTGTAATGATGCTCGCATTTTAAAGCCAAGCACAGAGAGAAAAAATATAGATTGAAAAAATTTTGATTTAAGATTTTGCCTTCTTGGCTTAAGATTCTTCCATTCTTGAAACAAGATTATAAAATTGAATTGAGATTGTTTCATCTTTCTATTCGAGTCATAATCAATCTTATATCAAGTATATCCAATCTATAAATAATCTACAATGTTTCATCTTTTCATTTCTCCCTTCTTGCAACAAGATTATTATCTTGAATTATCTTGAATTTCAAGGTTGAGCAATCTAGATTTTTTGTTGATTTTTGATCTTGATCTTAGGTATAAACCTTCTTGGTTAAATTTTGATATACAAATATTATTGATTCAAAATTGTACTCTTGATTTTAGCACATTTTTTTCTGTGTACGTACGTAGGTGCCAAAGAGCACACACACATATATAATAAGAGCAGACAATACCCAAATTCGCAGTACGCATTACACGTAAATTATGCATGCTACATGTTGAATTGGGCGTACACAATGTCTGTCTGTCTGTCTTCTGTTTTTTGTGCCCTCTTCTGTCTGCGACGAGCCGAGTTAAATTTACCTCCATAAATGTGAAAGCAATCGCGTGGGCCACAAAAATTACCATGGCTAGAAGAGGGACGAGAAGGGAGTAGAGGGGAGGCACTCTTGGGGTGGCCAGATTCTGAGCAGCATGTCGTAAAATCAAATCAACGGTACATTAGTCGCGCAGGCACGCCCAACAGTCGCAGCGGGGCGCACAGTGGATCCAAACAACTCAAAACATTAAATTAAACAGGTGCCACTTGAATTTCGGTGGGAATATATCACGGGGTATATAATTTAAAAGCGTAAGAAAAGTTAAAAGAAAGAAAACAAAGATGTAACCTTTAGCCTTAAACCTTTTTTATTCAATTAAAATAATTATGTTACTAAAAGAGTTGTTGTGAATATTAAATGAGTTGAGAGCGTTGAGCGTAGCTGCATTGTTAATGACATAAGAACAATTGCTGAGAAAAGAAAAGTTCAGGTCATTTTTCTATATTTTAAAATTTAAAGAAAAAGTGCAAAAACATGCCAACAACAAAATTTAATAGTTTAAAACCCTCACAGCTTAGCTTAGCTTTGGAATTATAGTATATTAAATGTAATTCCTTTAATATTAATAATTTGTGTAGGTTTCTAATAAGCAGACAGCTGCTTTAGTTTGCTGAACGTCACTATTACTATTTTTATATTTACATGTATGGTATTTACTTCTTTCTAGCAATGTATTAAATTAATACATTGAAAAAAGATCTAGAATTAAGATATTTGTTTTAGTACTAAGAACTTTGGTCTAAAAAGTTCGTCAAGAACATGTAAATCTTAATGTTAGAAAACATTCCTTGACTTCAAGAACATTTAATATAAGATGCAATTTCTTATTAACAAGAGGAAAAAAATCTTAAAATTGTGGGACCAAAAACCTTATTATAGGATCAAAAAATATTACTTCATTTTTTTTCCTTCTACTGGTGATTCATTTTATCTTACGAATTTATAATTAAATTAGCGCATTTAGTTTTATGTTAATCACTCTTCTTACGAAATATTTAACCTCCACCTCAATTATCATATTGAATAGTGATTTAAGATTTTTTGTGTAGATTAATACATTTTTGATATAACATAATTGTAGATATAATACATTTTGTCATTGGTTGTATACTTAAAAATAAGGCTCTTTATTTCTCTGCCATTGAAATTCTTGCGCAAATCATTTAAGATCTAATTTCGCATCTTCCCTTTCTGACCACTGTGCGCAATGCATGAACAACAGGCCTAATGACTTACGAGCTGATGACGACATATATAGTACTACACCCCGTATGGTAAATATGAGGTACGCATAACATACAAGAAGTAATTTGGCAACTGTGTGACATGGTGTGTTACTTTGAAGTCGTCTGTCGACTGTCGCTTGTCTTGGCGTGTTGGCAGCTCAGGCTCAAGCTAAAGCTCAAGCTGAGACTCCAGCTGCTTCCGCCACACGTATTAGACACAGACTCAAGATGTTGGGTTGAAAGTTATTTATTAGCATAGGAATATATATTGCCAGCAGAATGTGATATCCTTTTTTGGTTTGTCACTCTGACAGCCAGGTGTTTGCACTGGCATATGGAGAGACGGTGTCTGATGCTGTTCTCTTGGAGAGCTCTCAAGAGCTGTCAAGACGACAAGCGAAAGCCTCTTGTGCTGCACGCGCTCTTCAAGCAACCGAAATTGTTAATTGAATTAACTGTAAAAGGCTTAGGATGAGGGCGAGAGCACGTGCCACTTCACTGTGAGTGTGATTTCACATCATGACATGGGTCAGCGAAGCTCATTCTCTTCAGATGCGACCTCAGGTGGCTTCGTTGTTGTCGCGCAACTCCGGATGCTCCACAGGTCGCAGGCTCTCAATCTTGTCCGCAATCTCGGCGCTCAGCTCCGCAAAGGGACGCAGCAGGCGCACGTGCTTGGCATCGTCGCGACCCTGGAACAAAGTCTCGCCATCAAAGTCAACGTACTTGTGCCTGCGCGCACACAGCAAAGTGCCCAACAGCTTGTCGGAGATGTGATTGTAGAGCTGCAAGAGAGAGAGTGGGTTAAACTGAAGAAAGAAAGAAATATTTGGCTAGGGATTGAGATGCACCTCGAAGAGCTCCCCGAACTTCAGACTAATCTCCGAACTCTCCTTTGCTTCACATTTCTCGTTGATTAGCTGGCAGAGTTGTAGAATTTCCTGGAGTGAAATCATCTGAGCCTGCAGCGCACGTTGCTGAGATAGACTACCCGGAGGCGCAGTGCCATATTGATCCTTAAGGAAGCTACGCTTCGGCATGTCCTTCACACTGCAGTGCGAAAAAGGATTGATGCTCTGCCACTGCTGATGCTGCTTCACATGCTCGTTGAACAGCATTATACGAGAGAGCACAGTGTTGTCCTGCGAATGCGACAGCATAATGATAAACTGGATACTGATAACCGATGACCTACCTCGTTGTTTGTTTGCTCCGTCATATTCAGTTGACTGGGAATTTTATTACCTCATTGCAGAGACCGGAATTTATGTGTGTTGTCTAAACTGAAAAGCCTGCTATCTCGCGCCGTTTGCGCAACTGTTTTGGGCAAACAAATCAAAGTGTTATCAGCGCCAAAACAGAGAGTTGACAGCAGGTCAGCAAGCGTTAAGCTGCCATTCGATAAAGTTTTGGCAATAGAAAGGTCAAAAGGTTGTCTCTCGCACAGCGCAGCGCAACGCATTTCAATTAATCAGTCATGCCTTAAAAACTTAAAGCCCATTGGACATGAACATGGAACTAAGAACATGGCTATGGCTATGGCTATGGCCATGGATATGGGAAATGCGGCGGAAACAGGCAGCAAACTAGCGCCATAAATTGTGACCCAGAATGGCGCGCAAACAGGCGGAAGTATTTGAGCTTACTGCGAAAGTAAAGCAGGAAATACAATACAAATTTCTACCCACAGAGCTCAACCCAACCACAGAGCCCAAGCACAGCGAACCCAGAGAATTAATGAAACAAAACGGCACAAGAAGAAAAACCAAACCAGAAAAATGAAAGAACAACAGCAGCAGCAACTGACAAAAAAATATATATAAAAGTAGAAAGGGAATGTTAACGTTGTTAAGGTTGCCGCAACTTAAATACACTTACATGTTCAAGATTTACGAAAAAGCCAACAACAACAAAAAAAAAAAAAAGTGAGAGAATGTGGAAAATGTCATCATTAGCGTAACTAAGCAACAAGATTAAGTGTGCGTGTCAGAGATTAGCTTAAGCTGTTGTGGATGCTGTTCAAATGGGCACAACTTGATGGCTTATAAATAGCATCTGTATCGACAATGCCTGATACTTGCAGACAACAATAAGCTGTTTAAATAGATGCGAATATAGTTATCGAAAGTGACACACTTAAGTGCATGAAAATAAATACAAAATTGACTGAAAAGTAAATGAAGTGTTAAGTTTAACTATCAAAATATGTACTATAAATACAATTAGGAATTTAAAATAATCAAAGAATTGCTTAAAAATAACAGTTAAAATGTTTTAATTCTTTATTTATATATGTACATATATCGATATAGTACTACATTTTAAATATACCTGATTTTCGTCCACAGCATTTTAAAGTATACCAAATTAATATACAGCAAAATAGTAAGAATATACCAAAAGATGCAATGATCAACTACTGCATTCATAGAGTACAAAATATACCAGATTGTTATCCAAAGCAACAAGACCCATAATAAGTAAGCCAAACAAAAGAATTTCTTAAATAACATTTACAATTTAAATCTTATGTTTTAATATTCTTTTCTTGTCTGACATAAAATATATCTTGAATAAATAATACAAAATAATATTCTTTTTTTCTCAAAATTTATTAAACAAATTGAAAATATTATTAAAATTGAAAATGTCTTATATTTTGCTTTAAATGTTTGAAAAGTAATCAATAATGCGCTTGCCTTCAATTTTCTCATTTGAGTCACATTATTTAAAATTTCATTAAGTAAATTGAAAATGTGTTTAAAGATGGAAATTCCCCTTTGACATTTGAATGTCTAGAATACCCTCAACTATCCATAACCACAGCCACCTCAGTGCGCGTCAATAAATTGCTAGCCATGTTTTCCGCTTCCATTTCCGCTTGCGAAAGCAAAATGGCGGCTGCCGAGCACTAAAGTATGCAACAGCTGGCGCTTGGCTCGTAAAGCATATCATTTGTCAACCCGTCTACTGTCTGTCAAGAAGCGTGTTATGCTGACTACACACAAAACACTGGGGTTTGTTTGGCAGCAAATATTATGACTGGCGAATCAATGAAGTGAACTTTCGTTATACAGAATTTGGCATTCATTTATGGCAAATCCCCCCATCAAATAACTGGCTATTACACACAACAAACTCTCAGCTGGCTAAAATAGTTAATACACTCTGGGTGAAAGGGCAACGGAATTGCAAAGCGTTGGAGGACAGACACAGAGAGAGAGAAAGAGAGTTGGCGGATTTGGCGGGACAGCCAGATAAATAGAGGGAAATGGCGCCACTTCCGCTAAGCAATAAACATTAATGTGCAATTAAAGCTGGTGTCTGGCTACGTCGCAACCGAAGTTAGGGTAAGTACGAGACTCAGCTGAGGAGGGATTGAAGTTGGTGAGGATTCTTTGTGGTTGGGGTGTCTGTATTTGATTTCCAGCACTTGCGAGTGATTAACGCTTGGCGCCCGTGTATTAGCTTTTGGGTTATTTACGGCCAACAATCTTCGATTCGCCATGGCAGTCATAAGCAGCATTGGACTTTTGTTTGATGTTTGTTGTGGAACGAGAAAAAGGCGTTGTGCTCATTAATCGAGCTGAAATTGTGTGCACAAGGGGGTCGCCATGACATTGTTTGCTCAACTTGAACATTTTAAATACAAATTTAAAGCAAACAGTTTGCAGTTGATGCACACTGCAGTACGTAACGTATACGTACAGTTGGTTGGCCATAAGAGCTTTAATAAGTGGCAAGCATTAAATATTTAAAAGCACAAAAAGAGCAAGCAACGAGAGCTAAGCTGCTGAGAAAACAACTGCCGAAGATGCTTGACAGCTGGCAGTTAAGCCTGTCTACCAAGTGGATCTGCTTGCAAGCTTGTTTGCTTCTTCTAACAAGACTCTGTGTTGCAGTTGCATCTTCCTGCCTGGGACAGCTGTAAGGAAGTGCTCTGTAAATGACAAACTTGCAGCTGGAGTCGTGTATCAGGGCTTAGAGCTTGTTCGCATATCTCTTAAATTTATTGCATGTTTGCATAAAATCTGCTGCTGCATAATTCAATTTGGAAAAACGAACAAGGGTTTTCGCCTTTGGGCTTTGCCGCCTCTTAATGTGAGTGTCGCAGACGAATGATTTTTATGTGCGCTTGGCAATCGAGGCACGTGCCACAATAAATATTCCACTTGTTTTCTGTTTTTTTCCAGTCATATTTTGGATTGAAATTGCGCTTCACATTCATATTTCTGTGACTGTGGCTAACACCTGCTTTTGCCTAGACTCGTTTCTAACTTTAAGCCCCTTTCGCTAGACAATGGCAATTTTAAACTTTGACGAAAATTGATTTAAATGAGTCATTAATAACAAAATGGCAACTTTCAGCTGGCAACAGATTTATTGTTTGTCTACTTTCGACGTCAAAGTTTGATAAATGATTTTAGCTCTTTGCATATTGCCACCAACAGCAACAAAGGCTAACAAAATGTTCAGCAGCTGCCAGTTGCAATTTTTTCGGCTCCATTTGGCTGCGTTCAACTGACAAGCATTTAATGTTTTGCTTAGTCTTTGCGCTGTCCACTGAGCATAAAAAATCAAATCAAGATCCCCATGACGCCGCCGAGAGACGATGACCCCGCAATCGTCAGCGAAGACTCGAATAAAAATGCTCACAGCAAAAAATTAGCTAACTCGACAGCAAACAAAGACGCAGAAAGAATAAAAAACTAGTGAGTAGTTCTTGGTTAAATACACTTTGAGAGAGTCTGCAGAATATAACAATCAAAGTGGCAGAAGTTAAGAGTTAAAATGCAAAATATACAAAATGAATTTTGCAAGATTTTTATCATATATTTATGCATACATTTTATACATTTCCCCTTACAATGAAATCTAATCAAATTTTCAAGGTTTTCATCTTTTCACTCTTGCTTCAACTATTTATAGAAAATATGTTGCTATTTTTAAATTGAACTGAAATTGAATCCATCAAGGTTTGCATACAGCTATCTCGCATATGTTTGAAGGACATTTCATCTTCAGCAAGCCAAAAAAATGCGTGTTTCCCTCCATTTTGTTATTGTTGATATACTCGGTACCCAAAGGATAGAAGGGTACTATAACTTTGTGCCACCAGGAAATGTATGAGACAGGCAGAAGGAGACATCTTTGACCCCATAAAGTATATATATTCTTGATCGGCGTCAACAGCCGAGACGATATGGCGTATATTACACATTTTGAATGGTATATTTCTAGTATTATGGTATATAATTAGTATTATAGTATATTTTGATGGTATACTAAATATAAATATATATAAATATTCTTTCTGTATATTAATAAAATTAATACCGCTCATAGTACTTTATCAATATACCAAATACATACATCCTTTGGTATATTTTTAGTATTACGGTATATTTTTACTGTATACCAAATATGCCTTTCGGTATATTTTTAGTATCTCTGCGGTATATTATTCGGTATATTTTAAAATTAATACCGCTCATAGTAGTATAGTACTATATCAATACACCAAATGTATCCTTTGGTATATTTTTCATTATTTTTCTGCATATTATTTGGTATATTATAAGAATCATTCCACTTTATTTTGCTTTTATTCATAACGGCTAGCGGGTATCTCACAGTCAAGCACACTCAACCATAGCTTTCTTAGTTGTTGTCGATACAAAATGGCGTTCGCCACACACAAAACACAAAAGTATGCAACAGAAGGCACATCAGATGTGTGTATGAAAAATGGTTGAATGTTGCCTGTCCATTGATTTGATTGACACTTTTATTGACATACAGTTACGGTTGTTAGTTTCGTTTGGCGTTGTTGTTGTTGTTGTTGTGACTGTAACTGTCAAGGGTTTTATGACCTGAGCTATGTATAAACGAACAAACGAACGAACGGGCTAAGCTTTTAAGCCAATATATTTGGCCAGCGAGCGTAAAGATTGTGGAATTTCGTTGTGTTTATTCGCATCTTTTGCTGGGCCATGCATTATTTATTATCCATAAATTGAATGTGCTTTTCGCTTTTTCGCATTTCGCTTTTTTATGATTGCTTTATGGCTTGTTCAAATTTGTGTTAACTAAATAATGATTTGATTCAGCTTAAGCTCTATAAACTTTATAATGTGTTAAATAATGAGTATATTATAATAAAAACTCGATTTATTGTTGATGACCACTTAATAATAATTGAGTGCTCTAAGTGATTATTGTTTATCTCTACAATTCATTGTTCTCTTCTATTCTTTATTTCATTTAAAGCTGTCTTAAAGCATGAAATTTAAAAGTCTGCACAACTTTTACGCATTTTTAACGCTTATCTTGGCCAGTCTAATTGCCAGCTCTAATTGTGTTGCGAGGGGAATTCAGAGCATAGAGAAGACTAATTAAATTTTGTGGCCGTCAGCGGAGAACTCTCCGCTTGTAAAGTGTCTGCAATGAAATTTCATGGCACTTTCATTTGGGGACTCTCACTTCACTTGTCCAAAGCTTTTTTCACTTATTTTTATTTTTTGCTGTATTTTGTTGTATTTTCTTTTTATGCGTGTTCGTAACAATAACCGAGTTCACTCATAAAATATGACATTTGGAGGCTTTTGTTGTTGCTTAATCTGGGGCCAAAGCATGTGGCAAGCTTGGCAGGCCGCAGCAAAACACAATCGCATGGTAATTAATCAGGCTTCATATTCACTTAATCGCGACCATGATTTTTGCACGCTATTTGCGGCTATGGAATATATATTTGTGGAATATTACTTTCGCTTTCGCTTACATTTTCATATTCATTTCGGTTTCATTATGTTGCTGCCACAGCGTGGGGCATGCACCAAATTGCCATCGCCATAGCTATAGCCTTGGTCAGCTGTGTCCGAAAATACAAAGAGCACAAAAAATAAAATGAAACCAATTTAAATATGCATAACATGAGGGGGAGGTGCAGCATTTGACGTTGTTAGTTGCGGTTCCTGGTGGCCCTTAATTACCTATTCGAAGTCCAACTGCGCCTCGCCTGCCACTGTTGTTGTCCTGACCAAGGACATCACGGCATGGAGAAACGTAAAATTTTCAATTCGTTTGCCAAATAAATGTCAAAATGCCAGCATTATGTTTATAATCATGACAACACACAGATAAATACCCAGCAGCTATAGAGGAAAGGATAAAGTATGCTGTGAGTTTCAATTGCTAGAATTCATTTTTCATTTAATCAATTCTGAATTTTGGTTGTATTTATATGTCTAAAGTACAAATTTTATGATTTGTATTTCAATTATTTATATTTCATTAAAATATTTGCAAAATTTAATAAAAACATTTAAAACTATGTTTTACGTAATTTATTGAATTATTAAGATATTAATATTCACGAGCTGATTTGAAAAGACTAATTAAACGAATTTACCAGAACGAGATTACGAATATATATTCACTAATTATTAATCCATATTTAATTAAATAATGAATTGATTTTATACCATTATTGGTTTTTTTTATTTCGTTCTACGTATTTTATTGAAATTATTATTAAATAATATCGTGACATGATTTTCTTAATTACTACAATTATATTTTCAACGGTATATTTATTTATTTATTTTGATATACTTCTTTCGTGAAAGTTTTTTTTGCAATTTATAAAATAAAGTCTTTATAAGGAATTTTTCATTGAAATATTTGTTTAATATTCATTAACGTATATATTTTTCGTTGAAGTATTGGTTTAATAATATTATTCATTTAATTTCTGTATTATAATGTTTAATGTTCATTGAGATTTATTGCAAATATAATATTTCTCCTGACAATCGTAGTTCAATCATTTATGGTTCTTTTTTTCCCAGAAGCATTTACATATGTTTGTTTTGTGAACGTATTTTTATTGGTGAATTCTTAATAGAACGTGCTGTTCATTGAAATATTTATTTATTTTATTATTATTATTTTTTTTTTATTTAATTTTTATTTTATATTTTTTCCGTTGAAGCATTGACATTCAGTTGATTTCTTTATTACAATGTTTTATATATTTCAGTGAAATATTTATTAAATATTATTGTGACATATTTTTGTTGATTTATTTTATTATTTGCCCTGACAATCGCAGCTCAATCCTTTATTGCTTCATTTTTCCTAGAAATTGTTTGTGGTCTCTTTATGTTTCCCTGTCATTTGTCATGCTATTTGTTTCATACTTTGGCAATAAACGTATAATTCCTGCGGCATTTGCGTGGTTCTATGTTGATTTATTAAAGTTTTCTCGTTCTCTATTTTGGTTTTTTCTGGCTCCCCTCTGAAGTTTATGGCCTACGCATTGGACTGAAACCTAAACCATTTTGAATAGCCGCCACAGAGAGAGAGAGAGAGAGAGAGAGAGAGAGAGCAAGCCATGTGGCACCTCATGTTGCTCTGGTTTCACGGGCAGCTTGCACATTGATTCATCGCAAATTTATGCTAATTGCAGGCACTTTTTTGTGCGTTGCTTTCGCTGTCTAAAAATACGCAAGGTTCAAGTAACTCTGTCTTCGTCTTTTACGCAGTCTCCTTGATTAGCTGCTGTGAATTTAATTTGCTTAAATTAATTACCGTTGCCTTAAAATTAAATGCGTAATCAACTTAACTGTTTCGCCAGCCATTTCCCTGTCCATCGAATTGTTTTACTGGCAGAGCTATTTTTGCTAACCGAGCTTGTTGTTGATTGGTGTTGATGTTAAACTCGGCGTATACGTAATGTCTGCTATAAACATCAATTGCAGTGTGTTTGGGGGGGTAAAAATTTAAATGTTATCGCAGGCAGTGTAAACAGAGTGCGTGTTTTTCATAGTCACACACACTTGCACATATACACACACACACATACTTATACTCGTTATAATGCCGTGCTGACAAGCGAAACAGTTGGGACAACAATACTCGATATCTAAGCTGAAATTCTGGTCACCCAACGATGACGTGTTCGTTGCTTACTTCAAAAGCCTTTGAAGGACAACAAGCTGAGGTCCTTACGCATATATAAACTATGGCTTCAGTTATTTTTGCGCGTCATTGTTCGCCCACAGACTTGCGGCTATGAAACTTTCCCTCTAAAATTGCTTTCGACTCTCTCGGTAAGTTTTAGTTCGAGTCTCAGCTGTGGCTGCAACGCAGAAAGTTGCATTGAGTGAATGACTAAATTACATTTCAACAACTGCAGCTGTAATCCATCGATGATGACTAAACGACACAAAGCTGACAGCGCGAAATCCAAAACCCGGGGACGAACTCAAAGCTAAACATGAAATGTAATTACTTGAATGAAATACAGGACACTTGACCTAGATCCTTGCAACTTTGCCCGCCCTCTTTACGCTGCTCGGTGTGGCAATTACTTTCGCACGTTTGACTAACAAAGGAAAAAGGTTCGCTCTTCTTCTTTGTGCACAATCCAGACACTCTGAAAATTATTGCATGCCTTGCAATATGCTCAGGCTACAACGTCTGGGGCAGAAAAGAGGTCAATGTATTTTTTGTTTATTTGCGACGCCTGTGAAAACATTTCCCCCCTCCCGTCTTTTGTACATGGCTGTCGCTCGTAAAATCCCTAAGCATACGAGGCCCATTTTACGGGAGAAAAGAAAACTCGGCTGCCATTTTCCGTTTGCCATTTGCCCTCAGTTCCTGTCAGACATTCAGCGCTCTAAATATAAATTTACGTTATACGTTTGTGTGTGTGTGTGTGTGTGTGGGTGTGGCATGCCTCAAGTCATCATAACTTCTGCTCTCTCAACGCAACAACTTCGCTTGCAAAGCAAACTCCCTCCTCTTGCTCTTCTTATGTGCACATTGGCATTGTCCATAAATCAAATGTCGCTTTGAAGTTGCACATTGCTTCAGTGTGTGTGTGTGTGTGTGTGTTTTTGCTGCTAAGGACTTTGCAAAGATAAATGAAACTATGTTTGTATCTCACACACAAAAACAAAACTCAGCCAGTAACGCGGAAATAAAAACCAACGAAATCAATGCTGAAGTCGGGACGAATGAGAATTACCCTCTACTCTATATTTAGAACCGACTGCAGTCTATTTTAAGATAAGCAAAGAGAAAATTTGATTGATTGACATGCTTGCTGACGGCATTTTTACCCAACTCAAACCATTAAAGTGAAGAGCGGGAAAGATTTTTTCAAGTAATGTTTGATTTTTTGCTTTAAAATACATTCAAGTATGTGCTAAAGCATAAAATGAACAAAGTATGATTGATCATTAATAAGAAATATTGTTAGCATTAGTTTTTAAAAAGATGCGTAAATATAGTTTTAAATGAAGAACTTTCTATAAATGCTTTAACTATAAATTTAACAAAATAAGATTGATTATTTTGTGAAAAAAAGTTGATTCAAGAAGAAGTAAATATAAATTTTAAGTTCAGTTTTAATATTCTATATTTTTATAAATTTTCAAATAAATGCTTTAACTAAATATTGACCAAAGTTAGATTTATTATTTTGTAAGAAAAAGTTTGTTCAATAAGTCATAAAAATAAATGGGTAAATTCAGTTTTAAATGACGAACTTTTATATGCAAAAATACATAAATACTTGAATTTTAAATTGACTAAAGTAATATTTATAATTTTTATAGTTAACTTTATTTCATAGGTCCCAAAAATTAATGCGTAATTTTGATTCTAAATGCAGCACTTTTTTATGGAAAATATATTTTATTTTCGTTTCTGTATAAATATACTTTATCAAAATGAAATGCACTCAAAAGTGAATTCAATTTATTTATACTTAATTTACTCACAAATACGCCCGCTTTTGCTCTTTCTAGGGTATTAGCAAACACTGTAACAACTTCATGCATACACAAAAACGAATCTCGTGGATATGGATATGGAAATTTGCAGAACTTGACATTTCTTGTTTCACACCATTTGCCTTGGACTCCCACTTGATAGTATTTTCTGCCTGCGTGGAATTTGAATCGAGAGAATTTTCAGTGAATTGGTAAAGTTTTTGGCGCCGTTTTCCCCGCCCCCGCCCCGTTCTCTTCTGGCTGGGCAAAGGCCAGCTGGGAATTGCTGTGGCTCCTTTTTGTGTGTTGCGTTTGCTTTAAACGTGTCACAGATCATATGCGAAATTTGTTTGTAAAATGCAAATTTAATGCATAAATTAGGCAAGCAAATGGTCTAGCGATAAGCGTAGTAACAACAACAACAACAACGATAACAACAACGACAACAAGCAAATTATAATTTGCGCTACGCTGTCCCGTTATAAGGCAATCAAAGTGGCGACCAACTGGCACATCGGCTGTAAATTGAATTAAACTTCAGTCCCCGTTCTCAGTTCTCAGCTCTCTGCTCTCAGGCTGACAAAAAGGGCGCGCATTAAGTGAATTAGAGAGTCGACCCGAAACATTCTTCGCTTCCTGCACATCACTCACATCCTTGTGGCACTTTATTCCTTTTTCCTTTTCCGCTTGCGTGCGTAGACCAACATGAAAATGAAGCATGGAGAGAACTTGGAGAGATGATAAGTCAAGCATGAGAGTGTGGGTTTCCACGAAATGATAATAAAAGTGTGCCTTGCCTCCCTTCCTCCTGCATACACAAAGCAAAACTCGAAACACGTATACGACATGTGCGACATGCACAATAGCAGAGGCTACAATGTCCATGACACACACACACACATACGAAGTTAATTGCCTTGGTCCTTTCGAGTTGCAGTCAAGTTAATCGCCAGCATGCTAAACGCTTCATAGCTTCCTTTATGCTCTTCCGCCAAAAGCCTCTTCCTCTTTACCTCGCTCGCTGTTATGGCGCAGATAAGTCATGGCCCCAGGCTCGAGAATCTCTCTTCAAGCACAAAGCGCATTGTCGCACTAACACTCACACACTCACGCAGTGTCTCGCCGTGTAGCAATCTTACAATCTGACAATGCCACATGCTAGTTCCACACATGACTGACATGTAAATTAAGATTAGACTTTCAAGAAGAAGAAGAAGCGACAGCAACAAAAAAATTGAAATTGAATATGCACAACGGCAACATGTCGCACACAACAAGTGGCCTGACAACATTTACGGACTCGACAACATTTACAGTCTTTGCAACATTTATGAACCTGGCAACATTAGCAGACTTGGCAACATTTACTGACCTGGCAACATTTCACCAACTTGTCAACATTTTGTGCAACATTGTAGTCTTCGCAACATTTGCGTCTGCAGCACTTTGTAGCTACAATTTATATTGGCAACAATTTGGCAAGCTGCCTTTGTGTTTGCTGCCAACTTGGCTAAGACATGTGTTTCTTTTGTTTATGTTTATTTGTAATTGGGTATGCAAGACTACAGAATTTGTTATTGCTTGCTTGTTATGTGAATTAAATAAATTGTAAATGATTTGAGCCTTCTGAACATGTATGCAGAATATTCAGGGTCGAGCGAAATTGAGTGTATGTTCAAGACTGTAACTTTCATCATCCATAAAATCATAATTACACAAGCAACCCCAAAATCTTCTTCTGTTTTATTTGAATTACTTCAGTCTTTATAAATTTGATACAATAAATATGATAGAGAAGAATTCCAAAAGTGAAAAAGTACAATAAATCGAAAAATAACCGCACTTTGAACGTTTTACAGAGTTCTAACAATTAAACTAATATTAGTATTTTGTTCAAAGACCATTTTTAGAAATAACTTCTTTTTTATTAATGAAAATAATTTTAAAATTCGGACTAAACAATTGCTTAGTTAATTACCAAATTTAGTCTAAATTTAGATATAAAATTCACTTACAAAGATTATCAAGATATCGCTTAGCGAACAGTCTCAAATTTCTGTCAATTTCTCATACTTCTGTTGCGAAGTGATACATCTAAGTCGAAAGAATGAAATATAACGAAGTTTTAAATCAACGAAGTTTTAAATGATAGAATACTATAATTGACTTTACTTCAAACTAATTATATTTACTCAACTATTTCCAGGCAAAACCCTTCGTCTATCAACTTGTGTTAAACCCTTTCTCACGCTTCCTCTTTGACCGCAAGTACATCAACACTAGAGGTTGGCAGCCACAAGAAAATCAAAGAGAACAACAAACCACAAATATTTCTTGTGACGAATAATACGCTCTCCTCGTATTGAAGCCAAAAACCTGAACACAAATAGTTTGCTTAGTTGTATTTTATTATTATTATTATTTTATGATGTGTCGTCTACAGCAATTTGTCGTTGTATGTTTATTTCCGTTGCGTTTCATTGAGCGTCTGCTAATTTTATAAATAATTGCTGTGTAATTATCGCATATTTTTTTGTTCATTCTGCCAAATGCAATAGAAGTCAGAAGCTGATTATTTTTTCGTTACCTGCACTTGACATTTATTCGGAGACAAAGGTGTTTGTGAGAGCTCTGTGCAAATAATCACAGCAAATTACTTTTAGTGTTTGTCTGATTCAGAAAAGTACGATTGCCTTTGTTTAGCATTCATGTTTGGAGGCTGTTTTCGTTGCTTTGGGCCATATCAATTAACTGGAATGCGCGACACAAAAACTCAGACCTAAATTGAGTTTTGGAGCGGAGTGTTAAGTGCTCGTATCAGGCACCTGTGTAACTGAATTGCTCATAAATTTAATGTTAATTGCACAGGACACCAGATGGTCCAAACACACACACACATGCGTGTGTTCCACCTTTTAAACAGCCACTTAAAGGCAAAGACACATCGTTAAAAGTTAATCGAAGCAGCGTGTGTCTCTTTAAGACGCAGCAAACTATGCTACACTTTCTCAATTGACCTTGTCTTGACTGTGGGCCAAAGGTTGTCGCTTGTTGTGTCACAGTTTCGTGTCTTGCGGTCAACTTGTTGCCCCCTTTGCAACTAAATTATGGGCGTGCGTTGTATGTTTATGTGTGGTTAATTTGCACTTGCCAATTTTGGGGGCATGCAATTAACATAATTTGCTGGAGGAGTGTCTTGCAACACACGCAGTGTCGAGTGTTGGCTTGCCACGTGCCACATGCCACATGTCCAGGCAATTAAATCCTCTGGAGAGAGGCAGCATCATAATAAGCATTTAATTAATGTGTTGCTTGCCGTTCGTTGCCTGCAACTAAATGACCTGACTGATTTCCATATTAATTGGCAATTGCTTCGAGCATTTGAAGCAAAGATTACGCATACGCCTCATGTGTCGACTTGTAAATGTTTTGCATGTGGTTTTTGCGGTTAACTTTCGCACTGTGTCTTTTATGTCTGTCGACCGCACATTTCGCAGCAGTCGTCAAGTGTTCAAATTGTTACCAAATTTGCCAAAAACACGCGCAGAGAGTGAAAATGTCAGCAACATAAATCAGACACAAAAGTTTTTCGTCGACCACAGCGACTTTAATGGCGACAGCTGCCGTCTCGACTAATGAGGCGGCGTGTAAACGCTGCAGGGCATAAAATTCCAGAATTCCAAATTAATATTCAATTATGAGCAATTGTATTGATTTTGTGTGTTTTTTGTGGTTGCTCTTCTCCTCCTCCTCCTTCTCCTTCTTCTTCTTTGTTGTTCTCTGGTATTTGCAAGTTACACATAATTAATGCTTCAAAGAGAGCAACAGCTGCAGCTGTTGCGATGTGTTGAACTTCATCAGCGAGGCAAAGCACGTCAGGCTATGAACTCTTATTATGTTCCACATGTCGTATGCGCATTATGAACTAACGAGTAACCAAGTAACTACTGCCAAACTATGCCGCCGCCTCCGCCTCCGCTTCTGTCTGCTCTGCTCTGACAGAGACCCTTCGATGTCGTTTAATGGCTGTGCTTTATATTAAAATCCGTTGTGCGACCGCACATTTATCATACACACACGCTGCCAGCAGTTCTTAACCTCCGACGACCTCGTCCTCAGTCTGAGGTTGTTGCGGCTTTTTAATGCGTTTTTAATTGTTGCCACAGCAGCGCTATTTGCCTCAGGAAGTGTCGTTTTAATGACCTTTTGCTGCCCGATTATTTCATGTTTCGTTCCTTTTTTTTAATGCCTGCCATTAAAGTTTTGACGCTGAAAAAAACGAGGCTCAAGATATATTCTTGCAGAGGAAACAAGTAAGGAGTCTACAGTCGGGTGTACTCGACTAGGAGATACCCGTCACCTCTGGTAAAGAAAATGAAAACACTTCAGTATTCAATTTAAAATATACAAAATTTATAAAAATACTAAAAATATACCAAATGATAAATTTGGTATATTGGCATAGTACTACATTCAAATTATATTGTGGGGTATAAAATATACCAGATTGTCAATCAAGGCTTTTTAAAATATACCAAATTAATGTACCACAAAACTACTAAAAATATACCAAATGTTACATTTGACATATTGATAAAGCATTATATTCATAAAAAACACGTAAAGCGCAAAATATACCGGATTGTGCGTTATTCATTAAAAAATATTCCCAATTAATCTACGGTAACATATTATACTAAAAATGCCAATACCAAAAATACTATATGGTACATTGATAAAGTATTGTACTACATTTAAAATATACCATTGAATGGAAAATATACCAGAACAAATGGTGTAGAATAAGAATGATAGTTTTATCTCTTATATCAGATCTCAGATCTAGGTGGACGGACAGATGGACGGACACGGCTATATTATCGGCTGTTGACGCTGATCAAGAATATATACTTTATAGGGCCAGAGATGCCTTTTTCTGCCTGTTACATACACTTCCTGGAGGCTCATAATACCCTTCTACCATATGGGTAGCGGGTATAAAAATAAAGTAGCGAAAGTAACAACGCAGTCAACAGTTAAGCGAGTTAATTAATTTTAACTACGCCTTCAAAGTATGTCGTCTCCTAGCTAGGGGTAGTTACCAACCCCTGCTACTGTTTTGCTCCCACTTGTTTCGTAAATTTGGTTTATGTATTTCCCGCGGCATATTTATTCCCGTTCGCCGTGGCAGTGGCAGTGGCAGCGTCACGAAAGGCAGTTGGCAACACGAAATTGGCGATAAATCAACTGATAATGTCAGCGCACATTAAACGGCATGGTTCTGTGTGTCTGGGGTTATTTGCGGCTCGGTTCGGTTTGGCCTGATAAACTTTGCATTGTGTGTTTGACGGTCGTTTTTGACATGTGGATAGCGCAAATCAGAAGCCAAGTTTGCACTTGTCACAAGTTTTTTCTGTTTTTTGGGGTTTCGGCTTTTTCCCCTAATCAGTGACGAGTTTTCCTTTTCGACTTTGGGGTTTGCATAGTAAATTGAGGTGTTTTTGGGGCCCCGGAGAAGCGGAGCATCATAAAACAAGCAAAAGGAAATTACTGTCGGAAAAGTTTTCATGCTCAAACAGAATGACAATGACAACAGCAAAAGTGAGTCTAATTAAAGCGGCTGAGCCATCTGACCCACAGACCCGGGCATCAGTCACCAGTTTATTTATAGCAAATCCATTTTAACAACGATGATGATAAAGTACTTTATATGCTAATAATCATTTTGCAACGGCAATCTAATCTTGAACTTGGAATATGGGTTCGGCTTCGGGTTACAACAATGCTAAAATATCATCACACTTTACAGCCGTTGCTAAATTTAACTCGATGTCTCAATCTCAATTTGTTTCGTTTTTTAGTTTCGCACTGCGCTCGCTGCTTTGGCGCTGCTGCTGCGCTCGATGACCGCAGAAATGGTATCAAAAGCGGATTCCAGGCTGTCGATAAACTCTTTGCCTCGTGCCTGATCCTTGTAGGTAGTAACAATGGCGCCTGCCATGTCGTTCATGATGGAGTAGCTGAAATAGTTACAAATTCGTTACCATTTAAATTCTAGTTTCATTGATAGTTTAACTCACCCAAGTCCCAATCCATCCTTGACCACAGGCCCAAAGGAGCCAGCTATCACGGTGTCAGCGCCCAGCGTTGAAGTGCTTATAATATTGTAATTGATGCGCTTGTAGGCTTCAGTCTCATAGAGCGACGGCAACGGCAATCCCTCCAGCTGTGCCGTGTGCTTCAACGCAAACAAATGCCGATCAAATCCCTGTCCCATAGCCGCATCCTTTGTCAGCTGTCCATGCACGCTGCTGCACTTGTCAATCATGGCACGCAGCTCTCCGGCACTCGGTTGCTTTTGGCTGGGCTGCAACACGGCCTCGCAGAAGGCTTTCGTGGCCATGGTGCAGGGTCGCATCGTTTCGGTGCGGCCATGCTTAAAGGCCGATGTGCTGCAGGACTCGTAGGTGCCCACATAGCGTTGGAATGCCTGACGATAGGCCAGCTGAAAGGAGAGCTGCATAATCGAATCGGGACTTAGGCCATGTCGCTTGCAAGTGCCCTTGTTCAGTTTGGGATAACGCAACACGTTCATATCCAGATTAGCCATAATGCTGGCATTCTTCGCATAAGCTGTGTCCACAGCCGCACGCGTCTTGTCATCGAACTCAAAGTCGAGGAAGCGCACATTGTTCGTATCCCCATCGGCAGGCGTGTGTGGCGTTGAGGTGGACACATAGGGCTGCTTAGTGGTGTCCCTGTAGATCTCGTTGAGGTAGCGAAGCACAGCGACTCCATCGCCCCATGAGTGCTCAAAGTTGATGGAAGTGGTGCCATCGGCGCTGACTATCAGAGAGATTGCCTTGTCGAACCAACTGCGTAAGAAGAGAGTAAACTTTAGTTAAAATATGTGCACAATAATGCCGATAATTGCATAAACAAAAATGGTGCGCTTATCTGTAATATGCAATAAAAAGAAAACTATTATTGGAGTAAATGATAGTACAATATTTTCGCTGAGCTAATAAATGATGCAACTTAACAGCTATTGTGCGTTTAATGAAACTTTTCTTGAACAACCAACATTTATTGCAGGCTATTTTTGCGTTTAACTGCAAATATTTCCTTACAAAATATAAAAACTGTTGCCTCACAAATAAGCAGAGTTAACCAGTGCATTTTAGATCAAATAAACAGTAGGTGCCAGTATTGATAAAACACTGTGTTGACTAATACTTATGTTAAGTCAATAAGTGGCGACATTTAAGTTCAGTTGAACGATTATCTCAATAATTTTTCATATAAAATGAACAATTGGATGCCACAAAAGTTTGTCAAAATGAAATTTGTGGCAATGCATTTAAGTTCAAAGCTTTATGCAATTATATTGAATGTGCAATTAAATGCTCTTCTGCATGTCTGAGCAATTTTTCATAAAAAATTAACAATAAGATACTATACATCAAGTTTTGCAATAATGCGAAAGGGAAATTTGATGCGATGCATATATGAGACCTCCAACATTTTGCAATTATCTTGAATGTGCAATTAAATGCTCCACTGTTTATAACTTGTAATTAAATTCCACTCACCGATTTGTGGCCTTGCCTGCCAGCAGCTCCTTTAGCAGTGGCGACGGATTCTCCTCGTTGTAGACGCCATCCTCCTCACCGTCTAAGCACAAACAGAACAATGCGCTATCCACTTGGCGCTGCAGCAGCTCGGCATTCTTGGAGCTGCTAACGAAATGCGCCCGCGAATTGGCCCATTCATCACGCTGCTCGGATGTGAGGACACCCAACGGCACGCTGGCTGGCGCCTTTTGGTTATCCAAGGAAATGAGACTCTTCAGGCGACCCAGAATGACACTGGGACTCTCAATGTAGCCGCTGCTGTCGAGCACATTCATCGTGTACATGTTGCCGCGTCGCATGACCAGAATGTGCTTCGAGTCCGGTGACAAGACCAGCTCATCCTTGCCTATGCGCGGAATACGCGATGTGCCAAAGAGGCGACTGTATTGACTCATGTCCAGTGGAAATGCTTTAAATGCATACGAAGCGTAGGTGGCGAAGGCTTTGGGTGCTACACTCATCCAGCGACGATAGTTGTCCGTATCCGACTTCTTGGGATTCATGTGATAAACCTCCGGCTCCAATTTGTTGGCTTGCAGCGAACGCCAGAAGCGCAACGAGCTGATGATCATATTTGTGGCTCGGACCACTTGTTGCTGATACTCGGGACGCGTTTCGTTTTTGAGCGTTACCAGTGGATTGTAGTTGAGCGGCAGAGGAACGCGGTCCGCCAGATACATATCGAACCAGGGCTGCGATATGTAGCTGGTGTGTTTGTTGGCCTCATCGCGTTGCTTCAGCTTCGCATGCAATTCCATGCCAATGCCCTGGCGAAATTGTTCGACCACCTGTTGCGTGTGTCCATACTCCTCGGCACTGAGAATGGGTTGCACCGCAGCCAGGAATCTTTCGCAAGTCTTTTCTAGCAGGGGAATTGGCAGCCGGGGCAAAGAGCGTTGAAAGTAGAGCGTTGGCAGCTTGGATGTTTGCAGGTATTGGTAATGATTGCCGTGGGTTGTGGTTGTCGTTGCATTGCGTGTGGCAGACGCCGCGACGGCAAAGCGACTCTTATTCACTCTCAATCTAAACATTATTCACAATTAACGGTGCCGGTAATTTAATATAAAGCACAGCGCAACAGCAGTAATCAAAGTCCACTAGTCTACGTAAACAAGCAGCAACAACAACGAGCGAGCAACACAAACAGCAAATAACTGTGAAACTGCGTCGCACAGCTGTTTGGTATTTTATTTAGTATTTCGCTTAGATCACAGCTGATCGCTGCGTGAGTTGCTATCGATAAGTGACACGCAGTGGTATCGCTGCGCGCTAAATTTGAAATTCGACTTTTAAACTGAAATATTTTTAAAGTAAAAGGTAGTGCAACTAAAGGTCATAAATTTAACATCATAAAAAGCGATAATAATAAAAGAACAACAAAACAATCAACTATGTCACTGTTTGGTATTTTTTAGCACTTCATCTCGATTACAGCTGATCGCTGCGTGAGCTGTTATCGATATATCAACGCGAAATTATGAGCGCGCAATATTTGAAATTAAATTTTAAAGCCAAGATACGTTTTGCATCGATTTGGCATTTGTATATTCTGTTTTTGCGGAACTTAATCGTACCTTCACCTTTCACACGACGCGCGTAGAATAAACAGCGACGTTTTGTTTGCATTTGCATAGACTGCTGCTGCTGCTGTGGGCGATTCGGCTTTGCTTTGACTTTTACTTCTTCGCCGGTCAAGTGCGTGGTGGGGTTTAGAGCTTAGTGTCTGTCTGTTTGTTGTGTGTGTATTCCGTTGGCGGCCGTTGCCCAGGTGTGGCAAATAAATAAACGGCGTGCATATACAAATTAGAAGAAGCAAAATGCAAATTCGCATAAAAATTTTATGCTTTGTCGAACTTAACGAGCGACCTTTCTTTTTGGCTTATCGATTTCGATTACAATTTGCCAGGAACTGGAGAGTCAGCTATAAAACTTGGCGCCCCCTCGATCCTCTTTAAATTAAGAAAAGTGTACTTGGCTGGTCGAGTGGCACATTTGCATAAAACCAAGTCATCGACGCGCCGGATGCTGAAGTGGCCAAGGTTCTGCTCTGGATGTAGATGCGGATGGGTTGCAGTGTAATTGGCCAAAGTGAAATTGCGTTAATATTTAACAAGCCAACAAAAGTGCAAAAGTGAAGTGTATAATGCAGACTCCCATGGCCAAAGCGGATCCGGATGCAGAAGAGAGCGAATCCAGCCTTGGCTTTTAAGCGCGAAATTATGCCATAAACGATGCAAAGGGGCGAAGGATTTGGCGTTGTATGTCAGCCCAGGGACTTTAAATGTTAACTGCTCGTGATGGGGTCAACGGAGAAGTAATCGGTCTGTAAATTCAATTCAAACATCATCACAAATTGTATTTATGTTATGTAAATAAAAATGTTTGTGTCGACTTATGTGTGTTTTATACTGCGTCTGACATGTGGGTTAAATTCGTGTTTCATTTAAATAATTACATCTCTGTCTGTTAATAATGTAATTCAATATTTGAGCACTGCAAGGGGCAAATGAGCATGAAATGAATAAATGTATAAGCCATATTAACGCCTGCTAAATAAATATTTAATTTGCATTTAACGCCAATTTGACATGTCGTTAATTAATTCATTATGACATTCGTGTGAAACCTTTTATTAAAGAATGTGATTTAAAAATAAATTCTTGAGTTACTATAGCGTTAATTAAAAATGTTGTACTTAAATAAAAGCTAGATTTAATAGCAATAAAAGAAAAATAAAATGTCGTATATGATTTAAAAAAAGTTCTTTTAATAAAATCATGTAAAATTAATTTAACTTTAATACAAAAGTTTTCAATTTAAATCTCAAAATGTTTAAGATGTGAAAATAAGATTTTTACACATATAATTGAGTGATTCTTTTATAATGTTTGCATGGTTATTTTTTAATATTCAATAAACATGTAAAATAAATATAGTAAAGTTCTGAATGTTTAAATATTAGACAGCCATCCATTTTATTTCATTGTATTTAATTTAAATATTTTAATAAAGTGTTCAGCACAACAGATGAAAAGCCATTTCAGAGAAGCAATTATATTTTTTTTTCGTTTATAATTATTAATTAATAGCACTCGCATTCATGACAGCTGCGGCGGCTTGTGATTAAGCAAACGACCAGAAATCGCATTAACGCAGAGTTCTCTCGACCCCCAAGAGAGGAGAGAGAAAAGTGGGAGAGACGAGGAGGGAAAACAAATGGTGTTAGTGAAAAGTGTCGTTGACAGACCGAGAAGCGAGAAAAATAACTTGAGCAAAATGTCGCCAAAAAATATTTGTGAATGGGAAATCAACGTTTCTTTTAACAGTTCACGCAGCACAATAAAACTTTTGTTCATTCGTTCGGTTGAACTGGGACGTGGAATGGACATTCATTTGTCTACCCCAAAAAGGAAATTCCGAGGCGTGCATGGCAAAAGGTCAAATTGTCAAGGGATTGCCGGCTGAATAACAACTGTCAGACGATTGTTAGTTTGCGTTGAGCCGAAAAAGCGTCGCTTGAATGGTGTGAAAAATACTCGTTGTCTTTGACGGGTTATTGAACAGGCCAGAGGAATTGAGAAAGAGAGTTTTGTTTGCAGGTTGAACAATACGACAACATTGTGGCAGAAGGCCCCGAAAATTATCAGGTGAATCAGCAGAAACACGACTTTTCCATTTCTACTAATGCGTGTTGTTTTGCCTCTGAAAGGATTTAAGTTGTACATTCGGCGAATGTCGCATCGTTTTCATTCTCCTCATTCTTTCCATTGACTGAGATTAAGCTGAATGCGTCAGCATAATTTTGGTCCATTCGAGCATATCATTGGCCTATCCTTGAACTGCCTACGAAATGCCAAAAAATCACGCAGCCCCCAAGGAGCAACAATTTGCATATGGAGATGGAGATGGAGAAGGCGCAACGTCATCGTAAGCTTACTTACGAAGGGAAGTGTAGGTATATGGTGAATGCTTCAGTGCGTCCGCAATGAGATTAAAAAAGCTAAATCAAATGTAAGCAAGACTCACGCAAGAAAAAGAAAGAAAAATTAAGTATACAAAGCAACGAAAAGAAAAGAAGAAAAATGCCACCAAGACTTGACTTTCCTTTGTTGCTGCTGCAAATTTGCGCTCCAGGCATTCGAACTCAATTTAAATTTAATTCCTCGTTCGAGGCGTGCATGACAAATACGCAAAGCCAGCAAAGATTAAGGCAACACAGACACAGACACAGTGCCTGCTGCCAGTCTATGTCTGATGACATCGGCAGCCAGATTCTCAGATAATGAATATGTAAATCAGTTCCGCTTATGACTGAATCTCAGTGCACGGTTTATTTTGATAATATGGGCCTTCATTTTATTGTCGCCAGTCAAATGAATAATGCAGATAATTAGTTAATTTACTGTACACTGAACTTACACACACACACATACATATTTGTAGAGAGAAAAGCCGCACTCACTTACAGCTTATTATTAATTTATGGGCAGCAGACAAAAGCTGGCCAACAGCATAATTAATATACGTCAGGACAGCAAGGCAGACTGAGAGCGAGGAAACATCAGGACATCAGAGCATCAGAGAACATCGGAGCATTGAAGCGTCATGCACAATGACAATGTCAAGGTTCAATGTCATGCAAACAATCGATATGTGAAGTGGAGATTCCCTTTGGAAGTTCAGTCAGCAGGCACAGAGTTTAAAGGACATCACAGATCCTATTACAAATCAAGTGAGTTCCTTAACATTTCTGTGGAATTCGTCTGTGGACGTGAATCGTCTTACAGCTGTCCATCTTTGTAAATGCTAACGAAATTTCTGTGCAAGGTGAAAGAACTCTTCTTAAGTCTGCTGCCAATCACAATAAATGTCAGCGTGAAATATATTAGATAAACTTTTAGATTTAAATTGGGAATTATTGGTTTGCTTATCCAACTTTATAGTTTGCAATTTCAACTACTATTAATTTTAATTATTAATGTAATTACAGCAATTTGTAAAAATGATTTTTGGCATTACCTAATGTTTTAACAAATTGCTTACAAATGCGTGTGCAACTTTTTGAGTTGTGTTGTGTGGGTCGCAATCATCAACGCTGCCGCCGCCGAATTTGATGAGGGGCAGACAAATTACGGCGTTTTGTACATGGCTTGAGAATTGCCTTGAGAATGGGAATGATGATAGGGGAGGATTTACCCAGAGGATGAGAAATGGTAGTCGCAATATCATTTTTCACAGCAGCGCACAAAACTCGCAGAACGCGGGGCACATTAAATTGCTATAAAGTCATCGCGCAGGAAACAAACATATGAGTGGTGAGAGCGGCTAAGATGGCGGCACATTTAACTTTTGCTTGTTATAAATTCAATTTTTCACCACTCTGGGAACTTGGGGACTGTCTTGGCTTGCCTTGTTCTGTCTTCGCTTGGCACAAGCTCGTAATTACTTGAAATTTCAGACAGCAGACGTTCGCTGCCAAAGCGAAGATTGAATTGTTTGCTTTGGCCGCCTACAACTTGTTTTATGCTTTCTTTGCCATTTCACTGTTTATTTTGTTGTTTTTTCTGTTGCGTGTTAGCAAGCGCTTTGGCAATTTTTATGGTCAGCAATTAACAAAAGTGGAGTGCCGCCAAAAAGTAGGCAACACTTTTGCACATGTGTTGCTATTGTTGTTGTTGTTGCTGCTGTCGTGCTGGCCGCCATTAATCAAGATGGCGTCGGCTGCTGTGTGGTGAATCACACACTCCCACACACACACATTTACACTCTTCCTTCCTCACCTCCCCTTGTTAGCCTAACAACTGTAATGGCCCTTAAATTGCCCGTTACACGGCAATCGTAATGAAATCGAAATGAAGGGGGAAATGCGTACAAATAAATCACGTTGCCTCCCTCTTCTCACGAATAAAAATGAATTTACCGCCAACTAAAAATATGTATACAAAACGGGGCAACAATTGTGCGTCAGCATCAGCCTTCGCCATTACCATGTTTGGCCATTATAAAGCCAGAAACACGCGTCAAGGCGTTCGCTAGGTACGCCCACTTTTCTGTTGATTTTTCATTAAAAATGATTATTAATGTGCATGCAAAAATCCAAAAATACAAAAATGCGGTTTATTGAATTATTATTGCGCATTTTTCGCTCTGTCGCCAGACAAATTGCAAAATGCCAGTACCAAAAAGTATGTGATTGACGTCAAAGCTGAACGCTGCCCAGAAAACCTTACTTCATTGCGGATTTTTCCCCAAAAACATAACTACAGAGATTCATGCACAATACTTTGTCAGCGTGACGCGTGTTGCCACAAGTACTAACAATGAGTCAGCTTTGGATTTTCACTGGCTACGCAAAGTGATTGATAAAATTAAAACCATTTTGAATTTCGTTGCCAAAAGCTTTTACTAAACTGCTTTTGCTGCGGCTCTAAATCAATACTCCTACGCAGCCTACTATTTTATTCATTTACCAGTTTTTCTCGTTTAAAAGAGAAATCGAATTAAATGACTTTTTCTTTTGTATCGAATGCTTGACAGTTGTTTGACACACACACAAAGAGTGTTGTTTATTCTAATGGAATTCTATTTGTTTCATTTTTGTTTCCAAAGTGTATTTGACATTCAAATAGCTATTAAAAATTTGACAACGATTTTCTTTATTTTTATTTATAGATTTTCAATAGCAAAGAATAAATATTTTTTAAACACGTGTTGCACATAGTTTCGGAATGTATTTTCTGCAATTTATTTGCTGTTCATTGAGAGGCAATCTGAGTTGAACTGTTTACTATTTTAAAAAGTATTTATTGAAGTTTTAATACCTGTATTCGTATCTTATAATTTTTAAAAGAATTTAATATGAGTTGTAATTTGCACCAAGTTAGCAAATAATTTTATTTTGCTTTTATTGAGATGAATAATTTTGTAAAATTTGTCGCTTATAGTCTTGTCTTTTCTAAAGTTGGTTTGCCTTTTCGTTGAGAATCGAAGGCTATATTTATTATTTTGATGCAAGTATAGAGCGAAATATACTTTTAATAAAATTTGCAGTTTTTGTCCTGAATTTGCTTAAAGTTTGCTCTGATTTGTTTGCTTTCCGTCGAATAGAGCGTGAATCCAACTGAATATTGCACTGTCTATGATGACATCTATGATTTTTACTATGCATACTTGTAGAATTCAGTAAATTGAATGTAATGCAAAACTAGTATATTACTGGTAAATATTTATACCCGCTACCCATAAGGTAGAAGGGTATTATAACTTTGTGCCGACAGGAAATGTATGCAACAGGTAGAAGGAGGCATCTCCGACCCTATAAAGTATATATATTCTTGATCAGCGCCAACAGCCGAGACGATCTAGCCATGTTCGTCTGTCCGTCTGTGTGTCTGTCCGTCTGTCCGTATGAACACCTAGATCTCAGAGACTATAAAAGATAAAGCAATAATTTTTTTCGACAGCATTTGTTATGTTTGCACGCAGATCAAGTTTGTTTCAAATTTTTGCCACGCCCACTTCCGCCCCCGCAAATCAAAAAAATCGAATAACAAGCGTAATTTTAAAGCTAGAGTTTTGGTATATACAATAATAACTATAGTAGTTATGATTCCTGAAAATTTGGTTGCGATCAGATAAAAATTGTCGAAGTTATTAAAGAAATACTTTTGTATGGGCAAAAACGCCTACTTACTAGGGGTCTTAGTTGCTTTGGCTGACAATCTGGTATATTGAGCCGTCTATGGTATATTTTGAATGCGGTACTATATCGATATACCACATATACCATTTGGTATATTTTTAGTATTTTTGCAATATATTTGGTATATTTTGAGAATAATACCTTAAAATATATTGCTTTTATTCAAAATGAGTAGCGGGTATCTCACAGTCGAGTACACTCGACTGTAGCTTTCTTACTTGTTTTATTTTGCATTTATTAAGACTTAAATCTGAAGATATCAACAAATTGTAAGCAAATTTCGAATGCAGTTTATGCTTGAAATATTTTGTGTAATTTATGCTTTTTATTTACTTAGAATTTGCTGTGATTTGTTTGTTTTTCATTGAAGTAAGCTTTCGAATTTGTTCACAATTACGTAATTGCAATATTTTGCAATGCAAATGCTTGTTGCAATTCAACAGTTATTTACCACAATTTATTTTTAGCAAAAACGATGGCTACACCTGTTCCAGCTGTTCTTGTTGATTATTTGTGTGCGAATCGAATCGAAAATCAAATAGTTTCCGATAAAATTGCTGAAGAGAACTTAATTTCCGCAAGTGCAGACCAAAAATGCTGTCAAATCGACCAAGAACGATGCCAGAGCAACAACAACAACAACGAATTGAAATGCAATATAATAAAAGATGGACAATGCAGCAAAAAGTGAATTGAAAATTGCGAAATAAGGAAGAGCTGGACACAATTCGAGCTGCTCTCTGCGTTCCGAGTGTAAATTACGTATGCAACTGCAAAAGTCCAAAAGGGAGCAAGGCAACATTTGTCGAGCACATTCTCTGTCCTGTGTTGTGACGTGATTGCCTTGGTCCTGCATTTATTTGCATATTTACCTGGCTGCAGTTGAGTATGATATCTACACAGAGGTATTTATCTCGGTGGCAGTTTGGAATTCGTATTGGGCCGAGATTGAAGCATTGCTGTACTTGATTGGTATGCATATTGCATCTCCTGACGGTTGTCAGTTTGTGTTTGATTGCTCTCTTTCTCTCTCTGCTCCAAAGGTGACCGAGTTATCAAAGCACATAAACGGTTCGATTATGCGTTAATGTCATGTTTTGTGGCTGTAACCTATAGCTGTCTAAAAGGCCAAAGTTGGGTTCGAGTGATTGCCGTGGGGCAATCAACTGAATCGAGATCCCACACAGACAACTCAGAGCTTCGTTTGTAAAATTTCGCCTGAATAATTGAAGCTCTTAACTTGTACAATCGGCCAGCGAATGGAGCAGAGAGCGAAGAGTGGGAAGAGTTCCCATTGCGTGGGCGTTGTGCGGCGGCATCTGCATAAAGTTGCCTGCAGCGGAATATGTAGCGTATTTGCATTACCTTCTTGTTACAGCCAGCTTAAAATAACAATTGAGATGTATGTGATGTTGCCACAGTTGTTTGCTACATTCATTTTTATACCCGCTACTTATGGAGTAGAAGGGTATTATAAGCTTGTGCCTCCAGGAAATGTATGTAATGTGAGGCATCTGCGACCTTATTAAGTATACGACGATTTAGCCATGTTCGTATGTAACAACATCTAGATCTCAGAGACTATAAGAGAAAGAGATATAATTTTCGACAGCCTTTGTTATGTTTACACACCATTCGACAAAAATCGAGTAAGAAGAGCATTATAAGATTGAGATGAGAGATATTTTAGTATATACAATTATAACTATAGTCTCTATGATTCCTTAAAATTTGGTTGCGATTAAACAAAAATTGGAATCAGTTGCTTTGGCTGACAATCTAATACATTTTGCACTTTGAACTTAGTACTGAATCAATATACTACAAATAGTCGTTTGATTTTGAGTATTTTTGCAGTATATTAGTTTGGTATATGGTATATTGTGCACTCTAGGGTATGATTTGAATGTTATTCTAACATAGTCCAAATGTTGCTTTTGGTATATTTGTTCTATTTTTCGGAATATTAATTTGGTATATCTTAAAATGCTTTGGCTGACAATCTGGTATATTTTACGCTCTGTTTTGCTCTCATTCAAAATGTGTAACGGGTAACTCACAGTCGAGCACACACAGTCGACCGTAGTTTCCTTACTTGTGTTTGTTGGCCTTGTTGCTGCTGCTCGTTGTAGTTGTAGTTGTATTATGTCTTGGCTGCTCATTTCCACTGAAATTGTGAAGCTGCAGTAGCAGAAGGCAAGTACGCGGTTCCAGCAGCAGCTTAGTGTTAATTCCCAAGAAACTCAAAAGGAGCGCAGCTCAGCTATAGTAACATTACACATTCAGACACACACACATACGTATACTCACGCATACATTGAGGGCATCAAGTGCCATTTCGCTTGAGTAAGTTGAGCGAAATTAAAAAGAAAGAAGTGCGAGAGAAGGAATTGCATGAAAACTTGCTGCCAACGAGCTGCTGCTGCTTCTGCTGCTGCTGGCAACAAGGACCTCGATGGCAGACGACGACTGCGCCATTGCGGCGCCAGCAGATTAAAGTGCAGCAAATTAAATTTTTGGCTTATTTCAAGCCAAAACCATGAGAAAGCATTGTTCGCTAACAGCGCATAACCAAGGCGCTTTTTGGCATCAAATGGCATTTGGGGAAAGTGATAAAGAGAGTGTGAACATTTGGTAATAATATTTATTAAATATCAAATCGAATTTATTTCGCTGTATTGAGTTATTGTTGCGTGCATTGCTTTTAATCTGGCTTCCAATATATTTTATATATTTTAAAATGCAAATTGAATTATCTCTACTGAATGCAATTTTCAGAGAAACGATAAATTGGGCAACATTTTAATAAATTCAAATAATATAATTTTGTTAAATTTGTCGTTGTTTTACTTTGAGCGGATCTTTCCTTACCTATATTAATATATCTTATTTGCAGAAATAACACTTTTATTCTTGCACCAAAATTATATTATATAATTTAATATGTAAATTGAATTATCTTTACTCGATGCAACTTTTAACATAGAGTAGCCATAAATATAACAATCAACATATAGCCGATTTTCTTTGACTGGTCTCTTCTTACCTATATTTATTTAATATTTGCAGCAATATTATTAGCATCAGTTTTATAGTTCCAATCGAATTTATTTTGTATATTTTCAAATACAAATCGAAACATTCTCGAATATGTTGAATTCATATCATTTTGACTAGCTCTGCAATTTCCAACACTATATTTTTATATTGAACTGCCTGCAAGTAATTGGTGTCTTAAATTTAACGCATTGCATAAAAAAGTTTATTCATTTATATTACTATAAGTTAAACTTAAGTTAACTTAAGTTGTATTTATTTATAGAAGTATATATAAATATTGTAGCTTAAAAACTACAATAAGTACTAATGCAAGTTCCACATTTTGGTAGAATTCCAAGTAATTTTACAGAGTATCCTTGGCTGTTTTATTGCAAAATATTTTACAGCCTAGCGTGCTTATTGCCTTCGCACAATTCGTTTGGAATTTGCAAGTGTATCTATGTACATAGCTTCACACACTTCCATAAACTCTCGCATACACACACTTGCATTCACATGCACATAAACACTGAAAATAAGCTGATATTGTTGGGAGTTAACAATGGCTGCTGCCTTTCAGCCTGCAGTTGCAGTTCCGTTGTGCACGTTTCATAGGCAGTTTGGTCACTCTCGAGTGGAGCATCCCTTGGAATGCATATTTTAAGCAATTACGTTCAACTCGTGCTCGTGCTCGGCACATGGCAAAGTTTTGTCCTTTTTGCCATATCCTTTTTTCAATGGCACATCCGCTTTGGAGAGTGACGCAGCTCGCTTTCGTTCTAGTTGGCAATATTTTTGGCAGGCAGCCACAGCGTGTAAACAGCTTTAAATTGCATTTGCAATTTGCCTTTGATACACAGCATCCATCGAAAAAGGGGCTTTAATTTTTAAGAGCAGTCTAGAATATTTGTCTAACTCGATTCAAAAACTGGCTTTTGGCTGAGCTGATATATTGTGTAAATCACGCTTCATTAGCTGAGGCAGATGGGGCACTTAAATTTACAAATGAAATATCAAAAGTCCTGTGGGACGTTGGTCACTCCATATTAAGTCAAAAGGTTTTTTTTTTTTTTTCGTTGGCTCCCACAGCGTGATGGACCTTCACGTTTCGCCCGTTTGGGTTTGATCAAAGGCAGGAAAAAACATATTAATTCCATTATGGGGCCAAGACAATCTCGCACAAAAAAATGAGCAGCAGATTGTTTTGTTGTTGCGTGTGCAAAGGGTCTTCGGCGATGCTCTGCTCTAATGCGACACGATGTCGGATTTGTCAACATTGCGTATACGCAATATGTATGCGTCTCTTCTAGTTGCTTTATTCGCTTTTCGCTTTCGCTTGATTCGCATTGTGTGCGTCCGAGTTGTGCTGATGGACAAGATGAACAAATTTGCTACTGATTACGCCTCAAATGCCATGGGAACGCACTCTCAACACAAGAAATGAAAGCGACAACAACAAGATAGAAAACCTAAGCAAATTGTAGTTGAATGGTAAAAAGAAAAGAAAAACAAGTAAGAAAAATGCAGTCGAGTGTGCTCGACTTTGAGATACGCGTTACCTAAAATAAAGAAGAACAGTGCTGTATTAATTTTAAAATATACCAAGTTAATATACTTCAACAATACTAAAAAAATATACCAAAGGTTGTGTTTGATATATTGATACTACTTCCTTCAAAATATACCATAGGGTGTAAAATATACCATATATCAAATTAACATACCACAAAAATACTGAAAAATATACCAAAGGTATATTGATATTGTGCCACATTCAGAACATACCTTAGAATACGAAAATTATACCATATGCCAAATTCATATATCACAAAAATACTAAAAATATACCAATTTTATTATTTCATTTATTCAAAATATACCCTATGTTGAAAAATATACCAGATTGTCAGACAAAGAACTAAGACCCGTACAGACAGACAGATAGACAGTTACACATGGTTTTATCGCCTCAGATATCGAATATATATAATATAAATACTTTATAGGGTCAGAGATGCCTCCTTATGCGTGTTACATAAATTTCGTAGATTCACAAAGTTATAATACCCTTCTACCTTTTGGGTTTCGGGTATAACAAGCAGAAATTTGTGCTTTGACTTTGGGCTACTTGCAATTCCGGTGGGACATTGCCTGGAGAGAGAGGGTGAATACAGACGAGTACACAAACAATATGTTTGTGCCATTTGTATGCCAATCCAAGGCAAGAGTATGTAGATAGTTTCCGGCTACGTGCGCAAACATACTACAAAGAATAAGCTCGCTTATAAGTTTTATTTGTGCACTGAAGAGACATAATAGCAACACAAACACAGTCTATTTGGGGAGTGCAATATTGAGTTCGCTTCTAATTCATGGCAGCAAACAGAGCGTTAAAGCCAATATAAACAACAGCATTGATGATCTATTTTTGTTGGATAATTTATAAATTTATGCCTCTTTATGCGCGAAATAATGTTGTTATCGGAAGCATTCACTTTGAAGGGAAATTTTATTAGCAAATCGCATAATTGAAAATATATTTATATTTGCTTTCAATTGTCTGATTATATTTTACGAGCCATTTTCAGGTCATTAAGTTACGCATACGCCACGTGATACAATGAAAGCATCAATGCTGTCTGTCTCTGTGTTGGTTTGCACACATTTGTGCTGTGCACAGTCAGCCAAATGATTAAGCAGACATCAAAGGTGAGATAATGGGCGTACACAATAAAAAAAAGTGGGCGTGCCTCGTGCTCATGGCCGTGGCCTCTGTGTGTTTGTGTGTTGTATCATGTGTGCGCTCGTGTGCTAGTAATTTATCATGCTAAGCTCTTGTGTTTTTCGTTAAATGAAATTTCATAGTAATTTGCACTTTAAATTTAAGAGTAAATTCTATCGAGATATTTCTTTCAATTTAAATAGAGAATGTTAAGTGTGAACTGGTTGAGTATATAAATTAAACTGGAATTAAATATTAATTATTTAAATGTGAAATAAATATAGTCAAGGGCACTTAATTTAAATTTATTAAAAATATTTCTTAATACAAGTGAAGCATTTAATGCTTAATGCTTATCATATTTAATATTTATCATGCTAAGTAATAGTAATTGTTTCATTAAATTTAAAAGTAAATTAAATTGTGAAATATGTTAAGTGTGAGATTAAAATTGAATTAAATATTAATCATGTCAATTGACTAGTTGAATACCTTAATTATATATTCATTATCAGTTTATTTGTTGAGGCAAATACATTTTAATTAAATTGATTGACAATGTATCTGAATAGAATTTAAATGTAAATTGCTTAGTTAGAAATATATGTAAATATATTGATTTCAATGATAGGTATGAAAAGTGAAGTAAAGTAATATAAATATTGTTCACCTTAAATATTTTTCTTTAAGCAAAAATCTTAAATTTTTAACCTCTTTTCTTCATTACTCATCATCATTCAATGCTTGTCATACACAACTTTACATTTCCTGTGATTGTGACGCACTTTTCGGCGTTCCTCATTGAATTTTTAATTCCCAAAATGCATAAATGCGTATTGTAAAATAATCCTTCAGTTAAATATGCTAATTTTTGTACTCTTTCAGTGGCAACAAAAGCGACGAAATGGATAAAATGTGGAATGAATAAGGCACGAGTATTGTGTGTCCTTTACAATAAAAATCACAATGCAAGAAAAGAAAGAAAAACGTAAAAAGAAAGCAAAAAATAATAATAATAATAAATTCTCAATTCATGCCGCCAAAGTGTAAGTAATATGAATACACACACACACCAACACACACACACACACACACACACACACACACACAGATAGCATACACAAATAGAGGGCTGTAAAATATTCATGCGCCTCAATAAACTGACAAGCAAAAGAAAAGATGTCCTTTGCAGTCGAGCCAAAGAAAAGGCATTAAAGTGAAACGGGATAGATAAAGCTTGTGAGCCAAGAAAAATAGCAGAACAAAAGCAACAGAAAAAAAAAATGAGGAAAAACTGCGCCAACTAACAGCGAATATGCATTACAAATATTGCAGAATCTAGCACAAAGTTACGCCACCCTCGCTGGGAATGAAACTATACTTGCATAGCAATTATGGGCGCAACGCAAAAACCCATTTAAAGCATTATGACCAGACTGTATAGAGCGTATACAAGTGGCCCAAAGTGCCTTTCGTATCGAAGAAAGTTGGCTGGGGGGAAATGGTCGATGGGAAGTTTGCCGGTTGACGATGGGATGACTTGTCTAGGATATATAAATAAAATTGATTAGAAAAGCGTCGGACTGTGGCAGGGCAGGAATGTAATCAATGGAACTAGCTAGCTAGAGACTGACTCGTTATCAGCTGGCAATTTCATTATTTTAATGCGCTAAATGAATTATCAGTCGGCCGCCCATCAAAATAAATGGGCGTGCCACGCTTTGACCCTGAATAAGTGACTGACTGACTGACTGATGAACGCTCCGACTGACAGCAGCCAGTATTGATTGACTGTCCGCAGCGACTGCGCCTGATGGATACAACACAAAGTAGAGTGTGGTCAAGTGACAGTTTCTTGAAGCATTGGTTTCACTTTATTTCTGTGTTATGTTCTGCAGCAACAAAAAATATTGTCCACTTGTGCGCACCATCTGCAACAAACGAAAACAGAAAGTAAATAATGGAAAAGTGAGAAAGTTACAGTTGAGTGTGCTCGACTATGAGATACCCGCTACTCACTTTCGGTATTGTGAATTAAATATACCAAATTAATATAAGGAAAGGATGCTGAATATACTGAATGGTATATTTGGTATATTTATATAAGTTTCAATGTGAATGTGAAGTGAATACAACAATACCAAATTATATCAATCATATACTATAACGAGTTAAAATAGTATAAATAATATATAATAATGACAAAATAACATACAGTCAAAATTGTGCATTGAATTTTAAGTTATATTTGGTATATCGAAATATACTGAAATACATAATTGGTATAGTGATATACTATACCATATTAAATTACTGAATATAAAGATATATACTATAATATATGAAAATACCGGATTAATATACGAACAAAAATACTGAATTCTTGGCATATTGAAATATACTGAACGACATGTTTGATATATTGATATATCATTCCGATTTAAAATACTGAATTTAAAATAATATAACGGTAAAAATTCAGAATTTTACTTTAAAGTATATTTTGTATATTGATTTACTATATATTCCAAATATACAATAGAGAACAAAAATATACTAAATTGTCAGGAAAGCATATGCAATTATGTTTTGCATAAATTTGAATTTTTATAATACCCTTCTACTCTTTGGATAGCGGGTGTAAAAAGGTGAAACTGCGAGCAATGACAGATCAAACTGGAAATGACACTTACCGACAGCAGGGTTGGCAGTGACATTTTTGTAAACCACGATACGTCCAGACTAAAGGTCTGATTTGAGCGCATTATCATCATGCGGATGAGCTGGCGAAATTCTCGGGATTCCGCATACCACAAACAATCATAGAATGCCTTTGGAATGCGCTCGCTCTGTAATAAAAAACACAAATTGAGATAGATATGAAAACATAAACAAACAACAGAAAAACAACAAAGGGAAGGGGAAGGGAAAAGGACTCGGGATGAAATGGAAACCTACAGCTGTGGCAAAGAGTTGTCCATTATAGCAGTAGATGACAATCTGATAGCCACCGGCCGCGAGATACATGAACATCCTTAATGTTGTCGTCATGCTTGTGGCCTGTATTTAGGGGAATAGAATGAGTTAGCATAGTGATTGGTAGGTGGGATTCAGGTGACTCAGTTAATTCATACAATGCCAACACTCATTTGAAAGAGAATGAGACCCCAGCAGAAAAGACTGAGCAGAAACTGTATGATGATGATGTGCCTAAAGGTATTGTTCAACTCCAAAGCGTAGCTAAGTGACAAGCAAAGTTAATGCGTTAAAATAGCAGCAGCAGCAACAAGGACAAACTTACGCGGCCACACGTTGATATTGATAGATGCAGCAGCGCATGTATTCAACGCGCAGCTCTTGTGGCACCAACGACGATGTGGAGCACTCAATCATGTGGCTCAGCGACTGCATTAGGCCAACGCCATGCTGACATAGCACAATGAAGAGCACATCAAAGCCCAGAGTACCTGTTGATGATGGTGATGTCGATGTTAATGTTGCGAACACAATCAATTGGCTAAGTATTCCATTTTACCCATGCCACAGAGATATAGGTTGGCGGTCTCAAAGATCAATGGTATGTGAAAGTAGGGAAAGGTTATGCCCTTGTCCATCCAGCCGGGATACAGTGATGGAATTGCTGCCAGCAAAATGTTAATGCTACGTGTCAAATACACTTTTTTGGTTAGACTTACGTAGTACAACCTCAAAGTTGTTTTGCTCGTGGGTTGAGGAGCGATACAGGTTGATGACCAGAGAGGTGACGAAGTAGTTGATCAGTATGCAACTGCAGGCGAACAGATAGTACAACAATTGTCGACGTTTGCTGATCCAACAGCGATTCATGATGCTCTCAATATGCTGACGCAGCGGCCGAGCAATTGGCAAATCTGCAAGGATTAGAGGAGTAGTTAGATTCAGCTTCTCAACTGCCACTTGCCACTTGCCACCAACCTGCCACAAGGCGAAAGAGCTCACAGTTCAGCAGCATCTCGTGGCTGCAGGCGCGACGCAAAAGCACGTAGAATTTTCGCGGCGCCAGAAGAAAATATACCATTTTCATAATGGCCATCGTACACTGAAACACAGTGCTGATTGTCTGCAAATGCAAATGAAATTAAACCATTTGAACGCTCATGCATTTTCATTGGGGAAACAAACCTCACTAATGCGTGGAATGTCGTGTATGAACCGTATAAAGAGTTGGTAATGTCCATAGAATGACGCCAGACTCGCGGCAATGAGTACAACGCTCCAGCTAAACAGATTGATGGAATACAAATAATTATAATAGTACTAAATAATACTAAACCTTCAGTCCCTACAATTGCAATAGAATATCCCATCGCGTGGGCTTTTTCATGTTGTACCCTATAGTCCAAGTGGCTCGAATCATCTCCCTGATCTTGTAGTAGTTGAGCTTCTCCAAAGCTGCCGCCTCACTCGGTGTGTACATTTTAACTAATTGACTGCTAATTGCCTCGAAATCAGGCATTTATATATAGTCATTACGGGGGCGTGGTTGGTTAATGCAATTAATTATTACACGACATTTTAATAACTGTTCTATGGGTTGTGTTACGCCCCATTACGTGTGAGGCTGTACTTAATTATTGAAAGGATTCTCAAGGCATTGAGGAGGTAATTTCTCCCACTTGGACTAACTATAAATATAGCAAGTTTTGGTTTGAATATTGGCTAAGGGATGAACTGCTGACGAGCGACAACTCTGGCAAAGCTTACTGACAAGCAAGTGCCGCAACCAGGCTGAAGCTTTTACAAAGCTTTCATAAGGAAATGAATCAAGAGAAGCCATCGAATCATGCAAGAAAGCTTATTCAACCCCTCCAAAAGCTCCACACTTTAATAAAAAGAAAACGTTCGTTTAAATTTTGCTCAATGATTTATATATTTCCATGATATTTCGCTCAATATAGTTTTTAATATGTTTTAATAAATTTTATTTTTGTTTCTTTTCAACGATTTTAATTTGCTTATGGTTTGTGTTTCAGTTTTTGTTTTATGTGTGTGGTTTTCTTTGTTAATGGTATTCACGTTTGCTGATTTACAGTTGTCGTCGCTGACTGACAATCTTAAAATGTACATATCGTTTATTAAATAATTTTTAATATCATAATTAATATTACATAAAAACATTTTGCGTTTTTTCTTTTATTCTTGTTGCATGGTTGCTGTTTGCTGTTTTAATATTAATGTTAATGCATTTACAGCTGCAGCTGTTTAAAAATAATTTAGAAAAATAGTAACAATTTGCAAACCGAAACGATTTTTGTATAAAAATTGCAGTGCCTTTTGATTCATTTATATAATTTCAAATTTGTTCGTTTATTGAATAAAAAACTATCATGAGAAACGGTTTGTCAGAGTTGTTGTTGTTGTTGTGTGTGTGTGTGAAATAAATATTTACAAAAGTTATTATTATTATTTATCCTGCGTGATGTGATTACAATTACAATACAAATTAAGTATACGCAACGTGGAATGTGGCCAGTGCTCACCAAAAGTTGTGTAGAAACTTCGAAACGAATTGCTTACAAAATTTTTTGGTTGCATTAAGCTTTTTAATCTAATGCTGTTAATTACACACATTTTTCATTTACCTTTAAATCGAATTCTTGGCTTTATGTTAATATTATAAATATTATTTTAAATTTATATTCTCCTTTTTGGGTTTTTAAGTTGAAAAAGCGGACGTTGAGATTTGTTGGCTTCTCATAATAAAATTCAATGTTCTTTGTGAATTTACAGTGTATGTTTGTGTGTATGTGTGTTCGAGTGTGTGGGTGTGTGTGGATGTATGCGTGTGAGTGAATTCGTATTCCTTTACTGATATGTTTCTAAGAGGCTAATTTGCATTTGATTTTCATCCAATTTTTGTTTGGCTCTTGACGTTTCATTCTCATATTTATGCTTGCCTTTCTGAAAAATTACATAGAATTTCTGTTAGGTTTCGTTTCTTAGGACTCATGGATATTTTTTTAAGGGGTTTACAACCAATCGAACCTAACAAGATTTATGTTTTACACTCGAGGCTTCATTAAATGTTATTCAATATATCTTCATTTTTTGTTTTACTTTTCTCACAACAGTTTATTAATTGTAATTAATTGTAATTTGAATTTTGTTTCTGCGTTCGCAATGCATGACGTATGCTTAATATCTGTAGGAATAATTTGTAATTATTTAATAAATGCTTGAATTTATTGGTTTTGCTTTAGCGTAAAAATTGCTGCTGCTTGCATAAATAGAAACTCGTTTTGCTGGCTGGCCATGCGATTTGCGATATGCGATTTGCCTAGAATATTATATCAAATGCGATGTTTGTTTTTTGTTATAATGCGAATTCAATAAATTTACGACGCTCCGCTCAATTATCTCAATCAATATCAATACACACAACATGGAATGTTTCGGGCACAACTTAGAGGAGGGACTCACATGAGAGAAACACACAAACAATTTGTAACATACATCTTGAATAATTGACTAAATATTTGTAATTTGTTGTTGTTGTTGTCTTGGAGAAACACTGTGAAAAATCAAGGGCATGAAACTAATATAACAACAAATTCTCTAGATTTAGGTGCTCATATATATTGCTTATGTAGGTGTTTTTGAGAACAGAAAACAAGAGAGAAGTTCTACAATATCCTAGGTAAAGGGATTATAAACTATAACTTTACGAGTAGTTGTTACTTTTGAAGTACCATTTGGTTAACTTTCAACTAACACATAGGACGACGACGCTCACACATTAAAAGCTGCGACTGACGCACAAAATATCACTATGCAATATCTCAACAGAAACCACAAATTAAACTAGTTCTTTAATCAAATTTTATAATGTTTGTTTTTCTACTACACCGAAACAATCTCTTTAGTGAATTACGTACATGTTATAGATCTAAGACGATAGTTAGTTAATGGCTTAAAGCAAAAATAAATTGTGGGAGAGCTATATAAGAAGAGTTCTAATTCAATTGAGTTGCAACTAGAAATGTTCAATGGAGAAACTATTAAAGTATTATGAAGAGAATTGAGAATTCCAAAATTTGAGTTCCAACACAATAAATTGTGGAATCTTTTCTTATATAGTTATGGCTTTTGTTTAAATTCTAAGAATTTCATTTCATTTGAAGGAGGGGCAAAATAAAGCACTAACAAGAAGCCTTACCATTTACACATACATAGAAACGAACTTTGCGTAACGATTTTTATCTACTTTGGTATTTTTTTTTTTTTAGATTTTTTCATTTTTTTTTGTAGTTTATGAATTTTTTGATCAATTTAACTAGATGTATATGGGTTGCCATATGATGTCTTTTTCTTCTTCTTTTTTGTGAGATTTGACAAAAATATTCTTAGTATTTTCATAAATATTTATTTTGTTTTTCTTGTTTTCTTGTAGTATTTTTTGTTGTTGTTGTATACCTATGTATGTAAATATGCCGCGAATTGTAATTGCAAAATGGATGTGTGTATATATAGTATTATTGTATATAAGAGTTTTGTTTTGTTGCATTTTAAAATATGAATATTATTTGTTATTTGTTTCTATTTACTCTCGACACTTTTTTGTAGGCTTTTCTGGTGATTTCGTCTATATATGTATGTTGCTGCAAGCTGTAAATAAATTTGTTTTTGCATTTACAATAGATTAGCATTAGCTTAGGGTTCTATTTACATGTAAAATGTATTTATATTTTGCTGTTTTTCTCTGTTTTGTACGGCATGCGCGGCATTGCAACGATATTTGCTTTATTATTTATTTATATTTGGTGTTTTTTTTTTTGGGTTTTGTGTTTTTTTTTCGTTTTAAGTAGTTTCAGTTGCTGTTCTTGTTCATTGTTTTTGGATTCTATGCGGTTTCAGTTATTGTATTTGTAAAAATATTCAACGTCAACGCTTCCCTATCTGCACCACGATTTAGACTAGGATACTGTTCATTGCTTTTATATAATTCACATTCCATTTTCGCTAACTTTGCTATCACTTTGAGTTTTCTTGTTTTCATTTTGTTGTATTTTGAGTGTATTTTTGAGTGTGGGATTTCAATTTTGTTGGATTTCCCTTACGATTTCATTTCATCATTTCATAATATTTATATAGTACAATAACTACTAAGCGCTCTTGGTGTCTGTCTTCACTAATTGCTACGTTGCCCCGCCTCCTGAGCTTGAGGTTGTTGCAGCGCCTCCTCCTCCTCCTCCTCCAGATCCTTTGCCATCGTCCTTGCTCGCTTCGTCGCGGTTTTGTGGCTGCAACAGCGCACGCTGCTCGTCGTTTGCCTCGCCCTCACCTTCAGCTTCCCCCTCGCCTTCGCCATCGCCATCGCCGTCGCCCTCTGCTTCCTGTTCGGCATTGTCCTGCGGCTTGGCTGCGGCGGTTGCGGTTGCCTCTGGTTGTTGCCTCGCTGGCGAGGTGAATGTTGTCTCGGAGTCTGCCAGGGAAGATGCTATTAGAATCGGCTTACTATATGTGTGTGCATATATATGTATAACTCTATTCAATGTGCTACAAATAAAACGTATGCTATACAATAAGCTGAGCGTGTTTGTGTGTGTGTAAGTGTTATGTGTGTGGTTAGAGGCCCAATTACTACAGCTTCACATTGAAATTGGAAATAGGAATTACAACAATAATCGCGACATGTAGGTGCAAGCTACCAGCTGCACACTTAATTAGACTCGGGTGTACTGAAAGGTGTGTACAAGGAGTGCCAGAGAGAGAGAGAGGAAGAGTTAGTCAAGTAGAGATAGAGATTGTATACATTTGCCAGGTGGTATCCTCGCCTTATCCTTCATTGTGTGTGTTTTGTTTTGGAGAAGAGATCTGTGTCTGTGGGTGGGTTTTAGTGTTGGGTTAGATCAGAATGCAGCATCGAAGACGGTTACTTTTGGTTTGTTTTGGTTGGTTGGGGAAGTTCAGTTCAGTTGAGTTCGTCGCAGAATGATGACAGAGCGAATAGAGAATAGAACAGAATTGTTTTTGTTTTTTTTTTTTTTTGTCTTGGTATTCACAGCCAAATGTCTGGATTACTCAGTGAAGTAGTCAATGAGTGGAATTTTTGCCAATTTCAGTTAACAGATCTTCAGCTACTCACCCAGACTGCTGTCCCGGGTCTGACTCGGATCGTAGCGACCATCGGTTGACGTCTGTGCCGAGAGAGAGGAACGAGAGAGCACGGGAGGCTTCACCTGGCGCAGTGCTTGCTCCTCGGGATAGCGTGGAGTTTGGAATTTGGTTGGCTTCGTTTGCAGTGTCGCGGGACCGGAGCGTTGATGCATTAGGGTGCGATGCCTGAGGGGTGGTGGGGATATAGACTTAGCTAAAACTGAATGAGGTAATTTATTCGGTGAGTAATCGCTGCCAGATTCGCCCTGAAAAACATTAATTTATATTAGATTTGGAAGATATATAGTCTAATACTTTTACAGACCATGACTGTGCCATTATCGGAGACCCCGGAGCCGGACATATTGTCCGCCAAGAGACGTTCGCTTTCGGGATCGGACAGCACGCGCGAGACATCAGACTTGTTTTTCAGTATCGACTTGGAGCGCCTGTGATGCTCCAGATTCGGCGATGCATCAATCGAGTCTATCGATGAGGAATGCTTGCTCTCAAATTTGGCTGTAACAAAAAAGGTAAAGATCATAAGTAAATTAAAATTTTGTATTGATGATAATCCTATTGATATTAAATTAATAATTTCCTGACATAACTTAAATCAATAAAATGTAATATTGAAAGTATTTATTATGGAATAATTAGTTTCCTTTCAGTATCTGAAAAAGTGACATGAAATTAACTTAGAAACAATTTCTTGAAACAAAATTTCAATTTGCGAAAAAGAATTTTCAAGTATTTGCAAAAACTTATCTTAAAAATACTTTCGGTATTAAGTATAGTATCGATATGTGAATGCACTACCTCAATTATGTCAGCTGTTTATGGATCATAATACAGCATAATATTTTGTCGTAATTCTAAGTTAAAACTTGTGTTCCCAGAAGTAGAAAAATATCTATTACACTTTTCTAAAAATTCAATTGAAATCGATTAACCCTTTCATGCCCACTGTTGCCTATAGGCAACATTGACTTTACAATTAACATTTACATTTTCGTACTCATTTATATATATAATATATGGGTGGAAAAATGTTGCCTAAAGGGCAACATTGCAGTAAGGACATACCAAAGGAGTATTGAAAATCGGAATGAAAAATACTTAGGGCTCCTTTTAATCATTTATGGAAATAATATTTTCTATGTGTCCCCATTTTAATTTGGACATGAAAGTGTTAAACAAATTAATATACCACAATAATACTAAAAATATACCAAAGGCTGTATTCAAAGCCTATTTTCTACGAGTCATAGTAGCTTTGGCAGGTTGCCAGTCGTTATATTTAAAACGCTATGGTATATTTTGAATGTATGTATTATTATTAAATACAGCCTACGTAATATTTTTGTACTTTCGTGTTATGTTTTGTGCTTTTATTAAAAATGGATAGCAGGTATCTCACAGTCGAACACACCCCTTACTGCAGATTTCCTACGTGTCTTAACTTCAATAAGGTATCATAACATTCCGTATGAACTGATCTTTTAGATTATATGATTACTAATAAATATTAACTACTGAAACTAATAATCAGATCGACATATTCATAAACTTTTGTTAGACTATCATAATATTCCCATCAATATTTTTTACAAAATATTACAATAGTTCCGAGATACTTGAAAACCTTTCCTTTCAAAGTAGATTTTAGAGCGACTTACACTCCACAGCTTTATGGCTTCCCTCGCTTATTTTTGTTATGATGGTTTCTACCGAATTAAGTGATCGAAAGATCTTATACTTTTGTTTATTTGTCAAATTATGATTATCCCTTTTTCTTTTCCCCCCTAAAAACTTTGGTTTGCTTTTTTAATTAGCTTGAATGCCCTTAAAGTTCTTAATTTTGTTTCCATAACTTGATCGCTTCTCTCGCTTACCTTTGGCGCCCGCATTTTGTATGCCGAACAAACGCTGATTAATCAGTTTGGTGGCAGTGGCTAAGCTCTTGCCCGGCATAAAGGCCGAGCGCTTCTTCTTGCTGCCGCCGACGCCAGCGGCAGCGCCGCTTGTGGACGCTGCAGATGCCACTGCAGAGCCGCTAGTGGCAGCAGCGCCCTCGACTCCCCCGCGCACATTGTCTTCGCTCAATTTGGTGTCCTCGAAGCGAGCGCGTGGCTTGTTGCTGCCGCCGCTGCTCGAGCTGGGTCGCATGGCGGTGAAGCTCTGCTGGAAACGCGTCTTGCGATGCTTTGGCACTGAGTTCTCGTTCAAGCTGACACGACTACCACGCTCCTGCACATCAAAGTTCTGATAGACATCATCCAAGGGACTCAGACCACCAGCAGCAAGATTTCGCAACGCCGTGTCACCCGAGGCGCTCTTCTTGACCTGGGCACGCATCGAGAGCCCAGAGGCAGAGACCGTGGGCGGAAGGCCGACAATGAAGCCCGTGGAGCTGCTGATGTTGGTGGAACGGCAGGATTCCTTCTCGAGGGGATTGATGTACAGATTGTCCATGTCAATGTCCAAGGCGCAGGCCTCGTCGTTGAAGTCGGCAGTGAGATCGCCCTGCGACAGAAACGGATGCGTCTGACAGCTGGCATAAGTGTCCGAGCTGTCGACGCTGGCGAGATCCGCATTGTTGTTGTTGTTGTTGCTGTTGCTGCCGCTGACGCTGCTGCAGATGCCCGCATAGTTGCCGTTGCCAAACAGCAGCAACCCATTGCCAGTTGCCGTCTGGTGGCCAGAGCTGGCCACAGCTCCGAGACCCGCTCCGACTGTCGTCGTGTTGAAGTTGTTGTTGTAGTTGTGATTGAAGTTGCTGGCAATGGGTGCCCCATAATGCCGTTGAGTGGCCTCCAGTGGCAGTGCGATGGTCGTGGACGTTGTGGTGCCATACGACGACGATGTCGACGATGATTGCGAAATGATGGGCACAGCATTCGCTGCGCTTGAGTACGATGGCAACAGTTGAAGCGGCAGCGGAGGCGGAGGCAACGCGGTGGCAACATCCGGAGGTTGCAACAGACCAAATTGATTGGCCTGTCGATTGGCATGTTGCTGCTGCTGAAGCTGCAGCTGCTGTTGCTGCTGTTGATGATGATTGGCCGCCGCCATGCGCATCTCCAGGCAGATGGGCTTGTGGAAGTCGGAGGTTGGAAGCGAGATGACGCCCTCTGCATCGGTGTACTCCTTGAAGTCCTGCAAGGCAGAGCAAATTGAGTGCTCGAGTCAAGCAAAGAGTGTTTAAGCTGAGCCCAAGGCTCAAGACGCACAGCTTAGTCAGCTCAGTGGTCAGTGGTCAGTAGCAGTAGCATTTAGCTTTATTTTGTGCACTTTTATTTTTTTGAGGGGGGGAAATGTTGCTGTAAATTGTAAATTGATTGCTGCTTCTCAAGACCATTCAACATGCAACTAAAATGCATCAAGTTAAAGTTAAACGTGCAACGTTCACGCACTAATTTTATTAAATTTCAAAATGAACAAAACGAAATTAAAGAAAATCAAATTCAAGAGCTCTTTGCTGGAGTTACTTACCTAGTTATAAACTTCAATTGGGGGAATTTTTCCAGCGCTCAAAGTACAAACTCAAAAGGCTAATTGAAATTATAATTAAAAAGTTTTTCCCTTTTTGCAAATCATAAAGAAATCAGTTGAAAAGATTTTCAGTGCCAATAGATAGTTAAATAGAAGAAGTAGAAAATAGTGCGAATCAAATGTTGAAATCAATAATCAATTTGTTTTTATTTGATTTTTTCGTTTTGTTTTGGGTTTTTTTGAATAACATTGTAATAATTTATTATAGTTGGTATTATTTGTTAATAACTTTGTTGGTTGTTGCTACTAATTTTTACTAATAATTAATTAAACAAACGATTTAAGACTAATTGTAATTCTGTGCTTAGTGTAAGAAATTGAATTGAATTTGAAACTCATCTTAAGGCCTTAAAACACTCGATAAATATTTAGTTGTAGATAATAGATAATAACACATGCTGCTTTGGTTTTTGATTTCTCATAATGTTGTTTTGTTGTTTCATTGTTTATTGTTCTTGTTGTTCTCGTTGTTGTTGTTGTTGTTCTTGTGTGAGTGGAGTAATAAATAAATTAATTAAATTCTTAGAATTTGCTATGTCTTTCTTTAGCTTTCACGTCACGCACGAATATAATAAGTATATAATGTAATGTAATATATGTAATTAATAAAATTCATTTAATTAGAATTAAAGCTAATTTAACTTGTAACTTGTAACTTGTTTGTTTGTTTGTTTTTCGTTGCTCTAAATTTTAATAATATTTTGTAAATTTTTCAATTTTTATTCAAGCACATTCAATGTGTGTGTATTGTGTGTGTTTTTTGTATTTCGTTGAGTAATTTTAAAATTAATTTTGTGTATCTGTGTGGGTGTGTATGTGTGTGTGTTCGTCGACTGATTGACAGCTCAATTAGCCAATTGCTCTAAAGAAATTGTTACTCTAAACGCTATTCGCACGCAATGGAATACACTCGCCTTGACATCCTGGCAAACCCTTTAAGTAAAAGAAATGAAAAAAGAAACAAAGTCAACATAAAATTTGCCACATTTCTCTCAGCTGTGCACTTTCTCCACATTTGTTTTTTGTTTTTTTTTTTGTTTTCTGCTGTACACACAATATAAAAACAAAAGTATCGTAACGAATAAATAATAAATGAACGAAATAAAAACACGAACAAATAGACGAACTTTTAGTTTTTGGTTTCACTTTTAGACAATGGTCACACGGGTGCATAAACTTCTCTGTCTCTCTCTTTCTTTCTCTCTCTCAATGGATCACAGATAAAAGATATCGATCGTGCCCTCCTCGAGCATGCGTTTGAGTGCCATATAATGCGTTGGCGATGGCGGCGGTCGCGCCAATCTCTTGATGCTATACTCCCTGTTGTGAAATACACAAATGCGATCCTGCAATATGTACACACAGTCCACTCAGCATCAATTATCATTTGTGTAGATCTAAATACTGGGTCTACTTTTTTTGGAGTGCGGAACGGACTTCGAGGAGGCAGTTTACTGGGTTCTTACTATATACCATACAAATATTTAATGATGTTTACCTAACTCCGATTCATCTTCATTTTCTTAATGATGTGCGTGTTCAGTTTAGTTACAAATTAGTTCGAATTGAAACAATAAACATAATTCAGAAACACATAAACAAAGAGTGCAAGTGCTGTTATATAGAGTTAGAATATTTATCAAAAGAGAGATATTTAGATTAAGCATGCGGACTACACACAAAGCAAAGGAGTCAAAGATCAAGAGTGTTGTTAGAGAACGTTTTTTTGGTTAGTGACATTATCGAATTTTGCTCAAGAGGATCAATCGATTGTCGTGGTTGTCGATTTTACCTTGGTTGTACAGAAGCAGCATTCGAATTCCACGGGCACATCCTGCTCCAGATTGTCCATGCGCTGGTTCTGCAGGTTCTCGAGCGCCACTTGGCGACGCAACTCGGCCACTTCCTATAAGTATGGTTTAGGGTTTTGGCAAAATGTAAATGCAAAAAGTCAGAAATACAACAGTCAGAAATACAAAAACACTAACTATATACACGCACTCAAAATGGCATGCACTAAAAAACAAACACACAATTATTATTATTATACAAAAATTGAGTTAATACATTTTGATTACATCTTCATGCAATGCCAGGCAAAAAAGTTGTGTGCGAAAAGCCTTGTGAAGTTTGAAGTAAAAACTGTTCCGGGTGAGGTGAGTATCTAAACCTGCTATCCATAGGGTATTCTATCTTTATGCCTACAGGTAATGTATGTAACCCCATAAAGTATAATTATATCTATTCTTTATCTTCTTCTTCTTGATCTCATGAACTACAGAGAGAAAGAGCTTATTGTTGTAAAGCACATGTTATTATTGCACACATATTAAGATTGTTTTAGATTTATGCCACTCTCATTTACACCCCACCCAAAAGCGATAAAGTACTAATTATATCTTCATGAATCCTTATTTTATATAGCAAAAAACGGCTACTCAAATCGAATTTTAGTTGGCTTGGTTGACAATTTGGTATATTTTTTAACCAAGAGTATTTTTTTCTTTCAATTTAATAGTTTATCGATAAACCAAATATAGTCTTCAATAATTTTTGGTATTTTCGGTATATTCATTTGGTATATTTTGCAACCTATGTTTTCCAAATTAATAGTTAATCGATGGACGATCTATAGCTTTTGGTATAATTTGGACGTTTTCGGTATATTAGTTTGGTATATTTTGTACCCTATGGTATATTGTTAACGTAATAGACATAGACTCCAGTCTATACCATAAATTGTCTTCAGATCGTCTTCATATATTAATTTGGTATGTTTTATGAAAAATACAGCATTGTTTTACTTATATTGAAAGTGCGTACCGGGTACCTCACAGCCAAGTACACTTGACTTTCTCAATTGATTGTTTTGTGTGTGTGTGTCTTAAAAATCAAGCAAGACTCTGGCACAAAAGTCAAGTTCGAATGAATTGTCAGATGTGTTTTTGTATCGAGCTAAATGTGCTGCTCCAAATGTGCTCTAAATGCGCTTAAGCAATCTGCTTTGGATTGGTAAGTAAACAGTTCGAGTTAAGTTGCCCTAAATCCTTCTCTATGTACTCTACTAGTTGCTCTGTTAATTGTTTGGGCAGTGAGCATTCGCCCGCATCCCGCAATGATCGGAAAAAGAGAGTCGCCGCAAGCTGGAGGCAATGCCGATTACGACTACGTCGACGGGACGCTGGATGAGCAACTGAAGCGATTGGGACAATACAATCTACAGAGCTGGGATGCCACATCGGAAGATGGCGGTAAGTTTACGCTCAACTAGAACTTTTCCTATTCAAACATGGTATATTTATTAGGCTTTCAGCGTGTCACACAATGCGATGGCATGAGTCCTACAACGAGTTGTGAAACTCATGAAGCAACTTGCAGCACTACATGCAGCACAACTTGCCAAACCCCGCTGCCACCTCCAGCTGACTGCGATCGCTTTTCCCCTAATCAGAATCAAGCCAATTCACAGCAATCACAACAGCAGCAGCAACAGCAGCCACAGCAACAGCAACAGCAGTCGCCATATTCCCCACAGCAACAGCAGCAGCAACAGTCTCAGCAACAACCTCAGCAACAATTTGAGCTAGAAGAATCTGAGCTGCGTGGCAGAGAGTTGCGCAAGTTGGTGCAACATTTGTATGTGGCACAAGCGCGTGTGCAGCTCGAAGCCACAGAAATACACAAGGCACAAGCTGTGGCAAGTTCGGCACAAGCTCAGCTTGAGGATTCAGCGAATCATGTGCGCACCATCACAGCCACGTTGCACAATGCACAACAAGAAGTGGCAGCTGCTGCAATAAGAGCGCAGATCGCTCAGCTGCAACTTGCGGCACATGATCAGTTGTTGTTTGCTGCTCGCCAGGATGTGGATTCGCTGTCCTCGCAAGTGGTTGGACTGCAAGCAGCCGAAGGAATTGTTCAACCCAAGTTGACAGTTGATCTTCATGCGTTGCTCGACAGGTTGCGTCAACCGCTGCAGCACTTTGATCGCCCCACGCCGGTGCCAATGATCATCACTCCACCTCCGCTCAGCGAGGAGTTGCCACATCCCCAACCGCAAAGCGATGAAGCAACTGTCAATCAAAAGGAAGTCGTCAAGCAGCAAGAGCAAGCAAAGATGGCGAACCAAGCGATCTACTCTTTATAAAAATCCCCTCTTTAAATATATATATTTTGTTACTAATGTTCATATTTGTGTCTGTAAAATATATTCTATTCTATATTTGTTGTGGTGTCTTTGTGTATGTTGGGTTCGTTGTTGTTGATGGCAATAATGGCATTAAACATACAGATAAATAGCTGATTACACATATCATTAATAGAAATATGTTACATAAAGAATACAAAGTATTAGAGAAAAACATAAAAAGCAATGCCATAAATTACATATTTTACAAACCCTCACCTAACAGCTAACCAAATCAGTTAAAAAAATAATGGTTTTATATATTAACAGAATGAAATTCCACATTAAAAATGTAAAAAATAAAGATTATCATATATAAGCTTAATATTCATTACTTTTCCTTTTAAGTTCTCGAATTGAGCAATGCCTAAAGAGTTAACTAAATCTGTTTTTAAGATAAACATTTAATATGTTACAAAAGAAATAACTGCATATTATCTTTATTTGAATAATACAGTTACAAAACAAAATATCAAATTTATGATATATGATAATTTTTGGCTTTTATTTTCTATACTTTTATGTTTAAGTTCTCAAATTAAAGATGAGCATTAATATAGCTAATTTTGTAAACAAGTTTTCAACAGGAAAGGCTATTTATAAACATAAATTGTACAAAAGTATTGCCCATATTAATTATGGCAAATAATTATTTCCATGATCTCATAAATTTATTATTTCCGCCCATTAATTATACGGCCAGTAAAATATGAATCGACAAAAAAGTACATAAATTGAAATGTAAACAAGTCAAGTAAGATGGAAAATCTTATAAATGAAAAGGTAGGAAAAGATATGAAATAAATATACGAGCAGATTTATGCAAAATTTCTTAAGCATTCTAGCAGCTGAAATGCGTTCATATTCACATATCGATATATATGAAGACTAGATATTTGGAAACTTGGAGACATTCTTAAAATGCAATATATTATTGTATAGCTCGAATTTGGATTTCATCTGCATTTTTGATAATAAAAAGAAAAAGTTTAGCATTATGTTCAGCCTCTGAAAATTAATTGGATGAAACAATCATATTTCATTAATTTGCTTTTGTAATATATATTTTGTACATTATTATTCGAATTGGAAATTTGGAAATATTTAAAGAGTATAGTATAGTAGCAGTGGCAAGTAGGTATGCATTAGAGTAGAGTAGTTTGAGTTCTTTGTGTATACTTTGAATGTACCTCCTTACTGCGTCCCCGTAAAATCTAAAAGTTGAAATGTGTTGTTGTTGTTATCGAACTTTATAAAATAGGCTAGCTCTTGCATTGTTTTGTAAGTAAAGATTTTGGTTGTTGTGGTTTGTGAAAATGAAACAATAAACAAATATGTGAAGCAACAATTTACGTATAAGAGACTAGAGACTACCAAAAATAAAGTGTTCTACCGATTTGAGAAAACAAAAGTATATATCAAAGTGAACCAAAGAACTAAAGAGTATGCTGTCCCGATCTGGACTCAGACTTCGGGTGATAAATAATTATGATATATATTTAAGGTTATGGTAAGTGTGTGTATTGTTTACAATAGTTGAAATATATAGTATTTAGCTCCAGTTAACGGCTTCACATTTACTAATACATAGTTACGGTTTAAGAACTTTGAAAACATTAAGATATTCAAGATATACGAGCACTTGACTTGGACTACGTCCATTGCCAGCACTTGTGTTCCCTCGACCCTCACTTACCCCTGGTGTTATCATCATCTGTATGGGCAATCCTTTCTGATTCGACGCTATGGTCATCGCATCCTCTGACTGTCCTCCCGCAGCAACTCCTCCTCCTGCTCCTGCTCCACTTTCCTGTCCCGCAGTGCTGGATGTGGCCACCGCTGTGGCAGCACTTGAAGCTGCCACCATCGCCAGATTGTTGGCAACTCCACCGGCTGGCAATTGTCCTGCCGCCTGCAGCTTCTTTTGCTCCTGTTGCTGCTGCTGCAGTTGCAGTTGTTGCTGCTGTTGCTGTTGGGATTGCAACAGCGCCTGCTGCTCACGTCTGTAGCTCTCCATGGCCATCATTGAGGTCTGCCTGGCATTGGGATTATCGAAGCTGTAAGGCGGCACTGCATCCTGCTCGGAGCTAGAGCCGCGGCGCTGTGTGCGAGTGTGGCAAAGAAGTCAACGAGAGTTAATTAAAAAGACTCGGTTAATTCGAAATGTAAACCGGCATGGAAAATACCTTTCGGATCTACTCAACTCCTAATATTTTGCTAAAGTCTACTCTATTTTAATAGTCTACAGAATAGTCTTAGCACAATTAAAGATTTTGTAAACTCAATTAATATCCTAACAATAATATATGTTATGATATTAATTGAGTTCATAAAAGCACTAAATATGAAAAGATTTTTTCAAAAGTATCTCTGAGTAACATTGTATTATTTTAATGTGTAAGAAGTAATCTAACACAAATTGTATAATTTAAGATTAACACTTCTAAGCACTTCATTATTAACTACACCCTTCAATTAATATAGTCTCATATTTCTTTTGGTTTACTTATTATAAAACTATATTTTTTTTTTGTGATATTCTTTTTATGTTAATGAAAATAAGTTTGGTCGAATACTAGAAATATATGTCGTTATCTTCTACATAATTTGTTGGGGTAACAAACTATTTATAATATTCGGATATTTATGAAATAAGTTGAGGGAGACACATCCACGCCCATAAATATATTCTCAATCAGCGAGATGTTAATAGTCGAGACGATCCGTCTGTCTGTCTGTCCGTATTAAAACCTAGATCTCAGGGACTAAAACAGATAAGGATATAATTTTTCGACAGCACTTGTTATGTTTGCACACAGATCAAATTTGCTTAAAAATTTTGCCACGCCCACTTCCGCCCCATAATTTGAAAAAAATTAAATAATGTTGATGCTAGAGTGGCGATGTTCGGTACAATAATATCTGCAGTATTTATAAGCAGCTGGTATATTTTGTACTCTATGGTATATTTAGAATGCGTGCTTTATCAAATATACCAAATAAAGCCTAAGTTATATTTCAGTATTTTTTCGGTATATTAATTTGCCAAATTTTTAAAATAATAATGCACTATTTTTATTTATTTAGGATGAGAAATAAGAATATTTGTCATCTCTACTGTCCTAGCTGATTATTTTAAATATATTTAAAATACACTTTAATACAATAACAATTTATGACTAGAGATTATAAAGTTTATACACATATATTCAATATATCATATAGGTAAATCGGAGGATGAATGTCCTCCATTCTGGCTTTACTTGAGGGATGAGGATTGATTAATAGGAATGCAAAGATTAAAGTGGTTTCATACGATACAACAACAATCGAAAGAAAGACACTCTTGGATTGAAACTTACGTGGTGCATGTTGGAGTTACGCAAGTTGGCTACGTGCTCATAGTTCTTATAGCAGCCGGTGCCTGTGGTTGCTGGATTGCGATCGGTTGATTCGCCCTCGGTGCTGTTGCCATCCCCATCCGTTTGGGAGAGATTGTGTCCTGTGGGCGATCGGCGTAGCGCGTGGGTTAAACGGTGCCAATTTTTCAGTGATCGTGTGTGACTTTCGCGTTTTTCTGCATTGCGAATGTGTGTGTATGTGTGTGTGGGTGTGCAGGTGTGTGTTAGGTGTACGTGTGTGTATTTGTGTTAGAGGATTATTTGTCGGAATTCATTCGGAATGAATTCACAACACATTAGTTGAATGTTGTTTTGAGTTGGATTGTTGTTGTGTTGTAGTTGTTGTTGTCGGGTGGTTTTTGTTGTTGTTGGGGGTAGCACACGCAAAAAGCCATGAATGCATTTTTGTCGCCATTTGCAAAATATATTTTAATGATTTTCAACGTTTCATTTTATTTGTTTAGCCGTTTTGCAATTGTCATTCGCCATTTGTGGAATTGGTTTTGTTGAGTTGGATTTTGTTTTATATTTTTATGATTGTTGTTGAGCGTTTTATTTGGGATTCGTTTTGTTGATGAGACGAAATACAAATTAAAAGGAATAAAAGAAAGAGATATGCACTTTATGAATGTCGTTATACGATAATGTTAGTATGCTATGAACTATTTTTTCTTAGTAATTCACGACGACGATGGCGAGAGACGACGTTGATGGTTAAATGACGACGACTAGAAACTTTTACGAGTATAATTTGTTAACAGTAGTTAAGTTTACAGTAAGAACAACATTAAACGACGAATATAATTAGTTTGTTAGCTAATTGTTATTGTGTGTAAGTGTGTGTGTATATAGTTTAGAACAACATTTATTTGTAATCTTTAAAGTATAGAGTGAGACTAGTTAACAATCAACTGTGAGCTAGCTAAAGTTGGTTAGCACAACGAAATAAGAGTTTTGGAGGAAAATAGGGATTTAATTTTAAAATTTTATAGAGCTGCCGCTTAAATGTAGAATTAGTCGAGAGAGAAAAAAGCTGTCAATTTAACCACTATTTTATTTAGTTTTATTTTCTTCGATTTAAATGATTTAAGTGAACGATTTTGAAAGAAAATAAAAAAGAAATATATAAAAGTTTTTATGATGTTTGCTCGGCAAAACAAATGTATGAAAAGACAGGACTTATTTTTGGTTCATAGACAAAGTCACATTTCATGGTCATTTACGCATTCGGATTGTGTCTGTGTGAGTGTAACTTTATTTTATTGTATTTTTTTTTTTTTGGTTTGCTAAAATGCTCAAATCAAATCAAACGGAAAACTATGTGATGCGCAATAAAAATAAATAAACTTCTCACACTCTCGTTTTATAGAATGGTTTTATGATAACAAGCAGAGCACAAATTGATGTCGTTGTTATTTGTTTTGGTAAATGAAATCAAATTGAAAGAGAGCGAAGCTCTTTGTGATGAAAAGCTTAAATTAGTTGAGCAACAAATTTATGGTTTGTTTACCTTTTTTCATTGGCTTGGGGATTATGAATTAAATTACGCATAGAGTATAAATTTTCAAAATAGTTCAAGGCTTGACAGAGAGTCGCACAATTAAAGCACAGATACGAATATAACGGAGTATAACGCATGTTCAGCATCTTGTCAAACATTAAACCAAGCGATAGTATGTTTAGTTTCGATAGTTAGTTACGATAGTAGCAAAACGATAGTCATCGCTTTGCTTCTTGTCAAACATTAAACCAAGCGATAGTATGTTTAGTTTCGATAGTAGCAGCACGATAGTTATCGCTTTAGCAAAGTCAAATGAAATACAGCGTATTAGGTTTTGGTTTTATTGCTAATTCACAGACACACAAAGTTGCGGGGCTTTTACAGTAGTACAGATATACAATGAATACAGACACAAGTATTTTTTAAGGTTGGGGGAGAATTACGATTACAATTTCGATTAGTAACAGTAATTTAATATATGTCCTTGTTGTTGCTGTTGGTAGTAGTTATTGTTGTTGTTCATACATGGCTTGAGCATAAGGAGCGTACAGTTTCTATACGATACGATACGATACGATACAATAAAGATGTCGATAGATAGAATAGAATAGAATATAATTGATAGAGATGCATGCAGCGTTTATATTTTCTTCTTCACTCTTTGACGCTTTTAGAGACACACACAAAACAAAGGAAAGAAAAATGAAAGATAATAAAAAGGAGAGACACACACACGGAAATTAAATTGGCTTTCGGTTTTTTTTGTTAGCATATTTCTTGAAGAAAGAAGTAAAAGGCACGTAAAAGGCAGATGTCGCTTGAAACATTTTGCATCCGATCCGATTTTTGTTACTTGACAATTTCGAACTGTGCACAATGATAGAAATATTTGAACAATATTCGAATTTCGAATTCAATTTGCAAATCAAGAGAAATATTTTTCATTTTTGTTTTGTTTAAACTGAAATCCCAAAGAAAATAAAGGAACAAATCATTAAGTTATTTCTTTAGTTATTCACATATGAGCTTTATATATTTCGCATTTAGTTTTTGGGTTTTTCGTTTTTTGGTTTTTGTATAACTTTATTTAACTCTGCTCAGCGCGTTTAGCTTAGAACTACAATTTGTTAAACACTTAATAGAACTTTGCTCTGCAATTTGCGACTGCTATTGGATAAATAAGTATTTACGTAGTCTTAGTTTATTGTTTCATTTGAAGGAAAGAAACATTAAAATATTATATATTGCTGTTTTAAGTTGTTCTTGTTGCTGCAAACTAAGCGCGTTCTGCTTTTAAATAAGGCATTTGTTAATATTAATATTATACGTTAATTTAATTAATTTATTATAATATTAAGCTTTTGCTGTTGCTTTCTTGGATTTATTTCTGAACTTTTGACCTTTGCATTTTTAGGAACATTTTGCCATCATTTGCTAAGTATCAATTTATAAATATATTGAATATATATCATAAGTATATATATATATATGTATATATATATATTGTATGTCTGTATATATATATGTTTTTAGCTACATACAATTTTGATGCGCTCACTAAATTATAAATCTAAGCTTAGTCTCTTTCGGCTACAACAACTAATTTTATAAATAAGGCTGACTTCTTTCTTTTGTTATGTTTTCGCATTAAATGTGGCTGGGAACAATTGAACCCACTTTTGTTTTCTTGTTTGTTTTTTGCTGGCCCAGGATCAGTACTACAGTTATCTGCAATCAACTTTTGGAGGGATTCTCAATGTATGTCCTGGCAGCAAAACTCTTTTACTCTTTCTGTCAGGACATATTCGCTTCGGCTTGCCGAAGATCTTTCTTTTTTTTTTGACTATTGTGCTCAACAAATGCCTGGAAGTTTCACTATAGTATAGCTACGTTTAAGTTACGTACTAAATTAAAATTGTGCTTACGCGGATTGTTTTGTCAACATTTTGGGTATTTTAAGTGGCGTGTTGTTAGCATTTTTGGGAATGGGAAACACTCCGTTTAAGGTTGCCACATACACACAGCAGCATCACGCTGCCTGCATCACGTGTTTCCACTGTCACTCAGATACGCAACAGTGGAAACACACACACATGGAAGAAGCTCTTGAAAGTTTTGCTTTAAAGTTTTTAAAAATAGTAGAAGAATGCAAATGAAAATCGAATTGGCAGCTGAAAGAATGCAACAAAAAGGCAGTGACGAAAACAAATGTACACAAAAAACATCAGCAAATTTGAGCAGATGCGATACCGAATTGGGAGCAGTGTTATCGATAAGTGATCGTTATCGACACTTTTCATTTCATTTCTTACAACATTTCAATAATATTTTCAAGTGCTGATGGCATTTAGTTCCACAAAAATGAAATAAAAACAAGAAATTATAAAGTAAAGTTGGCAATACGAGAATCAGCAAAACTTTCAATACGGCGGCGTACGAGAAATGAAAAAGTCAAGTGCCAACGTTGCGTATGCGCAACGCGTGACACTTGCAAAGTGTTTACAAGCAGAGAGAGCGGCATGTGTGTATGAGCGGGTGTGTGTGTGAGTGTGTGTGTGATTGTGGTGTGTGTGAGTGTCTGATTGTATTCATGGCGCCTAGAAGCATTTACATTTAATCACAACATTGAATTTCGATAGCCTAAAACGGAAGTTCGCGTACATCATCAAGTATAATTGATTCTAGATTTTTGATTGGGGTTTTCTTAGCAGCAAATGGCAAATGGCAAACTGGAAGCCAATGTCTAAAAAACTAACACTAACTATGAACAGTGGAACTGGATTTTCTTTTGGTTTAGCTATAGGTATAGAGTATAAAGGGAAGTTCTTTGGTTTGCTCTCATACACATTTACAATAACAATTTGTTTTTACTTTTTCTTTGGCTAAGACTAGATTGAGTGTGTGTGTGTGTGTTTGTGTTCGATGTGTATGTGTGTGTGTGTGTGTAGTTGGTACATAACAAGTTGCATTTGTCTAATTTACATATACAATAACAGTTTAGCTTTACGATAACTCTCTCTCATCAACTAGTTTAGTTATAGGCTAAATTTAGGCTTAGTGTCACGTGGCTCTGGTTGTGGTTGTTTCTGTTTTATGGTTGTGGCTTTGGTTGTGGTGGTGGTGGCTCTTAGGTTCTGGTTGTTGTTGCTGTGGTTGCACCTGCCCTGCCATTGCGACTGTTAGCACGACTAACGACTGTCCTCGTTGTCGCTGGAGCTATTCTGCTGCTGCGCCTCGCGCTCCTCCAGCAAACTGCGATTCAGCTCCTGAATGCGAGCCGATAACGCTCTCCGACGTGGCGTGCCGAATGAGGGCAACGGCGGTGACTCAATCAAAGTATTTTTCTCGCCTTGTGAATCCAAAGATTGGTTAGAAAGTTGTTGTTTTGATTGTTGTTTGTTTTGAGTGTGTTTTTTCGTAGGTGTGTGATTAGCAACAGAATTCAAATGGCAACCAAAGTGCGTGTGTGTGTTATATGTGTGTGTGTGTTTGAGATTTGATATTTTGAGGTGAACACGACGAGTCGAGTTTTTGGTTTTTTTTGGGTAAATTGAAGTTAACATTGTGTGGTTGAGTAGAAAAGAAGAAGAAGAGCAGAGAAAAGAACAAGTTGTTGGTATACTATTGAAGCTTAGTTCGTTCTTCAATTTCAATTTCAATTTCAGCTTTGAGGATAGACTTATTATTGTGTTTGCTTTCTTTGGATATTCATTTCACGATTCATTTGCACAAATAATTAACTCTATCCAGAGCTTCTTTGTTTCATTTGCTAAGTTTTATCAACTACGTTTTTGAAATCTAAGAAAATGAGCATATAATACGAGTTACGATTTATGTGGATGGTTGGGATTGACGAGAGTATATGTAATCAGCACTTGAAAATTCACTAAAATGTACTCAATTGTTTCAATATATATTTATATATAATTTATTGTATATATATATAGATTTAGTTACTGTAATTTGTACGAGTAATTAAATTCGAAATGGCAACTCTATTATTGAACATTCAAATTTGCTATGTATATAATATATATTTTGTTGTTTTTCTTTTTGGGTTTTGTGAATAATTAGTTTAGTTTTTATATAATTAAAAATCAAGCTTAGCGTTTCTCAATTTCTTCACAGAAGTAAATCATTATGAATTTTGTTTCTGCGCAATATATATGAAATTAATGCCAAAAACGAAAACTAATTGATGAATTAAGCAAACTTACGGACAATGCAAACTTAAACTTAAACAAATGCAACAAACCTTTTATTAAAAGGGGGGCACTTAAAAATCTACATAGATGTAAACTAGAATTGGAATTCAATTCGCTTAATGCTACAATTTCGATTGAATGGCAAATATACAGAGACTCCTAACTACGAGGATCTATTCAAAGTTGCAGCTCTGCGGAATTTAATTTGTAATGAAATTGAACTGGCAGAACTGCAACGTTTATAAATACCTGACCTGTGCATTGCGTTGAGATATGTACAAGATATTTTTGATATGGAGAGTGACTTAAAAGAGCGGAAAAGAAGATTATACTGAAGCTGTTATTGGGGGTTTGGTGTATTTTTATTTCTAAGCTAAGCGCAAAGACTACAACTTGTAAGTAGTTGAGTTCGATATAAGAGTTAGAGTTAAAGTACAAAGTGATTAATTTGCTGAATTGATTGCATTGATAGCTAGCTAGCTACGTATACGCAATGTTTTGTTAGTCACCTGGAGCGCTTTGCACGTCAAGGGTTTGCCTGCCTATATTGGGGGTGCTTTGTCTTTTACCTTTCGGATGCACAACATTTGTTTGCTTGCCTAAAATTAGACACAACGGGAGGAGTAGGAGAGTAGGCGGAGAGTTAGTTTCTTATTGCTTGTTGCTTTGTGGCGTATGAGTAACGAAGTTAAAAATATGTTGCCTACTTGTAGGCGCGGCCTTCAAGTGAGTGTGTTCTCTGTGGTCTGTGTTCAGTGTGTGTGTGTGTGCGCTTCTGGGCTTTGTACAAGTGAAATCCCCACTAATTTCTGCGTTAAGTACAAAAGCATTTAACTAATTGACCATCGTGTGTGTGTGTGTGTGTTCGTAGTGTATCTGGAGCTTAGTGTTGGCTTGTTGTTTTACCGGCGGCGGTTTGGTGTCCGCTTTGGCTTAAGGCGGCAGCTAAGTTGAGCAGGTGGTAAGGCAGATTTAGGTTTAAAAGGTAAGTTACGGCCTAAGGTCTACGTCAAACTTAAAAGTAATTCAATTTAGCTTAACTAGTTTAACAATTTAGTTTACTTAGATTAAACAGTACAGTACAAAATTTTGCAATGAATTGCCCGAAAATTTCTATCATCTTACGGCAGTCTAATAAGGAGAGAATATATTTAATTGTTGGAATTGGATCGACTATTTAATGCTATTTACACGCCTTCATAGAAAAGTTCAGAGAAAGAGAACTGAATAGAAAAGGAAAATGAAAAGCGAAATACGAATACATGCAAAAGCGAAGCAAACAAGTGAAGGAAACTAAAGATAGATTCACAAAACTACTTATAGAGATACAAAGATACAAAAAGGCGAGGCAGACTAAAGCTACAGCAGAGATTAGTAAGTATTTATATTTTAGACATAGTGTTTTTTGGCGAGAAAGAGATATAGAAAGAAAGATAGATGTATAGTATCACTTACCTGTGTCGACAATCACATCGATGAGATCCATTGATTTGGCGAACGCATCTTTTAGATTGATATGATGGAAGGAGACAATGCTACCCTCGCGTTTGGCACGATCGAGCGCCTCGCGTCGCTTGAGGGCCTTCTCGCGTCGCATCTGATTCTTATAAAATTCAGCAAAATTGTTAACGATGATGGGAATAGGCAAAGCGATTACCAGAACACCGCATATGCAACACACAGTACCAATAACCTTTCCCAGTGCAGTTGTGGGATAGATGTCCCCGTAGCCAACAGTTGTCATTGTAATACCCGCCCACCAAAATGTTTCCGGTATTGAAACGAATTTTGTATCCTTTTCATCCTTTTCGGCAAAATATGCCAGCGAAGAAAATATGAGAACGCCCATGGCCAGGAACAGCATTAGTAGACCGAGTTCCTTATATGAGTTACGCAGCGTAAAGCCTAACGACTGCAGGCCCGTTGAGTGACGGGCCAGCTTAAGGATTCGCAGGATGCGCATGATGCGGAATACTTGCACCACCCGGCGCACATCCTGGAACTGGTCCGTTGCATTCTTATTCGTTTCCAATAAAAATAACGAAACAAAGTATGGGAGTATTGCCAATAGATCGATTATGTTAAGGCCGCCCTTAAAGAACTTCCACTTGTCCGGCGAGGCGCTAAACCTAAGTATGTACTCAAGGGTAAACCACGTGATACACACGGCCTCAACCATTGCCAATTGCGGATTATCCTGTGGTGTACCATGGTCAATGTGTTGTAGTTGTGGTAGGGTGTTCAACGTCAGGGCTATGGTAGACAGGACTATGAATAGTATGGATATCACTGCGATAACCTGTGAACAATAAAGAACAATCGAAACGTATTCACGAGACCATCCATCATCATCATCATTATCATCATTATCAACTTTATCGACAGCGTTACAACGATTACGATAACACGATAGTCTAGAACAATCTATATATATATATACAAATACATATTAATATGATATAGTATATGCTATATATATAGAGCTGTTTTTTTTTTGTTTTGTTTTTTGTTTTCATTAATCAATCAAACATACAAAGTTACAACAATCAGCGCTCGCTTCGATATCGCTTATCGATATCAGTTTCGGTTAATTTCGATTATTTTGTTCTTGGAGGGGATAATCTTTCGATTAAAACGATTAAAGCAAACATTCAAGTTTCAAGTTAGCGCATTTTTTGGGAATCTCATTTGAAAGATGTTGTTGATCGTTCTGTATTGAGCCTGATGCTAGACTTTTCTTCAGGGGGAAACTCTTAAACTCTTTGGATGGGCATAATTCTCATTTCGGTTTTTGTTTGTTGGGTTTTTTTTCGTTTTTTCTAGTTGTACTATTCAAGGCTGCTGTACTTAATGTGAAGTATATCATTTGTAATCCTTCTTTATCAGTATAATAACGTAAAATCAGTTAACTCAAAATGCGTTAGAAACATAAAAAATAAACTCAGATTTAAGTGACAAATAAACTCAGGTGTTTTTCTTTTTCTTCAATATCAGAGTTAGTTTATATTGAGAGATTTGGATTAGTTCTATAGTTAGTTTCAAGAGCTGAGAGCTGAGAGAGAGAGAGACAGGAAAGAAGCTGTTGTCTCTCTCCTCGATTTCTTTCATTAGCTCAGTTAAATGTGTGTGTTGTTGTTGTTCTTGTTGTTGTTGTGGGCGTGTTTCTATGTTTGGCAATGTGGTTGTGGTTGAGTTGAGTGGCTGTGATTGTAATTGTAGTAGTGCTTGTTTATCTGTGAGCTAGTGCATGTCAAATGTGTGTGTGTGTGTGTGTGTTGGAGTGTTTGTTAGAGATGGACAGCTTTATTATTATATCAGTTAGTTTCTATTAAAGTGTATCTCTGTGTGTGTTTGTGTGTGTGTGTTGGACATAAGACATGACGTAACACAAAATAACGTAAGACATTTACGCAATTACCAGCTACGCATAGAGTAGAGACAGACTGAGAAAGTGTGAGAGACAAAAGGTAAAGGATTGGCTTGATTGGGTTACTCCTTCTAATAAATAAGAGACGCTACCATCGGGTCTGCAGTCGATTTTTTTCTTTTCATTTCATTTTCTCATTCTCAATTATTATTATAAACAAACGTTTAATTCTTTGACTGTGTTTCTTCGTTGTTTTTGTCGTTTTTGTGTGTCTGAATCGGAGTTGTCTGAATATGAGTATAAAACTGAACTGAAACTCAAAATGCCTACGGTATGAGAGAGAGAGAGAGAGAGTTGACGAGTCGATTAAAGTTTGGAAAACATTACGAGTACACATAGATGACGCTATACGAGTTAAGAGTTACGAGTAGGTCAAAAAGTAAGTACGGACTATTTTAGCATACGATTACAAAGAAAATGAAATTCAATGCAAATACTTATTAACGTTCTTTTTCAATTCGATTCAAACGAGCTAGGAATTACGAATAGTACTAAAAAGGAAATTCCAAATCAAAAGTCAAATGAGTAATCGTAACTAATTGAATATCAAAATCAAAATCAAAATGTACACAACCATTAAATAATTGCAAATGCATGGGAATCAATGTAAAATTTATAAGTTTCAAAGCATTTGTTGAATTAGTCAAATTGTGTGCAATTATTTTGAGGTCAGAGCTTTGAGGGGGGAAAACCAATGCATAATATAAGAAAATACATAAATCAATTTCAAGTCTAAGTTTTGCGAGCTGCAAATTACATTAAGAAAGGGGTCAAAAGGGGGAGGGCGAGGTCGAATTTATCTATTTTGCATTTTGAAGTGGCTAAATGTCAAAATGTTTTGACAGCAAACGAGTGCAATTTCAATTTCAATGCCAGCAAATTACACTCTCAAAGCGAAAGAGAGAACAATAGACTAAGAGAGAGAGAGAGAGAGAGAGAGAGAGAGAAGGGTAGAGAGAGAGAGAGAGAGAGGGAGACTGAGAAGGAGGCAGTCTGATTGCCATATTAGGTCACATTTTCTTACGCTGTATTTTGTGGTTGTGTCTATGGCTGAGTGTGTGAGAGTGTGTGTTGTATGCAAGTGTGCGTGTGAGACTGACATATGACAGAGGGAAAGAGACAGACTATACTCGAAGGGGAAGAGAGAGAAAGAGAGGCGGACACCACATTAAATTGGGAAAACCTTTTAAACAATTGACAAAATTGCTTTGCTGGTTTATTTAACATGTTTTTGGATTGTGTCTGTGTAATCTACACGCACACATATGCTACCTAAATGTATGTGTGTGTGTGTGTAGAGCAGATGTACGAGTATGTGTGTGTGTGTGTGTGTGTGTGTGTGTGTGTGAGATTATTGGCACATTTTTAGCTGTGTCCAGATCTACCATAGTAGGCCACTGTACGCAACCACGCATATTTCTCTTTTTACTTTCGCCTCAATTACGAGATTGTTACGAGTAAAATGAACATAATTTTGCATGGTACGATACGAGAGGGGAGGAACGAGGGGGTGGCTTTGTATTTGGAGTAATGCTAGATTATTATTATTGAATTTAGTTTATGCAAATGACACACTACGACGAAGAAACTACTTAGTAGATAGCTAGAGATTGATATTAAAATACATATATTTGTAGTATGTGGGGGGTGGGGGGGAAACATACGTATTGGACATTAAAAGAAAATAGAGATAATCGAAGAAAGAAAATGAGAATAAGTAAATTGAGAAGATGATTACATAAACATACTAGATTCAAAAGTTCACATAACACAAAAATGAAGTCAAACAAAGTATAAGACAAAAACGGTGCTTTTATTTCATTTAGCAGCTCTTAAGCGCTCGGGCAGTACAAACGATGACAAAATAGTACAAAGAGGGAGAGAGAGAGAGATAGATAGAGAAACAGAGACAGACAGAGAGAGAGAGAAAGAGGGAGACTAGTTTTTTTTTTGTTTTTGGCCACAATCGATTGCAATTTAAGTGGTGGTCTGTCCTTGTTGACTGTCAAACTTCGGGAAAGTTAATCAAATTTTCCACAGATTAAAGGTTTAAGGGTGGAGTGGGGGGTGGTCAGGGAAGCACTGGGTACAACTTACTACTTGAAGATGATTTGTTATGCGTATAATTTGTAATACTTTTTGTTTAGTTTTTCTTTCGATTTGGAACAGAATGCATTGGAGAAAGATGTTTGAGGTTGGAAAACAATAAGTTGATTTTTTTGTTTTTTGTATTTTGTGTTGAGGTTCAGGTGCGAATTTTGGAACTGCTACCACTGCTGCTCAGTCATGATTGAAGAGAGAGAGAGAGAGAGAGAGAGTGGTGGGGGCTTTTGACGGGAGGAGTTTTAACATTTTTATTGACAGGTTGAAAGTTGAAAGTAAAAGATGATGATATCGCTTGAAGACGCAAATTTTTCTATTCTATATATATTTTTTAAGGCTAAGTTACAAAATCAAATCAAAATCAAACTTGAATTTGTTCAACAGCCAGTGCCAAAAACAAAAGATAGAGTTACAAAAGCTATCAAAAGCCAAAAATAAATAAAAATTTGATATTTAAAATCACAAAAAATTCACACTGAAGCGTCTGAGTGGAAAAATCAAAAGAAAAAGTCACATTTGATTTTGTTTGCAGGCTTAAATTTGAATTAACTTCCCTGTAGTCATTGGTTAAATCCACTTGAATTACAAAATAGGGCGAGTTTATGTTACAAAACACAAAGGTGGACGTAGAAAATGTGGCAAAAAAGTAAAAATCGTAACAAAAATGTGTGTGACAAAGAAGTGATTCGAAAAGACATGCGAGAAAGTCGGGGACCAAAAAATACGAGTATATATAATACATATATAGTATATCACATATAGTATTCGACTTACAAAACTATTTGCTATACAAGACAATACAATACATACATAAATATTATGAGTAAATGAAAAAACATTCGATAGTTCCAGTTGCTTTCTGTTTTCTATACTAGGAAAGTGCGCATACGCCACGTGGGCATCGACTTTAAATTGTTTTTCTTTTTGTGTATAAAGTGTCAGTGTAGTTGTGTGTATTTGTGTGTGCATTGGTGCCAGGGGGTGTAAGGGGGGGTGGTTCGGTTGTGAGAGAGTTTTCAATTAAAAATGAGCAAGGGCCAAAGTGACGCACCGTCTTGCACTACACTAAAGTACTCTACGAGTAGCTCACTAAATATTTGATCCGGCTTTTGTAGTTGTTTTGAGTAGTTGATTTTTCATATAGTACATTTTATACGGTTGAGAGTGTGTGTGTGTAGTTCGTTTTTGTGTGGAGTTTTTTGTTGTTTAGATATCGGTTTTCTTTTTTTGTGATTCGGTTTCGGTTTCGGTTTTTTTTTGGGGGTCGGGGTGCACGAGTTGGTTCGCATACTTTGTTCGACTCACTAAAAAACAAACAAAATTCGATACAAACTGGCTATAGAATTCAGTATAACCGACTACATCATTCTATACTAGGCATTCAAATGCAGCAAATTTGGTGGGTTAATATTTCAAGATATAATACAAGTATTTCATTTGTTTTTTTGCTTTTGGTTTTTTTGTTCTTTGTGGTTATTGTTTTTGTTTTCGGTAAAAAGAACAAATAAGGAAACTTAAAAATTTGAAATTGGAAATGAATATACAATGAGCAGATTTTTTCTGTCTATTTTATTTCGCAGAGGGAACTACTTTTTAGTTAGTATGTTTTGTGATGTTACAGAATGTTTATTGAGATTAGTTAAAGCACCGTTGACGTTAGTAGTGTGTGTATGTGTGTGTGTGTGTGTGAGTGTGTGTGTGTCTGTTTTGGAGACTGATTCGATTAGAGGTAGAGTTGAAGAAGCCAATAGACCAATAGTTACAATAGTTACAATCAAGGTCAATAATCATAAGGATACGTTAAAACACAACAATAAAAGTATTTAGGAAATTTCGTTACTTTTTAGATATGCAAATAGAATAGACAACAAGACATCAAATACAAGTACGAGAATCGTACCATTTTTATATACGATAGATGGATAGTATAGACTTGGATCGTGCCGCACAAAATGGAACACAAAATCAAACACAAAAGGATACACAAGAAAACATTGAGTTGAATTTTAATTTGTATTTTTGTTGCGTGTAAAAATATATAGAAAATTATTTGTTATGTTTTTTTTGTTTGTTTTTGGTTTTTGTACATGGCAAATGTGTTTTGTCTTGTGAGCGCGTTTTTCTTGCCATTCAGTTTGGGTAATTTTGGTATTGATAGTTTTTTTTATTTTTTTGTATTGGTTTATTGGAATTTGTCTCTTTCAACGTGGGTAAAAAAACTCTTTAGTAGCTCTGAGTATATATTATAGATTAGTAACTTATTTCGAAGTGCTACTCTTTACTCTTGACTGTTTTTTGTTTTGGTTCTCATATTTATCTTTTTCGTATAAAAAAGGATGTGTTTAGGCGGAGTATTAAAAACAAATAAAAACGTACAAAACATAAAATGTTATTTTTTCTTTTCTCTTCTGACTTTTGGTTAGTAGTTGAAGAAAAATTGAAATAAAAAGTTTAAGAGTACAACTGGCAAAGAACTCTGGAAATTTTTCATTACCTTTGGATAAATGACAAAATCATAAATTGTGTTAAGCTATTTTTTTTTTGTTTTTGCATTGGTTTGACTTTGTGAATAACAAAATACCAAATTTTATATAAATTTATGTATTTTAAATTCCAAATTTTTAGCCAAGCCAACACAAACTTTGGTTAAGGAAAATCATAAGAAATAAAAACAAAGTTCTTTTGTTTTTTGTTTGATAAATAAAAAGTACATAAAGTAAATAAAAAGTAAACTTAAAATCGAATGAAAAATTATAGGAGATGCACCCAAATGTGTTGTAATTATTTCCATCTTCGGTCATTCACTAAAGTCGGGGGACAAAGGCAAATTATCGGCTGTATTTTACAAGCTGAAGCCAAAAAACTAAACTGAGACAGAGTGTGTGTGAGTGAGTATGTGTGGAGATATATATGGGGTGGACTATAGCTAGAGACTTGATTATGTTACAAGGGGGCATGGCAGCTAACAGCACAACAGCATTTAGTGCGGCGTCAGCGAGGGACGCTCGAAGAATTTTGTGCTTGAGCTGCGCTGTTAGGCCAAAGCAAAGTGATTAAAAGAGTACAAAAAAAAACATTCTTTCATCTTAAAACCCTCGATGGAAAATGGAAATGTATTACAACACACGTTTTGGCCGCTTCTCCCCAGAGTTCTTTCTCTATACAATATTTTCGAGGATTTCTACAGCACACCTGCCGCCTGGTCATATCGCTTATTGCCCATTCCCAAACATTGTTACGGGGAGTTTGGTTTTTTTTTCATTTTTCGTTTTGTTTATCATTTTTTGGAGTAAGAAGACATTAGAGATAAACAGAGAGAGATTACTTCACCATCATCATCAACAATTATGAGATTAAAATTGATATATATATATATGTATATATAGAGGATATATAAAGTATGTATAATAAGTAAATATATATATGTAAAATTTTTCATATACTGTGTGTGATTAAAAAAAGGTTAGATTAGAAAACGATTAGTAAACAATTTGGTTTTGTTTTTTGTTTGCAATTTACTTTTTTTGCGATTGCTAATTAAATATTGATCAACTTGTTGTCGGTGTCACGGCGTCGCGTGGTTAGTGACAGAAACTTAGACAGATAGATAAATATATAGAGTAAATATAGAACAAAACGAAACGAAACGAAATAAAACGAAACGGAACAAACGATCGTGTGAGACTAGAAAAATACAACTCAAGAGCTTAGACTAGAAGTTCAAAAGGGTGTGTGGGGGGGAAGTTGAAGAAAGTGTGTTAAGTGTGAAAATAAAAAGAAAAGTCAAAGAACAATTGAACGAAAAAAAGTGTAGCATACTCTTCGGGGCCGTCAATAAACGATTTCGAGAGTCCTAAAGTGGCGAACGCCAAACGCGTAACAAGAACCATAACGAGAACTAGAACGAGAACTAGAAAGTGAACCTCAACTGTTTGGCAGTCCTGTACGAGTGTGTCCTGTACTCTGTTTGCTGCCCTTGAATGTGACGCTGTTTGAGACACAAACACAAAAGCAATCGATATACACAGAGAGAGAGAGATAGAGATATAGCGAGCTTGTATGAGTTGCGTTTAGGCAGAGAAGAAGTAAATATATATATAAGTATTTTATATATAAGTTGGAGTATATATTGAGTATATATTTTACAGTGTCAAAGTCACAACATTGAGCTGGCGCCAAAAGTTTTGGCACAACGAAACAAAAAAAGTCAAGTTTTGGTTCTCGCAAAAATTTGGCGGCAATCTCTGAGCTTGTATATAGATATTTTATATTATTACGAGTATTATGTATTTACAGCGGCGTCAGCAAAAAGCCATTTAAATATCGAACGAACAAAGCAAATTAATCGATAGTTATATGTATAGAATATATCGATAACACTGCCGCAAACTTTTATTTTTTGGAATTCTGTGCAAGCATTTTTCAAACGCAAAAGCTTTTTATTAGCGAAATTGTCGGCATCGTAGAGTCTGATGGTTTTTTATACATGATAAATGTCTATATATATTCTTATATATATGTGTATTTTTGTGATAAAGGCAGTTTGTAAAGTTTTGTACAGCATTTATTTTTACACTATTTTTTTTGAGTTGTCTGCTGAGCAGTGAAATTTATGTTACAAAGTGCTGCAAATGCCGCGCTAAATGCAAATATGATAGTGTAAAAATAAAGGAATAGAAACAAAAAGAAAAACAAACTCAAAACTGAAACTCAAACAGAACATTAAATGGTTAAACTCAAGGAAGACGATCAGGTAATAGTAGAGGAGAGTAAAGGTAAAGATTGTTATTTTTTATTTTGTTTTTTGTTTTTTTTTTTTGCTTACGCTGGACACTTGACATTGACACAAACGGATACGGAATACGGTTAAAACGGTTACGTTTACGATATATATATATAGTTAGAGATAACAGAGATTGGCAACTGATTGAACTTACCCGCGCAGCGAAACTCGTGTTGGGCTTCTCGAGCAGTTCCCAGAGATATTTTTGGTACTCAGCGCATTTACCTTCGCCGAACTCTTCCTCATCCCGCTGACGCAGTGACTCGGCTTCCTTGCGCATCTCCTCGTGCACGTTCTCTTTGCGTTGATGGTATTTGTGCTGACAGCAAGACTCCAAATACAGTTCGTCAACGCCCCAATACTCCAGATCATCACTAAACGCAAGCACGCACATCTCTTCCACAATGTGCAATTTGCCAGTGCGATAGAAATTGAGAATGGAGCTAAAGCTCTTCGGATGGCGATCGAAGAAGTACTCGTTGTCGACGAGCGAATAATCGTCGCACAGCTCAATGATGGCCTCATGGGTGGTGCACTCCCTAAGCCGGCCGAGACGCGTGTGCGGCAGGCGTTCCAAGGTGCGCCAGAGCACCTCGTGCTTAACGCCACCAACATTGATGGAGACGCGGCTGTTCATTTGCTTCGATTGCGCTATCATGAACGGCTCCGGCGGCGGTATGGAGGACATGGATCTGGAATGTGTCCGCTGCAGAGCGCCCGTTGTATTGCTGTGGCTAATGCCGCCGGCATTTGAGCCACCTCCACCTCCTGCTGGTGGTAGCATAACAACTCCGACACCGACACCGACGCCGACAACACCAACACCACCACTACCAACACCGCCACCGCCGCCGCCGAGGCTGCCAGCGGGGCCGCCAATGCTGCCACCACCAATGCCGCTGCCGGCTCCACCACCACCACCTCCGAGTGCCATTTGTTGTTGCAACTGTTGCTGTTGCAGCTGCAGTTGTTGCTGGGAAGTTGTGGGATTTGAATGCGTTGGTGATGTAACTGGGAATGGAGCGTAACGAACTTCTTTGCCAATGGCCCCCGTGCTGCCGCCAGTGCCAGCAGACGACGACGTTCCCCCGACGCCGCCGACGAGTCGCAGCGATCCTCCAGCTGTGTTAGCTGCTCCCAGGCCATGGCCAGCAGCCGCTGCTGCGGCGGATGGGCCAGCAAGGTGGCCGCCATCAGGGTAATCCAGGTGACGATTGTTGAGGACAGCACCGCCGATGGCATTAGATGCATTGCTGTTATAAGCACCGCCGCCAGTTGCTGTGACACCTCCGCCGATGCAACCATATGAACCAGCTCCACCGGCTCCCATCGCTCTCTCCCAATCGACATTACCGCTTGTATCGTAATAGGGCTGATTATCGCCGCCGTCGGCTGTGCTCGCAAGTTGCAGTCCACGCGCAGTTGTCTCGTGTTGCTGATAAAACAGTTGTTGTTGTTGCTCCTGTTGCTGTTGCTGCAGTTTCTGTTGTTGCTTAGACTGTTGTTGCTGTTGTTGTTGAGTTTGTTGTTGTTGCTGTTGTTGCTGCTGCTGTTGGCTAGCAGCCTGTCCACCATGCAATTGCCCGACCATTTGTAACACTCCATTATTGTTTTGAAGCGGTGTTGTTTCACCCGTTGCCCAGCGTACCGCCTCACGGTCCCTGTCGCGTTCGCCGACCATAAGTCTGCTGCAGATTATCAAGATTATTTACACAAGAGATTTATTTAGTATTCTAGTGCATGGGACAGAGGGGAACACTGAGAGAAATCAATATTCTAAGCACACGAATTGAATCAAGACTTGAGAGTTACAATCTGTCCGTCAGATACAAATCTTCATTTGAAGAATTTTTATATTGCATTATAGAAATAAAAGTTATTTAAAAGAAGTGCTTGAAACTAAATTTTATATTTTCTATTTCTATGTCTATCTTATCCATAAGTCTGCTGCAGATTATCAAGATTATTTACACAAGATATTTATTTAGTATTCTAGTGCATGGGACAGAGGGGAACACTGAGAGAAATTAATGTTCTAAGCACACGAATTGAATTACGAATTTAACTTAACATCAAATAATCATAATCATATTAAAATCAAAATTTAAGTTCTGAATAGAAGATTTACATTAATATTTGTTTTTTGCCAAATTAAGTTGAAATTTAAATTATGAATTCATACCTTAGAGTTTAATACTATTGAAAAATACTTAATGATTTTCATCTCGCAATCTTAGCAAAACTATATTGGCAATGGTAACATTTAACATTTTCTGAAATTTAAATGCAGCGCTTACGATTCTTATATTTGATATATGGTAGAAGGGTATTATAAATTTGTGCCATCAGGAAATGTATGTAACAGGCAAAAGGAGCTATCTACGATTTCCATAAAGTAAATATGTATATTCTTGATCAGCGTCAACAGCCGTGTCCGTCTGTACGTCTAGTATACTTTTATGTTCATAGTATATATCGAATGCAGTATTTTATTGATTTACCAACTATGGCTTTCGGTATATTGTTGTATTATATTTTTGCGGTATATTAATTTCGGATATGGCATATATTGTCCTCTTCAATGTAGTAGTTTATCGATATAACTAAAATAGCCTTTGGTGTATTTGTAGTATTTTTGCGGTATACTATTTTATATCTAAACAAGTAAGAAAGTTACAGTCGAGTGTGCTCGACTGTGAGATACCCGCTACCCATTTTTAATAAAGGCAAAATATTGCGGTATCATTTTCAAAATATACCGAAAATACTAAAAAATACTAAAAATATACCAAATGGTATATTTGGTATATCGATATAGTACACCATTCAAAATATACCATAGACGGCACAATGTACCAGATTGTCGGCCAAAGCAACTAAGAGCCCTAGTAAGTAGGCGTTTTTGCCCATACAAAAGTATTTCTTTAATAACTTTCACAATTTTTTTCTGATCGCAACAAAATTTTCAGGAATCATAACTACTATAGTAATTATTGTATATACCAAAATTCGTAACTCTAACTTTAAAATTACGCTTGTTATTCGATTTTTTTGATTTGCGGGGGCGGAAGTGGGCATGGCAAAAATTTGAAACAAACTTGATCTGCGTGCAAACATAACAAATGCTGTCGAAAAAAAATTATAGCTTCATCTCTTATAGTCTCTGAGATCCAGTGTTTCATACGGACGGACGGACAGACGGACAGACACACAGACGGACAGACGGACGTGGCTATATCGTCTCGGCTGTTGACGCTGATCAAGAATATATATACTTTATAGGGTCGGAGATGCCTCCTTCTACCTGTTACATACATTTCCTGCCGGCACAAAGTTATAATACCCTTCTACCCTATGGGTAGCGGGTATAAAAATTATACCGATCAGTTTTGCTTCTATTCAAAATGGGTAGAGGGTATCTTACAGTCGGGCACACTCGACTGTAGCTATTCTACTTGATTTTAAATAATTATGTAAAAGTTAAAACTTGAATAAATAACTGACAAATTATTATGCAAAAAATAAATATGAAACTCGATCTGCATAGTTGATTTAAGAATTCGTGTTTGTACTTCACTATTGTACCATAAGTGACTCAAAATGTTGTCTTTCAATATTAGCAACTATTTTCTCTCAGTGCATAGTTATAGTTGGTTTAGAGAACTTACCGCTACATCGCGTCAATTGTTGTCATTACATCCACCACCGTCCAGCCTGCTTTGCCACTTAATTGTCTGTCGTCGTCTTGGCTCTTGCTCTGCGCAATTGATTTCAATTTACTGTATTTACAGTATCTGCAGATCTATAAATTCAGTAAAATTGGGCATCAATTGTGTGTGGCACGCTTTTGGCTCTCGATTTGATTTTGAGTGTTCAGAGTTCCTTGAGTTCTTTAGCGGCTTCTGATGGTCATTCTCATTGTCTCCTCTTCCTCTGGCTGGTTGCTGGTTTGCTGGTCGTTGTTGTTGTTGTTATTGTTGTTGCGTGTTTTAGGCTATGATCACAGTTATTTTCTGGTTGTGTTTTGGGCTTATTATTTGGGCTGATTTTAGGCGTTTATTGGCAGCATTTGTATGGGAAAGGACGCTCTAATACGCTACGCTTGTTTGTCTGTGCTGCGAGATAGCTGCAAAGATAAACCAAGAGAGACAGAGAGATAAAGTTGAATTATTCGCAAATATATCAAAAGTCATTTAAGATAAGCTCTATAAATTTGCATAAGCTCGTATTGCTATTGACACGGCCCATTCACAACAAATAAATCAATAGCTGTTGACGTCCGAAGATAAGATAGAGCGATGACGATAGGCGACGCGTTGCAATTTCCATAGCATACTTTTTGGGGCTGCCAACTGCAGTCGCTATTCTACGGCAAAATAGAAAGGGAAATATTCATAGTGCAGTCGTCGTTATCACCTGGCAAACGAGGTCAACCCCATCGCATTGGTCCCTTATTTATTGTGGTTAATTTGCAATTGCCGAAGGCTGCGCACATTTTTTTTTTTTTTGCATTTAAATTCGCGAACTCAACACACACACATTGACACACATGCGTATGTACGTGTATGTGTGTGGTGGCTATTTTTGGTGTCGGCAAATACGTGCAAACCGAGCAAACCGATTGTGTTTTATTTCGCTTTGGTTTTTTGTTTTAACTTGGCCTTTGCCTAATTCGCATTTTCTGCCGCATTGAAATCAAATTTGAATTTTTACGCCAAGCGGAAATGCATTGCACTATGTTGAATTTGACCCGTTTTTGTGGCCAAAATTAAAAATTTTGAAATTAACAAGATTTTTGAATGCAGGTTTCTTGTATACTAATGGTTATTGCTATAGGAAGGTATTTTAGAAAAGTGGGCGTGTCAACGCCCACATAAATCGAGAAAAAGCGAATATATAAATCAATTTTCAAGTTAGAGACCCGAATTTTGGAACACATGATGAATGTCCTATTTCAAATGCGCCCTGAAAATTTAGTTCAGATCGGATAATAAATATGGAAGTTATTCAAGAAAAAAAAATCGCAAAGGCCTTACCAGTTCTGTAATTCTGAACAAAATGTTGCTCCCTAATAATTCAAATTACGCAAAAAACCGCAAAAAACGCATAATGAGCTTACATATTATGAATTCAGAATTGATAGATCTACAACATGTATATGGACACTCATTGAACAAATTTGAACATTTTAGTTAAAACCTTTTGGAAAGTTCAACTTTCTTTCGAAAAGTGACAAGGGGACAACACTTGCTAAATATACAAATTGTTAGAAAAATACGAACAAAACACACAATATATTAGTATCAACACATAGTAATAACATAAGGAAGTAATATTCCTTTTGAATTTTATTATTTAATGATTTTTTGTGGGAGATATGCCAATTTGAAATTGCATCGCAAATTTAATATTTAACACTGCACGTATTGTCTGCTTGCAACAGCTTACTTTAACAGCTGTTATTTTAACATTAAACTGTTAAGTTAACATTTTAGGTATACAATATCGCGATTTGATCATTTCTCAACATGGTATCATTAAAAAAACGGAAATTTGAATACTTGCGAAAAATGAGTTTTGGCCACGAAAACGGGTCAAATTCAACATAGTGCATTGTAATAAGCGTAAGGTTTTTTGCGTTTACGTTTTTGCGAGCTATTTTCGCTTGCACTGTTTGCGCACTCCGTCAATTGGCCATAAAATGTTAATTAAGCATTTTGCTAAATGTGCACATAAACCGCAAAAGCAACAATGCAAAATAACTGCGGGGACACAAACACAAAAAAAAAAAACAGTCCGCATTGACCTTGACTCGATGCTGACTTATGATTGTGGTGCTTCAATTGGAATTGTCGCTTTTTGTCGGGCAAACTTATTGTCCTCTGCTTTAAAGTCGCGAATTATTTGCTTGTTTACATGAATTTTTATTTTTTTGAATGCTTAGGTACATAAACTCTGTTTAACAGCTTTCCTTAGTTGATTTTGGTTGGAATGAACAATATTTTAAATATATTTAACATATAAGTTAATTTTTGGAGAACTGAATTGTGATGTCAGATTTAATCCCATCGAATGTACTTATCATTGAATATTGTCAATAATATCATAACAAATAGATCAACAAAAAATATATATAAATTATTTTGATGTAATTTGAATATAACAGAGATTTTATTGAGGTATTCAAACAATATAAAGTAGTTGCATTTAGTTGCCTGTTGCGTCGTACGCAGAAATGAAGAGACTTTAAATTCAAAAAGGATCTTATCGAACTATCGATACTTATTGATAGTGTGCCCAGATGAACACTAGTAGGGTTGGCAAATGCAGATGCAACATATATTTCAGAGAATATTAATGATTTAGGTTTAAAACGCAAGTATTTACACCAAAACTGCATCACGCGAAAAGCTTTTTAAGGGTAAAAAAGTAAATAAACTTAGGCAGGAAATATAATTGAAGAATATCAAAAGCAAGAGAAACAAAACAATCAAAAATTAATAATTGAAAACATTTGCTGCATTTGGGTCAATTGAAAGTAAAAGTTTGTTTATAATTCTAATTATTATTCATCAATTGACTCAAGTTATTACCATTTTACAGCATAATAAGCAACTCTGATTTTATCTTAAAAAAAAAATGTTTTTATGGAAATGTTTTCAAGAGTTTGATTTGATAATTGACTCATGATTTTCTCGACAATGGTAATCATGGTTTAGCAAGTTAATTCCTTATGTATTTAAAAGTTTTCATTAGTGGAATTTTATTTTATTATAAATATTTATTTATTTTTTTTTAATATTTTTTAAGGAAATCCTGATTTGATGTTCGTTTGTTCGAAAAGTACTGACCTTTAAATTATGTTCACTTAAATTTTATCTTATGACTTGATTACATTATTTTAAATAATATGTTATTTAATTGCTCAAATATTTGCCCTAATCCAATCTTATAATTAACTGCATTAAGTGAACTACAACTGTTTTAGAAACGAATAATTATATTTGTGTAAGCAACTAGTTGGCCAGTTAATAATTCCCCACAATATTCTTCTTCTCTGTAGTTTATTGTGACGTGTGCAGGCATTTGACCGCATTGCCTGTCGCCTGCTGGCGAGTATTTCATTTGGAAATGGTCCTCTGTTTGTTCGTCCTGCATGCAAGGACAAAATGATTGGCTGGCTCTATGGTAAATTATATAGTTTTGCTTGACTTTAGTTGAGTTAAATTGTTATTTATTAGCATAGTTCTTGGGGCGAGTAACAAATGGAAATGGAAATCGTAATCGTGGAAAAGCGCGCGCATTTTTGACAACATTGTTGGGGCGTTTTTTGTTGCATGTGGTATGTGGCATGTGGCACGTTGCATGTTCTGTTCTGTTTTATAAGTCGCGTGTTTCTTGCGAAAAACTTTATGCAATTATTTGGCGCGCAAAATGAGAATAAACTGCATGCAAAAAAAAGAATTGGCTGCGTTGTTGCCACATGCAACATGTTAACCTCTGGCTTGCCACTTAATTGTGCTGCGAATCGCAGCGTGTGGCAAGTGTGTGTGGCACCCAAGTCAAGTGGCCAACTTCACCTTGGAACCTGTTGAATTGCCTTGAGGGAAAGAGAGAGCGCGTCAGCTTTGGCTTTTATTATAGCTGTTGTTTTATTTGTTTGGCTGACAGCGAAAGTAAATGTTAAATTGCAATTAATTTGCGACTTTAATAAGCCATGCAAGCAAGCAAGCAAAGACCTTGGCTTGCTCCGCGCGTTTGCGTAATTCCATTTGACAGCTTATCCCTTGTCATAAAATGCCCAAGATAATGGCGCTTGAATTTATGACTGCAACGCCCACACACACACACACACACACACACTCACACATGTACACAAGGGTCACATCAACTCATAAATCTTAGACATAATTTGCTTACACGTATGCACAAATTACAAAATGAAGACTTAATTGCCCATAAATAGTTTGATAATGCCCCAAGGGAGTCCCAAGACTCTGGACTCTGCTCTTTTTTCTCTGCGCTCTGCCCTGATGAATATGTGAGAGTGGACAACGTCTCAGGTTACGCCCCTTCCTCACACACATACACACACACATACACCAACACACACAATATCTTGTGTCCGCAAACAAGGAACATTAACAAGACGTTCAACTAGAGCCATTAAAAAAGCTGCTTAGCAATTTCACGCTTAGCCAATTTCGGATGACATAGCTAAAAATTTTGCAATGCGGCTTCGTATTTAGGGGCGGGGTATGATTAATGATTGTCTTGGCCATTCGACACTAATTGAAAATGGCCAAGAAAATGTAAACACAGCAGAACAACAAAAAAGAAAACAATTAGCCCCAAAACAGGCTAAAGTCGTAAGTAAGTTGGCTTTAAATTGAGTAAGAATATTGAAAGTGAAAGTAGAATAAACTTCTTGAATTATAAATATCTATCGATTATTTCATACACTTGGTTTAAAAGCCATTTGAAAAATGGTTTTCAAATTATAAGCTTCCTCGGAATGAAATGTTTTTTCAATTAAGGTAAAGTTAGTTTTGAATGCTCATAAACATCGTTAAGAATATTTGAAACTTTAACAGTTTTTTGCAAATAATAAAAAAAAAGCCTCCAAAGGAAAAGTATATATGTATATAAAAACATATGTGGCAAAAGTTCTTAGATTATAAATATCTATCAGTTTAGTTTTCTTCAGCAAATTCTTTACAACTTGATAAGCTTTTAAGGCATTTGTAAAAGTTTTTGAACTATACATTTTGTATATGAAGACGACTTTATTCAATCTAGGTAAAGTGCGAAATAATAGTGGGAAATAAAATGTGGCTTGTTTATAAGATGTTTAAGCTTAGTGGAGCAAAACAATTAGCCCCAAAGCAAGTTAATGTAAAAAGTATTAAGTCTTATCATGCAAATGGCTGTTAACCACTTAAGCCTTGGCTCGAAAGACATTTAAAATAGAATTCTTGAACCATAAGTTTTTATCTAAAGATAAGTTTCTCTTATTGAAAGTTACAATGCTCATAAAGATCTTTAACAGTTTTTAGAATTTCAACATTTTAAAGCAAATTTATCGAATTTACAAGTATTATTCGACTCAAAAATAGTTGAAACACAGCAGAAAAATTCAAAAAGGTTAGCTTTCAAGTGAGTAAGAATATATTTATATTGCCTAAAAACAATCTAGACTTGCCTTAAATGGTATTTAAAAATAATTTCTATAATTCAAAATGTTTACCCAAAGCACATTTTTTTCAGTCTAGGGGAAGTAAGAGTTCATTTGGAATTTAATAATTACGTCTAAATCATTATATTGCAAATGATAAGTTAGACAGAAAAGTAATTTAAACGCAGCTCAAAACCATTAGCCAAAAATTAGAGTAAAGTAGATAATATATAATATATACATACACATATTAATAAAAATATGTGTAAAGTCCCAACATATTGATGACAAGTTCTGAAGAGCTTTCAAGACTTTAAATGTACTTAAAAAGAGTTTCTAAACTATAAATGTATACGAGTATCTAAAGGCAAGTCATTTTATTGCAAACAATAAGTACGTCTCAAAAGTAGTTTAAACCCATGAGAATAAACAATTAGCAAGCTAATGTAAAGAATATGTATGAAAATATATATAAAGTGTAAGCATATTGATGGCAAGTACTTAACAACTATCAAGAGTTGGCTTAGAAGGCATTTAGCGTCGTAAGCGTGCTATTTATAATGGCCTTAAGTTGTGGGCCAAGAATAGCTTTGTAGACAGATATAATGTATTCCCACTGATACTTTGCGAGAGAGCGAGAGAGAGTGCAGGACATATTTCAAGTGCCAAAATTCCACTTAGCTGTTAAATGCGAATGCGACTTTGAATGCGACTGCGATTGCGAATGCGAAGACATTTGCATAGCAAGGGAGGCGCCTCCGAAAAGTGGCAAATGCAATGCAAATATGCAATGGAAAAGCGTGTCAGTGTTGTTCGGCAAAATGGAAAAACATTTATTGGTCTCACGTTTGTTTTTGTTGTTTTGCTTTTGTTTTTGTTTAGCTGTTTTGTTTTGTTGTTTTGCTGTCGACGTTCGACTGAAATTTATGGCGTCATTTTGTTTTGTTGGCCCACTGCAAACAATTCACAAGTCAAGTGCATTTATATTTAAGTGTGTTTGTTGTGCAATTTGTTGTTGTTGCTATTGTCTTGGTCTTGGTTTCGGTTTCGGTTTTCGTCTCGCTCTCTTGCGCTGCAAATGCGTCAGCGTTAACCTCAACACTTAAGTCGCTGCCTTTGGTCATGTACACCTCTTTCTATGTGTGTGCTATTGTATTAGTGTGTGTGTTTGCTGCTCCTTGCTCTGCCCTCAACCTCACCCCCAACCACTTCCGGTCACAACCACATCCGCTCAGCCGCTGCCGCTGCCTCAGTCGCTGCCTCAGTCGCAGTCGCTGCTTCTGCTGACCCTTGCCTGCCATTGGCAATTGCTCTAATTTAGTTAGCGGCCACGACCAAAATTCGAACAAATTTAGAAAGTTTCACACACACACACACAGCGAACACTTTCAGGTTGACTTCGTTAAACACTTTGCACACTTTCCATTTTCAAACACCAATTTTTATTCGCCTTTTGTTTTGGTTTTTGCGTGCGAGCTCGACTTATTGGCCATTGGCATGCAAGCATCTTGACCAACTTGGCCCAACTTGGCCTTGGCCAAGTGGGCGGGGATAACACTCTATGTGTGTGTGTGTGTGTTTTCTTAGTGTCTGCTAAATGGGTTCTCTTTCTCTCTCTCTTTCTCTTTCGTTCGCTCTCTCGTTTTATGCGCGCCACAATTGTTGCACTCAGCAACTGTGGAGCATATTTTTGCAAGTTGCTGTCGTGTGCTGCGTGTTTTAGCCTTTTATTGAGTTACTCAGCGGTTTTTGCGGTTTTTATGAGTCTCCCGTGCCACATGCCACATGCCACATGCCACCATGGCGTCATCTCAGCAACAGTCGCAGTCACACTCGCTGCCCCACAACAAAATCAATAGCAACAACAGAACAGCAAAATAAAAGCAAAATGTCAAAGCACAATTTTAATCAAATTAAATGTGGCAAACTCAAACTACGCAGCTTTAAGATGTCAAATGATTTATTAATCGAGTAATGTAATAAATTTGACACACAAATATTTCAACAGCATAATTAGATTAATTCGTAATTTATAGAGAGCTCGACAAAAGCTCTCAAAAAGTTTCGTGCCATAAAAAACTTTATGATAATTCGCATAGTTAATTAAATATTTTGAATTCAGTCACAGAAAAAAAAAGAGGTCACATTAAGTAAAAACTTTGATCAATAAGAATTTAAATGATTACTGGCACAAAACTTTTATGAAAGTAATTAAGAATTGCGAGATTAAATGACAAGTTTTTTATTTAAATGTTGAATATTGTTAAGAATTGTGATGATTCCAATAGTTCATAAAATATTTGGAAATCCCTTTTATTATAAAAGGTCAAACTATTTGAAGAGCTAAATTAAAAACTTTGATCAATAAGAATTGAAATTTTGATGCGTACAAAACCTTTTTGGAAAGTAATTAAAAATTGTAGAATTAAATGACGATTCTTACATTTGAAAGGTAAAATATTATTAAAAATTATAGTAATTTGAGTAGTTAGTTAAATATTTTGAATTCAGTCACAAAAATTCAGTCACACTAAGTAAAAACGTTGATCAATAGAATATTAATTCTTCGCAGTAGAAAACTTTTTTGAAAGTAATTAAAAATTGCGGGATTAAGCGAAAAAAATTCAGCTGCCTAACATTTAAAATTTGCCCAAAAACTCAATGCGCTTTTGTGTTGTAAATTAATTAAAAGTTTGTCCATCAACTCGGAGATTTATCCATAACGCTAAAGAGCAAAAAAGTAATGAAAAACTTTTGCATAATTAATTAAATATGCAGAGAAATATTTCAAGTTAATCAAATGACAAAACAGATTTCGTGCGAAGGAAAGTTTGTTTGCTCAAGCGGCAAACACACAAATTGATTACATTCATTACTAAAAGAGGGACAGAAAGAGAGAGAGAGAGATAGAAACCCTTGTCAGAGTCTGTATTGAGAGGCGTGTCAGCTGTTGTGTATGCGAGTGTGTGTGTGTGTGTGTCATTAACCTTTTTGTGTTGTGGCCTGTTGCAAGTTGGCGGCGGCTTGTTGCTTCGGTCTTTGCTTGAATCGTTTGCTTGCGGTTCGTATAAGATTAATTAATATGCGCCTGGGCGTATGCTATGAAAATGTCGTGGAGACATTCTCAGTTGTCCGGACAACAACACAACACACAACAACAGAACAGAACACAACACAGCGCAGTTATCGCATTAAATATTCATAGACTGAGCAAAACATGTCTTGGTCGGGTCATTCAACGTTCGAGGTGGCCATAACTCATATATGTATGGATTATTGATTTTCGATTATGGCCATTGCTCTCGCCTCGCACTCGATTACCTATCTACCTATCTATCTGTCTGTCTCACTGTCTGTCTGGCCAACCTGTTTGCTGTGCGTGCCTGGCCTAATAAGGCGTAGACACGCACACACACACACACACACAGAGAGACACCTTTGGCACAAATGATGGCTCGAGTTGAATACAATATTTATAATGCACTCGAATTGCTTTTTTTGTTTTCTCGCATTATTTGCTTTTGTTTTATTTATTTATCCACTATTGCTTCTAAATGCGCAGTAAGTACATTAATCAAATGGCCTTCCATCGATCTTTCCCTCTCCCTCACGCACTCACTCTCTATCTCTCTCTTTCGCCTCCTCCACTTGTGTCGTGTGAAACACCTGAAACATTTGATGTCATATGAAATGTTTCAGCTGCCAGCGTTTGATAATGATAAATGGCTCTTAGCGTTGTCTGACAGAACAACAACACGCATTTCGGTGTGTTTCCCTCCTCCCCTCTCCACTCCCCTCTTCGACCACTCACCTCGAGTCATGTAAGTTCAATGCTGGCCAAGTCGCTTGCTCGTTTATTTATAGCCACAACCGCATCTATTAATGTAAAACTGAATTCATTTGGTTTCATCTCGAGTCTTCCCCATTGTTGTGCAATTATTTGGGAACTCGTAAATAAATAAATAATCTGCGGCCGCCGCGGCTGCAAATCACTTAAAATTCCATACAGCCCGCTGGGCTTGCAATGAATGAGTATAAGATTAATTGGCATCTAAATATATATATATATAAAGTTTAGTTAGTTAGTCCAAATTTGCCAAATTCACGTAGCTGCCTCAGATTTATTGCGTGACAGTTTGCCATTCAAAATGAAGAGAAAAAGTCAAACTTAGTCAAACTGCGATTTGTACAATTCCACGAGCACAATAAATGTTGTTGCCACGTGCCACGTGATAAAATATATATAGTAAAAAGGAAACACGAAAAACAAGCGCCAAGTGTAAGCTCAAATTGTACTCTGGGCAATAATTGGAACTATATCAAAAGCTGATTTTTAATTGCAAATTAATTGGCAATTAACCACATTGAAAAACAGCATACACATCAAGAGAGCACTTCCTCTTCGCCAACATCACGTTCTATCTTTGTATACCCTGTAGAAGACTATTTTATGGGTATGCAGTGTTTCACTAAAGGCAAAATATATTTTACTGTTAACTAGTTGTAACTTTGTAACATTGAAAACTTTTTAAAATTGGAGTTTCTTTGGTTCAATTTTAATTTGATATTTATCTTATAAATTTTCAGCCTAACAGTGAAGTGTGCAAATGTTAAAAATTTCCGTTTTACTTGATAGTTTTCTTTAGTATTTTAATATTTCAATCTATTATCAAAAACTTTTATATTTATATATTTAATTTCACTATATTCAGTTAAATCTTTAAGTCAAAAAATGGTCGAAATTTTGTTTTCCTTTCTTAAAGTACGAATTTTCTTTTAGATACTTTGATGTTTATTCTAATATAACTTTTTTGTTTAAAATTGGTAACTCTTAATAAATTTTGCATTTCCTTGATACTTTTCTTAAGATTTTGATTGCAGCTTGAGCTACTATTAAATACTTATTTTTCTTTGCTACTATATCTTTGTTTAGATATTAAAATTCGAAATACTCAGCTTAATGATGAACTTAATAAATGTTAATATATTTGAACTTTATTATAAGGCTGTTTGTGCAATGTAAGCTTCTCATTTTCTGATATTTTCTTACTAAATATTTATTTTAATATTATAGCCAAGAAACATTAGAAAATTTCATATTTCCTTGTCTATATTCTTAAGCTTTTTCTTTCAGGTTCTTATACTTTTAGATAGCTCTTTTTCTTGGCTAAGATTTATTATCTTCTTCCTTATGTATAGTTTCTACATATTCATTTTAATGTTTAACTTAAGAAATGTTACAAATTTTCTACTTTTTTGTAGGTTTTCTTTATTCTTCCAATATAAGCTACTATCGAGAAAATTTTCCGTAGATGTGGGTTAAGAATTCAGATCAATTTTTAAATAAACAAATGATCAAAATTTTCTTTTTAGTTATTAATTTAAATAAATATTTCTTTAGATATTTTGTTGCTGAAAATTGAGTTTAATATTGAACTCAACAAATGTTACAAGATTTCTTTTTGATGACAGTTTTCTTAAGCCTTTTGCTACTGCTTGATCAACTATTAAACACTTTTTTTCGCTGGCATTCTCTTCTTACAATTTTAAATCAAAAAACGCCTTTGATTATTGGATATTTGTGCAGTCAGGATAATCCATTGGGTTGCTTGCTTGCTCTCTGCAGCATACCAATTTGCTTTATTTCCATTATTTTTCATTCTTTCGCTTTCTATACTTTTTGTGTTTTTGTTTTTTGTTGCCGCTGTGCGACCAACAAATTACGCCATTAATTTTTCCGATTTCTGGCATACGAATGCAAAAATTTTCAGCATGTTGAATTTTTGCTAGCAACATTCATTGTTGTTGAGGTTGTTGTTGTTGTTGTTGGTGCCCGATGTGCAGGAATGCGGCACGAAGTAAATCTTTGAACTCATAAAAATCGATGAGCGCACGCAGCCAATTTGTTTACCCCAGCAGCAGAGATACAAAAACAATCTGAACCAGTTTATACCAAAAAAAAAAAAAAACGAAGACGTCTTCGTTGTGATCTTTTCCAAGTGACGTCATCCTGAGAATAGTTTTTCTCTCTCTCGCTCTCGCTCTCTCGATTTGTGTTTATTTATTTGCAATATTTGTACATTTGACTTTGGTATTGGTTGCAGTATTTGTGTATTTGTATTTGTATTTGGATCAGACCTTAGGCCACTTGGCACTTGGCCAGCAACTTAAAACAATTGCATAAATTGCCTGCCCCTTGCTGAGACTCAAATGGCGACTAAGACCAAGACTTTGCCTTGGCTTGTAAATGTAAATGTAAATGTAAATGTAAATGTAAATGTAAATGTGATTTGGATATGGGTGAGCGATTTCGCAATGCGTGCGAACGTGAATTGTCTCCAACTGCGAGACGCGCTTCTGCTTTGTGGCTTTCTGCAAAATGCGCTGATCTGGAAAGTGAGCCGAAGGACAACGTCGCATAAAGCTGCTTTAAAGACAAGGACAATGAGAGTTGAAATCTCCTCTTACAAACGCTTTAAACAGCAAAGGAATTTATAAAATTTGCGCCAGCTTTCAAACGGATATTCTCATACATTTTGCAGTCGATGTTTTTTGCGTGTACGAGAGAAGCCGGCGGCTTAAGAGCTTAGTTGAGAATTAATGAATTTCCATGGAAGCTGCACAAAGCAACAGGAAATTGAAAACCAAATCAAACTAAAATCCCTCGTTTTTGCGTTAAAACACATATCACGTATACGCAGCGTATATGCAAGGAGAGTGGAGAGGAAAAGTGGCGCAAAAAGTGTTGCGCATATTTCGGGGCGCTTTAATTTCCTGGCCTTGAGACAACAAATTGAAATTCATAACAATAATAATGAGGGACAAGGACCCAAAAAAACGCTTGACTAAATGCTCTGTCAAAGTGAAGAAAAGTGAAGGAACGGAAAAGAAAAGAAGAGAAAAGGAGACGAGACAAGACCACATCCTGGATGTCAGCGTAAAATCCTTTGTCAGTTTCAGACCGAAAAATGTAAAACAAATGAGCTTACAAAATGTGTTTACTACCTCTACTTTGTATACCGAAACAAAGTGCGTAGATTATGATAAATGAATTTCATATGAAATGAAAAGGAATAAAAAGCAAATTTGAATTTGCAGATTGCGGCAAATATTTGCAAATCTCTTTGTAATTAAAATTTAAATCGAAACATTTCGTTTGGCCCGCATATTTTCCAATATTTGCACGAATAGTGTAAACTTTTCCCCCTCACCCCTCACGCTGCGTATACGTAATTTAATATTGTAACGTGAAACTGTCGGCTGCTGCTGCTGATTTGCATGCAAATAAGAAAGCAGAGCTCCCATTTACATAAGTAGGCAGTCAGGTAGGCGTTGTTAAGTAGCCTCAAAAAAAAAGAAGATATATAAAAATTTATAAGCGAGATTTTTCACTTGCTTTATTCATAAATGAAATTAAATTCATTTGACAGAAAAAAATTGTGAAAAATTCAAATGCGATTAGTGAAGATTTTGTTTTGTGTCGCACACGCGAACAAAGGACAAGATTTCGAAATAGGATATGGCTGCCTCATTGCCTGAAGAGCAATCGTAAAACAAATATATATACACTGAAAAAAGGGGCAGAACAAAAACAAGAAAAACAACAATAATAACAATAACAATAGCGAGTGTGTGTGGCACACGCAGGAAACAAACAAAAATGGAAAGCAATGAAAGCAAATATGTAATAATAATAATTCTACCCTCTGCTGCTCACTTTCCTCTCCTCCCGCTCAATTGAAGAGCACGTTGTTGTCCTGGCTACTCGCTTTTCTACTGTTTACTGCAATTTCCCTTCTTTTTGATGGTTTTCTTTTGTTCGAGTTGTTTCCAGTCAACACATTGACACTGAAATCGCGTTTGCCACCCGAACTTCTCTCTCGCTCTCTCTTTGAGTTGCTCTGCGCAAGTCCTTCCAGTCCTGCCGCTGGTGAACACCTTTTTTTTGTGTGTTGCTGACTTACTAGCTGACTTAATTTGCGCGAACTTGTGTCCTGTCGATCCGCTGCCATTGATAAGCAATTGATAAATGCCAAATCTTTAGCTTCGACATTTTGAGGTCAACTATTTTGGCATATGCAAAACAGGAGCAATAGAAGTAGCTCTCCAACTTTTTCTCCCACTCTCTCTCTTTCTCTCTCTCTGTGAGTACCGGAAACACGACTAGCCCAGTTTGTTGTCTTGTTTATGACGGGGGAGGAAGGCAGGCCACGCGCAGCTTTACAAGAAGCGAATGAGCAGCGAAAGCGCAGAGCTCAACCAATGACGTCATCAGTTTTGGTTGTACACCTCGTAATGAGGTTGTTAGAAGTTGTACGCCAAAAAGCAGACGACCTACTTTCCGCTGTGCCGAAGTGCTTCTCGTGCGCGCATGGGAAGTTTTCTCGGCTACTGAATGAAAAATTGGAAACAGGAACACACACGCAAAAAACAAAAAAAAACATCACTCTTTGGCAAAGGCGGGTGCAACAGCACTCAAGTTCGTGTTGTGGTTGATGCGGTGCATTGACGCTCTTCAAGCTCTGTTCTGCTGGAGGCTGCGTCACTGTGTTAAGACCTTTCAAACGGCATTTATTTACAAGTTAAATAACAATTGCTGCGGGGGGCGAAGGACTCGACTCGACGAGTCGCATCCCTTACAACTATGGCAAGGACTTGTGCACCTGAGAGGCTTTCAGTCCTTGTCCTTGCGCTGATTTACCTCTGCCCTTTGGGTCTGCAACAGATTCAGCCTCAGTCTCTGCTTCAGTTTCAGTTTCTGGTTACATCAGAACGCACATAACTTCAAATTAACTGTGGACAGCAGAGTGGCAAACAAATGAAGGTCGCTCTGCGGCATGTGGCATGCGGCATGTGGCATGTGGCACAATCATTCATTGTTATGGCCAGCGAGTTGACTTAATTAAGCCAAAGATAATCCATTTCGGGAGCCAACCTAAGTATATTTTATTAGATTTTTAATTTCGTTTATTGCTGACGCTTCGCATTGTTATTATTATTGTTATTATTGTTGTTGTTGTTGCTATTATCACAACTGACCTCAGTTTGTTTTGTGTGTGTGGCTTCGTATCGTTTCGCCTTTCCTTTTGTTATCTATCTTTTAATTTAGCCAACAACAAAAGTAATAACAATAGCTGACTGAATGATACAATTCGATGATTTTTATTGTATTGAATTCTCATTTCCTGGCCCCGTTGCGGCTTCGCTTTGGCTAAAATGTAATATCTATTGCTATTTTTGGCAACAAGCCCAAAAGCAGGCAACACAGCAACACACAACAAAAAAAAAATAGATATATTTCCCGTTTCCCTCATTTTTCCATTACCATTTTCCTATTCGTTTCCTTTTTGTTTTAGCCGCTGTCGTTTCTTTTTTTTTTTTTTTTTTTTTTGTTGATTCAACACTTTGGTTTCTATTAAAATTGCTTTTAATTGATTTTTATTTCTTTGGCGCTATTTGAGACAGGCTTTTTGCTAAATTAAAATAAGATGACGACAGCGGCAAAAGTAAACACAACTCAAACATTCTTTGGGCTGTAAAAATGTAAATGAAATCAAAGCAATTATCTTTAATTTTAATAATGCTTATCCCAAACTGCATATGACACATTTAATTGACGCTAATTCTATATATAAACAAACATATTGTTTGTGTTATAGCAGCCCTCTTTCCAGCTTTTGTCACTGAGAAGAACTGGGCCAATTGCCAAACAGAAAATTGAAATTTGTGTTTGGTTGTTCATTACCAACTGCTGCTCGTGTGCTTGACAAGTCCACTGACAACATAAATGCGCCAACATTTAAATCCCTTAACGTTGTTGCCCCTTCCTTCCATCTCCGTCTATCCTCAGTCATAACATTGCCAAATGCTCGCCGCGTCGTTGTTTTCTTATTCATTTTTCAGTTTTTCTCAGTTGTTTTTGAAGTGCCTTCAAATTAACGCGCTTGAGTTGTTTGACGGGGCGAGCAAAAGGGGGGAGGGAGAAAGGGGAAACTACCTGACTGAAGACGCAATCACATGCCAGCAAAATATTTGGATGAAATTGTTGGGCAAAAAAGTTTTCCTTCCTTTTCTTTTTACTTTTTGCAACTTGCCGCCAAATGTGAAGCAGATTGCAGCGGAATTTGAATGAGCAGAACTCATAAATACCCTTTAGACAACGATAGAGGAGATATGCTAATTGAAAAGTGAATTTAAATTTAATATTTCATTCGTTTAAATTGAATATATATTTGGTAACAAATTAATTAATTACTTAAGATAAATTATGACCTGTTAATAAAAGTAACAAACAAAAAACATGAAAGAAAGCTAAATATACCAAAGTAAAAATAATAAAAATATACCAAAGGCTATATTTGGTATATTGATATACTATCACATTCAAAATATACCATGTAGTACAAAATATACCTCATTGAGTAGTATAAACTTTAAATATTTAAATTTATATACTTATATATATATTTGGTATAATGATGTAGTACTAAATTTTAAATATACCATAGAGTTGCGGTTGTGCGGTATTTATACCAAATACCAAATTAATATATCACAAAAATACTGAAAATATACCAACGGCTATATTTGGTCAATTGATATAGTAAAACATTTTAAATATACCATAGAGTTGCGGTTGTGAATATACCAATTTAATATACCACAAAACTACTAAATATTTATCATATTTACCATATTGACGTAGTACTTCATTCAAAATATTCAACTAAGTGCAAAATACACCAGATTGTCAGCCAAAGCAAACTAAGACCCGTAGTAAGCTGGCGTTTTCCCCCATAAAAAGTATTTATTTATCTTATACAATCTTCATCTGATCAAGTAAAGAGTACAGTTATTATTGTACTTACAAAAAAATTAGCCTCAAAACTACGCTTGTTTTTCGATTTTTGTCGATATGCGGCGAAATTTGAAACAAACTTGATATGCAAACATAACAACTGGTGTCCAAAATAAATTATATGGCTCTTTTTCTTATAGTTTCTGATATCTAGGAATAGGGACGGACAGACAGACCGACAGCTAGACGTGGCTATATTGTCTGGGCTGTTGACGCTGATCAAGCTGATCTGCCTGTTACAAACATTGCTTGAATGTACAACGTAAAATAAAATTAATAAATTGAAGACCTTTATTTTATAAACACCTTTCAGCATTTGTTTAAGGAGTATATTCTCTTGATTCTCAAGAACATTTTGTCTAATCAATCAGACTGAAATATGCTTGACTATTACGCCATTTTGGCTATATATTGCACAGATTGTAGTACTCACAGTTATAGCATATTATTCGCCCGATTTACTCAGCTCTACGTGTGAAAAAGCCAAAGTTCGACGAATCGTATTTTAGCAATGGAAATGGAAATGGAAATTGTAATAAATGTGCACACTGGCTAACGAAACTTTCACGTTTCGCAGAAGCCAAGAATATACAATGTTGTTGCATTTCGATTTGGTTTTTTGTTTTTTTTTTTTTTTTGTGTGAGGCAATCAAATGGTTATTATTCTTCATTGGAAATACTAGACGATACTCATACGAGTGTAACGGAATATCGATTGTTCTATAGGGCAATTTATGACTAACCCCAATGGCTAAAACAACAACAACAACAACAACAACATCGACTGACTTGAATGGCCAGACACTGAAGAACTGAAGGGCCAATAGACACGCATTCGTCCAGAATTACGGTTACAATTGCAATCACAATTACGCTTACGATTATGATTACAATTACGATGAAGCTTACGTGTCTTTGTGGAGAAGCCATTCAAGGTCGAGAGAATGATTGAATGAGTGAATGAGTGAATGACAGCCTGGGCGATATAAACTAATTGCGTAGATATAGCATAATTTGTTTATATGTCGGCAATTTCGAAATAAACAATAACCTGGCAAAGTGCGCACTTATATCAAATGACAGCTCAACATAAAAATGTATCTTTCTACGAGTATCTCACAGATAGATATTTATCTCATAGATAGACCTTCGTAACACCCTTCAATAGTTCTCTGGCGCGAGTTCAAGCGACAACGTCAAGGTGGCCTTTCAGTAATGAACCAAATTCTGTTTTATTTTTACATTTTTGGCCTGGCCACATTAACGACAACGTCCGTGTCCGTTCGCATCTTTCTATCTCTCTCTTTCTGTATCTTTCTCTGTCTGTCTCTGTCACTGTCTCCGTGTAGGCAGCGATGCTTTATGGACCAGCTGATGGCTCGTCGCTTCGCTGACATTTGTGCTATTTATATGGCTGTGTTTGTTTCTCTTCTCGATGTGTTGTTGTACCACGCCCACACCGCCTCCGCCCTTTTTTTGTTTTTGAAGTGCGCGTGCATTTCAGCGCATGATTTTAATTGGCTTTCTGCGAGCATCAACAATTGTTTATGGCCTTTATCATAGGCCAACAACAGCTGATCCAAAATATAGCATAAGTTGCTTATTTATAGCTTGACTGCTGCATTTTGTTTTCCTTTTATTTTGTTGGCGACACACAGCGGAAACTCAAAATTTTATTAAAGCATTCGCATACGCTATCGATTGTTGATTTTTGATTTGTTTACAGTTTTTCCTTTCTCTTTTTTTTTTTTTGTTTTAATAAATTCGAGTGTTTATACTTTGAGCGCGAACAATATTTGCTCAGAGGCGGCAATCAATTGAGGCAATTTTCCACTAATATAAACAATTCGGAAATGCGATTAAATGTTTACACTTATTTACTCAATTCAATAACAATTTTAGGACCGTAATATGATTTGATTTGAATATGAAAATAACATATATATAAAACAAAGTCTTCAATGTTTACTTTATTTAAATGAATTTCATTTATTTTGATGGCTTGTTGATTTGAGTTTAATATGAAAGTGGAAAGCGAAATACTTAAAAATGTCTTCAGTGTTTATTTAAATTTATAGAAAAAAATCCTATATTTAGACCATATGTCCATTTATTAAAATTAATTCAATAAACTGTTATGGCAATTTTAGTTTGCTTACAGAAATATTTTAAAATAAAAGTCTTCAATGTTTACTTCAATTCACATGAACTAAAACCATTCCTTGGTAGACAAATATATTAAAAACATTTTAAAAATGAAGAACTTTAATGTTTACTATACATAAATTAATTTAATTTCCATTTAATTTGAAAAATATTTTTTTTTTAAATGGTCTTCAATGTATTTTTAAATTCAGATAAATTAAAATGAGTTTTGATCAAAAACATTTAAAAATAGAGCATTTAATTAAATTATATGAAATTTCGTGGGGTTCCCGATTGAATTTGAATATAAGAGCGCATATTAGAATATTTTGTAAACAAAAGTCTTCAATGTTTACATCAATTCGCATGAATGGAGAATATTTTTAGAAGCAGCTGAATATGCAAATATTTTGATTATTAAAATAAATAATATTGTATTCTATAGTGAAGAGGAAATAAATCATGTGCATGGAAAATTCTTAAAAGTCAACAATCCCTCAACAATTGTCAATGAGAATAATTATTGCAATTTTATTGTGCATAATTCAGTAATGGATTTTCATTGCTCACCCGAGGCAAACAGAGTTGACATAATGCACAGAGGGAACGACCCAATGAATGAATGAATGAGAGAGTGAATGAATGAATGAGTGAGTGAGATGGAAGATGGAAGATGGCCCTGCATTCACAACATTTGCATATGCATTGTCATGACTTTTTAAATTAATTTAATGCACTTGGCTCTTTTAATTGCGCATTACCCAACAAATCGGGCCATAAATTTTGCGTAGTTCAAGCCATAAATGCCAGTTTTACAGCCACTTTTTATTGGCCTCTGTGTGTGTGTGTTTGTAACGTCGCGGCCCAAAAGCTTATCCACATTCTGCAGCCTCGTCCTCAGCTTCTCGACCTCGTTCGTTGCCTTTGTCTTATTTTGTTTGTGTTTGCGGTCGTTCGCCATTTATCCATGGACATGATAGAGAGCTGGCTTGAAGAAGAGACTGCAGAGTGCACCGTAAAGTGTGAAGAGAGGGGGAAAAGCGAAGCGGAGGAAGTGGAACAAACAATCTCTGCTGTATGCAAAAACATGAAACGCCCAATGGCCAAACGCTGTGCACAGTTTGTTAACAATGTGTGATACACAATTAAGTTTTAATGTTTACTCTCCTTGCTTTAAGCGCACAAAATCTCCGCACAAACACATATAAATTTTAATTATAGGGCGTGGCATGTGTGTACTTGTGTGTGTGTGTTTATTAACACCTGATTTTCAAGCGAAACTAGGCCAGATACAAATACCATTTTCTATTAAAATTACAAATTAATTTATTAAACATTTTTTGCATGTCTTTCTTGACACATTTTTTCTATACTAATTGCATATCTATAATAAATGTTAAATACCAACAATTTCCACTTTTTTCGTTTTTACAATATACAAATTTAAGATGATGAAAACTTACAAGGAAAGTCTTTTTCATTATATGTATTTATTTATAATATACTGACACATTTTTCTGTACTAATTGCATATCTATTTTAAATATAAAATTGTCTAAAATTTCCACATTTTTTGAGGATTTCAAATATATAAACTGATATAAAAATATGACAATTTACAAGGCAATGCTTTTTAATTGAATTTATTATATTTGTTCAGGGCCAACCACATTTCTATAATGCACAAAATGCAGCTAATAAATAAATGATTATATTTAAAGCACTTTCATTTATTTTATATTAAATATTCAACAATTTCCCTTTATATAGTTGAGATTGTAATTTAATTCAACTGAATTATAAGCGTAGCTTTACCAAATTTCAATATAATTTATATGCAAATTAATTTATTAAACATTTGTTGCTTGTTTTTATTTTTTTGACACATTTCTTTGCGTTAATTGGCTATCTATATCAAATATAAAATTGTCAAAAATTTCCACATTTTTTTGCCTTTTTAAATACATTATTTAATTTCAAATGATGACAATTTACAAGGAAACGCCTTTTAATTGAATTTATTATATTTGTTCAGGGCCAACCACATTTCTATAATGCACAAAGTGCAGCTAATAAATAAATGATTACATATAAAGCACTCTCATCACAATTTAATTGAATTTATTTCATTTTAAATATTAAATTTGCCTGTAATACTTCTGACCGCTTTTGCTAATTTTCCCATGACATTTTCTGCTCAGTCGTGTCCAATTGGAAATTTTTGTTTGATTTTAAAGCTGAAATCAATAAAGCCGCAACAATGTCCCAAAAACCACTGTGGCAGGTGTCACTAAGCGTCTTATGTTGCACACTTTCACTCGCTCACTTTCTCTGATATTATTTACGATCTGGAAAACCAAGACGAAGAACTAATTGTTGTGCTTAGTCATAAAAGGAAATTTATTATGCATCTTATGTTTTGGGGTGTTTTGTTCATTCAACCCTCTCGCTGCACACACAGAATAGAATTTATGTTGATTGCATTGCGTATACGCAGCGTGCGCTAAAATTACCAACATGACACAATCTAAACGGAAATAAATTCGCATTCGTGCAATTTGCTATGGAAATGCAGGCAAGCATAATGCTGATGGTGCTGCTTCAACTGCTTCAACTGCTTCGACTGCTGTGTTGGAGGTAAAAGCGTCGGCGTAGTCTAAAATAAGTGCAGCTAATAAACATAATGACCTTCTGTGGTGGCTGCTTCTCTTTCTCTCTGTGCCAGCCGCAAAGTTAATGGCACAAAACTTTCCTCATTGGGGCATGTCGGAGCTTCGCTGCTGGCGTCTTATCAGCTGCTCTAGCTGCCTGCTGCTTGCCACCTCAGCAAAGTGGCGAAGTGGCAAGCAAAGGCAGCAAGCGGCAAGCGGCAAAGTCACATTTTTAAATTGATGACGCCATGGCCAAGCGCTTCCCCCTCAACCCACCCCCCCAGACAACACGACGTGCACTTAGATGCCTCACGTTGCCAGCTTTTTGCTTCTTGCGTTTTGCTTTATTATTTTGTTGCGCGGGGTTTGGACGGGGGATAAATTGTGTAAATGTGAAAATGAGTTTTTCCTAGTTGGCAGGCGGCAAAATTAAATTTTTATCTGAAAATATATACCACAGAGCAAGCGAGCCAAAGACTGGGCAAAAAAGAATATATTGCAATAATAAATATTGCACACATAGAGAAAAAATATCTAGATTGAACAAATTTTGATTCGATTTTAAAAAGAACAATGTTAAGGTAAGATTTTTGGCTTGAAACAATCTTAAATCAATATTTAAACATTTCATTTTATGATTAAAGTCCTGAATCGAGAATGTTATATTCTAGATTGAAAAGTAGATGGCAAATTTTGATTTCATATTGTGTCGATCTTAAAAAGAACAATATTGAGACTTTTAGCTTGAAACCATTTTATAAAAGATTTTAATGCTAAATATGCTTTTTAAGATGAACAACATCTTATTTGAAGATTAAAATCTATATTCAAGAATGTTTTATTCTAGATTGATAAGTTGATGACAAGTTTTGATTTAAAAATTGTTCGATCTATAAAAAAAGAATGTTTTTCTTGTTCCTTAAAAGGTTGGAGTTCCCTTCCCTTAACATTTTTCTTTCTGTGTATACTCTTGAAACGGAGCTGAACATATGCTGGCGTTAAACGATTTTCATTTGCATTATGGAAAGTAATACTCACAGTTCAAGTCTCCCTCCGCGCAGCTCGATTCATGGCATATAAACAAAAACTGGACGATTTGTTTATACTCAAGTGTTGCGCTTGAATGGCAAGCGCCAAACAATAACAACAACAATCGCTGCAGAATGTGGCCCTAAAGCGAGCTGAGCGAGCTGCGAACATAAACAACGATAATTACGTATACGCCTTGTTGACATTCGAGGCGCACGGATCGCCATTGAAGGCAGGCGCCGCAAATATGCCAAGTATTCAGTGTGAGTATCAAAATGAATTTATGAATTTAAGTGTATTAATAGATTGTTGTTGTAAAATAATTAAAAACAGAAAAACAGAAACAGAATTTCGAATTCGAAGGCAACGCACACACAACCCACATGAGTAAGAGGTTATTTTGGTGTGCAGCGCTTTTTGAATTTTGCTAAATTAAAAATAAAATTCATACGCACACAGCCAAAGGAGCAGTAGGAGTCTGTCCATGGCATCATGCTGCACTTTGCCGGCTATTTCAGTTGCCCCACATAAGCAGGCGAGCGAGCGAGCGAGAGAGAGGAAGAGCAAGAGCGAGAGCAGCCTTGCAACCAACGAAACTCATCATCAGTCAATGCGCTCTTTTGTTCGCTTTCTCTCTTTCTCTCTTGCGCTGTGTTTTCAATGAGCAAACAAATGCTATTTTAAGGTCTTTGGGAAAACCACCTGATAAAAAGAAATCGACTCAACTGTTTTGTTGCCCAGTTTTCCCCGGCAATATTTTAGTCGTTGCCGCTGTTTATTTTGAATTCCCAGTTTGCCGCTTAAGTATTTATTTAATAAATGCCTAAGACAAGCCATAACAACCACTTAACTCAGCCTCACTGCAAATGCAACTGCTTTGCCGCGGCATTAAACACTCTTGATTTAATGCTGGCATCTTGATGCGTTTGTTTAAGCAACAAACAACCAAAAACACGCCTGGCATTTCCTGTCTTTGTTTACATATGCCGCAATTTTTGAATTACAAATAATGAAATGCATAAAACAAACAGTTTAAGTGGGCAACAACTCTTAAAGTGCGATTAAAATGCGCTTTCAGAGGCAGTTCATTAAAGCAAATTGGTAAAATTAACACCAGCAAATGAAGCATAGAGAAATTCATTGATTTTTCAAATAAAATATAAAACAATATAAACTAAGTACAAATTAATATTAATAAATAAAAGCAACAAACGAAAAATAGAGAAATACCTGAAATTATTTTAATAAAAATATATTAGACAACATAAACTACATCGTAAATATTCTAAATTAATTTCAATTTTCCCTAGAGTCTCATAAAATGTCTTTTATATATTTTTCATTGTTTGCAATTTGCCAAAACACAAACATTTATTTGTGTTATTATTTATTTTGTATTTATTGTCGTATTTCATGTTGTGTGCGCCACAAATTTTCAGTTTGTGCAACAACTTTCCCAATTAGCCAAACAACTTTCCAATGTGGCTGCCTAAATAAAGAACGAAAACAATTCATTGTTTTGTTTACAAACACACAAATTGATTGCCAAACGCATTCGAAGTATTCGAAGTACTACAACACGAGTATTTCCTAATTTAAAGTTTGCTTTCGAGTGTCTGTCAGATGCAAATACATAAATGCAGCACAATTTAGCGTCAGTTTGTGCAACGCACAATGCCGATAAATGCAAAGGGAAAGTGAAGAGCGAAAAGGGAAAAGGGAGAAGGGAAAAGAGGCAAAACAATGCCTTATGTGGCATGCAAATGTCAAGATGTTGCCGGTTCACTGACGCACTACAGTTGCAGCTTGGCTAGAACAATAGACAGTCAAGCTGTAACTTTGCTTTGCTTTGCCTGCTGCTGCCTGCCTGCAGGCTAACGACAACGAATGCATTCATGCATGACGCTTGCATTCACACACACATTCACTCACATCCACTCACACTCACTCACTCACTCAGTCTTAATTGTTTTTCGCCTTTTGCTTGGCTGCGCCCTTTGACAGCAGCGCAGCGAGACGAGATAATCTCCCAGCAATTGCTGAGCTAAGAGCGAGTCGAGTCGAATGACTTTGTCATATATTCTACGCACTGAAAAAAAAAGTCCGGTTTCTAAAGGTAAATCTATATTTAGATTAAACAATTCTGTAATCCATCGAACTTCGTAGAAAGGTTTTATCTAACTTTGAATGCTTTCGTTCATATACCGCAAATTAAAAGGTCAAGTTATAAAATCAAGAACATTCATCTTAAAGATTGTGCTTTTGAAGAACAAATTCCTAAAACTTAGAACATTAATCTGAAAAATGACAAATTCTTAAAATAAGATTATAAATTCTAGATTTATATTGCAACATTTTGTAATCCATCGAAATTTCTAAAATGTTTTTATATGACTCTGTGTGTTTTTGTTCATATCTCAATAAATAGAGCTGTCGCTGTCACTCTTCATTACAGTTTAGCATAGTAGGGTTCAATACTGCGCGAATCGATGATAAGTATTTCGTATGTAGAGGAGATTAACATAAAACTGAATGCGATAACCAAATAATAATATAGTAAAAAAAACCATAGAATATAATGTAATTTATTTCGTTGATCTACTAATAAGATTCTTGGTTTCAAACCTATACGAGTTTTTCTTTCCCAAGACTTGGGTCTTAGGTAAATAGTAAGAAACATAAGATATAATATTATAATTTGTTGATCTTATAATATGATTTTTGGTTTATAAGATTTTTTCCTCTTATAAATAAAAGCTTCGGTCTTTAATTAAATTTTCTTGAAATCATAAAAAGGATATTCTAACATTAGTATTTTCTTGTTATTGACGCAGAGCAAAAATCTTCTTTATTTTAGAACTTGTTTTTTTCTGTGTACTATATTATGCCTTGTCATGCCTTGGCTACTCTCTAAGGTCCTCTCTGGAGAGCGAAAGCGACGCAGTTGCTGCCTACTTTCAGGCGCAAATTATACAAATTGTGAGTGTCCATGTGGGACTCGCTTGCTCGCTCGTTTGCTTGCTTGTTTGCTTGCTTGTTTGCCGCTCGTTATTCATATGCTGCATGCAACAAATTAGAGCCACTCTTGTTGCTCAATTCAATTACACTTTTCGAGTATGCAAACACACACACACACACACACACACACCAAAATGTTAGCCACCGAGTGCTCGATGTCCGCGTTGTCAACATCCCTCTCAGCTCTCAGCGCTCAACGACGTGTCCTGCTGCCGTGGGCTAATCGATACAACGCTCGCTTGCTCGGCGGGTTGCCTGTTTGCAAATGTGCCACAAAATGCCGCAATTGTCAATCAATTGCATGGAAATTATGTCAGTCCCAAGCACGGACCGCGTTGGTCTCCTAGGCTCATGCTGATTCCATCTCACTTTCTCTCTCTTTCTCTGTGTGTGTTTGGGTTTGTTGAAGTCGCCTGTCAGTGGCAGTCGCCAAAAAGGAATTGAAAAATCGTCACCACACACAAAAAAAAAAGAAGGCAAAGGACTGCAGCCTCTGCTCGAGTTGTGTAAACAGTTTGTGATAATCTCACTTGAGCGCCAAGGAGAAGCACAAAAAAAAAACACGCATACGCCACGTTGTCGAGTTGATGGTAATGACGACGTTGATGTGATGAGTGTGATTATACAGCCAATGCTTAACGCTTAAAGTGTGCTTATGACAACATCAACATCTCTATGAACACACTCCAAACACACACACTCAAGCACATTCGCATCCGTAGATAAGTAAATATGTTGGAGAAGGCGAGGCAAACATAACTATAAATATAGTTTATACGCAAACAGTTTTGTGAGCTCAGAAAGTAAAAGAAAATACAAATTTGTGCTTGAGATTTGAAGCGACACAAATGACAAAGCATCTTTTTATTCTTACGTAAATAAAAGTGATTTGACGATAAGTAACATAAACCATTTAGGAAATGTTATTTTTAGCTTGCTAAATAATAAATAAATTTTGTTGGATTATAAACATAAGTAAGATTTATTTATTGTTGCGGTAATAATATAAATATTTTATTTTCGAATTTAAGTATTTAAATTGAATACTTTTTTTATACCCACTACCCATAGGTTAGAAGGGTGTTATAACTTTGTGCGTCCAGAAAATGCATGTAACATGCAGAAGGAGGCATATCCGGCCCTATAAAGTTTAAATCTTTCAGATCTTAGCAGTTGGTATATTTTTAACATTTTGCGGTATATTAATTCGATATATTTTAAAATTAATACCGCACAACTTGGTATATTTTACACGCTATGGTATATTTTGATTGATATATTTTGCGCTCTCTGGTATATTTTGAATATGATACCATATCAATATATTAAATACAGCAGTTGGTATATTTTTAACATTTTGCGGTATATTAATCCGGTATATTTCAAAATTAATACCGCACAACTTGGTATATTTTACACGCTATGGTATATTTTGATTGTATGACTTTAACAATATTCCAAATATAGCCGTTGGTATATTTTTACAAATTTCAGTATATCAATAGTTAAAGCTTAATACTGCACACTCTGGTATATTACACACTCTATAGCATATTTTGAATGAATTATTATGTCATATCTTTGGTACACTTTTAGTTTTTTTTTGTGGAATATTAATTTGGTATATTTTAAAATTAACACCGTACTGTATTACTTTTATTCACAATCGATATCGGGTATTTTAAAGTCGGGCACACTCGACTGTAGCTTTCTTATGTGTTTATACAACTTTTCCACACTTTTCATGTTTTCTGCGTACGCATAAACCTGCTGCTCAAATACTTTTCTGTAAGCGGTTTAAATTTGACTTTTTAGTGGCGCAATTTCGCATTTTGCAGCCACAGCCAATCGTCGAGAATCCAAGTAAAGAGCCATCATTTAGTGTGTGGTGCGAAAGTGAAGTGGAAAATAGGATTTCCATATGGTAAAAATTGCTCTGGACAAAGAGCAATTCAAATAAATAAATAATATGGAAGGGGATGGATAATATATGGAAGAGTTGAAACACTCAAATTTATGACCAAAGCGATTTATATTATTTATCTTTGTTTTAATATTTATTTGATGCTGATGTTGATGCTGACGATTGCCGTTTCTCTCTTTTAGTTTTTTTCTCGTTGCTCGTTGCCCATTTTTATGAAATGCCAAACAAACAAATCATCAGTCGTTGCTATGGCAAAAAAAAAAGAATAAAAGAAACACATTCCAAAACAAGAACAAGAAGAAAACGGAAGTTTTTCATCATTAAAATCACTCAACAAAAGAAATGTTACTTTTGCTTGTTTTCGTTTTAGGAAGTCACGTGTAGTTGGCATTGCTCTTTTTATTTGAGTTATGGAAAATCGATAAAAACGAACATTCACATAGATGCTAAACAAAAAGAAGATGGCAAAGTTACATAAAATGGTTTTTCTTTGATTTCAGTTCTTTTTTTAGCTATGCAAATTAATGGTCAGAAATATTCTAGGAACTCAGCCTCCGCTTTGTTGTCATAGGGTATCTATTAGTCATGCCCATACTCGAAACATAATTTCATAATTTTTACGACAAGTGATGCGAGGCGCATTATTATTGTATGCCTTATGGAAGTGCTCGGATTTCTAGGAGCCCGACGCACATAAAAATTGATTTGTATATTTATGAATCGAATAAACTTTTCAATTTTATTGATTTGTTTGTGATTCCCGAGTACTCATAGTACCACTGACTGAGTGCCTTTTATTGCTCTTCTCCCTCCTTTCCCTTCCCCTTCCTTCAGCAATCTACTCAATCATTTCCGCTAGGAGAAGAATTGCAAGTTGATTAGATTCCGCAAAGAGAGCTGCCAAGTGACAAAAGTTCGTGGCGGCTTTTAAGCAAATTGAAAATCACAAATGAATGAGATGCTCACCAAAAAACGTAAACTAAAGTATTTTTGGCCTTTCTTTTCTACAAGAGAGTTATTTATAGCCAAGAGCGTCAAGTGCAGCCCAAACAGAAAAAAGGTAAGAAAAGGCAAAAGACAAAAGGATGCGAACAAAGTTTCCTTTTGCACCTGAAGTTGTGGTTGAGTGCGCTCATTAAATAGTAAAGCAGCTCATCCAAGGAGCAGCCCAAAAGGATACACATGACCATGAGTTTGCCACTCAAACTCGAACTCGAACTCGAGCTCGAATCGAAAGGAGATGCGTCCGCATTATTGACGGTTCAGGCATTATTAATTATTTGAGCAGCTTTTCTGCCTGCTGCGTAATGAGAAAACATAGCAGGACATCCAACTACAAAGATGTCCAAGAAGAAGAACCTGTCCAGGTGCGCAATTGAACACAACTCTGAGCACGAAGGAAGCAGCTTGTTTCCGACTCTTGCTGCTCACGTCCTTGTCTCTCGCTGCGTGAGTCTCGTTGCCTTCAGGCAAATATTTATAATACTACATATATGTATGTACTACTCTATGGCATACAGTGTTGTTGCACAAGCTGAGTACTTGCTGTAAATATTCTTGTTGTTGTTGTTGTTGTTGTTGTTGCATTACACACACACACTCACACACACCCTTTCGACAGCCTGCGGCGCCTTTTCTTACTGCTCGTTTCAACATTTCAGTTAAAATGGAGCCATATGTTACTATTACGAGCTACGTGTTTCAGGTAGCTAAAAGCACGAAATGGCACTACAGTAAAGCTACTTTAAGTAGAGCTAGGTCTAGAAATAAACAGCTAACAATAAACATAAAAAGCGCATTAAAATAATGATTATTCTGTGTAAATTAAAGCTTGAAAAAAAAAAGACTAAATCGAACCGTATATATTTTGTTTATTTATAAGTTTTTAATTTTTTTTTTTATGAAAAAAGTATGTGAAACAAAAGTTAATTGAACCGTATTAATTTAATTAACTTAGTACATCTTATTTTGATATTTTTAGAATTAAAAAGTTACCATAACTATATAATATAAAAAGTATGAGAAATTAGAGCAAATTGAGCAGTTTTCATTTCATTTATTTATGAGTTTGAATTATGATTTATTAAAAATGTTTTTCAAAATACAATTGTTTTGTTTATACTTCTTCAGAGTAAAAATAATGTTTGAGATTCAACACAATTGACTTGCAATTATGTAATTTATATGGATTATTCACTCAACTTAATAACTTAAAATATACAAAATATTTCCCTATCTGGGTTTACATGTCAGTTATGTATTATACATTCTCAGATGATGACTAGCTTTTATTATTAATATCTAGGAAAAACCGCTATAATAATGAAAGCATAAATGAATTGAGCTGAATGAGAATAATAATTGTGTTGAGCTATAGAGTTTTTTCAATAGCTATTAGTAGCAAAGAAAACACCAGTCCTATTTAGTCTGATACTGCTTATCCCAACAAATTGAATAGTAATGAGAATAATAATTAAATTAAACAAATTATTTTCTTAGGCGCTATTTGCTATGAAACAATTCAAATTGAATTAAATTATAGATGGACAATTCTCTGTCGAAAGTGTCGCGTGAATTATGATGTTCCTTTGATACATTCAAAAAGAATTAAATTATAAAAAATTTGAATTTTATGCAAAACTTGAAAAGAACGTTCATTGTAGTCAGCTTCACCTGTAGCTAGTTTTATGCACGTTCTTTCGGATGCAGCAGCTGTGACATAAATAAACAAATAGCAACGCTGTGGCGAGCAGCAACCAAACGACGCGTCGTTGCCAGTTCCGTGTGCCTGCAACACAGCAACAACAGTAGCAACAGCAGCAGCAACGGAATGTGGCAACAAAGGAGCTGCAGCAGATAAAGTAACAGCGCACATGAAGCTCGTGTGGCCATTAACTGAGCCGGGGGCAAGTGAATAAGCGAGGATTTGCACCGCAGCCCTTTAAAAGCAGCCAAGGATCAGAATCAGGATGTCGCAGCATCGACAACAACAAAAAAAGTGGAAGTCAGCTGGGGGTCGCAATTGGAGTCCGAATCCCAGTCCGAGTTGAAGTCTCTTGGTTTTGACCTCGTGCCGTTTTCATGCCTTTAGTTCGCTTTACATTTTACTCACGGCGTGCAGCAGCAAAAATTCTATTTTTCAATTTCCTTAGAAGCTTTGATCTGAGCCAGCACGAAAAGTGAACAGCTCCATTCCCTCCTTCCCCCTCTTTTTGCTGCTACCATTTCGCTGCCTTTTCTCTCGCCTTTTGCTTGTTAGCTCTATTTTGCGGCGGTGTTGCGACAGGCCAAAAGGATGTTATCGTTTCTCGCTTGGCACGGCGCAAACTTTGCGACAAGTTGCCCCCTGTTCCCCTTCCCCACCTCTCTCTCTCTTGCTTTCTTTCTCCTTCTCTGCATCGGTGTGTGTGCAGCTGACAGTAACAAGTTGAACAAAGCGCCAGCGCTTTTAACTTTATTAAGATATCACAAACATACGCATACGCCCCGTTGTACCCGCCCACTGGGCTGTGGCACGCTTCAACAGACTTTTCAAATATAATTTGAAGCAATGACAAGCAACAGAAGAAGCAATAGAAGGGGTTTTCCTTAATTGAATTTCAACGCCATTAAAAAAGAATTATGCCAGCCCGTTATGTGAGATGATGCGAATTGCCAGTTGCCAGTTGAGAGTTGAGAATTTCTTGCTTCTTGGTTGCCTTTGCTGATTATTACTCTAATCATGATGAGGTTCTATTATCATAATGCTGATGCTGATGACGCTAATGGTGGCTGCAGCAACAGCAGCGGCAGCAGCCTTGACAGCAACACACTTTGCCACACAACTCTCCCCTTTGGGCTTGCTGCTCGTAATTACAGACAACTCGAGGCAACAGAGCTGCAGCGAGTCCAAAGAAGTGGAAGCGGAGTGACAACCGCAACCGCATTGCGAGGCGAGCTGGCAGGAAGAAGAAGAAGTCTGTGGTGTTGATGAAAGCCTGAACTGAACAGAACTGAACTGAAGTGAGCTGAGAATGCTTGAACTCAGTGGAGCAGAGTAATTATTGCATATGCACTGCGCAAAAAGAAGAGGAGATTATAAGGATATAAATACTCCTGGCATTAGTTAGACTAAATTAACAAAAGCTGACTAATACTATAAGCTGCAGTTTAAAAGGGATTATTCATTAGGAATATTGAAATTGTGAGAGCAAACTTTTTTATACTGAAAAGAAAAGAGCTGCGTAAATATTTCTCATATTTGTTGTCGAGCAATCCAGTTATACAATAAAATGTAGCAAATAAAAATTAGCTATACTTGATATCGATGACAATACTCTATCAATATATACATATATATATAGAGTTTGTTATAATTTTAGTATTTGCCGTATAATAATAATAATAATGCTGCACTGTTTTGGTTTTATTCAAAATGGATCACACTCGACTGTAGCTTTCTTACTTGATCTCTCTCTTTCTATTTTACAAGCCTAACTTTAACATAAAACCAATATTCATAGCATTCAAGGGAAAAAAGCTAAACAAATTTTTAATAACTTTTACTCTATAGAAATTTTTCAGAGTTCAAAATCAATTCATAGCAAAAGTATAGAACAAAATTGAACTAAGCTTCACAATTTTGCAAGTGAAATAATACAAATAGATAATTACAGAATAAATATATATCAATTCAGTTTACCTTTAAAAAAAAATGTATTTGCAATTGGTAAATAAATTTACTCTACTTCCTTTAGATCAAGTGGCTTAGCTTAATTTACGCGACTTAAGTTAGCTCAAATGTTTTCAAGCTCCTTTACATTTAAAAAAAATAACCAGTAGATTAACATTAAAAATAACGGAGCATACAAATTCCTAGTCATTTTTACTCCTTTAATATGTTGTAAAATAAAAAATCAATTCATTAAATGAAGAACAGCAACTCAAATTTTAGCAGACCTGAAATGTTTATAATTTGTAAATAAGTTCCTCCTGTCTTCCAACTTTTCCAGACTAAAAATGTAGATTTATTTGAAATATTCAAACTTCTCAACTTCTTTTCAACTTCTCCTTCTCAAATTGGTCCAAATACAATTTGCCATAAATCTACTTTAAAGATATTCCATTTGTCTACCGTTGTTCAATATGTAAACAATAAAATATTTAATTAAAGGAAAATATTTGCCATTTAAATAAATTCAGCCTTTAATTAGAATTCATTTCAATTCTTTTCATTTGCAAATCTTTTCCCTCCGATTTTATTGCAATTTTATGCAGCAAATAAATTTATTCAATTTCCTCTGTTCTCGCTTTCGTTTTGAAATTAATTTTCAATGAAAAGTTTGCAGCCAACTTTATAGAACCTCTCCTCTCGCTCGCTCTCTGTACTTTTCCTCTTTGTGGTTGCAACATGTCAACATGCCGCAGTCCTAGACGCAACTGCAATGTTGCAAGCTACAATTGCATTTAAACATTTTGCAACGCGTTGTGTGCTTTAAGTGCTCAGCCGCAATTACCCACAGAGACAGAGAGAGCGAGGAGGCAATTAGTTTCAAGTATTTGTTGTGGGGCATTTAGCATAAATGCGTTGCCATTTTGCAAGTGTATCAAATGAGAGTCAAAGCCAAAGGAGAAAAGGAGAAACGGAAACAGAAGCGACACTAAAGCGGAGATGAAAAGGCATCCGTAGTTGGGCAATGCAATTAATCTTTTGGTAACTCTGAGGCGAAAGAACAGAGATTAATTATATTGCGTATACGCAGCGTGGGCAGGCCGTGAAATCGTTCTTCGCTTGCTGGGCGTGAGCCATTGACACTCCATTCAAGCAGAGCGCCAAGACATCAACATGAATGTGAATGTAAATGTATTTGGGGTAAGTTTAAAGCGTGCACATTAATAATACATATGCAGAAGGACAGAAGGCAACTGCTTGTGCTTCTGCTTTCTTGCCTTTCCCTGGGTGGCAAGGACATCGACAACCGGCTCCAGCAGTCTGTGACAGCAGCAGCAGCAGCACACAAGAAGGGTAGCATGTTGTTGGCGGATTGCCGCTCCAGTTGTCCAATTGAAAGAGCATTTTTGTGGCGCGCTCGCTTCTGCTGCCATTTCTTGGCAGCCATTTCGTGACCTGCCGGCGACAAACAAGCGCTAAAGGGGCACACGGTAGACGACGACGACGTCGACGACGACACGGAAAGTTTTGACGGCTTCTCTGCAAAAGTCGCCCACACACTCCCCGCGTGTTTTCAATTGTGTTTTGTCCGCGCTTTAAAACGACTTTGGCTACGCCCACGTATACTTGATTTTTTGTCGTTTTTTTTTGGGGGGGCTTGTGCACCTGCAGAATGCAAAAGTCAGAGCTCAGAAAGCAGTAAGCAGAAAACAGAAGGCAGCAGCACTAAGTGTGGAGGCAAACTTGGTAGCATGACTGTTGAACTCCCACGCGAAACGAGCACAAGAACAAAATACGTCGCATGTGTGCCAAAAAACAAAAAAAAAAAAAAAAAAGAAAAAGAAAGCAGAAACAGAAAACAAGAAAGCAAACAGTAGGCAGGAAAAGCAGCCTAGCGAGAGCAATAACGAAATGTTGCTCGGGATTTGCCTCGGAGTCGTTGCCATTGATTTTTATCGTGCAACAACAACTACAACAACAATAAATAAGAAGTATGAAACAAGTCGCAGAACTACTCGAAGAGTGGAAGGAGTGAAGAGTGAAGAAAGAGAAGCATGTCTAGTTACTTTAACTCAGTGGAGGAAACCGAGTTAAGCAGCAGCAAAACTTTTTGCAAATCATCAAAAGTGCATTCAGAAGTGCGCATTGTGAGTGTGTGAATGTGAGTGTGAATACACTCGTAACTCACAGCGGGCACAACATATACATATGTGTAGTTCTGCCTCTGAGTCTGTTTCAGTTTCTGTTTCTCTGACTCTGACTCTGACTTTGTTGTAGTTTGTCATATGCACTCGGCTGCTTGCCAAATATTGATTATGCCTTCAAAAAATGAATGGAAGCGTTCGCTTCGCTGACTTTGCCTAAGTGGAAAAAGGCGCATGATGCGAGATGACGATGCCGATGGAGATGCAAGATGCAAGATGAAGATGGAGCCGGAAGCTGCCAACGTATGCGCGTCATCGGCCAAAGGACATCCGGGATAACTAATGCACAAAGGCAACTCTAAAAGAAGAACAAGAAAACTATGCTAAATTTATACTATAGACGACCACAGAAAATGTGTCAAGTGAACTGACACAAGTGGCATAAACTTTACCATTAGCTGGCCCCAATTCAAGTTAACAACTTTAATGGTCCAAATAAGTGTGTTGCTCTTCATTTCAACCGTCGCGCATATCGCAGCTGTCAGTCAGGATAATGACGCGACCCACAGCTGAATGGCAAAAGTTTACGGTTAAATGTGCCATGACTCTTAAGTTGTAATCGCATTCACACACACAGATAGAAAGAAAGCGAGAGCAAATATGAAAACGTGAAAAGTATTTGCAACTTTTTTACTTTTTTTTGCCTTGACAACCGGATCGTCACTTTAATGTGTCAATCAAGCAAAAGTTGAATAAACTACAGTTGCAGCTGATGAACTGAGCGCAGTTCCCAAGGTGAACGGGAGTATACTCAATACGTATACGTAATGAGTTATGTTGCCCTGCAAACAGTTGGAGCTAGAACTTCAGAGGTTAATGAGCCGACCGCACAACTTTTGCAATGAAGCGAATATTCTCCACAAAGTATTTCTGCTGATGGAATTGCGAAAAGTGTGTTAACACAAGTAAAAAGAATTTAATTAAAGTTTAAATTACAGTGAAGTTGATTTGGATTTAGATAGTATTGAAAGCTAGATTGAATGTATGAAGTCTTGTATTAAGTATAAAGTTTTTCTTTGAAGAGTTGTTTGTGATGGTGTAAAATATTGAAGACCAACATCGAGTTCTCCAACTGAATACATGACAATTTACTATATTGTAAATTTACTATATAAGTAAAGAAATATGTCAAATTTTGATGTATTGAGAATATATATTTGGTACTATACTATATAGTATATTTGGAATTTAGCCCTATATCAATATACTAAATATATCCTTTGGTATATTATTAGTATTTTTTGTGGTATATATTATAATTTATTAATTTAATTTGGAATATAGTATATTTTGTACTCTTAGAATATTTTGAATGTAGTACTACATCAATATACCAAATATAGCGTTCAATATAATTTAGTATTTTTGTGGTATTTTGGTATGTGGTATACTATATTTTGTACTATATAGTATATTTGGAATTTAGTAATATATCAATATGCCAAATATATTCTTTGGTTTCTTATTAGTATTATTGTTGTATATATGGTATATTCAGTAATCTATTACTTTAATTTGGTATATGGTATATTTTGTACTCTTAGAATATTTTTGGAATGTAGCACTTCAACTATATACCAAAAATAGCGTTAAACATATTTTAGTATTTTTGCGGTATATAAAATTGGTATATTGCACCGTGCAAGTTTTTAGAGTCGTGGACACTCGACTGTAGCTTTCCTATTCATTTCTTTCATTTTCTTTTTTACTGAATATACATATTTTTTGATGAAAAGATTTTCCCCATTGAAATCTTTTGAATCTGCTATTTTCTTGCATTTAGTTGTTTTCTTTTGTGAGCCTGAACAACATTAAAAATAGTTATTTACCCAATTCGAACTACGATCAATTAAATTTCTATTCAAATACTGCTTAAATTGTCAATTTATTTATTTTCCCATAGCAAAAGTTAAAAGGGATTTAAGTGTTGCAAAGTTTCGATTTATTTCTTGTTAAATTGTTTTCTGCCATTTAATTTATTGATCATATTGATGCATTCATTAAACAGACACCTACCAAATGCTGAAACTTTTGCAAACATGAGTTCAATCCCTACTTGAAATGCAATAAACCAAATTGGAAGCTGAGCTTGCTTTAACCATATTGTATTCAAGTGCAGTTGTGATTTAAATTTCCGTAGCAGAGAATGCAATCTGCATTGATATGAGAATGACTCTGCTCCAGTTTGGAGTTGTTAGTCGATGCTTTATGTGCCTGGCATGACCATCAATATTGTTTGCCAGCCATTAAAATAGACAAGCAAACTCTGTGTTCACATTCATTGCAACTGCCAACAAATAATTCGAGCAATTTCAGGTGCGAGTTTGCCTCGTAAATTGAAGAGGACACGAGCATATGAAGCTCCCAATTGGGTTCCAGTATTTTTGTGTTAAATTGGTAAAGACGCCTTTCGTTTCGCTTTCATTCCATTTTTTTAAGGGATCGCCACGCCCGTGTGCTGACAATGAAATTGCGAAGCCATTAAGAGCTCCGTGCACACTCGCACACATTCGCCTTGTCACATTTGTTTACACTTGTGTTGTTATTTAGCTTCAATTGAGGTTCAGTTTTATCACCTGTGAGGGGCAAGAGTATTTTGAATTTTATGGCATTGAGACTCGCCTCGCCCATCGATAATGGATAAAAAAAGTAATCGCACCTTTCACTCAAATTGTCAAGACTCATAAATTGAAGCGCACACTCCCAGCTTATCAACAAGAGTCTATCATCGGTCAGGACTGGCTGCTGATTGCTTATCAAACTCACGTCCAACGTCCGACCAAAGCAAAAAGTGCAGCAAAGGCAAAAGCCGAAAATGCGAAAAACCCGCAACGTTTCCTAATGCCATTTGACAAGTTTGAAATGTGTTTGCTCAGCTTGTGTAATTGTTATTGATAAAGAGCGCGTCAACAAACAGCGCACAGTAAAAATAGATGTTGTGTTTATATTGCTACCAAACGAAGGGGAGAATAAACTGTTTTCCCTCTTCTGCCACTCTTGAGGGTGGCAAAAGTAAAGTACGTAAAGTAGCATGTCAAATTAGAACGCTAATTGACTCATAAAGCTGAGGCAACGACTGCAATACGAGTATGCAAAGTTGCCTAAATTAGTCAAAATATCGATTGAATTAACATAATTTCCCGCACCCACACGACAACAACAATTACACATACGCCCCGTGTACAACAAGAGAAGAAAAAGAAAGTATATGCTTATGAAATTTGCAAGTCAAACGCCTTTACTGACGTACTTACCTGACTAAGAAGTACACGCACAGTTGTCGAGTTGTTGTATATATCGAATAGTATATATATATATATATTGTAGTATATAGTATTTGCTGGTCTAGTTATAGGCTATAGTTTAGAGGACAGAGTAAGAGAGTGTTTTACAGATGAAACGTTGCTTTCGCTTTCGCCTTTGCTTTTTGCTTTGTTTTAGGCCCACGCACTGAAACGCATTTTGTATCTTGTGCAGCTCGGGCTTACATTTTATGCCGTCGAAATTTTGTCACACAGACACACACGCGCGCTTCACGAGGCTACGAATACACACAGAGAGAGAGAGAAATGTATATAAATAAATGTATTTATATATTATTTCACCGAGGCGCACACAAAGTTGTCACACAATGTTGTTTTTGGCCACAAAATTTGCATTGCGAATTGGCCCTAAGAGCAGCAGGACACCATTCAAACACACACACACACACATACGAGATAACATAACTAATACCGACTAGTAGAAAGAAAAAAAGAAATAGCACAGAAAAGACAAGACAAGCAAAGCAAAGAAAAAGGAAATTGTGTATAACTCGACATCTTTTCCATTTAGAAGGCAAACATTTCTGCTTTCATTTTCCATCTTTTTTTCGTTTTTCTGGTGTGTGGTAGCTGGAGACAAATAAAAACTTATTTCGTTGTCATTTATGGTAATGCGTATACGCCGTGTTGGTCACGAGCTTTCTACTATGAAATTTACAGACGTATTTCTAGAAGCTCGACTCGACTCGAGTCTCGGTTCGCTTTTCGTTTCATTTCATTTGTCTTTGGGCATTCGCGTCCGTTTGTCTGCACTGCTGTACGCCTATCTGTCTGCGTTTTGGCTGCCAGTTTCCCTCCCCTTTTTACACACACACCCTCCTCTCTCTGTCTTGTTGTTGTTGTTGTTGTTGGGTACACGCCTTACTTTCAAAGCACATTCATTCACATTCACATTCACAATTTCTGCTGCTGCTGCTTCAGCTTTGCCAACACTTTTGTTTTCTTTTTTTAATTTGCATTTTTTTGCACAGCTTTGTTGTTTAGCAAATTGTTAAATTGAATACAATATTCTCAATTCTTTATGCTTTTTTACATGCTACGGTCTTTGTTTTCTATCCGCTTTTCACAAGTATCCAGCACAACACGCTCCAAAGTTTAGCCACGAACTGAGCCAGCCAAGGCGAAACTTCACATCAAGAAGCGAAAAAAGAACCCAAAAAAGCGCTGGGAAATACAACAGCAACAACAACAACAATAACAGTAAATACGCAGCAAAGGGAAAACCCGAAAGCGAGAGGCTTCCTTTCCAATGCCTGCGTACAATCCTTTGTACGAGGACGAAGCACGAACTCAGCTCGTATGTGGAATGTGTTATTTTGGAAAGCCTGGAAAACTCTTCTGCTCTCTCTTAAGCTACCACTCTCATTCGCTCTCGCTCTCTCTCTCTCTCAACGCTCTCTCTCCCTCAATTGTGCGTGTCCTGCGCTCTCTCCTGTGTCAAGACGCTTGTTACCAACTTGCTGATAGCCAAGTTAGCCTAATGTCTATGCAGTTGATTTGGAAATTTGTTAATTTCTTTTGAAATTGAAATTCCCTTTCACATTTCAGTTGATGCCATATTTTCTCGTATTCTTTTGTTTTTGTTTTCACTTTTGAAAAAGTTTTTCGAAAAATTTATTGGCCATGCTTTTGCTTCGCATTTTTTTTTTTTTGTGCGCCCGCACAGAGAATCATGTTAAAAATAGCTGCCGCAGGCCTCGCAAGCAGCGACAGCAACGTCGACAGCGACTGCGACGTTGACAGCGACAGAGACAGCGACAACGACAACGACAGCATCAAGTTCAGGCTGCGGCCTGATGGACAGACGCAGAGACGCGACACACGCATAGAACAAGAGGTGACTGGGGAAACTTTTGACCTTAGTCAAATGAAAACGTGACAATGTATTGGTGTGTGTGTGTGCGAGTGTGTGTGTGTCGCAGTCTGTCAGTCTGTTAACAGTTTATGCCTGGCTAATTGGCCTGCCCTTTGGGCAACCGATGAGGCACTTTAGCCAAAGCGCCTAGCGAATTATTAATGCAACTGCAAACTTGCCACAGTCGCTGCCACTGCGACTAACTGTTAACTCAAGCTACTAGCTAATTACAATTGCTGCATTAATAATAAGTAAATGACTGGCTGACTTGACTGAAGAGGAACAACAAACCCAAGCGAGGAAAGCAAAGGAAACGGAAGGAAAAGGAGAGGAAAGCTAGGCCAACTTGTCGCCGCGCCCTGTTTGACGCATACTCATGAATTTATGTGCCCCATACGCGCTTTTCGCCCCTTGCCCTTACTCTTCTCCCTTTACTGTCCCCCTCCCTTCCCTTCCCTTCCCTTCCTTCCCTTTCTTAACTTTCCCTTTCACTGCTTCCCTTACTGTCTTCTCCCTTGCTTGTTTCAACTGCTCAGCGCTTTTATGATTATTGCGACGCCGCGTCTGCGTCTGGCCCGTGTTTTTCTGCCCCAAACTGACGCCAACTGCCCCTCCCCTCTGCTCCTTCCCCTTGCTAGTACTGTTGTCAATCATAACCCCTCCTCTACTTAGAGATTTTTGTTATAGGCCGCGCTGCTGCCGCTTGGCAATTTGTTGTTGTGTGTTGTTTGTTGTTTGCCTAGTTTTCTCGATTTTTGTGCCATTTATCTGTTGTAAGTGGCCCTCTTCAAGTAACAGAGGGAGGAGGGGCACACTTAATAGCGAGGGCAGGACAACGACGACGACGAAGTCGAAGCGAGCATCAGTTGTGATTGGGGCCAAAGTGAAAGTCCTTTGCGGATGCGGCAGGCATTATTAATGTGCAGACATTTGATTGCGGGCCCCCATGCGCCACTTAGGATTAGGACTAGCGACTTCTTGTGTGTGTCCTAGCGAAAATCAAGCAACTTCTCCCGCTTCTTCTTCTTCTCTATTTACTATGTGTGTGTGTGATGAAAAATCAATGGATTGCCTTTGGCTGCTGTGTGTTTGCGTTTTTTTCTGCACTTTTAAACGCGTCACAAGAAATTTGCGATACAAATATTTGCCACAGCTGTCTGACTGAGTGTGTGTGTAGCTCTCTCTATGTGTGTGTGTGTGTGTAGCTCTGTGTGTGTTTGCCTTTGAGGTTTTCCTCTACAATTTTGTCGTCTTGCGCCTTTTAGTTCTCACTTGATTTATTTGACGCTTATAGCTTAATTTTTTATTATTCACTAAATTCTTATTTTTTTGCTGGTTATTTTTCTCAATTTTATGCTTTGTTGCTTGTTTGCATTTGTTGTGGATTTTTCATAGAATTTTCTTGACTTTGACTTGCACTTACACGACACCGCAACGAACACTTCGATTGGATCTTCAAGGTGCAAACACTTGAAACTTTTAATTTTGTCACCTTTGATTTACACTTTCGTAATTTGATGTTGAATTGTTTCGTTTTTGATTTGGATTTGCTTGTCTTTTAATTTTGTCACTTTTGATTTTTAATTTTGATTATTTACTTTCGTAATTTGATGTTGAACTGTTTCGTTTTGGATTTGGATTGTGTGTGTTTTATCTTATCGAGTACGTCACGACACGTCCGTTTGCAGCTGTGGTCGTTACTCCACTGAACACCGCACACACCGTGCACCGCACATGCAACACACACAGAACGAACACTGAACACAGAACGATGAACACTGAACGTTGAACGCTGAACAGCACAGAACAGAACTGAACTAAACTGAACTGAGCTGATGATGGCGTTGGCAATGGCGACCACCGCATCAACGTTTTCACAATAGCAGGAAAAACTTTTTCACGCCGCCTCTTTCTCTCTCTCACTCTCATTCTCTCTCTTGTGCGCTCTCACTCTTAGCTTTTTGCTTTCGTTCTCTCTCACTCTCTCGCTCTGCTTTTTGCTGTTATTATTGTTATGGTGCCGGCTGCTTTCTGCCTTTGAGTGATAAACCCAGAAAGCGACCCAGACCCATAGAATGCGTTAATTTTTCGCCCCTCTTCCTCTTTTGCTTGTTAACTTTTTTTTTATTTTGTTTTTGCCAGCATTCATTGTCAAGTTGCCATAATTTTTGCTGGGTTCTTCTTTTGCTATCAGCTTTAAGGGTGGGAGTTTTTCCTCTCATATTTTGTGTTCGTTTTCTTCTTTTTGTATTTTTTTTTTTGCCTGCTTTTTATTATTTATGGTCACTTAGTTAGGGCACGTGACAGTTCATTATGCATAAATTTAAAGCATATGGATATGCCGTTGGCTTTTTATCGCTTATTTAATATGTAACATACATATGTATCTCTCGGTGTTTGTGTGTTTTTGTCAAACGAAAAGTTTTTTTGAGCTCCGTCAGCAATGAATATAAATTACCAATGTGCTGACATTTTGACATTCGGGCTAAGGAAAGCCTTTTCCGAAACTTCTCACTCTCTTCAGCTAAATTGAGATATATTTTGTAATAAATAAAAGAAGCTGCTTCTGTTCAGTGACAAACAGGCTTAATAATTTGTTTATCACTATCAATATTTAATATTTTTATGCATATTGAATATATACAAATGTTTTATGTTCAACAATAACTAAATTTTGGTGTTACAACTTAATTTTAATTATTATTAGATTGGTCATAATTCCAAAACTGCTGACTTTATAAGAACTATTTAGTTTAACTACTTTATTGTTTTCATTATTTCAATATTAATTGTTTTATACTACTATTAAAACATGATTTACAATTTATCTCTTAAATTGCTTTGAAAAATATTTCAAAAAGCACTTGGCAATTTGTTTATTACTATCAATATTAAGTAATTTGTGGGCATAAAAAATCTTTTTTAATGATTTATGTTTAACAACAAGTAAATTTTGCTCACACAACATAGTTTAAATTCGTTGACTCATAAGAACTCTTTAATTTAACTACAAAATATTTTTTTTCATTGCAATAGTTTTTGCCTTTAAGTACTATTTTGTTATTTGAATATTTCTTAATTTTCAAATTATAACAGAATTTGATTTAATTTCGAAAAAAAACATTAAAATTGTTCTTTATCAATAGCTCTTAATTTGCTTCGAAAAACTCTTCACATGTACACTTCATAGCATTCAGCTTTTGTCACTCACATTCGCAGCACGTAAAACAACCAGGCAGATTAAACAATCAGCTGTCCCACTCTCGCCTTAGCCGCTAAGGGAAACGCGCGCGTTTCTGGCGCGTTTTCGCTGCAGCTTACTTCGAACGTGTGTTAAATTAATTAAATTGATCGATTTGTGTGAAATAATTACGTTTTTTTTTATTTGAGGCAATTAAGTAAAAGGTTGATCGCTCATTTTGTACCAGGGTTGCGATCCGAATCTTGGTATCGAACACAATCGGTCGAGAGAAAAAGAAATAAAATAAAAAACAGCGCCGAGAGGCAACAAGTTGATGTTTTCATTAGCCAACAACGATGAAGATGAAGATGAAGACGAGTGTGACCACGCAATAGGCCAGTAAGTCAGTTGGCCAGCTCTCTAGCCTCTAATTAACAATTTCGTAATTGAAACTAAGCCCTGGCCAGCGGCTATTGAGAGACAAGACAACACAAGACAGGAGGAGGGCCCTACAATGTGAGTTACGTGTCTCTTTTTGGACTTTGCAAATGGTCCCGATACATTGGCGTAGGGCTTTTTGATTAATGAGCGGCTTAAGTGATACCGTCCAGCTGCCTCCCCATCTCCTCCTTCTCCTCCACGACTTACCCTCCCCCTCTCTCTCAGCACAACTAAAGTGAAGAAGAAAGACAAGCCCAGCTGATGAAGTCACTAATTTGACTTAAAAACGCATTAAAAACCATTTTCGATAAAAGCCCCACCAACAACCAACACAACTACAACCACACACGATCGATCTCGCACCAGACTTAGAGACTTTGAGACCAGAGACCATATCGCAGGGTTTTTCCGTATTTCTTTTTCAGATGCCCGTAGTCGGCAATGTTTCGCCTCCGTTCCATTCCCATTCGATTCGTTGTGAAAGTTTTGCAAAAAAACCAAAACGCAACACAAACAAAAAAGTCTAACAAACAAAACGCCGACGCCTAATAATATTTAGGGCTTTAAGAAGTCAACAGGAATTTCTAGTTCCTTCACATATTTCCCACCATTAATTAAAACTTCACTCTTGAATATGGAATTGCCATACTTAAAAAATATTATACATTCCTTAGTAAGTGGATTTTTTTTTTGCAAAAATATTCATTAGAGCCAAGTCTCAAAATTTCCAACAAATATTTGAATATTCATAAGCAATAAATATTTTTATGAAAATCTTTATTTATTGAGTCTAACTTTCTTAAGAACAGACTTTCTTTCAGATTATTATTAATGTCTTATAATATTTTGAATACTAGAAATTATAGTTTTTCTATAAAAATAAATTCTGTATTTACTTCACATCGCTTTCAGCAGCTTCGAAACGAATTAAAAGTTTCTAACAGCTCCGAAAATATTTTCAATAAAAAGCTTAAATTCTATAAAATAAATTTGTATTTGGTTCAGCATTTTAAAAAGTTTAAAATTACGAAAAATGTATTCTACATAAATCCGCAATATTTCATCTCACTTTCAACAGTTTCAAAAAAAACTAAGAGTTTGTAACAGCTCCACAAATTATTTCTAATAAGTTCTTAATCATTATTTATTAAGTTTAACATTTTGAACAATATAAAATAATTAAACTTTGATGAAGAATTTCGATATATATGTATGAAATATTTCATTTTATATAATGAGAGATTTCCTTTTCAATTATTGTCTTAAAAGTAGGAAATATATAATACTTTTATATATTCTTTATGTTCCTCAAAAGTTTCATTTTATTTTTGGCAAACCGAATAAGATGCTTGGAATAGTGCAGCATGATAATTCGATCAAAAATCTTAGATATTACAAAATCATTCATAATACTGATTAAGTTGTTTAACAAGATATTTCCTTCAACATTTTTATTTATTGTCTGAATCATTTTTATTAAAATAAAATACAACTTTGATATAAAAAAGTGTTACATATGTTATTCCTGAAATGTTTCAGCTTTTTCACAATTTTTTTAGCCGAATTGGAAGCTTGGAAATGTCCAGCAAGATAATTCGAACAAAAATCTTTGAGAATTCCAAATCATTCATAATTGAGTTTAAGTTTTTTGCCTTCAAAATTTGTATTTATTGTTTATTTATTTTATTTTATTTATTTATTATCGTCAACAAGAGTATATATTCCTCAAATGTTTCCATTTTTTTAAACCAAATTGGAAGCTTCGAACAGCGCAGCATAAAATATCCAATAAAAATAATTTGCAAGCATAAATGGCAAAAGAAGATTATTTATTACAATATTTTGGAGCAAAAACAAAACGTGTATGCGAAAATTGATTTAAATGGACTGTAAATTAAAAATCGATGCAAAGCAAAAACACAAAGAGAGAAGAAAACAAAAACAAAATAAAAAAACTGGAGATTCCTCCCACAAAAATTGTACGTGGTGTTTGGAGCGTCATTAAAACGCCTTTTGCGTATTTTGCTTGGCCCAGAGACGAACGACCAAAGAAGTTTTGCATTTGGCAAAAAGTAACAACAGCAGCCTCAAGAAATACCACGGATGGAAGTATTGTGTGTATAGGCAAAAAAAAAAGAAGATATATTTGTGTGTGTTTTTGTGGTGAAGAGATAAAAGCTGAAATAACCTTCATTGGCCATAAAAATCAAAAGCATCTGCTAACAATGAATTGTGTCTATGGCCAGCAACAAAAGCATCAAAAGCAAATAGCAAATAACAAAATACAAAATGAACATAAAAAAAATGGCAGTCAGCGCAAAAAAAACGAAATTTACAATTTAAATAAATTCACTTTATTACAGTTTCGCATATTCGCGACAATGTAAAACAAATAATAAAAATTGACAATAAATAAAATAAAGTCCGCTTTATTGTTTGAAATTGCCTGTCAGAGCAGCTAATGAACTTCCGGTGTTTGCTGCGAGGAGGAGGAAAGATAAGATAGCTGAAGATAGATTCAGATACAAAAAGCTACGCTGATGCACTATGAATCACTTTTTTGGGACCCTGCGTCAAAAGTTCATAGGTTGTGCGATCAGTCAACAGATATCTCAGAAATCTCTTTCTCTCTCGAGCATGATTGTGATCTCTCTCTCTCCCTCTCTCACTCTTTCTCTTTCTGTGTCGAAGTGCAGTTGACTAACCGGCATGACGTCTGTCATATATAGTATTTGTTGTTACCGCAGCTGCTGCTTCGGCTTCATAGACTGAAGCTGAAGCCAAGTTTTGGCCCCACGCTCAGTTGGCTACGAGCTGCAGCCGCGATTGGGCTAGCCGCGTGATACGGAAACCGAAACTCAAAAAAACAGAAACACAAATACACAAATCGAAAACGAATACGAAACCTCTGTCGAAATTAAAATTGAAATCTTCGACTTGGACGCGTTTGCCTTTCTATGTTTCGAACGTGTTAAGTTTTTTAATTAGTCGCATTTTCAAGTGAATCGCTTTTTGCCGCTAAAACGAAACTACCACAATAAAATCACAAATTGAAATATCAAAACAAAACAAACAAAGAGAAAACAACAACACAAAATACATATGTATAAAATATAAATATAAATTGTTTAAATTACGAGCATTAATTCTAAATCGCTCGAGTGCAGTGCGAATTTGAAATTTGAAATTGTGTCAAAAATCAGCTCAAGATCAATTGAGATTCAATTCGATTTGGTTTGCTTTTGCATCGCAATTACTGAAAGCATTTTTATTTATAAATTACTAAGCAATAGGTGAGTAATTAATTATTGCATATTAATTTCAATTTGCCGCCGTCAGCGCCAAAGCAAATTAAATACAATAAATTCAACTCGCTGCGGACAAACATTCGACTGATTTATTATAACATCTTTCGATTTGTACGCCAAACTTTGAAGCACATGTAACGAAAAATTTAATAGAAAACACACACACACAGAGAAACACATACACAAATTAAATAAAATGAAGCCAATGAAACAAAAACAAAGCACAGACACCAATAACAACAACAACATTGAGACAAACAACAAACATTGACAGCCTTGAAAAGTCGTGCTTAATTTCTCAGTTATACTCAAGTATAAAATATATGCTTAAAAAATTATAATGAAGCGATCTTTTGGTATTGGTATTTCGGTATTTATATCGCTTGGTCCATTGTCTTTCCAAGCTGCCAAAATCCCAAACCAAGTCTCTCTGTCTCTATCTCTATTTCTGTCTCTGTCTCTGTTTCACTCTGAGCTGCCAAATTAGTGCCAAATTAAGTTAAATCATTTTTATTGAAGTCCAAATGAATGGGTGAAAGCTAAACTAATTGATCCGTGGACAAGGGCGAGTGGGAGTCTTTTTTTTTTTGTGGTGTATTATGGAAGCTTGTGGAAAATTTGATTGAATCACTTCGCGCAGTGACCAGAATTCCGTGATGTTGCAACCTCACACATGTTGCCATAAAACCTTTCGAAGCTCAAGACTGACGAATAGTCAAACAGACAGACAACTTCAACTCCAAGTTGAAGTTAAAGTTAAAGTTGTTGTTATTCCCTCGACAAGGGCAAAATTATATCAGCAATTAATCGTCTGGTTTTTTAGTTTCTTCTTTTATTGTATTTTATGTGGATTTTATTGCGAATTTTGATGTACATACATTAAAAGACAGAAAACACAGTTTCTAGTTTCGACGAACTATTCGAGTATCTGTGATTCACAATATTTACTTGGAAAAGCCACATAAGCAGATTGCATAAGATAAATTTATAGAAAAATGCAAAAATCTTGTTCAAACTAGCTCGCAAGTATCATGAAATTATGCTACGAAGACTTTTAACCTTTTCGGAGATGAAAGCAAAGTAGATAGATCGAATTACTTTCAGGCAGAGAGACAAAACAACATTCCTACAAATGTTCAGATCAGGATATTGAGAAAGAATATAACAACAAAGGTTATTTTGGGGAAATAGAATTAAGTTTTTATTTCCATATATTTTTTGCTAAACATCTCAACAAATTTTCATACACCTATATCAAAATGGGAATACATTTTTTTAAGTAATTTATGACACTACATCTACATTTTCATAAGCATTTATTTTCCAATAAATTTTTTTCAAATTGTATTCATAATTAAAACAAATTTTCATGCTATGATATTAGAAGGAAATTAAATTATTTTTAATATTAATTTTTCACACTCATTTTTCATAAACTTTTTGTTTTATGTTTTATGAACTAGAATCTAGCCTTAACTTTAGGATAATTTTCTGTAAGGTTGCAATAAATATTTCAACAAATTTTTGTACAATAATATCAATATGAAATGAACATTTTATTGCCTATTTTTTAAAAGTAATTTATTAAAAATTAAAAAAAAAAATTTTGTTGTGTATTTGGATGTAATCAAGTACAATTACATTCCAAATTCAACGAATTTTTATAATTTATTGTTGATTTAGATTTTTCCGATATATAGTACTTACATAATAACTGTATTATTTAATATTACTAAATGTTTGGTTGTAATCAAATATACATTTCAGAAGCTTTTAGAATCGGCTCTTTGTTCCGTTGGTTGTCAATCTGGCATAGTTTAAACGTTATGGTATATTTTGAATGTAATAGTATATAGTATTCGGTATATTTCAGCATTTTTGTTGGTATATCACTGATTTACTTTTGTCAAAAATGGGTAGCGAGTATCTCACAGTCGAACACAATTGAGTGTAGTTTTAATACTTGATTTTAATATAATATTTATGAGTTGCTTTGTTTGAAACAATTACATTTATTTCCTTCCACATTTTATTGATATTATTACAATTTAAAATGCTGTTTAACAAAAATCTTACTACAAAGACGAAATACCATATTAAACAAACATATTTTGCAAATGAAAAAATTCGCACAAAATTCAAAAATTTGCTACCAAAGATTTTGCGAATAGATAAAAATTTGACAGCCATAATTTTTTGGCAATAACAATAATGTGTTTATTGTGGCCATATAATTTGTGGGCCATAATGACGTCACGTCAAGTTCGAGTAATTATGCAAAAATGCATTTTATGAGTGGGCAAGAGTTCTTGACTCTTAATAACTTGCAAATTGTCTGATTGCGAAAATGCTCGCGAATTTTCTATGCATTCGCTATTTTTGTGTGCTTTTTTGGACAAATGACTTAATGCCGTGCAAAATGGCTAAATACTCAATAAGCCATAAAATTGCTCGAACAGCAGCCAAGAAAGACAACGATAACAAAAGGCAATTTTATGATTTATGAGCTGATGAACAGACTGCGCTGTGCTGTGGTCGATGCTGTGGTTGTCTCTGAGCGGCGCCTGCGCAACATGGGAAATACCAAGAGTTAGTGTGGCATGTGGCGTGTGAAGCGTGAAGCGTGGGTGCAACTAAGTATGTGTCAGAGTTGAGTGGAGTCAATGTTGGGCGAGTCGACACCATTAGCAGATGGAGGAGGCGATGAATGACGACAATGTCGCTAAATGGCCAAAAGCCCAAATGGCACAACTGCCGCAAATGGTTCAAATGTTGTCGTAGTCGTAGTCGAAGTTGTTGTCGATGCTGTGTTCATTTGCGCATGGAATTTTATGGGCCTTTTGTTGTGGTGGAGGCCTTTGTGTGCGACAACGACAACGATAACCGACAGCGACAGCGTTTCATAGTTGATTGATTTATGGAAAACGAAAGTGACAAGCTGTCCAAGTACTATTCATACAACAGCCTCCAGCCACAGCCACAGCCCCAAGCTGAAGCCTTGACCACGCTCAGCGATCCCGGAAATCCTATCAGACAACCACGGGCAGCAGGTGTCTCTCATCCATTCTCTTGTTCTATTGAGACGCAATGACATGACGAAACTGATTCGAAAACACAGCCTGTTTGTTGTCGCCGTATCTAATTGTAGCATGCTTTTGAATACCCGGTAACCCATAGGGTAGAAGGGTATTATAATAGGCAGAAAAAGTCATCTCCGACCCTATAGACTGAACATATATGTATATTCTTGATAAGCGTCTGTCTGCCCGTCCGTATGAACACCTAGATTTCAGAGACTAACACTCTGTCAAGTGGTATATTGTGAACTTTATTGTACTACGTTACAAATATGCTAAATATTTATTTTAGTATATTTTTTGTAATTTTTGAGATTCGGTAATTTTAAAATTAATACCGCACATATCCGTTTGTCCATATGAGCACCTAGACTTCAAGGACTAACACTCTGGGAATCTGTTATATTTGCACTCTATGGTATTTTTTGAATGTGGTACTATATCAATATACCAAATATATTAATTTGGTATTTTCAACGTGGTATTATATTATTAATAGCAAATATGGCCCTGGTATATTTTTAAGGTATTTTAGCTCAGTATATTTTGTATTCTATGATTTATTTTGAGCGTAGTACTATATAAATATACCGAAAACATAATATTTAGTATTATTTTGGTATTTTCTGGTATATCAATATTTTAAGATTAATACCGCACATGTCCGTCTGTATGACCACCCATTCGGACAATCTGGTATATTTGTTCATCTATGGTATATTTTGTATGTAGTAGTATATCAATATACCAAATATAACCTTTGATATATTTTGTAGTATTTTTGCGGTTAATTGATATGCTATATGGTATATTTTGCAGTTTTTGTTATATTTTTGATGTCCTACTTGTATCAATATACCAAATACAGTCTTTTGTATATTTTTAGTATTTTTGGGGTATATTAAATTCGTATATTTTGCATTTGTTTACAATGAGTAGCGGGTATTTCATAGTCGCGCAACGTCGACTGTAGCTTTCTTACTTTTTTTTTTTGTTAGTATTTCGCATTGTTGATCTCTTGGATCTATAACACTTGGCCTGGCACTGAGAGACACACGCTTGTCACGGAATCCGGTTTTTAATAGTCAACTCGATCGCATTGTTTCGATTTGCTTTGCTCTTGATTTGAGCAGCCTTTTCAGCTTTGGTATTTATATTCTGATTATCATTTTAATATTTATTTTTATTACTATTTGCGGTAGCTACTCGCGATTCGTAACGGTTATCAAAACTGGGGACTTACATGTGTGCTCTCTGCCAAAAACACAAACACGCAAACACAGAGCAATTAATTAGCTTTATGCAATCATAATATTCTATTCGGGGAATTGCCCATAAAATACAAATGCAATTTAGTTGATGACACAATTATAGACTCTGCTCTAATTTCAATTTGCAGCTTACTCGATTAGCAGCTATTTAATAATCATATTAATCACGTTCGACAATTGAAACCATTTGTTAATATATCGATTGTTTGCGATGCCAATTAAAACGCCCACTGACAACAGCTTTTGAAGTTGCAGCAGCAATTGCAGCTTAACATTGCCCATTGTATTAGCAGCTTTTGACTTGTGATTTACGACCCAGTCGAGCGAATGGGCGTGGCATATGAATATTGGTAACGTCAGCAGCAGAGTCAGAGTCTGAGTCTTCGCTTTCACTTTTAGCAATTTATTTTCGCAATTGTCTTGACTCACGTCACAACCTCAACTGAACTCGGCCGCCTTTAATAAAATTAGCGCCCTTGTGGTTTCCAACTCCGACTTCAATTCCGACTTGAAGACAAAGTGTGGAAAACACACTTATTAATATTGTTGTCATTCTTCACATTGCAATTGTTTGCTCTACAAACGGCGTGAAGTTTTCCATTTTCCGCGTCAACAATGCGAAAATTTATGACAAGCAAACTTCAAGTATTTGCATTGCATCATCCGAAGAGGTTGCAGAAATTGAGCTTAGCTTATGAGCTAATAGTACTCTAAAGTACTTAGTTAAACTTAGTGTTAGGATACCAAAGCGGAAAAGCAAATAATCAATGAACAATGGAAACATTAGTCAAAGAAATTAAAAGTTTTTTTTTAAAAAACTTCAAATGAAAATACAATTTTATATAGGGTAAATTGTTATAATAGACCCATTTTAACTTTTTGAAAATTTAAGGGATGATCGAAATTTGTCTTCCAATTAATCACGTGCTTAAAGAATGTATCTATATTGTGAAGACGTTGCATTAAAAGTCATATTAATAAAATCTGTCCCGAAGAGGTTGCTTAAATTGAGCTTAACTAATTAAAAAATGCAATGTTTCAAAAAGACATACTTTACTTTAAAGGAATGCCGGAATTAAGATCAGTTATACCAGCTACCTTTGGAGTAAAAGAATATTATAACTTTGTACCTTCAGGAAATATATGTAACAGACAGAAGGAGGCATATCCGACCCTTCAAAGTTTATATATTCTTCATCGGGGTCAACAGCCGAGACGATTTAGCCATGTCCGTCTGTCCATCTATCCGCCCGTCTGTACGAAAGCCTAGATCTTAAAAACCATAATAGATAGAATTAAAATTTTATTCGACAGCGCTTCTTTTATTAAAGCTATCAATACTTTTCTTTTACTATGCAAAGACATAGCTTAACTCAATTGAATTTATGTAGTTATCTTAAGCGTTAACTAAAGAAATAGAAATACAATTTGGATGGCAACTTTAATATCTTAAAGCCTAAGGGCCGTAGTTGATCTAGCTCATTTCATTGTAATAAGAAATTGTTTTTGTTATTTCAATAAAATACGAATAATAACATAATAATCTCTTCCGGATAAGATTCATATTGTTAATATTTGTGCAAATACAATTTGCTTGTGGAATCACTAAATTGATTACAAATCTTTGAAATTCTAGGAGTTGAGGTATAAATTGCCATAATTAATAGAAAATTAATTTATATTCAGTTTATCTTTAAACTAATGACATTAATAAAGACACTTTTATGTCTATTTTATTGTTAAGTAAATGGATTAAGATTTAATTTGAAGGTATCTATATTATTTAAGTGTCAACCAATTAATAAAAACAAGTCCATAAATATATTTTCTAAATATCAAAAATTATTTCAAAGAATACTCTCTTATAGATGCCATACACAATATTCAAAGTAGCCAAGCACCGATATCCATTAATCTGTTAATCACATATTGTAAAGATCTGATTGAGGTGTAAGCGTAGTTAATGGCATGCTGTGTAAACAAATGGCGAAACAAGTTGACTTAGTATAATTGATACGTACATAATTAAGTGATTTATTGCAATTTCTCCACTCGAAACAAAAAGCTTTAACAAAATCCAACACTCGACATTACTCGACACTCACTTTCAGCTCATCAGCCAAAACTGACATCACGCCGCTGCTGCCAAACAAACCAAAAATAAGACAGACGAAAAAAGCACAAAAAAAAAGGAGAGAAGCAAAAATCAAACTATCTAAAGTCAAGTCAAGTTGGGTATCTGAATCTGAATCTGAACAGCAAAACGCAAACGCGCAAATGCAAATGCAAATCCCAATCCGAAAACCCAACGACGAATGAATTGACAATGACAAAGAGTATTACACGTCTCCGTCTCCGTCTCGACACTTCTAGTAGTTATAGTGGAATTCTCTTTACCTATGTGGTGAGTGCCCCTTCCTCTCCCTCTTCTCCTTCTTTCTCCTTCATTCATATACAAATTCAAACCTTTGCAGATATTAGCTTGTACTACAGTTGCCTTCAGCTCACCGCCATCATGCGGCTTATATGGGGCGCCGCCTTGCCAGTTTTTGCCAGCGCCTCCAGGACAAACGCCCAAGTAAGTGAGACATAACTAAATCGTATTTATGTGGAATATTCATAGTTATATGAATCAGAGACTAACACTCTGCCAAGTGGAATATTTTCTATATTTGTATATTTTTTGTAATTTTTGAGATTTAATACCGCACATATCCATCTGTCTGTCAGTCCGTATGAGCACCTAGATTTCAAAGACTAATACTCTGGCAATCTGTTATATTTGCACTCTATAGTATTTTTTGAATGTGGTATTATCATATACCAAATATATTAATTTAGTTTACGGTATATTTAGAATGTGGTACTATGTCATTAATACAAAATATATCCATGGTATATTTTTAAGGAATTTTAATTTGGTATATTTTGTATTCTATGATTTATTTTGAGTGTAATGCTATATCAATATACCAAAAACATACGATTTGGTATACCTTTTAGTATTTTTGTGGTGTATTAATTTAGCTTATTTTAAAATGAACACCGAACATGTCCATCTGTCTGTCCATCCATTCTGACAATCTGGTATATGGGGTCCTCTATGGTATATTTTGAATGTAGTAGTATATCAATATACCAAACACAGCCTTTGGTATATTTTTAGTGTTTTGTAGTCTTTAGTATATTTGGGATATACTATTTGTATACCATTATACCAAATATAGTCTTTTTGTATATTTTTAGTATATTAATTTCGAATATTTTGCACTTATTTATAATGTGATATCTTCTCTGCTTACAGCTGTGCCAGGCCCGGCAAAACCTATTGCGAGCATGTCGATAACTATCCCACGTAAGTTTTTCGAGCCGGCTAATGGCCACACAATGCCAACACACATAAATAACACACTTAATGTAGCAACAACAACTACAACAACAAGTTGAGGAAACCACAAGCAACAAAATAAATGCAAATGCATTTCAAACAAATGTTTGTCCATCGGCTCAATACCGAAACACGGCACAGCACGATCTCCAAAAAAAAAATGAAAAAAATATCAAACTGCCGAAAATAAAACTTGTTTTTGCATCGTCTCTAGACTAGTTGCTAGCTGCTAACTAACTGCTTTTGCTGTTTCCGCGACGTTAGCTCACGTACTCGCAAGTTAAAGCTGTGATGTGATGCTGCTGCTGCTGCGGTGGTGGATGCTGCTCGACCAGCTGGCAGAGCTCCTTGACCCAATAAACTTGAATTGACAGTTCAAGACACTTTGTCTGTGACGACGCACCGCGTGCTTCTCGAATATTTATGAATGCCTCTCTGCATAACTTAGCATTTTTATACACTTCCCGCGGGGTATAGCAGCTAAGGCAAAAGAAAAGGGTTGATTTTATTCTAAGCTATTCATTTTGTTGCCTAGCATTTATTCATTTTAAATAAGTAATAACAATTAATTTAAACTAATTTCATTGAATACAAATATGTAAATTAAAAATTTATTTCATATTTATTTTTCAAATTACTTTTTTATTTTTATGTTGCATTATTTTTAATTTAAAACGATTTAATTTCAAAGTTATAAATGTGTCTGAACTTTGGCTAAGAATCAAATGCACTACTTACTATGCAGTACACATCAAACTGTAAGCAGTGCATTGTAAAGTTCTTGACTGCAGTTGCAAGCAGTGCACTTTGAAATTCTAGTTTGTACTATAATAAGTTCTTAATTATGTGAATTTTAATGATTTAAATAAGAGCAAAAAGTTTTTTTTAACCAAGAACTTAGACGAAATATTCCAAAATTGTTTTCCTTTTGCAACTCTTCATAAATATTTATAACATACATAGCTCTGGTCAGTCTTAAAGAGCATTTATCTGTCGCTGTTACAAGAATTCCATCAGAGTTGATCATATTCAAATGAGTTTGATTTGGGCTTGTGTCAGAGTCTGGCGTGACTATCCACATGTGTTGCTATTTTTAGAGAAAATTTCTTCGATTTAAATAATATGTGCGTTAGTTGCTGCGTCTGCGACTGCGACTGCACGCAATGATAATGATATTGATAATGATAATGTGCATGTTAATGTCTATGATAAGCTCGACGCCGAGCTAAGGCCGCAATTTGGCGCCAGTCTGAGCAATTAAGTAGTCATTTTTACGATGCCTACGGAATTTGGTGATTGCATAATTCTAAAAAACAAATACAACAACAACAACAACGAAAATAATAAATAAATAAATATCAACAAAATTCCGTATGGGAAATGCCGGAGGCCGTTTTCACCTCAACTTTTTATTTTATGATTTTAGTTGTTGCTTTGCTGTGGCACGTGACAGGCATGTGCGATGGCATCCGTTGATAAGAAGTGTGAGTGCGAGTACTCATATCAATTTATGAATAACTGTAATCGTATTTACCTTATTCATGCAAGCGATCAGCTGAATATTAAACATGATTTAATGGCACAAACAAATTGCCTACTTGTCCGCCTTCCTCTCTGTCGGTCTGTCTGTCTTTCTCGATGTCTTTCCCCATTGCATAAGTCATCTTTCCCAAGCTATCGACGCACACAGATCTCTTGCATCATCGCCATTGTCTTCACACTTTTCTTTTGCAGATATCTCATCAAGAGTCTCGTACGCAAATGGGGCTATGAGGCGGCCTCTTTGCTGGTGGACGAGACATGGGAGGAGTTCACATCGGTCACGTCCGTCTTCTATGATCCCAAGTACATATTTCCGCAGCGTGACTATGGCAATGGACAAGACTTCAATGGCTATAGCTATCAAACGCCCTTCGGGGGCGTGCCACATCGTGGCAGCGGCAACTCTCTCTTTGCCCCACACGCTGCCACCACCGAGTCACCCACGTGAGTAGCTTTCTTGGTTAACATTCTCACTTCTAAATCCTTAACCTTTCCAGCTATCTGCTCTACACATCCGCGGGTCAGCGTCAGGGCAATCAACAGTCGGGTGGAGGAGGAGGAGGAGGAGCGGGAGCTTCGGCAGCAGCTGGAGCATCAAGTGGATTGTATTACAACAATGGCAAGACGCCTTATAATGCCACACTCTGGCTGAAGCGTCTTGTACGCGATCTGAGTCTCAAGCAGAAGGCCATTCAGGCCACAGCTGAGCAGCTGGAGCGAGAAATTGCCGAGCAAGAGTTGGCCAAACAACTTTTGGCTGAGCATGAGGAGGAGACGAAGCGAGAGCTGGAGAAGGAGAAGGAAAAGGAGAAGGAGGAGCGCAACACGCGTGATGTGTCGCTCAACATGGATCTCTTAGACATTGTGGGTGTCAGTGACAGCAACAACGACAATAACAAGAAAGTTCAGCGCACCAAGCGACAGAGTCCAACGCGCTCAACGCTCTGCGAAACCACATCGCAATTTATAACGCCACAAGCTGCGCTCAATTCTCGCGGCAATTGGATGTTTGTGGTCAACGAGGAGAACACCGCCCGTCAAATGGTCAAGGCGGAGCTCTGTGCGTAAGTATTCTCCTAGTAGCTGAATTCTGTTAACATTTCACGCGTTTTTCTCAAGCTATTTCTGAGCGTTTTCTGTTGGCTAACAGTTGTCGTTGTGGTTTATGTCTGAGCTAAGCTGCGCAGTCGCGCACAAGAGCAAGCAGTGTACGCAGGCAGACATGTGAGTGAACTGCTTGTGTACTGCTTGACGAAGCAAGGTACAAAATTTAAATATGAGAATTCAGTTGCGTTTTTAAGTCGATGGCTCACTCCACTGCAAACATTTCTAGCATTTAAAGAAAATTGTACAATACAATTTAGAGAAAATTTAATTAGGAGATCTACGTTTTGAATATATCCTAAATATTCTTCCAGAAAATGACTAGAACAAAAACTTCGGGTACTTCTTTCTTCCTTATACACAACACACAGATTAGAAAAAATGGTCAGCGAATCCAATGTTTAAATAGTCACTATATATGTTTAACATTGTTTAAAAAGTATTACTTGTTTTTTTGAAGTATAGAAATGTTTTCGAGGGGAAAATTCAATCAATAAATTTCGGGACTCTAATAAAAGAGTAAAAAAAATAAGTATAGTACCTATCTATATTCTGCATAATAGAGTAAAGAAAATAAGCATAGTACCTTTCTGTATTCTACATTTCTATTTGCTTTAGAAATATTAAAAAACTTCACTATTCTAGCATTGATACAACAACATAACTGATACATAACTCAAATCGAATGATCAAAATGAATTATATGAACTTCGAATCGAATCGAATTCGACAAACTTTCCTTAAGTTTAAATACATTTTTAATAGAAATTTGTCACACAAAAATAGTATAAATTAATTCATCTTATTAAGACTTTCTAAGCCTATTTTCTTTCACAAAAGTATAATAATTGCAATCCCCTTATTAAAGATCTTCTATACTTCATTTCTTTAGTCTATTATTAGAGTGCCATAATCCATTGATTGCATTTTCCCTTTGAAAACATTTCTGCACTTCAAAAAAACCCTGCAAAAATCTGCAGTCTGTTTTCATCATTACTGTTTATACTTTTCCAAATACTGTAAAGGAGGTTTTTTACTTCACTTTTTTCTGGTTTATTGTTTTCTTTTGTGATAATGGTTAATTGATTTCGACACAACACTTGTAATCAGTGCAAAGGTATCGCTATCAGCGTAGCTCCCCTCTTCGTCTCTCCCTCTCCCTCTCTCGCGCAGTCAATACGCAGCAGGACAGCGTTGAAAATGTGTGTGTGCGAGTGTTTGAGAATGTTTCCCCTTAACGCGGTAAATGTGCTGACGAGTTAGTTAGGGGGAAACCCTCTATGCAGTACCCTATGGGTTTGCTGGTCTCTGCCGGCTCTATAGGCTTGGGCACGTGGGCAGAGCTGCAAGTAGAAGTATGTGTATGGGTATGTGGCACGGTGTTTTGTGTCATAATTGCGGCTAAACGAATTATAACACCCCGAAAAGAGAGCACAAGAAGATTGACATTCGTCTCGTTTCGTTTCGTTTCGTTTCGTTTCCCCCTTTTGTCGCCGCTGTCATGCGTGCGCTACTCGAACTCAAACTCAAACTCGAAGAACCTTTTAGCCAGCGCAGTGGAATAAAAAGCGCAAACAGAGGTAAAAATAGGGTGACGATTCAGTTGAGCCAGTGCAATGAGCATTGAGAGCTGGCTGCATTCGAGAGTCGAATGTATGCTGGGGTCGTCAATGCGTGCCCTAATTGTTTGCCCTTAGTCCGAAGCGAGTCCCTGCCCTCTTTTTCCCTCGCCTTCACGCTTTTTCCCCCTTCGGGAGTTCAGAGAGAGTACTTAGCGCACAATTTGCTTAACCAAATGAGCACCTGAACGCAGTGGCGCATAAATCTTAAACCCTGCGTAAGGAACTAGCAACAGCTGGTTGCGATTGCGATGCGTTTGAGGCAAAGAATATACCGTTGTGCGTTGCGTTGTGTTGCCTTAACTCCTTATCAATTATTGTGCGATTCCCGTTTTAACGAGTTCGTTAAACTTTCAACTTTGCAGCCGGCGCTTCTCTCTCTCTTCGAGTTTTGTTTTCTTTTTTTTTTCAAGTGAGTTTTGTGAACCTTTCGCGGTTATTTATTGTGAGTGTGTCGACCCACAACTCTAAATGTTCCCAAAGAGTTGTTGATTTTTCGCATTTGGTTGTTTTCTGTTTCTGTTTTCGTTTTCTCTGTTCTGTTTTCTGTTTTCGTTATAATTTTCCCGCTTGGCCGTTACAGCTCAAACACATGCTCGAACCTGTGCGACTTGCCCAATGGATACAACTCCAGGTGCGAGCAGAAGTTCGTACAAAAACGTTTAATTGCGCTGCAGGGCAACGGCCAAAATCTCTACACGGACACGTTCTGGTTTCCCAGTTGTTGCGTCTGCACGATAGCCGCAAATTAAGCAGCAGCAACAGCAACAAGAAGAGTAACAACAACAACATCGAGAGCAGCAGCTGAATCGCAGTGGGAGCAACAGGACCGGAACCGGGCCCAATGTCCATTCAGCGAGTGAGAGAGAGAGGACAGCGAAAATACAGGGGGGAAAGACAGCAACAGCAACATCAGCAGCAACAACAACAGCAGCAACAACATCAGCAACCTCTATTTGGGTTGTCGTCGTCGTTGTCATCATCATAATTATTGAGCGTTGAAATTCGATATGAAAATGATTTTTGCAGCACATAATTGATAACTAAATTTAACAGCAACAACAACAACACATAAGAATATTTTCACACACACACACACCACTTCATACACACACACCCACGAACACACACACGCATGTACTGTAATTTTACATTTAATTTAAAATCAAAAACACAAAGCATAGATAGAGAGAATAAAGATAAAACAACAACATCAACAAAAGGCAGCAGCAGAATAATGAAAATACTATTCAATAAACGAACGAAATAATTTGAAATCGTATTTTTCCAATGGGAATTGCGGTGACTTTGCAATGCAATTAATGGAGAGAAGTGATATGGTGAGTATCATCGAAGTATGTATGTTTTTCGGTACAACTATTAATAATTGTTTATTTTTCATTAAATACATTTGTTAAAAATATATTTTATCTCCAATGTTACAATATTTTAATCATGAAACATTTCGTTTAATCATCAAATATTTGTTTAGTTTTTTTTTGGTATACTTTACTTTAGGTATACTTTAATAATAATACATAATTGGGTTGTTTCTATTAATTTGTGGTTGATCATGCACATTTGTACTATTTTTATATACTAATTCGGCATATTTTAAGAAAAAATACCACATATCTTAGAGCCTTGCATGTATTAAAGTGACTGTGCTTGCACATTTTTAGTATTTTTATTATATTTATTTGGTATACTTTAGAAAAAATGCCATACTGTCTTGTCGTACAGTCGACCATGCATTCAATTAGCTGATCATATACATTTTCAGTATTTTTTCAGTATATTTATTTAGAATATTTTAAGAATAATACCGCATGGTTTTGTTTTTAAAAACACTCGACTATAGCTTTCGTACTTGCTTATTATTCTATTATCAGTTCTTATTAAAAAATTAAATTTTATCATCACTATGAAATAACAGATTTGTTGTGCATTATTTATTAATTTCTTTAATTCGCAGTCTAAGTATTAATTTCAGTTCATAGCAAATTATTACAAAGTTGAGCATAAAATTCAGATCAGCATAAAATCCCTAGTTATTTGTGCATCTAGAATGAATGTCAAATTATTTATTGTCTATTAATAATGATACATTCACATTTGGTATTATTTTCTTTAATAAATTTCTTTTGATTTTATTTAATTGTAATTAGACTCATTTATTTTGTTAATTTTTTTCTTATCAAGTATAAAAAATTATCGTAAAGAACATAAGTTTTCTCTATCAGCAATCATACACAGTAATTTTCTTCAATACGAAACTCTTAATTTCTCATTCCATTTTTATAATTTAAAATCGAAAAACAATACCACTTTATTTCACTGACTATTTACCAATGTATTTTAAATGCTACCTTTATGATCAGCTTAGGCATTAATTATATACGAAGACCGATTATTCGCCTGCATTATTCCTTTTTACATTTCGTTGGTTATTATTGCCAACTTAACTGTTCATTGCCATCGCGAATTGTCTCGAATTGTCGCTGAAATCATTCAGTTTGCAATATGCAAATCGTCAATTTGATGATTGAGCCCAGAGCGAGAAGCAAAAGCAACAACAGCAGCCACAATGCGGTATTATAATTAATAGAATTTTCGGTGTGTCGCAGTTAAATAATAATTGCAAATACAACAGTAATATTGGCAGCGACAACGCAAGAACAACATTGACAAGCACCTGCTGTTGTCTTTGTTGTTGCTGTTGCTGCTGCAATTGGAATTATGTTTCATAAATCCAAAAACAATAATCGTAAAATAACATCAGGTGTCACGCGCAAAATGCAGAAACACAAAAAAGGGTCCTCGATTGCAGGCGGATGGCACAATCGGAGGGCTGAATGCAACATCGATTGATGGGCAACGCCATCGACATCCTCATCCTCAACCTCATCGCCATCATCGTGGAATTGCAGCAGGCCGAATGTGGAATATTTTCCAGATATCCTCATGCGTATGCTTTGTGTGTGTATTTACACACATTCTGTCGCAGTTGATGCCAGAGGAAGTGCTGCTAACCAACTTTTGTTTATTGCTCTTACTAATAACGATGATTCCCCAAAAAAAAGACAATTTATGCTTTGGGTTACAACATACTATATATTGCTTTAGATACATGTGGAGTTGCTAAAATATATAATTCATTCATAAAGAGCTCAGTTTTTTTTAACGAAAATTACATGTTGATCATTTCAAAATAAATTCTAAATTTAATTTTGTGGAAAATACATTTTTATATTGAAAATATATTTTTTCTAATGTCGCCTTGGCAAAGCATTTTTATTAATTAAGAAAGTAGAAAGTAGTAGAAAATTGTTTAAAAATTGTTAGTAATGAAGAAAGTTTATTTCGTCGTAGAAAAGAACGCTTATGTAGTAAGCTAATCGAATGGATGTAAGTCTAAACTTCATTTATTTTCATTTTCATTATTCTAATTTTCTAAAAATACATTTCGATATTGAGAAGATATATTTGACAATGTCTCCATATCAAAAAAATTCATGATAATTCAATGAGCTCATTTTTGTAATGAATATTTCACATACAGCAAGCTGATCCTCAAATCATTAATTCCGTATTTAATTTTAAAAAAAATGCATTTAGATATGGACAAGATATATTTGCGAATACCTCCTTGGCAAAATGATGTCCTTTCATTGAAATAGCTAATTGTTGCAATGAGTATATCATATATGAATATTGCAGTCGAATATTTCACCTTGCTTTTTTTTGATTCATTTCATCGAAAATTCAATTTGTTCAAATACATATTTATATTGACAAGATTTGTATGGCTACTTGTCGAAATAAATTTGTTCAATTTAAGGAGCTTATTGCTGTACTGTTTATGTATATAGCGAGCGGATTATTTAAATCTAAATTCTACATTCAATTTAAAAAAGAAAACATTTTCTTATATTAAGGAGATAATATTGCTAATGACCCTTTGTCAACATTAGTTTAGTTTGTTGCTAGTTTGGTCAGAGATAAATATATATTCTCAGACTATTGGGTGTTGTCTAGCATTTCCATAAAAATGAGTTTCTTAATAAAAATATAAATATAAATATATATATAAATAACAATTATGTAGTTATATTTTTTTTTTTTTGCATATCTATAGAGTTTAAAGATTGGACAATCTAGATTATTTTTGTTTAAGAATAAACCTTCTTGATTTAATTTTAGCATCAAACAATCTTGATTCAAGAATATATACTTGATTTTAGCATGCTTTTTCATTCTGTGTAAATAATATAATATAAACAAAATGGGAGATACTTTTCATTGTGTATATTTCAAAGATATCAACAAAGTAGGAGATACTTTTAAGTAACAGATTTCTTTACTAAGGATACATTGCCTTAAAAGATTGTTTAACTAATATTTTTAATAAAAGTCAAGACCTACTCAGCTCTATTTGAGTGAAACCAGTCTACCCTTATTTTATTAATAAATCCACTTAGTTCTACAATATCTGAAAGATTCAAAAACATATTGATACTGATATTTCGCTAATTTATTATATCCCGCTAACAAGTTTTTAAAAATGTACAATAAGAAACTTTAATTGTTGGATCGGCATGCAACGACGAATTTCAGATGCGAATATACCCTTTAATTACGCAGCAGTAGATGTGTTTTAATGCCCTTACAATTAGGAGGCAAGGTGCGAGGTTGTCCTCGTTGTCCTCGTTGATTCGTACCTGTTGTGGAAATGTGTGTGCACAGTTTGTGGCAAATGGCAAGTGAGGGAAGCCGAAATGCAACAGAACAATGCGAAACTGGCGCAGTCGGACATACCCACCCACTGAGCAGCATAGAGAGAGTGTGTGTGTGAGGGTTAATATGTGTGTGTGTGTGTGAGTATTGAGTTTTAGCAGTGATTAGCATCACGAAATGGAAAAGCATTGTTCCAATACGCAGCAGTGCGTCCAGGTAAAGGACAATGAACACAGAAGAGAACAGAGAGAGCCAACGACATTGACAAATCTCCAGGTAATGCGAAAAGCAAAGAGAGAGAGAGAGAGGAGGAAAGAGAACGAAGAAGAGGGCGACTGCAAAATTTGCCACAATTAAAATGACAGTCAGTCAGCTGTCTGCGAGAATAAATCCAATCGAATTGTCTAAGACTTAAATGCTTGAGTCTAACTTCAACTACGAATGCAACTGCAAAGTGGTCAGCAAAAGCAAAGGCAAAAGCAAAAGCAACGTCATTGCAATCATCATCGCTCAGCTCAGTTTTGCTCGCTGTGTCCAGTTTCCAACTCCATTGAGGAGCAGCTGAAGTTTTTTTTTTCATTCGTTTTGTTTTTGTGTTTTTAGCCAGAGCAAAAACAAATGCCTGGCAACGACCACAGAGGAGAGAGAGTGAGAGCGAGAGAGAGCTAGCATGAAACGAGCTGAAAAGGGAGAGAGGCAGAGAAGAGCTGGCAAAAGGAAGCAGCAAAGCGCACAAAACAGCAACAACAACAACAAGCGAGCGAGCGAGCAATAATAATGCAGCAGCAGCAGTGACTGCGACTGCGACGCTGGCAGCGACAGCGACAGCGACGCAGGCAGCCGTTGCGTTCGTTGTGTATAAAAATTTAACATCTGCTCCTTTCATGATTTCGGAAAACTCAAAACTCGTACGACAGCAGCAACAACAACAGCAACAGCAGGGCTGTAATGGAACAAATACAAATGTGTGTGAGTGTTAGTGTGTGTGTTAGTATGTGTGTGTGTGTGTGTTGCTGCTGGCTGTTAATGCATTTGGCTTGCGTTACTCGTATTACGTGTGCATTTGTGCCGCAGAAAGATCTCTTCTTTTTTTATTGTTGTTGCCGCAGCAACAGCAACAACAATAACAGCAACAGCAACAACATGACGATGAAGAGTCGCTACGCTGAGCTGAGCTCACTCGCGAGCATTGCTCACAGGACATAGACCGGATGGGTCCTTGATGACGACCGACGGACCAAAATGACTCGCGTGCATTCAACTTCAACTTCAGCTTCAGCTTCAACTCCGCAGCTATCAGCAACTTCAGCTAGAACGTACTCTCTCTCTTTCTCTCTCTCTCTCTCTCTCTCTCTCTCACCTTCTCTTAGCTTGACAGAACTTTTGCTGCTCCTTTATGCTTGCCGCATGCGGTAAAGTGTTGCCATTGCCGTTGTTTCTGCCTTTGTTGCCGTTGCCTTTGCCTGCTGTTTTCTACCCTTACGCTTTTAGAGAGTATTATGATTTTATCGGCATTTGTCGCCAACATTTCATACAGCAAAAGACTTTGATGTGCCTCACCCATTTCACAAAAAAAAGGATTGATTTCAGCAAGCATGGGAATTTCACGACGTGTTGAAAGGACTCTATGGGAAACCTTTCTCCTAGATGAATTTCTGCATACTGATACACGATCTTAAATACTTAATATGTGCATAATTATAAAAAAAAATATTACAGTGTTTATATAATTAAGTATTTTAATAATATATAACTTCATCATTGGGTATTGAAACAAAATCTTTCTGAAATTATAGAGATTTTAATAATTAAGTATTTGCATACATAGTATATTATTTAAACATTGGGTATTGAAACGAAATATAATATTTCTAAAACTTTAGAGATTTTTATAATTTTATATGCCAAAAAATGGTTCTTAGTTGCTTCGATTGTCAATCTGGTATATTTTGTAGTGTTTGGTATATTTTGAATAGAGTCGTATATCTATATACCAAACGTGGCCTTCCGTATAATTTATAATTTTTGTAGTATATATTAATGTTTTTCAGTTAAAGCAAAATAGTGTGGTATTTTTCTTAAAGTGCATCTTATTAATATATTTAAAAAATACTAAAATATAAAGTAAAGCTTTCTTAATTATTCAGTTTGTCTTTGACTTTGCATTACATTAAGTTCTTTTTGGTGGTTTTTATTTTCTGGTTATTCGTTGTACAGAAGAACAAATTAAATTTTCATTTCAACTAAGACTATTATTATTATAATTTTATTAATTTTTATTCTGAAATGAAAGATCATTTTAATTGTAACTGGTATATTAATATAAAGGAACAATAAAAAATGTATAAGTATAAAAAAAATGTATAAATGTATAATATCATAGTTTAATCCTCTATATATAATTTCGAATTTTTTGGAATTTCAACATTTCATTTTATTTATATTGTTTATTTATATTGTTTATCTGGTTGACAATTTAGTATATTTAGTAATCTATGGTATATATTGAATAATGTAGTATATCAATATACCAAATCTCGTATAATTTGTACTCTATGGTATACCATAAAGTGGTATATTGATATATCAAACATAAGATTGTTTGTGTTTTAGTATTTTTTAGTATATTAATTTGGTATATTTCAATACCTCATTTAATTTTATATTATTTGACAAAGATTAATCGAAGAAATAATAATGAAATTATTATGAAGTTTCAATTAGAGTATTTGAATTTCGCCTAGCTTTCAAAGCTCTCCGCACTTGTAAGTTTGTCTTCATTTTTTTCTTGAATTTTTGCAAGACGCGCAGCGTGCAACGTTCAACGTGCAACGTGCAGCGCGCGTTTGTTTCATTTTTCAAATACTTTGCTGCAACTGTCAGATACTTTGGCCTTGTTGTTGGCTGCTCTTTGTTGTTGCTCGCATGTAATGTGAATGTCCTTTGTTGCCTGACAAAGGACACTCACACACACAGAGCAGAGAGAGAGAGAGGGAGAGAGAGAGAGAGAAGGCGCTTAAGTAACTTTGTTGCACGCACAACTTGCAGGCGAAACTTGCGTCTACGTTTTTGCCAACGCAATCAAACGGCAAAGTGGCAAAGTCAAGTCCAATACGAAGTCAGCAGCGTCAGTTGCTGTTGCTGTTGCTGTTGCAGTTGCAACTGCTGTGTTGCCCCTGCCCCTTGGCTTTGGGTGTTTGCCTCTTGCCGGCTGCGTCTTCAGTTTTGTTTGTGCAGATGCAACTTTATGACTCGATTGCGTCTTGGCTGCGTTCTCTCCGTCTCACTCTTTCACTCTTCTGCTATCTCTCTCTATTGCCTTCTGTATTTACCTCGCATGTGATTTTCATAGGTATGAAGTATTTGTTTGTGTGTGTGCGTGTGGCAGGTCAGTGTTGCATGTCCTTATGCTTGTGCGCATGAGGATAAGCATTAGTCTAAGGGTTGCGCCTTCCACGATTTCCCATTACGCAATGCAAATAAGCGGGCGTCCCTTCCTCTTTCCTCCTCCCTCTTCCTATCTCTTTCTCCCTACTGCTTTCTCCCTTCCTCCTCTCCCTCCCTCCTATCATTTTCCATGCCGTTTCCCACGCCATTCAACAATGCAACTGTCAAGGTTTTGCCTGCTTTTTTTGCGCTGTCCAAAAGCCTCAGCTCTCCCCCCTCCCCATCACCCTCCCCCTCCGTCTGTCTTCTACACATGCACCAGGCATCAAAAGGCTCCTGACAACAACAACAACAACAACGTCAGGACAACGACAAGCTTAAAACTGCATGGCCGAAAAAGCAACGACAGCAAAAACGCACACACACAAGCTCAACTAATAGTTTGCAGCGGGCGCAAAATACAACTACAAAAAAAAAAAAAGTGAAATGAAATCAACTGACATATAGAGGCAGCTAGAGGGAGGAGGAAAGAAGGGAGAGGAAGAGTGAAGGAGGGTGGAAGGGGAAGCTGCATGAGAGCTCTTTACAAAAGCTGCCAGCAAAAAGTGAAATAAGAAGGCAAATTGTACCAAAATCCCGCAACACAACAGCAGCAACAGCAGCCAGTGCAAGGATATGGCACACACACACACACTGACACACACACTTGCATAGTTACGCCCACAAGGTCCAGGCTTCAAATAGAAATGAGAACAGCAACAGCAGAAACTGCGGGCAGCGACAGCGAAATAAAACCAGAAAATATTCGCTGTTTGTTGCAGTTGTTGTTGTTGTTGTTGTTGTTGTTGCAGTTGCTGTTGCTGTTGCATAGCTCATAGATTGCAAGTTCGCATTGTGCGCGCGAAACTAGGGAAAAAATTTTTTAATTGGAACAACAACTGTACAGGAGACGCAGCGGCAGCAGGGCAGCGGGGCAGCAGCGCCGCATCGCCGCAGCAGCAGCAGCAAAAGCAGCAACAACAAGAGCGCACTTCAAACGCCGCATGGCAGTGTAAATGTGTGTGTGTGTGTTTGTGTGAGCAACGAGCACATGCAGCTGTTCGTGTTTCGCCTGCAGGACTTGTTCGAACCAGGACATGCAACCGCGACAGCAACAACAAAGCAACAAGCAGCAGCCACAGCAATGGTATGAGTTGCTGATCGAAGGTTGCCATCAAACGCAGTGCAACCTATGACAACAACAGGGTGATTCGTGTTGAAGTTTTACAGCGCAACAAATATTCACAGTAAAAACTATATAAATAAATGTCCACAATTAGTAAGATAATATTTCTAAATCATTATTTTAATTATAAGAAATTAGTAATATAATAAATTTGTTAACTAATTTTACTATTAAACTATTAAGCAAAAACTATTTATGAACAAAAGATTACTTATTAGAAAAATAATTAATTTATCTGTGATTTTATTTAAATACAATTTACAAACTTTGAATAAATACAACAGAACAAAAACATCTTAGAAAATAAAATATTTACAGCTTTGTTAAAGACCTTCAAAATGATGTTACTACTTATTAAGAACATTTTATATACATATTTTGATATTGTAATTTTTATATTATATAAAAAACGTTTTTTTTTTTCTTTTTTAAATTAAATTAAATTTATTTGTAACAAACACTTAAATTAAAAAAAAAAATTAATATAATTACGTTTCTATTTTTACATTCTCTTTATGAGTTTGTATTTTTTATATTATAAAATAAGCGATATTTTTCTTTTTTTAAATTTTTAAATATTTTTTACATTTAATTTAAGAAATACTTTTAAATTATATTTTTTTCTTTTTTATAATTTTAAAAAACATAATACACGTTTTTTTTACCTCTTATATGTATAATTTTAATTCATAATATACAAAAGTAAAAATATCGTTTATTATATTATGTATAAACTAATTATAGAGTCAAGAAGATAATTTCGAAATAGGAACATATTCTAATTTACATTTATATTTTAATGTAATATTTAATTACAATTCAACTGCAAAATAAATCAGTTTCCAAATGCTCTACAACATTAAATTTGCAATTTAATTTACACGCAATTCCATTAGCTGGGCTTTATTTGCTGTTGCTGATGCTCCCAACATGTTGCAGTTCGATGCGTTCGTTGCGTTGTCGCTAGAAGCGGGGTTGGGTATGATGGCATTCATGGTGTAGTTGTTGTTGCTGATGTTGTGTGTTGCTGCCGGCGCGGCGTCAAACCGATGCGTTGCCGCTGCTGCTGCCTCTGCTGGCGCTGTTCGCTGGATTGCTGGTTAGCTGCTGGCGTCGGGGTTGGTTTGCCGTTCGCTTGTGCACGGCACAATCAGTTGTTGTGTATCCTTCGAAGGGTGAAAAGTTTCCTAAATACAAAAACTTTTGCACCGTCGCCGTCGCTCTTCGTACGAGCGCCAGAAACGAGTGCGAGTTGCGAGTTGCCAGCGAACTGCGTTGTGAATTATTATTCTACTACGGTTTTTAGTGCGTGTTCTCTACTAACTAACTAACTCAACGCTGAGCGTTGCCGTCGCCAGCGTTTTGTTGTTTATTTCCGCGTTCAGTTTTCCTTTTCGCACCACAAACAACAAAAACAACAACTGCAATTGCAATTGCAATTAAATAATGAATTAGTCAAGCAATCGCGTTAAATACTTTGATCGGGGAGAAACGAGTTTCAAATGTGTTACAACAATTACAACAAATAATTAACTGGCAATTATGTTGCTCAAGTGAATAGTGCCAACAACACCAACAACAACATCGACAACAACAACAACAATTGCAAATGTTTGCACTTTTTTGTGGCAACATTTTCTTTAATTTAATTTCCATGCATCTTCGCATCGTTTCTTTGCGTTAATTCTCTTTTCGTGTTCGCGTTCGCATCTTTCGCGTTTTGCTTTCGCCTTGTAAACAGTTAATTCTTAATTCACTTTCTATCTCCCTCTCACCCCCCCTCTTTTCGGAGTGCCTCTCTCTCGTTCTGGCTTCATTTTCGATTTCGATATCGCTTTCGGTTTTACGACTTTTCGTGCGTGTTTCGCGTTCTTCGTTCTACGTTCTTAACGGTTAATTCGGTTACAAAGTTTAAGCATGATCAACTCGAAAAGCTTCGTCATCATTTAAGCACAGCACCAACAACAACAACAACTTCCCAGTGGCAACAGCAGCAACAACAACAACAGTCGATCAACGGCAATGGATTAACAACGGTTTGTAAATTCTTTATGCTTATTATCACAAAATAAATTGATTTCGAAATTATTAAAAGCAAAAAAGTGGAATTTATATTGAATTATTAAAGCCATATTTTGAATAAAATTATAGAAATCTAGTAAATTTATGAAATTTAAAAGCGTGTTGTGCCAGAAGGAATATTTTGCGAATTGGACACAATAAAAAAGGGATGGGAAAATGAAATCTTTAAAATCTTTTAAATTGAGTGGTTTATGAAATGAAATTTTTAGCTATGTACATATATATATATAAAAATGTTAATATTAAAATCTTGGTGTATAAAATTCTATAATTTATAATAGAATCTTAAAAATGCAAAACAAGGTAGTGGTAATGGTAATGAATTAACAACGGTTTGATAATATTTTATTCGAAGATAATATTATATGAGATTAATTTGGTCTTAAATTATTCAAATTTAAAAAAAAAAAATATTGAAATTTATATTGAATTATTAAAAACACAATTAACATAGAAAATATATTATAATGTGGAATCAAAATGAAACTTGTTAGGTTGAGAAGGGGAAAAATAATAGATTACCAACGATTTAGTATATTTTTTATTTAAAGATCACAATATTCTTGAAATATTCTCTATAATAAGTAATTCTTGTTTTAATGAATTATTTAAAAATTATTAAAATAGGAGTTCCAATTAAAGAAATATTCATATATGAAAAATATAAAAAGATGAGAAGTTGAGAAAAGAAAGATTGAGGTCAAATTTAAAATTCAATGGAATATTGTTCAATGTTTAACCTACATGAAAACAAAGAGAAAGATAAAATATGTAATATTTGGGATTAGTTTATTGCCCACTCCGGGAAGAATATTCTCAGAACGTTTATAAAATTAAAAATGTAGAATGTACTTAAAATATTTATAATTGCAATTCCGTCGGCAATTCACCAGCTTCCAATTGTTAATCGTTTTGCTGGTAATTCCTCTAAATTTATCAGATCAAAGCACTGTGATTTGTGTTCTAAAAACAACAGGATGCAAGACGGGACACGTAAAAACCTTAAATAGAAATAACAAATTTGCGTTTTCGTTTTTTTTTTTTTTGGGAATTTAAGATCAGGTTACAAAAGTCGTGCGCCGCCGGCTGCACTTGCTACGGATTTTCAGTGTTATTCTTGAGACATAAACAGGCAAATTTAAGCAGATTTATTGACAGATTTGATGACGATGGCTAAAATAAGAGAGGAGCAGAGGAGCAGAGAGAGAGGAAGAGAGGAAAAGAAAAACACACAAGAGAAGAGAACAACTGAAAACAGTCGACAAATGCAAGCAAAACAAACATGCGAAAAATGAAATAAAATTAAATGAACGCAACAGAAGATTTTGCCTCATAAAAGCACAGGCAAAGAACAACAACAACAACAACAAAGGCTGGCAACAGACTTTCGATTTGTTGTTGTTTTTGGTTGAGAGTCCCGAAAATTGACACAAAAACATTTGAGATGAGTAATGACAATAAACACGCGGTCCAAGAACTTCAAGATACAGATACAGATACAGATACAAATAGAGCAAAGCGAAGTAGCGGCAGAATGCCAAAAACTGTTGCTGCCAGCAGCAACAACAACAACAACAGCAATCGGAGCAATAAAGCGCCTTCAGAGAGGCCGCCAATCCGCTAGATACATTTGTATCTGTGGCGCATATGCGACGACGTTTGTCAAGTTAAATTAAAAAGCTGCTCAAGGCTTCACAGAAGTTGCTGCTGCTCTTGCTGCTGAAGAGTTGTGAAACGTGCACAGAACGTGGCAAGCAAATAATAAAATAAGGCAAAAAAAAGAAAGAATGAAAGCAAGAAAGATACGCCAGAGCTACATACAAACAAATTCAACACTCGACTCGACTCGACTTTGAGCTCGTAACTAACTAACAGTAACGTGCGTACTTCAAGGCAACGCGCTGAAACTTGAAGATACACTCAGACACACACACACAGATACACACACAGATACAGATACACTCATGCAGCCTCTTTTGGCGCGCACAAAACAGAAGCGCCAAAAATAAAATACAAAATACAACAGAAGTACATAAAAAAAAAACAAAAAACCAAACTGCAAAAAACGAAAGCGAAACAACAAGAAAACGAAAAAGAAAACGAAGAACAAGAACAAGAACAAGAAGAACTTTGAGTTGAAGTCAGCCCCCAAATGAGGCGTCGTAACATGACAGAGAAGCAGCCCACGCCCCGACCCTGAAGCTGTAGCTGAAGCTGACTCTGAAGCTCGACATGACGCTGACTCTGACTCTAAAGTTGACTCTGACTCTGATGCTGCTGCTGCTGCTGAAGTTGCCTTGACATGGGCAATAAAGAGAATTTAAAGCGCCATAGAAGCTGACAACGAAAGCAAAGTCAAACAAGAAAAGAATGCTGCAGTCAAGAACGCGAAGCTGAAGCTCGACAGCCAAATACTCGCTGAGCTAAGAACGGAATGCAGCTTCAATTCACTATAATAACGAAAAGAAAACATATATTTAAAATTGTGAAACCACTCCAGCTTAATATTAAAAAGAAATAAGCTTCAAATTCGTAAATTTAAAATACCTTATGCGACTCCTTTTTTTCGTTTAACTGTGACAAAGATTCTACTTTATTTCAGAGAATAAAATACTTTTAACTTTTCATAGCTTTGAGCAAGCTTCTACATTGTTTCGAAGTATCGATTTTATTTGAAAAAGATTATTCTATATTATTAATTCCATTTTCTTAGATATGGGAAAGATCCTATATTATTTCGCCGTATGAAATACTTCTCCTTTTTCTTAGATATGAGAAAGATTCTATATTATTTCGGAGTATAGAATACTTCTCCTTCTTCTTAGCTGTAAGAATGATTCTAAATTATTTCAGTGTATGGAATACTTTTCATTTTTCAAAGCTTCATCATAATTTTGGTACAAATATTTTACTCCAGCTGCTGCTCATCACTTTGATAAAAAGTATTTAAATTAATTGCTTGCACTAACTTATAAAAGTTTTCTTAGCGGGTTAAGTAATTTATAAATATGTTAATTTGAATAGGCGTAAGAGGGCGTGGCAACTTTTTGTCATAAGCTGCAGATACTTTTATCAATCAAGAATGTTGTTTATAAATTTGAAGGCGCCAACTCGCATGCTCACTGCCGTAGAGCCTTTCAAAAGCGTGGACAGACAGGCAGACGGACAGCTGTTGCTGCCGTTTGCAGCTCTCTCCAGTGCCAACAACTTGGCATGCTGCTTCACCCTTTCGGTAGCGAGCATAATAAATAATAAAGCAATACAAATTGAGGCAGCCACAACAGCAGTTGCTGCGGCTGCGGCGGCGGCTGCGGCAGTAAAAAGAAGTTCAAGTTCAAGCAGCACAAATGTATCTCAGTATCTTTGTATCTGTATCTGTATATCTGCGCTGTGTTGTTTGTGTATCTTTTGCTGCACATGCTGCTGCAATTTGTCTGACCAAAAGGCGGCCACATGTGCCGCCAACTGGACGCGACTTTTCTTCTGATTGTTGTTGTTGTTTGTGCTGCATCTATTTCTGTTTTTATGAGTCTTGCATCTGAGAAATGCAGTTTGCCGTTTGCTGTTCGCCGTTTGCAGTTTGCAGTTGGCGTCGACCCCCAATGAATTAGCGCGTCGGGCTAAAAATAAACTTGGGCACACGCACATTTGTTGCATATGCCAGTTATAAACACACACACACACACACACATACACACGAATACACATACACACTCACACTCGCCTCGAACTTGGAACGTTTTCGTTTTCATTCATAAAATAAAAGTAGATGCCGAAAAAAAAGCACGCGCAGGTAGCAAGAAGGCAGCGCTAAAGGACACGGCAGGCAAATTAAGGCTTTGACCTAGAGAAAAACAAACAACACACACACACACACACAGTAAACACACACTCACATACAGGCAACACACACACGCCCACTCATCGGAGCAGCGTGAGCTTGTAACGTTAACGGCAACGTGCGTGACTTTGAAAGTATGCGAAATGACATACTCGTAAATCCCAAGACTGTGTGTGTGTTGTTTGTGTGTGTGTGTGTGTGTGTGAGGGTGTAACCGGTGTGTGTGTGTGTGTGTGTGTGTTTGGTTAGCTCCTTTGCATGGCTTCATTGTGGCACACAGCACGTTTCATTTCATCGCATATTCTGCATACTCCACAATGTTGTTGCCCCTTCTCTCAACTCAAACCTCGAACCTCGAATGCCAGTTGCCCCATGCCCCATGCTCCTCACTCCCTTCCACATCGTGCTTCCCGCATCGAATAACTCAATTTACACGTGACACATCGCCAAGTAAATTAACCCATTAGCAGAGTCATGATAATTCAGCTCACTTTTGATGAACACACCAAAATTTTGCAGCTTATCGAACAAACTAGATGAATATTTATGACACAAGGATAAGAACTGACAGAGCTTAGAATTTTACTTTGATTTTAAAATGTTGATTTACTTGATTTTCTTAATAATGTTTTACTAGCTCAGGGGATAATTTATATGAATTAGCTTCAGGCAACTACATTCGATTTATGACTGTTGATTGCCAATAATTGAACAATATTTTGCTTTTAAAATACAATTTTACTCTCTCTGTTATCTGTGACTTATTTTCTCATTATTTTTCACATTTTGCACAGCAATATTTTCAAATTAAAATATTGCATTTCATAGCTTATAATTTCATTAGAATTGTACTTTGATTTTCAAATGTTGATTTGCTAGATTTTCTATCTAATGTCTTACTAGTTGTGGGGGAAATTTATATGAATTAACTTGATAGGATTTATGACTGTTGATTGTCAATGATTGAACAATATTTTGCACTTTAAAATACCGAATTACACATTTTGTTTTCAGATACTATTTCTCTTAGTTGCAGTTGTTTAATATCGAGCATACTCGATTGTAAATTTCTTATTTGTTTGAAAGTTTTATAACTTAAAATTTCACTACATAAACAACTTAACTCAAAAGTTGATGATCTCAATTTCAAACTCCTTTTTTATTGTATCTTCTTCGTTAAATATTCATTCTAACACAATTTTTTGTTTCAAAGAGTCTTTAAATTTTATTGCATTAGCAACTCAACTCAAAAGTTTTGGCTTTTATTTTGATTTATTAGATTTCCATAATTTATTAATTTGCTTGTAAGGACAAGAATTTGCAAAGCCTAAAATTGTAGTTCGATTTTCAAATGTTGATTTACGAAATTTTCTTGCTGCAATCTCACTATTTGGGGGAAAAATATATTTAAATTAGCTACAGGCTTATAAATTACACCTTGCTAAAACTTGAATTTATAGCTTTTGATTGTCAATGATTTTCTACCACTATTGTTAATGTTTTACGGTTATTCTTTTAAACAAAAAGTCTTTAATAGAAGCAGGGTTTCACATTTTATATATCAATATATTAAAATTCACTTGAAATTTCATAAATATCAATTTGATAAAACAACTGAAAAACGCAATTTCATATTTAAAATATGCATGCAAAAAAACTATCCTAATTAAATTGCAATTTTAATTAAATTTATGTCGCATCAATGGGTTAAACATGTTTACACAAAAAAAAGAAGGAAATAAATGGTAAATGGGGGAGAGAAGAGGGTCGAAACTGCTGTCAAATGTCTCTGTTAATACAAGAAGCAGCAGCAAAAGGACGCTGAGGGGCTTCTGGCATTGCGTCCCGTATTCATTTTAGGAGAGCGAAACAGAAACAGAAACAAAATGCATAAAAAGCAATGTACATGAAATTGTTAAAAAATGCAATAATGCAATGCTCCCCCATTTGCTGCACATTCTAGATTTGCATATTAAAAAGTTTTTGCTTAATTATGTTGCAATGTCTGAACTAGAGAGCAGAGATGAGATGAGAAGCTCGCATCATGTTATATACTTTATACTATATATATATTTTAATAAATATTTTAGTATGTTGGTTGCTGGCAGAAACAATTTGAAACAAATTTCATATGTGCGGCAGCCAAAAAACAGGAAAAAAAACAGAAAAAGTTGTCAGAACACACATATTAAAATATTACTTGTTACAATGTACGAAATAAATAAGTAAGAAAGCTAAAGTTGAGAGTGCTCGACTGTGAGATACTCGCAAAACAGTGCGATATTACTCTTAAATACTAAAAATATACCAAAGGGTTTAATTTGGTATATATTTTCAGTGCTACATTCAACATATACCGAAATAATATACCACCAAAATACTGAAAATATACCCAAATAGTTAATATATTTATAAAGTAGAATAGAATGCAAAATTTATATACCGTTAAAATAATACAAATATACCATATTCTATAATCGGTATATTGATTGAGCACTAGTTTCAAAATATACCATAGTGTGGAAAATACACCATAGACTGCAAAATTGTTATACCGCCAAAAATACTAAAAAATATACTGTATTCTATATATTTGGTATATTGAAGTACTACATTCAAAATACATATATCAAAGATTGCCAAATATACCATACACCAAATAAATATACCTCAAAAATACTAAAAACATACCAAAAACTATATTCGGTATATTAATTTAATGCAAAGTTATTATACCCCTTTACCATATGGGTAGCAGGTATCAAAAAGCGAGGGAGAACGGAACGTAACACACACGGGGCGTATGCGCAACATTTGCTTGCTGCAAAGCTGTAAAGCGGCTGCTACATGGCCACTTCATTTGAAACAAATGTGGCTGGCAGTGGCAGTGCGTCAGCTTGTCAGCTTGGCAGCAGGACATCCAAAGAGCAGACAGACAAGCGGACAGACAGACAGACAGGTAAAAGCAGAAGCAACAGCAGCAACATGACTCTGAGCTGCCAGTTGCTGCTGCACTCGTAACAGTTGCTGTTGTAACTGCTGTTGTTGGTGCTTTAGTTGTTGCTGCTGTTGTTGCCGCTTTAGTTGTAGTTGCTGCTGCCACAGCTCGACAATTGAAAGTCAGTTGGGCTACGCACAGGTAGAACACAGAGAAGAGAAGAGAGAAGCGAATTTCTGTTGCTCCTTGCTGCTGCTCGGGCTCAGGCTCTCACCCTCAGCAGCGCCTCGTCATGCTTGAGCTGCCTCGAAGCATTTCGTCTATTCTGCACATGCAATGTGTATGAGTATTAGTGTACTATGTGTGTGTGAGTGTAGCCTACTTTATGCAAGCGAAAACGCAGAGCAACGTCACCTATATTCCAATGTTGCTGCCGCAGTTGCTGTCGCTGCTGTTGCTGCCACTTTTGCCCTCAAATGACGCATTGTTCGCATACACATTAAATGCTACTATATAAACACACACTTACACAACACTATATATATTCCATGTGTGTGTATGTGTTTGTGCTGCGTGTTTAATTCGCGAACAAAAATTCAAAATGTTGCAGGCAGCAACAGCAACTCAAATTGAAGTGAATTGCGCGCATTGTTCATGGCTTTGCGCATTGTAAGCCTCACGCACACAGTCAAACACAACCTTACACACACACACACACTAATACCCTTTGCTTTGCTCTTATTTGTAATGCAAACACAAATTGAAGCTCGCAAAGTTGAGCCAACATAAAATTTGACAGGCATTTGAAAGGTTGCCTCGAAATTCTCCACTTGAAGCTAGCTTATCAGCTGCCAGATAAGATATAGAAATTTGATTACACATAAGAGCAGCTGCTGAAGTTATATCACAGAGCGGAAATAAGCAGCAGACGAAGACGCTTCAGGCTTCAAGACACAAAAGTTTTTTGCTTCAGCATTTCCGATTTGAATAAAGCGCAATAAAAATGAAAATAAAAATAAGAAAAGAGCTTCGCTGACCGTTGCCTTGATTTATCATCGCGAGTGCAAAAAGGAAGCGCTAATTGTGCACATGTTGCAACTGCAACTGCAACTGCCACACACACACACACTTGCAAGTTGGCCTAATTTTGAAATCGGGATCTTTATCGTAGCAGGCGCAATACTCGTAACTCGTAATTCGCAACTCGCAGCGCGTCTCGTAACTTGCCACATGCAACTTGGCAACAGTTGCCAGCCTTCCGCCTTCTGCCTTTTCGCCCCCCTCTTGTGAACAATGTAAATATATGTGAGCAGGATGGCAACGCGAAACGAAACGATACGAAACGAAGTCGCATAAAACGGAAAGTGCAGCAAATTGTGGCAGCTGCAACATCACCACTTTTTTCTCCTTCTTCTTTTGTGGTGTTTCGCTTTTGCTGCGCACATTCGCCGATCTTAACGCTGCTCTGTGGCAGGTTCTCACTCTCCGATCTTCCTTCCTCTGCCGTTGGCCTTTTACCGTTTCATTTGCTGCACTGGACACTGGTCATTGGTTGCACTGTTGCACTGTCGCTGCTTGCAACAGCCGCTGTTGATTCTTCTGTCTGTTGTCTGACGTCTGACGTCGACTAATGTCCGCGCAATGCTCGAAAAGAAATTCAAATTGCAATTGCAACACGCAAATTGTAAACGACAACATAATCAGTCTTTAATTGTCAAACTGCAACACATTGTTGCAAGTGGCATGACATTAAACAACGGCTGCTTCTGAAAGCCAACAACACAATAGCGATAAAGTCCACGAAGTTTATGAGCAGGATGAATGACTTGAAGTAGTCGTATCTGATGGATGTACCTTTTCAAATTTAAGCAAAATAAAATTGAAGAAATTTCTAAAGAAATCTTAAACACAAAACACAACAGTTTTGCTGCCGAATATTGCCTTAAGAAAGGGTTATGAAATAGAATGGAAAACATTTGAAACTAGTTGGCACTTGCTTTATGGTATACGATGATAGTAAAAGTATATTTGTTGCGTTTTTTTAGTATTATATATTAATATTGTATACTTTGCTTAAGAATTTTATTGCATTTCAGTCAAAGCAATACAGTGCTGTATTATTCTTCATATATACCATATTAATATACTAAAATAAATACAAAAATATTCCAAATGCTATTTTTGGTATATAGATATACTATTACATTCAAAATATGCCATAGAGTGAAAGTCATATTCTTAACGTATACCAAAATAATATACTACAAAGATACAATAATATACCAAATGCATTTTTTGGTATGTCGATATACTCAAAATATACCGAATTTGTATAATAAGAATATGGAAAAAATGCCGAAGGTTCTTTTTTTGGTATATTAAGATACTATTACAGTTAAAATATACCATAGAGCGAATCTCAGATTGTCAACCAAAGCAACTAAGTGAGGTCAGGCAGTTGTTTCTTTTTTCCATATAAAATGTTTTCTTAAATAACAAACATAATTTTGACACAACAAAATTTGTAGAAATCATAAAGACTCTAACAATAATTCTATATACCAAAAAGAAAAATATAAAAACAAAGTAAAAGATTCAAATAAAAAAAACATTTTTTAATTTACAAATCCACAAATTTTAAAAGCCTTTATTGTTATTTCTATCCCATCAATTAATGAACCAAATTTGGTGTCATTCATAAACCCCTTTAAAATGAGATATTATATTGCTACAAATAATGAGCAAAATTTTGTGTGCTTTACAAACCCCTTTTGAATTAGATATTTACGTAATTCTAATTTCTATTCCTACAATTAATGTATGAATTCGTATTAGAGAAATGTTGTGTATCGTCTGCTTTAGGTATTTCCCCAAACAAAATCTTGTTTACATTCAGCCAAAAGTAGATGCTACTTCTTGGCTTTGGCCAAGGGCAATTTTAGCCACTTCAACACCTCAACAAGCCAAAAAACTTTGCTATAAAGTATGAACACACATACATACACATACACAGAAGTACACACATACATAAGCAAAGAGACTCATACACGAAGCCGGCCCATTGAACTTTGTGAAGCGCAACGAAATGTTGGCAGGTTGAAAGTGGATAACAAAAAAAAGAAACACAAAATAAAAAAACGGCAAAAGGCAACGGCAAAGGACGCGCAAAAAAATGTACACCTGTGCCGTTTTTTTTTATGAGAATAAAATACAAAATACAAAAGAGACAAGCTACAGAGAACAACAACAAAAATAAAACGAGGAAGAATGAAAGAAAAAATATAATGCGAGTAACTGCGAAAAAAATGGCGAAAAAAGCAAGAAAATGACAACAGCGACAGCAACTGAAAAACGCAGCAACTGTGTGTGAGAGTGTATGTGTATGTGTGTGTGCGAGAGTGTATAAGTGTGTGTGTGTGTGTATAAGTGTGTGTGGCTGCTCTTACAAAGCTAAAGCATAACTTACAAGCAACAGCAGCAACGACAACGGCAATAAAAAGTCAGAAGTGAGTGTCCTTTACATTTTGTTGTTGTTGTTGCTGTTGTTGTTGTTGTTGTTGCTGTTGTTGTTGCTGCTGCGATGCTTCCTGCCAGCGCGGACTTGGACTTGGGCAACGCCGCTCATTATATAGTCAAAGACCATAATTATGTGTTGAAGTTTGTAGATGTTTTAAGTGAGTGAGAGCCAAAGCAGCAGCACAGCAACAGAATAACGACAAGTAAGAAAGCTACAGTCGAGTGTGCTCGACTGTAAGATACCCGCTACCCATTTTTAATAAAAGCAAAATATTGCGGTATCATTTTCAAAATATACCGAATATACTGCAAAAATACTAAAAATATACCAAATGGTATATAGTACACTATTCAAAATATACCATAGATGGCACAATGTACCAGATTGTCGGCCAAAGCAACTCAGACCCTAGTAAGTAGGCGCTTTTGTCCATACAATAGTATTTCTTTAATAACTTCCACAATTTTTATCTGATCGTAACCAAATTTTCAGGAATCATAACTAATATAGTAATTATTGTATATACCAAAATTCGCAACTCTAGCTTTAAAATTAGGCTTGTTATTCGATTTTTTTGATTTGCGGGGGCGGAAGCGGGCGTGGCAAAAATTTGAAACAAACTTGATCTGCGTGCAAACATAACAAATGTTGTCGAAAAAAAATTATAGCTCTATCTCTTATAGTCTCTGAGATCTAGGTGTTCATACGGACGGACGGACAGACGGACAGACGGACAGACACACAGACGGACAGACGGACATGGCTATATCGTCTCGGCTGTTGACGCTGATCAAGAATATATATACTTTATAGGGTCGGAGATGCCTCCTTCTACCTGTTACATACATTTCCTGCCGGCACAAAGTTATAATACCCTTCTACCCTATGGGTAGCGGGTATAATAATGGTTGCAAAAAAATACAGAAAAAATACAAAAAAAAAAACAGGCAAATAAAGTTCCTTGTAAAGTCATTTAGGGAGACGAAGGAGAAACTGGAGAACAGTTGAAACTCCTCAAGGAATCGTTTACTAATCGTTAGCTTCAATTGTTTGACAGCTTTTATCTCTCTAAGCAAACAGCTTTAACAATCCATATTCTAATTATGAATTTTCTATTCTTTCTCATTGCAGCTTTTGAACCAAAGGATTTGAGGAAACCAACAACAACAACAAACAACAACTTTGGCAAAACACAAAATTACTTTTTTGGCCAAATGAAAATCAAAAATTGACACTCGAAAGTCAAAAGTCAAAAGCAAAATGCAAGCAATGCATTAAACGAAAGCAAAACTAATTATTAATGCTAATTTTAATAACTTATAAAAACAAAACACACACACAAAAATAATGTTTAATTAATTTGTAAGCAACCAACAAACAAACAAACAAACGGAAGACAAAGATTTTTAAGCTTAAGGCCTAACAAAATAATTAAGTAATTTTATTCAAACTCATTTTCAAGAAACAAAAGCTGCAAACTATTTTTTATATATATTAAAATATTAACAAACAAACAAACAAATCAAATTAAAACGCAAAAACCAGAGTACAAAATTCATAAGCATCAATTTACAACAACAACAAATAATAATAATAATCGATAAATATCAAACAAGCTAAATAATCAATAAATAAATATTATATATAAATATATAAACAAATAAACAACGCATACAACAACAAATACAAATTTACAAATTACAAATTTACAAATTTTTCTAACAAGAAGTCGAAGTCTGAGACACAGCCACAGCACAACAACAAACAAAAAGTAAAAATAAAAAACAGCAAATTATTAAATATAATATTTAAAATATATAAAATTATTACATAGCTGCCGTTTACAAAAGAGTAAATAACAAAAAGCATCTTCAACCACGAATAAAGTACAAACAACAAATTTTGAATTTTCTAACTTACAAATTTTTAACAACAAACAAAAAAGAATTAAATCGTAGCACTTTTACAATACCAAGTAACAAATATTTAACGAATATTAATGCTTAAGCAATACAAATTACAAATTACAAATATATAAATACAATTTTATAAATAAGAAGCACAAACGAAACCAGTGAGTTCAAAATATAAAATACAAATTTAAAAAGTTACAAACAATTTAAAATTCATAATCAAAAAACAAATCGAAGATAAACTACCTCAAGAGCAGTGAGCGAGTGTACAAAAAAAAAGAATAAAAACAGTTAAAGAACTATACAAAGTTAAAGGAACCCCCTTCTCCTTAAGTCCTCCCCCCTTTGAAGACTTCCCCTCTCCAACCCAAAAAGCGAGCAGCGCAGTGGCCAAAGAGCTGCGCAGCCATGCAAGTGTTCGGACTTAAATGGCGTCTTCAATAATCGCACAGAGCAGCACCGGCGGTCCCGTCGATCCCACAGCAGCAACCAGCAGCACCAGCAGCAGCAACCTGTTGCCAGCAATCTCAGCAACTGTTGCCTCCGCAGCTGCCGATCTGCATAATACGCATCTCAATCAGCTGAGCAGCTTGAGTCAACATTATACGACGCCGTATCATCATCATCATCCGCATCATCATCACCAACAGCACTACCAACAGCAGCAGCAGCAACATCTGCAACAGCAACAACAACACTATCAGCAGCAAACTCCTTTGGCGGAGCAGCAGCAACAACATTGGGATTACTATGCACGCCAGCAACCAGCGGCAGCAACCAGCACTAATGGCAACGCCAGCAACCATGTTGCAACTCCTTTGGGCAGCAGCAGCAGCAACACTGCAAATGGCAATGCGGCCAGCCTCAGCAATGGTCACAGTCATGCTCACAGCCACAGCTTGGCTCACAGCCAACAACAACAACAACAACATGATGGACATGCCGTTGCTGCTGCCACCGCCGCCGCCACAGCAGCAGCAGCAGTAAGCACCAGCAACAGCAACAACAACACGAACAACACTAGCAACAACAACTCGAACAACAACAACTCGAATCCAAACTCGAATTCGAATTCCAATTCCAACGGCAGCTACACGCGTCCCTGGGAAATGGAGTCCAAGGATCAGCAGCCACAAACTGCACAGCAGCAACAACAGCAGCAGCAACAACAGCAGCCGAAGAGCGGCTTCGAACCCTTCTCGAAGTTGCCCTCATTCCAGAGTCAATTCCACGGCTACAACGAGCAACTGTTGCCCGATGGCACACCGATGCCGTTGCCCACAGCAGCCGCTGCCCAAGCAGCAGCAGCCGCAGCAGCAGCCGCTGCACAAGCAGCCAACACAGGAGCAACATCGCTGCAAACTGTGGCCATGTCTCCAGCGAGCATCTCGGTGAGTTCGCCTGGAATGATGAGCGTGGGATCTCCGCTCACTCAACTTCCAGGGATGCAGACGAGCATCACGCCCCCCTCGGGCAGTTTCACGCCTTTGGGCGCGCCTCCGCCGCCGCCGAATGCGTTTCATCACATGCACTCGCATCATCGCGGCGCTGCAGCCGCTGGTTATCCTTTGATGCCGGCTGCAGCAGCAGCCACAGCTGCATTCGGGGATCTTCAGTTGTATCAACCATTGACGCCAGGCTTTGCTCCGCTGGTGAAGAAGGAGACAGCAGCTGGAGGGGATTACGATATGCTAACGGGCAGCATGCTGCTCAAGAAGGAGGACTTTGATCTCAGCAACAATGGCAACAATACGTTGCAACAGCAGCAACAGCATCACCAGCAACAACAAAATCATCAACAGCAGCAGCAGCAACACTTGCAACAGCAACAGCTGCATCAGCAACATGGCCTCGGACTGGGCGTGGCTGTGGGCATGCATACGCCCAGTTCGTATGACGGCAACAACAGCAACAGCTTTCCGCATGCGGCCAGCAGCAGCGGCAGCCACACGCCGCATACAACACAACCGCACACGCCAACGCCGAGCACAACATCAACAACCACAGCGGCGGCAGCAACCACAACGCCCCTCAAGGTAGAGAAGTTGCTGCAGTCGCCCATCGCGCGGCTCGATGCGAGAAAGAAAGAACGACGGAAACAGCGGCCGAATTCATTGGAATCGAGTGCTGAGAGCGAGGCCAGCGGAATGGATGTAGATCCCAGTGGCGGGAATCCGGGGCAAGTGGATGCCGTATCGAGTACGGCGAATTTTAAGAGTCCGTTAAGTGCGCTCGGCATGGGCGATAGCAACGATGCAACGAACGCGAATGGATGCGATAAGCAGGTAAGTTTTGCATTCAGCATTTGAATCGCTGCTCAGCTGCAACGCTGCAAATAATAGGAACACCCGACCATAACCTACCTACAACAACACCCACAACACCACCCACAACAACAACACATTGACTACCATGAACTATTACCACAACAACTATCCAATCACAATCACAATCACAACTCCAATCACAACACCAACACCAACTCCTTCTCTTCTGCTTGTTCCGCCTCTGTATTGCAGTCGAAGAAGAAACGGAAACGCTGCGGCGAATGCGTCGGATGCCAACGCAAGGATAACTGCGGCGAATGCGCTCCATGCCGCAACGACAAGAGTCATCAGATCTGCAAGCAACGTCGCTGCGAGAAGCTCACCGAGAAGAAGGTAAGTCCACCAAACAAGTTGACAGCCATTCAAGCATGCTCTGCTATACGAGTATGGTCAAGCCATTCAGCCAATCGAACAGTTGAACAGTTGAACAGTTGTGCAGCTTGTGCTTTTGGCCATTCAGCTTTTTCCTTTTTTTTTGCGAGGCAATTCCCAGGCTCTGAGACAGGCTTCTTCCGACCATATTTCCATTCATTCAACAAAAAGTTACTCAATGAAATCTGCTGCGTTGCGTCGCAGCAACGGCAACAGCATAAACAACGGTGCTGCCGGCAATGCACAGTGGTGCAACATCCAAGTTGTCATACACAAACACAAAAAAATCAAGATTGAAAAAATCTTGATTTAAGAATTGTATGAAAAAATTATGATTTAAGATTCGAGTGAAAGAACCTTGTTTTAAGATTTTTCTTAATTTCTTGATTTAAAATTTTTTCGATTTTAAAAAGAACAGTCTTGAAATAAGATTTTTATTTGAAAACTATAGTTTTCAAATATGATGAGAGCAGGAAATACATTACTATTTATGAAAATCTCAATCATAAAGTGTAGTGCAACTAAAAAACAAATTAAAAGTAAAGAGAGTAACGTTACAATACTCTTTTGTCTTATAAAAATATAAACACATATAATATTCAAATGAAAATACGTCGAACAATATAATTACGATTCATGTTGTAATTGTAGCAACAATGTTACATACAGGAATCATTGGATCTGAAAAGATTAGGAAATGAATGTCAGGAAAATTGTATTAACCACATAAAAAACAGAAAGACAAAAAACATTAAATATTATTGCCAAGTTCAAGCTCAATAATGGCACAAACTTAAATGATTTTTATTTATTTGGAAAACCTTTGAATGAATAAGAAATTTAGGAGCCTCCACTTAATATTCTATAAAAAAATAATCTTAACAAATTTTATATATTTCTTTAAAGTTCTATAATAGTCATAATATCAGGTGAACCATTCAGTACACAGAAAAAAAAGATCGTTTTTTTTTAAGATCGAAAAAATCTTAAATCAAGGTTTGCAATCTACCTTTCAATCTAGAATAAAACATTCTTGATTCAAGATTTCAATCTTAAAATAAATTGTTTTTTATCTTAAAATGCACCTTTAGCAAAACAATCTTTATTTAAGATTTAATTCTTATTCTTTTAAGATTGAAAAAATTATAATTTGGGATTGGCAATCTAGTTTTCAATCTAGAATTCTGTTCTCTTTGAATATTTACGAAATTTCCTAACAAGTGATAATGTATCAAGTGATTTAGTATATATCAACTATTCAGTAAATTCCCGAAAATATCGTAGCAAGTGATTTTATGCCACTTAAAAATTCATAATAGAAAAATTGGCTGTCAACTCTATACAGTAATAATATATAACTTTGTTACATAACTGATGCAGTTAAATGTATTTGTATAGACCAGTATTTTTATATCCTGAAATTCTAGCGAAATTAGCATTCACCTTAGTCTGCATTGTGTTCAAAGGCAGCTGTGATTTTGGTATTGTTCGCTCACTTGCATCACGCTGTGCTGCAGAGTTCGGAGTTGTGCGCAGCTGTGTGAGGACACTGTGCCAGGGCCAATGCCATAGCCAAAGCAATGGCAATAGCCGGTGTAAACTGGTTTTCTCGGCTGTTGTTGTTGTGCACTGTTTTGCTGTTTGCTGTATTTTTGCAGCTCGCGGCGGCCACGCACAAAAGTTCGCGCGGTCTTTCGCTCCAGCGGTCAGTCACTCAAGATTTATGTCAGCACAACAGATGTTTCGCAGTACGCAGTCCGCAGTCCGCAGTCAGTGCAAATTAATGCGCCCAGCCACACGCCCGCTCTCCTTTGCACGCTTGCTGTCCCGCTCTCTCTCTCTGTACTTCGCTCTTTCGTTCGTTCTCCTTGTCCGGCTTGCAATTGCCTTTGCATTGGCCTCAGTTGCAGCCTGCGTTTAACTAGTAACCTACAAGCACTTCTCTCTATGTGTGTGTGTTTAAGTACTTGCGTACATGCACTTGAGTGTGTGAGTGTGTGTGCGTGCAGCATTCGCGTATCCTTAAACTCTGTGCTCTGTACTCTGTGCTCAGCTTCCCAGGCGACTGCAGATGAGTTGCGTTCATTTTCCCATTCAGTTTGCATTGCGTTTCGAAATCACTTAAGAGCCTAGCCGCAGGCAGCAAGCATATCCTTTGAGGAAATCAGGTTACACACTCACACTCACACACACATCTCTCCATCTGCATGTCGCCCAAGTGGAGTCCATTTGTGTGTGGATCTCAAGTGGTTGTGGTTATATGATGATGAGCATGAGGATGTTGATGATGATGTTGATGTCTTCATCCCAAGACAAGTTCATTGGCCGAGCTGAGTGCAGGACACAGTAGCGAAGGACTCGCTAAGAACCTGAAAAATGCTAATCTTAAACACACAATGTAGAACGAAATCAAATGTCACTATATTCGTCTCGCTCTAGCACTTCTAACAATCGTATGTTGCGATCGCAAAGCCAAATTAAGGTCATGTCCACAAAAAAATGAAGCGCTTCCATTTGGACGCGTTTGCTGAGCTCTTTGCAAACAAGCAAGCAAGAATAACAGCAACAAGAACAACAACAACAACAACAGCAGCAGCAGCAATATGCCGTATGAAATAAAACAACAATAAAAACGATAATAACGAAAACGAGGCACAGCAACAGCAGCAGCAACAACAACAAAAGAAAAGCAAACGTCGTTCGCAGTCGTTGCCGCCGCCTGCAGGAGCAGATGTTCACAACTTACAAACACACGTACATACAGAGAGACAGACAGACAGAAAGAGAGTCAGCGAGACAGACATAAATAAATAAGCGACTGCGCAACGTTTTGTCTCGCTGCTGCGATCAACGCCAGCAGCAAACAGGAAACCGAAAACAGAAACGAAAACGAGCCTCGCTTCTGCGAGTGTGTGCGCGTGCAAGCGAGAGCGAGATAGCGTGCTAGATAGTTAGGAGAGAGCAGACAACGCGCGCGACTGCTCACACAATTAAGCAGGAGGTTGACAGCGCAGCGACGTCGAACGTCACAAAAGGTTGTCAAACAAGAAAATGGCACGCAAAAGCGACGATCGACAAGAAAGAAGAGAGCAGAGAGTGCGCTGTCCACTATCTCAGCTGCCGTCGCTGTCGCTGCTTTCAAACATAGATAAAGTTGTAAATTTTGCAGTCACTGTGCCTTCAGTTGACATGTCAATACTCTACACACACACACTCGCAAACTCTCTTCCTCTTCCTTACGCGCTTCCCATGCAATTGGCGCTTTATTTTATATCTTCCTCTGCTTCATCATCATCAACATCAGCAGCAGAATTATGATTATTATCATTAAAATATATTGTTCTCGTTGTTGTTGCCGCGTTTGTTGTATCCCCGCTAACCATGTCCATGTCTTTCACACTGTGCTACACAAGTTTAATTATTTATTGGCACAATTAAGCTCAGATCAGTCGATGCAAGTGCACTCGGTCAGTCGCCTGCTTTGCAACTGGTTCTATTTATAAAACATTTATCATAATAAGCTGAAATATCTAGAATATACTCCGAAGAGTCATAGTCTTTAATGTTGAGATCGGAAATAGTTTGGAAAAATATTACATCCTATTATTAAATTTATTAAAAAGAGTAGATCACACTCATAAAATATCATTATTCGACAGCTTGTATTCGGAATCTACAATTTTATATTTATGAAAAGTTTTATTGACACAGGGTTTCTTGATAAAAGCATAATACTCAATGCTATAATTTTAATATCATATCATATTTTAATATCGTATCATTCAAAAGAACTTCACTATTTTATATTTTTAACTATGTTAATACAATTTTTTTTGTCTATATCCTCTAAATAATTTCAAGAGTTAGTTTTTAATGGATAAAAGAATATATCACAATCAGTAGATTATTATTATATTAAATATTCTCTAATGTGATATATTTTTCTACAAATATTTAAATTATTCATATTTATCATAAAATTTTCTAACAACTTGAAGAATAGGCAAGGAAAAACGTAAAACTTTATTGAGACTCAGCTTTGTGTATAGCTTTATTTTAAACAAACTAAATTTTAAGATTTTTGGATCTTGATTTAAGATTTTGCAACTTGAATCAGTTTTACCATTCTTGAAACAAGATTATAATTTTGAATTTCAAGATGGGGCAATCTAGATTTTCTGTCGATTTTCGATCTTAATTTAAGAATAAATCTTCTTGGTTAAAATTTGAAATCAAAATTGATTCAAGGTTTAATTTTTATCTAAGTAAGTTTTTTTTTTCTCTATAGAAATTGTTGTTTCACAGTGTTAAGATCTATTATACGAGTATGCTCGCTTCTCCTCCAATAATAACAAAGCCTCTCCTCTTTATTTCTTTTCTTTTTCTTTTTTTGTCGCGGAAGTTCTCTTCGCTTGGACAATAATTTCGCCATATGTATTTTGACTGTGGCTGATCGATCGAGTGTTTCGATTCAGTTAGCTGAGTTTCTTGCCCCGAATTGTGAATCGAATGCGGATCAATGCACTTTTTGACTTATTTCTGTGGTATTTCTGCAGCACTCAAGTAATTTAATACGCGTCCAGTTTCGTTTTTTTCCTCTCTCATTTCATACTTTATTCAGCTTAAGTTTGAGTTCGGAGTTGAAGTTGAGTTTGAGTTTCAATTTCGTGTTGGTTTCATTTGAATTCGTTTCGGTTTACTTTTGGGTTCCTTTTGGACAGCTGCCCAGCTGGTCACACTTCCAGGGCGAGCGCGTTTTTTATTCTTTTGCTTTGCACAAATCAGGCCGAAAAAATAAAAAATAAAATGCCTCGAGCACAAGTCATTAACTTGGCTATTTGAATTGCGAGCGCGCTCTTCGCGTCCTTCGTCTCCTCGTCTAAGGACTTTTCGCTTCCTGTTCGCCTTAAATATGCAGTTTTCTTCGGAATTTTCTCATTAAAAGCGTTTTCTTTTTCGTTTTTCGTGTGTCTCATTCCTTTGCTCAAATAAGGCAAATCAACAACGACAACGTGAAGAGCAAATATTAAAAGGCGTCTGGTCTAAAGAAAGTGGCCAAAAGCGTCCATCTTTCGGTCTTTCTGTCTGTCCGAGAACCTTTCGGGTCTTCGCTGGTTTGAGTGATTGACTTCATTCTTGTAGATGAGTGTATCTCTGTGTTAGTATGAGTGGGTGGGTGGTTGGAATGGTTTTGTATTGTAATCGTCGAAAGCTTTGCTGTTTCCTTTTGCCGTCTTCTTTCAATTTCACTTTTGTGGCCGCAGGACTCCAGCAATGCGGCAACTTCATCAAACTAAATGCACTCACATAGAGAGTAACCCTAAGCAGTGAGTAGAACTTAAAGGTTTCACTTCATGCATACGAAATGCGGTCCGTGCCACACGAAAGTACGAGTATCTTGCCTCACATGCAACAACAATGCCAATGCTTGCAACCGGAGAGCTGCGAGTGCATTGCTCCTACTTGAGCACACACATACACTACGTTCGTGACATACTCCGAGCTTCGGCTTCTCCTGGCATATATCCAGGATAACAGAGAAAGAGAGAGAGAGAGAGAGCGAAGGGTTGTGGCACTCACACACTTGATACCTTGAGCAAATGTTGCCTGATGATGAGCTTCAACTTCATTATGTTGCATGCAATCTGATACGATGCCATGTCCGTGGTCTTGCTTCTCGTATCCAGTTGCAGCACCAGCAGCTCTCTCCATCTCTCTCTGTTCCATCTCCCATCTCTCTCTCTTTCTAGCTAACAAGTTGAATTTTCTATTTGGCAGTTTTTTCAGTTTTCAGTTGAGCACAAAATTTCTGCAGCTATAATTGGCGCTTATGACCAGGTGCCTTGCGCCTCGTAGCCACAATCATTCAATTTGTAGCTAGACTACGCACAGCTGCACACAGATACACACACACACACGCATACCAATACATATGCAACTGAGAGTTCATTGCACCAAACAAATGGAAAAGACAAAACTCTGACAGTCCAGTTGCAAGCAAGGCTCTTTGCTTTTTCCTTTGCCTTTGCCACAAATCCGATTGAAATTTTTGTTTTATTTCCTTTTTGCCTTTGCTCCAAATGCATATTCATCTGTCACACACACACTCGCACACACACACTAGCACACTCGCACACACACACAATTCGAGACAAACATCTGCATTTGTTTCTCTGGCTGCCTGCACATCTGCTCATATTGTTCCTTTTCATTTTTCCTGTTTTCTTTTCGCCTCCGACTGAGCCTCAGCCTGAGCCTGAGTCGTTTTCTGTATCCTGCAACAGGATTTAAGCCCAAAACGTGCTGCACACACACACACACACACATGCACTCACTTAGATATTCACATTTTATGCACGCACTCATTTAAGTACTCGTAAATCTATCCACACATAAATACAAAAATACCTATTTTGATAGACACAACTATTTTCTCTCTACCAACTGAGCTGCGCATTTGTGTGTGTGTTTGGGGAATGCAACTTTTAAGCGGCTTATGCAGAGCACATAATCCCAGTCTCTCTTTCACTTCCCCGCTTTAGTTCCCTCTTTACTCTCCACATAATTCCCCATTTTTATTCAAAAACTAAAACGCATATTTAAAATCATAAATTGCCATTTTTGGACTATTTTCATATCATTTTTTTGTGGTTTACTATACCCTAACTCAAAAAGAAGTTCAGTATTTGAAACAACTAGATAATTATAGGATATTTTTCAATATTTTTCTACAATTTAAATTGAATGTCAAAATATGCTGCTTGCCATTTGGAAATTCTATTAAACTTTTAATACATCTTATCCATTTTTACAATATAAACGAATTTCCAAACTTAAAATATATTTTTTAAATTTAAATGAATTTCCAAATTTCAAATATTTAATATACATTTAACTGACTAACTAAATTTTCAAATTAAAAGCAGAAGATTTTGATATTCAACTTTTAACTTCTTTGAGTTCAACCTCAAAAAGCAATTTTCTTTTAAATGAAAATGTCATCTGAAAAGTCACTTAGGGTATCTTGTAGTCGCCCACTCGCTGCCCACACGCATTTTATTTATATTTTTGCCATTGCCAATGCAGCAGTTATCGCAAAATTGGGCACAAAAATGTTTTGCCAATTAGAGTGTTTTATATTTGAATGCCCGAATGTGTAATATAACATATAATAATATATAATATAATATATGTGCGATTGCAATTTATGAATTCTCAACTGACATTCGCTCATTCATTTGTATTTACAATTTACTTTGCATTTGTTTTAATTTAAATTCATTTCATTCTTTTTTCTATTTTATTTGCAGGAACCCAAAGCCAAACCCGTACGTATACACATCACATTTTTACATAAACACATATTTGTATTTACTTATTTTTATATAGTTTATGGCCATTTGTTTAACAAATTTTTGTTCTCAGATAAGTTGCAATTCTTAGAAAAAGTAATAACTTAATTTGAGTCATGAAGCAACTGTTTGGAGTTTGATATCTTATCGCATAGTTATTGCCTCTTTTCGATTTATGAAATTATGATTATTATTGCTTAAAGAGTTAACTCAACTGTTTCGATTCTATGTCGCTTAAGTTGACCTTGAAACAGTTGCGAATTTTGTCGCTGTCTGAAGTGAAGACCCTTTGGCTAGTTTATGCAAATAACAAAAGAAGAGTTGCTCTTCTCTTTTCTTCTTTTTGTTGTCCATTGTTTTTTGAACAACTGTATCTATGTATCTTTTGAGTGTGTGTGGCAGTTTCTTGTTTCGCTCTCTTTTACCAGCAGATTTTTCATCATTTTTATTGTTGTTGTATCTGGCGCATAAATTAAATAATAAAACCCATGTGTGCGAGTGTGAGTGCAATTCTATGCTTCGTTGTTGTGTGTTGTCTGTGCAATTGAATGCTTTTGAATTGTTGCATGAAAATGATTTGCTGCTGTTCGCCGCGACGGCTGCTTAACGTGGATGATGCTGCTCGTTGATGGGTTGCTGCTTCGGTTGCTGCTGTTGCTGGTGGTTGTTGTTGATGACAATCATTCATTCCGCTAGTCGAAACTATATACACACACATACACACACACTGTCGGGTACATAAATCTGCGCTGATTATAATGCGTTGTTAAATTTTAATAAATAAATTTTCACATCCTTGTTAAGCTTGGCACATTCAATGCGACAGACGACGAGACAAACAAACACACGCAAATGTGAATTGTGTTTTATATAAAACGTTGCATGTAAAAACTCTGCATTGATTAAAAGTCTAAAATGCAGCGCGAAATGTAAATGAATGTTACATAATTACACGTCGAAAGCGTCGTACTACGCGTATACTTAATATGCAAGGCTAAAGCACAGTTATCAAAAGACGCCACGAGTGCGTGGCCTTGCCAAGTAGTTAAAGGACAAAACTACCGCATTGTCACACACACACAAACACACACACACACACACACACGCTCACTAACGAGCTGAAAATGCGACAGTGCATTTTCCAGTTGCCGTGGAAAAAAATATAAGTAAGAAAGCTACAGTCGAATGTGCTCGACTTTGAAATACCAGCTATATATTTTTAATGAAAGCGAAGCAGTGTGGTATTTGACAATATACCAAATTAATATACCACAAAAATACTTAAAATATACCAAAGGCTATATTTGGTATATTGATATAGTTCAACATATATCCAAAATATGATATTCAAAATATGACATGGTATATATCAACTTAGTATACTGCAAATATACCATAGCCTATATTTGGTTAATTGATATAGAACTACATTCAAAATATATATACCATATTAGTATATCGCAAAAATACTAAAAATATACCAAGGCCTATACATGATATGTACCATAAAATACAATACATGCCATATCCTAAATTAATATACCAGAAAAATACTGAAAATATACCAAATGATATATCATCTCAGCTGTTCACGCTGATCAGGAATACAAATACATTGAAGGGTCTGAGACGCCTTCTTCTGCCTATAATACCCTTCTACCCAATGAGTAGCGGGTATAAAATGCGAAGGAGAAACTTGCAGTGCAAATGATTTTCGCGTTTGCTCATTTTAATGAGACAAACTGCGAAGAAAGCTAAAAAGATACCGAAATTAGAGAGGGGAGAAATGTGACGTTAATGATGGACAGGCGAAGCGAATGAAAGAGATAGAAAGATAGAAAGATAGAAAGAGGGAAAAGGAAGAGCGGCAAATGAGGTTAACAAGCAGCAGCTGGCAGTAAATAGATATGCAATTAAGCATTCTTGTTATTGTTTATTAATAAACAACAACAAAGCTAAATAAAAAGCCAAAAAAAAAACGCAAAACTTTGCCCGCTAATTGCCACAGCAACAGCGATAGAGACAGCAATAGAGTGAGAGAGAGAGCGAAGAAGCAGCGAAAATGCTTTTCATGCGTTGCATTTCAAGGATACAGGATACACACACACCAACACACACTTGCACACTCATACTTGCATGTATTAGCACATTTAACCCTTTTTTATGTTGCTCTGCATTTCTATTTTTGAAGTGCATTTCGCCCTTTTTTTCACTGCCCGTTGGCTCAATTTAAATACCAACGATGCATGGCCAAAACTGCGAAGGGCAAACAGGGAAAATACCCTGTAGACAAATACTATAAAGAGTTGTTGCACATCGTAAAGAGAGCTCAACTTTGCAGTGCAATGTTTGACAATTACTTGTTGAGCACTGGCAAAATTGTTTTAATTAAAATGATCCAATTACTAAATGAACAAATTTCTACGAATTTCAATTTCTGAGAACTTTTCGGCGTATTGTTTACCAGCAAATAATATTTTGTGTTTAATCTGCTCATGCAAGCTTAACATAAATAATTAAAAACTTAATTCAGTGCAATTAAAATCTTCAGAGAATTGGTATTGGAATATTTTTTGTTACAAATTGAACAAAGATTGTAAGAGTTACTCTAGAAATTAAAGTAAAGAATATAAAATATATTTGCAACGTAAATGTAAACACAATTTAGAATATTCAATGAACGATACCTAAAAAAAAATTCTCCAAATGATTTTCAACATTCAATTAGAGCGAGCTTTTAAAATCAGAATTATATAAATAGTTTAATAAATGACTTATTACATTATTGAGAACTACCCATTTGTTTTAGAGCAAACTTTTATTATTAGAATTATAGATGGAGTTTTATAAATGACTTGTAATATTACATTATTGAGAACTCCCGTTTTGTTTTACAAAGTGCTAGGCAAATTTCATAAATTCTAAAGATTTTTACAAAATTTGGTAAGCATTTTATTAATGATTCAAAATATTATTGCATTTTTTATCAATATGAAATTGCTGTGCGAAATTCTCGAAATTCTTAATATATTTGTAAAGAATTTATAATCTTACATTTTAATAACAAAATGAAAGTTGTCCATATTGGTTAGGAATTCCGAAAATCAACATTCCATTGCATTAGGATATTTTATACTACGTATGTGGATGTGAAGAATTCATCAAAAGGATAACAATGATAACTTAAAGGAGGTTATTGCTGATGCAAACTAAAATTCTTTGCTTGGAATAGAAATTGATAACAAAACTGACATTGGGTAGCATATTTTACCTTAGCTTAGAGTACAATGCTGAGCACTTAATAGTCGAGCAGAACCCCATTAAATAATTTGTACTTGTTGTCCATTTATGTAGCTGTGTGAGTGTTATGTATGTGTGTATGTTGTGTGTGTGTGTGTGTGTAAGGTGCAATTGCAGCGCATTTTTCAGCTTGACCGATTCGTTGAGAGTGCAAGCGAACCCTTTAGTTCAGTTAGCTTCTCCTCTGTCATGTTCTCGTTCTCTTTCTCTTTCTCCTTCTCGTTCTCCGTCTCGTTCTCGTTTCTCGAGCAATGCGACACAAACTGGCAACACTCGCCAACCCATCCACAAAAAGTGAAGAATGTAAGCGAGGCGTTTGTCAGTTCCGAGTCAGAGTCAGAGTATGAGTTTGAGTTAGAGTTTTGTTGCAGTTTACCACGGCATATTAAAAGGGGTTGTCCATAGGTAAATACGTGCACTCTCATACATTCATGCATAAATGATGACGATGACGTTGGACGATGACGTTGATGGGGTTCTCTCTGTTCTGTGTTAGTTTAGAGGGTCAGCAGGTTACAGGTTACGGGTTACAGTTTACCACACATTTTACACACATTGCACTCGCCTCTAATTGTGCAACCCAAAAAAAAAAAAAAAAACTACGAAAAAACAATTTTCAATTCATGTTGCAAATCCGTTTAAGCCAACTCACCCATATCATCAAAAATTGAACGAGAGATGAGAGAGCAAAGCATCAGGAAAGACACGAAAAAAAAAACAGAAAACAACTTACAATTTCAATTTGAAAAATGAAAAAGGAAAAACTCTGAAAACGAAGTAAAAGTTTGCTCAAAAAGTGCCTATCAAGCAAAAGCAACAACAACTTGGCATATCTTTTGATTGCATTTTGACAACAACAACTGGAATAACAGCAACAATTTTGCTGTTGGAAGGGAGACTTTGCTGGCATATTGTTAGCAAAAACAAAGCCGCACTTTCAAATCGATTTTTGATTATTTTGTGTTATCATTGCCGTTCGCTACGTTGTTATGTTGTTACCCACATACCCTGTAGTGATTGCATATGAAGGGTATAAGCAGCTGGCAATGTTTGAAAATGAACTTTAAAACTTTAGCTGCCACTCTTTACAACTCTTAGTTCTATGTTAAAAATAATTTGCTTCCTTTTACAGGGTATCTTTGAGGCATCTTCTCACCCTCTTCAACCACCCCCAAACCGTTGTAAATTCAATTTAATTTTCTTAAATATTATTTGAGACAATTTCGCATGCATTACGAGTACGCGCCGGAGTTTTTCGAGTACAATTTTTGTGTGTGTGTTTTGTGTATTTCCTGCAAGTATATTTTATCATGTTTACTTTCAATAACTTGCGTGGGCTGGGCACAGCTACAAACTGAAGGAGGCGGGGGAGTAAAGGAGGCGGGGCAGCACTGCCTGACAACAAACAAAACCGAGAGAGACACCAAAAAATATATTGTTGTTTTCCCTATTTATTTTATTTATAGCCGAGGCGAGCGTCGCAGCGCCTTTTTTGCATTTCACGGCTTTTGTTTGTCGGCGCAAATTGAAAACATAATTGAAACAATAAATTCGATATACGCTGCGTATATATTTCACTTCAGTTTTTTCGAGAGAGATGTGAAAGAGTTACAGAACAGAACAGACGCTTGCAGTAGAGATATAAAAGCAAATTAGCTGCAAGCATTTTTACAAAAGTTTTTTCTCCCGTCCAACAAAAAATCAATTTAATTTCGTCGAATTTCTTCTTCGACTTGAAGTCGAACTAAAAGTTGTGCCTGCTGTTTCTCGATTCTTCTTTTTTTTTTGGGTGCTGGGCAACTGGCAAACAAGTCAAGTCATTTACTAAAGTACGAAAGTCCTGGCGTGCATAAACATCCCTTAACACAGGAGCTGCTGTTGCTGCTGTTGGCTGTGTGGGGGTGGTTACAACTCAGCTGCGAAGAAAGCTGAAAAAACAGGAAAAAATTTAAAAGAAATGTTTTTGAAAAAGGGCAGGAAACAACAACAGCAACAACAACAACAATAACGAGAAGAGCTGCACATAAAATGCGCTAAAAAAAATTTCACGTCACGTAGCCAGCCGCTAGTTGTTGCTGCTGTTGTCCAAAATGCCGCAGTGCACGAGCAGCAACAGCAACAACAGCAGCAGCACAGAACTTTGCACTTAGCACGCACTCGCACACACACAGGCACACACAAGGCACACACACACACACGGCACACACTTGCACACACACGTGCTATCAAACAATTTAGCGCTCGCTGCATTTACAAGCCCAAAGTTGCAGCATTTTCTGCACTGCAAGTTCTCTAATTGCAAGCGCAACACCCGAAGGACATTGCAGCGCACAGCTGAGGGTAGGCAACGATAACAACAACAAGAGGAACAACAACAACAACAACAGGAACAACAACAACAGCAGGAACAACAACTTTAACCCCATAGGGGAAAGCACGCACATACGCACAAAGCTGTTGCTGTTGTTGCTGTTGCTGCTGTGTTTCTGCTATGGTTGCTGCTGGCACATCATCAGCTATGCAAACAAATACGCATAAATATGCACACGCACACACTCGGCAATACGCTCACGCACACTTTTAATGCAAAAACGCAAAATAAAACAGGCAAAAGAAAAAGCAGCAGCAGTAGAAAAACTCAACACGAACAGCAACAAATAAACGAGAGTCGCATGTGAATTGCTGGCAACATGTGCAAACAAGGCTCGAGACGCCCACAAATACACACACACACACACACACACACAAACACACACAGAGCAGAGCCACTTCAGTTTGCCACCTGCAACTTGCCCAGTCTTTAGGCATTCTTTGAAGATTCGAAGCTGCAGCTTACGCATATTGCGTATACGCACTTTGCTCTGCTCTGCTTCCATTTGTCGCCTGCTGCTGCTACTGCAAGTAGTTGGCTGCAAATATTTGCATGACTGGCACCCTAAAAATCTGCTTTATTCAAGTATATATATATTTACCAAGTGCAGCATACACATATATAAAAATAGAGCTGTTCCCTCTTTTGCATTTTCACATTCCCAAGCTGGCAAAGCCAAAGCGAAAGCATTGCAATTTCTATTTCTTGTGCCCCTTCAGCGCGATTGTCGCCTTTGATAAACTGATGCTGCTGCTGCTGCTGCTTTTGCTTCTCTTGAGCTACTTTGTCGTTGTTAATTATAAAAATTTCCAATTTTAGTTGCTTGGGAGTTGCAAAACGAAGCAAGTTCTAAGCGACGCTCAAAAGTATGCTACACTTTTTTAGCTGACGCCTTTGCCAAGTACAAGAGCGCTTTCTATATACACCACACCGAAGTATATACAGTTGCTATATACAATTGAGTATATATATATATATATATGTAAACATGTTTGTACAAATTGCAAGCAAGCATTTTACGTTGAGAACGCGCGCGGGTTCACAACAAAAGTTTAAGAAAAAGAAAACTGTGCAAATAAAACTTTTTGCTTTCGTTCGCCGCTGCCGCTGCTGCTGCTGCGTTGGCTTTCTCCTTGCTTTGGCAAAAGTCCTTGCCAAGGGTAAATGCAAAATTTACAAACACACACACACACATACATACACTGAGCTGCCGCGTGGCAAGCACAAAATTGAGAAAAGTATGCGTGCTGGCCAAAAGATGTTGCCAGAGCCGCGTCAAAAAATAAAAATGCCAAAGCAACGAGTGCAAATAAAATGGCGAACTGCTGCTGCTTCCAACACCAGGGGCAGCATCACAGCTTTGATTTTACAATGAGAGAGAGGGAAGAAGCCAGAAAGAGAGAGAGAGAGAGAGAGAGCGAGGAGAACGTGGCGCCAAGGAGCAATGCAGCTGGCGGAATGCTTCACTGCACTTGACTATTATTGAAGTTACGCCGGAATCCTTGCACCATCTATCCCTTCCAATCCCCCCCTCCTCTCTCTCTTATATAATACTTCCCCCGCTCCTTGCGTTGAATTGAGTTGTTGCCGTTGCCTGTTCAGCGAAACTTTCGCCTTTGGGGGGCTTCCTAGCTAACTGCTGATGCTGCTGCAACATCTTTTGGCGCTGGCTTCGTGGCATCCTTCTGCATCCTCTTCAGCATGTGCCGCTCACACTTTACCCGCTTCTTGCTCCTCCTCCTCCTTCTACTTCTCTTCATCGTCATCGTCAGCGTCCTTTGCATATTTAAGCGAGCTCGCGACTCACAGCGAGTTGCCTCCGTCTTGCCACTTTTTGCATTTTTTATGTGTTGGTAGGTCATTGTACGTACAAAAGCCACTTTTACTGCACCACCAACAGCAACAGCAGCAGCAACAGCAACTGCAGCTACAGCTGCAGCAACATCAACACCAGCAACAGCAGCAGCAACAATAATAAATATAAATACAGCTGACTGTTGTGCTAGACTCACAGTTACTCTGCAGCTTTTAAGAACTTCAGAGTCACTAAAGTTGATAGAGTGACTTCGAATCAAATAACAAATGATCGGAAAAGAATTGTTTTGTTATTAATTAACGATGATTTTGAGTAGTAGTTATTCATTAGTTTTTCAGGAAGATTTTTCATATAAATTACTTTTTTTGTTATAATTTCCTCTTTCATCCACATTACATTTTTGTTATTGGAAAGTTTCTGTTTTCTTTCATATGAATTATTTAACAAAAATCATTGTTTTGTTCTAAGCTAAATTTGCATAACTAGATTGAAGTAATCAGCAACTTCATCAAAGAAAGAATTAAAATGAATAATATCGATACTCTTATTATGCAGCTGCAGGCCAATAATTATTTGAATAGTTATTTTAATAATTACACCAAAATGTGATAAAGAAAAAAGCAAAGAAGCTTTAATCGAGTGTGCTGTAACCCATTTTCAATAAAAGCAACACATTTCGGTATTTATTTTAAAATATACCAAAATAATATACTGCAAAAATACTACAAATATACCACAGACTATATTTGGTATATTGATTTCGTTTTATATTAAAAATATTCCATAGTGTTGATGACAGATATTAATGTTAGCACAAAATTAACCAAATTAATACATCACAAACATACTAAATATATACCATATGCTATATTTGGTATATTGATATAGTACCACATACAAAATATACCACACAGTGCAACATATACAAAGTTAATAGACCATAAATATTAAAAATATGCCATTTTGGTATATTCTGTATATTTACTACATCAAAAATATACCATAGAGTGCAAAATATACTAGGGTCTCGGGCATAAAAAGAAATGTATTTATTTTATTTGCTATAAATACCAAACTAATCATGATAATGACTTCTCAGGACTCAAATATTTTTACTTAATTTCAATAATGTGATTTTTAGTTGCAAACCTTTTTCACTTACTTCAAAATAATTTGAACAGATTTGATATTATTTAAGGCAGTAAATGCTTTAAAATAAACAATTCTTGTCGAAGAAACATCTGTGCACAATAATGAAAAAAGGAGCAAAAATAGTAGAGTATTAAGTTACAATTTGGAAACAGAATTTTCTGTAGACTGATAGAATATAAGTATTAAATTACTGATGTGCAGCAGATCTCTCTCATTGATAAGTCTTTTTATGAATAACTACAGTAAAAAATGAAGTACTTTATGTGTTATTTACGTGACAAATATAGAAATAGTTTTAAAATATACGAGCAGCACGCATTGCATAATAAGTTGTGACATGTGCTCAAATAAAAAGGACAATTTCGAAATTCCAAGCTGTTTCTCATATTGTGCATATCCTTTATGCTCAACACTCAAAGTGCAGGTTATAAGTATGCTGCAATGGAAGCAACAACAACAACGTCGACTTTGACTGCTGTGAAGCAAACTTTTTCATGCTGCCAAATTAAACAAATTTTGTTTTATTTTTTTTTTTGTTTTTTGGCTCAAAGCGAGTTGAGTTGAGCTCGGCGTTTTCCTTTCTTTTTCGTTCTTTTTTTTTTGGTCAACTTCAGCGCATTTTTAATGCACTTTTCGAGTGAGGGGAGAAAGCATGTAGCTGGAGTGAGGTGTGAATAGAAGAAGGGGAAGAGAGAAGAAGGGAACGTGTTTCACTCCATCAAATGCAATTGCGTTGGGCGCTCTCTCTGTCAACTCGAGCGAGTTATTTGCATTCCTTGTTGCCGTTTGTCGATGCCAAAAATGCGAACAACTTTTTTTTTGTTGCTGTGCTGTTGCATAATTTGACTTGTTGTTAGCCGAGTTGTTATTGTTGTAATTGAAATGGCTTTTTAATTTGTGCGCAAGCTTGACAACTGCCAAAATGCATAAATCATTATTTTTGTATATTTTTATCTGCCTTTTTTTGTTGGATATGACGCGACAAATTAAAAATTAATGCCATGTCACTCTGCCGCCTTCTCTTTCCCCTCCTTTCTATCTCTTTCTGCTCTCCAAAATGGCCGCACACAAAAATTGCAGCAATGCTGCAGATTAACCATATACAATAAAAGTGCGGGTATCTCTCATGCTCATATGATGCTGATGCTGTTTGCTGATGCTGATGCGACGGCACATTTTTATCGATTTTCCTCGCAGCTCAGCCAAAATGCAGGCTGAGGCAAACACACACAAATACATATATATATTCTTTTATATATATAAATGTATTTGCAACCCCAAAAACGCGTCCATGCACAGTTTTATTTTTATTCCATTTGAGTTCTTTCTACATCTATGTTTGCTGCTTCGCTTTGTGTTGTTGTTGCTGTTGCTGTTGCTGCGTGCCACGCACTTTTAGAAAGCACCAGAAACACTGGAAAAACTGAAAAACGCACACCAAGTGCGTATGTATTTGTGTGTGTGTGTGTGGGTTGTGGCAGGCAACAACAAGAAGAAAAGAAGCAGCACTGAAAAAGAAAGATGGAAAAAAAATTCGCAATGAGGGTTGGAAATAAATTGCTTTTAATTTGATTTCAACTCAATTAAATCTACAAAATGGAATTTCAAATTAATGTCTCTTGCTCCTTGGCGCATCCTTTGCAGCCAATGCAGTTTCATTAAACCAGGCATATAACTAATTAGTTGAACAGAGATCTCTCCACTCTCTCTCCCTTTCTCACTCTTGAATGTCCAGCTCAAAATTTGCACAGCTGTCGGTAATTGTGGGATTAATGATGCAGTTAAGGTTGTGTCGAGTATTGTCCACTTTCTAAGCACAATAAATATGATTTATTAATTGAGGAATAATAACACAGAGCTTAGAGAGTGCTAGAAATTTAATTTTTTACCAAACTGTTGAAAGCAGTTAAAATCAAGCAAGGCAAATGTAATTGTAAATCGAAACGATCAAAATATATAATAGAGAGCGGCCTGAAGGCATAAGTCTCTATGTACTATGACTATATTATAATAAAAAATATAATATAGTCATAGTACTGTATAAAAGAATATAATTTGAAAGCCTCATTTTGAACAAAACATAATAAAGAATATGAATTCGTATTATTTTTATATTTTTTTAAATCGTCAACCAACTCTAATTTTTAGTGCAAACAAAGAATTTGCTATTCAATATGTAATTTAAATATCAATTAAAATGAGTAGTTTAAATGTGGACTCTTTATTCTAATGTTCCAATTATCATCAACTCTTCTTAGGCTATTAGCCTCAATAAAATTATTGAATTTCAATTTCAAGTATATAATTTAACATTCTTAAAAACATAATTTCCGAAATGCTACAATTCAAAGCAAGTAATCTCCATCTAAAAATATACTACTTAATACTTTATAAATATTTCCATACCTTCTAGAATGTCAATTAAATCCACTGAACCTACCAAAAAAAAACAAGTCAAAGATTTTTAGCATGCATAAATTAGAATGGAAGATACAGAAGACCTTGGAAGTTAGAGTAGAGTTTCAAGAAAGTTTCATTTAAAATTTTGCACACTTTCTTAAATTCTAACTCATTGGTCATTTCTCATATGTTGTTCTTTAGAAACCAAATATTAATACTTGGTTTACAGAATTCCTTATAGAATTCACGTAATGAAAACTCTTGATACTCTAAATAAAAATCCTTTAACTGTCTTTATTGAATTCCTTATATAAATCAAGTAATGATAATTAACAGTTTTCTCAATAAAATCCTTAAGCTGTCTTTATTAAGTTCCTTAAATAAAACACGTAATGATAATTCATAGTTTCCTACATAAACATAAGCTGTCTTCTTCGTAGTTTTCTAAATAAATATAATTCTTAAGCTCTTTTCCTTAAATACAGCACCAACTAAGCACCACAAATCTCAGCCGCATTTTCACTCTGAGCTCGTTTGCAAATCGAGGCCAGCCAATCAATGTTTCCCCCTTCTCAGTTCCCTCCTCAGCTCAGTTCAGCTGCCCCCCATTCACATTGTGACACAAATGCTGTAGAACAAACAAAATGCTTTTGCTTCGTACCCCTTTTTTCCACACTCATTTTCCGTTTCATTTTCATTGCTGCTACCTCAACAAAACAATAAAATTGCCCTCGCCCCCCGCCATCGTCATCGTCGTCAGCTGCTGAACTTGACCTTGATATAAATTTTGAAGTGAGCTTTTTAGCACATATCAAAATGGAAACATCTCAAGGGGCCTCTCTCAAGAGAGAGAGAAAGAGGGCGGGGACTTGGGCGGGGGACAAGTGTAAGCATTGTCACCTCGCGTTTCCCCCCAAAAAAAGAAGGTAGAGAAAGGAAAAAACGCAATTGACATTGAAAATTGTTTGCAGCTAAATTGCGTGTGGCAAATCGACGATGACGCATTTGCCACACACATCCCTCTATGCCTATGTGGCGTGTGTGTGTGTGTATCTATGTGTATGACCAGCATAGTGTAGCATGTTGCAGGGTGCGCTTCAATTACAAAAACCCACCCCCAACTGACTAAAGTCAACCCCCGAAAAAACGGCAGCAATCAAAATGGGAAATATTCTCTGCTCGGTATATAAGCCATAAAATAAGCAGCAAAGCAAAGGCAAAGGCAACGCAAATCCTGCCACATGAATCATGCTGGCTGGCTGTGGCACACAACACCTCCAGACAGCGTCTGTGCTCCAGACAGCAGTTAGTCATTTAGTCAGCGTCGCTTCGCTGCTCAGTCACGCAATCGCAGCCACAGCCACAGACTTCAAGGACATTCGCAGGCTAATCAGCGTCAGAGAAAGTCCTTCCCCACATTCATTTTTCGGTGGGGAACGAAAGTGATAATCAAAATAAACAAAGATTAACATTTCATGTGCCGAGCCAGAGAGACACATCCTGTTAAGCTTTCGTCCTTTCGTCCTTTCTTCCTTGCTGTCTGTTGCTGCTGTGCGGAAGGTGCGTTTAACCTTGAAAATGAGGCTCATGTTGAGCCTGGGCTATGAAAATCAATATTGTGCCTAGGTCGCTTTTCTCATTTGCTCTGCCTTTGCTTTCCACTTCCTGCTTTTCACTTCCCCCTTTTTTAGCTTCCCAAAAGAGTTTTTTGGCTGTATATAATTAATATTTTCGGCAGCAGGTCAAGGTTGTGTTGAGAGGCTGCGAGGGTTGCCTAGACAGTTGAATGAACTTCATTTCACTCTTTTTGTCTGCACAGAGAGAAAAACATTTGGATTGAACAATCTTGAAATAAGATTTTTAAGAATATAATCTTCAATTGAGATTGTTTCATCTTCCCATTTGAGTCATAATCAATTTTAAACTTAATGTTAATCTAGAACTTTAATCTTGATTTCAGATTTTGTCAATCTTAAAAAGAACAAACTTGAAACAGTCTTAATTCAAGATTTTAATGCTAGATTTGCATTTCAAAATGAAAATCATCTTATTGTAGGATTCAACAATGTTTTATTCTATATTGAAAGGAAGATGGCAAATCTTGATTCAAGATTTTTTCGATATAATAAAATAGAATTTTGTTCTTGTTTCTTAAAATGTGAAACTCCCCTCCCCTAAGATTTTGCTTTCTTGCTTCAATTTTACGATTTTTCCATTCTTGAAACAAGATTATTATCTTAAATTTCAAGATTGAACTATTCAGATTTGTTGTACATTTTCGATTTTAATTTAAGAATCACTTTTAAGATTTTTGCATTCTTGAAACCAGATTATAATAATGAATTTGAAGATAAAGATTTTTTGTGCATTTTCGATCTTGATTTAGGAATAAACCTTCTTGGTTCAATGTTGACATACAAATAATCTTGATTCAAGATTTTTGTTTCTGTGTAGGGTTTGATAACAGGGGCAAAAGATAGCAGCAACAAGTTGGGACTTAAGCCCTAAAGACGGGCAGCAATACATCAAGCGAAGGGTTGCCGAAAGCCCAACACACACACACACAAACATATATACTTACGCACACACACACAGACTGACACGCACATTGCGCTGTGTGCCGAAAAAGCGCTGTGGCAACTTTTTATGGGGCGCCCATTTGCTCATTATGATGACGACGCCTGTTGTTGTTGCTGTTGTTACTGTTGTTGTTGTTGGTTGCTGGACGAGGGGAAAATGTGTCATAAAAGGCGCAACAGTCTCTACAGAACAGTCTCTGCATGTGCGGGCTTTCAGCATTTTGATAGGGCTACTCGACTCGTAGCTCCAATGTATTTCTTTTTTTTCGTCTCTCGCGCTCTCTCTTTCTTTCTCTCGCTTTTGCTCTTTTGCCTTTGCGGCACCTACCCAAAATCCACTTGGCCTAGGTCAGGTTCTGAAATGTGAATGTGTGTGTGGCCTTTGCGGTTTAACTTGGCTACCTGTTGCACACACACACACACATACTTTACACACACTCTCTTTTTTTGGCCGTCGGGCTTTTTGAAGAGAGAGAACACAAATTGCGTCTCATTATTGTGTCGCAGCTGCTGTCGAGCTGCTTTTTTTGTGTTGCAACCGACAAAAAACGACAACTAATAACGGCAATTAAGTCAACATGCGTTTGCCAACTTTGTTGGCGCTAATAAAGTCAACAGCAGCCACAAAAAACGAGGCACGAAAAAATGATTTCGAAATTGATTCCTTGGTTGATTTTGCTGCTCAAAAGCTGTCAGCAGGATGTGAACCAGGAGCAGGAGCAGGAAGCAGCTGCTTCCCAAGTCGCTAAATGAATGAGTGTGTAAGTGTGTGTTTGTGTGTGTGAGTGTGTGTTTGTATGTGTTTTTGTTGGCCTATTTCTTGCCCCATTTCAGAGCAGCTTTTGTAGGTCGTCGGTCGCTTGGTCGCTTTGGTCGGTTCCTAGCAACGTCTTCGTGTGGCCTTTATTTATGAAATTGAGCGTGAAAGTGTGCGTGTGGGTGTGTGTGTGAGTGTGTGTGTGAGTGTGTGTGTGAGTGTGTGTGTGTGTGGACTTGTTGTGTCTAGGCTTCTAAGGTCGTCGACTTGACGCCGCCATGTTGTTTTTATTATGCGGCGCAGCTTTCACTTCCGGTCGCCATTTCCAGCAAATTGAACGATTTCAAAACGTCATGAATACTCAAATTGTAAATTGCAATAATCATATTTAATATGCATTGCGTGCCTGCAAAAGAGTTGTTGGAATTTATATTTTGCGGCGATGTTCCAATTAGGATAAGCCATAAAATTTATTTACAACAAAATGGTTAGCAAAAAAAAAAAAACAACAACAACTACTATGAGATACGAGTGCTTAATTGAATCAATTGTTGCATAAAGTAATTAAAATAAAAAGTGTCGCTTTTTACATGGGAAAATAATGCAGATTACAGAATTTAACAAAAAAAAATGCATTGTAAATGCATAAAAATTAATTACAAAATGAGCAACTCAATCGAGACTTTGTTGCTTAATGCATATTTAAATTAATTTTATATTAATCCATTTTAAATATTGGGTATTTAAAGTGTACTTAACGAAATTGTTCAATATAAAGAGAATAAAATGTTAAACTGAAAATATTGATAGAATTCGAAAGAAGAATAAAATGTTCACAATAAATTGATGATTAAATTCGCAAGTAATTTTAATGTTACACAACAAATTGTTATTTGAACTCGAAGGGAGAATAAAATGTGAAACATAACATTGCTAATTGAATTTACAAAGAGAAAAAAAGTTAAACAAAATATTATTGATTGAATTCGAATGAAGACATCAAATTGTCGATTGAATTCGGAAAGAATAAATTCTTGAAGCTGATTTAATTAAACAAATGTAATTGCCACACGAGTATTACATATTTTTCATTTGCCTTTTTAAGTGAAATTTTTTCATTTAAATATTCAACTTAGCAACAAACTTAAATATTCATTAAGTAACTCTTTCATTTCCCTGCTACATGTCAAGCATTTCCTTTTTTATGCCAAATACTTTACAAAAAAGCCGCTTTTCGTAGACCAAAATATTTCAATGAAATTTCCTTTGTTTTATAAATCAATTCTATATAAATCAATTGCAACTTCACTTCTTTTCCATTTGTGCATCAATTCCAAAATTCACTCTGACTTCTCGCTGTCTCTTTGAGGTGTCTTCAATGCTGTTGTTTAATTGCTACTGAGCTTGCTTCTCGTTGCTTTTCGACACAACTGTACCACAATGGGGAAAGCATATCAATTTCGTGGCGTAGACTTCACTTCAAATCACCTCTGAAAAACTCGAGGCTTGACTAATTTTAGATTGAAAATTGCGGCCCCCAACTCCAGCTTTTCTTTGTCAGCTCCTGTTCGCAGTCGACAAAATCCCAAGCGCATGCTCATGTGACATCGACAAGATGTCGTCGTCGTTGTCATTTTGGGGGGGCGACTCCAACAGCAACTGCAACTGCGTCTGCGTCTGCGTCTGTGACTAAGACTGAGGTTGAGACTGAGGCTGAGGCTGGGAGGCATGGCACGCTTGCGGCTTGCATTAAAATAATTGCTTCCGAAATGACAACTGCTGCTAAAAGTGGATGTTGAATGCGATCGCGATGGCGCAGCCCTTGACGAGAAGATGCTGAAGTTAGTCTTGCAACAACATGTGCTCCCTCTGTTGATAATGATGTGTGTGTGTATGTGTGTGTGCGCCTGCGCGTGCCAACATTGTAAATGTTGCCACAGTCTTCAATCTTCAATCTTGCATCTTCCATCTTTGCATCTGCCGTTGGCGTTGCTTATTTACCGTTAAGGCACAGCAACAGCCACAGCCGTCTGTCACTCAAAAACCCCCCGATCCATAGAGACATTCCAACAGCACTCCTGCGAAGCAGCCGCGTCCATTTCCATTTCCACATAACATACGCTTCCCCTTCTCTCCCTCCCTCCTCTCTCTGCTCAGTCTACAGTTGGCGCTCGTTTGCATCCATATGTCGTGTCTCCATCTCCGTCTCCGTCTGCTGCTTCTATTTTTGGACAGGTCGCCGCGCCTGCGCATTCACACACACAACACACAACACACATGCTGCTTGTTGTTGCACTTCCCCTTCTCACATTTTGGATTTTCAATTTTCCGTTTACCGTTGCGCGCTTCGTTCCCAGCCTATCGCACTTTGCCTTAATGGCCCTCTCCTTCTTCTCAGGAGAGGCGTAGGAGCACTTTAAGACACAGCCGCGTCTCAGACGCTCTCAGAATTATATTTATGAGTTCTTTCGCCGGAAATAGTTTGCCGAGTTGGGTTTTATAGTCATCCGACTATAAGTCTTTGCATTGCAGCATTTGTCATGCTTATTGGAATTATCAATGGCTCATCTTACAAGCAGCCCTCGAATTCCCAGTTGCAACATCTTATTTTTGGGTGGGAAGCTGTTTTGGAGGAAGTTCATTGACTTTCGAGTACCAAAAGTGACTGAAAATACAGCAAAATGCGTACAGTTATGTAATATATTATATAGGAAATATTAGAGAAACCTAATCACATTTTTAAGGAAAATTTAATTTGTACCACATTTTTTTTAAAAATTAAATTTTGACTCTTAAAAATGTTCGAGCAAACAGCGCAGCTTCTGCTTTGCAAGTAGTTAAACAAAATCGCTAGCAAAACGCGCGTGATTTTACTGCTTGCCGTAGCTCCAAGTGAACTGCTTGTGTGCACTACTTTCAAAGTCTCTCCGTTTACTGCTTGCTATATGCTATGGTGCACACTGCTTGTCTGCACAACTGCTGCTGTGCATTGCAGCTCTGTTATTAACAGCGTGTCTCTCAGCTTAGTTCTTAATGCAACTGCTTTATGGCTGTTAACAGCTTCAGTTTATTGCTGGTTTATGTCTTTGCTAAACCAAGAGCGCGTTATTTTTGTGTTGAATTCAAATTTGGCTACGCGCCAAGTTTATGCTGATGTTTTAATAATTTATGCAGCAGCTACATTTTAAAGATATTTTAATAGTATTTTACATTTATAACAACATAACAACTAAGTTTCAAAGAAATTTTAATAGTATTTTAAATGTTTTACAATATTTTAATGCGTCTATAAATTATAGTAAATAAGCATTTGAAACTGTATCAAATATTAAACTACCACAAGTTGCAAATTGGAGGATTTATGTATTCTGTGCTTGAATTTTATGTCATTTATTAGGCGATGTTGCTTAAAGTTAAATAAAATTAAGTTTACTTTTCAATTTTGCTTAAATTAGAGGATTTATATATTTTGTATTCCAATTATGTGTCACTTATTAGGCGTTGTTGCTTAAAGTTAAATAAAATTAAGTTTACTTTTCAATTTTCTTAAATATCTTTTATAATTTTACACTTTGCCACTATTTAAGCTCTCTTAGTAAACTGAATATAAAGACTTATAATAATTTACCACAATTGCCTCTTTTGCAGATCATTTATGGTGCCGACGGCCAACCCGTTCGTCCAGATGCGAAGCGTGGACGCGGCAAGGGCAAGTCAAGTGGCGCCAATGCCACCGCGAATGCCACCGCAGTTGCCGCTGGCAATGGAACACCAACAACTGGGGTAAGTGCAGCCAAGCCAACCAGGCAGGCGTTCATTCATTCGTCCGTTCACTCTCCATACAATTTTCCCCAACGTAACTGGCTGTTAACGCCTTCAGCTACTTGACTTTATTACGCCAGGCCATGGTCACAACTGGTAGTCGAGCAAGCTAATTAAGTCACGCGGCACAAAACGGTAGACAGTTTGTCTGCGGTCGCAGTCTGAGTCTCAGTCTCAGTCTGAGTCCCAATCCCCTTGCCACAGTGGCAAGTGCTGACTCAGTTTGCCAGTTTGAATGGCTTTCGCGGCATGTGCCACATGCCCGGCAAAACATTTTCCACGTCATCACGCTGGGGCATCCGCATTGTTTGCGCAGGCAAATGGCCATCGATGGCAGCGACGGCAGGCGGCTTCCTCTCTTACTGTTTGCAACACGAGACGAGTTGCTAAAGGCAACAGCAACAGCAGCAACGGCAAAGGCAACATAATCCATCCACCACGCGGGGCACGTAGCAAAACTCACAGAGCATTTTGGGGTCACCATTTTGTACAGCATCAGCTTCAAAGAGAGAGAGAGAGGCGAGCAAAGCAAAGCAAAGAAAAAAAACGAAGCGAAAAAAGGGCAGACAAAGTTATGCTCCCAAAGGCGGCCACTGAAGCACTCTAGTCGTAGAGTCGAGTCGCCACATGCCGCACGTAGCAAAGAGCCAGACACAAAAGGCAGCAGGCAGCTAGCAGCGAGCAACAGCAGACGCAGTCAGAGACAGAGACCGAGACCCAAAGCCAGTCACCGAGTCAGAGTCAGACCCATAGCTAGAGCTACTTACGAGCATTGTTTGTCGAGGCGAGGGTCGAGCTGCCTTTGCCAGTTGGGGATTCAACGGACAGACGGGGACTGCGAATGGGATTTCCACATTGACTAGCTCTGCCATTGCGATTGCTAGACAGAGGCTGACATTGGCTTTGGCTTTAGCTTTGCCACTGACTTTGACCTTACCCATGGGCTTGACACGCAACTTTCATTGACTGCCTGCCGACGGTCTCTCTTTCGCTGTCTCGCTGTCTGGCTGTCTGCTGGGCTTCCCTTTTGCTTTCAAGGTCGCGTTTGCCTCGTAAAAAGTTCTCTAATTTAATAGTCATTCACACAGTTTGCGACGTCATAACCCAACACACACACACACACACACATTAACACACTCTCAGTCATAGATCCCGCAGCTTTGTGTCCCTTTTTCGACCAAGGCGCGCAGTCAATTAGACTGCGATTATGTTGTCATTGCTCCACTTGACTGCGGATGTCCTTCATATTAAACATTACCCAGATCATTCAGCAAAATGTGGCAGCATTAAATGAAGCCAGCCAATTTATGGCCTTCAAAAGGGTCTTTAAAATTAGACTATTTAATAATGATGACTTCAATGAAAGCACATACTTAAAACAAACATCAAATGATAACTTTAAAAAGAGTGAACTGAAATATTATAAAAGCGAAAACATCAGAACATTTGATACATAAATTTATTTAAATTAGGTTTCCGCATAATTATAAAATATTAATATACAACCCAGTTCGGCATCAGAAATATAAAACACATCTTAATTAATACAAAGAAATTTAGAGAAAAGTCAGGTGGAGAATAAGAGAAAGAGAGTCAAAGCTTTAATTGAATAGTAAACAAATGACTATAAATAGTTTGTGAGTTTTAGCTTAAAATAATTATAAATATTTTGTGAATTTGACAACACGCAATGAAATATTGAAATTTGAGAAGAAGAATGTTAGGAACTTTTTTGCTGTTCAGCAATGAATAAAAGTTCAATCATCAACAAATACTGAGCAAATGTAAATCAATTTAAAAAAACGAGGTAGTTAGAAATCAATGGAACACTTACTCGGACGGAGTAATGATAGATCTCTGTGGATAAGACTACTGAAAGCAATCATTTGATTTTAAAGACTTGATGTATGCATTGGACGTAAATAACTGAATCAAGTTTTTTTTATTAGATTATAAAGAAATAACAGCAATTGTATAATTGATTAAGGGAATAGCAAATGTAATTATAAAATTATGATTATTATTTTGATTACAATACCTTTTACAATGAGATGAACCAGGGTTACTAAGAGCTTCAGACAATTATGAAATTATATTTATTAACATTACTAAATATATAGTATTTCTACATAAACTACAGAAGACAACAACGAATCAATTATGAATTATGATGATGATTTTGATGATTTTATATTTGGATAAGATAAAAAGAACCATGAGGAATAGGAATATCAATATTATGAATGCAAATAGAACCGAAAGTTCTTGTAACGAATAGAATAGAATATAATATTCCTAACTATTCGTTGAATAGGAATAGCAAATGAATGCTATTAAATCATATATAAGTTATACATAATTAACTATTATTATAAAGGAAAGAATCAAATAGAATTTAAATTTCATTTTAGATAAATTTATTTTTATAAGCAACTGGGACTTAAAGGCAAACGTCATAAAAAAAAAAGGGAAAGACAACTATTGATAGTCCTTTTTAGTTGCCTTCATTTTCGACTGTCAATGAGAGCTGCTCAAGTCAGGGATGCCGAAAACTTTGCGCTTAAGTTTTGCCACGAACTGTGGCACGCAACTTGAGAACGGTGTCGGTTGACGATGTCGATGTTGGTTGTCAATTGTCAGTTCTTAAGTTGCCACCCCGAAAATCAGAAGACACCTCACGGTGTTTTGGGTCATAAAAAGTTGAGCAAAACTGAAGAGTCATTCACAGAGCACAGAGAGAGACGCGCATTTGCCATGCCACATTGCCACATTGTGTGTGCTGTGTCCTTGGCAACAACTCTCCTAGCGCAGTGGCTGGTGGCATGCCACAGTCTGACGTTTAATCTGACGATTTGTCTTGTGGCAACAGCTGTGTTTATGTCCACAACTCGTAAGCTGGTTGCCCCGTCAATGAAGCGTTGATTATGTCGTCATTGCTGCCACACACACAAACATACATGCCACACGCAGACTGCGCCCCGCTGTGGAATACACATACTCACTTGACATTCCTCTGGCAAGCCCATAAAAACGCAGACGACAAGCAGCAGCAGCAGCCAGAGCAACAGCCAGAGCAACTTGCCACTTGCCACTTCCTTAGCCAAATCACGTTGCTTCATAAAACGGGGGAACGTGCAACAAGTCGCCACTCGTATTCCTTGGGCTCCGTCTGCTGTCTCTGCTGTGGCATCAACTGGCTGCGTGCCTCTAACGTTGCCACGCTTGACATTGAACAGCGGCAACAACTGTGGCATCAACTGTGGCAGTGGCAACAGCAGCCGCTGCTTCTTTAAGTTTTGCTGCGGTTGAGCAGCCGTTGGTCTGCTTCACGTCTTCAACACTTGCAACTCGTCTCCTTGTTCTTTGCCTTGCTTTGCCTTGCTCTTGACTTCAGTTCTCGTTCCTCGCTTTGGCTGCTGCTGCTGCCGTTGGCATTTAGTATGCCACCGCTGCAACTGTTGCTGCTGCCTGTTTTCCGGCAACAGTTGCAAAGTTAGTCCATGTTGTTGCCACACAGCCTTTTGTTGGCTGCCGTTTTTGGTGAAAGTGAACCGAAGTTTCATGCCATGCCATGTCCCAGTGACCAACAACTAGCAACCAACAACAGCAGCAACCGACAACAGCTGCCAACAGTTGCTGCCTTTTTTGGCTACCGAAATATTCAGGTCGCCTGGCGTTTGGCAGCTCGTGACCTTTATCGCCCAAACCAAACCAAACCAAACGAAACGAAACGAAAAAAAGTAGCAACGGGGGCAAGGACAATGCCACAAAACGTGGCTGCCACACTCCGCTGACACCTACACAAATCGCAAGTGCAATCCAAACCGTGGCAACGCGTCAGCTGCCGGCTGAATTCCATGTTGTTTGCATGTTGTTCCTGTTCCCATGTTGCAAGCATTTTTGGCAAAGCTTCACTCCCAACCATTTGTGTGCTTGTCCGTTTGTTCGTTTCGGTGTCCGTGTCGGTGTCGGTGGCCACCGCGGCCTTTTGTTGCCCCAGAGGCTGCCTCCGACCCCCCTCTCCATCTTCCTCTCTGACTTTTGCCAGTTGCCACTTGCCACTCGCTTTGGCATTGCCATGGCCAATGTCATCGCTGTCCGCGTCGCCAACTGCAACTTGTTGCCGCTTCGTATCGCATCGCATCGCGTCATGCAATCTGCAATTCGCGTTCCAACTCCATGTGCCTGCCACACACACAAAACATTCGCGACTGCGACTGCCACTGCGAGTGCTTTGCATAGGTTCTGCTCCCTCTTAATGGTCATCCGCGGCACGCCAGCAAAACACTTTACTACACTCGCCACACAGCAATTAAGCGCTTTAACACATATGCCAATGATCGAAGATTCTTCTTTTGGCAAATGAAAAGAATAAATGAATATTTGTTGTGTTTTTTTTAAATATACCAAATTAATAAAGCGCAAAAATACTAAAAACATTCCAAATTATGTCAAGGTAAACATTCGGTTACATCGCAAAAATACTTAAAATATACCGGAACATATGTTTTTGGTATATTGGTATAGTACTACATTCAAATGATACCAAAAATATATCGAAATATTCATTCAGCATTATACAAAAAATACTAAAACATACCAAAGGGGTTGTTTTTGATATACTGATATAATACTACATTCAAAATATGCCAAAATATACCGAACTATACACTCGGATATACCGCAGAAATACTAGAAAATATACCCAAAGCTATTTTTTTGGTATTACAGTCAAAATATAACAAAGCGTGCAAAATTGTTATTGATTTGCTTTATTCTTTACTTATTCGTACATATAAAATAATTAAGTTTCTTGGTTATATTCTTACCAACAGACTCTTACTTAAAATCAGCTCTTAATTTAAATAGTAATTTAGACAACTATTCAAATTTAAATAGTCCCAAGCTTCCACTTAATCCGCTGTTAAATAAATCTATCTAATAAAAGCAGCAATGCTTCTCTTCTCACTAGAATCCCACACTTTGTCAGCTTCCTTGTTTTTGCAACTCTCCTTTTATTTTTGGTATGTTGCACAGTGTAAGCTGTGGCATATTTTTGCGTGGCGTGCTGTGCATTTTTTGCTGCTGTTGCTGCTGCTGCTACGGCTGCAACACCCACGCCCACACCCACGCGTTGCCCGGCTGTCCGACATTGCAAATGAAGTGAGTTTTTTGCCGTATCAAAAAAGCAACGTGCAACGTTTGCGCAACGACGCGTCGTTGGCGGCAATTAGTCAACACACACACAACGGGAAGAGAGGAGGGGCAACAGCAGTGGCATGCCCCGCGATGCAATCAGCTGTCACAATGTTTGGACACGAACAAAAGCAGCAGAGAGTTGGTCGGCGCCCCGAGGCGCCACTAGCCGGTTGCCACTTGCCACTTGCCACCGCCGGAGTGCGGCTTTTCGTTAAAGTTGAATGGCAGCCGCACACTGCACTTAACGTCTAATTAGGCGCCGCTCAAAAGCCGCTCAACGGGTTGCAGGACAGACTTTGGCTTCAGCTGAGGCAGAGGCAGAGGCCTCTGCTTTGGCCACACAATGTCAAAGCATGTCCGCGACTCTTGGCCACACCTTGGCCATCACTCAAGACACACACAAAAAACGCGTATAAAAAACCAAGCAAGAAAGCTGCAGTCGAGTGTGCTCGACTGTGAGATACTCGCTACGCATTTTGGTATTAATTTTAAAATATACTAATTTAATATAATACAAAAATACTAAAAATTGATCAAAGGCCTTGCTTGGTATATTGATAAAGTACTGTATTCAATATATAACAAAGAGTACAAAATATTCCAAATTGATATACCGCAAAAATACTAAAAATATGCCAAAGATTACAAAACATACCGAATTAATATACCGCAAAAATACTAAACAAATATACCAAAGTTTGTATTTGGTAAATTGATATAGTATATACGAGTATGCCAAAGGCATTATCTGGTATATTGATATAGCAGAGATTGGTACCAAAGACTATATTTGACATATTAATATAGTACTAGATTTAAAATATATCTAATAGTACAAAAATATACCGAATTAATATATCGCAAAAATACTATAAATATTCCGAAGTCAATATATAGTATATTTATATACTATATATGCCAAAGACATTTGGTATATTGTTATAGAATACATACCAAAGGAATTATTTGGTATATTGATACAGTATAAATACCAAAAGCTATATTTGGTATAACAATATAGTACTATATCCAAAATATACCAATGAGTACAAACCGTACCAAATTAATATACCGGAAAAATACTAAAATTATAACAAATGCTATATTTGGTACATTAACATAGTAATATATTTGAAATATACCAAAAAATACTAAACAAATCCTAAGCTTTTGGCTTTTGTCTCTGATCAAGAAAATAAATTCTTTATAGGGTCGTAGATTCTCCTTACATACCCACAAAGTTATAATACCCTTCTTCCTTCTATGAGTGGCGAGTATGAGAAAAAGGAGGGCAGCAGCAGCAGCTTATTGTCGACGGCGGCGCCTCAGTGGCTACCTCAGTGGCAGTCAACGAGGCAGCAGGCAAACTACTTTGCTAAGGAGAGACTGCCACCAACCGTGACAGGCAGCGGCAAAAGACTCTGTGATTGCAACGACGACGACGACGACGACAGGCGGCGACTCCTACGTGAGAGCTGCAGCTGACTCTGGTCGTTGTCTCTGCCTCTGACTTTGAGTCTGACGCTGACTCTGAGTCTGACTCTGAGTCTGACTGTGGTGCTGGCGTTGGCAATGATACCCAAAGAGCTTACATGCGGCTCGTAAAAAACAGAGCCACGGGCCAGGCCAGACACAAGGCAGGCAACAAGCAACAGGCAGTCAATGGGGCAACTGGCAACAGACAATTTGTCGTCCAACAGCAGCAGCAACTTGGCAACTTGGCAACACTTGTGATGTCCCAAACCAAAACGTAATCGAGACGAGGCGCAATTGCCAGTTTGCCAGTTGCCAGTAGCAGACTTTTGGCACACGCAGCACGTGAGTCGACAAGTTGTTGGTTGTGGTTGATTTTTATGAAAGCAAAAGACTGCGATCTGTGGCACTTAAGCTGAACAATGAACAACAGCCAAAAGCCAGGCAACAGCTGCTGTCTTTCGACGCAGTCCCCGAGGCACAACCAATTGAAATCTGAGGCGAGGAGGCACAGCAAAAAAGGCGGAGAGGGCAGCATGTCAATGTCAAGGCTGCGCTTTTTTTTCGGGCCTTGCTTTCAAGGTTGTCGCACTGGGCCAAGGTCAGGCGAAAAATAAATACAACCAAAAAAATAGGCGGCTAATAATAAGTAGCAAACAGCAACAGCAAAAAAAAAGGTCATTGCGCTTCATTATGTCCGTGTCCGGGGCGTCAGCTTAACCCTTCTGCTTCTGCTTCTGCTTTTGCTGCTGCTTTTGCTTGTGGCACGCGCACGCACTTGACCCTTTTGTGTTGCCACAGCAGCAAACAGTGAGGAAAGGATGGGAAGTAAAGCATATTGTGCGCAAATATCCTTGGGCTATTGAAAAGGACTTGCTGCGGCTTCATGTTGTTATTTGTTATTTGTATCCTTGTATCCTTTTTCGGGCTGCCAAATGTCGTCAACCTTTTTCCAAGTTCGGGTTTTTTTTTGCTTTTCGTTGCCTTTTGTTGCCTTTCATTTCGTCTGCCGCCTTAGCAACTGTTGCTGCCTGTGAAGTCAAGGACCTGCAATTTGCATGTCCTTTGGCGAAAAGTTTTTTCTTCCTGCTGACCGGCTTAGACAGCAGCAACAGCAGCAGCTGGGCACAGACAGACAGACAGAGAAGCGTCTGGGCCACGTCTGAAGGGGCAATCCCCAAAATAAAGCAGCTGCCAAGGGTTTTTTTTTCCTCTCTTGCAAAAATTGTTTACGCATTTTCCTAGCAAGTTGATTGACCTCGAGTTCAACAGGCTTCTTTTCGGTTGTTTTCGGACTGTTTTTCCGTTTATTAAATCAATTTGCCTGCATTTGACATTTAAATTCAATTTAAGGCTAACGATTTTCTTCTTCGACCTTTTTTCATTCTCGTTTTTTTGCTGTGTGCGTAATTAATTCTTCTTGCAACAGCAGCAGCAACGGCAGCAAACAATAAAATTTACAACTTTACGCATACACAGACTTAAACAAAAGCCAAGCACTTCCGCTTCCTGCACACACACACACACACACGCACACACACACTCTCGAAGCAGACAAAATTGCAGCAATAAATTTGAAATTCAATTTAAAATGAACATAAATTGCTTAAACTTTCGAAGCATGTCATTTTTAAAACATTTTTCAACTAACACACACACACACATGTTTCGTGTTCACACACACACACACACACACACACACGCAGCTATAAAGCGCATTAAGCGCTTTAAGGCACAAAATGCTGCCATAAAAATCGTTTGCTCGTTAATTTCTTGTGTACTTGTTTTTTTTTTATTTACTGCCATCGCCTCCTCCTCTGACCCCTCTCTGCCTTCGCTCTCTCTACCCTTCTCTCTCTCTCACTCATGTTGTCTCTCTTCTTCTTGTGCATGCTCACTCCCTCTCTCGCTTGCTCTCTCGCTGCTCCAGCCATTTGCTCACTCTCTCGCTGTCTTGCTCTTGCCTTGTCTTACGTGCCCCCAACCAGCAGCTCGAGCAACCCCCAAAGCAGCCCCAACCCCCACACACACTCACATATACACACCAACCCACACACACATTCAACTGTTCTCAGCTGTTGTTTTTGTTGCTTGCTTTGCGCTCCCATATAGCTTCAGCAACTTCAGCAAACGTCTATATGTTTGTATGTATGTATGTATGTATGTTTGTATGTATGTATGTACATCCACATACACATACACTTGATAAATGTGCATGCCTTACACACACACACACATACAGACAGCTACATACATATATAAGTATATGCCATGTTGTCTATATAGCACATCAAACGAGGGCTGCTTTATGAGTAAGCTTCTTTTCTTCTGTTTATCAAGCAAAATATAAAGTTGAAATTTATGGGATTACTTAAAATAGCAAATTTATATATTTATGATATTTGTAATGTATAATATAATAGTATGTAGTAGTATAATAATATGAATAATAAATAATTTGAATATATAATAAATTAGATCGGTTAGCGGAATCCTATAAATCTATAACACTTTTGAAATGAAAACAAGCTAAAACAAAATACAAATTCCCTGAGAAACAATTTATGTTTTCTTAAGGAAGCAAAAGAACAGATTAAAAGAATAAAAACAACTTTTTCCCTAGACTTTGATTTATAAAATTAGTTGAATAAATACAGAAATAAAGCACAAATAATTATTGAATACAATAAATCAACAAAAAAAAAGAAATTTTTGTATCCCATTAACATCGTATTGGAACGAAAACGATGTTAAACTAAAACAAAAATATTAAAACTACTAGCAGAGAAAAGTAATGTCAAAAAAGTTTCTTTTATCATGTAGAGATTATGTTGAATGTGAAAGGTTCTACAATAAATTAAAGAAAAAAACCCCAAACTAAGTTGTCATGCCTTTCAACAATTTTCGGTAATATATAATTGATTACGTTAGTCACAATGGACTAAGAAAAACGGACAGTATTTAGAATGAAGCATGATATATTGAAGTTTCAATTTCGAGGTTTGGACTTAAGTATTACGCACTTCACTTATTTACTTATTTGTCATTAAATTAAGTTTATATATTTATTTTAAAATTTCACATTTATATATAATAAAAGTAGTGGACAATCTTAACTATATATTCGAACAATTTAATTAATGAAAGTTAGTTTCTTTCAAAACAAATAGAGTTGGCATTCACATTCTTTTTACCAGCTGTGCATACTTTTGGAGTTGCACTCGCTTCGAGTCTGAGTCTGTTGAGCGAAAAAAAGTAAGCAAGAAAAAGCGACGACGACGATGGCGACGGCGACGGCGACGTCGGAGTTGGCGATGGCAGCCGTAAAGCTTTTCAATTGCCACCCCCAGCTCCTGGCATACGAAATGCGCGTCTATAATGCCTTATATAAACAAGCACAAGCACATACAATAAATACAAGCATACACATACAGACATACATATCTGTCTGTGTGTGTAAGTGTGTGTGTGGAAGGAAGGGGGCGTGGGTGGTGGGCGGTCGAGCAGGCGGTCGTCTCGTTGTGGAGTCGCTTTAATTTTGGCATGCATTAAGTGCGCTCTCGGGGGTTGTTTCCGTTCGCGTTCAGCTATTTTTATTATACGTATTTTTATTTATATTTTCATTTTCGTGCTTTTCTCATTTCTCTTTTGTTTTTGTTTCTTCTTCAATTTGGTGTGTGTGTGTGTTTCGATTGCTTTTGCTTTAAGTTTTCACTTTAAGCTGGCGCGCAATTTTCCATAGCATACTTTTGTGCGTGGCTTCAGCTTGAGTTTGATGCTCGAGTTGTTGTTGTTGCTGCTGTGCCGGCTGCTCTTCGCATTTTGCCAGGCAATTTGCAATTTGCAATTTGACTCAATGCTGAGTGCTGTTGCCGGCTGCTCCTCTTCCCTCCCCCCTTTCGCTGCTGCTGCTGCACGACACCCTCGGGAATTGACTCTAAGCCATTGTTCGTGTGCGCAGCTACAAACACCACACACACACACACACACACAGAGACAGACACTTACACACACACACATTGTCTGTGATTAGTTCAACCCTTAAAACATGAAAACGGCGCCATTGCATTGGCATTGCTCATACGACGCGTTCGCCCGCCGTTGTCTGCTGTCTGCTGTTGTTGCTTCGTTGTCTTTGGCAGTCAACTTTTTGCACACACATATGCTTGGCAACTAATTTTCTTTGTTTTTCAATATTTTCTGCGCTTTTATCGCATTCTCTTTGTGCTCTCGCTTTCTCTCTCCTTCTCTATCTCTGCTTTCTCTGCAGCCTCCCAAAGATCTGCTTAATGCAATGTCACAGCAAACGTCGTCTGGCTGCTGTCCCACTCCACCTTCGTCTGCTGCTGCTCTTAACCCCAGCCCCCTGCCTCCCCCGCAGCCGCATCTTCCACTTTGAACTGCCAAAACGGTCATAGACATGCCTCGAACTTTGTCACATTGCAAATGCATGAGCACAACGCTCTTCTTCTTCTTGTAGTTGTTGTTGTTGGTGTACATAAGTCTGCCATGAATGTGCGTTATCTCTGTCTCTCTCTCTCTATAACTCCCCCTCTCTCTCATTCTCTCTTCTTCGCGCTGTCCTGTCTGCCTTCGGTGCCTAATGCACATTTGATGGCACTCGCTAATTGCTTGATTGGCAATGCGATTTCCCACGCACGCGAGAGTCTGCAACTTATCCACTGACAAACAACAAAGCGATAGAGAGAGAGGGGAAAAGAGACGGAGAGAGAGATGGATTGTGGTAGATAGAGCAAGAAGCGGGTAAACAGCTGCACTGCAAATGGAACTTTTGGGCGATTCGAAACGTTGCGATAAGCACGAAAGGAATTAAACATAAATTATAATTAATAAAGCGAATTCAGAACGCCCTCACACACACACACACACACACACACAAACATTGAGCTAGGCAACAGATCACGTTTAAAGGGCGTGGACAACAACAAAGCATAAATAAGAAAGCGAAAGGTTGGCTATGAGTTACCTGGTATCAAGAATATAGGAAAAATAGTAAAATAGTAAATAATAATAGTAAAAATCATGCTTTGACATACCATTAAGCAGCAACAGATATTTGTGAACTAATCAACATAAGAACTTGAAAAGTTTGTTTATAAATAGTCCTAGTTTAATTTAAATTCAAGTAGAAAGTTTGAAAGACAAAGTAAATCTTCTAAGCTCTAGATAAAAGCTTCAACCAAATATGGCAACCTTAAGATTGAAAGACTCTGAGATATAGCACCTCAAACAGATGGACAGACAGGCAGACAGATATCTAGACTCGGTTAAATCTCTCAGTAGACGCTGATTCTATTTGCTCACACAAACATCATGCCCTATTTGTCCTTCTGCTTACCGAGTATAGAAATCGAAAACAGCAGCAACGGGAACAACAAAAAAGAGTGCAAAAAATATATGCACAATATTTGCGCTGCATTAAATTTCATGTTGTCTCGCCTTCTCCCTTGCACCCCCGCATATACGAATGCAGCTCCCCCGATCGCAGCTCCTGCTGCAATCGCTTGCAAAAATGGCACAGCAAAAAAATGAAGCAGAAACAAAAACAACAACAGCAAACACATAAATTACAGGCGAGTAAAAACAACAAGTAACAAGGAACGAAATGAAAAGCAAAGCCAAAAGAAACGAAAAGAAATACAATGCAAAAGGAACAGCAGAAGAAGCAGTGGACGAAGTGAAAGAAGAACACAAAAACAACGGACGACAAGAAACTGAAAAAAAAAAAAAAATGAAAATGATAAATTGCAAACTGCACATAATTATGCAATTAAAGTTCGACGTTGTTGTGCGAACAATGTTGTTGTTGCTGTTGCTGTTATTATTATTATTGCCTGGGTTGGGCCAGCAACAGCAACAACAAGAGGCAACTTTGCCTGCAAGTAACAGCTGCAACAGCAACAACAACAACCAGCAACAAAACAGAACAAACAGCACAACAAAAAAAGTGCAACAGTCGCTTGGCTGATTGTTGATGGTTTGCCTGATTGTTTTATGCCAGGCCAATGTAAACAGCAACAGCAACGACAACAGCAAAGGCAACGACAACAGCAAAGGCAACGCCAACAACAACAACAAGGAGAAACAGCAGCAACAACAACAATAGCAACAACGATAAGCAACAAAAAAAAAACAAAGCAGAAGAAAACTTGACAAGAAATCTATTTAAGTTGGAACAATACGTTCAGCATTTGAGCCTGAGACAAGCTTATTAACATAGAAGAACTCTCTGCAGCTGAAGTTGAAGCTGAAGCTGAAGCGTGTGAAAGACGCTTGGGAAAAGTCCAAAGTCAAAATGACAGATTGTTTATGCTGAACTGCAGATTAGCTGATTAGATTAATTGGCTATTGATTACAGACAATTTTCTTTTAAAGGCACAAATTGAAAGAGAAAAAGATGTTGTAAGAAATGTAAACCTATGAAAACTTTATTTAGTCATAAAAGAATTACGCTATAATTTGATATTACGAAATTCAATTCGGATTCAGAAAAATAATCTTTGTATTTTAATTTGCGCTTAACAACTATAATAAAATATATTGCCATTTAGAGTTCAAATGCAATAAATAAAATCTTTATTCATGAAAACTGAAAAAAATAAATCCTTATAAATATGATATAATCTAAAACTGCAGTAAAATTTGGATGAAAAGATAATATTTACATATCTTGACAAAAAAAAGTGAATCTCAGAAAGTGTGGCTTTAATATCTAATTCGCAAAATCATTCAAATATAATATAATATAATTGATAATAATAACATATAATATAATATGAATGGATAGATGAATTTCATAAAGTTTCAGTTGAAATTATTATCGAAACTGTTTGGTATTAATTTCATATTTCATTTCAACATCATTAAAATATAATATACAACTTTAATTTCTGAAACAAAATACATCGCTTTATTAAAAATTTTCATTTTGAATTGAATTCGGAATCATAGATTATGACATTATTTTGAAAGCCGAATAAATTGTTCATTAAGAAGTTGCATTCTGAAATGAGTTCCGAATTTTAGATTATGATATAATTTCAAAAACAAATTTAAATTGTTTACTAAAAAGTTTCACTTAAGTTAATATAATCGTTACTCATAAAGATAAGTAATAAATTCTGTTACTGTTAATTGGCTTAGTAATCAAAATAGAATATTTGCGATATTAACAAAACTCGAACTATAAAACCCAAAAGAGTTTTCTTACAAAGAGAGCCAACTTATTAGATTTCACTCTGCGTTTTTTATAACTTTGCTTTCGCGTTCTTTGTAACTCGATTACGTATTATAATTAGTGCTATCTTTGCACGTTCCACACGAATTGTTCGCTTTACAAATACGAATAAAAAAAAGTGAGTTGGAGTGGAGAAAATCTTGTTAGGTTTTGTTGCGTGGTGTTAATTGTGGCACTAAGTAACTGGCTGTGTGTGTGTGTGTGTGGATGCCACACAATACTTGCTACATTGTTGTGTGTAGAAGGGAGCATTGACTTTGCGTGCTGATAAACATGCCACGCCCATTGCTTGTGCAAAATATCCAGCCCTACAATTTGCTGCAATTTCCTGACCAATTTCAAACAGAGAAAAAGAGAGAGAGAGAGAGAGAGAACTCTGCAGCTGTTGTCGCATAATTGTTGGCGCCTTTTGCAACAATTGCTGCTCTCAATTATGAAATATAATTTTTTAATTTGTTTGTTTTATGCATCGAACATGCAACATGCTGCAACAACGCGAAAAGGGATTTTCATTTAATGAATTTATATATTTATTTGCTGGTTTCGCTTTGATGATGTTGCTGTTGCTGTTGATGTTGATGTCTTCGCTCAGTTTTATTATATAAATTATTAATTTTAATTTTCTGCATGCAACACAGTCCAATGCACAGTCAGGGCCAACTATGTACTATGGGGAAATTTTGCACTTAAAGTGATTAATTAACATTACGAGTAAACTAAAATAGATTTTTAAAACAGCCTTTGGTACTAGGTTACTTTATGCCTAAGGAATCTATACTATAAATTTTAGTTTTATAAAATTTTGCCAGCAAGACGTTTAGAAATTCGCCACGCCCCCAAAAATTTAAAGAAATGGAATAGAAAAATCCATTTTTAGATGGCAAGATATAAAAATCTAGTCCGAATATGCTTACGGGTTCAACAGTCGACTTTTCAGCTGTTAAACTCACAAGAACTCTTAAGTGTTAACATTTTGAGTATGAGGCATAACAGCTGGATGTTATATTAATGCATCGACAATTAAATTTTTCTAATTGGGACACTTTTTAAAAATGCCAGAAGTAATGAAGATATAAATCATAATCCGACTATCGCATTTGCTTTTCGGAGTTAACAGCTGTTATACTTAAAATCACTGTTAAGTATTAACATTTTTAGTATGAGGCATAACAGTTTGATGTTATGTTAATGCATTGACCATCAAATTTTTCTAATTGAGACACTTTTTAAAGATGCCAGATAAAATAGTGAAATTCCCCATAGTGCAATGGCAACACCTACACAAAGAAATACACACACATAAACATTTACTCACGCACATGCACGAATTTGTGGGCACGCCCTTCTGCAACAACATTTTCAGCCCTGCCCTACCAACATCATTATTATCTGAACGTAATCATCATCATCATCACCATCATCATCATCATCATCATTGCTGTTCTTTTGTGTCTGGCAATTAATTTTAAATTGGGCGTGCATACGAAAAATATTCGTAGTTTTCTTCCTTTACATTTTACGCGACGGTAATGTGCACTTTATGCTTGTATTGGTAAAGTACACGTGTGTGTGTGTGTGTGTTTGTGTGTGTGTTGATTTTGTCGTGCACTCTGGAGGCAAAAGCAAACTGTATGGAAAAGCAAAAAACCAGAAACCTGTATTAAATGAATTTTGAGCGTTTTTAATTTTTAATGCGCTCCGCTTGACGTTGTTGCTCCACACCTTTCTCTTCCCCCCTCCTTCTCCTTGTTGTTGTTGTTGTTGTTGTTGTCATTATAGTACGTGTTGTTGTTGCTGTTGTTATTTGCTTGCTTGCATTTTCCGCACATTTGCATTGCACTTTTGGTTTCGGGGCGTTGACTGAGTCTCAACATCACCAGCAGCATTCACAGCATTCATAGCATCCACATCGACAGCTTCTCCAGTCTGCAGTCTTCACTCGGCTGCATATTGTTTTACATTTTCGGATTTAATGAAGTGGCAACTTGAATTCTAATGAAATTTATTACAACAGCGCATTGAATTCCATTATTTTAATTAAACAATAACTAACAATGAAATTTTGCAGTGGAGTAAAGCTTTTTCTTTATCACAAACACTTGAAAGTGGCAAGCCAAAATAAATTTTAAAAGTTGATGAAAAGCTTTTTAAATAATATATACAAAAATCTAGCTTTAGCAATGGGAAAGTTTACTTCATTAGTAGTAAATGAAAAAATTCATATCGAATTTCATTTTAATTAGCAATAGAATAAAGTTTGTTATTCATCAGAGATTCTTAAAGTTAAGCAGCCAAACTTAGCATTAAAAGCAGATCAATGGGTCCTTGACTATGTAAGTTTGTTATGTGATTGATAAAAGCTCCTTTTTTTTAATTACTTAATAATTGGATCAAATTATACAATGAAATAAACAATTGAATAAAGCTCTTTCTTCATCAAAAACTCGTAAAATTAGGCAGAACTTAAAAGCAGATTAAAAGCTTTTATAATATGAGCAAAAATATATATACTATATTAAGTAAATAAATGTAGTTAGTTGTATTAATTTGTGTTATAATTAAGGATTATATTTATTCAAATATTTATTTAAAGCAATGAAGCTTTTCTTTGTAAGCTGAGCTTTAAATTAGATTAAAAGCTCAGTGACTAAATATGTCAGTTAGTTGTTAATCAGTTGGTTGTCTATAGAACATAATTATAATTCAATGTTCTAAAGATATTCCTGGCAATAAGCAGTTTAATGAACTGCCCATTTCTTTCATCTTTTATAATATATATTTTCTCTTATCAACTCTTGAGAAATGAAATTATCTTGCAGCCATTTACTTTGTTCCTTGTTCAAATACTTTATGCTCATTATCATGAAGGCTATGTTAATGTGCTTTCTAATGACATTACGCAAAGTTGTTCAAGTGTAATTTGGCCAAAGAAGAAGAAGAAGAAGTTGCCACAACCAATTGTCAATCATGTTGTTAGCGCCAAATTGCATGCCAGACAGTTTTATTTAGTTGGCTCGATTATTATTACGTCGAATGCTTTCAAAACAAGTTTCAATAGTTGCCAAGCACAATTTAATTGGTTCCATTATGCATACAAAACACACTCCAAACTCTCTTATGTCGTAGACCTTTCTACCTTTCCACCTTTTGCATATATGAATAGAGAGACACGTATATTGTGTGTGTTTTTTGCCTAGGACCTTTTTAGTTGGATAGTGCGGGCAGCTGCCTTGAGTTCCGCTCTTCACACAATAAACAAAACTGTCGTCGCCGTGGCAACTAAGCAGTTTGCTCCCCTCACCTCCCCGCCCACTTCCCCCGCAGCCAACTTCCGCGCCCATTAATGTGAAATACCCTCATTCCAAAAATGATAGTCACAACCCCTTTTTGGACGTAGAACAACCCTTTGAAAAGTTTTCGCTGCCGCCCTTCAATAACTCACACTAAACACATTTCATTTGCTTAAAATTCCAATTCACTTCAAAATTTGAATATTTTGCATATTTTGTGTGTGTGAAGCCCCACCATCTATGTATATCTATGTGTGTGTGTGTGCTTAAAATGCCTGCAACATTTTTTAGATTTCTAAAAAAACATTAAAGAAAATTGTTTGGCGCAAAACTGGAAAACTCTTTGCGCTCTCAAATTCCAACAGCTAATAATAAAAAATGCAGATATTTTTTTTCTTTTTTATATATTTTTGTTTTGAAATGCGCGCGGTAATAAAAATTGTTGCTTATGCTTTTTTTTAGGGGGGGCTTCGACTTCAAGGCAGCTTTATAAATAATTCATAGGAACAAGAAATTAAAAAAATAACAGAAAGAGACGGATATAGTGATAGAGGGAGAAGAAAACGTTGAGGAAGCTTATTGATTTTCTTACGTGCCACACAGCTGAGGTGCACAACAATCTTGCCCCTCCCTCCCCCTCGTGGCTGTCAATTTCGATTGGTTTAAAGCCAAACGAAGCGGGCAAAAATGTAAAAATAAAGGCAATTTTTATAGCAATTTGCATGAATAAACTATAAAATAAACATATAAATATAAATAATGTGTTGCCACAGATACGATAACAACAACTTCGAAGAGGACGAGGAGAGAGGGAAGTAGGGAGGGAGGGAGCACAAGAATAACAACAATCGACAAAGTTTGCTTGAAAGCAAACAAAAGCAAAGGCAAAAGCAATAAGAAGAGGAAGCAGCAAGTGAAATAATCGAAGGCAGCCAAAGGAAAACACAACAACAACAACAACAAAATGGCAGCTGTAGCAAAAGAAGAAGAAGAAGCAGCACAACTGGAAGAAGAAGCAAACAAAAATAAATAATGGAAAATTGTTTCTCTTTCGCAATTTGGTTTTCTCTAGCAAGAAAAATAACAAGAAATTGCTCGAAACACACAAAGAGAAAATAAAATAAATTGCATCATAAAACGTGCTGAGCGAGATATAGCTAAACTAATACCAACAAGAAAAGATAAAGAAGAAGAAGCAGAAGAAAAAGCAGTAGCTACAAGAAAAACAGTTAAATTAGAATTTTATGCAAATTAGGCATATTTATAGAAGAAGGAAAAGAAGAAACTGCAACAGGAGCTCAACTCAAAATCAAGTCAACAACACTCAACTCAAATCGAAACTCGAAGCGAAAGTTGTCAGGTGGCAAATGTGGTGCCACACATTGTAGCAAGCATGCTAATTACTTTGGCAATAAATTAACAAATTTAATATACAAATTGCCCACAATTTAGCAAGCGCTGCAAATGCGTTTTTTTGCTTGGCAAATTTATGCGCTAATTAAGTCAAAAAATTATGTATTTTTTGTTTTTTTTTTTTTTGGTTTTATAATGAACTGCATGGGAGCGTTGACAAGCGTCATAGTAATGAAATGGGCGCCATGGCGCCCAACGTGCGGCATGCAGCAAAACATCAAATTAGTCGCAGGCAAAGTGCAAACAAGCAAATAAGACTAACATGACCTCTATAAAACAGAACGAAGCACAAATATTGTTCAGTGTGTGTGTGTGTGTGGAAAGAAGTTTGAAACTTCAACTAATGAGATCTGCTTGAACTGCTTGCGAATTCTAACGCAAAAGCCAATCAAATGCAATCTCTTAAGCGAGATCACAGTGCAGTCAGTCTGCCAACTACAATTTATGATGTAAGCTCTTACTCCCCACTTCTCTCCCCTCCCCCCACTTCGTTGTAGCATTAAAACTTTGATAATTACATAACTTTTACTATACTCTGTGTGTATGCAGCACATCTCTGTGTTAGATATATTTTATGTGCATATATGAAATCTCGCAAAATGTTTGCTACACATTTTTCGCCGCAGCCAGCCAGACGAAGAAGGGCACAGCAAGTGGATGGAGAGAGGGAGGAGAGGAGGGGGCGCGGCATGGCTGCAGGCACAGCCATAATAAATAAACGTAAATTTTGCATGTGGCGAGTTAATGCAAACAGGCAACACACACACAAAAACACACACACAGTGGTCTGGGGCCAAAATGTAAAATTAATGCATAAAGTTTACAGCAACAAAATGCAAATAAAAAGTCGAAAATGCAGCAGAGAAATGAAAATACGAGTAAATAATGTCCGTTGATATAGAAAGAGTAAAAAAAATATATAAATAGGAGGGTTTTAGCTTTGGCTTGTTTTGCATCTTGTTGTGAGCAACAAAAGTTTTTGGGGCAACAAATTTGTGTAATTATTATTTGTGCTTCAGCTTTCGGCGGAAGTGATGAAAATGTGATGAGCAGTTGCCGAAAAACATCGACCGGAAACGGATGTTGCCAATGATTATGCAAATGGCTGACTTTAGGACAACAGTTCGTTGCTTTAAGATGCAGTCGAAAGTTTAGCCCAAAGAAAGCGCGTGCTGAATTGTCAACTACAAGAACATCAATACATATTTACATGCAACAAACGTGGTGCAACATCTGGTTGCACACACAAACTCAGACACACACTTTTCGCTTTTAATTTCAAAGTTTGTTGAGCTGTGCAACATCATGTGGGTTCTGTGGCTGCCCAGGACATGGACATAGACATAGACAGGGCAACTCTTTGCGATCAGCAAAGAGAAGTATAATAAAGTACACAAGCTGCTTTTAATGTGCCATTAAAATGGAGCACTCCATGTGTGTGTCTGTGTGTGTCAGTCTGTGTGTGTGTGTTTGTGTATTGTTGGAGGTGTTGCTGTTTGGTCAGTGTCTGACTTGCAAGCCAACTAAAGCCATAAAAGCAAAGGCAACAACAATAACTGTATATATTGCAAAACAAAATGGCCACTTTGCCGAGCTCGACCCGCGCCATTTTATATTATTATTATACCCTATACATATAGGCTAAAAGGGTATTATAACTTTGTGTCTACAGGAAATGTATGTAACAGGCAACATAAAGTATATAAATTCCTGATCAGCCATGTCCGTCAATCTGTCTGTCTGTCCGTCCGTCCGTATGAACACCATTTGTTATGTTCGCAAGCAGATAAAGTTTGTTTCCAATTTTTTACGCTACAGTTGCGATTTTTAGTACAGACAATAAAAACTATAGAATTTATGATTGCTGAGAATTTTGTTGTGATCGGATAAAAATTGTCAAAGTTAGTTGCTTTTACTAACAATATGGTATATTTTAAAATGAAAGCCGAACTGTTTTGCTTTAATTAAAAATTGTTATCGGGTATCTCACAGTCGAGCACACTCCACAATTAACTTTCTTACTTGTTTTTCCCGCGTCGAGTGCTGGCAACATTTTTAATATTGCTGCGCGTTTCATTTTGTTACTTTTATCATTGTTATTATTATTTCAGTTATTTCAGTTATTTGATGGCACACATCACATAATTCAATGACCAAATGAACTGCTGATAAATTGGCTGCTGCAATTGCAGTTCAAATGTCCAAAAAATATGACCAACAACTTTTGATAATAATTGCAGAGGCAACCTCAAGAGTCACAGCAGCATTCTCAGTCTCCGTTTCAAACTCAGTCTCAATCGCAGTCTCATCTGGCGGCACGTTGTGCCACACCCACGCCCACACAGCCAGCGCACGCCTCAAAGGCACACACACAAGCACACACTTTCTCACACACATACACACTTACTCACACAGATAGAGAAACCGACGCCCACACCCTGCTGAAACTCTCACAGAGCGAACGCTTCCTTTGGCAACGCCATTTCCTGTGCCTTTTGCAGAGGGTATCATAACTATGTCATCGCCCTGAACTTTGCCACTTTTACGTCACTTCGATGCTATTAATAGATAGGGAAATTGTTGTAAAGCAAACTGTGAAATATTAAATTTACTCTGCACTCATTTAGTTGACATCATTACAGGCAAAAATAATAGAATTAAATAAGGTTTTCAACTCAGAAAAAGTCAACTTACTCTTCTTCCTTTTTAGTGGACATCATTAGAGACAAAAATAATATAAAATAATGTACTGAAATGAAACTTCATCCTTTACTCAATTAGTTGACAACTATATTTTATAGACGAAAATTTATCTGAAACAAATATTGCTTTAAAAATGTGCTCAGAAATATTTGCTATTAGGAAATTATCAAAAAGCTTTTCATTACGATTTTAATTCATTTATTCAAGTTAAACTCACAACAAATATTGCCTTACGAGTTTGCTTTGAAATGTTTGAAAATCTATCTATTGATCCCAAAAATATATACATATAACTAAATATTATGTTCAAGGCAAATCAAATATTGTTCTTAAATGGGCTTTGAAATATTTAATAACCTTTGCATTAAATTCTTTTGAATAAAGCCATAACTAATATCTTAGAAGATATTCAATATTAAACATTTCCATTCAAAGTTTTATTTCAATTTTACTTATTTTGTTAACTATCAAATATATAATAAATATAAGGAATATCTAAAATAACCCTCATTACCAAAAATCTTGGAGTAATCTTCAAAAACATATTAAAACATATTTAAATAAAAGTATATATGTATGTCACTTCATAAACACTTCATAAACATATAAACATAAGTTCAAGTATGTTAAACATCTCATATAGATAATTTATTAGAAAAAGGATTATACTTGTATCTACAAAAACTTTTTGAACATTTCACGAATACTTTTTGTTTTTCCCATTTCATTTGCTTCGTCAAGAGAGCAACCAGCCTTCGGTTTATGTCACATTGCCGCTTTCCTGTTTTTCATCTTGGTTCGTTTTTTTCTTTTTTTGTTTTTGTGAGTTTCTTTTCTTTTTCGTGCGACTTGCAATTTTCATATCATTTAATTAAAATCGCAAATTTCGTACACGTTTTCATTTTCGTTTCATTTTCGTTCTTGGCGCATTTTGGCTGGGGGTTTTTATTTTTATTATTTTTATGGCCGGTACTGCAAAAGTGCAAAAGGCAGAAAATTAAAAATACTTCGATGCCGCGCCAAACCAAACCAAAAAAAAAGTGTGTGTAAAAATTAAGCAAAAGGAGCAAAAAAAAATAATGCAAGCAAAGACACGCAAACGAATTGAATTGAATGGAATGGAATTGAATTGAAATGGAGTTGAGCTAAACTTAAGTTGAGAATTGTGTCTGAAATCGAGTCCGAGACGGAGACGGAGACTGAAACTGTGTCTGAGTCTGGGCCACACGATATCATCATCCAAAGCAGAGGAAGCGGGCGTAACGCCATTAAATTGCGGTTCCGACTTCTTTTTTGCTCTTAGTTGTTGTTTGGGGCGAACTCCCGCTGTTTTAATACCATTTATATAGGCTTTGGCATTCGCATTCGGCTTTGATTTATTTCTGGATTTAGAACTTAAGTTTCTTTTTCATCTCGCGCTCGCGCTCGCGTTTGCATTCAATTTAAATTTTGATTGTGTTTCTTTGCATCAAATTAAACAACTATATATAAATATAAATATGCATAAAATTCAAGCGAAATTATGCAGATGAAACACGAAGTGAAACACAGAAAAAATAATCAGAAGATGGAAACGGAGAGCTAAAGAAAAATTGCTTTCATTTATATCGCACGAAAATTGTGTTTTTTAATTTCATTTTACTTTTAAATCATGTGCCTGTTGTCGCTGCTGATGCTGCTTCTTCTTCTTCTTTGTTCTTATGTGTGTGTGTAGCTGTGTGTGTGAGCGAGATGCAAAAAGCAAACTAATCAAAAAATTCAATTTCCTTGGAAAATTTAATTTTGCTCAGGGAAAATTCAATTTGCCTGCTTTTTTCGGTGCGCTCTCTCGCGGCCCCTCAGCACACACACACACACACATACAGACACAAGCAAGCACTTACACACACACACTAACATACGGATACATACACTTTGGGGTCGTGTCTTTTTAGTGGCACACACACTTTTGCTTTTTGTGTAGATTTTTGCTGCCAAAGATAAACATTTTTAATTTTATTAACAACAATTTGCAGTCTTTTGTTGTGCAGCTTCTTCCCTCTCTCTCTCTAACTCCCCCTCTCTCCCTCTTCTTCATGCGTTTCCTTTAATAACTTATTACCTGACACAAATTGGCCTTTGCTGGCCTCGCCATTAGGCGCTTGCAAAGTATGCAGCACATTTTTGCATATAATTTAATTAATATTTATGCTTCTCTTAATGGCCAAAAAGAGTTGCCCGGCAACAAAAGCAATTCATTTGCCACTCAGCCCAAAAGGTCACGGCCAAAAGTGCGCGAGTTGCGGCTAAAGCAACAACAACAACAACAACGATAGCAGCAATAACAAGTTAGCCCAGACCTGCAGCTGCATTTTGTGCCTTTTACAGCCGCAGCAACTTGCCTTGACTCTGGCCTGGCAAAACTGGCCACAGAAAAAAAAAAACGAGTTTTTCGCTCGCTTTGACTCTGGCTCTGGGCGCGATTTAAACATATTTTTAGCCACACACAATTGCATGCATATTAAAAGCGAAGAAAAAAGAGAAGAACAAAAACAACAACAACGAATGCGATAAACGAAAAACGACAACAACAACAGCAACAGCAACAAATTCGCAAGGGGTTGGCTCATGAAATATTCTGACCCCGAAGCAGTTGTTTGACTGCTCCTTCAAGTCAAACTCAGTTCTCTTCGGAGCTCTCAGTTCTCAGCTTGCTTAGGACTTTTAGTTTTGGCTTTGACTTTGGCTTTTGGTTTTGACTTAGGCGATTTGAGCGCTTGGATTCGCCGTTCCAGCTATGCTTCATTAACTTTCAACTTTATTTTATTTTCTTCTTTTTTTCCTGTTGTTGTTGTTGTGTTTCTTTTGCATTCTTTACAACGAAATGACACTGGCGGAAATACCTAAAAGGGCTTTCAGCAGTCAGCGTGATTAATTGTATTGTCTTAAACTTAACACTCTTTTCGCTCAACATTCGCATTGCCTTTGGGCCTAGGAATAGCTGAATTTAAAAACCAAATTTATTAGCTACTTGCAGCAGAGACTTTGTCAAGAGGAAGAAACTTCGCAAGCTAAAGTGCCAGCTGCAAGTTATAGTTTGTTAAGATTAAAGTTGAGTGTATCTTTTAAAGCAATTAGAAGCCTGAAAATGCATTAGCTTAATATGATTAACTGCATGATCATAGTGTTTAAACAGCTTTCAGGCATAAAAGCTCATTAAAACTCAACTTAAATCGCAGTTAAAGTGCAAGCTACGAATTATCACTTATAAGGATTAAAAAAGAGTTAATCTTTTTCCACAATTAGAAACCTGCACTATATGCTAGCTTAATATGATTAGCTGCTGTTAATTTAAAGTAAACAGCACTCAGGCATAAAAGCTCATTAAAGCTTTACTGAAATTGAGAAAAACTGAATAACAGATAAGCTGTTCATAAAGATAAGAACTGAAATACGCTTAATTGAAAATTTCGAATATAAAGCTTGTAGGTATAAGCGCTTAGGAGTGAAAGCTGATTAAAACTTTACTAAAAATGCTGTACAAATGATTAGCTATTCATAGAGATAAACATTTAATATAATACTAATATGCTTAAATGCTAACTTATTAGAAAGTTATTGAAATTAAAAGCTCATTAAAATCACATTGTAGTATTAAGAAGGTTGTCTTTGAGTTTTTCTTATGAAGATTAAAATGGAGTATATATTTTTCTGCAAATATAAACTTGAATACTAATGAGGATAATATGATTAATTTATATACATAATTCAGGCATAAAAGCTCATTAAAGCTTCACTTATTTACTTTAATAAACCTCCATCACTTTATTCACATTTTAACCCATTAATCCAGAGTGTCTTTAATGTCACTTCCAACGAGTATCATTAGCAGTGGAACATTAATTCAAGTCTTTTCATTTGGCGTATGCTGATCAAGTTCTCATCTCTGCTGCCTCGACAACTTGGCAATAATTAAATGTCCCTATTAAGCCCGGCAATAACAATGACAATGGCATTGGCAACAACATTGACAGCGTCTGGGGCAAAAAAAAAAACAACGCAAAAACAACGCAATGTTCATTAAAAGGACCAAGGCAAATATTAAAAGTGAAAATGCAATTTATGTGTCCATTGTCTTTACACAACGTCGAGCAACAACACAAACTACAGCAACAACAATAACAGCAACAGCAACAACGACAACAGCAACAAGCTTAACGCCTTTTTGTCGTAAATTTCATACAACTTCTTCTGTATTTTTTTTCTGCTCTGTCTTTCCTCCCTCCCCTTTGACTTCCCTCCTTCATCCGTGCTCATTTCCTTCGCATTCGTTTTTCAATTTTTCGCACATTTTTCTCTGTTGCTGTTGCTGTTGTTGCATGCCCTTTTTGAGCATTTATGTCCTTTTTGTTGCCTGGTTGTAAAATGCACTTAAGTCTGCCAATGGGGCAAGCAGGCAGCAGGCTGCAGGCTGCTTGCAACGCGCAACGTGCAACGTGCAGCGCAGAGGCGAAGATGCGGCAGCTTCAACTACAAGCCAGCCGCCAGCCAGCGCGAAGGTTGCAGCATTCACAATATTTTGCCCATAACTTTGATTTGCTGTTATTATACCCTGTACAATTTTGTGGTATAGAGTTGTATGGTTATATTGAAAAAGCAAAAGTGAATTCAGAGAAGATTAAAACCAGAAAAACACTCAAAATTTGAATGAACTTCAAGTATATAAACAGTAAACTTATGACAAGAATTTAAGGATGAATTTCAATATCATTTTTGTATTGATCTTAAAAATAAATGTCAAGAAATCAAGTATAGTAATAAAATATACATGAATTTAAAATAAGGAATAACAATCAAAATTTGAAAGAACTTCAAGTATTTAAATAGCAATCTAACAACGAGACTTGTAAAGATGAATTTCATTATATTTTAGTATGGATCTGTTTTACATATAAATATCAACAAATTAAGAATAATAATACAAAATAAATTAATTTAAAATGAAATATGGAATATGGAATAACAATCAAAATTTGAATCAACTTCAAATACTTAAATAGCAAACTTACCTCAAAAATTTAATGATATACAAATGTATATCAATACGATTTAAAATATAATAATTAAAAGATAATCCTATAGCAATTTAAAATGAAATGTCATATAAATAAATATGTTGGTAACTCTTATCAAGATTAAATTCAGGAAATTACTCTTCATTTGTTTGGCAACTTTTCTTTAGCTTGTCGCTTGTTTATCAATAATTTATGATTTTAATATTGAAGCTAATTTATTTAACTGTTGTCGAGCAACATTTCATTAAATCTAAAATATTTTAAAAAGGTTAAATTCATTACTTTTAGCTTCGTGCTTTTTCCACTTCCAAATGCTCAGCAGCCTCTGTCTGCGATTCTCGTAGTTTTACAAAACAAACCGCCTCTCTCAGCGCTTCTCATAGTCTGACATACCCAACGTTTGATATTTGCACTTGCTTTTTGTGTTGCTTCTTTGTTGTTGTTTCTGTTTCTGTTGCACTCAAACTCAAACCCGAACTCAAAACTCAGGCTTTGCCTCGCTTTTTTGTAGTTTCTGTTGGCGCTCAGCTCTTCGCTGCTCTCTACTGCTCTGCTCCTTCCTCTTCCTTCGTCTTTCTTTTTTGCTGGTTGTTTTTTGTTGCCATCGCCGCTTTGCCGTTGTTGTAGTATACCTTTTAAATATTTGCTGGCGGCCATAAATCATTCGAGGTTATGTTGAATTTTTAGACAATTTTTTCTGCATTTAGTTTCTTCAGTTGAGCGTTGTCTTCTCTTCCTCTCTCTTCTTCTCCTCCTCCGTTTGTCTGTTTGTCTTTGCTCTGGCATGATTTGTTGTTTATGGCTCCGTTTCTTCTGCATGCAGCTTCTTTTGCTTCTCGAGCTGTGTTTTTTATTGTTCGGCATATAAATAAAATAGTGGCAAAACTTTCCCGTGCCTCGCTGTCAACTGCCAAAATGGGAAATTGGGTTTTTATTTTTGTGTTGTATATGAAAATGAAATGAAATGAGGAGACAGGCAATTAAAAGCCGCATCAAAGATATGGCGAAATATTGTATTAAAAGCTGCCTGATTTGCGGTCCTTCAGATCATGCGTTTAATCAACAATTTGTCTTGCCATCGGATGTACCAGGTCCGAAAAAAATAAAAGAGAAGAGAGAAGAGAAGCGAAGCGACGTCACATGCAAATTCAGTTAGCAATTTCGCGCCCACCAATGGGCTCTTGGCCAAACTGTCTGGCCATATTTGCCACATGGCTTCCACTTGCCCCCTGCTTCCTCCCTCTCCCTGCTCCATCTCTCTCCCTTTGCTTTTACGTTGCCTGCCCAGCGGCCTTTGCTGTGCTTTTGGCCGTGCAAACATTTAAATGCATGAAAGCGAAAGGATTTTGCCAAAGTCCGAAAATCAAACAGCAAAAAACTGCGACGCGACGCGCCGCAAAAAACGAATTGCAAATGGAAGGAGAGAGAAGAGTGAGAGAGCGAGAGAGCAGAATGTTGCCAGACAGACTCTAAAATAAAACTCGCTGCTCGCCGCGTTGTTTTTCCAGTTGACCAGGCCATAAAAGGGCTGTCGAGAGGGGGGCGTGGCAGCCGTCTGACTGTGATACACTTTTTTTCGTTGTTGCTGCACGCGCGTGTTTTTAATTAAGTGCAAAATAATGAATTTCATGTGTGTGTTTGTTTTTGGTTTTTCCTCCGTGTTGCGAGTGAAAGTGAATATTTGGTCACACTGTGCAGCACATTGGACAACGGACTTCGGACAGACGAACAATTAGCGCACTTTTAGGCGCATAATGCAATTTTTTTCGCCGAGTGCATTTAACGCACTGGCCACATTTCATTATAACCGAATATGGCAGCGTCAACTTAATGCAATTTTCGCGTTTCGCCATGAAAATTGTCGCTTCTTGCAGCGACATTTTCCATGTCCATCGTATAGAAAGTGCTCTGTGTATATCTCTCTCTTTCTCTCTTTATCTGTGTGTATGTTATCTCACTCTGTCTTGGCCCATGGCACGTAATTCAATTTCGAACTGAAGTTAAAATTCAATTAAAATGAGTCAACTTGAGCGTAATGCAATTTTCCCAGCCAATGCCATTAGTGAAATATTAACGCAAAAAGCAAAAAGCAAAAGCTTCGCCTTCTGCTGATAAAGCGAAAGACATGCGCAACAACAACAATAACAACAACAACAACAATAACAACAACAACGAGAACGACACAAAAAAATACATAAAAAATTGCATAAAATATGGGCAACAACAGTCGGAATTCTCCATTCGCTCTTTGCTCTTAATGTTGTTAATGCGTTTTTCCCTTAATTTATGTTAAAAGAAATAAATTTGTTAAGAAAAAAACCTTTCACATAATTACGTTTTTTCGCCTTTTTCGTTTTTCGCTTTTTCGACCAGCGATGCGCCAAATTAATTGTTTTAATGCAATCTCCTGACACACTTGACTCATATTTAATGCACAACCCAAAAAGTGTTTGCTTACAACATTATTTCAGCTTAACAAATTTTATTTTAAACCGCATTCTTCGCACTAAATATCAAGCTTATATATCAAATTCTATTTTTTCAAATTTTTCTCATACTTAAAATATTATTTAAATATACAAATTAAAGTTTCATATAAATAATTTCGTTTCTTAAGTCTTAATAAGACCAATTAGTTTATTTTGTTATATTTTATATACATACTCGTATAAAAATTTGGTAATAAATTCTCAAATAATAAACACAAAAAATTTAAGTTCATTTCCTTTACTAATAATTTTCTTATGAGATCCCAAAGTCTTAGAGACTTACTTTATTGAAATCGTTTTCTACCCGAATATGAATATAACAGAGAATTATTTTTGTGTGGCGAACTTTATAAATTCACATTCTTTTTGAATTTTAAACTGTATCAAACACATTCGAGTTTCTTTGAATTGTACATGAGTAAAATGCTAGGCATAGATTTACTATTCATTAAAATATTTACATTTATGACGCAATTTTTAAAATCTAATTCAATTTCCTAACTATTTGATTCGCAATAAAAATATTTACATTTATAAAGCTATGATATTTTTAAATCTCAGTCCAATTTCTTAACTATTAGCTTCGCAATATCTTTTCAAATGTTTCATTAAATTAGTAATCCTTTTGCCTTGATTTTTCTAATCTAAGTCTTTAGATATTCCTTCTGATTTTCTTCTCTATTATAAATGAAAAGATCTGAGCCAAGTTTTTTCTAAGAAGAAGAAAGAAACGAAGAATAGGATGAACAGAAGCATTATATTCTTAATTTCGTTCTTCTTCTTAAAACACTTATATTTAGTGCAACAAATTTCGGTTAAGTAATTTAATATATATTAAGCCCCATTCACTTTGCAACACTTAAAGTATTCCCCTCTTCCCTAATAGATGAAGAGAACCTTGGACAATTTTTACCGTCTTTTCTTCCACATACAATTCATATTTATGACAGCAGTTTGGTGCTCGAATATTTCTTAAATTTATGCCGAATTCTTCTATCACAGCCTCGCCATAATTTTGTGTGTTGTGGTTTCGCATTTCAATCTATTCTTAACGCATTTTTGTTCTGCTCAGCTTGATGGCCCATATAGCAGCTAAGATATGGAAGCTGTAACAATTTGGAGCGCATTCAATCTTAACAATTTCGACATTTTATGGTAGTTTCGCATACCCTAAAGACATTTAGAACGTGGATTATTTATTAGTTTTATGCTGCTAACAATTTGATCAGCCTTTTCGACTGCTTGTCATATTTCAGAGGGGCCACAAACAGCAGCTGTTTCGCTCTCTATCTATCTCTGTCCCTCTCTTTGGCTGTCTTTTGTATATTTCCGCTTGTCGCTTCGCTCGTTATGTAACCCATAAAAAGTCGGCAAATGCGACGCCACGGCACGCGCCTAAAAGTATGCTATAATTCAACGCGCACACATGCCACCTCGCCTCTTCCCCCTCCCCTTAACAGCCCCTACGGCTGCAAGAAAGAAAAAAGAGAAAAACTCGAATGAAATTATTAAATTTTATGTAGCGTAAATTCTTTACGATGCGAACGCAGAGACAAGCCCAAATGGGGAAAAGCACACGAAATTTTCTTACACATGAGCAATTTGCAACTGTTTTTCAGTTTTCCAGTTTTTCACAGCTTTTTTCGCAGTTTTTCAGCGCTGCTTTTAAGCCATTTGCTGTGGTTTATAGTTACACACACAATATGTATTTCACTAGCTCAACTAGCGCGACTTTTTCTCTTCTTCTTGTGTTGTGTTGTTGTCTGAAAGACGAAGCTGCGCATAAAAATTGTGTTGAAACATTTTCGTCTGACATTGAAAAATGCTCGGTCACGTTTTGGGGGCGCAGAACGCAGCTTCTTTTTTTCTTTTTGTTGCTGTTGTTGTTGTTGTTGCTGCTGGGGTGGGGCACAACAATAACTGAAATATTTCTGGCTAAAGTTGAGTGAGAAGCAGAGGCAACATCACAGACAACAAATTTCTGTGTGTGTTTTTATTTTTTTCTTCTTTTTTTTTTTTTTTGTTTTTTTGCTGCTTTTCTGCAATTTTTATTTATTTATTTATATGGCTTTTATCCTTTTTGTTGCGCCATTGTTGTTGGACTGCTGGACAACAGCTCGTGACTCTGTTGTTGTTGTTGCTGTTGTTGTGGGCCATTAAAAAGACGCAGCATAATGGCAGCAAAAGCAGCAGACACAGTGCAAAAGGTAGAAAAAACACAAGTGAGATAGCTACAGGCGAGTGGGCTCGACTGTAAATTACCTGTTACATATTTTCAATAAAACCATATTCTAGAAATATACCAAATTACCAAAATTACAAATACCGAAAAATTACTTAAATATAGTAAAAACTATATTGATATAGTACCGATTTATAAATATACCAGTGAGCTCAAAATATACTAGACTCCCAGCTAAAGATGTGTGTGAAAACCATTATCAATTTTCAATTAAATCATACTCTAAAAATATACCAATTTAATATACCGAAAAAGTACTAAAATATATCATATGCTATATTTGGTATATCGATATAGTACTACATTTTCAATAAAACCATTATCTCAACACATACCAATTTAAAATCCTAAACAAATACTGAAATATACCGATTTGGTATATACACTCTGAGATGCACGTTACCCATTTTCAATAATACCATATTTTCAAAATATTCTAAATGAATATACCGAAAACAATACTAAAATATACCAAAAGCTATATCGATATATTACTACATTTTCAAAAGGTCATATTCGAAAAATACCAAATTAATTAACGTACCCAAAAAATACAAAAATGTACTGAAGGTTGGTATACTGATATACATTAAAAATATATCATAGAGTACAAAATATACCACATTGTTATCCAAAGCAATCAATCGAAGTTGCCTTCCCTTGCATTCTTTTGTGCCTGCACGCACAAGTCTATAATACCCTTCTACCGTATGGGTAACGGGTATAAAACGAAAAAAATAAAGCAGCACATAAATTAAACTACCTGTCGCTCCAGTGGCGTGCTTCGTTCTCCGCTCTTCGCTCTCCTCTATCCACTAAGCTAAATTAGTTTCATGTATCAAATTGTTATTTATTTTATAACTAATATTTCGCTCTTCTTCTCTTTTTCTCGTTGCAGGTAAGTTGATCAGCTATTTTGATGCGTCGCGTAAGTAACTCTTTAGTGTATAGAGAGAAAGAGAGAGACGCCACTGGCCGCTGGCTTATGGCTTATTAAATTCAACATATTTTCCACACGAATTTCGCATGTTGCATGTGCAATTTGCAATGCATTTTATTACATACTTTGCGACCACGACTGGACCAACAGGACATCAGGACAGACAATTGTTCGTTGTACTACGTTGCTGTGCGCTGTGGCGCCGCAGGATATTCTGCGCACATCCTTACACATGAAACATGTTGTTGTTGTTGTTAGACAGAGAGCGCAAGAGACAATAATGTGCTCACAAATATGCAAATAACTTGCAAAATTCGTTATATCGACAACGACAACGACATCGACTGAGAAGAGGGAAGAGGGTAGAGAGGGGAGAGCAGAGGGAGGCAGCCACAAGAATTGCAACTCATAAATTGCATTACTCGTATTGTTGTGCACACACACACACAGACAGCCACACAGATAATGAAACTGATTGGCATAAATCCTATTAGGAAATGTAATGTGCATTTTCTTTAAAGATTAAAAGCAACAAATATTTACTGCTGCTGCGAAAAGAGATTGTAAACTCCAGAAATAACAACTTCGGTTAAAGCAGCTTTCAAATAATGTTAATGTGAACTTAACCTGGGAAAATATGATAACTGAAATAACAGGTTTAATGTGCAGCCAAACAATGGCAGCTTAATTTGTGAGAGGGAGTAGGAATCACAATTAATCCTTCACTTCAAGTTACCTAACAGAGCGAGTTGGTTTATTAGAACAAATAAGTGAGTAATACTTGTATACATGTTAATTAACATTGCTATGTTAGATATTTCTTACTAGTCAACTTAAACTACATTTTCTTTATATTAGTTAAATCATTCTTTAATTTGTATATTGGAGAAAAAATCATAATTAATCTACCTCTTCATGTTAAACATTTAACATGACTTCATCACACATATTAGCAGTGAATGTTAGTTGCATAGGACAAATAAGAGAGTTAAACATACGTCTTACATGTAAAATTAACATTGCAATGTTAGAAAATAAAGAAGTTCGGAAATGAATGTTATCTTTTACATAATGTTAAAAATGTAATGTTAAAATTGTAACATTTACTCTTGATACAGACATTTAATGTAGCACAACATAACATATAACTAATATGTTAATGAAAATTGTAAGAAATAAGTTTCTGACGAGTAAAAACATAATGATTACACTATGTACACTATGTAAACAACTTAACATTATCTTAGCACACATGTTAATTAGCAGAGTATATTAGTGTAGTTAAAGATTCATGTTAATTAACATTGCAATGCTAGAAAACATTTTTCTTGAACAAATTTACAATATTTTAAACCTTTATTTAGTCAATATTCATTTAAATTATGGCTTCTTATATTGAACGAGCATAAATTATAGTTACTTATCAACTTCTTAGCCTTAATCAGTATGTTAACATTCGTTAAATGTTAATGTTAATATACTTAACCATCTCTGTGCTTTAAAATGAGTTGAAAGTAGCGAAAGGATAAGCGAAACTGTAACTCATTTAAGCCGCAGTTAAAGCGCACAATTTTTCATGGGTTAACAGCAATTAGTCATGTTAGCCAAGTGCTTTAATTTGGCCACCTCAACTGCTGCTTTTGTTGCTTTCTCGTTAGTCTTTCTTCTCAGAGTCTTGAGAGTCTTCTATGCTAAGCATGAAAAGCGCGTTGCAATTACTCAGCCACAAACTGGCCACTCATCAAATCAAAAGGAGAGGGAAATACGCTAACTAGACTGCGACTACGACTACGACTGCGACTGCTCTCGAGACTAAAAGCAAAAACAAATAAATTCCAAAAATGAGTTATTAATGGCAATCAATCAAAAGAACGGCAAAACGTTTGCTAGCTCAACAACAACAACAACAACGGCAAAAAACGATTGCAGCAAAAACAAATACGACGAACAAAAACACTAAACTCGAAAAAAAGGAGAAAAAAAAACCGCGAGGAATACATAAATTGATTGATTGATTTAATGAATGATTGATTAATGCATTTCTGCTGCAAATTCCGCATACAAAATGCAACAGCAGCTCAGATGACGAGACAACAAAAACAATAACAACAACGAGAAGAAGAAGAGAGAGAGGCAACATCATCCAAATGGAAGTTGCAGGAACGTGGCCTTCAGTCTCTCAGTCTTCAACGCAGCCTTCAGCGATTGCCAGACAGGCGAGCGGAGTGAAGAGCGAACACTGAAGTTGCTCTTGCTGTTGCTGTTGCTGTCTAGTTATTGGCCCTGGCACTGCAGAGACAAGTCTCTGACATGAGAGAGAGAGAGAGAGAAGCAGAAAGAGAGACAGAGAGAGCGAGACTCCAGTTGAGGAGGAGGTGGCGCAGTTATACGACCTGCGAACTGCTATAAAATGCATTTTCAATTAGGCATAATTCCAGCAGACTCAAAACTCAACCGAGGATAACACCAGACTTCACTCTTCACTCCCCTCTTCCCCTAACCTCTTTTAATATAGTTAAATTTATGGTCGACTCAGCTTTAAAGCCGCTTCAAGTTGCTGTTGTAAAATTTATTGTTAGCTTAGAAATGTTTTGAGCACTGTCTGAAAGAACTTACTCAACACGTTGCACAAATAAAACTTGCAACACCTTTCAGCTCGTTTTCAAAGTCAGCTAAAATTACACAGAAATTTCTGCTCATAATTATGTTTAATTCTTTTTAATTTTTGCTTAAGTGTTTCACATTTTTACGCAGCAAATAACTTATTCAACAATGCTTCAAAATATTGTAAAGAGGCCTCAGCATTTTTTGAAAATTCAGACAACGCATAGCTCAATTTAATTTGATTTAAGATTTAATTTGAATTTGATTCCTTAAATGTTATTAAAATTGAAGTAGAATTCAATATATTGGAGAATTTTATTGACATTACAATGACAAATTTCCTTAAAGAACATTGATAAACATTTCAAGCTACATTGCTTCGATTTGTAAAGAGCCCTTGCTATAAAAATTGGATTTAATTTGATATGTAGCCTTCGCAATATACTAAAATTATTATAATTTATTTCACATTGATTGTACTCATCTGTTTGTCATCACATTGTTTTGTGTTATTCTTATGACACGAAGTTTATACAAGTTTAGTGTTATGAAGAGGTCTGCTTTGATTTATGAAACATATGGTAGATTAGTTTGCAATTTCTTTAGTTGACAACTTGGTATAATTGGTACTCTATGGTATATAGTGTATCACAATACTAAATATAGTCTTCATTTCATTCATGCTAAGCTTTAAATTCAGTGTTATTTTTAGAATCCTGAAGATTTCTCCCTAATACATTTTCTATCTATGGTATATTTTGAATGTATTAGTATTTCTATATACCAAATATAGCCTACATTGAAGCTAAGCATTAAATTAAGTGTTATTTTTATGAAACGAATATTATAAAAGTTTAATATCCTGAATATTTCTACTTAATGCATTTTCTTTCTATGGTTTATTTTGAATGTATTAATATATCGATATACCAATGAAATCTATGGTATATTTATTTTTAAATTCCATTCCATTGAAGCTAAGCATTAAATTCAATGTTATTTCTATGACACAAAGCTTAAAGTTAAGTACTCTAAAGATTTCTCCTTACTACATTTTATTTCGTAAGATTTTATTAAAAGAGCACAATGCTCTTAGAGTGTAAAATTATTTCATTTATAAAGATATGCTACTATTTAATCCCAAAAATTGTTGCATATAGAATGAAAAGTAAACTCGTTGAAACTCAAGAAAATAATCGCTTCTTGCGAATGGTTAAAGTTTCAAGCTATAAAATATATTTATAGCTCTCGTGTGCTTAAGGGATTTGTTTTGGCCAGAAACAATTTCGCAATGCATTTCGTTTAGAACGTTTTTTCTCAAATATACCTTAAGTTGGCGCCATAAAAAATGCATCAAAATAAATTGCGTAATTAGAAGAAATTAAAAAGCACAACAATAGAGCTAAAGTAAAAGAGTGAAAGAACGAGAGAGCAGCAAATACAAATAGAAAACAGAGAGAGAGAGAGAGGGAGAGAAAGAGAGGGAGAATGGGACGAGTCAGGCGAGCAAAACAAAAAGCAACAGCAAAAACTTGCACAAGGATTTTTAATAACGTGGAAAACACAAGAAAAAAGCAAATATTGATGCAGCCGCAAATTTCAATTAAGAACAGGAAGAAGCAGACAACGACGACGACGACGACGAAGGCAGCGACAGCGACGTCGACGTCAACCGCAACGTATTCGCTGCCGCCATCAGAGCGCAGCAGAGCGAGAGAGCGCACGAAGCGAAAGAGAAAGAGAGAGAGAGAAAGAGTGTGGGAAAGAGAGGGCGAGTAGCCAAGTGCCTGTAAAACATTTGATGTAATAAAATAACGTATACGCCAGGCGAGCCGCAGAATGAGAAGAACAAGACGTAGCTGAAAGCAAACCCACCCTTGTCATTTAACGATGGCAAGCCGAGCGAGTCACCAACACACAGACACACACTTGCACACACACACACACACTAGCACACACAATAAGAGCAATTTAAGCCGCAGGAATGCGAAAGACATGAGCCAGGTTCAAGGGGGCGTCGAAATATTTTTGGGCAACTCCGAGTAGGAGACGGAGTTGGAGACGGAGTCGGTGGCAGAGCCGCAGCCGGATGAAGGAAGACGGAACAGGAAGGAAGCGAGGCGAACTCAAGCGAAATAAAAAGGGCGCTGGCAATTGATAAAAACAAAAATCGAAAAACAAGAAAATTGCACAGCATACTTCAAGGCGCCGTTGAAAAGCGAGAAGAGGAAAGAAGAAAGGGGAATAGGGAATGGAAAGATGTAATAATTATAGCCATGAAAATCAATGGCGGCTGCAAATTGCTGGCCAAAAGCGGAAGCCAAAGGAGCCTAGACGCAGACAGAGGAGGATGACAGACAACAAAAGCAATTCGTGCGAAAATTGCCCAAAACTGACAACGAAGACAACGACGAGAACAAGAAGCAGCTCGGAGCCGCAGCCGAGGACAACGACAACGACGTCGTCGTCATCGTCCTGTCGTCCTTTCGTTGTCGTGGTCGCCGTCAAAATGGCGCAACAAAAGCGCAAAATCAGGAAAAAGAAAGTCAGGCACAAAGCAAAAGTAGCAAAAATTGAGCGCACACTCAGCAAGAAGAAGAAGAAGCAGCAGCAGCGACGACGGCGACTGCAGAAAGCGGAAGTAACGTGGAAAAGCCCCAAGCAGGAAGAAGCAGAAACAGAAACAGAAGCAGCAAGCAAAGCGCACAAGCCGATGAAACTCAATGCAAAAGAGGCGAACACAGCACGTCAATGTCTGCGTACGTGTCGCTGGCTCTGTGTATGTGTGTAAATGTGTGTGTGTTTGCATGTGTGTGTGCGCACATTTTGCTACCCTTGGGCAGGCTGGCAGCCCAACACCCAGCCAAGTTGGCAGCCCCAGCCACGGCCCAAGAGCTCGAGCTGAAGCTGAAGCTGCACGTCTGAGGCATATCGATTTTTTTCCCTTCATGTGTGTGTGTGTGTGTGTGTCCTTTATATCCTGCGCCAACTATTTTTAGCCACTCTTTGTCCGCCCCCTAAAAATGTCAATGAACTAAATTGTGACCATGTTAATCATAACAAATAAACATCTTTATTGTGCAACACGCTGCACTCAATTTTGCTGTTCGACAACTTTCGCTGCTGCTCGCTGCTAAGAAAGGTGTCAAAGGCTGCTCAGCGTTTCACCTTTTGGGGGGCGAAACAAAAGGTGCGTTGCGTAACACAGCGAAAGAGAAAGAGAGAGATAGAGAGAGAGCGCAGGCAACAACAATAGTGTGAAAAAAAGGGAAAAACTCAACGGAGGAAACAGAGGAATAACAAGAAAAAAAAGGTCGAGCCGAAGGCAGCGTGTAAGAATTGTTGCAAAAAGTTTCGCCACCGCGTCATGTTCATCAAGTGAAACTTTTGCGCGAAACGTCAACAGCTTAGAGCCAAGGGAAGAGTAAGAAGCAGTCAGCGGTAAAGCGGGGGAGCGAAGCAGCTGAAGTTCAGCAAGTGCTGACACACTGAAAAAAAGTTAGAGAGGGAACATTTTAAAATACTTTAAATAATAAACAAATAAATTATATTTAAAATCTAAAGGTAACTTTGAAAGCTCATTAAAGCTCATCCAAAATGAATTTAAATGCTCTTGATACTTGTATCATTAAAGCTATTAAAGCTCATTAAAGCTTTGGCTAAGTTCATGCAAGTTTATCTATTTAATGTGTATTTTAAGCTATGCATAAATTGAGTTTATTTAATTGATGCGAGGAAACATTGTTACAATATGTTTCAATAATGTCTCATTACATTTTAAGATACTTTGAAAGTTCATTAAAGCTTTTACAGTGTTCTCGGAAGCTTCTACAACGCAGATGTTTCAACTGCTTACATAAATAGTAATAATTTTATTAAACTCAATAAATATACTGCTTTCTGTATAATGCGCTTGACGTTCTCTGAAGTCAAACTTCAAAGCGCATTAAAATTCGCTTGATACATTGAAAGCTCATTAAAGCTTTTAGATTTGAAAAATCTGTTTTGTATATGAATGAATTAGAAAATATTTAAGAATTGACTTAATCATGTCAAATTATTGAAGTGAATGAGTTCACATAAGCACATTATTATAAAATGTATTATTTTTGAAGACTCTATGATTAACAGAAACTTTCGTTAAGCTTTCACGTTTATTTTAAATGTATTACCTTGATTCCTTGCTTTAAGTTTATTTTATATACACATTTTTTATACCTTGATCCTTTACTTGCAAGTGTTCACTGTAAGTTTATTATAAATATATTTGATGTCTGCGCAATTTAAGCTTTTTATTGTGCAGTGTAAAAATAGGGACACAGTACCAAAGTGTGAACTGGAAAAACACTCAGCAAGCGGTGTCGGTGTCGTTGGCTTTGGCTTTGGCTTTCGCTTTGGCGGTGTCGGTGGCGGTGGCGGTGGCGGTGGCAACAACAACAGTTTGACGACGTCACAGCAAAACGCGTGCGAAAGTAAAACGTTTGCTAAAAGGTTGTGGCACAAAGGAATTGCCAACCGCCGGCTTTGGAGTCTCGAGTCTCGAGTCTGAGTCTCGAGTCTGAGACGGAGTCTGGGACTCGGTCTGGGTCTCGACTCTCGTTTCGCAGTGTGTCTGCTTCCTGCTGTTGCTTCTGTTGCTGCTGCTGCTGTGTGGCAACCGTGGCAACGAGCTCCTGGCATTTGGCTTTGCCTTTTGCCTTTGCCTTTGCCGTTGCCTTTTTCCTGTGACTAGCAAAACTGTTTCACGCTTTCCCTTGTCGCCCAACAAGCAGACAAGGTTGTATCCCAACTCTGTCTGTCTCTGTGTGTGTGTGTGTGTGAACAGAGAATTTGTGTCTGAAGGTTGACATTATGAACTTGAAAGTTGTATTACACAGAGCACAGAGAGAGAGGGGGAGGAAGGGGAAGAGACGCAGAGGAAGCACTGCTAAAGCGGCAGTTCACAATTTTTATGAATGAATGCATGGAACAGACGCTGGCTGTGTGTGTGTTACTAGTAACAGTGTGGCAGCTGCCACACGTTGAACGTTTAACGTGGAACGTTTTATTTTTCAGGGGCTTCCCCCGAGTGTGGCACAAATGTCTGACGTCGTCGTCAGCAGCAACAGCAACAGGAGAAACCAAACGCTATTTTTGCGTGCCACGTTTTCTGTCGTGCCCCTTTTTTTTTTCCTTTTTTTACTCTTTTTTTTGTTGGGTCGTGTTTTGGTTTTGGGCTTTTCGGGTTGAGCCAACAAATGTCAGCTGTTTCGCCGGACATCAACGTCATCAATTACGCATGCAACAACAACAACGTGGAATACAAAGCCAGCAACTCACAACTCACAAACGAGGTCAAAACTATCAGCAAACAAAAATTTGCCGAACAGTTGCGAGGACGTTGAATCCACAAAACAAAACACCTGCCGATTGATTTCGCGTGCAGCGGCGTCAATGAATGAAACACACACACACACATCTACAACACACTCACACACACACCTATACAACACTCACTCTTTCACCCACGCTGCATTTGGCGTTTTTTGCGCACATTACTCATACGCCGCGTGCAACGCAACAAAAAATAACAAAATGCTAGCGGCTGCCAGCTTAAAGGGTTATTGCAACCGAGTGCCACGTAGTGATGGGGCATGCACCCAACACACACACACATACACACACACACTCACGCACAAGAAGCTGTCACGAGGCAAAATTCAATTTTATACGTGCCGACCTAAAAATTTACGAAAAAAAATGGAAAACATTTGCGCAAAACTTTGCAAGTTTTTGCAATCGAAATTTAAAAGTTGCTGCAAAATCCAATTTGACAACAAATTGCAAACAACATTTTTGAATATATATATTTTAGTACATAGTTTTTTAAAGCTTTTACGCAGATTTATTGCATTTCAGTTAAAATTTATACACACACAATATTCTGTCAGTGTTAATTATTTGTTAAAACAAAATATATAAAATGAAGAAGTACATTTTATATGAAATCAAAAATGTAAAATGTACTAAATATACTATATAATGGTAGAAAGTAAAGTATTTTTTACAATATATGAATTTGTTTACTGACACATTTTAAATAAGCAAAGTTTACATAACATTTCTTTTTTTATAGAACATTTTGAAAGATTTCGCTTGAAAATTATTTACTGAAATATTCTGATTTCAGCTGAAAATGTTTCTTAACTTTTCAGAAAGATTTTTAATGAGAGTACTTATAATCTTTGACATGAATTATTTTAGAAAAAAATATATATTTAATCAATATTTTCCAATAATAAAGCAGAAATTCAAATTTATAAAGCTCACAATTTGTTGGATAACTTTCTTTATATACAAATAATTTCCATATTTTTATGCAAAGATTCAATTAATGCTTTAAATTACTTAAATAGTACAAAAATTATTTTATACAAACACTATCTTTTTTTTTAGAAAATGTTTCCTATTTGTTCGTATTATTTATATTTTAAAAAGGTTAAATATAAAATAAGTAAAACTAAAGCACTAGTAGCAAAAGCCTTCCTTTTTGTTGGTAATTTAGGCTGTTTAGATTTTTGGAATTCATCTCTTTAGAAATCGAAAAAGTTACATACATTTATCAGAGCATATTCACTTCATCCATTTACTATCGTTTCACTAATGTGATGCGATAGTTTCTCTTTTTCTTCTTTTCCAAATCAATTAATAATTATTTAGCCAACTATTTCAGAATTTACATTCAATGCGTAAATTTAGCAGAACTTCAATCCGTTTTCCTTTTCTTCCATTACTATCGTTTCACTTAAGTCTTGCGATAGTTTTTCTTGGCTCTTTCTTTCCTTTTCCCATTTCCAAATAAATTTATAATTTTGTAGATAACTATTTCAGAATGTACATTCAGTCCATAAATTTATCAACGCTCCATTCCGTATTCACTATCGTTTCACTCACGTTAGTTTCTCGATAGTTTCTCTTGGCTCGTGCCACGCTTCTGCCATCTCTAGTTGGCTGCAGATGGGAGTGGACTGCGAATTGGGCCTGGCCAAAAGCGGAGTTCCTGTTGCAGTCGTTTGGCCATTTCACGACATTTGCACTTTTATTTTCAATTCCAATTCAGTTTGTTTTTTTGCGCTCTGCGTTTTTTTTGTTGTTTTGTGTTGCACGCGCCGCGTAATTTGAATTTTTATGCAGCAACAGCAGCAGCAGCAGGAGTAACAACAGCAACAGCAACAACAAGGGGCATGCCACAAAAGTTTGTCGACCTATATAAACGTCGGATTCTGGCAGCTGGCAGACGCCTTCCGTCCTTGTCCCCCACCAGAGTTGCCTGCCCCCCACAGTTGACTGTGTCGGATACGTGTAATGCAAGTTCAAAGCAACAGCAACAGCAACAACAATTGCAACTATTTTGAACGTCACGTACTTCGTTGCCCGCAAATGCAACAACCTGTTGTACAACAGGAAAGAATCCTGCGGCCAGGCTCAGTGTTAACTTTTTTTTCTCTTTTTGTTCTTGCCTCCTCTTTTGATGTTTTCCACACAGTTTTTTTCCTGGAGAAAGAGTGAAAGTCTTTTTGAGGCAGTTGGCAACGCAACTTTTAATTGCCAGACAATTGAATGCGCATTGAAGGAGCTCTGCCTGCAGAAATCAACCCTCAACCCCAAAAAAGCACCACAACTCACCCCCTCACATAAGTACCGCAAAATATTTCGAAGAACACGAAGAAGAAGAAGAAAAAGAAGAAGCAGACGAAGAAGTTGAAATAGAAATTGAAGGTGCGGTCGACGCGCAGGTTTTGAAGCACACACACACACACACATACAGAAGGGGGGTGCAAGAGATTAGAGAAGGTGTGCAAAGCAAAGCACAATTGCTTGCTGTGTGTGTGTTTGTGTGTGTGTTTTTCGGGGGTGCCTTAGGGTGGTGGTAGGGTGACTAGGGTGGTTTCTCTTCCCCCTCTTTCTCTTCGCCTTGCTTACTTACTGCCTGAGACTTTTTGGGTGGCGCTTTTAACAAACGATAGCAATTTAGAAAGATGCCAGAGGTATGCAAATTTATTGCCGGAAATGTAATTTACAAAATACGCTGCAGGCAACGCAGCGTTAACTGTGACGCTGACTGAGACAGCGACTGCGAGCAGCGCTGTTTGCGCTGCAGTTTGTAGAGTTCTTTTCCCTTTTCTTTTTTTGTAGTGTGTCATGTTTGGGGCCACAAGTCAGATGTCAGCTTTTGGTCAGCTCTGATTAGAGAGCCTTGAAACTGATGCAGATCAGGCAGTTCTTCCCCTTCTCCTCCCGCTCGCACTCCCATCCCACAGCCATCAAAATCACTTTGGAGCACAACAACTAAACAGTGTTGAAGGGTGAGCTTACAACGTTTTTACATCACACAAACAATCAATGCGGCGCATGCGCATGAGCCCAACAAGAGAGAGCGACAGCAAAGAGAGAGCGCAATTTACTGAGAGCACATAACACTGAAAGTGAGAGAGAGAGCGCGCTGCTGCTGCTGCAGCGACTGCGACTGAGACTGGGCACTCGAAAAATGCAAGCAGCCCCCAAATAGCAAAATAACCAAAAACAACAACACGAAGAAGAAGAAGCAGCAGCCGCAGCAGAAGAAGCGCGTAATTAGCAACAACAACAAACTAAGAAAATTGACAAAGCAGACGGCGCAAAACGAAATTTGTCGAAGGAGGAGACCACAAAATATATGTGCATATGTATGTGTATTGCAGGCTTATGCAAAATGCAGCGGCAGACGAGACAACAAAGAAATGCGACGGCGAAGGAAAAAGAGCCCAAAAGGCACAACGCAAAAAGAACGCCAACGCCAAAGTGCAGCGACGCCAGCTAAGAAAGTGCAAGAGTATGCGTGTGAGGTTGTGTGTGTGTGTGTGTGTGTGTGTGTGTGTCTGCGTCGGCGGCAGCAGGCAAAATATTTTATATAGACACATGCGGCGGTTCCCCCCTCGTCTTCTTCTTCTTCGTTTCTTCTTCTCCAATCATTTGCATTTTGCATTTCCAATGCCTTTTGCCTTTGCCTGTACTTTCCGCCTTTTGGCATTTTGTGTTCGGCGGCTGTTCGCGAAATGTGCGCGCAACAAAAGACGAAACAAAGTGCAAGACGCACATGAGAATAATTGAATTTTATTACATTGTTTGGAGAGGCACTCACACACACACACATGCAGTGCTGTCTCCCCAGCTTTCATGCATGTGTGTGTGTATGTGTGTGTCTGAGCGCAGCAACCACCAAGGCTAGGCTGCAGCAGCAGCAGCAAAGCAACAACAACACCAACAACAACAACGGCGACAGCGACGTCAATGCGCGGCAGCGCCTCCAAGACCAAGAGAATAATGACCCCAAGGCTTCGTTGCTGCTCTTGTTGTTGTTCTGCTGCTTTTATTGACTGCTATTTTATATGCGGAGAGCGCGCGCTCTGCTCGTCGTTGTCCGTGTGTGTGTGAGAGTAGATTGCTGTATTGGTGTTTTGCTGTTGCAGTTTTGTTGTCGATTGTCGCCGAAGAAGAGCAAGAAGCAGAAGAAGCCGGCATATGCTGCGACTGCGGTTGTCCCCCAGTCCCCACTCACCACTCCTTTCCTCCTCTCTCCACACACACTCCAAGGTTCATCTTTCGTGCTGTCGCAGCCGCTGTCGCTGCCTCTGTCGCTGCTGGCATTCGCATCTCCAGCTCCAGATCTGAAAAAGAGGTCGATGGTGGGTGTTGCTCGCTTGAGCAAGAGACGGTGAAGCGGGGGGTTAAAAGGAGGAGGCAATACAGCTGGTTAGAATTGCGCTGCTAAAATGGCAACTGCAAAAATTATACTTATGATGGCGACGCTTTGATGCTCTCTCTCTCTCACACACACTCTTTCTCTGCTGCAGCAAAGACAACAAAGCGCATTTTGTACCGAAAAAAATAAACAAATGGTAAAAAAGCAAAATAAATAATAAGACAACAGCTGCGACTCTGCACAATGATGATTTTTCCTCTGCTCAGTTTTCCTGCAAATTATAAAAGCATTTTGCTGCCTCTGCCTCAGTCTCAGTCTCAGCTGCCGTCGCTGCTGCGCTTTGCTTTTGCTTTTGTTTTTGTTTTTGGCGTTTACCGTAAAAAAAGGAAATGCCAAAATGGCCAAGCAACGTCGCAAAATAATAATAATAAAAATAAAATTGCAAACGAAATAAGCAAAAACTCGCACACACAAACAAACACACACAACAAAGTTAAAATAATAATAAAACAAAATTGAAATTTGTAATGAAGCCACTTTTTCCACCTCTCGTTCGCTGTCTCGCTTACTCACACAAACTATGCATAGCTTGCATGTGCGTGTCTCACTGTGCGTGTGCGTGTATGTGTGTGAGGGGGCGGAAATTGCTTGGTCGCGAAGTGATGGATGGAGGGCGGGGAGAGGAAGAGACAGAGAGAGCGCCTTTGCTCTATGGGTGGCATGAAATATTGCCGGCTGAAGTTTTTGCAAATGAGTTGCGTAGCAAAAAATGAGCAAAAACAAAAACAGAGAGACCCAAACACACATGCACGCACTCTCTCACACACACACACTCGCACTCACATCTATGCTGAGCAAGTTTTGTTTGTGTAAGCAATAAAAATCTTGCAGGCAATGCAGCTGTTGAAGTCAGTCATCAATTTTACATCAATCCATCATTCCAATTGGAATTTGCTGGAATTTAAGCGTATGTGTGTGAGTGAGTGTGTGTGTGCGTAGGGTCACCTTAATCCAAGCTGCCCAAATCAATTGACTTGGATTATTGCAAGCCATTTGGATTCGATTACAAAAGGATTGCAAACAATTTATTCCAATTAGCCATAAATGTTGTGCCAATTGCATCAGGAAATAGGCATAAATGCGAATCTCCAATTGGAAAGACAATGTAAATTTACTTTCGCAAATTTTCCAATTAAATTTAATTACATTTGTCTTATTGAATTACAAAGGAATAATAAATATATTTTCCAATTTTCACCAAATAAATAAGAGACAACGAATATGTATTTTTGAAGTATAATAATTTTTCTTAAAGCTGGCATAAAAATATATATTTTTTATTTGGTTTTCAATATTAAAACAAGAGAATATTAAGATGATTTATTTTTAAGAAATTGAGCAAATCATCTTTTATGAAGAGTATAGATTAAATAGTATTAATTAAAATGCTAATTTATGTGTTTTCTCTTTTTATTTACAGGTAAGTTACCGCAACTACAACGATTATCTAGTGCTTAATGCGAAGTGAGGTCAAAGAACGTTTTATCAGCTTTGTAAGTAGCTCAGCTTTATGTCCCCCCTCACTCCACCCCCTCAACTGATCATCAAATCTAATACGCCAAATGCCATTTCCAACAAAATTCACATTCACTATCAGAATTCGACAAAAACAAAAACCAAAGAGCATAAGGAAGAAAGGGAAGAAAAGGGAAAAGAGACGAATCAAAAAGAACGCCCGCAACGCACAAAAATGCCAAAGAACTAAACGCGGCGCATTTCAGTGCAAAACATGTCAGGCAATGGCAAAAGGGCAGAGAGGGGCAAAAAGGGAACGGGTAGGAGGAGAGGATCCCTCTCTGCCCCCGCCCTCGCCCTCTGACTCCAACGTCTACGTAGCCGTCTCCGGCTGAGCCTTTGTTGGCGTTGAGAGTTTTTTGTCTTTGCGTTGTTGTGGTCGCTGCGCTGCTGCTGCTGCGTTTTCGTTTTCAATTTTTTGTGCCTTTTTCGGTTTACCGCAGTTATTTTTTACTACCTTTTTTTCGTAGCAACTCTCGCACACATAAACACACACAGACAGAGACGCTCAAGCGAACACACACACACACACGCAGCTGTAACAAAGAGCTGACGTCGCTGCCGCAGTCGCCGCAACCGGTGCTGTTGTTGTTTTATCAGCATTCATGCTCTCTCACACACTTACTCTCACTCTCGCCTTCTCTCGCGCTCTCTCTGGAAGAGCATAACACTCGCGCTCCGTAATGGCGGCAAACACGTTTAGTTGTTGTTGTTGTTGTTTCATCGTCTTGTGGCTCTCTGGGAGCTCGCATGCGCTCTCGCAGTGGCAGCGACGGCAGCGTCAGCTCCACACACCACCACACACACAGGCAAATAAATTCACTCACACTCTCACTCATACAAAAGCAACGCCAATTGCTGCTGCTGCTTGTCGCTGTCGTCGTCGTCGCCGTCGCCGCTTTTTAAGTGTGTGTGAGTGTGTGTGTGCATTGGTGTATCTGTATCTTTTACGCTGCCTTACACTCCACACGTTCAGATTCAGATTCATTCTGTAAACGCGATTCCTCGAGGACGTAACGGTGAAACGTCGGCGAACGGCAAGCGCGCTTTCCGACTAACTCAACGGTTGCCCAACGGTTGCCCAGCAGTTGAGCTTTTGAGTTTTTGGCCTTTGTCTCTCTCGCTCGTTCTCTCTCACTCACTCACTCTCCGTGTGCGTCTCAGTCTCTGCTCGCGGTGTAGTGGTAAATTCTCGCGTCAAAAAAAATAAAGAAAAGGAAAAAGGAAGCAACAAAAAAAAAAAAAAACACGCGTCACAAAATCAGAAATCTTTTTCGCATGCAAAAATCGCGTGCTTAATTCATCAGCGTGTGCGTGTGTGTGTGTGTGACAACAGTGTGCGTGTATATTGTATAAGTGTGCGTGTGCGTGTGTGTGAATGTGTGTGGGTGCTCATGTCGCTGAGTGCGTGCATAAATTCTTTAACTAAAATTGATTGTTTATTTCCGTTGCAACAACAACAACAACAGCAACAAGGCTGCCAATGTGACTCACACGCATACAACAACAAAAACAACAACAACAACCACGGCGTAAATAAGAAGAGCAGCCACAACAACAACAACTACAGCTAATAGATAACAAAACACAAACAACTAAAAAAGCAACTAACGAAATTTGGGACAGTTGCCAATTGAAAAATGTGATTTCGTTATCAGCGCATTATATTCCATTTTATATAAAAAAAAAAAACGAAAAACAACAACAACACTCACACTTACTTATTCATTCACTCACACACACCTACATACCATAAATACATAGAAATGTTATGTGCAAGCGTGTGTGGAGATTGAAGGCAAGCAAAGCAAATAAGAAAGAAAGAGAGAACAACAACAACAACAACAGCAACAGTAACACAAAATAAATATTTTGCGCGCTCAAAATCGAAAATAGAAATAGAATTCAAATTGAAAAAGAATTGAAAACAAAATGTCATGTCGAGTGCAACAATTGAGTGCGGCATGAAATTCATTAATTTACAACAACAACATCAACAACAACATCAGTGTCTGACAATACCAGCAACAACAACAACAACAACTACTTAAAATTTAAACTTTAGCAATAAATTTGTGTAAATAAATGAAAATAACAATTTAATTGTTTAATTGTGTTGTGCGAGAACAAGAATCAAATCAACTAAAATTATAAATAAATATTCTAGTAGTTAAAACACAATAAAAAAAGGCAACTAAGTAATACTTAAATTCCGTGCAATCTATTTCTAAAATAACAACAACAAATCACAAGCCGATCAGCGCCATAATTATCCTTAATTAACCACTATAAGTAATCATACGAAAATAATCACAGACACTTGTGAAAAACGAAAACAATCCAATTCAATCCAAGACTTGACTTGACTGAAGAATAACCCAGCAAAATCCAGTTCCCGATCAGCTTTAATCCCCAACAAACGTGATAATAAAGTAAGTGGATCCGATTATCAAATCAAATGAAATGAAATTACTTGAATTGATCTGAACTGAATTGAATTGAACTGAAATTGAATTCATTCCAAATGCATCAATCATTTCCCGATAAATCTCGCCGTCTTATGTATTTCTGTTTCGAAATTCAATTGAGCTTATGGAACTAATTTTTGATTGATAGCCTCAGACTAAAAACGATCGAAAAAGAAAATAATTATAAAATGCTCGTGCTAGTTTTCAAGATATTCAATTGATTTTCTTTTTTGTACGGCATTTGAACATCGTAATTTCACAAATATTTCGCTGATAATAAATGGTATTGTAAATGAAACTTTTTACAAAAGAATTGTGAAGAATGTGAGACACTGAAGATTAGATAGTCAGACAAAAGTTGGTGTTAATTAAAAATGCTGACAAACGTCGGTGTTTGCTTTAGCGATTCTAGTTACAAGAAACAATAAAATAACAAAAATAATGTTAAATACTTTGATCCGTAATTCAAGTCACTTTTTTCGCATGAACTTTTGAGGTCGTGACAATGGATCTTGATCTAGAGCTGAGAGCTAAAGTCGCAGGCGGAGGTTGAGGTTGAGATCGAGAGATTGAAATTGATATCGAGTATCGAGAGAGCGACAAAGACAGAGGGGCAAAACAACAATAAAAACAATGACAATGAATGCTGTACGATTGCTGACTAACCCACTCAGTATTCACATTCTTGCTGTCATTACAGTCGCATTCAAACTTCAATTACTCATGCCGCGATATTAATCAATAAGATTCGTTTGTTTTTTGCCAAAAATTTATACATATAGAAATCCCCCCTCGCAATCGAAGCGCAACGAATCGACAACGAATCGAAATTGATTCGCAAAAGCAATTGAAATTGAAAGAAAGGAATTACACTTGCAAAAATCTGAGTTGCTGACATCCGGGAGAACCTTTTAATGGATAAATCGTATTCTTATTCTTATCTCGATAGAGTTGCGATTTCCATTAATAATTCATTTGCACAAAAGCGCGCATGCAATTCATTTTATATTTTCTACATTTTAAAGCAAATTCATTAGCTTGGTTAGTGTGGAAAATTAGCGCATGGTAAATGGTTTTTCAGTTGTTTTTGTTGTTACCATCTCACCTGCAAGCCACCTTAATGAGTGTGTGAAAATTGCATGAGGTCAATGAGGCATGCAAGAAACGCTCGCAAAATGAATAAAACACAATTGCAATAGAGCGATAAATTAGGTTGTGTTTTTTGTTTTTGTATTCTATTATTTCGTTCGTTTCTCAGATGTGTGGAAGAATTAAAGGTAAAGTAGAAGAAGCCAAACTGGTTTTAGGTACTCTTTTCATTTATTCATTTATTGGCATTCCTCGAGAAAAAGCGGGTTAGCCGGTTCATCGCACATCACATCGTGAATAGAACCTGTCCTATATCAAGTCCCCCCATTTCTTCTGACTGACAACTTAATATTCCATTAAGGTTTCCCACCGACAATCCAATTAGTAATTAGTTGCACTTAATAAATGCTATACTTAGTTGCATTTTATCAATTAGTTGTGCTGGCGAATTTCCGCTGGCAAAAACAACTGACTTTAAACCACTGTAAACGAGCACGTTTGTTGTTGTTGTTGTGCTGCAGAACTTTCTGCTCTCATTACGCGCTCTTCTTTGATCAATCTGCAGTTATCTTCGCGCGCTCTCTCAGCAGCAACAACAATGCGCATTGCACTCACAAACGCGCGCGCTCTCTGTCTCTCACTGCATAGAACAGTGCAAAAATGAGAGAGCGCATAGTAAGAGTGTTTGGTAGAGGTGGGGGAGGGGGGAGGGGGAGACAAATTGGAGGGCTGCCTAATGCAAATAGCAAAATGGCGGGTCGCATAAATTTTGTTACTCAAGCGCGGCGACACATGGGAAAGGGAATGTGTGAGAAGGAGATGGCAGAGGTGAGGAGGAGGAGCAGGAGCAGCAGAAAACAGAAAACAGAAACAACAAGAACAAGCAGAAATACTCGTAAGAAAGCCAAAAGAGAACACAAATTCAAATAAACTAAATGCGGCGTGTTAAATTTTGTTTCACTTTTCTGTTTTTTTGTTTTGTGCTTCGCGAATTTTTACGGCAACGCGTCGCTGACTTTGTTGCCGTCGCATAGTTTGTGCCGGCCCCAAGGAAACAGAATGGCAAACATGTGGATGTGGATGTTGATGTCGCTGCCCCTCTCGCTCACTCTCTCGCATACACAGTGGCAGCGCACATGTGAGTGTATTAGTGTGCGCTGTGTGCGAGAGCGAAGCGCAGACAATTAGTTTTATTATGCTTTGTTGCGAGCTTCGCTGAAATGGCACGACATAAAAAGCAGCAACAACAACAGCAACACCAAGAGATAAAATACAGCGCACAATAACAACAAGAGCACACACACTCATACACTTGTGATGTGGATTTATTTGATATGCATGTGTGAGTGCATCTTGAAGATGCATTAAATTCGTGGCCCAGCGACAAAAGAAAGAAAAGTAATGCAATTGCAGCAACAATGCACACATTAAAAATTATGCACGAATGCGAGAGCGAGACGGAGAGGGAGAGGGAAGCTAGAGCGAGGAAGGGAAATAAGCCAGCGCACATAAATATTAATTTATTAGCATTGCGCAAATTTATCTGCGCAATTAAATTTGCACCACACACACACACACAGACCGACACACTCACATAGATACATTGAAAATTATGCGTATTTGCCGCGACTCAAGTTACACCGAAATGCAAAAGGATAACGCAGCCATTTGTCCATGAGTGTGTGTGTGTGTGTGTGCGCCATAACAAAGATTAATGACCACAGCAAGGGCTGGCAACCCGAACACAAGCGAAGCAGTCAGGCAACTCTGGCCGCATTTGCTGCTCTACAACAAAAGGCAATAAAAACATAATAAATTACCATATCAAGTATACGACCACGAGTACGAGAGCCTCGGTACGGTATCCATTATTTGCGCCCAGCATTTCCGTGTTGCCCCTGACTCTCCCCCCTCTCTCTCTCTTTCTCTTTTTCGCTATCTCTCTCGCTACCTTGGACATCAAACTCTTTCTCTTTTTTTTTTGCTCCCTTCTAGTTGCCTTTGCTCTCTCTCTCTTTCTCTCTCTGTGTCTCGATCTGTCTCAACTTTATTTGATTTATGCAATTCAATTCATAAAACTTCCTATATTCGTCATTTTACAATGCCACGCCCACCGCCTTGAATTTTCCCATATTTTTACTTGCATTTCATTTTGTTGTAGTCAGTTTTTTTTTCCATTTTTCGTTTTGTTTTTTCTCTTGTGTGTGTGCGTTGGAAACTTTTGCCAAACTGTCATAAATTTTTTTGATGCTGCATAAAAAAAGTTTTGCACACCCTGTAATTTGTTGTTGTTACAGTTACTTTTGTTGCTCTTGTTGTTTTTGTTGTTGTTTTAGTGCTGCATCTTTTTGACCCATGGCAAAGTTTTGGCTTATAAATTTGATGCAAAACTTGCGCATATAAATTAAACTTTGCACATTCTAGCAATTATGATAAAAGTGAAGAAACAAACAAACTGCAATTAAGTGCACATTGCTCATTGATCAGAGCAAATACCCTGTAATTTGAGAGAGCAAGAAATGAGTTAAGATTGCTATAAGTTCTAAATTCTTTATTGGATTTTATTTGAAGGTGTAAAGAGTAGTTTAATGAGTTGCAAATTCTTTTAAAACTTTCAAAATGGAAGAAGTTACTACTGGGTATCTCTTAGTCGTGCATCCCCATTGATAGGATTGTAATTTGAAGGACCAAGAAGTAGTTAAATGAGTTTTAAGTTCTTTTACAACTATCAAAATGAATGAAGTAAGCATAGGGTATCTCCTAGTCGTGCATCCCCTTTGATTGGTTTGGTTTTCTCACCGCATCATCTATCGTCTTAACGCACAGTTCCGCCCTTAACTTTTGCCCTGTCCTTTTGTTGTTTCAGGTTCCCTCCACAGGCATTTTTAATCAAAATTCCTTGCGCCGTTCACCCTTCTATCTCTCTTCGTGAGGGGCTTTAAGGGGTTAAGCATAACCCTCATTAATCTCTGCCCATACACACACACAGCTGTTGTCTATCTTCATTCGTATCTGCGGTTGCAGCTGCCTCTCAGATCAAGATACTCGTATCAAATTTTATCTTAGCCTTGAGGCATCGACTGTTTAATCCTTAAGTGAATCAAATGCGAAATGCAAATAAATTGATAGACAAGTTTTGTGTCCTGTTTTGGTTAACAATTTGTGGATGTTGGCCAAAACATATTTGGACTTAATTACTTCATTATATTCACGAATTCCTTGCATAAATTGTTTTCGGCTTTTTGGTTTTCCACATTTGGGGGCAACTTATGCAATCCGTTGCATGTGGCAAGCAACCGAAACACACACAGAGAGAAATAGAGAGAGAGAGAGAGACGAAATCGTGCTACGTAATTGAATCTCGTGTTAACAAATTTTCGTGTTAACGGCAAATGCAAATAATAAAAACTCTTTTTACTCTACCAAAATGCCATTGCGATTACGAAAGCTTTCGCGCTGTAATAATATAAGAAAACTTATAAGTGTATGCTTATTATTTAAACAAAACCGAAACGACAACAAAAACAAATAACAAATAACAACAACCGCCAGCTATTTGTAAAGAAAGTTGCAAACAGAGAAACAACAAAATGAAGAAGCGAACAACACAGAAATTGAATGCTTGACATTTGAGTTGAGGCATTTGGATAGTGAGTTGTATTTCATTGTAGAGCATTTGCTAGTCGCTCACTTTAATCGAGCTGCATTCTTTGCTTGTTTATCACTTGATTTTTTATTCATTTCCATTACAAAACAGCAATTGAAAATTGCCGATGCGATGAAGAAGAAGATGAAGCAGAAAGCAGAGAGAGAGAAAGAAAATCTGCAACAACAAAGCGAAATAACTATAAAATTTATGCATTTTCCGGCATTAAATTAAATTTATACATAAATTAAAGTTTACTTCGTGCAGATCATTAAAAAAGAAACAACAACAAATATAGGAAGAGTTGCAGTTGGAGAGAAAATCGAAGACAACAACAACTCCAACAACAACAATTGCAGTGTTTGCACAACCTGCTAGCAAAAAAACGAAAAAAAAGTTTGCTTCGCAGCTCGAAATGTTGTCGTTGTTGTTTAGCATGTTGCTGCAAAAAGTTGCATGTAATAAAAACTTATTAGCCCAAACAATTTCGAGTATGAAATTAACAAAAAAATAAAACACCAAATAAACATAATTCAAGATTCTGGCAAGAAACTCGAATGTGCTCTCCATAAATTCCAACTAGAAATGCCAATTAGAATAGAATCTCTTTCTATCTTGCTATCTCCCTCAATTAATTGTACTTAGTACACTGCTCGCTCTCTGTCTCCGTCTGTCCGTCCGTCCGTCTGTCTGTCTGTCCGTCCAAGCGAGGCCACGGCAAATGCAATTAGCATATAAATACATTTTGCAACAACCCCGCTTTGTAATGCCCCCAACAACAACAACAACAACTCGTTGAACAAACAGCCTAACAGCCCCTCCCCCTCTCCCTTGGAAATGTTATGCATAATAATCTGAAATAAACAAAGAACTCGACTTGATTATACCCCCACTGACAGCTGTTAATTATGGCCCAAGATAACAAATGATATGCGCCACGAAGTATGCAAAGTAAATTGTTTCTCGCAAACTGTTAAGATCCTTTAAGGATCGCATTTATTTACTGTAGTGAAATTTATAAAATAGAGTAAAGGTTGTCAAAATAAATATACGGAAATGTAGAAAACGGAAGAGAAATTTGAAAGGAAAATTCAATGCACGAGTGTTAGAGGTCGCATAAAAAATAATATAAAAATAAATATAATAATTCTTAAATTATAAGACACTTTATAAGGGTTAAAGAAAGACAAGAATCTAAAGATATAAAAATTTATAAAGAACTATAAAAATGAATACAGAAAAGAAAAATTCAGAAGCTTATTCCCATCAATTATATTTTGAGGTCGCATTACAAATAATATGAAAAGAAGTTTAATAATATCAATACTATAGATCACTTTTATTAGGGTTACATTGCTAAGAAAAGAATACGAAGATAAGGCTATAAATAAAATACTCGTAAATGGAAAATTCAGAAGCAAATTCCATACAATAATGCTTGGAAGTTGCAATGGAAATAATACGAAAAAAAATATAAAATATAAAATATAAATATAACCTTATAACGGGTAATGTAGATAAAGCTATAAATAAAATATAATTTAGCATTTTGCTATTCTGTTCTTAAGTACAACTAAGTACATTAAAAGCTAATGTATATAATGAGGTAGAATACAGCTTAGTTTAAGTATTATAATATGAAATTTTTAAAGGCATTTACAAGCAACTTTTTGAAAGATAGAATGCAAAATAAATAGTTTAAAAATATGGTATAATATAAAACCGAGCCAGTATATTACTTTAATTATCCAATTTGGATTTATTGTAGCTTAGAATTAAAAACTTAAAATATTGAATATTTAAAGACAAGAAACTTTTCTCAAGATATAGAATGCAATATAAATCATTTCAGTATATTAATTCAGTTAGTATATTCATATAAAAATATTTAAAACATTTACATATTTAAGCAAATTTACAAGCAACTTTTTGCTAGATAATAAATGAAAAAGGAACAATTTCAAAAATGGTATAATAATATACTGAGTCAGTATATTTCTTACTTTAGCTCTTATGAATTGGTTGTAGCTAAGAAAGAAATCAATTCTTTCTACGTTTAATTAATACAATATAGCAATGTTGATTGCGAAATATATTTTAGACTTTCTTCCAAACAATTCTACTCCTAAGTAATGAAAAAAATTCTAAAAATTCCATCATGATTGCAAATACCCCACAGCTAAATCCAAGACACTTGCTGCTTGCTGTAAATTCCCATTTAGTTGTGCTCTACATACAAAAAATAAAATGCAATTTGCAAATATCTTTTGCCTCCGTCTGCGTCTTTGACAGTGTTTAAAATTATACATTTACATTAATTTGGCATGTAAATATTTATTTATTTTAAGTTTAATCTTGGCAAGCGCAGCAAATGCTGTTTTTCCTGTCTAGTACAAAGTTTTTTTTTCTTCTCTTGTCTTATTTTAATTTTATTTATATTTATTGCTTTGGCATTTGTTGTTGTCGCCGTTTCGCTGGCTGCATCTTGTTTTATGTGTGTTTTAGCAACGCTTCTCTTTGCATCTCTAGAGCGTGGCTAATTTTACAGCTGCGACCGAACAGCCCTCGCATATAGTATGCAAAATAGTTCTCTGATAGATAAAAAAAACCCACACGAAACAAGAATGAGGAAAAAACTGAAAGTACCTCATACTAAATCAACTGGAAATACTTGAGACATGTCATTTGGCCGCATTACAATATGCGAAATGGAACCAGGTTGGGGCATATTTTAGATCAAAAAGTATTTAGGTTTATTTTTGCATTTTTCTCCATTTTTGCATTTTGCACAATGCTCAAGGAAGCAACGTCAACGGCAACCCCAATGTATCATGGCTATCTAACTTTGTATCTTACTCTATATGTGTGTGTGTGAGTGTTTGCTATATAGAAAGTTGTCACAACCAGTTTAATAAGAGAGCAGCAGAAGAGAGAGAGAGAGAGAGGCTGGGAAACTGAGGCCAACTTTCAAGCGGAGGCCCGCACACTAAATAAAAAAAAAAAAACAGAAAAAAAAAAACTGTCACGCATGGATTTATGCGCGACGTTTATTATATTTACATTTAATTTAAGAAAGAGACCGAGATCGTGGATCGGAGTTGCATTTAAATTACCAACACTCACACACAATGTACCACTATATAATCGAAAGAAAACAATTTTCATGTAATCTAGGACATCATAATAAATTACGACAATTTTCGAGCGGCATTTTCCTGTTTCCATTCGGGCCCATTAAGTGTAAATGCCCAACTACAGATACATTTCTGTATCTTCAGTGTTGCAAAAGTAAACCCATAATATGTAATTATTTCAAATTTATTGCAATTGCCTTTGTCTTTTTCTTCGACTTTTAAGTTGTTAGACATTTATTATTATGGCCCACCGTTTAAAGGGCATTTCGAATTTGAATTTCGCCAACTGAAATGTGTGAAAACTTTCGCAAAAACTTTGATTAAAACTAAGCATAGTTAAAATCGCTCTCTCTCTCTCTCTCTCTCTTTCTCTCCCTCTTTCACTCTCTTTGTTCTTATCTGACACGTGCGAATCTCTGACTTCCCCTTGGTCACATGGTATCAAGCACAAATGCTGTATATATATATATTTACAGATAAATAGCGAATGCGAATAATAATTATAATCTATTTATGGCTGCCATAAATCCATGACTCTTACAATGAATTGTTCTATTTCGGTTTGCCTTATCGCAACAAAGCACTTAGCGAAGCTCGTTTCACGATTGCAATGCGAGCCATATTCTAATTTTTCATTCAAGATAAGTGCATTTAAATGCGGGTAATCGCCGGAATTTTAATACCCCCAACAAAGTAGCGCAAACGTTTGAGGATAGCGCACAAAGCGGAAATGCAGAAAAACGTAATCTCTTTAGACTGTGAGGTAGGGATGGAAATAATAATTCCCTCAGTAAACCTTCTAAATTACCTTAACTCTTAGTACAATCGAGAGAAAAGCATGTGACAAAATAAGAAAGTAAGATCCAAGTAATATTATAAATATTATGTAATCTTATTGAAAATGAGGTAGGGATGGAAACTGTTGTACTTTAAATAAATGTTCCAACTTTTCTATAACTCTTATTACTTTTATGTGAAACAAGACAAGCCAAGAAAATAAAAAAGATACAGATACAGAAATTATGTATTCTCAGAAGTAAAAGGTAGGGATGGACTCAATTATACTTTAAATATGTATTCTAAGTTGTTCTTAAGTCTTATTACTTAAAGTTGAAACAAGAAATAAGAACAGTATATTTTACTGAAAGATTTAGATACAAGTAGTATCGCTATAGTATTTCTCTATATTTTAGAGATGAGGAATATCTTTAAAGTATAAAATAGGAATAAATATAATATTCCGTTCATTAGCTCTTTTTAATGTTCCCTAACTTCTATATTACTTAAGAAAAATGATTGTACTACAAAAAAGATGGATCAAGGGAAAGTATTAAAGATGAAGATGAATACAAATAGTATCACCATATTATATTATAATTGTATGTTAGGTAGACAAGGTTAAGCCTTCAAGTATAAGCTACAAATTGTAATTAATTTCCTTCAAAAGCTGTTCTAAATATTTCTTAACTTTTGTTGTTTTGTAAGTAAAAGAGACAGAAAAAGTATCAGAATAGTAAGTCTCTATATTATGTAGATAATCTTTGAAATCTTTTAAGCGTGAGATTGAAATATAAGTAACAATTCCTCCAATAAACTTTCAAAATCATTCTTAACTCTTATTACGTCTAAGAGTATAACTAATATCTAAAAGAAAGGAACATAAAGATACGTTTACTATCACCTGTCTCCACATTATAAAGATTCTTGGCGCAATTTTTCCATTCACAAACAAAAAAAATTCCCAGGGTAATATCCCAACTAGGTTGTGAACTTTGCAGCAATAGCCGCAATATTATTTAGAGATCTGATAAGACTAGTTTCTAATCGCCTCGTGGTTTATATGGTGTTAGTCACATATCGATGACAACATGCTTTGGCATTATATTTTCACCATTGCTCAGTTGATTTGCAAATAGATTTCTTTTGGTTGCGCGCATTTGATATTTATGAGACATGCTCTGAGCTTGAAGAGAGTGGAACTCTGTTGCGTTCTCTCTAGTTAAACAACTTAATTTCGCTGTCACTTCTTGTGAGCCTTTTAAAGTTTTTTTCTTTCTTTGTGGTTGCATATAAAGTTCACTTCAGTTTAAGTGCATTTGCCGTCTTTATTTGCACTTTGTATTTATTTTGTTGTTGCTGTTTGCCATTTTTTTTTTTTTTTACAACGCTGCTTCTTCTGCTCGTCAACAGTTGTTGTTGTTGGTCTTGGCATTATACACCGACACTTTTTCATATCCTGTCTGGTCTGCTTTGGTCTAGTCAACGAGCAAAGCCAAACTGACGGCTTGTCTCCGTCTCCATCTCCAACTCCGTCTCCATCTCGAGTCTTTGTTCGCCTCAATGTGAGAAATGGGCTGCAATGACTTTGCTAAAAACCGAAAAAGCGTGCAAAGCGCAAAGCCAACTAAACTATGCAAATACAACACGAGCAACGAGAGCGCTAACAAGCAAAGCTAAACGCTAAACTGAACTGCGCTGAACTCGAGTCGAACTCAACTTAACCCCGCGACTGCTGCATCCAGCAGATACTCAGGCAATGTATCTAGCAGATACATTCGTATCGAACAATTTGTCATCGTGACGCGTAACTCGCAAGTGGCCCTGAACCAGGTCAGGTGTCAGGTGTTCTCCCTCTCTCCCCTCTCCCCTCTTTCCCCTCTTAAGTATTCTTCACTCTCCCCTCCCCGCTCTGCCAATCAACGTGTCGTTGCCCTCGACGTATCTGAAAGCCAGCAGCTACTTTAATGCACTTTTAGCGCTCAACGTCAATATGTCAAATTGATAAACAAAACAAAATAGAAAATGCTAAAATTATTGTTAAGTGTTTTTTCTTTTTTTCCTTTAGCTTGGCTTGAACAAGTTTACAGCCAGTTAGTTGCATGCCACCAGCCTTGTGGCAAGCAGGCAGGCAGGCAAAGCGCGATAACAACGCGCGATTATCCGCTTGTCTTTAGCAGATACATGGCGAGCTCTTCGCTTTCTCGTACACAAACACACTCTTGTGTTCAGGTGTTAGCTGATAGCTGAGCCGTTTTGCAAAAGCTGCAGACGTTATCTAACACTGTCATCTGGCTGGCAATTGGCAACACTGCAGCAAATTTCTTAAGTCCAGATAGCTATTCATGTTACCTCAGCGCAAGTTTGCAATTTTAAGCTATAGATTGCATCAATAGTGCAGTCTGGCAACATCGCAGCATGATAATAACACTACTATCTGCCCGTAGTTACGATTAATTAAAAGAAAAACCCATTATGAAACGTGGCAATAGTGCAGAACATTTCTTAAGATAGTTTTCAATGTTATTTAAGAAAGAGTTTGCAATTTAATGCTGTAGATTGCATCAGTAGTGAAGTTTGGCAACCTCGCAGCATGATAATAACCCATTATGAAGTCAGACAACAGCGCAGTACATTTCTTAAGATCGATTTTCATGTTACTCGAACGCGACTTTGCAATTTTATGCCACAGATTGCATCAGTAGTAAAGTAGACAACGCCGCCGCATGATAATAATATTACTATCTGTCTGTTAGTTACGATAAATGCAAGGAAAACCCATTATGAAGTCTGGCATCGGCGCAGCAAACACCAATAAATCATTTTATGATACGATATCATGATAAACATCAATAAATAATTTATTTCCTTGCTCAAAACATCAAAGCACAACTGCGACAACTTTAGCTTTATTAATATCTTATTAGATTTGACAACACATAAACAATGATATCACAACAGCAATTAGTTTATGCAATTGACATTTTGCAACTTTAAATTGGAAAATGACAAAATTTTGAGCTGTTGACTTATCATAATTTCAAGCATACCATAAACGCATCAAGTTGTCTTCACTCTCTAGTCAATTGGCCACTTGATTGCCCTATTAAGCTTCTTCTTTTTGTTTTTTTGGAGCGTTTGTAAACTAAATTTTTGAAATTATTGCCACTCAGTTGGATTTACAGAGAAATTTGGGTGTTGTTGTTATTGTAGCTGAGGCAATCAGAAGTTGACAGAAAAAACAAAATAATGCAAACAGCAGGAGTTTGTTCCTATATGCAGATAGAGATACAGATATATTTTTCGGCTGTTATATATATATGTGTATATAAATGTATTTTGTGCAGCTGAGAGAAGAGCTGCGTTATATTTTCTGCTTTATGTTGTGCAAATATTGACATTCGTTTATTAAAATTCCAGCAGAGTGGCAAAGGCGAAGCCCAAGTCAGAGACGAGAGGAAAACTCTCTGTCAGCATGGGGCATGAGATGTTGAGAGTGTGTGGAAGAAAGGAGAGGGGGAAGGGCCAACATTTTATGTCATGTTTGCATATGTAAATGTGCCGCCTCTTTTGCTCAAGCCAACTCAACGCAACTCAACTCAACTCGAATCTCCATCTCCATCTCGTTCCCTTTTCTCTTTCTCTTTCTATGTTCGCGCTAATATTTGCTTTTAATTTTTGCTTTGTTTAAACTGCAGTTTAATTTTATTTTGCACAAATATTGCCAGCAAATTAGAGACCAAAAGAAATGCAAATTGCTAGAGCTAGACGACAGACAACGTCGCACACAAAAGATACAAGATATACGAGATACAAGATACGAGATACAAGATACAACTACAAAATGCCACAAAAGGCAACAACGGCTTTCCCAGTCAATATCAACTGCTGTCAAGTTTCAAATTTAATTGACACATTTCTCGCATTTGCAATTAAATCACAGCACAAACAACACAAATGAAATTTGCCATAAAAATACAAATAAAATACACCAAAAATGGGCGTGTCAAAATCAGCAACAACAACATGCAACTTCTTGTGTTGACTTTGTGCGCTTTGCGTTTTAATTAAAATTCAAGTGAGTTGCAAAAGTGTGGCCAAGAAATGCACAAAAGAAACAAATAATTTTGTCTTTTCTTATTTATTTTTTTGATTAGTCAGTTTTGCATAGTTTTAGCATATTTGATTTGTTTAGATTTCGTTGATTGCCAAACAAATGACACCACACACAACAAATAAACTTAATTGAGATGATCATAATTTTTGTGTGTCTCATAAATATGCAAACGCCTTTTGCTGCCGTCAAACTTCCTTCTGCTAAAAATAATTATTGTATTTTATTTTGGAATTTGATTTAAATTTTTTATTGATCAATTTTACTGCTCATTTGCCGGTCAATCTTTTTCTCTCTCTTCTCTCTGCACTTTCGTCGTCGAGCAGCAGCAGGAAATGAGAAATAAAAGCGCATACTTTAATTAAACCCTAAAGAGGCGGCACATTTACAAACATATTCAGAGGGGCGGAAAGCAAAGGGAGGGGAAGGGGAAGGGATGTGCATTACTAAATGGAGCGTGTGCATCGGGGAAAAAGTTCAAGTCATTGCCTGATTGGCGTTTGCCCAAGCAGGAAATCACATTGGAAATGCAGTTACATGCAGGGCATTTACTTGACTTTACTTTACTTTGAACTGTCTATTAAATTATACGGAAAATGTCTGCACAATTTTCATGGAAATGTCTGCCATAAAATTGTGAATAAATTCCTTTTCATAATCCAGCAAAAGACGCTAAAGTAATAAGTATTTATATTTGGCTCAATTGCGCAAATTGTGCGAACAAATTTTTAAGAAATATAAAGGAGAGAAAAAGGAGATAACATTTTAAAGATATTTCATTCCATTTTTTCAATTTATTATAAAGATATTTATATTTAACTTGACAAAGTGTTTTAGACATTAAGAAACAAGAAGTAGCTAGAGAGAAAGGCACTGAATATTTAGAACTTAATAAAGACAACATTTCAAAGATATTACATCATATTTTCTTAGTTTATATTTAGCAGAATGAAGTACAAATAACAAATATTTATATTTCATATTAATGCACAAATTATTTTAAAGATATTTTAAAAAGAAGGTTGTATAAGGAAAGCCAATATATGGCCATTTACTCTAATCAGATAAAAAATAATATTAATTGAATATTTCTTAAAAATACGCAATAGATAAATCCTAAATTGATAGAATTGGGTTGACCACATTTTATGATGTAAAAAGTTATACAAAGAAAACATATTCATACCTTATTTCTTGCGCTGATTATAGACAACATATTAAACATTCCCAATAAATGTTTAGCAATTTACATTTTTCAAGATATAAAAATACAAATTGTCAGGCCGTTTTCTCTATAGGAAGTGAAACTGGGGAATTTCTCAAAGTTTTCTCCACGCATTGCTCAATTGCGCGTTTAATCAACGAATTCTTCCCACAAACAACTCAATCAAATTGCCGAACATTTATTGCTTCAACATATACATGGAGTAAAAAAGTAAAGAAGAAAAAAGCTGGATGCTGGCAAGAAATTGATTTTCTGCAGCGCAACGCAATCTGAACAAATGTGGCTATAAAAAGTGTCCATGGCCAACGCCTGGCCGTGTGTCTCAAGTGCAACAACAACAACAGCAACAACAACAAGCACAGTGGAGTCGACACCTTTTGGAGGCCAAGAAACAGACAGATATACAAAGATTGTCTGTAACTTTGTCGAGAGTTGTCGAGGGGCAATGGGGCAAAAATCTTTTACGACTGCCGACAGCATCTTCATCTACTCTTGTTGTTGTTGTTGTTCTTCGTGTTGTTGTTGCTGTTGCTTTACAGTCGGTGTTGGGGTCACGTAAAGTCCATTTATATCAAATTATCTTACCATAATAATGAATTGTCGGCAATTATAGGTATTATCGTTATTTATAGTCGTAAAAAGCTCTATGTTCCAATGCCGTTTTCCTGCTGCAGACTCTTTGCATCCACCGCCTCCTTCTACTTCTACTTCTTGCCACTTCTCTCCTCACTTCTTGCCACTTTGGGGCATCAGCAAATGCGTAAATAAGCCCCACTTATGTATGTGAGAAGCGACGTTCAAGTGGAATCGCATAAAAATAAATCTAATTAAATGAAATCGTTTACTTTGCCCATAAACAACGGCTCTAAATTTTAATTGCTTCAAAATGCGCCACAAAGCAGGAGACTTGTGCGGCATGTGGCATGAGGCAAGTCAACTAAGTAAATGACAGCGATGACTCATTTGCTCAAGCTCCTGTTAATTGGCAACTTCCGCATCTCGCACTGGGGAATGCCAATTAATTAAACGATTCAACTCAAACAAAAGCATTTTAAGTCAACACAAGAACACAATACAAAAAAGTCCCCCTAAAAATAACAACCTTGGAAAACCCCTTGCTAACTTTACAGTTGGCCCAGATTTCCCCTGAAATCATTTCGATAAGAAGTTACCAAAAAAAATCTGGTAATAAAACTACAGTCAAGGGTGCTCGACTATAAGACACTCGCTATAAGTGCAAGTGTATTGATACAAGTTGCAAAAATTATTATAAGTTGTTTGATTATACCAATTAAATATACCGAAAAAATACTGACAAATGCCGAAATGTATATTTGGTATATTTAAAAAGTTGCATAAGTCATTATACCCATCTCCAAGAAGCAAAACAGTGTGATTTTAATTTCGAAATATACCAAATTAATATACTAAAAAAATACTGTTAAGTACTGAAATATATATATGGTATATCCATACAAGTTGCACAAGGTATTATATACTTTGTTTAAAGATACCAAATAAATATACCGAAAAAATACTGATAAATACCGAAAGTATATATTGATACAAAGTTATTATTCTGTAATAAGCAAAACAGTGCTGTATTCTTATTTAAATATACCAAATTAATATAACGAATAAAATACTGAAATATACTCTAATCATATATGGTATATTGATACTAGTTGCACACATTATTATAAACAGTGCTGTATTCTCATTTAAATATAACAAATTAATATACTTACAAAATACAGAAATATACCGAAATGTGTATATGGTATATTGATACATTCCCTAGTAGCACAAAGTTATAATACCCTTCTCTCTTTTATGCGTAGCGGGTACAAAAATAAAAGCAAAGTTTATTTATAGGCAAATTGATAAGAATTTCAGCTAGCATGCTGCAATAATATCATATGATACGATAGCAGAGACAGAAGAGACCTTGCCGAAAGCAACGTTGTTGACCTTCTAAAATTGGTATCGTAAATGTTCCCAGATGTATTCACTTGTTTTCAATTGGTTTGCTGTTAATTACAAAAGATCATAAAAAAACTGGCTGCAAATTGAGAAACTTCCTTTGGCTTTTTGCACAAGTCGTTAACAAACTGAGAAATATATTTTACTCTTTTATATGAATTGGAAATATGTTCATTCCTTTTGGTTTTTTGCTGCAGTTAAGGGCTGGGCAACACCCATTGGGTCCATTGATTGGCCCTGTGGCATTGATAAAGACAACATTTATGTTATGTAAAATGCGCACAGATGATTTATGACTGGCCATTAAAGCCAGGGATGGAGAGTTTCTTCTCTTTTTGGTTTTTGGTCAATGCTTAATGGCGCCTCATAAATATGTACGAGTTGTGTGCACAATAACGGAAATAGAACTCATTTCAGCACAACAAACAAAACTAATAAAATGAGTGTAAGGAAAAAACCTTAAAGTTAAAATTTAATTAGAGGCAAAGAGTAACACACAACAACAAAAAATAAAAGGGGAAACACATTTAATTAACATTAAGAGATAAAAAATTTAAACGAAACTCGCCAGGGAAAGGACTGAAAAATGTATGTGAACGAGGGGAAGGGGAAGGGGCAAGGTAATGGATATGGGAATGAGAGAATTGGAGATGGGAATGGGAATTGAAATGGAAATCAGCGCAAAGCGGGACTGGAAATGCTCTGGCTGCATAATGGGGTTAAAGTTAAGAGAAGAACTGAAAAACAAAAGTTAAAATGAAAATAAAAATACAGAAATACAGAAATATAAATAAGAAGAAGGAATGGGAATGAAAATGGGAAGCACACATAAAACAGACGGGCAAAATTAAATTCAAGCAACAAACACAAAATTTCATGCCACACAGCAACCGACCAAAAAGAAACAAAAAAGCAAAAATATATATATATATATATGTATGTATAATGAAAGAAAAAGAAGAATAAACAACAACAAGAACAAAAAAAAAATGCTGTCGAATTAAAATTAATGTCGAGTTAATCGAGTTTTGTTGTTGTTCCTCGAGGAGTAGGCACATCTTTCAGTTCCACGGAACAAAGAACAAACACACAAAGAGCCAACACACACACACGCAGATAAACACACACACAGAAATACTTATGGAGGAGCGAACAGCGTGTGCAGCGAAGACGCGCAAAGAATTGGAATCTGAAAGCAGTTTGTCTTCTTCCCTTTTCGCCTTTTGCCTGAGCCTGTTTTTCAATGTATTTTATTTTATTTTTTGATACCCTGTAGCTAAAAGGTTGAAGGGTGTTATAGCTTAAATGAAACAACAGAGGTGATATTGTAGAATATTAATAACATCCACATCTCAAAACCCGTAGTAAAAAATGAACTTTTTATCAGCAACATTCTAAGCAACACAAGCTCAAATAAAGTTTGCTTTAGAATTTGCTCAAATAAAGTAAAAATATATAAGATTGTTTTCGGACAATTTTTGTTAGAGTCGCCTGATAAACATTGAATATATCTGAGATCAGAAAAATAATTGCTGTGGGTAGAGTCAAAGTTTGTGTTACTAACACTCCAATTATATTTAGATCCTTCAGTGAAAAGATTCTTCTAATTTATATCATATTTATATTTAAAAACAATTAAATATGTAATTTCTTTGATTCCACTAAGCAGTTCGAAAGATATATAATTCTTATATTACTTATCTATTATATAATTCTCCAAATAAATAAATAATTTGGTCGCACTAAATATTTCTGAAGTCATATCTTATGAATTAATAACTACTTTAATCACACTAAACTGTTCTGAGGCTATATCTTCTCAACAAATAATTACTTTGGTCACACTTAACAATGCTTAAATAATAGAAAGGGCATCTCATAGTCAAGCAAACTTTGCTGTAGCTTTCTTACATTTTTGTCTGCGTTTTCGTTTTCTTCTTTTCTCTTTTTTTTTGTTAATTTTCCTTCTACACGATTTTTATCGCTGCTGCGTTGAGTGTTTACCTTGCTGCGTCGGCTTCTGCGTCGACTTCGTCTTCGGCTTCGGCATTCGACGTCGCGCAGTCGCAATCGCAATCGCGCAGCCTCCGCCAGGCATTGTACTATTTCAAGGATAACAACTAAAAGGCTGAGCCAGCGATATGCGATGTGTGTGTGTGAGTGTGTGTGTGTGTGTGAGTTTGCCCTTGCTTGTGCTTCTTCTTCTTCGTCTTCTTCTTCTTGGTGTACCTTCACTACCTGCGGCACTATAAATTGCAATCAATTGATATAATTACGAACTGTGGAGCACAAGTGAGGAGGAGGAACTAAGGAGGAACTGTGCTGATTGTAGTCCAGGGAATTGCCTGCCACATCTTCTTCTTCTTCCTCCCAACAATTGCACTCAACTAAGCTGCACTGACTTTTGCTTAATTAGGCTATTTAGTTTGACTTTTGCTGAAACAATATTATTATTGATTTAAATGCCGTTCACTAATTGCTCTTCTTTTCTTTTCTTTTCTTTTCTTTTGCAGGTAAGTCACAGTCTTCGAAAGAAACGAACGAACGTCACACATTGATTTTGGTCGAATGTCTGTCGCCAATTAGCGAAAACAACGTAAAACAAATTAAATAAAAAATCAAACATTTCCGCAAAAGCAAAAAAAAAACAAGAAAGAAAGACAACGCTTGTAAATAAATAAAGCGAAACCGAAACTGAAAACTGAAAACTTGCTTGGCAAATGGCCGTGTGATTCATGCGTTTACATTTTTAACACGCTCCAACTCACATGGTCAGCAGTCAGAGAAAGAGACAGCTGAAGAGAAAGAGATAGATTGAGCTGCTCCTGCAACATTCATTTCGTTTCGTTTCGTTTTGAGCTAAGATAATGAGGCACAACACAACTGAAACTGTAGGAAATTAAATACAGTGATTAAGTAACTTAATGACGTGGGATATAGCCTCACCATACTCCCCTTCCCCCCTCAGTTACCCCCCTCCCCTCTCTTCCCACTCTATATACAATACATAATGTGCTGCACATGCAACATGCGCAATTTGGGAACTGCTTGTAGGATAAATGCATCTATAGTATAGGATAAGCCATTAAGTTGACTGATTATTGCCTTCTTCTTCTTCTCTCCTCACATTGAGATCTTACGTCTTCGATTGCTTAACGCAAAATGACCAGAAAATTGCCAGCTACAACGAGCTATTGTGGATTTTAAAAGCTAGATGTGCACACATTACGAGTATACTCAATGATTTTAATTATACGCCTTGCAGAATCTTTTATTAAGGAAAACTACTGACTAAACTCTTTTATAATTACTTTATTTATAATTCAGTCTCAGCAATTGCATCAGATTTTAAATAACCAGCTGAAGTAGACAACTCAATCGTATTGGTATTAAATAAACATATGAAGAATAGAGTTCATAAACTTTGGATTAAATAAGAATTATATTTGAAGAGAATATCCTCAATATCTCTAGATACTTTTACAAAAAGATTCTGAGAAGAGTATACTCAACATCTTTAGATACTTTTATAAAAAGATACTGTGGTGAATATCCTCAACAAAATACTTTGTTTATTATCACAAATTATTAGCGGACAGTCAAAACCTTTGGATTAAATAAGAATTGTAATCTCCTCAACATTAATTGACACTTCTACAAAAAGATTTTCGCATTCTCATTTGTCTATAGTTTCAAATAGATTTCATTTAAATTTCTTCAAAAAGATTTGCAATTCTTCAATTTTTTATAAGCTTAAAATATTTTTTAAATCGGGTAAAATCTTTTTTACGGTTTATCAAATCATTTCTAAGTTCAAATTCTACGACAATTTCCTTGCAAATACTAAGTTAAATTCAATCCCTGAGATTAATTTTCTACTTACTATCTTTAAGAAAAGATTGACGAATTCTATACTAAAATAATCCCCATTTTAACACCTTTATTATCTGACTTTGAATACTTAAAAGTATTACACTCTTTACTCTCCAGTCTGTCAACTTTCATTAAAGAAATTACCAAACTACAACTAATAAAATGGCACAACATTCATAACATGGCACTTTAGACCACAAGATTGCGTCTCACATGAATATTATGAGTTGTATTTCGCTTTCGGGTTAAACCTGTGTTGAAGAGCTCTCCGGGGAATATCAATCAAAATGCACGAGGCTTCAGGGAGTTGATTACAATCCATATATCATGTACTTGTGCGAATCTGAGGCAGCCACTTGATATCGACAATCGACACGGACACACGACTCAAAATCTCTCAGTCTCTCAGTCTTTTGTTCAAGATCTTTGCACAAATTGTTGTTGTTGTTGTATCCATTGTGGCAAAGTTCAGTTGAAAATACTCGCAATTTGTTTTGTCTTTTGTTGTGTGTATTTTCCAAAATTCGTCCAGCGAACTTTGCGGTTCAGTGAACTTTTTACATATTATTATACTTTACTTTACTTTACTTTGCTTAATTTTATTTTACTTTACTTTACTTTTATGCTGGCTCATTTGCATTTCTGTTTTAATTCTTGTGCCAGAGGAAAACCCAAAATACCGAGACGTAGCACTCTGATGAGGGAAGAGGCAGGCAGCATTTTAATTGTGTTTAATTAGAGTCGCTTTGCTTGGCAAACAGGCAACGACGGAGACAGAGACAGAGACACAGTCAAGTGGCTCAAATAATTATTTTTAATTAAAACTACGCACATATTTGCGCCTGTTGCGCACAATTAATTTTTGGCGAGTCGAGAAATTTCTTTGCCTCTTTTTGTTATCAAAGAAGCAACAACCTCAAAATTAAAAATGTAGAAAAAATATATATAAAAGAAATAATGGAAAGAATGTAAATGTGTTGACCACGTTTATAAAAGACAATTAATTATGCACATCAGGTAGTTTAGTTGTATACGAATATATTTGTTATAGAGAGATAGAGAGATATATCTACTTATACACTTAACGAGCACTTGTGTTTGCCATTTGCGCCATAAATTATAATTTAATTGGCACATTATCGAACAAACATCATATGAAATCTGAGACGAGGCCAAGGCAACAATAACAACAACAACAACAGAAATCTTTTCTCACATTCGCATGCCAATGAAAATACCTTTTTTGATGGACAGAATGCGATAGCTATTTAGCATTTTGTGTTACATATTCATGCTTAAACGATTTCATAAATAATTTTCGAAAAGAGAAATTGCTTAACGCATGCTTAAATATGTTTTCTAAAAGCTCTGACACACTAAACTTCTAAAGAAGGTCAACAAAAACAAAAAAAACAAACTCATGTTCGTTGATTATGTTATTCTATCAATTATGAAAACATTCGAATACGCAGATTTTTATCAGAATTTGCCAGAATGCGAGAGTCTGCCTCACTAAAACTTTTAGTGTAAACAAAAAAAAAGTAATTGAATAGACATCAAATGATCTCCATCAAACGATTCTTTGGAAACTCATAAAAATACTTACGAGTACTTAATGAATTATAACGAAATGCTCTGTTTGATGATGATGATGCTGTAGACTCAGTAAAAAGTCAGCATGTCTTTTTTATACAAATTTCAATTTAATCAAAGAACTTTTCTACATTTCTTAGAATTAGAAATTCAATATTGAATTTCCGTATGAATTAAAGTTTTCCAATTCTTATGAAATTTTTAGAATATCTTGTTCATATTGTAAATCTTCCAAAATGCAAAGCAAACTTTTAAAAAAGTTGAAGTACATTCCATGTAATGAAATACTGGGTTGAATGTTATATAGTCAGTATTAATTCTCAATTTTATCAAAGAACTTCTTTTCATCCCTCAATTCATAAATTGATTAAGAATTCTTTTGAAATTGTCAGAATTTGTACTTCATATTGAAAATCTTACAGATTGCAAAGTCAAAGTAAGCTCATTCTTCTGAAATTCTAAGAATATTTAGTTCATATCCAGAATGCAAAAAAAAAACACATAAATTGCTTTAAACTCTATCGAGAACTCGATGAATTGTAACCAAATCTTCAATTTTTTCAATAAACTTCTCTACAAATCTCAAAGTGTTCAATTCTTATTGATCTATAATTAAAGTATTTCTTTAGAAATTCTCAAGAAATCTTTCAGATTGCAAAGTCAAAGTAATCCAATTCTTCTGAAATTCTCAGAATATCTAGTTCATATCGAAAATCTTTCAGAATGCAAAGAAAGAATAAGCGAACGCTTCAAACAGCAAAGCTAAGCGAGCGCAAAGTTATTGAGTTCTCGAGCGCATAATAAGCCGGTTGGGAATAAGTACAGAGCAGAGTAGAGTAGAGGAGAACTGGGCGTGGCCACATTACCATCAGTTCATTGAACCAAAAGTAGGCAACATTATTTTCTAATTATGTGTAGAAAATAATTTAAGCTTAAAACAAACAAAATCAACGAAAACGGCAGCAAAAGCAAACACAGCAAAGAATCTAAAAAGAATTGAGCACAAGCAAATAATCAAAGAATACCAAATATATATATGAGGTGTATGTACATTCGATATCTGTGTGTAATCAAGGTGTGGCAGGTGGAAGGCTTGGACTTCGAGTTGGGCCTCTTCGATTTGGGCCATAATGAAGCCATTTGCATACTGAATGAGAGTGAATGAGTAAAGTGAATGAATGGATGGATGGATGATGTATGATGGTTGGGAATAAGTATTTACGAGTGCTTCATAAAACGATTACTTGACATTTGATTGGCAGGCGCAGCCAGACTTATGAGTACTACTCAACTTTATTATATGTTATAAGGAGACAGAGAGAGAGACATAGAGAGAGAGGGAGAAAGAGATCTATCAACTAAACTGGAACGAAAGAAAAGAAAACCAGCTGAGAGCTGAGCCAAAAGGCAAATAATAAAACACTTTAAACATGTTTTCATTTCGCTGTTTGCCGTGTTTGCTTTGCTCTTTGCCTTCGTTTTTTTCCACTTTTTACTACAACCAACTACACCACAGCAACAACAACAACAACAACAGCGACAGCGACAACCCTTTTTCATTTGATGTTGTTGATGTAAAAAAAAAAATTATATTTATTTTTGCATTAAGCACGAGGTCAATTAACCTCATGCCACAGCGTGAGTTCAACAAACGCAAAGCACACACACACACCGATACGCACAGTTTAAACTACACACACACAGAGACACACTCACACACACTCGCTTTACATGCATATTAAAAATTGTTGTGACGTCGTTGACATTTTGCACTATTACAAACGAGGCAGCAACAACAGCAACATCAGCAACCACAGCAACAACAACAGCAAACGGCAACGCGTCTCGCATTTTTTACAATTGTAAATTGAGTCATTTGACTGTTGTTCTTGTTGCCGTAGTTGTTGCTGTTGTTGCTGTTGTAGTTGTAGTGGTTGTTGCTGTCGCTGTTGACGTTTGTTGTCAAGTGCATAACAGCAACAGCAACAACAGCAACAGCAGCATGGTCATTCATCAACGCTGGCAACAGTTTTTATTTATTCTTTTTATTTACTTTGACTGGCACAACATTTGCCTACCCAGCCCCTCCCTCCCTCCCTCCGCCCCCCCTTGTTATCGATATGTTGTTGCTGTCGCAGTCACGTGCTGCGCTCTCTTTTTTTGTTCATTGCCGGCTTGCTTTATTCTACTTCGATTTAATTGTTATTGTTATTGTTGTTGTCACAATTTCTGAGCGCGCCAAAAAAGCAGCAAAAAAATAAATAAATTGTTGTTATAAACAACTTTGTTGTCCGCTTAAATTGTTATTGTTGTTGCCGGTTGCCAAGCGCAAAGTTTGTTGGCTTTTTTTTGCGCCTGGCAGCTGCTGTTGGTTGGCTTGATAACCTCTGACAGCAAAAACAACAAAAACAAAACAGGGACAGGTTTAGGGAAAATATTCAATGTGGCACAGGTGTGCTTAACACACACACACACACACACACACACTCTGCTTAGGCATGAATAAACATCAAATTTGAAGCATGTTAACGAGGCAAATGCAAATGAATGAAAATGAATTAAAACGAATGACAAAAACATTTGAATGAGCAAATCTATTTATGCATAACACACAAATTATTATTTAATTAAATACATCATTTAATTATCATACAAAGCTACCCGTTCTTCTAGGCCATCTCAACTGCTTTACAGGGTATCAAACGAATCAATTTTGATTGCCAGCTGATAAATGAGTTAATTAATGCATTCATAAATTTGATTGAACTACAAATATATGTATTTCCATTTTATGCGAGTTCATTTTCAATTATTTATTTCTTTCGTCTTATTTATAGACACAACAAATTTACACATCGAAACGAAAAAAATGACTAAGCGTCGATATAATCACTTTTTCTAGCGAAAACAATAATAATAAAAAAACAGATAACACACTCACACACGCACACATGCTCATGTGATTCACTCTTCATAATGAATTTTGTTTACATTCCACGCTATTTGCAATCTTTTTTACTCGCTCTCCTTTAAGTATGCCAATTTATTTGCATAAGAAAAAACGTTAAAAATTAAAGTGAAAACAAAAAAATAATCATAATTGAATTGGCATTTCCGCTGGCCAAACGAGTAATGCGTATTTTCCGGCTTACAGATGACTCACACTTACAATAAAAAAAATAAAAAGCAGCAACAATTATTAGTGAGGTATTTAACAAACTCGTGGTGGAAAGTCGAGCAGAGAGAATCTCGTCTAAAACCAGCGCAGAAAACTAGTTTATGCACTGTAAAGCGAAAAAATAAAAAAGCAGCAATGAAAAACAAAAATAATAATAATAATAAAGACCGTATAATAATGGCTTCAATTTACAACAGGCAACAAAGAGATTGTAATAAAAATAATACAAAAAAAATACAGCCAAGAAAAAACAAGTAAAAAAGATAAAATTGAGTGTGCTTGACTGTGAGATACCCGATACACATTTTGAATAAAGATACCAAATTAATACAGCGAAGATATACTAATGGTATTTTTGGTATTTCAATGTACTATCAAAATATACACACAGTTAGAGTATATATTATATACGTTAGGATATATTTTTGGTATATCAATACACCATTATATAAAAAATATACCATAGATCACAAAATATGCCAGTCACAACGTTTTAATACTAAAATATAGTAACGGCTATATTTGGTATATCAATATATTATTAGATTCAAAATATTCCATAGAGCAAAAAATATGTATGGCACTTATAATACTAAACATACCTAAAGAGTATTTTTTATATTGAAATATACAATTACATTCCAAATATACCATAGAGTGGAAGACATGTCAATCTCAAAATTATAATGCTATATCAATATATTATTACATTCAAAATATTCCATCGAAGGCAGACATGGTATATCAATATACTGAAACATTCAAAATATACCATAGCGTACACAATATACCAGGCACAACAATGTTATACCCTTCAACCTTATGGGTAGCTGCCATAAAAAATAACAAAATTACTTTAAAAAAACAACGAGGAAGCAGCTCAACGAATGCTGCATACACTAAGCTAAATAATAAAGGCAAACATTAAGCAGTTACTGCCACATGTTGCAAGTTGACTGGTAAAATCGACTGAATCAAAAGCAGATACAAAAAAAAAAAAAACTACAAAAATATGTATGGCAATTTGGACGACGTTCTTTGACGTGAATTTATGGCAATTTAAGACAAGTTTTTAATTATTTTCTGTTGCTCGTCGTTGTTGTTGTCGTTGCTGTTGTTGTTGTTGTTGTTGGTTGTTGTTGTTGCAGCTGCTTGGCATAATAATAATTTAAATATGGTAGCGAACTGAAATGAAGTGGCACAAGGCATTAAATCATCGCGTGCAGCTAAAAGGATAGCCAACCAACCAGTTGCAAGTTGCCAGTTGCTAGTTGCAACAATTGCCAGTTGCAACAACGAGGCACAGTGGCATCGAAGCACATGAATTTGACACACAAACAAAAAATATGGGACACGATTTGCAATTAGAAAAGACAAACAGCAAAAGCAAATGCAAAAAAAAATCATGTTAATTATATAAAGTAAACTATAAACAATAAAAAGACTTGCAACATGTAATGCAATTATGCCCGACTTCTGGGGCATTGTTGCAAGTAGCAAGTTGCAAGTTGTTGCCAGTGTGTTGCTGCCGCTTCTTCATCTACAATGCAATTTGTATGCAAATGCAAATACAATCGACAGAGAGACAGAGACACAAGCCATTAAAGCGAGTTCATGGCAAAACCTTATCACAGTTGCAGTAACAGAAAGAGATGGAAGTAGAGTGTGTGAGAGAGAGAGAGGACATATGCATAAGCAATGCGATTAGCATAATAGTCTTCAGGCCGTAAATATTGCAATTTTAGCATAATTGTTTATGCTATGCAGCTGCTGCTGTTGCTGTTGCTTCTACAAAATGCATGCAACGCCTTGCAACCTACATTATTATTATTAATATTAAATGAAGCAAATCATTTGTCATTCCAAACGTGGCTTTCACAAGACTCACATCAATGGAGCCTAATGCACATTAGAATTGACAGCGTTGTTCTTGATGAATGCAACTTTCATGCAACTATCACTCCATTCACTTGTTTGTTTAATGTGCAACATTGTCTGCTTGCAACTAGCTGTCATGTTTGTTGCAGCCGTCGTTCGTTCGTTTCGTGTGCAACTTTGTAATTAACTTTTGTCACGACTCTCGCGGCTTGTCTCACTGTCTGAGAGGATTCCACATTTCGATTGGGACATTCGATGCGGCTCCATTTCGTTCGTTCGTTCGTTCGTTTGCCTGAGATCATTAAAGCGAACTCTGCACGAGACATTTATTTATTTACAATACTTACATTTTTTTTCTCTTCTGTGTATTTTACATTTATTTCCATTTATTTATTTCAATTTACCGCGCAGCAGCAATTGACGCATAATTACTGCAGTTATGCCTCAATTAGTGGCACATTAATTAAGCACACACACACAGACACAACCTTGACAGGCAGCTATCTCTGTCTATCTGTCTCTCAGTCTCTCTTTTGTAATTGCATTTATGCTTTCTACGCTTTTTCCATTGACAAATGACATGACATTAATTTCAAAAGTGATTAGAAAAAGAAATATACGGCACAAGAAATTCACTTCTAGCGCAATTTAACAGAGCAATACTCGACGTAATGAGTGCCTGGAGAAAAGCAATAACAACAACAACAACTAGAGAAACAACAACAACTTTAGAGCAGCAACAACAACTTTAGAGCACATTAAAGCATCGCATCGCATCGCATGGCGTGCCAAAAAATGGCCAAGGAATTCGTTAACGACTCCAGACATGCCAAAATTAATGGCAATAATTAAAACAACAACAACAAACAACAAATAGCAATAACAACAACAAACACACTCAGCTAAAAGAGACCAATAAAAAGACTCAAACATAAACAAAGCCTGAAAAGTCTTCATAGAAATGCAGAGCTAAATGGGGGGAAGATAGAGAGACTAAAAAGATACCCTAGAATACATATTAAAAGGAAACTTTCTAAATGAAAAAATATGAAATGTATTTAAGCAACAGATTTATAAAGATAATTTAAAATTTATTAGTTGTCAGACTAAAATGATACCCTAGAATGCATATAAAAAGGAAATTTCTCTATTAACAAAATTTATATATATTTCCCCTACAAATTTGCCAATTTATAAAGATAATTTAACATATTTTAAGACATATTATGCCAAGAATTGTCAGACTAAAAAGATATCCTAGACTGCATAGTAAAAGGAAACTTTTTAAGCAACAAATTTTTAAAATTTTATAGACCATTTTATAGAACAGCTTTTTTTATACATTCATTGCATTAATGTTGCAACATTTTAGAAGATTATTTACCATAGGAAACAATCAAAAAATATTTGAGTACCTTAAATTATCCAATCAAAAATTGTTTACAATTATTTCGTTCAATTTTAAAACATAACGAAGCAGAAAAATAGTGAAATTATTTTATTATACTAAATTGTACTTATAAAGCAGATTATACAATGAAAAATTGCTTCTAATAAGTTCGGCATTTCACCATATTTAAAAAACCAAATTATTTTATTATTGTAAATTGCACTTCAAAATCAGAATAGGCTATAAATATACGAGAAAAATAGCGAAATTATTTTACCACATGCATTTCCAAGTTATTAACAAATTGTTGAGTAATTATAGAAAATTGTCTATCAAACTCATCAGTTTTCAACATAATTATATCTTTAAAGAGAAGATTTTCCGTGTAATTAAGAAAAACATTGCTGCAAATGAGTTTGTTTTTTCACCTGATAGTTTCTTTATTATACTTGACTATAATTACCAACTTGTCACAGTTAAATCAAGTCCAGTATTCCCCACAGTGTGCTGCTGTTTACAGGGTATAAACAGCTGTGGCCAGGTGCTGCAGGCGGAAACAAGTTTCGAGCCGACGCAGCACAAAATAAAAGCAACACTTGCACAAATTATATAACATTCCATCTGAAATGAAATTGGGATGCTATTTCACTTTGTGGGTGGATCAAATTAAAGAGGGATAGCAATAGTAGAGAGAGGCAGAGTGAGATGCAGCTCAGTTGCACATTAATGCAATGAAATGCATTTCGGCAGAGTGGTAAAAAGCGCAGCTGATTTGCAAATATTTGCACTATTGATTACCAGCCGCATTATAATTTACTGCACAACTCTCTCTCTCTCTCACTTACTGACAGTGTTGCTATCTCTGTCTCTGTCAGTCAATGCAGTCAGCAAATATTTTCATTGCTGCTGTGCCTTTTTCCAATTTAATTTATCGCAAATATTCAATCAAAATAATGATGTGAGTGAAGAACGGAAATGGCGCTGACGTTGATGTCGATGACGAGCGAAGTTTAAAGAGAAGAGAGGAGAAAGAGGGGAGTGTAGGGGGGATAAATGAAAGGATGAGAGGATGGAATGACGTGGTTGAAACGTTGCCTGCAACTTTGCACAATTAATTGAGGATGACTCTTCGACTCTTTGCTGCAATTTACTAATTTGCAACACTTCAAGCTAAGCGCACTAATAAACTAGAAAATATGCAATTATTGCCACTCGCTGGTTATACCCGATACACTTACTGATGCAGGGTATTTTAGCTGTGGCAAATTGAATTAATGCCCAAAGTGTTGGCTCACGTCATGTCTTACTTATCATCTGCTCCATACGAAAATTTGACTGCACATTTAACTCGGAGTCAGGCAGAGGCAGAGGCAGCTTCATCATGAATGCCAAACCAGCAACAGCAGCTGGCTGTCAGCAGTTGCCAGGCTGGGGAGGCGCCACTGTTTGTGGCAGGCGGAGGCGGAGTTCAGGGATCAGAACTGTTTAAGAATGCAAGGCAGCGCAGGCAGCGATGCCAACGAACAAACGAACAATTGCAGCCTAATTGAAAGCTAAATTGAATAAAATACACACACACACAACAAGAGAGAGACAGGGATAGTGAGAGGGATAGAGAGAGGAAGGGAGAGCGTTGTCGACACATGCTAACAAGGCAGAGGATAAAAAGGAAACTGTAGCCTGATCAACAGTGCATACTCGACACGTACAATTACATGAACAACACACACACACACAGCTATAAATTATAAATGTGTATGTGTGTGTGAGTGTGTGGTTGGCTATCTCCCACACACACACACACACACACGCAAGCAAGAAATTGTAGTGAACAGGAGCCTGCAGGATAATAACGTACAAAGCATTTTGTGCAAACGTGGCCAAGAAAACTGGCCACAGTTAGAGAGGAGAGAGGAGAGGAAAGGAGGTAGCTGGCTTTGCGGGTGAGAAAATTGTGGAAAATGCAAAATTAGCATGAATACGAAATACAAGTTAAATATTTGAGCTGCCTTCAGGATGGGCGACTGAGCATGCAGTTAAGCAATGCAGGACACACTTGGACTCCGGACTCACATCTTTTAGGATAGCCAGCATGTCTGGCACAATCATTGAAATTGCAGATACACATTAAAGCAAAGCACAACTCCTACGTGTGCTTCTCTATACGAACACATACACACATCCGTATATATAGTATTTTTGCTGGAAATGCATTTACCCAATCAAAAGATTTGCATAACTTCCGACGAAAAAAAGGGAGAAGAGAGCAAAAGTTGCAGCCTCGCTCGAATAAAATCGAATTTATTAGACAAGCATTTACAGAGTTGTAATATAATAATCTGACTTCGAGTTCTGCTACTGAAATATAAATATTATTTCTTTATGCAACTGCTAGCAAAATATTTCACTCACATTTTCATCTCCGTATTCGATAAAATCACATTTTTAAACTTTATAGAAATCTAAATACATAAATAAATATTATTTCTTTATGCAACTGCTTGCAAAATATTTCAGATACAATTTCATCTCCGTTTTCAACAAAATAACATTTCTTAACTTTATTTGTATTTACAATGTTGTCACATAAAAGATATACTACAATTGTGAGCAAAAATATACAGACTTTTCCACAGCAAGAAAAATGTTTCATCAACATTTTTCACTCCAAGTTTATTTGAGTAAATTTACCAAAACTGTATATTTCGAAATATTCTCTAGATACACAGAGTTCGCAAATAAAATAACTTAACTTAACTTCGAGTTTAACTTACCCTTCAATATCCATACTATATGTCCTGACATAAGTCTTTTCTCCACACTCAAATATTATAAAAATATCTAAAATATTTTCAAGATTTATACAATTTTCTTTGATATAACGAAACGATTACCGTTATCATTATAATTATTTATAGTTAGGTTACTTATATACTAAGCGATATTTTCAGCTATATTTTTGTTTATCCGCGAGTTCAATATTCATGCTTATAAGTCTTGTTTCCTTAATGATTTACCTCGATATTTGTGCTGTGTTTACCGTACGGACAAGCCTTGATAAGCAGGAAAGCAAACAGAAAACGTTGCATATTTTTGTTTCTCAAAAGAAAACACGATAACTAATATTTGATTTATTTACATTTTATTTACATTTCGTTGCTTTTCACCTTGTTTGCCGCTGCTGCTGTTGCTGCTGCTTCTTCTTCTTCAGCTGCTATATTTTATTTGTAGTTGTTGTTGCTGTTGCTGTTGTATTTATTTATTGTTGTTGCTGGTCTTGCTTTATTTTTCCCTCTCCTTATCAGCAGACTTTGACGTTGGGGACATGTAAATAATTTATATGGCATACCCTGTTATGTGTGTAATTTATGACAGGCCACACACACAACACACACACACACACATACGAGGTGTTATTATTGCGCTCCGTCCTCGTTCTTATCAATGTCAGAGAAACAGACAGACGGATAGAGAGAGAGAGAGAGAAAGAGTGGGAGTAAGAGGCAGAGAAATGGCAGCTAGACAATTTCTCTGACTAGTTTAGTTGCTGGAAATATGCTCAAGACTTTTCCAGTTGAGTCAATTAATCAGAGAAACTAGTTTTAGGGCAAATATTGTATACTATGAATATTTATTACAAAACAGCCATAAATATCAAAGCAACTATCTAAGCTTAACAAATTGAAAATATGATTTACAATGCAAAAAGTGCAAATTAATTAAAATAGAGCTCGCTTTTTATACCCATTACTCATGAGGTAGAGGGGTATTATAAGTTGGTGACTACAGAAAATGTTTTCAATAGGCAGATCGGCTCCTCTATATTCTTGATCAGCCATGTCTGTCCGTAATAGAGCTATAACTTCTTTTTGTACAGTACTTGGTATATAAATATACCAAATTCATTGCTATATTTAAAAAATAATTGTACCGAAATTATAATACCGCAATGAAGCCCTGATTTGTTGACAGTATTCAGTATATTTATATACCGAATATACAATTTGGTATATATTAGTATTTTTCAGAATATTTATTTGGTGCATTTAAATAATAATACGGCAATATAGGTAAATTTTGTATATACATATATCTTGGTATATCTTGGTATATCAATATACCAAATATATATTTCGGTATATTTGAGCAATTTTTATATATTTATTTAAATAGTAATATCTTAATAGAGGCATATTTTGGCAACACTTAGTATATTAATATACCAAATACAAATGTCGGTATATTTTAGTATTTTTAAATATATTAATATGATATATTTAAAGAATTATTCCGCACTATTTGGCTTTTATTGAGAACGTAACGGTAGCGAGTGCTTTACAGCACTTTCTTACTCGTATCAGGAGCAAAGTCACACGCTGGCAGACGCCGCTCTTCCGAGTCACAACTCTGTGTGGCACGCATTCAACTTGCAACACGCATCAAATGTGTGCTGTATGTGTGCTGTATGTGATTAGTCTGCTCAGTCGTATGCAGTGAAGCGCATCGAGTGCGTCGCTCAAGCCGAACTAAAAAATGCCTTTACCTTCTTTCTTTATTTGACGTAGCATTTTCCTTGTTGCTTATCGGCTTCGTGCAATTCAATGTAAATAAGAGACACACACACACACAGACACACGCACAACTAATTGCTGTTTACTCAACGCGCAATTTTCTTTTCATCGCAGAAAATGCGATGGCTGCGGGGTCAACGAGAAGTTTGTCGCCGTCTTTAAGGCCGAAGGCCATTGCGTTTAGTTCGTTGCACGTTGCACGTTGCAACTTCCCATTCTCTCTCTCTTTCTCTCTCTGTGTTAAAGATAAGAGCTCACTAATCTCACTATCTGTTTTCTATCTATTCGTCTCTCTTTGCGTTATATTTGTTTACTTTACCAAGAAATAAATAAAATGCATTCGTCGTAAAAAATAAAAAAAAATACGAAACTAAAGTCGCCGCGGATGCAAACAAGCGACGATCATAAACATTTAATTAACTTTTATGAACTGTGTAAATAGTGAGAAAAATGCATTAACAGCCGACTGCAGAGAACTCGAAATACATTTGCGCTAACTTAAAGGCCATGTGAGTTCTTTTGTAGAGTATAAAAGTCGGAAAATATGTGGGAAAAAAAAACTAAGATCAAAATTTGAAATTTCTAAAATAAATTTAAGAATTTTGGAATTTATTTTAAAAAATCTTGTATTGAATATACATTTTAAAATTATACATTTTAAAACTCAAATAAAATAAGTAATACACATTAAAAAGTCGGATAATACCAAAAATATACTAAAATATACTCTTGATAGCGATTTTGAATTTGTGTAAAGTCTAAACTAAATGAAGTAATCAAAGAACGTTTCTCAAATTATTTTGTTGTGTGGCAAATCCATTTTGAAACATACAAAATACTCAACAAAATTGAAATGAATATAATATAATTTCTGAAAATGCCAAAAATATACTAAAATATACTTTTGATAACCCCTTTGAATCTTTCTAATGTCTAAAATATATTAAGGAATGAAAGTACGTTAAATGGAATATAAAATAAATTCTAAATATACCAAAAATATACTAAATATGTTAGCGCATTCACAGTTCGTTAAACTGACTTCATTTTGAGCTTAGTTTTTATGCACTTTTTGTTTTTTACAATGGCCTTACGCCATTTTTATTTGAGTGTTGTCAATGTTGTTGTCCTACAGTTGTTGTTGTTGTCGTTGCTATTTGCCATGGCCTAAGCAAACATTGTAGAATGTGCAAAAACCTTAATTAATGCCATATACACAGAGACACATTCTCGCCAGCAATAAATGTATTTGCTTATTTATTTGCACACAGACTGTAAGATAGGCAAACGTTGAATGAAAATTATCGAAAAGGAAAATCTGCACATAGAAAATAATTGGCAATTTTTCGATTTGAAATTGCGTGCAAATTTATTTTAATTTTTTGGCACCTGCGTCGTGCAGATTGTTTGCAATGCAAATATGTATTTATAGAAAGCCTCCTCCTCTTCCTTCCTCTCCTTTCCATCCCTCGATTGTCACCTTTGTAAATACACATAAATGTATCTGTGTGTGTTTGCTTAAGTTATTTTACTGCTTTGTCGCCAGCTGTGGCCAAGAAGGGAAAGAACGAGAGCCGAGAGCCGAAAGCATTTTGAATTCCAATTGGCCTCTGAGCTCCTTGTTGTTGTTGTTGTTGGCTGTCGTATTTGCATTGCATTATGCTAGCCAAGTTAGCAAACAGCAAACTGAGACTGAGATGTAAAATATTTTACACATGTGTTAAATATAAATCATATTTTTGCAAGCAATTTGCACAAACGATTTGCTTTTGTTGGTCTATGCAAATGTATTTGCCATTTGCCATTGCCATTTGCCAAAATTCCAGTAGCAAATAAATCGTAAGCCTCTTTAATTGGGCCCCCAACAACAACAACATTTAGCCTGGCCAATTGTCAATGCACAATTGCCAATTACTGCTTTGTGTGTATATGTTTTGCTATTAACAAATATTTGAACGGAGGTCAAGCAAATGACGCTCGAGTTGTCCAAATCAAATTGACTAAAAAATAATTGCATTAACAATTAATAGTGTCGCACGCTATGATTGAGCACAGTCTGAATGTGCGATAAGCATATCACATGCCACAAAAAGTTGCATATCTCGAAAAGCGAATCTCACAAATTAAATTGATAAAGCAGCAAAGTTAGCAATGTATATTTTAAACTTTAACTAATCAGCTGCCAATTTAAAAATATATACTATATATTTTTATAAACTACTTCACAATGAATATTAATATATTATAGACGCTTTTGGGTTTTTTTCGGAAATTCAATTTGCAAAATTGATAAGAGAAATAAACAGAAATAAAATGCAGCTAACTTGTAGCTGGCAACCTTCTCTCAAAAGTCTTTTATAAACATAAATTTGCAATGCCTTTAATGGCGCGCGCAACATATTTTAGTCGCAGCAACAGCAGCAGCAACAACAGCAACAGCTGCGGCAACCATTTATTGTTGTTGCTGCTGTTGTCGCAAGCTGCATTTTTGCCATGCTCTTTTCTTGCTGCCGCCGTTTCTGTTGTTGCTGTTGCTGTTGTATTTGTATTTGGCTGCACAAATAAATTGCACATAAATCGCTGGCCACATAAATTTTACATGTTGCCGGCGTGCAGAGACAAAAAAAAACAAGTCGAAATTATGTGTCCGTTGCAAGCATAAATTATGCTAGAGGAAGCAAAGAGGGGAGAAGGGAAAAGGCAAAGGGTAATGCTATGTGAAAATGCGGCAATTAAAATATTTGCGCGTCTAACAAATTTCCTTAATTAAAACACAAAACAAAAGAAAAACACTAACTAGAACAGCTCCGGGCAATTGTGCAATTAGGTTTTTAAAGTGTGCATTGCCCGAGGGCAAATAGAATAAAAATAAAAGCAGCTGCTGTTGTAACCTGAAGGTCAAAGCAACCTGAGAGACACCCACGACAACTCGACAACAGCCATAAATTAATTGCATATAATTTAAAGCGCACTCGGCAAACATTAACAACGACAACAACAGCTGTAAATTGCCCCATAATTTATGCATATATCTCCACAGAGTAAAGTTACTTTTATATTTTTTCGTCAATGCCATTTAGAATCAACTAATAATTTGTCAAAAATTTTTTCTGTTTATTTCTTTATAGTCACGCGCCCGCAAAACCTCCACCAAAGCAAATAAACTGAATGCAGCCGCTGCCGCCGCATCAGCAACATCGCCACGTCTAAGTCCAGTGCCTGCAGCAACACACTTGCCGCAGCAATCGCCAAATACCACAACAGCCGCAGCAACAGCAGCCGGTGCCAGCTTGCAACAGCAGCAACAGTATCAGCAGCAGCAACACTTGCAACAGCAATTGTTGTCACATCAGCAGCAGCAACAGCAGCAGCAAGTACAGCAGCAGCAACACTATCAGCAGCCGCAGCAACACTTTCAACAGCAGCAGCACTTGCAACATCAGCAGCAACATCAACAGCAGCAGCAGCACGCACAGCAGCAACAGCAACAGCAGCAACATTTGCATCAGCAACAACATCAAATAACCGCACAAATACAAACCATGAAGGATCAACCACAACAACCCATGGTAAGTTCACCAAGCTAACACATTCTCAGCCATCTATCAATTAAAACAAGAGCAACAGCTGCAATAGCAACAGCAACTACAAAGCGAGCATTGACCTTCAGCAACCATTTGGCCAGTCAATCAGTGCACATTGCATTTGCCATTCACTAGAGGAAAAAAATAACACAAATTGAAGCTGTGCGTGCGCAGCACTCGACCAACATTGCGTATACGTCACATACGCCCCAATCAACTGCAGCTGTGCGCAGAGTGAGAAAGAGAGGCAGATAGAGAGAGGGAGAAACAAGTCAAACCACACAACTGGCCCACACACACATACACACTCGCACACACCCACACACACCCACACACACACACGCTCTTTCATTCATAAAGCATTTTTCGATTTTTATCAATGATTGCTAAATGTTTTCAAAATAAAACGCAGACCGCACAGCAGCAACAACAGTAACAGCAGCAGCAGCTGTCATCAACAGCCACAGCCAGGTGCACACACACTCACACACACATAAAAGACTATTTTTACACACCCCCTGGAGCCGAGCTGAAGCTCGTAAAAAAACGCCATTAAATTTATTTATATTCGAATTTATATTTCATTTGATTTTATTGTCGCTGTCTGTCTGTCCACTATGCGATTGTTATTGTTGCTGCTGCCGTTTGTTTGCATATAGAAAATTTTCACTTTCATAATTTTTTGCGCTCGTAAACATGCAAATGAAATGGAAAAACAACGCTGCATTGAGGGTGGTTAAATGTTCAGTGTTGAGTTTGTTTTGTTTTCGCCAGACACCCAAAAAAATACGCATAAAACGTGCTGAACTGAAGCATAATTTAAGGCGCGTCAATCAACAATAATAACAACGAACACAAAAACAACGACTGCTGTAATAATAGCCGAGGGGTTGCACATAATTGCGATACCAAATATTTGCCACGTTGCTGCTGCTGTTTACTTGTTTTTCTTTTTCGGGGCTTGGGCCCCAATTAGTGGGTCGCTTAATTAGGGCGCGACTAATGTGATTTATGCTCCAATTGTTGACAGCAAAGCAATATTTATAGTTGACCAAAAGCAACCACCTACCCACCCACAACAACAAAAAATAAAATAATAAAGGGTTTGTTTAACTATTTTACGTTTTGAGTTGCTTTCGGTTTTCTTGGCATATAATAAATTATTGAGATAACACAAGCACACGCAGCATTTATTGAGTTGAATGAATTCTACTCTTAATCTTTAGTTGTGCCACATTGTAGCACAAATTAGTTTCCGGCTTCCGTCGTTTAGCTTTTAAATAAACGCGCATAATTCAATTTGTTTATCGTCTACTCGCCACTTCCGGGAAAACATTCATTGACAAGCGTTTGCTTAGTTGTAGATTACCCACGAGAGAGAAATACACAGATTTTGGGGTCGTAAGTGACATTACCTAGACACGTAATTGTGTTATTCTATTATCGATAGTAAGCGATAGTATTTAGTTAGCGAAAATTTATCGACTTACTGAAACTGTGAAGTATTTACTTTGAAAGATAAATTCATATGTGAATAGTTTGTAGTTATTAATATAGATAGTAAGTGAAACATAATACAAATATTTCCATTATCGATAGCATGCAATAGTATGTGGCTAGCCGAAGCTTATCGGTTTACAGAAGCGTTGAAGTAGAATGATTAAATCAGATTTGAATACCATGTTGGTATGGTATTTGAAACAAATATAAAATCACAGTTGAATACTTTGTATTTATCTGAAACACAATGAAATTTTCCCATTATCGATAGTATGCAATAGTATTTACTATCTAAGGTTGTATATGCTTTCGAAAGGTAGAATTATGTTTATTAGTACATTTGAATATATTACCATGATAGTATATCAAAACTCACATATAAAGTGTTTATTATAAACATATTTTCTTCTCGATAACAAGAGATAGTAAGCGATTTAATTTACTATCGAAGTTGATAATAATAATTTGAAGCATCTAAAATCCCTATTTCAGAGAATTAATCCCGCACTATATGAAATGAAATGCTCTTAAGTGCAGTTGATTTATTCTACAATTAAACTAATCTTTTCACAAAAAAATATTATCAAACTTTATTTATATTTACTCTTATCTCTTCTCTTACAGGCACCCATGGCCTTCTATCCCACATGGCAGGCGGATCCATCGCAGGGCTGGCAGAACCAGTTCATACAGCAAATACCACAGAATACTCCAGCCTCACTCACATCGCTCAACTCATTGGATTTCCAGACACAGTCCTACGCCTATCCATCAAATGGCTACGTGCAGACCGGTCTCGGCTTCGATCCCAACTACGGCCGTTCACCGTACGGTGCGCCCGTCCAGCGCTACGACTTCCAGAGCCAACAGCTCTCGAGTGCGCCCATCAATCAGGTGGGACTGCAGAGTGTGGCCGCTGGCTTTGCGCCCGGCGGCGTTAGCTATGCCGGACAAGTGTCGACGGCGCCGGCGCCACCAGCTGTGGGCCTGCAGCAGCAGCAGCAACAACAGCAGCAGCAGCAGCAACAGCATCTCGGTGGTGATCTGGGCAAGAGCATGTCGGGAAACGACACGCCTGGATATCCGCGGGTGAGCAGCGTGCCGCCGCGCTCACTCAACTGTAACGGGTATCCAGGCGACTACAGCGGTTCTCAGCAACAACAGCAACAACAACAATCACAACAACAACAGACAGCGTCGGCAGCAGCCAGTGTTGCTGCCACGCCCACAGCAGTGCCAGCTGCCAATGCAGTGCAGCAAGTTGTGGCACAACCAGCCAGCTCTCCCATGCAGCCGCAGACGGTGCCTCAATCGCCCACACGCAGTCTCATCCAACAGCAGCAACAGCAGCAGCAACAACAACAGCAACAGCCACGCCTTGTTTCGCAATCGCCTAGCCAGGTGCCGCCCTCGCCCAATGGCAACGGGCTGCAACCGTACGGCAGCAGCGTGCAACAAACGCATCCTCACTTGGGTTCACCGCCCATGCAAGACTGGAACTGGAGCAATCAGCAGCAACAGCAGCAGCAGCAACATGCGCCCACGGCAGCACAGCAGCAGCAACAGCAACTCAGCAGTGATGGGTATGCGTCACAGGGTCAGGGACAGGGCGAACGCTTGCATCTGAATACGCGCATCAAGTCGATGATAATGCGCAAGAGCGATTCGAAGGATGCACCACCCGATATACAGGGGCTGCAGGGACAGGCGACAGCGCCATCTGTCGCCCAGCAGCAGCAACAACAGCAGACCGGTCATTTTTTATCGTATAGCCACCATCTCCGGCCCGAGACGGCGCTGAGCGCCAATGGGTCGAGCAGCGTCACGCCCACGGGCGCTTTGGGCGTTGCCGAACCCATCGGAGGTGGTGGCGATCAAATCTGGAAGCCGCATCACGCCAACTCATTTAAGAAACCAAGTATCGTTGGCAATAGCGGCTACGCGAGCAATGACCATCAGTTGCAGCTGCAGCTGCAACAACACCAGCCCGGACAACACACAACCATCAGCCACGTGCCCGAGGTGCCGCCCCAAGCCACAGCCATGCCAGCCATGCCCATCCAGCCACAGCCACAGCCTCCCGTGCAGCCGCAGCCGAAGAAGTCGCGCAGTCGCAGCAAGGCAAGTCGTGCAGCAGCCGCTGCAGCTGAAGCTGCTGCTGCTGAGATCGAAAGGGATCGCAATGCCAACGATCCGGGTGGCGGTGGCGGTGGCGGAGTCGGAGGAGGAGGAGGACTTAAGGCGCTTGGCGCTCACTATCCACCGCCTCCGGGCAGCACTCAGGACTATCATCATGGGCAGTACATCAAGACGGAGCCGGGACTCTTGCCACCGGGTGCGCCGCCAGGCGGGCAGCCCAACAAAATGGAGGGCTACGAACGCAACTACCAAAACTTCATACAGTATGCGGACTTTTGCCAGAACGACGGCCAGGGGCAACCGGTGCAACAGCATCAGCAGGACTATGCCGGCTATCATCACAATTCGGCCTATTACGGCGCCGGAGCGGGCAGCTTTCAGCAGAACTTCCAGCAGAGCTTTGTGCCCGGCTATCAGGCAGCGGCGGCGTACGGAAGTCGCGGCAAGCCTCCGTCGAATGCGGCGCATCATGGCGCCCACGGACATGGGCATGGCAATAGTATGCTAGAGTTGGATCGCAAGCCGGACACCAATAGCATCATACCACTGCCCACCAACTATGAGAAGGATATACCAGCGCACGCATATCCCATTCCAGCGCATCGTTATGCCCTCGGACATGGCGCACCTCCGCCGCCTCATCTCAGCCATCACGGCATGCTCGAGCCGAAGATCGAGGATATGGGCATGCTGGGACATGGTCATGGGCATGGTTATGCCTATTTGGGCGATGGGAAGCCCCTCAACAATGGCTTCTCCTGCTGTCGTCAGGGAGGCACGCGGCCGCCCACGGCGGAACATCTCAAGGACGGCACCTGCCTCGGTCTGGGCATTCAGCCCAAGGAGGAGCTGCTTGATGAGGAGGAAATGGCTGAAGCGCATAATGGCGTCAAGGCCAAGTCAAAGAAACAGAAACCGGACGAGATACCCGAGATTGTTGTGAAGCATGAGAAAATCAATCCCATGTATGATACAACGGATCGCCTGGAGAAGGGCAACAAGACGGAAATACCCGAGTGCGAGTGCTTCCAATCCGACAAGAATCCGCCCGAGCCGGGCACTTACTATACGCATCTGGGTAAGTTTCTAAACGTCGTGGTTTAAGTCCCTCAGGGGGTTAGAGATAAGGGATTGAGTTCCTGAAAGATTTGTCAGCAGTTGTCATCATGTGGGAGAAGAAAAGACTTCCAAAAAGGTTAGACTTTATTTCTTGAAAGGTTAGAATCAAAGGGATAACACCCTAAGAGCTTAGGGGTAACGACTTGAAGGGATAGAATCAAAGGGTTAACAGCCTAAGAGCTTTGGGGTAACGACTAGAGAAGTCCTTAAAAGCTTAGAATCTTATTGGAAAAAACACTTTCGGGAAATTACTTCCTGAAAGTTAGACCTCAAGGAATAAATGAAATTAGGGAAGGTTAGGAAATGTGAATAAAGTAAATTAACCCTATTTTCCTTTACCTCAGGCACTGCATCCACGTTGATGGAGCTGCGTCGCGAGTTTGAGGATCGTTGCCAGCTGACGGGACGTCAGTTGCGCATCGAGAAGATTGTTTACACGGGCAAGGAGGGCAAGACCTCGCAAGGTTGTCCCGTAGCCAAATGGGTGATCCGACGCGCAGATCCCGAGGAGAAGATCCTGGTGGTGGTCAAGAAGCGTCCCGGTCACAGGTAAGTCGCAGAATAGCTTTCCTACGAAAGAGAAGAACTAACTTTCTTATTTTTGGACAGATGCATTGCTGCATACATTGTGGTGTGCATGGTGGCCTGGGATGGCATGCCACGCTTAGAAGCGGACAATGCCTACAAGAACTTGATACCGAAGCTCAACAAATACGGCCTGCCGACGACGCGCCGCTGTGCCACCAATGAGAATCGCACCTGTGCCTGCCAAGGTAAGTCCTAAATGAAATACTCAACTAAAAGAATTAGATTGATAGCTTTCTCTCTGTAGGTCTGGATCCAGAGACGTCAGGCGCCTCATACAGCTTTGGCTGCAGCTGGTCCATGTACTACAATGGCTGCAAATATGCGCGCTCCAAGACCGTGCGCAAATTCCGACTGTCGGTCAAGAGCGAGGAGGCGGCAATTGAGGATCACATGAATCTGATTGCCACACTCCTGGCGCCAGTCTTCAAACAGGTCTGCCCGCGTTCCTATGATAATCAAACCAAGTACGAGCACGAAGCATCCGATTGCCGACTCGGCTTAGAGCCAGGAAAACCCTTCTCGGGTGTGACAGCCTGCCTGGACTTTTGTGCGCATTCTCATCGCGATCTGCATAACATGCAGGACGGTTGCACGGTGCATGTGGCACTGCTGAAGCCGAACAATCGCGACAGTCGCCTGCCCGACGACGAGCAGTTCCACGTCCTGCCTCTGTACACCATGGATGGCACGGATGAGTTCGAGAGCGTCGAGGGGCAGCGCGACAAGCATCGCACCGGCGCTGTGCAAATGCTGGACAAGTGAGTGTAGTGTTGAGTTTTGAGCTCAAGCTCGGCAGTCCGTTAGGAAACAGAAATTAATCCCTTTCCGTCTCTTCTTCCTCCACACTTAGATTCCCCTGCGAAGTACGTGTGCGCTCCACACCGCTGATACCTTGCCGCCGACACGGCAAGAAGCGCAAAGAAGACGAGTCTGCGACGCCGGATGGCGAGCAAGATGCCGCCGCCGATGGCAGCAGTCAGAGCTCCAGCAATGGAGCTCAACAATCCCAGCAGAGCAGTCCCCCCGCCCTGACAGCCGCCGCGACGCACATCAAGAAAGAGAACGGTGCCAGCAATGGCAACAGCAACAACAACAGCAGCAGCAACAGCAACAACAGCAGCAACAACAGCAAGTCAAAGTCCAAGTCGAAGTCAAACAACTCCAGCGCCTCAACGCCCGGCTCAGCGCCACCAACGACGCCCTCGCCCCGCTGCCAAACCCCAGTGACGAACAATCCCAGTCCGGCGGGCAGCGCGTTCAGCACGCCGCCCGTCAATCAGCACTCCGCGGGCAATCCGAATGCCAACAGTAATGCAACAACAGCTGGAGGCGTGGCACCGCCTGGCGGTCAACCCAATCAGCTGATGAGCTCGAACTCGAGCCTGATGAACATGGCCACCATGATCGACACCTTCACCGATGCCCAGCTGCAATCGAATCAGATCTCGAGCACCGTGCTCGACTCGCCGTATTCCTATGACTATCAGACGGGTTCCTACATCGACTCGCGCAACTATTACGGCAACTGGCCACCACATGCCATGGGAATGTCCGCCGGAAGTGCTGCGTTGACGCCCACGACGCCAACGGCGCCGCTGGTGCAGCACACGCACACAGTGACGCCGCCAACGGCAGCAGCAGGAGGCGTCACAGCAGCAACAGGTATTGCAGCAACAGTTGCACCCACGGCAGTGGCTGCTACTGCGTTGCCAGCAACCACTCCGGTGACGCCAACGCCGGCGCAACACGATGCGAGCAATGGTTACACTCCGAGCTACAACAATCTGACATCGCCAGCGTTGGGACAACAGCAACAACAACAGCAGCAGCAACAACAACAGGTGCAACATCAGCAGCAACAAGTGCAGCAGCAGCAACAACAGCAGCAGCAACAACAGCAACAGCAGCAGAGTGGTGTCGATGTCACGGCCGTTGTGAGTGGTGAGCTGAAGAGTCGCGTCAGCGAGGAGAATCCCGACTCGACAACGTTGGTGAATCACTCCCTAGCCGAGAGTAAGTTAACCGCCTTGACAGCCATGCAACCCATGACTAATCTAGCACCACCACTTCATCACCACCACCTCAACCACCACCAACCACCACCACCACCACCACACCATTTCCATGCCACACCACCAACATCTCTACAACCACCACCACCACCACACCATCACCATCAACACCACCATCATCATCCACCACCAACATCACCGCACACGCCAGAGGGTTTCGTCAAGCCAAAGCCACCGCCCAGCGATTATCAGTATACGCAGTATCCGAACAACTATCAGATGTATCCGCCACCGCCGCCGCCACCGCATTCGGCCTACTCCGCCTACGATGCCTACCAGAACATGAACTACAACTACGGCTACCATCATCAGGCGTATTCACCCTACGGCATGTATCCGCAGCAGACGCCGCCCCCGACGCCGCCTCCGCCCTCGCCCAACTGGAATGTCTACGGACATCATCAGAGCAGCGGAGGTTATGGTGCAACAGGTGGCGCCTCTGCTGGTGGCACATTGCTGGCCACACATGGTGCAGTTCCCTCAGCGGCTGCGACGTTGGTGAAGCCTACGCTGCCCACGGTGTCGCCTCTGCAACAGCAGCAACAACAGCAGCAGCAACAGCAACAACAACAGCAGCAGCAGCAACAGTTGCCGGTGACGCCGCCGCAAACCATATTGCCGGACTTGAGCAACGGTCAGCTGGCTGTGGAGGCAACAGTCACGCCCACAGCGGTGCCCGAGGTCCCGCCTCCGGGTGGCAATAGCAACAACAGCAACAGCAGCAACAGCAACAGCAGCAGCGATGCCAACGGCAACACAGCCGCTGCAGCGGCAGCAGCAGCAACAGCTGCTGGCAACACATCAGCAACCACAACTGTGGCGCCCGCCAGCACCAATTCCAATAAGATCGAACCCATTGGGGAGGTAGCCGAGATCAATGAGAACATCGAGGCATTTCAGGATCCCCAAATGGGAGGCGTGGCCATTGCGCTCAATCATGGCAGCGTGCTGATCGAGTGTGCCAAGCACGAGATGCATGCAACGACAGCGGTGCGACGTCCGGATCGCCATCAGCCGACGCGGATGACGCTCATCTTCTATCAGCATCGGAATTTGAATCGTGCGCGGCACGGCATCGATGAGTGGGAGGAGAAGATGCGGGTGAAGAAGATCAACACGGACCTCGACAACAAAGCCAAAGAGGAGCGCGAACGTCTGCTGAAGAAGGCCGCCGGCGAGGATGACGACGACGAGGAGATGCACGACGATCAGTTGGCGACGGCGACAGCGGCGACAACGGCGCCAACGTTGCCCAGCATCAAGAAGGAGACGAATGGCGGCGCTGTCAAGAATGGCGCCAGTGGGAGTAAAAAAAAAAAAAACGACAATAGTAAAAAGTCGCAAGCCAACAACAACAATAACAACAACAGCAGCAACAATAACAACAACAACAACAGCAGCGAGCAGCCAAAAAACGAGAAAGTTGCCCTCCACGCACCAACACTAACAACAACGTCGTGGACGACCCTGTTTCCTATGCATCCATGTGTGGTTACGGGGCCCTATCAGGAGGGCAATAGCAGTCCAACATCGTCCACGAATGGCAACGCCAATGGCAACAGCACTGGCAACACCAACACCAACAGCAACAATCCCAATGGTCCCATGGCCCCACAGCAGCAGCAGCAACAGCAGCAGCAACAGTTGCAGCAGCAAATGCAGCAGCAGCAGCAGCCGCCCATGGTGGGCGTGCCCACGCAACAGGCCTGAGCAATCGCTTGGCCAGCCATTATTACTACTGGTAATAGTTGCCAACAACGCTCCATCGCTGTTTAGCTCTAAGCTTAAGCCACCAACCGAAAAAATGAAAAAACGACTGAAACAAATATTCTCACAAAAAACAAATTATTTTTGTAAAACGCGTCCTGATTTCGTGTGCCATACGCAGCAAGCAAGGAGAGGAGAGCAGGAGGCGGGTCAGTAAAGAGAAGCCAATCACACACACACACACACACACATACAACCAAAACTCCACTACAAACACACTCACATATATGCCTAGTTTATACAGTGAAGAAAAATGCAGCTAGATATACATACATAAAAAAAAGAAGAGTAAAAAAAAATCACATAACTTTAGTTACTTAAGTGCAGCTATATTGTTGGCAAATTTTTGTTAAATGAGTTAATTATACATACAAATATTATTTTGCATAATTCTTTTTGTTAAGCAGCAAACCGCAAAAAAAACACACTACAAAAACAAACTACAGAACAAAACAAACAAAAAATACTACAAAACAAAAGAATGCATCACTAAATGCAAAATCAAACTAAATAATAAACAAAATAAATGCTAAAGAATGTTTTTGCTTCAGTAAAATAAACAATGTTAAGAAAGAAAAAAACAAAAACGAAAAGTAAGAAAAGAAAACAAAACAAGAAACTGTTAGTGGACGGATACTCGTAAAAGATCATTGCCAAAAGTACAAATAAACCAATTTTTTAAAAAACAAAAAAGCAAACTAGAAACAAAACGAACGTAAAGAATTTCGCAAACAAATCATAGAAAAAACAAATAGTTGGTAACAAGTTTTTACTGCTACACTAAAACGAAAACAAAAACTCAAACTCACATGTAACAATATTTTCAACTTTTATGAATTACTTTTCACAATTTGACTCTCGCTTGTCGCTGTTGCATACTTTTCAGCGCCAAGCGAATTCAAATTGCACGTGAGTAAATGCCGTTGGGTCTCTTTCGTGTTTTCGTGTTGCCATTCGCAATGCACGAAAGAGAGCGAAGATGGCATTTCGGACACTTATAATTTACCGTTGACTGCAACTCACACACAACTCACACATATAAACAGCACACAGGCAGACACAAGAGCGTAAGAAAGGCAAAAGAATATGAAGGAGAAACAACAAAATACATTTGAATTTGCATACTCAGATTTAAGTATGCAGAAAGTATTTCGTGCGTCAGGCAAATTGAGCACAGCGATTATGAGAAGTGAGCAAGAATTTTTAGCTAAGCATACGTAAACAAAAAAGCACATAAATAAGCATAAAAAAAGCATAAACAGATAGAAATGTATGAAACGATAGTGGAACAATTCAAAAGCGAGAAGAGAAGAGTAGGCAGCGCGTAATACATCAAGACATTTTTTAAACATTATTCATAATTTAAACTAAGTTTAAGCAAAGAAACAAAACAAAACTACAAAGCACACACACAAGCATACATAAGTATATGGAATAAAGAGAGCAACATATGAAGTTTTATTTATTTATGCGCGCCCTTTTATTTTAATTATGAAATGTGCTGTAAATGTTAAAGCAAATTAAAAACTATAACTAAAATCCCCAAAATCATACAAAAAAAAAAAAGACTCGAAACCAAGCAAGTATTAAGTACACAACAACAACAAACAAACAAACAAAAAATCAACTATAAATTAACTAAAGAAAACAACATTTTGCTTTTTCATTTCACGCATGAATTTGCATCCATCCAAAAATAAAAAAAAATGAAAATACGCAAAAGAAAAAAAAAAACAAAATGGCAGCGCAACTGAATTTCAAATCAAATTAGTCTAAAGAGGAAAATGAAAAGGAAAAATGAAAAATAAGAAGAAAATTATTTTGCACAAAAATGGTTATTAATATATTGTATACTTATGCTTATGATTTAAAATATATATTTCGATGATGAAGTTTAGTGAGAAGACGAAAATTGTGCAGAAGAGAATCATAAATGTAAAACGTATGTATGTAAAGTTAAGGACATGAAGGAAGACGAAGATGAAGATGAAAAAGAATGAAGCAGAAGACTTTTGAGCAACAAGAAAAAACATGTTTTGATAAATATTTAAATGTTTATATATATACATAAATATAAATTATGATAATTAATTAAATGATTAACTGATTAACGCAAGCCAACAACTATTATAGTTTGTAAATGCTTTTTATATAATTTTCGAAATAAAAGGAAAACCAACTTTTTGCCATTATTAAGTTATACACGAGTTTACAAATGTGTTTTGAGTTTCTTTTTTGCGGGGCAAGAGCATGAAAATGAAAATACATACATATATGTATATGTATATGTAGTATACATAGAAAAACAAAAAAAAAACAACCAAGATATATACATGATATATATATACAGATACAAGATATATATTGAGAATATATATACATACTATAAATATTGGCATATATTAATTATAAATGAGAGAAACACTAGAAAAAAACAAAACAACGTAAAAAGCACGTAAAATATCGACAACAAACACACACAAAAATCAAGATGATGACGATGAGCATCAAACGGAGCTGATGAAGATGAAAGATGATGATGATGATACATATTATAAAACGATACACAAAAAAAATGACAAAAAGTATATGAAAAACATAAATTATATTTATTTAAAGTACGCGTATTGAAAGCAACCAGATATTAATATTAAATAAAACGACAAACAAAGTTAAACAAACTCTGTCAATTTTCATTTACATATTGTAGATATTATTTTTGTACCCAAGGTAAGGGTAACAACAACAAGGCTTTGTGGCAATCGGAATTATAGTATATAGGACTCTCTTAATTGTTTCGAATTTAATGACAATTGGAATGTGCGTTCGGAACATGAAAATTTCTCTCTTACAGTTTATACTCTACACTCATCTTCAAATACTTATTGTCTGTACATAAAACTACATAAAATACAAAAAATTAGACTTCACAATTGCGTTTTAAGTACATGGCAAGAGGCGAGTGAATTTTAAAACCTTACACGCACACACACACTCGCATACAGACACACTCCCTATGACTATCAATATCGTTATCGTTATCGTTATCGTTATTGTATTACTACTACTAAAACTTTAGCGACAGCTCCAGATCTTGGCTATAGTTGTCCAGCGCTGTTTTGTTGACAAAGCCAAACGTCCACTTCATGTACTTGTTATTTGGATCACAGGTGTTGACCACCAGCTCCTCGGTATCTGGTAAGAGTTCCATGCAACGTTTGCCCTCCAAGCCGTGTTTAATCATCTTTTTGCGATAGTCGTAGTACCAATATTGATTGCCCTTCTGTCCATGGCAATCCCACAGCCAAATCGCTGCGTTCTTATCCCACAGCTGCACATCGAGACAATCCTTCTTGCGATGTAATCTTATGTCGCGCTTCCAACTCAGCGCCCAGTATTGTGATTTCTGTGGCTTCACCAAATCGATGGCACAATGATAGACACCCATTTTATTGTGACGCCTGCGACTGAGCGTATCAACGCAGAGCGTGGGATCGCCTACGTTCTGTATGGCTCCGCTGGCATAGTTGGGCGGCTCAACAGGTGGATAGACTTTCATCAGATCAAAAGCTATCTCCTCCATGAACCACTTGAAGGATTTGCATTGCAGCTTGGTGCGTATCGCCTTCTGTGCAGTCAAATCGCCAGCATCGATCTTCTCATAGATGCCATCGCCATTGGCGTACAAATAGTTTTTGTACTCATCCATCCAGACTTCCGCCACACGCTTGTAGTTCTGCAAGAGACAAAGAAATGTCAATCCAAAATACTTTCTCCCTATTTACCCACTCACCTTGTGCAGGTAATCGCCTTTGCGTGGACTAGGCACATGATTGCGTGGACCACGATAAATGTGTCCCACACGGGAGCAAGGCGCATCGAACATTTGACCACCGCACATCCAAATCTTGAAACTCAACTCATACTGTTCGCCGCCCCAAATGTCCAGACCCTCATCGTAGCCTCCCAATTCCCAGAAGAACTCGGTGGAAATGGCAAAGAGACCGCCAGCCATGACAGGACTCTTAAACGGCTCTGCAGGATGCTTCAAATCCTCCGCCGTCAGAGGCAAACGTTTGTAGTAGAATTCCCAATCGAAGCCACCACGTTGTCCTTCGTCCTGAGCGCGATAATTGAAATTGGAGTGATCGATGACATCGATGAATGGACAGACGGCAGTGCGTTTATTCTGCGCAATCGGCTCCAGCAACGGTGGCAGCCAATTGTAGTTGGCCTCGACGTGCGAATCGAGGAAGATCAGCACTTCTGCGGTGGCATTTCGTGCCCCCGCCGAACGTGCCCCAATCAAGCCAGTGCGATGAGGCAAACGCACAACGCGCACGAAGCTGAAGTGCTCAGCTATGTAGTCCTCTAAAGGTTTGTAGAGTTCAGCGCGATCACTGAAATCATCCACAAGAATGATCTCCTTGAGCAGCTCAGGCGGTGAGCGATTGATCAAACTGTGCACGGAACGCATCAGGACGGACAGATATTCATTGTAGAAGATGATGACCACAGAGACAGTGGGCAGCTTCTTGAGGTACAGTTTGTTGTGGCAGCTAAAAAAGAATTGAGAGATTGATTAGCTGAAAGTTTAAGTTAAGTTTAAGGAAAAGCTACTCACGCCTTGTGTCTTATATCTGGCAGTGAACGATTCACCGAGATGGAATCGGAGAGCAGCGCATTGAAGCCATTATCCAGGGAAAGTTTCTCCTCCAGTTCCTTCACCTTCTCGTCCAGCTTGGCTGCCACGCCCTGCTCCCCGATGCCCACTCGCTTGCTGTCGCTAACCATTGCCTTGTAATCATGCCAATCCTTCTTTAACCCATCACCATCATCAACATCATTGGGCGCTGCCACTTGCATCGTCTGTTCCTCCTCTCTCTTTTTAGCTGCCTGCTTCCTTTTCTCCTTCACTGCCGGAGGCGGAACTCCATCGGGTTCCTCTGCCTGCACATCTTCATAGACAACCTCTGGGAGTTCAGGATTCTGTTCGTTCGTATCCGCATGTTTTCTGTGCACCGGTTGATCGAGATGAATTTTTGCACGATCGCCATTTCGATAAACGACACGTGGTAAGGCCTCGGGTTCAATGCCATGATGAACTGGTTTGTTGGTGTACGGCGAGGACGAGATCCAGCTGGTGATGAGCAGGAAGAGCATCAGCGTGAGCAGCACCAACACCACCGACTTGATCATCCATTTAATGTTCGGACGACGCATTCTACGTTTGATACGGGTCCAAGTTATCGATTCCAGGTTGGAGACGTGTCAATCTACTCGGTTACGCTAGCAGCGTACAACTGATACCGCAAATATCGAGACGCAGACTCATGGACAACGTTGCTGTTGCTGTTGACGTACGTCTGATGTTAGCTCAGCTGCAGCAATTTTTGCTGCCGCTGCTTCGCCAGCGACTTGCGACTGAAAATAGTCACTGCCAGCCAATTACCAACTGAAAGATTAGGAAGCAAAATATATGTAGTAGACAAACAAATAATAAATAATCATGTCAATGTCTATTGTCTGTTGTCTAAACACATTTTATTTGATTTTTACATTCAATACCTTGGGCAGCAAGTGCATGTTGACTGAAGAAAACCTTTCCGAATTTGCAAGGTTCATTTAAATATTCCTGACAGATTATACAAAAGACAACTAAATCTCAGTTACTATAAGATCTAGAGCTTCGACGTTTAAGAACAATATTTGTATGTCTGGCACGTTTATTTTTTGCATTGTTTAAGAATTTAGCCACGTCTAAGAACAAGTATTTATTTAATTCTTTATTTATTTAAACTGGAGTTACCTAAAAAAGCGACACTTAAAAAAAATAATGCTAAAATCGAGAGATATCCGCTACGCATTTTCAATAAAAGCAAAACAGTGCGGTAATATTCTGAAAATATACCATATATAATTTCGCAAAAATACTAAAGTATACCGAAAGTCATACTTGGTATATCGAAGAAGTACTACATTCGAATATTAAAACATTTAAGTTAAATATAATGATATAATGATACAAATTTATATTAACAATTGTTAACAATTGAAATTATAAGCTGTAAATTCTAAATTCTAAATTATTTCTTATATGTATTACTAAATATATTTTTGATAATATCTTATATTATACACAATAAATTACTATTCAACTTCTACTTATCAGATTTTCTTTTATTTAACAAAAAATATGGACAGAAAACACATTTTCTACTACAAAACCTTGATTTAAATTTTTGTGATCCATAAATTATAACAAAAGAGATTTCAGATAAAGAGCTAGCTTTGAAATTTAATGGAAATATTTGTATGCCTAACGCCTTGGTCTTAGAACTTAGCCACATCTAAGAAAAAAAGAAAAAAATTTCTCGAACTAATTTACAAGTAAAATCAAATCAATCAAACTCTCAGCTTTAAAACTCGTTAAAGATTGAATAACAAGTTCGTTAATTAAAAAGAAACCAAACGTTTTTATTATTTCTGTCTGAACTTTGGTACATCAAACTTTTACTATCTTGTATCTTGCATAGACGTCTGCGTTGGGTTCTTCCAAATTTCTGCTAACTTGACATAATTTTAGAACAAATAAAGCCATCGTGGTATGGGTGAAACTGTCCATGTATTAGTGTATGAAAAGCTCGCAACTTGATGTCTGTTAAATGTCTGTGACCTTAAAGCTAAGCTCAGGTATTGAAAAGTATGTCAAGCAATTGTTCTTTCAATGCACTATACTAAATTAAATTGAGTTAAACAAATTAGATACGTTTAGTAAAAAAAAAAAAAGAACACGTACAATATGTAGTATTTATGTAGATAGTCTTCCGCTGCCGCTTCTCGTTGTGTCGTGCTCAAACAAACCGTGACAACTGCGGCAGCGTACCAAGATTAGACGCCACTGTAATGTCTTCAAATTGCACACACCCGCACAATCACAGCCATATGCTTGTGTGCGTGTGTGTTTAGATGAAGGCACAATTACTACACGTAAAACAAAAACAAACAAGAGTGCTTGGCTGATAAGCGGCAACGGCAACGACAACGTCTATTGCCAACGAAGACACTTTTCTTTCATTTTGGGTATATTTTGAGAAGTTGCGATAAACCATGGGCTTCCGGTACCACCAAAAGAGCAGCACGAAATTACACAGATAATTTGGAAAAAACCTTTTACATTTAATTGTTCTGTAATTCTCTTGTTTATTGTTTTCACGTGCAATATTTACTAGTTAAGTGCTGTTTGCACTTTCGTTTTTTACCTGTCAAATACCGCTCTCAAGCGAGCTTCATCAATTGTGTGCGTTCACTTAATAAAACTGTCAAATTTTATATCACAACTTGCAAACAATTTAAACAAATTCCATCCACGTCCACTAAAATTGGTCTTCCCTATTGGACTAACAAATCACTGCTGCTGTTGCGTCTGCTTCTTTGCGGTGTTCTTTTGCCATTCACCATGCCGCGCATACAACACAAACAGCTGTTGCAGTTGAACGCACTTTGCCGGTTTGTAGTTTACTGTGTTGTTTATTTTCATATTGTATCGTTAATAACAAATAGTAATGTGCAAATGCTTATTTAGACAGTTATTTTCAACATTTTGAGCACTTCCTCCTTATACTTGGACAAGTTGTATTCGTTCTCGCCCTCATTGATCAATTGCTCTACACTTGTAGCGTAACTCGGACTGGCAGCAACCTTTTGCTCCGCTTTTGAATTCCAATTTAAAATTGCCTCTGCTGACTTTTTGGCCTGATTGCGCTCAAAGTGATACTCCTCCATGTCCGCCTCCGATTTGGTGTCTTCCCATGGCTCCGTCACAAATGATTCATGATAACAGGCAGTCAGCAAATACAAAGCGTAATCATAGTTTTGCTTGCGCGTCGGACAGCGATCCGTAACGAAAGTCAGTACACCCGTCTCCTGGTTGTAACGTTCGCCCACCAGACGCAGAAACTTATCCTTGGCATGTGCATCGAATTGCAGATCAGATAGCTTCAGTGTAATGGTCACACGACGTGCCTCTGGATGTCTTATTGTGGGTAAACTGTGGCAATAGTCTGTACTCAGCACCTCGATAGGAAAGTGACGTTTCCATTTGGCCTCCGTCTCCAACCCTTTAGGCCACGGCGTGCAGAACTTCTTGATGGCCTCACACTGTTGTCTAATAGCCGGCGGAGTCAGATGCAAGAAGTTGGGTATCTTCATCAACTCGGCGTTAGCGTACTTCGATGGCGCCGCTGCACCGCGCTCCGTGTAGCCCTGACGCAGTGGCAGTGGCACACTGGCCGGGTGGAAGGAGCGTGGTCCCGACCACACAGCAGTCCAATCCTGATCCACAGCCATGCGGGAGGTGCGTGGCGGCTGCACTGCATCCTTCTTGATCTCGCGACGACGTGCTTGCTGCTTAACGGTGCGCAGATTCAGCACACGGAACTCTACAGAAAGTTGAAGTAATTACTTTGTAGTCTATCTTGTATATGCCATGTTTACTTACCCTCATCATCATTGACTTCTGTCTGCTGCTGCTGCGTGCTGAACAAGCGGACACAACGTTGGGCTGTTACTGCACTGCTGGTCTGTAATTTATGCTCCAGCAAACGTGTTAGATTAGCCGCCATTGTTGAGTTGGCCAATTGCACTTGTTACCACTTTTTTAATTGAAAACTTCCACAATTAAAAAGTTTACGTAAACCATGCGTGTAGCAACTGCCATTCACCGTGCACACACGAAACAGCTGTTTTGCTTTGGGTATCGATGCCGAGTATCGAATGCGACGCTGTAAGAGAGTGAGTAGTGAGATTGTTGCGAATTAGTGGGCAGAGAGAGAGAAGTGAAGTCTAGCAATGTTTGTAAATTAAATGTTGATTGTGGACCAAGGTCAAAGACAAATTAATAAATAGCGATGTTATAGAGTTGTATACTGTCAAAATCCCGCTCATTGTTTATAGTCCATTAGCCGTCGGTTATTTTGGTATCTTCTCGTATGTATTTTCGTTATCAGCCGCCAGCTGAGTGCTGATAAGACGACCGTCTCTCGAATGTAGGGCATCTAGTATATATAGTTATAGTATAGTCTGAATATTCAACGAGTAAACTTCTGAACGCAGACAGAGCCAGTACAGCACAGTTAACCGGTTTCATCAGAATACAATTGTTTTCCCCACACAATCGGCATTGGCAACAGCGAGACAAGTGCACAAATATAACTTCACCTTCAAGAAAATGGCGAATTCTGAGACAAACAAACGGGTGTTGTCCATCCAAAGTCACGTCGTACACGGCTATGTGGGCAACAAGATGGCCACCTATCCACTGCAGGTAATCATCAGCAGTAAACAAACATTCCAGTCATGTTTATTTCATCATAATTAATTGCTGCAGCTGCTGGGCTTCGATGTGGATCCGTTGAACTCGGTACAGTTTTCCAATCACACGGGCTACAAATGCTTCAAGGGTCCAATATCCACCGAAAAAGAATTGGGTGAGTGTTTACGTCTGTTCTTGCAGAGATAATAATTAAAGTCATATACTACATTTATCACAAATAGAATCAAATAGGAATGTCAAAGATTATGGCAAAATTTCTTATATGATTGATTTAATTGGAAGGGAGGGAATTTCATTTTTAGTTTCTATTTTTAGTAAATCATTTCTAAATTATACTTTTCTAGTTCTTTCAAAAACTAAGTAAAAGTTATTCTGTTATTATAAAAATAATAAAAAAGAATCAAATTGCCGAACCTTCAGAGATATATAACATGTATAGAACATTTATAATAATTTACATAAATGATATATGGATCTATATACATATCTTATGATCTAGCGTCTGTCATTCAACTGAAGTCATGACAATAATTTAAAATAACCTTTATTTCAAACCCATTAGAAAGATTTAGTTAATTGAAAAAAATCCAAAATTTAAGTTTACTACCGAGTTCTTAACTTTTTTAAAAAGAAATTTAAAACAAAATAATACAAATTCAGTATTTAATATAAATTTTAATCTCAACTTTTTTTTTACTCTTTCAGCCAACATCTTCGAGGGCCTGGAAGAGAACGAGCTGTTGTCCCAATACACTCATCTGCTCACCGGCTACATTGGCAATCCGCTGTTCCTCCGCCAAGTGGGCGTCATACTGAAGGCCATACGCAAGGCGAATCCCAATTTGATCTATGTTTGCGATCCCGTCATGGGCGACAACGGCAGCATGTATGTGCCCAAGGAACTGCTGCCCGTTTACCGTGATGACATCATTCCACTGGCCGACATCATCACTCCCAATCAGTATGAAGTGGAGCTGCTCACGGGCAAAGAGGTGCGCAGTGAGGAGGCTGTGTGGCAGGCGATGGATTGGTTCCACGAACGCGGCATCAAGACTGTCGTCATCTCCAGCAGCGACTTGGGTGAGCCGGGCGTGCTTCGCGCCTTCCTCAGTCAGCAGAATGGCGCACGACTCTCGATGGACATACCCAAGCAGGGTGGCAAAGATCTCTTCTTCACTGGCACCGGAGATCTGTTCGCCGCTCTCTATCTGGCTCACAGCCATGCCAGCAAAGGAGATGTGACTGTGGCATTCGAGAAGACCATCGCCACGCTGCAGGCTGTCATTAAACGCACTGTGTCATCGCTGCCTGCAACTGCGGAACCTGTTCAGGCTTGGCAACGAGAGCTGAAGCTGGTGCAGAGCAAGATAGAGATCGAGCAGCCACAAGTGTTGCTCAAAGCGAAGCGTGTCAACTAGACACTTAACAATGTTAACAAATCCAAACAAACAACGGACAATAATACTGTGAACAAAACTTATCTTAACCAAAATAAATGTACGCTTATTATAACAAAGATTGTCAGCTGTTGACATTGTCTGCTTCTTGTTTGACATCTCAAAGGAGTCACTGGGCTGTGACTGGTTGCTTCTTGCTATAAAAGAGTTTTGTGTGGCAAGCGATCTAAAAAGTTGACAACATGCAACTGTTGGTGTTGTTTGCATTCTGCTGCCTGGCTGCCGCCTTGGAGGCGACACAAAAACCGGAGGCAACTTTTCTGCCACGCTACACGCTGCTGTCCGAGAGCAAGAAGGATGAACAGCAACTGGATAGACAACCGAACACCGAACAGCAACCTTGGCGGCGTCTTTCGTACTCCAACTACGGCAACAATTGGCCAGCAGCTGCGCCAGCTGCCTCGCTTGCTGCTCTGCTGGGACCAGGACTCTTGCTGCTGGGCGTTAATTTGGGAGCTCTGCTTTATATGCTGCTGGGCTTGCTGGGATTGGCGCCTACACAACGCGTGGGCGCTTGGCAAGCAGCCGAGTTTTATCGCAATGATAGACGTGAACGGTTGGGAGCTGGCAAGGAAGCGGATATGTATTTGTTAAACTAAAGCGTTACGCTAGGGTTACGTTATTTAGCTTACAGAGAATATATATATATTTTTTGGGTTAATTACAAACTAAAAATCAATCAATTCAAATCGAAATCAAATTAGTGAGTAAACTTGCTTAAATTATAGAAAATGTGAAGACGTAAAATTATTTTTTAATACGAAAAGAGGCGGCTCGATTTATCTTTACCACCGGCGCGTCCTTGCCGCCCGTATTTATTGTTCCCACCAGTCGGGAAATGGGTTTTCGCATCATCGCCGTGCCGCCGGCGAGAGCTGTTCGCAAAAAAAGAGACAAAAAAGAAATAGAACGAAATTTCAATTAATATAATTTGCAAATAATAAACCCAACTTCTATCTATGCCTAATAAAAAAAAAAAACAAAACAAAACTTGATAGTTACAGATTAGATTAGAAAATTTGAAATAAAGAAATAAAAATTGTCAGACAGCATCAATGATCACGTCAATCTTCTTTCTTGCGCTTAAGCTCTAAACAAGTGATAAGCATTTATTGCATTAATTCATTAAGAATTCGCCTACTCACTTTTTGCTATTAGAGCACGCGGACTTTTCCTCACACAGCCATTGGAGAAGGTCTTGAGATTCTCCTTTTGTATCGCCGCTGCGCAGGTTCGCTTCAGTTCTTGAGTGCTGAACTTGCTCGACTTGAACAATGCTGAGAATAGATGCAAATTAATAAAAGATTTTAAACAATTCTTTTGACTTTCACCTACCCTGCTTAATCTTCTCCTTTTCCGTGGAACCGCAAACACTCTGATCCGAGATCATGTCCGATACGATGCGTCGATTAACGACGGGTCGTGGCTTTGTCACAGTTGCTGTCAGTGCCTTGTGCTGTTGGTTCGCATTGTGGGTTAACACTTGTGTCACATTCAGATTGCAGGGCTTCTTAAAGACGTGCGCAGTCTCATCGTTGGTATCCTCATCCGAATCCGTGTCCTCACAGCTATCGACACCCAAATGCAGCACAAAATCGCTGTCACTGACTGTGTGTGTTCGACGAGCTCGCGCTCGCTTCCTTGCACTGCTCGTTAACGGCTCTGGTGGCTCTTGATTCTCCTGCAGCTGCTCGGCCAACAGTTCATCCAACTCTGTGTCCTGCAGTGAAGCCGCTGTTTCAGCTTCGGTGAAACGCATTCGACGCTCGAGTCGCGCGTACGCAGTTTGTATGTCTGGCGTCAGTTTCTGTGTCTCCTCCAGGCGATCGTATAGCTGATGCAGCACATCGCTGCCATTGGTAAAGGATTTCAGCAGTAGATCTGAATTCTCGACCAATTCATTGTTGATGGCCGTCAAATGACCGCAATTCATTTGCTGCTTGGACAGCTGCACCTCCAGATCCTTGTTGCTCAGGTATTGGTTGAGGATGTGATAATGCTTGGACTCCTTCACCTCCTGCTTCAGTCGCTTCAGATCCATGCAGGCAGCCTCCAGCTTGCTGCGCCATTCGGGCAACTGATCGGTGTACTTTTGTGTCCTGCTGCTTAAGGCACTTAAGTAGTTCGTAAACAACTTATAATCCTACGAAAAAGAGGAAAATTAATAATTAAATTAAGAAAATATTCATTAAAGCAGAAATTATAAAACTAACATAAATTAATATTATTAATTAGATAACATTTACATTCAAAACCAAAAAATGACATTGCCTTTTAAAATATAATGAAGTAATAGAGATAAATAAATATAAAATGAGCTTTTTATATAATAAACTAATTACTTTCGCTGAAAAATAATATAACAGTCAAAATAAATACAATTTAGTAATATAGAGAAATATATAAAATAAAATATATCATAATATATATTAACAAAATAAACTAAATAGATTCTTCAAAAAACTTCAATAGTAAATAAATATAACATAAATTTCTATTAATTTAAATTATTTTATAAAATTAGATAATATAAAAGAAATAAAGTTAACCTGGCACTTAATAACAATATTAATTTAAATTGTATCATTAAAATTAATTCATTTAAGTTGTTATCTGCAAATTAACAATATTTTAAATATTAAAACAAACACCCATAATACGATTTTTTAAGGAAGCTTTTTGCCTGAGCAGCGTACCATTTTTAAAGGCTGCAAGGCAGTTGGCAGCACTTGCCACAAACACTTGATTATTGCAAACAAGTTGGCAGCTCCGCATTTACTTTACTGCTCATTTTTAATTATTATTTTGAAATGCTCGCAAAAACTGGCGTTCAATTTTTGGGGCTTAGTTTGCGACTAACTCGAGTTCGCCCCGGAGTAAGTCAACTCTATAAATGGCAACAGCAACTCCAGCAACCAACACAGACAGCAGCTGGAGAAGCTTCGCCAAGTCCGCTTTGGTTTCAGCAGACGCGCGATTATGCAAAAGGCAAGGACCGCAAGAAGGAGAAGGGCGGCAAAGGAAAGCCGGTCAAAGTGGAGATCAATGAGCAGCAACTGCGCGAACTGATCAATTTGGACTCTCTCAATGCACAGATGGAAAAATCAGTGGCGCAAATGAAGGACGACTTTATCAAGAATCTATCGTTGCGCTCCACAAGCGGTGCCATCGATACTTTGCGCATCAAAGTGGACGGCGCAGAGCATGAACTCCAGGAATTGGCGCAAATCTCAAGAAAGAATCCTAAAACAATTATTGTGAATATGATTGCATTTCCCCAAACGATTCCCGATGTGTTGCGTGCCATCGAGAAGAGTGGCATGAACCTGAATCCTCAACAGGATGGCACTACACTCTTCATACCTATACCTAAGGTGACCAAAGAACATCGCGAGCATCTTTCCAAGAATGCCAAGGCCATGTTCATCAAGTATCGCGATGCCATACGCGACATACAAAACGCACAGATCCGCAAGCTGAAGAACAAATCGGATATAGCTAAGGATGATGCATTTGCTGCCCAAACTCAGGTCACAGCCATAGCTGACAAATTTATTGCGGAGGCGGACAAACTGCTGGCCAGCAAACAGAAAGAGCTGCTGGGCGATGCCTAAAACTAAGACTCGAGACCTAAGACTGATAATTGCTGTTGATTCTGTTGCCACAATAAATGTTACTGCCTCACAACTACGAATGGGTTGTGTCTTCGTTAAGCTCTTGTTGAAATCAAGGATACAATTTGTGTTTTAGCTCGGTTCTTAAACCAATTTGAAGTTTGTCCTGTGCTTTTTCAGTTAGTCAACACAAACTACTTTATATATACTGTTAAAAAGCAATTATGTTCAAACTTCACTCACCTCTTGTAGCAGCCGTTGATCCATCGTCAGCACCTTGCGCAGCTGTTCAAAGTCCTTTTTCAACTTCTGGCGATAGCTCAGACTCTGGATCTTACTGCGTAAGCCAATGACGCACTGCTGCAGCTTCGTCACCGTGCTGTAGACAGCATCAATCTTGCTGTACCATGGCGTCAGCTGAGCGGGATCAAAACTGAGTTCATTGCTGGCTCGCTCCAGTTGTGCCAGCTTAGCCTCCAGCAGCTTGTTGCGCTCTATTAGACGTTCCTGCTCCACCATCACCTCGTTGACCTTCTTCACATAGAACTCCTTGGGCAAATTGGACTTGAGCACATTCTGGCGCAGCACAGTGCGTATCTTCTTCGCACGACTCGCGTACTTTAATGTGTTGTAGGTGTCTTCGTAGGTGATGGAACTCATGGACACATTGGCCACCATCAGAGTGCGACAATTGCCGCCCAGTGAATCCTTTAGAATACGCGTTAGATTCGAGTCACGATACGGTATGTGCTTCAATCCATCCGCCAGCTTATTGATGCAATTCCCCAACGCCAACAGACTTTTGTTGATGCTGGCTCCCTCCTTGAAACGCATGCCCAGTCCCTTTGTGCTGGCAGCACGTTCGCTGCCTGCCAGATCAATCATCGAGAGCTTCACGCTGCGTTTGGTGCCCGTCGTGCGATCCGTGATGCGAATGTGCACCTGGAAAATGGCATGTGAACGGGAACTTTCCGCATTTGCATCCGTGGGATGTTGTGTGCGATTGGAATTGCCCAGCGTGAGCATGCGCAGCAGCTCTTCCGCACTGTAGATGGGCGTCAACACCAAACCGCTGACCACAACTCCATTGGAATCCTCGCGCAACTTTAGAGGACCTGTTTTCGTGAGCAGGTTCATCACCTGTTCGTTGTACACCTCCAGATAGCTGACGCCCACATCGAATTTACGTGTGTCCTGTTGCAGCTGGATCTTCTCGAAAAGATCGCGCATAGTGAGGAATGTGATACCAGGACAATTCTCGCTGCCCAGCATTGTGAATGTCTTCCCCGCCCCTGTTGCGCCATATACAAACACCGAGCAATTGTACCTGTCGCAGAGAGAGGGATAGCTACAGAGAAAGCGAGAGAGAAAGAGGTATTCCTGTTGACTTACCCATCAAGCACTGCGTCGACCAGCGGCGCTGTACATTCTGCGAATATATCCTCGTTGGTGCGTTCTGTATCGTAGACTCGATCATATTCCATGGATAGCTTTTTGTTTGTGCGCTTCGAGATGTCGCGATACTGTTGTTTTGCGCCTTGGAAAAAGAATTCATCGTCCTCTTCGTCGGGATCGAACAACAGTGACGAACTGTCCATCACTTTGATGATGCATCTTTGATTTTGTTCCTGTTCCCGCCGATTATAGGGACGCACGCGCACTACCACTTTAATATTTGTTGGTTCGGGCATCTTTTCTACTGTTTATTGACACTTTTCGCTTATTTCGTTTCTATATTTTATCAAAATTAGTACAGCCTAAAATGATCGTTGTTGTTTGAATTGTTTGAATTTGTCTTTTTTGCCTTATTGCTTTGCGGCGTCATTCTTTCAATCGAACTGAACTGTATTTAGAACAGGGTTGCTTTGGAGCGTGACCGCCGCTTCTGTTTCTACGAAAAGGATCGACTCAAGGAACGGGTCACACTGATCGATTCGTCTATATCGATTTATTAACAACGCAGATGGTCACTCAGCAAAATGTTGGTATATTTTCAAAGCCTACAGCCATGCCGGCAACGATTGCATAGTTTTTTTTTATTATTTTTATTTGTGTTCATTACCTGCGAACACATTCTAGTTTTATACATACTCCTGCAAACCACGATTATAAAAAATTGACATTTTACTATATTGCGGAATTGGTATAATTTCGACAAATGTCAAAACGAAAAAGCATCATTTAAAAATCAACTTGAGGTCACACTGTATTCCACTTTGGTAGACTGTTTGCGTCGCCTCTACTATAATCGCAAATTCGAGTCAAAAGAGAAAAGAAATACACAAAGAAAATTAAAAAATATATATCACAAATAAAAAAAGCAAATAGAAAATGAGTGGAAAAGTATTATTCGCTTGCTCCAAATGTTTTTCTCGGCATCCCTACGAAGAATTATCATCAGGGCAGCAGCTTTGCAAGGTTAATATAAACATCTACAAATGCGAATTGAAAAAGAGCTGAAAACGAAATAAATGCAACAAACAAAAACATTTTGTGTGTTGGTGTATGTGTGTGTGCGTATATGCAAAAGCAAAGGATGTGTGTACGTGGGCAATTGTGTGTGTTTTTGTGTATTTTTTGGCAATAATAAAATACAAATGACGCGTCGTTTGCTTTGTTGCGAAAATTTTTTGCTGCGCATTAACGTGAAAAATGGTCGTGAAGAGGAAGAGCAGCAAACAAGCAAAGCGGTGGCAGTTTTTAACGATGCTTGCTGCAGCCGCTTCAACTGCGGCAACGTCTTGTGACTAATGAAATATGAACGTTTCAGCCAACAAAATTCTGCCGAAAACAACTGCATCTCACGTTTCACACTCCATTTTGTTGTCTTCCTTCTCCACAGGTGTGCCGTGGTTCTACCTCAGTTGTTAAATGTACTTACTGCCGCTCGGAATTTCCCTCCGCCTCGTAAGTTGAGTGCCTTAAATTTCCCTAGCTATTGTTTACTAGTATTACTCTTCATTTGCAGCAAATCACAGAGTGCCTGTAAAAAATGCGAACACTATCTGGGCAAATATGGGAAGCCCACAGCTTGTGAGTGCTGCAAAATTGTCGCGGCCTTCGGCAGCTCCAAATGCATGAGGTGAGTTTCTTTTCGTCTGCAATTCAACTTCACCACAAAAACTATGACGACAAACTGTGGTCAGTTTTTGATTTGAATATTAAGCGCGCTGTAATTTGAATGCACAATCGAGTCTGAATTGAAAATATAAATTGCTTTAGAGTGTATTAGAATATGTTTGTTGTATCAAATCCCAAACAAAAACCTGTCCTCAACTAATTAATTGTGCCTTCAAAATACATCAACCTTGGCGCTGTTGTCCTATTCTTCAGTAGTTTCTCTCTCTCTCTCTCTCTCTATTTGTCTTCTTGATTTGCTCAAGTAAAACGCAAAGAAAAACAACGTCTCTTATGAACGCAAAACATTTTTCTCTCTTCTCTTTTCTGCAAAAAAAACCAAACAAAACGAAAAAACGAATCGATAAAATACCACTTTAACCAAATCAAAATATCACTAACTGCAAAATAGATGCGCCAGCTACGAAGCCAAGTATGGACCACCCACACAATGCGACGAATGCAAGCTGCGATCAGCCTTTGACAGGCGCGACGAGAACAAAAAGGTCAGCGACACTCAAGAGGACTTGGAACCACTTAATTTTAAAAACCATATATCGTTATTTTTAAGTAAAACAACAATGTACTAAACCGCGGCTTTGTGACGCAAAGTCACGCCTCCATTTCGAAGAGTTTATAAATCTGTATTTGCGTTCATAAGAGTAGCGTAGTTTAGGCCAGTTTAGAATTTAAGCTAATCATTGTTATACCTTCTGTAAAAATGTAAATTATCTCCTTGTTGCAGGTCAATGGGAAGATTCTATGCTGGCTTTGTACCTGCGCCTATAAGCGTGCTCTCTTAAAGGCCCAGCAGGAGGGTCGAATATCCATGTCAAAGAAGCGACCGCATGAGAAATCATCCTCGTCGTCGGCGCATCGAGACAGCTCGTCGCAATCGGCCAAGAAGCCAACACGCGGTGGCGAAATTGGCAAAAATGCTGGCAACAATAATGCTGGCGGTGTTACAGCTGTAAGCGGTGCTGGACTCGATTTGCCCGATAAAATATCGCGTGGTAATGGTGGAGGAAATGGCACAATTGCAGCGCCAGCTGCCATCAATGTGGACACAAACTCATCGGATCATGTGGTGGCAATAACATATCTAAAGGAGCGCATTGCCAGTCTGGAGAAGCGCTTGAATCAAAAAGACAAGGAACTGCTGGAGAAGGACAAGCAAGTAAGTAGTAAAACACTTGAAATGCTTTAAGAGAAACTGAATTTATTACTCGAAATCTTGCAGTTGACGGAGCTGAAGGGCAAAAACTTCGAGAAGGAGAACGATATGCGCAACAGACTGAAGGAGGTCGAGCGTCTGCATGACATGAAGGTGGATAACTTGAATCGCAAGGTCGCCAGTTTGCTCAAAGAACTGGCCGTGATGAAGAAGAGCGGCAACAACAAACAGAAAGGCGGCGCCATCAAAGCTGAAAAGGAGGCGATCAAACGCGAGAATCTATCGCCCAAAGAAGAGATTGTGGCTGCTGCTGCGGCTGTTCCAGTTGTTGTGTCCGAGAAGCAGGCGAGCAAACGAGCGGAACCCGAACGGGATCTGGACAAGGATGAGAAGAGTCGCGATCGTGACGAGGAGCGCAACAGCGACCAAGATCGTGGCAGCGTGCATTCTCGCTCCGGTTCCAGCAGCCCATCCTCTAACTGAAAGGGGGGTGCGGGCTCACACACATTCAACAAAAACAAAGAACTCCCTCCCCCCCAACGAGCATCATCGAAACACACAAGAGGGCACAATTCAATCAGATTGCGATGCAGATTGTGATGCGTATTTGTTGTAATTTGATTTTTAGTTTGTCGCTATACTATTGATATATAGACCTTTTTTTACCATTACTTTCTTTAATTGTAACATAATCTTTACAAAAATATTGTTTCATACCATTTTTTACATGTCTTTTCTCGCCACATTTCCCCAACACAAAAAAAAAAAAAATTGTTCTCACTTTTGTTTTTCTGTACTGCGCGCTTTCATTGAATGTAATCATCGATTAGAAAATGTAATAATATATAGGCTCAACAAATTTTCTTTAGTTTAATTCTTCTTCGCCAAGATGAAACACATACAAAAAGAACGAAAGCATTGTTTAAAATACTTAAGAATATACACAAGTTGGGAATACGACAAAAAAAAACAAACAAAACAATAATTGTAAAATACCATCTCTTCTTTTATTATTTAATTAACAATATATAGGTAATAATGATTAGATGTTTATCGCAGCACAATGATTAGTGTGGCTTTGGCTTGTGCCCATCCACATAGAAATTGCGCGTTGCCTTTGGCAGCTCCAGCTCCATGCCTTCCATTGTCTTATCGAGCACTATTTGGCAACCGAGGCGGGAATTCTCACGCAGAAACGGCGCCATGTCCAGCAGGTCGTCTTCCTTCTCGTCCGCCTCGTTGAGCACATCCAGATACTTGTTCTGCACATACACATGGCACGTGGTGCAGGCTAACGACGCCTCACAGGCACCTTCCATCTCAATGCCATGTCGATGGGCCAGATAAAGCACATTATCGCCCACCTTGCCCTGGACCGTGGTGCGTTTGCCATCCTTGTCCACGTACGTTATGTTGACACTGCCAGTGAGGTAATAATTCATCTCAATTCAAGCATCTCAATCTCAGCACTTTACTTACATTTCATCCGGCGATTTGGGATCTTGCCATTCGTATTCGCCATGACGCAGAACTGCAAGTAGATAATTTCATAATATACGATTGCCATTTCTAAGTGACAGCGGTGTCCAGTTTCTGCTGGGCATACTTACAGCTTGTGGTGTGCAGTGCTTTGCTGACTGTGTTAACGGGTGATTTAAAAACTTGCTTTGTAATTAATTGATAGGAATTACGCGACTGGCGCAAAAGTAAACAAAACATTTTTAAGGTTACAAACTAGAGGTGGGCAAATATTCAGTGACCATGAAGCTGTCATCACTAGACTAGATAGACGTTATAAATAACGAAATTGAGAAGTGTGCACACTTTTTAAAAGAACCAATATAAGATATCATTATTTTTATTATAAAACATTCTTTCAATTATCTACCTTTTATCTCGTACTTATTTCAATGCATCACAGTATTCGATTATCGCTCATCACTGACTGCGCTTGTTGCGCCTGCTTATCGCATTTATCGATAACAATGCGCGCATTCAAACTGCTTACAATCGAGATTTTAAAATAGCTTTATTAATACTGATAAATTGGACAAGCAATTAATCTAATTTTGGATAATGTGAATAATTACATTTAAATGAATTAATATTGTAAACACTAAAATGAATTATTAAAATGGGGTTTTGTGCATAATTTTGAGTTCCTTGCGGTCGTGCAATGACAATGAGAGTCTTGGTAAATCACTTGGCTGCTGTTGCTGCTCCTTCTGTTTGTTTACTTGGCTGCCTCGCCATCTGCAGCCGGCTCCTTGAGTCCATTATTCTTGGCCTGCACAAACAAATCGGACGGTCCCACATGCTTAATGGGTATAATGCGCTCCTCGGCATCCTCGGGTGCAACTAACGGTGGCACTGTGATGGACAACACGCCTTCGTCGGTCAAGGTCGAGGCAATTTCATCGGCATTGTACTCCTTGGGCAAGGGATAGCGACGCACAAAGTGCCGCGAGACATGACCATGCTCATCCTCACGCTCCTCATGCTTGCCCTCGACAACGATGCAATTGTTGACCAGCTTCACACTCAGCTCGCCCGGCTCAAAGAGTCCCACATCGAGATTCACCTCAAAGTTGCCCTGCCGCTTGACCGCGCTGCTCCCACCCAGCTCATCGCGATGCTTCTTGGCCACTAGATGATGGGCATGTGCTCCCATCCGAGCAATCATGCCCAGCGTGTGCAAATCCAAGGAATCGTGATGTCGCGAATGCATCCGACGATAGAGTCGATTAGGAAACATGTCGTGGCCATAGTACATGGAATCCGGCGAGTCCAGATTGAGCACAAAAGGAATGTCTGGCATCGTCTTTTCGCTTTTTCTTTCGCTATTGATTGAACAAGAGTTCCGGATCTGTATCTGGTGCAAGTTCACTGAACCTAACTGCGACTGCTGCCGACCTGCGACCTGTTTTCCAATTGTTGACTCGAGGGTTGATTTGCCAGCGGGTGTGGAAGAGGTACAAAGAGGTGCAGATACGTTGTTGAACTTGTTGTCCCACTCACGCACAATTTAACTCAAAAGTCGCAACGCAAATGCAAAGTTGTGGAGGCCATCGCTGACTTTTATAGTCCGACTCCATGCCAAAAGCTCTGGCAAGACGAGCTTTTTCTGGAGCGACAATTGGGAAGTTTCTGGAGCAAAGTTTTGCATGCGACGGATGTGCTGTGCTGTTGAATATGCGGTAATACAGTGATATTATAAAGAAGTTTAAAAAACTACGTTCAATAAAATTAATCACATCTAATTTAACTCAAAAATTTATTTTTAAAAAGATTTTAGAACAAGTAATTATTAATAAAATTATTCGCATTAAATCGAGGAGCAATATTTATGGATTGCTTCCACAAATTTATAAGCGAAAGAAATTCTAGGGATAAACTCTTTTTAATATGTATATTAACTTAATTTATATTAGTAATGGGTTTATTAAATTAATATTAAAAATAAGAATTTTTAGTATATATATATGTTATTAATTATTTATATTTTTGATTTTAATATACATTTATTGTTAAAATGAATTTTTTGGGTACGTACACAAAGCTCGTGTTCTATTAAAATCGTGTTTTATTAAAAAGCTCATAAATTAGAATTCTCTGCAATTCAAAAAAAATAAATTTTTGAAATGATTTTTAATTTTAAAATAAATTTATTATTGAAATTAAATTTGTATGTATGTACATATGTACGCAAAACCTTAAATACCATTAAGTTTAATAAAAAGCTCATAAGTTAGAATTCTCTGAAATTCCAAAAACTTGAAAATTTTAGTGATTAGAATTTTAAAATTTCTTCTGCACATTCCTTACCGAAAGTGAAAATCAAACTTGGTAAATGTGTGGAGCAAGTGCCAAGTTTGGTAATCTTGAAATCTTTAAGTTGCGAGGTTACGAACTTGGAGCTTTTGGAGCGAAAGAACGATAAACCCGAAACCGCAGACATTTGTACGCTCGAAATCGAATTCGATACGTTTTAAATATATAAATAAATAAACATTATCGGTTAGTTGGTGTCTGGAAGACGCTCAATACCAAACAGTTAACGTTAGTTTTTTCGTTCACATTGAAAAAATTCTGAGCCGAACTGAAATCCGATGAGTTGTTGGCGCCGTCGTCGTCGCCGTCGCCAATTAGCGCCGACAGCGCGTTACCACAAAGCAACAACAACAAAAACATCAAGAGCAAAGCCTAATCTCAAATCTAATACAGAGCCAAAGCTACGCTGCGGTTGCTTTGTTGTACATTGCACATACATACATACATACATACATACGTACGTACAACATTTTTGATAAACCAGCAGCGACGTCGCCGTCGACGTTGACGTCGCCGTCGCTTTGGTTTGCTTTAACAATAAATGCCAGTGCTGGAGTAAGCAGTAAACTCAGTGATCTAGCGACACGCAAAACACACACAGGTGAAAGCAAAGTTTCTACACATTTTGTACGGATTTATATATTCAATTGACGTAACACACAATGGCCACCTATGAGCAAGTTAAAGATGTGCCCAATCATCCAGAGATCTATTTGATTGATGTGCGCAACCAGGACGAACTGGAAGCCACTGGCACCATTCCAGCCAGTCTCAACATTCCCTGTACGTATTCACAATATTCCACTGGAATGAACTTCCATTTACTAAGCAACCCTTAATATCTAGTGCCCGATCTGGATGCGGCTTTAAAGTCGAGCGCTGAGGACTTTAAGCAAAAATATGGTCGCGAAAAGCCTGGAAATAATGCTGACATAATTTTCACTTGTCGCTCGGGAAAGCGTGCCAAAGAGGCTGAAGCAATTGCCAAGAATGCGGGCTTTACCAAGTGAGAGTTTATCAATTCTCATCTAATTTCTAAGCTCTTATCTTTCATTTCTCTCTTTCTAACTTTCATAGCATACGCGTCTACAGTGGCTCTTGGCTGGAATGGGCCGAGAAGGAAGGTCTGCCCAAGTAAGATCGAAGGCTATCAAAATGCCGCCTGCACATGCTCATCTTTGGCTCATAGTTTAAAAAACTATAATCTTTATTTAAATCTTAAAATGTATGCTTTTTAGATATACGCACATTACTTTAGTCAAATTTATGGTTTCGGATTAAATTGGTTAAATTCTACGCTTTCTATAGACTGCTTCAATCACAGGTGAATGGTGAAATTTGGCAATCACAAAGTGTTTGCTTAGATAAGCTGGCAAATTCAAGCGAGTACTTTGTTACGTTATTAGTGTGCCATGGCGTAACGTAATCAAATCCACACACACACACACACATGTACTTTTGTGTGTGTTGCCACTCTCCCTCACTTTGCTTTTTTTGCGCTCTCGCTCTTCCGCGCACTCTCTCACTCTCTTTTAGTCTTGCTCTTTTGTTTTGTTTTGCTATGACCTACCTCAAGCTTTACAAGTGCTGCATATGCAGCTGTAGTTAAAAATAATCGACATTTCGATAGTTATCGAGAAAACGAGAGAGAACACCAGCGAAGTTTTCTATGTAGCCAGCGACCTGTGACATTTTCAAAGGCCGCACAGAAAATTGCATCAGCTGTTGCCGCGCGTCGAGAGAGCGCCGGAAAGTTCTCGGCAAACGGCGTGACATATAAATAGCAGCCGGGCACGCGCTTCGCTCACATTTCGAAACAGTTGATCAAAGCAGACAGAGCTCCGAAGAGCTTTTCACAAAATTACATAGAGGGAATTTCATCAAAAACAACCGGACTTACAAAGATGCGTTCGCTGCCCATGTTTCTGCGCCTGGCCGAGGAGATGTCACGGCTGCCACGTGTGGCGCCCTTCCAGTCGCCCTTGCATTCGCTCTTCCACGATCCTCCACTGTGGTCGGCGGTTGCATTGCCCCGCAACTGGAAGCAGGTCGCACGCTGGCAGGAGCAGCAGTTTGCACCACCGGCCACAGTGGGCAAGGATGGCTATCAGGTCAGCTTGGATGTCAGCGTCTACAGGCCCAACGAGTTGACCGTCAAGACCGTCGACAACAGCGTCATCATCGAGGGCAAATCGGAGCAACAGGAGGATGAATTGGGTGGCTATAGCTCCCGTCAATTCTTGCGCCGTTTTGTCCTGCCCAAGGGCTACGATGTGGAACAACTGACCTCTAGTCTGAGCAGCGATGGTGTGCTCACCATCAGCGTGCCCAATCCTCCAGCTGCCGAGCAGGAGGCGCTCAAGGAGCGCGTGGTGCCCATTCAACAAACTGGTCTAGCGGCGGACAACGTCAAGGCGAATCCTCCCAAGGAAGATACGGAGAAGTGAACAACAATATCCTGGTGCCATCTTTCCCTTCCCTATTCGTATTTATCTTTAGAGTAGCAACAAATTCAAAGTCTGTAAAATTAGCAATAAATAATCACAAATAAATGCAATTGCGTTTATTCGACTTTGGGATACCCGGTACTATTCTTTGGGGTGCTGTCTCTTCGAAATTGGAAAAGAGAATGGAAGAGAATTATCAGACATGTCATCTAAGGATAGATATCACTTCTCAATTTAGGCTTTTCATTGGTTCAAGTTTGTTTTTTAAGAAACCGATGTTTCACTATTTTAATCTACCCCTTTACCTAATAAGTATTGTGTATTAAAACGTAAACAAATAATATACATCTACTTTCGCTTGGCAATCGCCACTTGCACTTGATGTACCATCTCCTCCTCCCGGTCCCGTGGAAGCCTCCTCTTCCTGCTTTGCAATTTCCTCCTCTATCCGCTCCTTCTAGTTTGTCGCTTCCTTCTCCTTCTGCTATTTTCTCCTCTTAGTGTTGCCTTCTTCTAATGCCCCCTCCTCATCTGTTGCCTCCTTCTCATCTATTGCCTCCTCCTGCTTTATTGCTTGTTCCCCGCCTGTTCGCTCCTCATCTTCTCCCTCTCCTACACTCTCTTCGATGACGTCCACTTGACTCGCGTCCAACATTGCGCTTGCATCTTGTTTGGCGACCTTCGCGCATCGAGCAAATGAATCATCAATCCCCTACACATTGCCCATCCGCATCCGACACGAGTCGAGGCCAATTGCTCGTCGTCTTCGTCGTCGTCTCTTGATGATGATCAACGTCGCGTAGGCTATAAAAGCGCTGACGGCGCCGTTGACAATTTTTATAAGCATCTTGAACGCGCGCATCTTGTGATGGCTTTGGTGCGAAGCTCCTCGTATCGTGATCTTGCCCGGGAATTGGATCGTCCGCGGCCGCTCTACCAACCGCCCTACGACTTGTATCCCTATCTCTGGGATGATCCACGCAGCTGGTGGCCCAACACTACTGTTCCCTCCGCTTTAAGCAGTCGGGATTATCTGCGTCCCTTGGATGAGCTGGTGTCACGTCGAGTGCGCAATCAATTGATCCAATCCTCGCCCTACGAGTGGTCGTATCCCATGCGATGGGACAACTACTATGCGGGGGAGCGTGTGCATGCGGATGAGAAGGGATTCCGCATCGATATCGATGTGCGTCAATTTCGCCCGCATGAAATTGTGGTGAAGACCAACGATGACTATGTCATGGTCGAGGGTAATCATGGCAAGCGCAACGAAGGCGCCAATGGCTACGTGGAGCGACACTTTGTGCGCAAATATCTTCTGCCCCGCGGCTACAACGCCAACGAGGTCATCTCGGACATCTCCACGGATGGCATTCTGACCATTAAGGCGCCTCCACCACCACCAGCCAAGTACTACAGTCCAAGCGAGCGGTTGGTGCGAGTGCATGAGACGGGCAAACTGGCGTTGCCCTGGAAATAGTGCAGAGCATCCTCCTCCTCATCTTTAGACTGCCCCTGATTCAAGGTGAACTATTTTTGGCGCAGCGAAATTAGTTTTAAATAAGCAAAATAAATATGTGTGCAAGCACTGACAGCAACAACAACGTAATGCGCAATAAACCGTTGCAGCAGGTGCAAGAGTGCAGTGTGACCCTACGGAAGTGTGACCGCGGCAAAGCTGTCCTTAAAAAAATATACTAGCCGGCTCAAACAATAATACTAAAGCAGACAGCATCCTTTTGCAGCATATACAATTTGTTCAACTCAATATACTAATAATAAAAATACAGCGAAAAAGAGAATATAAAATACTTTACGTATAGACTATTTTTATGCTTTGAATTTGCATGCATGATTTACAAGAACAGCAAATGGCAATTGCTTCAATAAAATTATAGACACCTCCAAATTGAACGGAAATAGTCACAGAAAAATTGTCTTATAATTTTGCTATGATTTACGTACATCAAATGGCAACAAAGTCTCAACCACGGTTGCCATTCCCAAAAAAATTTTTGTACCAAAATTTTTAAAAAATGTACCAATTTAAGCAAAAATGTACCACAAATTTTTTCACGAAAGAGCTTTTGTATTTCACAAATTGTGATTCACAATATATAATAGTGATAGACCGTAGATTGGCGCATACATATTTTCTCAATTGACACAATACGTCGCAAATCGACTGTATGCGATATTTTCCAGTTTCAATTTCTAACTGATACAAAATTTATGTCTGTTGGAACAGAGCCATTTGTTAAAATAATATGTGTGAACATAAAAGGCAGGCATATTGAAAATGTACCAAAATGAAAAAAAGTGATCAAATGTACCAACGCATAAAAAATGTACCAGTTTTGGTACATTTGTACCAAAAGTGGCAACCGTGGTCTCAACATAAAATCTTTACTGCAAAATTGTTTTGAAAGGAAATGCACATAAATTGTTTCTTTCAAATGTTAAGTCTCATTTTTTTACTTTATTGACTACAACAATTCATCAGCGCCATATTTCATGTTTTAAAAAGCCACCAGTAAAAAGTATGTACCAGAGAACGGCACGGGTATACACACTCAACGGGTGCACCCGTAACTCATGTGCCTTTTCGGTACCCTTACACTCGCGAGTGCGAGTGGCCAAAAATACACACACTCGCGAGCCTTATACTCATGAGCAATAAGTGTATCGCGAGCCTTACACTCGCGAGTGCGAGTGCTGAGGCATACTCGCCACTCGCGAGCCTTACACTCGCGAGTGCGAGTGCCGAGGCATACTCGTACTCGCGAGCCTTACACTCGCGAGTGCGAGTGCCGAGGCATACTCGCACTCGCGAGCCTTACACTCGCGAGCGCGAGTGCCGAGGCATACTCGGCAATTTGCGATCGGTGATTCTATGCACTCGGGTAAAGCCGGTGCCGGTGGTTATGGGTAAAAAATAATGAGTGGACCGGCACGATTGTATGTATGTAGTACATATGTACGTTTGTGTGTATGTATATTGAGATGCAAGAAATGCCGTCGGCTTTTTGTATTGTTCTTGTTATGCAACCTGACCTGACCCGACAAAATGTAACGCCCATTCATACCTAATTAATATTATAATTCAATAGGAAATGTGGAAAATCCGGGGTTTTTAAAAATAAATTTTACCTGTTTTATGATTTTTTGGGTTTTTTATATTCATCAATAACCGGAAAATCAGAAATTTTATTACCTTTTTATAACACTATTGTAAATGCCTATATAATTACAAAAGGGTATTTTGCAAATTTGTGCAATTTCCATAAATTTCAGGAAAAACCACCTGATATTTTATTTGACCATTTGTCAAAGTAAAAAACACCAAAAAATCATTCAAAGAAGTCAAAAGTCATAAAATCTACCCGCGAGCCGCGACACACAAGCATCAATAGGGGTGGGGGAAAAACACACGAGTATTTGCTCAGACACTCGCGAGTGTCTGATCAAACACTCGCGAGTGTCTGAGCATTTCGTCAAGAGTGTCTAAAATGATCGGTTGCACGAAGAACAACCACCCGCGAGACACAAGTGTGTACAAGCCGAGTGCCTAAAATGATCGGGTGCCGAATAGGCGAGTGCAAGAAAGGCTCGAGTATGACAATGACTCATACTCGCAGCACTCGCATGATTTTGAACAAGAGTGTGTCTCTCACTCGTTTTGCGAGTGCACGAGTAGCACTCGCACTCTTAAAAGTACGGGTGTGAGTCGAGTGTCGAAATTTGCCACCCGTGACGATGTCTGGTATGTACGTACTTTCATAAGTGATGTATAATTATACATACATATGTACATACATATAATAAACTTATTAACTATTAAAATTTGTTGTTTTTTAATGAAGCTGAAAAAGGAAAATGAAAACCATTAAATTTCGTTACCTATACATTTTTAAATATAAAATACCAAAAGTTTTTGTTTCCCATTTTCCAAATGAATGACAAATTTGTACATATTCGTTTTTAATCGTTTATTTTAAGTCTTTTGCTCAATAAATACAAAGGGTATAAAATCACAGGAAATGTGGGGATGAAATTCGTGTGCTGTGAAGCAGCCTACTTGGTGCCATTGGTAAGCTTCTCCTCAGGCTTCGTCTCCGCGGTATTCGACTTCACATTCAGATGAGCTGGTCCCACCTGCTGGATTTGAATGTGGCGCGCCTTCGATTTGTCCTGAATGGCCTGTGGCTTTGGCACATTGACAGTGAGCACGCCATCCGATGACAACGAAGACATCACCTTGTCAGCCTCGTAGCCCTCTGGCAAGGCATAGCGACGCACAAAGTGCCGTGAGATGTAGCCATGATCATCCTCGCGCTCCTCATGTTTGCCCTCGACCATGATGGAGTTGTTGACCACCTTGACAGTGAGTTCGTTGGGACTGAACTGTGTCACATCCATGCACACCTGGAAGCCATCTTTGCCCACCTGCGACATGGGCATATTCCAGGCATCTCCAGCTCCGTTGGATTGCTTGAGCATGTCGCGCTTTTGACGATTGCCCATCATCATCTTGTTGTTGGCAGGTGATGTGGGGCAGGCAGGATGTGCGCATTGCCAGGGATTCATCAGCAAGGAAGGTGTTGTGGACCACGATTGCAGCTGGCGGGGATGCATGCCCATGCCAAAGTCGTAGACGGGTTGACGTGTGCCCTGGAGGGCGTCCATCAGCGAGAGCATATGAGACATCGACATCTTTTCTGATTTACAGTTTTCACTTCTTTTTAAATTTCAACTTTGCTTTTCGCACTGCGAAAGTTCTGTTTGCACTAACAACTGTTAAACAACTGTAATGGCAGCCGCCTTGGCGTCGGCTTTTTATAGCCCTAAAAGTGCAGCTAGTGCGTGTGTGTGTGAATGTGACATTTCTAGAAACATCGCGCCCTTTCTATTGTGAGAGTGGGAGAAACATATGTACATGTCTAACAGCTAGATGCCGGTTTGTATTTGTATGTGTGTGAAAGAGCGCACGATTGTGAAATAAAGAGCTTTAAAAATGCAACGGCAACACAAACGCAAAAGGGCAACGACAAACAAATACTCTTTGAATTCTTTATTTACTTGTAAGTTAAGTACATAATGTGCTTAATGTTTACTGAATACTTGTAGTCGTAATTGTTTCACACTTTTGCTGTGTAGGAAATCATAATTTCATATCATAGTTTCATCTCTTCTCTGCGTTCTCTTGGGAACTCGTGTCTCTTTCTATCTCTCTAATATTCTTGTTGTATTTGCGAATTTGTAGAATTAAACACAAAAAACATTTAGAGCATAAAACGCGCAAATTTCTCTTAATTCTTGTGGTTGTATGTAGTTGTAGTTCTCTTTAATTCAGTCTCTCTTTATTCATTTGGCCTCTTCAGCCTTGCCGCCGGCAGCGACAGCGACAGCAACGGGAACTGTAACTGTGACTGCAGCACCATTCTCATTGTTGGCCTGATTCTTGGCCAGCAATATGGCTGCATCCTCAGCAGCAATTTCCTCGGCACCTTTGACGCTCTTCTCCTCCTTTGGTGGCTCCTCTGATGCCGTTGTAACAGTTTCTGTTTTGGCTTTCTTGGCGGCGGGCATCTCATCCTCCTCGTCCTGCTGCTGCTGCTGCTGCTCCTCTTTCTTCTCGGCGATGCTTGACTTGCCATTGGCATTGGCATCTTCGGGTTTCGTTTCCTCTGCAGCGCTGCTGCTGCTGCTGCTAACGGCGGCGTCTTCTTTGGCGGCGCTTGCAGTTTCGGCAGAGTCCACTTCCATCAGAGACTCCGGCTGCTGCTGTTCGCCGTTGTTGGCACTCGAATTAGAATTGGCAATGGAAGTAGTAGTTGTGGCATTGTTGTTGCTATTGGAAGTTTGCACATCGGGCTCAGTCTCTGTCTCTTTTGTTTTTGCATTTGCAGTTTCTTCTGCAGTCGCAGTCGCAGCGGATGTCTCAGCTGCGTTGGCCTTGGCGTTGACATCGACGGCAACAGCGGCTGCCGCAGTTGTTTCTACATTGCCATTGCGCTCTTCGGCGCATTTCGAATCGCTGCTCTTCGGCTCGCTGTTGCTAGAGTTGGTGCTGCTCTTCGGCTCGCTGTTGTTGTTATTCGTAGTGTTGTTGACTGCGCTCTTCGGCTCACTGCTGGTCGTGTTGCTCTTCGGCTCGCTGTTGTTCGTGATGCTCTTCGGCTCGCTGCTGTTCGTGTTGCTCTTCGGCTCACTGCTGTTCGTGTTGCTCTTCGGCTCACTGTTGTTGTTATTATTCGAGTTGTTGCTCTTCGTCTCGCTGTTGTTGTTGAGAGCAGCCGATGCTGCAGCTGTTTTTGGCGCTGGCTGCGCTTCAACTTCGTTCGTTGCTTTTGGAGTTGCCAACTGCACATCCTTCGGCTGCTGCTGTGGCTGCTGCGACTGCGACGCCGACTGCAGCTGCTGTATGTCGACAATGCGCTCCACGGCTCTCTCTTCACCCAGCTTGGGAGCGGGCGGCGGCGGTGGTGGCGCACGAACAGTGAGAATGCCATCCGAAGAGAGCGTGGAATGAACGTCGGCCGGATCGAAGCCCTTGGGTAGCAGATATTTGCGTATAAAGTGACGCGAGATGACCCCATGTCCGTCCTCCTTCTCGTCGTGCTGCCCCTCGACGACGATGCAATTGTCGATGGTCTTCACACTGAGCTCGTCGGCAGCGAACTGCTTGACGTTCATGCTCACCTGGAAACCATTCCGATTGACCACCGAGTAGGCAGAGGAAGAAGTTGCTGCTGTTGTCTTGGCTGCTGCCGATGGTGTTGCTGAAGAGGAGGAGCAGGCGGAAGCGCTGGAGGAACTCGAGTTGACCTTGTCGCCCATCTCCTTCTCCAACTCCAGCAGCGACTTATTACAGCAGACGGTCTTGGCTCCGGCCACACGTCCATAGGGATGATGACGATGTCCCATTCCCATGCCCAATCCCAATCCGCTCTTAATGGGCACCCAGAGCAGCGATGTGCCCCCTGCCGGCGGGGAGGAGGAGTGGCCAAGACGTGTGGCAGCCACACGGCGACTATTGTTGCCACCCGATGGCGGCGACAGCTGTTGTTGTGCGGCTTGTGTTGAGGTTGCTCCGGCTGCTGCGGCTGCCAGCTGCTGCTCCAAGGGATACACACCGAAGCCACCTCCCCCAACCTCATCCATGAGGTCCAGGCCGAGATTGAGATTGCGTTGCAAGTTGAAGTCGTGCAACTCCTCCGCGAGATCAAGTATAAATGGTATTAATGACATTTTCTCTTCTCGTTTTCGCTTTTCGTTTTTCACTTTATTCGCTGGCTGGGATCTCTGGATGCCGCGACACTGGACACTAGACACTGGACTTGGACACTCTATATAGGAGGAAAACACGACGCGTTGCGATGCGTTGCGCTGCGATCCGTTCCGGCTTCTAACTGGATGACGTTTGAGGGCTTATTGCTGAATGCGGCTGCTTTTAAACGGCTGTGCAGCGCTGAATGGAAAACGTTTTGTCTGGCCTGGAAAACGTGCCTGGATGAATGGAAGGCAGCAAGCAGCTCAGTATCGCTCTCTCCCTCTCGCACTCCTATGCAAAGTGAAGTGAGGCTGCGTTTGCTTCCCAAGTGTGGCGAAATAATCATTGTTTATTTGCACAGTTTTTGGGAATTGTCGAAAAATAAAATCAATAGCAGCAAACTGGCGACAATAATGAAATAGGAGCTGAAAACATATATAAAATGTACATACAAACATACGTACATACATACTTACATACATACATCACATACATACAAACATTTACACACACTCATGCTATGTTTATTTGCAGACAGCTTTGCTGGCAATTTTCCGGTTGGCAGAACAAAGAAAGTATTCCAGGCAAAAACCGGCAAACTTGACAAACCAACGAAAAAAAAAAAGAAAAAAGTAGAAACCGGCTTCAGCCTCTCGCGATCTACGCCTTTTTGCCCAGACACACACTCAAATTAAACTACAAACACCCATACACACACACTCACACAACATGTACTATTCACACACACACACGCATACGCTGCTGCTTCTGCGTCGCATGTAAAGTGGCCATGTTGCAGCTGAATTCCCACCGCTCAGCCGGCAAAAACAGCTAAAACAGCTGAGAGCGCCAGCAACAAACAACAACAACAAACCGCGACGTTCAGTGCCGGCAACTACAACAACAGCTGGTTGCCTGCGTCTCTCCAGCGTATGTATGTCTGCATGTGTGTGTGTATGTCTGGAAGGCCGACCGGCAACAGCGACAACGACGACGACAACGGCAACCGCGACAGCGACAATTTCGCCAATGATAACAATAAGCTGCAGAGCAGGATGGAGATGGCAAAGTCAGCAGCAGCGAAACATGCGCAGTATTGCCAACCGTTGGATGGCGCTGTAATGTAGACTGCACACATGCATACGTATGTGTATGCATAGATGAGAACAGCAATTGCAACTGTGTGCAGTCAGCAGCAAAAGCAGCTGTGGGTGAGGCGCTGCCTTGTATGTAAGTATGTATGTATCAAATGGAAGTGCACGTATGTATGTACATACATGTGTATGTGTGCAATCAGCGTCCAGACGAGAGGCAGACAATCGTTGTGGAGACTTGGGCAACTGTGCGATTGGAGAGAGGGTTGCAACTTGCAAAACGCAGCAGCAGAAGCAGCGAAGGTGTATGGTAATGAAATTGCACACACACACACATGCAAGTGCTTACATGCATACCCATGTCGATATGTACGTACTTTTGTGTATGAGTTTGTTTGTCTGTTGTGGAGAGCATAGTCTGGAAGTGATGAAGCAGAATGAGATTACAAATGTAAGAACTGAGGATTTGAGTGCAGAGTTACATTTCTACATATTTTTTGTGTGCATATATTGTACATACATACGAGTATTTATCTACATGTCGATGAATTGTATGCAACAATAATGTTATTGTACACATGAACATATATATATAAACTGTTATGTATTGTGTATATGTACATTGGCTGTACACTACGCTGGAAAGCCAGGCTGCAAATGCCGCTTAAACGTAAAACGTGCAGAAATACGCATAAATACGCTGACATGAATGGTATCTATTAGAAACATTTATAAATGTATGTATTTATATACATACATAGATACCTACAGACGTGTGTTTATACAGCAATGAGTATGCATGTTTATGTACATATATAGGTATATGCATATGTGTGTACATATGTATATACATACATACATACATACCTTCGTACCATCCATAAAGGTATAGAAACTTTTTCATATTCATACAGGCAATTAGACAAGAAAATGTGTTGACAATCAGAAAATTAAAAGATCTAGGAGTAAATATTTTATTTTGTTTGTTTAATGTCAAAAGTATGCACTTAAGTTTATTGACTTTTATTGGTTTGGTTACTTTCATAATTAGTTATATTAGTAATATTATAAAATACCAATGTTTGAAAATATACTAAACATGTTAAATACAAAATTTCATGCTCTTTGCTGTGTGTTTTTTTTATTTCTTATTAAATATTATACGAAACTTATGAACGCACATTAACTTATGAATTAAATTAGAGAACAATCGTCTAAGTACGCAAACAACACCTGTAAACAAAGTCCTATTATGTCATTTATGTACCTTTGTAACTTAAAACCAGCTGAAGATAGTACATAGCATAAAAGGAAGTTGATATTTAAGGTAGAATCATGAAGTACACATTCTTTTCTATGCACATACATATGTATGTATGAATGTATGTACTTAGGAAATAATTACTTAAGAGGTGTACAATGTACATAAATACGTATGTATGTATGTATATGTATGTACATACACCTAGTATGAATGTCACAGTGGGTCAAGGGTTCATTTCTTTGCCTTGAATTACAGACTTTGTTTCTACTTACCTTTTTTGTAAAATTGCATTTATTTTGTTTTTAAATATAAAATATGTATAATACTAAGTACATTAATTGCTTTATTTACTTGAACTTTTCGAAAGAAATGAAAATTAATGCGATTGGCAAAGCATCATTCTTCAGATAAGTTTATCTGGCAGTTGCCAGAGCCGCGTAGAATATTCTTGCAGTATCTTTTTCAGCTGCTCCTCTCTCTCTCTCTCGCAGTTTCTATTATCATACTCACGATGAGTAATTGTAACTGTAATTTGTGTGCTCATCTGTCGCACTCTCGCTTTCTTTCAGTGCCATGGCGATTGTTGCGTATAAATATTGTACATAATGCAATACATAATATGTATTTATGTACATTTCTTTCGCATGTACATTTTTCGAGCTGCTTCCAGAACAATTTTCTACGCGAAAACAGAGCCAGAAGTTTCGCTGTCCCTTTGACATCTGCCCCGTCTCGCTCACACGCACGAAAGCTGCCAACGAAGTGGCGAGCTATAAATAGCCGACGATTCGTTTGCTCGGCATCAGTTCGAAACGCAAAGCCGAAGCAACAACAAGTCGCTCGCCAAGGAGTTGGTGTGAAAAAATAACAAATCAGCAAACATCAATTGAAATACACTTTATTTTTGGAGAATACTATGGCTGCCAATCTTCCATTGCTGCTCAGCTTGGCTGATGATTTGAATCGCATGTCCGTGGCTCCATTCTACGAGTCACCCTGTTGCTGGCGTCGTCAGCAGAGGAATCCTTATCTGGCACTCGCCGCACATCCTTTGGAGCAACAGCTGAAGCAACTCGAGAAACCCGCCGCCTGCAAAGTGGGCAAGGATGGATTCCAGGTGTGCATGGATGTCGCTCAGTTCAAGCCCAGCGAACTCAATGTCAAGGTAGTGGACAACTCGATTGTCGTCGAGGGCAAGCATGAGGAACGCGAGGATGATCATGGCTACATCACCCGGCACTTTGTGCGTCGCTATGCTCTACCGGAAGGCTACGAGCCGGAGAAGGTCGCCTCCACGCTGTCCTCGGACGGAGTGCTCACTGTGAATGTGCCAAAGCCGTTGGCCATCGAGGAGAAGGGCAGCGAGCGCATTGTTCAAATCCAGCAGGTGGGACCAGCTCATCTCAATGTGAAGCACAATGCCAAGGAGCAGATTGAGGAGGCTGCCACCAATGACAAGTAAATGAAGCAGGAGGCAACAACATCAAATCATCACCAAGTCATACATCATTATACTATTAATAATTATAATAATCAAAGTCAATGTCTGTTTTATATACGAAATACATCACCCATTAAAAAATAATACAGTGAGTCATCATAGTATAGCAACACCCATCATTTTAAAAGCATAAAAGAGATTGTAACTGCATTTACTTTTTACGATATAACGAAAACCGTAATGAATTAAAAATTACACTTAGTCAAAAATATTTTAGCACACCTATCATTATTAGTGGCTTACATCAAATAAAACATTTGCATTGTATCTGCATTTACTGTTTACGAAATTATGTTTATATTATATATTATAACTTCATTTATATTATGAAATGATAATAAAAAATATTAAATGGTAATAAAGGACTTTTATTATGCACCCATAAAACGTGTGCGCAATTACTTTTGCGAGTGACTTTAGCCAGGGCTGCAGCGCTGCAATACAGAAAGTTTTCGGGCAAACACACACAGATAAAAAGGGTATACATACATAAGTATGCATGTGTGTACACATTTTTGCAACTTTTTCATCTGCGAATGCATCAGCAGCGAAATGTTTGCCGCAAAGAGAGCATACAAAAAAAAAAAATCAATCCGTGTCTGAGTGTGTTTGCTATGTACCGCACACACAGAGAACACATTTACACTTGGGCAATAAATAAGAATGACACAAAAGGAAAACAATAACAAACCGGCTGGGCAAACAGAGATAGCATGAGTTCAATGCACTTGCATACACTCAACGTCGCTCTCGCTTCCCTATCACTCTCTCTCTCAGTAGCGGTGACTGCGCTTTGCTCTCGCTTTGATTTAGCACTTTAGCATTTAATACTGCAGTGGCAAAAATGCAAAAGGAAATAATTAAAATAAATAGCTGCTTAAACATTTACAATATATTTTCATACATTCATACATACGTTCATATGTATGTACATTTGTCGGCATTTGAAAACTTCAAGAAATTGCAAGAACTTTCTCAGTGTGTGAGATCGAGAGAGCGAGCAAACAAACAAAAAGTTTAGCCGTCTCTCACGCACACAGACAAAAGAAAGAGCACATCGCTGGCAGAGAAGAGCGCAGCAGCAGCAACAAGCGGTCGCCCTTTGGCGTCGGTATAAAAGCGTGCGTCGCCGTCGCCGCCGCCAGAATTGCAATTGAAACGTCGTCGTGAGAATAACTGCTGTGCAGAAAAAGAAGCGAAGAATTAAAAAAAGTACATAACATAAAAGTAAATTACATTATATACATACATAAAAGATGTCGATTGTTCCACTGTTGAGCTTAGCACGCGATCTCGAGAGCGCCTACAGCGACTGGGATCATATGCTGGACGATGACTTCGGCTTCGGCGTGCACGCGCACGAACTGTTCCACCGTCCGCGCCTGATGATGCCACACCATGTGGCACATCGTCGTCGTCCCCATTTCATGCCCTACGAGCGCAGTCATCATCATCAGCTGGTGCCAGCATCGCGTCGTCGTTCATCCGGCGGCCAAAATGCGCTGTTGCCCATCATTGGCAAGGATGGTTTCCAGGTGTGCATGGATGTGGCCCAGTTCAAGCCCAGCGAACTCAGCGTCAAGGTTGTGGACAAAACGGTGATTGTCGAGGGCAAACATGAAGAGCGCGAGGATGGCCACGGCATGATCCAGCGTCATTTTGTGCGCAAGTATACGCTGCCCAAGGAGTACGATGGCAACGAGGTCGTCTCCACTGTCTCCTCGGATGGTGTGCTCACGTTGAAGGCGCCGCCACCACAAGACAAGGAGCAGGCGAAGCAGGAGCGCATTGTGCAAATTCAGCAAACTGGTCCGGCTCACTTGAGTGTTAAGGCGCCAGAGGGCGCCACCAGTGCTGTGGCTGCTGATGGCAAAGGAAAGGCCGAGAATGGAGCGAGCGAGAAGATGGAGACCGGCAAGTAGGCGAGATTGAGAGAACGAGATGGCAAAGCGAGTTTAAGATGGCGGGCAATAGGAAACGAAATGCAGGGCTGCTCGCAGGAGAGTTCAAGACTAAAAACCACAAACACACGCACACACAAAGGCAACACTTGAACATCGCATAAAGAGAATATTCATCACAGCACATTGGTGTAGTAGCATTAAGCAATTTTAAAGCCACATTTAAGATTCACTTTTTAACCAGTGTGCTTAAGCCTAAGAATGTGTATTTTGAAAATACGATCACATGTGTATTATTTTAAATATGTAAAACAACACGGAAATTTAATTGTATTTGTATGTCATTTGCATTTATACTGTGAGAATCCAATAAAGCTACAAGTAGAACTAAATCAAATTGTTATAATTTAAAAAAGGACTTTTTCAGCGATTGATTTGCATACAATAAGCACATAAATATGTATATTTATGTATGTATGTGTGTACATTTTGCATCTGCATAAACAAATGCATTAAATTTTGTTTGCGGCATTTTTACACACTTGCATATAAAATCACTCTCTTAAGTTTCTCGAACCTTCTAGAAAGTTCTCGCTGTTTCTCGCTCTTCATTGCTAAAACTCTGTCTCTTTCTAACTTGACTGCGATGTGTCAAAAACATCGCAGTAGGCTCTCGATATTTCTAGAAGAGAGAGCGCTGTGGTATAAAAGCAGCTGTGCCGCTCGTTGTTGATTCAGTTGAAAAACTAATCTCTTCAGAGTCAGTCGAATTAATTCGTCGTGCGCAAAAAGTAGAATTTCGAAAATTCAGTTTTCTTTTGAAGTTACATTTTTTTTTGACCGATAAAAAAAATATAAAAAATATGTCGCTGTGGAAAATGTACAATCCCTACTGCATTGTGTATCCAGAACTAAGCATGCCTCGCATGCATCAAAGCAATCGCCACAGCAAGCGGGCCAGAGGCGTCTTGAAGCACTTCAACGGAGCAGATGGAGCAGCTGGCGATGGTTGGCTTGATTTGCCGTTAGACGTTCAGCAGGGCAAAGATGCCTTCCAGGTCTGCATGGATGTGAGTCAGTTTACTCCCAACGAACTCACTGTCAAGGTGGTGGACAACTCCATTGTCGTCGAAGCCAAGCACGAGGAGCGCGAGGACGATCATGGCTACATCTCGCGGCACATTGTGCGTCGCTATTCCTTGCCAGAGGGCTACGAGGCGGACAAGGTGGTGTCCTCGCTGTCCTCGGACGGAGTGCTCACTGTACGTGCACCCAAGCCGCAGGCCATAGAATCCAAGGAGCGTGTGGTGCAGATTCAGCAGGTTGGACCGGCTCATCTGAATGTGAAGCACAACGAGGGCAACAACGATGCATCGGAGAAGCCAAAGGAGAATTCCCCGGCTACCAAGACTGCCTAAGCTAGTCATACAATAATTCCTCATTGTCAAAAATAGTATTAAAACCAAGACGTTAATTAATGTTAGTATAAACAAAAGGCTGTAACGAATAAAACCTCAGTTCAAAGACAATTAAATATCCAAGTACTTTTTTTTCTTAATATAAATTAATTCTAATTATAAATTAATAAAACGCATAAAAAAATAATAAATTACAAGAAAAATAAAAAAGAATTAATTTAAAAATTGGCATAAAATTAAAAAAAAGTAAAAAAATTAATTACAAGTAAACCTACATTCGAGTGTTCTCGAATGTCGGATACCCGCTACCCATTTAAAATAAAAGCAATAGTTCGGTATTATTCCTAAAATATACCAAATCATTATGCCACAGAAATACTTAAAATATGACAAATGCTATTTTAGGTATATTAATGCAGTACGACATTCAAAATATACCATAGAGTGCAAAATATACCAGATTGTCTCCATAAGAAACTAAGACCCGCAATTAGTAGGCGTTTTCATCATACAAAAGTTTTTCTTTTATAACTTTTAAATTTTCTATCTGATCGCAACCAAACTGTCAGGAATCATAAAGAATATAGTTATTATTGCACCAAAATTCGGCAAATTTGAAACAAACTTGATATGCCTGCAAACATAACAATTACTTTCGATCAAAAGTTATAGCTCTATCTCTTATAGTCTCTCAGATCTACATAGGTGTTCATACTGACGGATATGGCTGTATCGTCTCGGCTGGTGGCTGTGATCAAGAATATATATACTTTATAGAGTCGGAGATGTCTCCTTCTGCCTGTTACATACATTTCACAAAGTTATAATACCCTTCTACCCTAAGGGTAGCGGGTATAAAAAATCAGTTTATAAACAAACCCAGTTTTGGATGAACGAACGACTTTTTCAACGTTTTGCTTCTCTTTGGAATAGTGTTTTAATCGTTTTGCACATATTTATTTTTTTGTAATATTTGTAATACATAATAAAAAATTTAGTTGTCCTTTTTGTTGTTGTTTTGTTTTGTTTTGTTTGTTGTAATGCTCGGTATTATGCTAATATTTCTATAACTAAATCGGCTTACAATTTCCCGCAAAGCTTGATTGAGGATTTACAATTTACTCGCTGCTGTTGAAAAGGGAGCTTAAAAGCTCATGCGACTGAGAGCTTTTGCGATTTTTATATATGTAGTTGTCAGTTTAATTTTAAAATATTTCATTTTTGCATTGATATTCGTTTCGATTTTTGTTGTTTTTGTATTATTGCTGCTATTATTATGAATCGGTATTATTATATTAATATTTATTGTTAATTAGTTGTATTTTATGTTTAGGTTATGTTTTATTTGTTATGTGTATATATATATATGTATATATATTCAATGACGCTTAATCACAGATCAATTTTTTAAAATTTCATTTGACTTAGAAGTTAAGAAACAAAACACAAAAATTTCACAAAGGACACACGACATTGCCACGCCTCTTCTTACATACAACATACATACATTCATCATATATATGATAATAGATTAATAATTTGTAATAATAGTAGTAAGTATATTCGGAGCTTTGGCAGCGCGCGCGGGGGGATTTCGGGGTGGGGGGAGAGCTGTGAAAATGTTTGTGAGGCATTTTATTTCTGCTGCTGCTGCATATTTTATATCTGTATATATAGTATATATATCTATGTACATTTAATCGATATATAAGTTTTGTTCATTTGTTCAGCTTCTATATATGTACTATATATAGTATATATGTATGTAGATACTGAAATCATCTGATTTTCGTTACATTATTTATTATTTTCTTGTTATGTGTTTTTGTTTTCTTTTGCAGTCTCAAAAATTGTTTATGGGCTCCTCTGGTTAAGAGATGTTTTTGGGGATCGGGTGCGTTATAAAAAAGATGATGCGTATTTTCCATTGTTGTTGTTGTTCCATCACTTTTTGATGAGACTTTCGCAGCTGCTGCTGAGATTTGGCAACGACTTGAAGAACAAACGCGAGCGATCCATTTGCGACTCCACCGAGGCGACGCCCTTGTGGCCATGCCCATTGATAGCTCCTCCACTCGACTCATCCACGCCCTTGTCAAAAGAGCGACGCAGCACCAGCTGCTGTTGTTGTTGTTGGTGATGGTGACTGGCGTAGGCGGCTGGAGGCGAGAGCGGGGAGGAAGGGAGCTCTATGTCCAGCACAATATCGCCGCCAACTTCGGCTGAATGTTGATTGCCTCCTCCTCCCCCCACCAGCATCGCCTCCTGCTCCAGCTGCAGCTTGGTGTCCGAATAACGTCGCAACTCGCTGCTGGTTGCATCTCTGGCGAGGCGTCGGCAATCGGATGAGTCGACGGCACAGCAGCCCAAACCCAATCCAGTGGACGACGACGCATCCTCGTGTCGATAGTCGATCTTTGGTGGTGTGCTATAGTCGTAGGTGAGGGGCGTAGCCACGCCTCCTCCTCCGCCCACGCACAGCGGTGAGTCGTTGAGTATATCACGATTCTCCAGGAAAATGGACGAGTTCGAGTAGCGCTTCGATTGATGTGGCTTATACACAAAGCCACCCAAGCCATTGGCCACAGCATGCGAGACGCCCGAGCTTATCGAGGGCGCCTTGTGCTCACCGCTGCCTGAGAAGAGTAAAAGAGAGTTAGACAGTGGCAGTGGAAGATTACATTTAGTGTTAGAAAAGTTACATGGTAATGATTATATTTGGTATTCTAATGTTTTTCTGAACTAAAAAGATTAATAAATAAGTAATGTCTGGGGATTTCGATTTCTAATGTTCTTCTGAACTGAAAAGATTAATTTGAAATAAATGAATTATATTCATCATTTTCAAAAGGTTTTCTGAACTAAGAAAATGAATTTGAAATAAATCCATTATATTTTAAATTCTCGAAGCTCAAATACAATTAATAATTTTGCTAGTCATGCTTTTTCTACTTCATAGAACAATAACAAAATAATAAATAAGTAATACCTGGGGAGGTTCTTTTAGAACTCGCTTTGTACTTTAAAATAATGCAATAATATGATTGAAAGCTGTAATCGGTTCGTGTCTGCGATAAGCGCTGGTAAAAAGCCAAGCTAAGGTGTTTGTTTAAACTTCTCTTAGCGAAGACGTGCACCATTTCCCATTAATTTATAAATTTAAATAGAAGTGAAACTTTCTAAAACTTCTTAATGTAGATCACATTTTATCTAAGTTGTTTAAGAGTTACAGTTTCATAGCTTTTATAGATCATTGAAAAAACAAAGAAATTTCTATATATTGTAAAAATAATTATTTTTATGTAAATCATTAAGCTGTTTTTGTTCATAGTGTCCGTTTTTACACCTCCTACCCATATTTCCCTATTTTTTAGTATATTTCAAGAGTATTGCGATATTAATAAAAGTGCCGTATTATTCTTAAAATTTACTGTATTAATGATCTATGTTTTGGTTTTGTTGAAAATAAGTAGTAGTAGGATGTCTCACAGTCGATCACATTTTACTGAAGTAATTTGGTATATTTTGAATGTAGAAGTATATCGATAGACCAAAAAACAACTAAAATAATACCAGTGTTCTGCTTTTGTGTGCTCGACTGTAGCTTTCCTATTTCTTTTCATTTACAATCACCAAATATAATCATTATTTTGTACTGTAACAATCGTGATCTTATATTTTTGACAATTTGGTATTTTTTAATATACAAGTATGTCAATATACCACGTATAGTCCACGGTCTATTTTAGTATTTTTATAGTATACCATTGCAGTATATTTTAAGACTAGCTTTCCCTACTTGTTTCCATTTAAAATCACCAAATATAATCATTATTTTGCCCTCGTGAACAATCGTGATCTTAATGCTCACCACTGAAGCTGCTCAGCTGCATGGCATGCTCGCGTCCCGTGTCCGTGGAGATGCCGCTGGCGCTGAGATCTTGCCGCGAGCCGGCGCACAGATCGGCGGCCGAGCCGCGACTGGAGCTCTCCGAATGCTCGAGGACATTGTGAATGGAGTCATGGAACGGCGTCATGCTGCCCGAGCCCTGGGGACACGGACGAAACGATGAGATCTGTGAGACAACATCATCGAGGGCCCAATCGCGATCGTAATTGTGCTGCGACTGCGAGCACTCAATGTTGGCGGCCACAGCCACCTGACCCAACTGTTGTTGGCCCTGCTGCTGCTGTTGCATTCGCTGGCCATGCTGCAGTGCATCCTCGGTCTGAGTTCCCGCACTGCTGCTGCTGTGTGGCACCACATCGAGCATATGATGTGGCGATGCGTTCAACAATCGTTGCTGCAGCTGCAGCTGCATTTGCTGCTGATGCTGATGATGCAACGCTGTCGACGAGGCGCCATTCTCCATGCCACCGCCACAGCTGGAGTCGTGCATCGCATGGCCAATGATTGCTCCGCCCCCTCCGCTGGCATTGATCTCGACGGTGCCGCTGACCGCACCGTGGGCCAACGAACTGTGCGCCTCACTGAAGTGATGATGATGAGCCGCCACTGGAGATGGAGGCGCCAGCGGATGGATCTTCTCTGGTGCGTTCTGGATAAGCAGAATTCTGTGGGGAGAAGGAAAGGGAAAGATTAGTTGTAGAAATAAAATAAATAAAATGTATATAAATTATAATCGGTATTCAAAATTTAAGCACAATAAAAATATTCGAGAAATCTGTTTTCCTGGCTGCAAACATTATAACAAATTTTGATAACGTTGGATATCATATACATACATAGATAATTATTATATAATATAAAAAAGGATCAATTATGATCTTCCAAATTAAATCTATACATGTTAAAAAATCCATTCAATAAACTTTCTCAAAAGAACGAATATTTGAAAAAGTAATATGTAAATTTAAAATTCACATTTTCCCTTTTTTTAATGATTGAATTGAATACTTATTCATGGAATCGTAAAAATTCTTTGAATAGAATTTGTTGTAGCTAGAAAAGTAATTATTATTTTTTCTTAATTCTATTAATTGTACCTAAATTTGAGTATTCGAGCAATTTAATCTTGAACTGTATAATAAGCGACCTACAACTTTAGATACTCTTCACAGAGTTCCGCAAAAATAATAAAAATTTACTGAAGGCCATATATTGATATAGTATTACATACTAAATATGTATATCATAGACTGCAAAATATACCAGATTGTCATAAATCTTCAAAAACACAAGTAAAATATGAAAACGGAATCTCACTTTCATTGTTGTTTTAATTATAATATATGTAAGTAGTTTCTTTATGAATGGAATGGAATTTAATTTCCATGGAATTCAAGAAATTCATTGAATGAAATTTGTAATTATTTTGTTGTAGTTATTAAAAGTAATTCTTTTTTTAAGAAATCTATTAATTGCATTTGAAATTTATTTAAAATTTGAGTATTCGAGCAATTTAATCTTACTCAACTGTGTAATAAGCGAACAGAAACAGCTTTACTCATTAACAAAACAGATTTTCTTAACTAGTTGGCTATATAAACCAAGTATTCCAACTTAAGGCAGTTAGAAATGAAGTTCAGTTGGCTGTTGGTAATTCTCTCGCTTTACGTGGTCTACGTTCACGCTGTGCCTTATGTGAAGGAAGGCAAATGTCGTGGAGAACCAAGTGATTAAACATGAATAAATTAGTTAAGGATGTGGATACGAATATATGATAATATTTATTGCAGTTGTGCGACAAGTGTGCCACGATCACGTCGACCATGGACACGCTACATTTCGTTGGTGCAAATCGCGGGCGATGCAAAATATGTGGTACTATAATCGGCTCCACAAAGAATGCCAGAAAATGGATTACTTTGGCTGCGGTGGCAATGGAAACCGATATTGTACAAAGAGTCAGTGCATGGATCAATGTCGCAATGCTTAAAGAAGACCCAACTAACTAATATTACAAGAGGATAGCAGTTCATTCGGATTTTTATGGAAATTGTAATGTAAATATTCCTTCTAAATAAAGAAATAAATTATAAAAATATTCCAAAATCTTGATTAGATACATTCGTTCTAAGAATTGTGAAATTTCTCTGAATTTCTTATTAATTCTAAACGTTTTTTTTGGGTAAAATATATTGCAAAACAAACAGATTCTTTGTCTTAATCATGAACTCATTTTTATACCCGCTACCAACAGGGTGGAAAGGTATTGGGGTCTTAGCTACTTTGGTTGATAATTTGGTAAATTTTAACCTCTATGGCACATTTCTAATGTAGTATTTCGGCTTATTTCACTATTTTTGTGGTATGTTATTTGGTGTATTTTAAAAATAATACTTCACTATATTGTTGTTACTTTCTTACTTGTTCATGTTAAAAATTGCAGAACGATAAAACTAGTTCAAGCTATTATAAAATATATTCTTTGTGTTGATTTCTAGCACCGTCTTTTTTAGTGTTTCCTACAAATAAACATAACAAGTGGATACTATGCAAATAGCACAAGTATTCCAAATTGTTAATTGTTTAAACTAAAATTTAAGCTGTTATAAACAGCATTCTTTTCTGACTGTTGCTTACGGTTAAAAATTACAAGTAGACAATAATTAAAAAAGATTTATAAACTAGCTAACAGAAACTATTATTAATTACAGTCATTGTATTAATTGCGATGCATATAAATTCCTTTAAATTTGCGAATGTTTTGCTTGACTGCGGCTAAACACATTAAGTGTGACGATAAGTACAGAGGATTCATGAAGTTTGGTAATTGTTTAATATAACTTGTTTTATACATGGTATACATTCAAATTTCTTAATTTCTTTCTTTCAATTGAAAGCAAACAAGATTTATTGTATTGATTATAATCCCTAATCGTACTTCAAATTATTAATTATTTAAGTGACTGTCTGATACTTAAGTACATAATTCATTCATTGTATTGATTTAGTATTTGAGGTAAAGCTGTAGCTGCTACAAACTACATTGAATGTGTTGATTGTAAATCCTTTTCTAGACTTTTGACTACGGCTAAACACAATCGAGGTGAGCGTTGATAAACCGTGCTAATCGGACAATTATGACATAATGTTGTTAAACGGAATGGTTATATTAAAATTTCTTAATTTGATTTGCTTAGAATTCAAAATAAACTGAAGTTGCTTTAAGCAACATTCATTGTATTGATAGGAAATGGGGTTCTTGGGTATTGTCTACTATGAAACACCTTAAAAGGATTTATAAACTATACTTCAAAATGTTAATTGGTTAACTGAAGTTGCAATCTAATACTAACATATGTACAGTATTGCACATTAATTGTAATTGTGTGCTATTTAAAGCTAAACTACAGCTCTTAACTGCATTCCTTTTCTTGACTATGGATAAACGCAACGAAATGTTGTTGAACTGATGGTTGCATTTAAATTGCTTAACTTGAATTGCTTACAATTGCAATCAAACTGAACTATATACTTTTGACTACGCCTAAACACAGCCGAGGTGAGGATTGATAAACGCAATATTTGATGCTAACTGAACAATTATTATAAAATGTTTTTTAACTGAAATTCAAATTTCATAGATGTAATCGTTGCTATAAACTACATTCATTGCGGAGAATTCACACTTTTCTTCAGCTAAACATCTATTAGTTCTTCCCTAATCCTTCGACTGCCTTGACTAGACTATGCCTTAGTGTAGTAGAAGCAACTACTCGCCTGTTGCGTGCCTTCCAGCGATGGCAGAGATGCAAATAGGCCTTGCATTGAATGTACATGAAGACGACGCCGCCAGTGAGTCCAACGGTGACCACCGCCAGCTTTGTCCAGAATGGCCAATCTGTTTGCGTGGGAGTAAAATGTCAATTAGTTGACTCATCCATTATAAAAAAAAAAGGGGAGGTCGTTGTCGTTGTATGTATACAAACCAATCAGTCCACGTTTTACATCGTCTGCGGCGCGTTCGATGAGCACACAGAGGGACCAGATGACGCACAGGGCGGCGGCACAGTGGAAGAGAACGGTGCAGCAGAGACGGCGTCGCTCAATGCTGGAGATGTCAAGGCTGCGCCACTGCAATGCGCAATCGATCGATCGACAGAGAAGCGAGAGAGCGAGAGAAGGAAGCCAAGCAAATAAATTAGTTTTAAATGGTGAAATAGTCGAAGAATAGAAGATAGCTTACCTCATTGAAGGGCTTGATTTTGGTGTGCATGATGAAGGGAAATTTGCAGAGTTCGCAGGAATTGGTCGCCGATGCCGTGAGCCATTGTTGCAGACACGCCTGATGCACATACTTGAGACTCCCGGAGCAATAGCAAGGCGTCAGCAAAGGATTCTGTGGATCGCTCTCGCAGTGGCATATGCGGCAAATGTCGCCGCTATTCTGTGACGCTTGGCTGCTCGTTGAACCAAATCTGCAAATCAAATGCACACATGTCACAATCACAAAATGAGTCATACTTTCATATAATGGGTAGTCTAAAGTGTAGTATGTAATATGTGTGGTGACCTTTTAGTGGTCTGCACGCACACACCTGAGTGCTAAAACAGATTACTTCAAAACGAAATGACAGCCATTTGATGATGCCACAACTTGATTGGCAGCAGAAAGCCAACCTGCGACTATTCTCTGTCAGAGCTCTGTTCTCTCTCGTTGTCTTTGTTCCTTCGTTTCAACAAAGGATTGCCAGGATGTTGTCTTGTGGCTGTTCCCTTTTATTCTTGCTCGCTGTCTGTCTGACTGTCGTCTGTCTCTCTGTCTGCCACGAGCATGTGCAAACATGTGATAATAACAACTACCCAACTAACCTCCCACCAAGACAAAACAATGCACAGACAAACACAATTTGCTCACTTCAAATGCCAAAGGAGTGCCGAAGCTTTCTTAACGAGACAGCAAACTTTCTAAACAATAAACTAATAATACACACTGTTTACGATATCTTTTGATATGCCTCACAATGCCAAATTCTCATTAGCTTTAACTCATGCTTTTAATGACTATAATTATTTGTTCCGAAAATTCATTCAAATTCAAGAATGCAAGAAATATAATAATAATAATTAAAGGCACATTTATGATAGTTTCAATAATAATACTAACATCAATGCTAACACTACGAATACTAATAATAATACTAATACTAATACTAATACTAATACTAATACTAATACTAATACTAATACTAATACTAATACTAATACTAATACTAATACTAATACTAATACTAATACTAATACTAATACTAATACTAATACTAATATTATTTTTTGTGTAAATCAGATTTAAAATCATTATACAAATGTGTTTATTTATTTTGATTGGCAGCTCACGATTTCAATTTAACGGCACAAAGTGCAGCCAAAGCGAAATGAATAATCAAATATTATTATTATTTTCAACATTCTATCAAATATCACATATTTATTAACATGGAAAATAAATAAACAATGTCTTGCTTGCTAAACACCAATGAAATCTGGTTGCTCAGTTAGCAATTGAAATAAATAGTGCAAATATTTTGGTGTGGTAATTAAAATAAACACAAAAAAATGCGATTAGAGCAACGTTTGTTGTTTTATATATTAAGCCCACAAATTTAGGTACTTGCTACCGAGCATTGCTAATCTTTTTATATTTCGTCTTGCTACTAGAATTCAATACACAAAATAATAAGTTGTATTAACGATATATAAATTTTGTTTGAGAGAAGCAGAAATAAAAGAGTTTTGCAATGACTGCGATAAAGGATATAAAGGGTTTGCTTTTTGATAGTTATAAAAGAAGTCTGAACAAATTCAGAATATTTTCATTCATCACTTTAATAATAAAATTTCCATAAAGAACAATATTTATTGAGCATTTATTTTTAAATACTAATTCTCAACAATATACTATAAAATGAGTATAGTATAAAATGTGGGTATAGCATTATGTATCAACGCAGTTCATTAACCCCTCAATCAAATTATTCATAATTTCACTATGCATTGTTTATAAACACTAAACAATATACTTTATTAGTATAATGTATATGTCAATGAAGTTCATTAACTCCTTAATCAATTTGTTCATCATTTTAATAATTTAAAAGAGAAACATTGCTCTTTGCATATAAACACTTTACAAAAAAAGAATAAAATACTCAACAATATACTATAATAATAGTGTAGTATATTATATATCAGCGCAGTTCATTAACCCCTCAATCAATTGCAGCTTCCCCAGAACGTGACAAATTTAGAAAATCCCCATGAACTGATGATAATGAATATAAATGATAACTTTGGGACATATTTCGTAATATTCATGAAAAGTGATTTCGTTTTCCGGCACAGCTGCAACGCTGCGTGTTCGTTCACCAATCACAATCCATTCAAGCAACCGAATGTGAATGCAAATGAATCACAATCAGTGGACAGAGTGCAATTCGTAGACGATCTTTGAATCACGTTTTTGTTGGCAAAGAAAAGTGATCACAACATTTGTATTCGCACTCGCTGTTGACATTTGCTTAGAACTTAGAACCAATGTGTCTATTAGCAAATACGAGCACTTAGCTTGGTTAGCACACAGACTAGCTAAAAAGAGCGAATCGCTGAAAGTTAATACATCGATACTAAAGAGCAGGCTACACAATTATTTGTTTTTTGTATTTACGTGTGAAGTGAATTTAACAAATAATAAAAATACAAATACATTTTTATTAAATTTTATTTTTAAGCCAACAGGTTTCATCGAGAAAGAAAGAGAGAATTGCATAATGAACATGAACTGTAATCGAGGCTAAGTGCGTAAATAATTCAAGATTAAAATATTTGTAATTCCTGTTTCATATTAAGTTTCCCTGTTCCCAATATTTCGATCCGCTTTCGAAAAGGGAAAACATCTCAGTTCCGACAGCAGCCAGAGGAGAGATTTTGTATTTCGTTATCTCGAAATAAATACTTTTTCATTTCAAGAAATAAAATTCCCATAGATTTGCATATAAACAATTGTTAAGTTAAGGAACCGCAATAAAATGCTAATAAAACAAATAAATTGCTAGATGTTAACAAATGTAATAACATAGTTCTCGAGTTGTTATTTCCTTTATACATATTCACAATATTTTTGTTGTATATTAAAGTATTAAATCACGATTATATTCTTAGAATCAAACGCTTTCCTCGAACACACATAATTTCTGAGAATGAAACATTCGACGAGACTCTGCCTTTTGAGACCTTAATTGGATTACGTTAGAATTCATAATCATATCATTAAGCCGACGGCAAACAATTTTCTATAATATAAGCAAATGAAATAAGTTTGAATATTTGAGTAGTGTTCACTCTGTCGATGAATATATTTGTTAGTTAAGTTTTCGTATGTAAACAAGCAAAGATTAACATTTTTATTTTGAGATTTCGAATGCACATATTAAAAGTTTTCATGAAAGATCTTTTTTATGGTATATTTTGTACTCTATAGTATATATTGAACGTGATAGTATATACGTGATATGTATACCAAATAATGTCTTAGGTCATTTTGGTATGTTTTAATAATATGAAAAATGGGTAGCTTTCCTGTTTATGAGTACACTTTCTTAAAGTTTTCATTAAAGACCTATCTTATGGTATATTTTTATACCAAATAAAGTCTTCGGTATAACTTATTGGTATATTTTTAGAATAATACCGCACTCCTTAAAGTGTCCATTAAATATATTTCTTAGGTTAGAGTATATCGATATACCAAATATATTCTTCGATATATTAATTTGGTATATTTATAGAATAATACCGCGCTCTTCAAAGTTTTCATCAAAGTTTATATTATAGTAGTATAGGGATATACCAAATATAGTCTTCGGTATATTAATTTGGTATATTTTTACAATAATACCTAACTGTTTTGCATTTTTTGGAAAATGTCTAGCGGGTATCTCATAGTCGAGCTCACTCGACTGTTGCTTTCCTATTTGTTTATACACGTATTTAAAAGTTTTTATTAATGATCTTTCTTGATATTTCTTTATTTTCCCAATTTAAATTGTTTTTTAATGCTAGCAATATAATATATAAACATTTAGTTGTAAACATTTGCCCATGAGTACCTCTATATTTATTTAAATTATCAGCAACTTCTGATTGTATATACATATTTGTACAATTCGAAATAATTTTGATAAGCGCATTTTCTAAGCACTTTGTGTCATTGTTTCGCATTTTAATGTGGGAATCTGAATGTCAAATTAGTCAAAGTGCCAGACATGGGATTGATTTAATTTGAATTGCTGAGATTGTTCATCGTTGGTGTTGTTGATAAAACGATATAGTAAGTAAGTAGCTACCTACAATACCTACATACATGGTTGTGGGGCTAATAGAACTTGCATTATAAATTCATTAGGCATGCATTTAATGCCAACTCAATTTAGTTGTTCACAGCAACACGATTGAATGAATGTGCTGTGTATGTGTGTGTGTGTGCTGCTTGCGAGTTGGCCAAGTTCATGGCGGTTGCAATTAACCCAGCTTGGGTAAATGCTATCATTATTGGCCCGGTGACGCCCGCAATGCCCTCTGCGAGACCATGTGGCTAACAACATTTGCTGCTTTGACAGAGCGAAAGAGAGAGGATATAAAGAGCGAAAGAGAAAGGAGATAGAAAGAGAGAGAGAGGAGGTAGAGAGAGGGAGAAAAACTAAGGGCCAATTGGCCAAAAAAAAAAAAAAAAGGAAAACAGAAATAAAGTAAAATTGGTTTTTATACGTTTTAGTTGAGGCACTTTTACTTTCAGCCCCTCGCGACCCTTCTCTCCCTATCTCTCTCGCTCTCTGTGTGGGCTTTAGAGCTCAGACGGCAAGTGCGTGATTGCGCCGAAGGACACCGCAGGACACGACGGCCACAAATGCCAGCCAAGCGTTTACTATTTGTGGTGTTGCTGTTGCCGTTGCCGGGTTGTCATCACATTTGTTGTGGGTCTGGGACACGGTCCGACTGAGGCCATGGCCACAGCGAACACAGCAGTCGTTATACCCGGCACTTAAAGGGTAGAAGGGTGTTATAATTGAATGTGATGTCATTATCAATTTGGCTAAAGAACATATTTTCTTGATGAACATCAGAGAAACAAGAAAAATCCAGGCTTATTTGCTTATCAAATTATGCAAAATGTCTTGTATAAAAGTGCAGCCTCCTGGCTCTTATCATTGATATTTGATAAACATTTCTAATGCAGAAATTACACTCTACAAATGAGAATAAATGCAGCAGATTCAGGTCATAATGTTTGTGAACATTTAAATTTATAATCAGTCAATCAGGACAAAGATTTGAATGTATATATTTAAAGAAATCTTTAAAAATATATTGACTAATATTTCATAAATGCAGCAGATATTGTCTTTCACAATTGTGGACACTTAAATTTATAATCAGCAGAAGCTTTTTATGTATAAAGATAGTAATCTTTAAGTAATTATTTCAACTGAACAAAGACAACATTCCAAAATATCTTCGACGACTAACCAAATCTAAATCAAACGATACAATGGAAATAATAATATCAATAAAGTAAGCTTTAAAAGTGTATTGACAAGTATTTCAACTGAACTCAAAGAATAAATTTTAAAATATCTTCAAGCAACTCTTAACTGAACTATACATTTGAAAGTTTAGCTGCACCGATTTAGTTGAACTTTCTATCGGGTATCTTAAAGTCAATCTCGCTTAACTGCGACTACCTCACTTGTTGGCCAATGGTTCGCTGCCTCGGCAATTGACTGTCCTTGGATCAATAAAACGCATTTCACAGCAAACTGTGGAGCCAGAGCTCATAAACTACACACACACAGAAAACTGACACAGACAGATCCACAGATACAAATGTATCTGCTACTGTGTGTGGCTTGTATCTCTCTTGTATCTTGTGTCTACAATATATGTACACACAATATTTATACACAATTTGTGTATGTTTTTGTTGCTCCTCCTGGTTGTTGTTATATCCTTTAGGCAGCCGCCTTGATATGCGCATCCGTTCGCATTTATTTCGTTTCGTTTCGGGTTGTCTGCCAATTTTATGACTTCATTAGATAATAGGCTCAGGAGCCGAGACGCCAGACTGGCGACAAGCTCAAGCTCCTTTCAACTGCGACAGATGCTTTATCGTCATCGTCTTCGTCATCGGCATCTTCATCTGCTTCATCTCCAAATCCAGTTCCGTTAGCATCTTCTTCTACAGCTTAATCCCAACCACACACACCTTTGAATGAACAGAGAATAAAAACATTTCGCGTCTCCGTCTCGATAATTGCGTGTAATTAGTGATTCTAAATTGAGTTGCGATCATGTCAAATAAATTAATGTCAACCTTAGCCCCAAAAACCTCCCGAACACCCCAAGCAAACCCCCTAAATCCATCACAAAGACAACAAAGAAATGCAAATGTTTTTTAGCTCCGACATCGACATCGCGGCATCTACGCAGTTTGTTCAGTTTCTCAATCGATTTCGCAGCCGCAGCGAGTTGAATGTGTTTTAAAGGGGTCTTTATTTTACTTTTTTTTGTGTATTGTTTGCTTTATTTTTATCTGTCATCTTGAAACACGCCAATTATATTTCCAGACAGCAATTTTCTTTAGCAAAATAAATCAAAATATAAACAAACAGCAAAATGTGTAGAATAGATATCTAGTTATTATATGAATATCTATATTTGACGTTATTGATACATTTGGGTTTTGCCCAGGTTTAACGTTTTAAGCTGACGCAGTATCAACGATAAGATAAAACTTCTCTCGAAAACAATAATAATAATAGTATCGGGTGGGTCAATAGTTCTATTTTAACTATTTTCCCTTAATACCAAAACAAAAGATAACAAAAAAGATTATAATTGGAACTTGGAACGAATAGAGAAGACCACTTTTACTATATGATTGGAATTGCCGTAACTAATAAATACTGCAACTAATGAGATTATACTAAAGTTTCTTCTTTTGTATCCCATAAATTGGAATTCTATATGGGAGTGGTAACTAAAATTTTATCTTGGTATAGTACAAAGAAAAATAGTTTTAAATTTCGATAGCATTTCAGATCGTGTTTGTTTATTTGGTATATCTATGAGAGTTGTATGATATAATTGTTTACTTTTCTCTGAGTGTAAAAAACTTTCTGCTCGATTGATTTAAAAAGGAAGAAAAGATTTGGCAATATATGTATAAATACATATATGAATATAAAAATATGGTACACCATTTGAGATCAAAAGTTTATATGCAATATTTGGAATCATTGCATGATAAAATTTGTAACTTTCTTACTTACAAGAAAAAGAAAATATGTAACAAAGTATTATAACATTAAATTTTGTAAAATTATTATATGGAACATGCTTGTTTGATATAGTAAGTTGTAACCTATTTCTGAATGGTATTTATAATACATACGTCGAATAACATTTGAGATCAAGTGTTTATTTGAAACATTTTCAATCATTGTATGACAAAATTGGTAACTTTTTTCGTCGAACATAAAATTACAAAAATAAGTAGCAAAGTATTTATACTTTATTGGAGATATAGTTTTAATTGAAAATTTGTAAAGTTGTTATATGGAATATATGCACATAAAATGCTTGTTTGATATAAGTGTTCACCTATTTCTGAACAATTGGCATATTCTCTATATAGTACATACAAACATACGTCGAATTTATGATCTTGCTATTTTCAAAATGTAGCTGAACACGGACATATATAGGCTATGTGGACTCTTTGTCTAATTATAGAACACCCTCACACCGACACCGACACACACACTCACACCGATGCAACGCACACGGACTCTTTGTCCACGTAAGCTTAAAAGCACAACGCAGCGAAGCTTTGGCAGCCAAACGTTAACGTAAACGTAAACGTGCAGTGCACTAATACAGCCCTGGCTTTAACAAATAAGCATGATTATTAATTAAACATGGACATGGGCACACTCTTACACATACTACATATGGAATCCATGTATGGATTGTGAGTGTACATGTGTGTGTAAGTGCATGGAAACTATCGCATTTCCACTTTGGGGCAGGTGCAAAATTTCAACAAAACAACTTTCGTTCTCTTTTGTATTGAGTTTTGTGCGTTTCGAGTTTCCGAAACTTTGCAACTGCTGCACAATTGTTGTTGTTGTTTTTGCTGCCCTTGCTTCCGCTGTTACTCGACATGTCTACTTATGGCATCTGCCTCCTAGTCGAGTATTGCCAGCCAATCAGTCTGCAAAAGCAGCGTAATTAATAGCTCTCCCCATCGAAAGGCAATCGAAAGTGCTTTGGCCATTCTCCCATGGCGATCGAAGCCATTTGAGACACAGCATGCACACATAACGTATACGCAACGTGTGTTACGACAACTCATGAATCAAATACTAAAGTACCTTCCCCTCTGTCTCTAGCTATCTATCATTATTTCAGTTGATTGAATGTCTCGCTACAAATTCTATCTGTGCCCAAAACAAAACAAAAATGACAATCTACATACATTAAATATGTGAATAATTTGTATATATTTTCGACTGTTTGAAAAGTCACTCGCTCGCTCAGCTTAGCTCAGCTCTGTTTTGCTTTGCTTTGCCTTAGCGTCTTTTATTGCCGTCTTTAACTGTGCTTTACTTTGCTGCTGATACTCTTGCGGAAGGGTAACATTATTTTATTGACAAGTCTGCAGATTGCTACGATTGCTGCTTTTGGGTTGTAAATATCTCATTCAGATATTTATTTTATTTCAATAAATGCAGTGTAGTTCGATCTTTCAGCATCCGTGAACTTTGAAATAGCAGTGCGACTACATAACGATTATATTTGAGTATTCCTGTTTAGTATTAGTTGATCGCTGATTGTAAAATGGAGCAAAGAGAAAGGAAACAGGCAAAAATCCATTTACTTATTACGATAACTCAATAACAATCTTGCCTTAAAAACTTGTGAATAAATTCATTATTAATATATTAATTTATTATTTAATATAAATGATCATTGCAATTGTAATTTCAATTAAAAAACTAGTTCCTCAAGATATACTACTTCTTGAACTACCCTATAAAGAATGAAAACTTAATCGTGTGCATGGAATTTATTATTTATTATAAATGCTCCAATTTGACAACGATATATGGTTATAAAAACAAACTAGTCCCTCAAGAACTCTCCCTCTTGAACTATCCTCAAAATATTAAAAACTTAATCGTGTGAATTTATTTACTATAAATGAATAAGGAAATGTACTTTTAAAAACAAACTAGTTCCTCAAGAAATCCATCTTGAACTATCCTCCAAATATTAAAAACTTAATCGTGTGAATGGAATTTATTATTAACTATAAATGAACAAGGAAATGTACTTTTAAAAACCAACTAGTTCGTCAAGAAATCCATCTTGAACTATCTTCCAAATAATAAAAACTTAATCGTGTGAATCGAATTTATTATTTACTATAAATGAACAAGGAAATGTACTTTTAAAAACAAACTAGTTCCTCAAGAACTCTCACCCTATAAAGATAGCTAGAGTATTTAGTTAACAACCTGCCGAAAAAAAAAACCTTAGCTTTCATGTTGTTTACTGTTTGCTGTTTTGACGCTCTGCCTTTCGTTAGCCAACTGGTTTGAGGTGTGTGCAGCTGACAAAAGTCAGGTGCCCCAATGCATATATGTTAGTACGAGTGCAAGCGTACCTAAATCGCACGAAACTCTATATTATAATACACTTATATAAACTGTTGTCAGTCAATTGTAACTGAATTCAGTCTCCTTCTTAATCAACAATTGCAACACTCTCGCCTTATTTATGTATCTACGTGATACTGCAAAGCGAAACTATTCTAGCTGATTATTGGGTATCGAAGCTATATAATTACTTCTATATACAGCGGAGAAGAAAGAGGGAGAGAGAGAGAGAGAAGTGGTAAATATTGTTGTGGCTGTAATTGCCGTGAACCTTATCAGTTCATATATTTAGCTTCGCTACGTTAAATATGTGAGCACAAGTTGTGTAAATATTTTAAAGCAACAACAATAAGCTTTGGATATTTGTGTAAGAGATTTCCACATTGGATTGGAGAAGATTGTGTGATTGTGTTGGCACTGATAACAGACGTCTATCCAAAGCTTGCGCCTTGAGTGTGAACATGTTGAAAGGAGGTTGACTGAATGTTGACTCTTTGCTGATTGCCGTATAAATTAACCTGACGGCATAATTACGACGGCCAGCAAAGTGAACAAACTGTGTGTAGTGAAAAGCGAAATCTGAATGAATGAATGAAATATGCATCTCTGGGAGTTGGAAATTATAAATCAAAGTAATTAGACGGCGTCGTGTCAGTTACCCGACACCTAACTGAACCCAACCAACTATCTATATATAAGTTAAATCGCAAGAATTTGCATTTCAATCGAACCGAATCCGCCCCTCGTAGCGAGTTTTGCATGCGAATTACATATGCAAATGCTATAGTAACTATTGTAAATGTATTTATTAATTGCCATAACTACAATATATATACATATATATTATTATTGCAGGTGTATAAACATACATATGTCTATCTATAGCTATCAATTAAATCAACTTGCACTCTTAATGTGACAACATTAATGAGCTTTATCTGTTTTATTGGACAGATTGCAATGAGTCAAGTTAATGCTCGTCTGTTTTAATATCTAACCAACTTTGTTGGCCGCATACAAAATTTATTGACTACGCTTTTATTATTTTTTTTATGCCCGACACTCCTACAAGGGAATGATTAGGAGACATCTACGACCCCATTAAGTATATATATTCCTGAACAGTGTCAACAGAAATAATTCAAGAGACCAATTCGTGGTAAAAATTAAAGTTTCGTTTGGTATTTCAAGGCCATTTGACTGTAATGGTATATCTTTATACTAAGTGCACTCATTTTGGTATATTGCTAATCTATATTCGGTATATTTGTATAGATTAAAACGGTATTTCACAGTCGAGCACACTCGCCTGTCACTTTCTCAGTTTTTATTGCTAAATTTATGCTGGCAAACGTAATAAATCAGCACATCAACAAGAGTTTAAGCCTTTTCTAAGAGTATTTTCAATAATAAACCTTTTTTAACGGCTTAATTACAGCAATTAAACGAGTTAAAAGTATTAATATTTGTCGCATCGCGCAAACATGCAATTTGTTTGCTACTTAATACAATTACATATATTTTAAGCATTTTTAATTGCGGTTTTATCGCTGAATAATTCAGTGTATACAGCACACATACTGTTTACAATGTTTTACAGTGGCGTCCCCTCCCCAATTGCCAAGCGATGCGACATTGAGCCGGCCCCATTGGATATAATATCAAGGGCACATTCTAAGAAATAGAATTTCTGTAATTTTCTTTTCTTTTCTTTTCTTCTTCTATGTATTTTTCTCTTATTTTGCAAGTATGTATGTGTGTGTGTGTATTTTTGTGTTTTAAGGCCAAACGAACTTACCTGACATTTGCATAGTGTTGGCCGGAGCCACCGGTGCTCCAATCCACATGCTCGATATCTGATGATGTTTTTGCGTTTTCGCACGACATTTTGGTGTTTGTGCTTTACTGTAATTGCACTCGTTGTTGTTGTTGTTGTGTATTTACTCTATGCCCTGCATTCGAGGGGATGCATTAGGAGTGCAGCAAAGTCTGGTCACACTCTTATTTTGCAAAGTCCTTACGTTGTTTTCTTTTTCTGTTTTGTTTGCGGTCTTTACCGTTAACGTTAACGCTGTTGTTGCTGCTGCTGCTGCTACTGTTGTTCTTGTATTCAATTTGAGTTTTCGTTATGCTGTTGCTCTGGCTGTTGTGCATTTGTTTATTTTGAAATGGTAAACAGATGCTGACGGCCGCTTTATTTGTAGCAAACTGTGCTGACTGCTCTCTGCTCTGATTGAAGATTTTTCACACTTTCGTTCGTTCGTTGACTCCTTACGCAGATTGTTTTGGTCAGGGCTTACTTGGATTTCAATTTCTTTCTTTTGCAAAAACAAAAAAAAATAAATATCTATTGCACTTTGACGCACGCTTTTGAGGCAAATGAACCTTCTGCAGCAAAATATCTGCCCCGTTCGTTCATTCGTCTGTGTTGGTGTGTGTTTGTGTTTGTGCGTGTCTATTATTATATATTTTGCGGATGCACAAAGAATTGTTTTTTATTCGATTTTAGCACACATACATTTTGCAAGACGCAAAAAATCGACTTGTAATCTACTTGATTTTCTATGCCCGTAATTTCACATTATTCTTTGTATTTTATTTTCACATTTTTTTTATCTGCAATCTGCTTAAGTTACAAATAATACAAAGGCATTTTGCTTAAACCTGCGACAGAGACGCACTTGCACGAGCGAGGGCTGCGACGACACTGCAGTGTGCCTGCTCGACGTCAATGTGTAAATACGGACTGGCAATCGTTATCGAGGAATCGAGAGTCGTTATCGCATTTGGTCACCCCAAATCATCGCCGTATGAACAGGAGATCGAGAAACGGCGCATATTTTGAAATTATGTTCGTATTTGTTTATTTAGTGAATAATATTATGCGAAACTGTTTAAATAATTATAAAAATATAAACAAATTTTGATTATCAATATGTAATGCATTTGGCACAGGGCCACACAACAACTGATCAGCTGTGAAATGCTTGCATTAACCAGGGCTACATTAAGACCATCACTATTAAAGTGAAAAATAAACAAGCGCATTTTGTGCTTCCCAAAAGTTAATTTACTCAATTTTTATATTTTGTTGTCCTTTTAATTGTGTTTGTTATGACTGCGGAAATGCATTGGAGCTATGACATACTCAAGCAAATGGCCATCGAAGGCGCCTCCAAGTCAGACTTGGAAGATATGAAGGATCTGTTGTCCAATGAAATTGGATCTGCACGTAAAAAGGATCGTATCCATACCATACAGGACTTGATTGATTGCCTAGAACGTGGTGATCAAATCAACGAGGAGAATGTGGATGCATTTCGAACGATTGGCAGACAAAACCCGCCATTGCTGCAGGCACTAGATAGCTACCAGAAAGTTCCATTTACGCGTCCCTTTGTGAATCAATATCGGGAGCAACGTCTCGCGGATCAATTAAGACAGCAGCTTCACATCAGTGCATCTCATCGCATTGCTCCACCTCAAGCGGCTGTGGCCCCACAACCACAGCCACAGAACTATGTGGTAACTGCTCAATTCACGGCTGAGAAGCGAGCGGCAATCTTCAAGAAGATCTCACAGGAATGCGGTCGCTCCTGGCGAGAATTAGGCCGCAAACTGGGCATTGGCGAAGGCATCATGGACGACATCGAGACCACCTATCCGCGTGACCTCAAGTCGCGCATTCTCCGCCTGCTGCAGATCTTCGAGGAGGATGAATGCAACGATCCACGTCAACTGCTCCTGCAACTCTGTCAAGGACTCGCCGACTGCGGTCGCAAGGATTTGCGCAAGAAGGTCGAGCAAATAATGTCACACTAATCACAACAATAAGTCTTCCAATGTGATCGTCATAAACTAAAGATTTTTATTAGTCTGTAAGCAAAGCATTTAGGCAACTTATTTAATTCCAATTTTCCAAAGCAATAGCATGCCATAAATTCCAATTCAGAATTAATTTTGATTTTCATCTTGAACTTTTTAAGAACTAAGAAAAATTCTTTTTTTACTTATCGTTTAAAAGTTAAATTGATTCCTTTATCAGTATGAAACCAGCTAACCAGTTAAAGGCTCCTCCTTTATTCAATTGTCTGAATTCTTTCAATTTACATCAACTTTCGTTTAATTAAACATTAAAAAGCAACCAACGCTTATAAAAAAAATGGAAGTACTGTTACGTTTTTAGCATTACACCCAATGATATATAGGCAATTGTCTTCCCTTGTAAAGGAAATCAAAGAAAGAACGCTAAAATGATAATAATTTCATATAAAAATGGTGCATGTAAAAGAAAAATTTGTTTGGGTATACAGTATTATGCCAATAATTTTAACTAGAGTACATTAAAACAATTATCGTCATTACATTGTCTCACTAGTCAAAAATGGATGAACTTATCAGCAATGTATGATTAATTAAAACCGATAGCGCCTTTTTATATAAAATTTAAATTCAACCAAACTATCATAATCCGAAACATGCCAATGCATCTACATGCAATTTTAAGCATTTATCTTAAATCATATTGCAATTGTTACAATTCGCTATGAATTTAAATAAAAACCAGAAAGTCAGTTTGTTCGTTTTTATAGCTTATTCTTTATATATTTTTCGCATAATCCATGACACTGACTACAAGAAAAAAAGGCGGGGCTCTTGATAACTTGCGCCGTTCTTTTTCTTGATAACAAGGGTGTGTTTCTGTTATTGTTTTTTTTCCTTCTCGATTCTCTTGATGTGAAGACGGCTGTGTTTTTGTTTTACAGTATTACGATTAAAAGATGGGATAACCAGGTAATAAAGTGCAACACAAACACGTAACGTAAAACAGTTGCGCTCAAAAATTGGTTTACAAAGTGTAGATCGATTTGACACTGGAGCCCTGCTTGACCATTGTGTCCTTGTGCAGTTGATATTGCAGCAAATTCTGGCGTCCCAGACGCAGAGCATCACGTAACTTGTGTCCAATTTCGAGAGCAGCCTCCTCATTGTTACCATTGGCAGTCCAAATAGCTAAGCAGAAAAGTTGATTTGTTATTATAAGGTTTCTATATACATACATGCAGTTTTAGATTACTTACAAATCTTATTGCTCTTGCCACGAATGTTGACAACAGCACCGCAAATCTGATCGGAATGATCGAAAGCCTCGCCAATCAAACAAAGCAGCTGAAAAGAATTTCAATAAAATCATTAAATGTAAACAGTATAGCATATAAAGAAGAGAGTGTTATGTACATGTAAGATAATTGCATAAAATTGGAAGTATTGTTGGAAAATACACTTTAGATACTCAAAATCTTTTAAATTTATATGCAATGCATACAATTGCCCATTTATACTAAATAAAGAACTTTCTGTTAAGAGCCGTCCAAAAAAAATTGGAAGGATAATCTGACGTTACAATTTAAGTTACATTCGCAAAGAATTGCATAATTTTATAGGTGCACCATTATAGATATTATTTACAGGTTTTGTTGTTTTGCTTACCACATCGAGCCACAAATTGTCCAAGTCATTCTTGGAGCTTTTGTTGAGTGTGATGACCCAGCGACCACCTTGCTTATTGGCAGCATCCTCCCACATTGGACTAAATATGAAAAGAGTAAAATTTAATAAACAATCATCGAACAGCAGATAGCAAAGACACTAACCGTATGCCCTTCTTGAAGAGGGAGTAATCGCTGCCCAGCTTAATCTCTGATGGCGGCTTAATATGATTGTATAGGCTCCAGAAGTCCTCGACGGTATCGAAGCTGGTGATCTCGTTTTGCATATCCTCCCACGACTTGGAGCGATCGTTCTCTAAATACCACAATGTCCATGTGTTTTGCAGTGGGTGTTTGAACAAATGCTCTGTGCGCACAGCATCGTCTCCAGCATCAGCAGCGTTTGCCTTCGGTTGCTCCTCCGCGTTGTTCTCAGCAGCAGCTGGAGCTGGGGCGGCATCAGCAGCACTTGGCGGCGTTGGCTCCGGACGTCCGGGGGCCACTGTGTTTGCATTGGCATTCGCTTCAGCGTTGCCAGCAGGAGCGCTGCTCTGTAAAGCGAAGAAGAAAAAATATGGAATTAAATATTACAAAAAATAAAGAGAGATTGCATTGCTTATATGTAAGTGATTTGGTTTTTACTTTGAACATAGACTTGGGGTTGGCAAAGTTCTTCATTCTGTGAAAGTCGCTCTGCATGTTGAGGCTGTTGCTCTTGCTGTTGTTGCTTTTATTGTTGCCAAGGAGCTTTCGCGAGAGAGACGATTTGTTGTTGTTGATTCACTTGACGCGATGATCGTTCGTTGCTTGCTGTGTATATGTATGTTAGTTAGGTGTGTGTGTGTGTTTATATACTGTCTGTATGCGTGCGTGAAGCTTTTCTTTTCTATGTGTGTATTAGTAGCTCTGTGTGTGCATATGCTCGTATTACATATACACATACATATATGACGAAGACGAAATTGCTTGCAATATTTTTGTGGCTTTTTTCGACAAATAGAACTCTGGAGAAGATTGTGATCAAGAGTTGGAGATCGAGGCAATGACACTACACTGACTCACTTTTAACTTATATTCGTGTCGTATTTCTTTTTACAAAATCGGAAAACTTGCTAAACTTGTTATTTATTTGTTTTTGCAATACACAATTTCAGGCCGGTTTTTCGTATTTCGTTTCGTTTACTTTTTACTTGCGATTTGTGCAATAAAATTCAACAATATTTTAAATACGCGAAGAAATTAACTCTTTTTTGTTTTTCCCCCCGAGTGTTTAGGGAAAATTGCTGCTGTTATAAATTTCGAAATAAATGTGATGTTTGAACGCTAAAAATTTACAAATGCACAAACAACACACACACATAGAATGTCTGAAAACACACTGACTACTTTTCTCCTCTCCCTCTCTCACCCTTACTATTTGGCTCACTCACTGATCATCAGTTTTTGGCTATTGAAATTGTACTTTGTAATTTTTGAGTTTGGCGTGTGCGAGTTTCAATAAGTGACGCGAATTACTGAAAGCCAACGAACTGAACGAACTGTTGTCCATCATCTGCTGGCGTCGGCGTCGACGTTAACGCTGCTGCTTGCAATGAAAGTCGCAGTCGTCATGGCAAAACTGCTATGGCTGACGGCTACCGCTTTGTTTGTGTGCTTATTGCAGTAATTTACTTCTTTCTTTTTTTTCTCTTGATTCACCTACTTTTTATGCTTCACACATGCATATGCACACATATGCATATAACTACACCTATGTATATAAACGAATATGTACAAATTCACATTTGGGTGTGTGCGAAATTCCAGCGAGCGACGACAGAAAAAGAATGACAGCTACACACACACAAAAGAAGCGAACGCACGGCGTGTATTTTTAAAGAGCAAACGAAAACCAAAATCCGTATGCAAATGGAGTGAGAGAACGAGAGAGAAAAGAGTCAGTACTTCATAAGGTAACGCGAGAAAAATGTACACATACGTTATGTATGCATGTGTTGGAAACACGTTAACTTCACTTTTACATTACGTTAATTGAAAAACACCAAATTGTTCACAAGCTAGCAACGAGCATATCGAATTTTACTCCGATTGAAAAAAAATAAAATGCAAATGGAAAATCTGCCGATGACGTGCCACGCCAGCTGCACTAAAATACTGTGCTGCTGCCGTCGTTGTCGCTGTCATCGTTGCCCTTGCCGAGCCGCCCCCTCTTGAGCAACCAGCCCTGTTTATCGACGACCCTGCCACGGCTGAAACCGAAACCATGCGGCTATCATTTCAGCATATTATTCTTACCTTTTCGTTCTCTGACACTACCATTATTGCAACGAGAGTGTATTTGATCAGATACTATTTACGCACGATACTAAAACTCGTTCTAAGTTTCGTTTAAAAGTTAAATAATTGCGTCTGTCTAAACTTTGTATGTCCAATACAGCGTGACCGAATCCACAGCGACAGCATGAAGTTTTGAGTATATTTTGGTATATTTCGCATTTGTTTACAATAATATTTTCATAAACGCAAATGGTCTCATTACGTTTCCTATTGGCATTACTAAAATTCGATAACTAAATATATCGACGGCGGAATGACAGTTGTTGCTTTTTTCAAAAAATACTATTTGGATTTGATAAATATGTTGAAATATTCGCTGCAGAAAATTTAATTACAAAATATGCAAGACTAAAAAATATTTTTTGGCCAAATGATAAATGCTAGTAGGCCGTAATTGTTACACAACATAGTGTGGTAGATAAATACAAACGAATGTTTTATAGATCTTATTAGCTTATGCACGAAGTCTGGACATACTTTTTGTTTTTAAAGCTCGATCATTTACTTAGTAAACCTATGGAAACCAAGTATTAATATATATAACCCAGAATATAAAAAAATTACAAAGTTTAATTAATTCGTTAAATTACCGTGTGTCTACTACATACAAATACTTAGCAGCACGTGAGCCGTAGCACTGCCAACCCGTTTTAAAGTATTTAAATGTGGTATATTAATTTTTTCGGGTAATTTTGAATAAAAATCTCGAATAGAAACAAAATGGTGAAAATACAATTTTAAACAGACATTTGGTTTATTTCTATTTCTTTTTCGTTTGCTCCGGCTCTGCTGGTACATTTAATTTAAAATCTATGGGCTTATCATAGCCCATTATGCGCACATAGTGCTCGGGATCATCGAACAGGGCTGGATCAACGAACAACGGACGCTTGTTTACTGTGAACGAAGTAAACATTCCGGGCACGTCGGGTACAACAACATCAGTGGGCCGAAACGTTGTCTGTTAAAATATGAATTATTAACGAATTGTTAACGAAACATTGTGTTCGGATGTTACCTGAATCTTTGTCAGAATAAGCGATATTGTTGTGGCGGTGTATTCATCCGTCGCTTGATTGTAGTGCAGCTCCGTTACGTATTTCTTGGTGACAAAGTGCAACAGCAGCGGTGTCACGAACGTAAAGAAGCCACCAACGGTACATAACAAGACAGCCATACCGGTGCCGCCAATCTTCAAGCCCTGTTCCATTAGAATTGGTTGCGCTGCGATGCCGGCAAAGCTGGTGGTAAGTGAGAATAATTTGACCAGCTTCATGCGTGGTGCTAAGGTGCCGTAGTACACACGTTGCAAGGTAGTCTCCGCATTTTTAGCACTGGGGTTTGGCTGCTGTGTTGCATACAATCGGATTTTGTGCTGATTTTGTTGCTTCAATTGCATTTGTGGTTGAAGGAAGGCTGCGTAACGCGTGTGTGTGCGAGCTGTATTTGCCAAGACAGCGGCAAATTGTTTAGCACACGGCAAAGCTGCGCGTATTGTCAACATTATTAACAAGTTTTTATTTAAAAACAGTACGTTTCTATGAATTTTCTTATCGTTTGCGACAACACCACATTGTTGAATAACATCAAAACAGCACACATTTTGACAAAACAGCTGAGCGGAGCTGTTAACGAAAACGGAGACTGTTGCCTCTGTTAAAATGGTGTGGATGTCGCCGTTGCAATGTGAATGTCACATTATTTGAAACGACCGCCAACATTTGAAAGTGCGAAATAGTCTCAGCCATAAAGTTATGATGCGTAAATACCTAAGTTTCGAAGCATTTAATATTTAAACTCAATTAACCACGCTCCACATGGTGAGTATGGACAACAACAAGAGCAACAGCAACCACATTATTACACCTTTGCAAGTACCAGGATAATTGATACCCAAAACGTGCAGCAGCAACTGAAAATTTGGTTAGCAAACAAAACTTTTGTGTGGTTGGTTGGGAGGTAGTTATATTAGCTGGTTTTCCTGTTAAGTGTGCATTTGAGTGTATGTTTTATTACAAAATTATGGACATGGATTGTGAGCTCACAACTTTTCATGCTACGCAAAGCTTCACATATTATTGTTGTTGGATATATAATGCAACATATGTTTATACTACAATATTTTATTTAATATTGTTGGATAAACAATTTAATATTGTAATAGCTTGGTATCGTTAAAATAGTATTTTGTATTTTGAGTGTGCTTCTTTTTTTGTTTTTTATGTTGTATATTTAAAAAAATGTATCTTCTAAGTAGTGTATTAGAAAATCTATAATAATTAAGGAATAGGCGACATATTAAGAAAGTATTGTATTATCAATACAGATATAATAGCACTTAGATCGTTATCCTAAAAATGTCATACATTTAAATTAGCTGAATTGAGTACAAAACCATTTCGCTTTAATATATGTTGTATTAGAGCTGTTAATCACCTTGTTTATAGTATAGACAATGTGAAATTATAATTTCGTGCTAGCCAAGAATGCAATTTCGTGCGCAATAGTTGCAGTTGATTAACAATAAATTTGTGGGGGCGGTGGGCGTAACTAGTTTACGAGTAATGTCCATGTTATTATGTTAAAGTCAAAAGTGCGTGCACGAAATTTGCATGTAAATTCAAATGAGAATATGCTTGAATTAATGTTAATCGACAGACAAGAAATTATGGATATACATAATATGTGTATATACGAATATATATTGATAATGCAGTGAGTGTGTCTGTAGGTGATACACAATGCAATTTGTCGCTGTGTTGAATGCAACCGCCATGCGACCACATTTTTTAATTTATTTGCCTTTAATTGTTTCAATGAAAATTACCCCATCGAGCTTATGGTTACATGCCGCAATTTCATTTTACATACATTACGCACACACAATTGATTGTAGAATATTTTTTGGGAGGCAACTCGTTATAAACTATAAACTATCTATGTCAAGTGGCTGCTTGCAAAATCGCTTTAATGCAGCGCGGCCCCGAAAAATTCATTTGGCTGCACTCAGGCGTAACTAATCAACAATTTTCAAAGTGACCAAAAATCACATTTGATTTTGATTTTGATTTCCCCCTCTCTCACTCTCTCTTCCTTTTCTATATCAACGAGTTGGTCAACTGCTCTTCTGACATGTCCAATGCTTTAGCCAGGCAACAATCCTTTTGTTATCCATGCCTTTTGTTGTCATTTCATTATTGTTATTTCATGCATCATATTCATTCGGCGTCGTCGTCAGCATTGCCTTCCCTTTCTCCCACTCTCCCTCTCTCTCTCTCTTTCTCCCTTGCTAGTTAGTTGTTATTGCTGCTTGCCAATTGTTTGGCCAAAAATTTCACATGCAGACGGGTCAAAATAATTCATGGCACAAAAAAGTAGCAGTGCTCTATAAGAGTGAAGAGGGTGTGGGGAAAGGGGAGAAAGGAGAAAGGGGGAGGGAAATCGTCATCGCATATTGCACATTCCAAAATTCGTTGTGATATCAATTTATTTTTATGCTTCGGTCACGGCTCCTTTTTATGTGTTATACATATGTGTGTGTGAGTGTATGTTAGTGTGTGTGTGTGTCCTTTGCCACACCTCTTTTTGCATATATTGCACTGCATTTTCAATGTTGCATTGTAAATTTTACCTTGCCACATTTATCCCCTTTGATTAATGTGATTTTTGATTGCGTTTGTAATTTGTTCAATTTCCTCTCACTCTTTTTTTCTGCCTTACCTTAACTGTGGTGCATTTAATGACATTATTAATTTATTTAATTATGCATAATTATTAATTTCCGCCAGTCGTAGAACAAAAAATCACTCATACGTCCCTTTGTACAGCACTCAATTATTTCACTCAGCTCTGCAAAGCAAAAAGCTTCTCCTGCAACCCCTTTTCAAGTTGCAACCAACTTGCAACCCTTAGTTGCCACATGTTGCAAGCAGTTCGTTAAGGAGCACAACGAACTCTTCGAAAAAACGTTTGTGGAAGTTGTTTGAGGAAGCTGTTTGAGGCAACATTCGCTAGAAAGTATGCGAGTTGTGGCGCATGTTGCATGCAACTTGAGTGCGTTGAGTGGATGACTTAATTGGGGAACTTACAGACAGCAAATTATTGTGTTTATGCCATGTTTGAGAATGAGTGAAAATCACAGGACTCGAGTAAAACTCAAACTTGGACTTGAACTCAAAACTCGAAATTGCAACGCGTAATTGCAAGTTGGAAATTAAATGCAATGTAAATGCATAATTACAGCTAATATTCTAATGCTTGTGAGCCTTAAACCAAGCAGCAAAAGTAATTTGCTGCCATAAAGAGCGAGCATGATGAAGGCAAAGCAAATTCACACGCGTTGCAAGGACTGCCTGGAATTTGTTATAGTTAAGAGAGAGGGAAGGGAGAGGGAGGGGAAGAGAGACAGAGTATCAGTTAGCTGCGAGCTAGACGTGCAATAAATCATTTAAAATTCACTTTAACACGCGGCGAGCACATCCTGGCCAGAGAGAGAGAGAGAGAAGCTGGACAGACAGGACTAAGGACGAAGGACGAAAGTAAGAGAAACAGAGCTGGATTCAACGACGCATGCAGTTTTCATAGCAATGTGGAAGTGTGAGGTGAAATGCTAAACTAAATGCTGGAATAATTACAGACTTAAACTATGCGCATATTCAAAATAAAACACAAAAACCCAAAAACCAAACCCAACACAAAAAAAAAAGTAGAAAGGATAGAAAATGTGGGCAACAAGGAGCGAAAGGTCCTGGAAATATATGCACATGAAAAGCGACGAGAAAAATTTTCGAATGCGGCTCACACAGGTGGCAAATATGTGTATGTGTGTGTGCAAGGGTGTGTGTGTATTTGGTTTCATTGTCAAGCATTCGAATGCCAAGTTCCGACCTCCGCCTCCGCCTCCCTCTCACATTTTCCACCATTTTTTAAGCATAATTCATTTTCACGCTCTCCCGATGCCATTATTATGTTTCGTTCGCTGGATTCGTTCGTTGGGTTCGTTACGGGAACTTCATTCATTGCAGCACATTTTCGGTTGGATAGTTAGTAAATTGGTTTATAATTTATACGAGCTATCAAGTGGCCAAGCAGGCAACTCATAATTCTAACCATTTTAATCAAGACAAATGTGCAGCAAGTGGGTCACGAGCTCAGCTCTCAATTGCTCTCTATGCTCCTCTATGGCAATGAGTGAGGGAGCTATAAGACTCTGAGATACATCCTTAAATATTACGAGTGCGGAATATATTGATATGTTATTAATTTTTGTACTTTAAAAATGTTTTAATAATAACAAACTGCAAGCTTAGTGGAAGGCTTATCAAGATACCTGCTAACCACTGTGAATAACATAAACATAAAATAGTGCGGTATTAATGTTAATATACCACAAAATACTAAAAATACCAAATGCTATATTTGGTATATTGAGCAGGTTTAAAACGTGTTTAATTATACCTGCTACTCATAGAGTAAAAGGAAATTATAACATTGTGCCTATAGAAAATATATCTAACACGCCAAGGGAGGTATCTCCGACCATATAAAGTATATATATAGATTCTTAATCCGGGTCAACAGACGAGCCGATATGTGTCTGTTTATCTGTATGAATACCTAGATCTCAGAGACTAGAAGAGATAGAGGTATAATTTTTTTCGTAGTACTTTTGTTTGGGTAAAAAAGCCTACGTCGTCCGGGTCTTAGACTTACTTACTTTGGCTGACAATCTAGTATATTGTACACTTTATGATATATTTTGAATGTAAAAGATAGTATTCGGGATATTTTTGTTATTCTTGTAGTATTTAATTTGGTATATATTATATTAAAATAAATATGATACTGTTTAGGTTTTAGTCACAATAACATAGTTTGCGGGTATCTCAAAGTTGAGCACACTCGACTGCAGCTTTATTACATGTTCATATTATTTTAATAAACAAAAATACATGTCTCCAATGTTTTCTGTTTTTATTTCGTGGTGTGCCATTATTTTTTAAATGATTCAAGTAATCGCATTAAACATAGAGTTTCGTCGACAAATTTGGTGCTAAAATCCAGATCAAACTTTTGAATGCATCTGAAAATATGTCAAATTGTTAATTCTTAAATCAAGTTCAAATTCTACAATACTTTTATGTTTTCTATTTCGATTTCCTGTATTCAGACTGCAAATATGTCCAAAATTAAACTTGGATCGATTTAATTTAGATAGTGAAAGCAAATGCAAAAGAATTGTTATTCTCATTTTTTGAAGGCAACATTTTCTCGCTGCTCGAAATATTGGAGACAAACTCAAGTAGAGGTAACATTGGAAACAAATTGTCGCATATATTTTATGTTGATCAGTTAACGATTTAAAGAGTCTTCTTTTTGCATTTGCAATGAACAAGTTGAGGCAAAAGTTTCGCTGCTTTGGCCAAAATAATTACTGACAAAGCCTTAAATATTGAATTACACACTTATTTATTTTGACAGCAGGCGAGGAAGGAGAGGATAGAGGGAAGATGAAGCAGCTGCATCTGCGACTACTCAGCACTCGTCTGGTTTTTGTTCGTCCGCACTTCCTGTCCGCTCTTCCAGTTGTCCCGGTTACAATGTGTGTCCTTGTCGGGGGCTATTCAAATACCTTTTTGCACAGAGAGAGGAGTCTGGAGGAGTCTGCCAGTGGCACTCTGGTGTTTACTTTGTGGTTATTTTGAGGCTACAAGTTGCAACTTTTACATTTACGAGCCACTGCGAAGACAATGTCCACGACAGGACAGGACAACGCAGGACAGCACAGCACAGGACAGGAAAGGACTCTCTGGTCTGTGGCCTCGACTTGGTCTTAGAAATATGCTTGCTGCGTAATCTAATGAAAATGAAATGGCCACTGAGTCCAGCGTCCAAGCATTGATCTCAAGGCACTTAAAGCAGCATTTCATTAACCCGATTCCGTTTGTCTGTGCAAACTTAAATTTCAATAAGCTCGACAAGCATATTGGGAAGGGCATAGAGGGGGGTAGAGAGGCGTCTAGTTTTATGCCTGTCCAGAGAAATTTGTGCATGCCTTTTGTTTCGGCACGCAGCGGATTTCGACTTCAAGCTGTCTGCCAGCATTTAAATCAAAATTAAACCCCGAAAATAAGCTGGCAACGCCAAAGAGGAGGGATTAGAAGAGGACGGGGAGGGGGTAAAGGGTTGTTGTTAGTTTGCCAGTGCAGCTGCAGCACACAGTCAAGTGTCTAAAGTCAATGGCTGCCTTGCTGTCTTGTTGTTCTTCTGGCCAAACGCTGCGTATACGTAACGTGCTGTTTGTTTGCTTGTCCTGCGATGCAACAGACAGCTGTGTATGTGTGTGTACGAGTGTGTGTAGCGATTTAATAAAAATAGATGAGTGAACTGGCATTAGAGTCAGTGTCTATCTATGTTACACTCTATCTCACAGACCTAGACTTCATTGGCTTTGTGCCTTTGGCTCACTTCAAGCGTTACAAATTCAACTTTAAGCGTTTTGACGCTAAGTAGTTGATGGCTGCTCCAACTTCCAACTCGAGTTCCGCTGCCATTGGCAACCACAACAGAACTGAGAATGGAGAACTGAACTGAGAACTGAGTGCACTCCCGCATTATTTCTTTAGCATATATCAAAAGTTATAGTTAAAGAGTTGCATGTTTTGTCGGAGAGCAGACGCAAACGAACCTCATATATAGTTATATATAGATGAGTATATTGGCCACCCGCCGTTTCCTTCCGCAACTTTCTGCTTGTCAGCTTGCTGCTTGGTGCTGCCCTGTCCCGTGTCCTGTCATACACGCATCCTTGAAGCTAAATTGAAGTGTTTGTGCTGAGCGCACAAGTGGCCAAAATGTGCATGAAAATAGCTTAGAGCAGCATGAACATTTTTGACAGCAGCAGAAGGAGAAGGAGCAGAGAAGTTGCATCTCCAGCATTCAGACCCCATCACCAGTTACCAGTTACCCAAAATGTCGATGAGCATCGCGTGCAGCAACAGGACAAAACTCCAACCACGTTCACATCATCACAATGGCAATGGCTATATGGGGATGGGGATGGGGATGGGGATCGGGATGTGGATGGGGGTGTGGCATGTGATGATATGGGGTTCCACTTACGCACATCGTTGCGACTTTAATATTACATTATATTCTTATTCCTCTTTATGTTATATATATTTGCCGCATAAATTCCATGTTCCAAATTTCACTGCCCAGAAAAACAGAAATACGTTGGTAATAGATGAACTAAGAGTTTTTCTTGTATATGTATTAGTTAAAGAAAAACTCTTACTTCATCTAAAAAGTTTTTCTTTTGAAAACTCTTACTTAATCTATGATCAACGCTGGGCTGTGAAACTTGGAATTTCTTTCCATTGAAACAGCTAATTCTTAAATAAATAAATACTTTTTTTAGTGTATTGTAAGGAACTCAAAAATTTTAGAATTAACTGGAAATATAAAAATAATAAAATTTAACAAAAGTTAATTGCCAACATTTTGCATAGGAATTAGAAACATAGAAACTTTCAAATAAATAAATACTTTATTTATTGTTTCCCTTTCCTTTAAAAAATACTTTCAGAATTAACTGTGGATTGTTTACTGAAATATTAAAATAGTATAATTGATAAAATTCAATTAAAACAAGTAAGAAAGTTACAGTCGAGCGTGCTCAACTGTGAGATACCCGCTACCCATTTTTAATAAAGGCAAAATATTGCGGTATCATTTTCAAAATATACCGAAAATAGTAAAAAAAAATACTAAAAATATACCAAATGATTTGTTTGGTATTTCGATATAGTACACCATTCAAAATATACCATAGACGGCACAATGTACCAGATTGTCGGCCAAAGCAACTCAGACCCCTAGTAAGCAGGCGTTTTTGCCCATACAAAAGTATTTCTTTAATAACTTCCACAATTTTTATCTGATCGCAACAAAATTTTCAGGAATCAAAGCTACTATAGTAATTGTTATATATACCAAAATTCGTAACTCTAGCTTTAAAATTACGCTTGTTATTCGATTTTTTGATTTGCGGGGGCGAAAGTGGGCGTGGCAAAAATTTGAAACAAACTTGATCTGCGTGCAAACATAACAAATGCTGTCGAAGTAAAATTATAGCTCTATCTCTTATAGTCTCTGAGATCCAGTGTTTCATACGGACGGACGGACAGACACACAGACACACAGACAGACAGACACACAGACACACAGACGGACAGACGGACATGGCTATATCATCTCGGCTGTTGACGCTGATCAAGAATATATATACTTTATAGGGTCGGAGATGCCTCCTTCTACCTGTTACATACATTTCCTGCCGGCACAAAGTTATAATACCCTTCTACCCTATGGGTAGCGGGTATAAATATATAAAATCGTTTGCATTGAAATTGGTAGTTTTGAATCAATAAATAAATATTGGTTTTATTCTATTTCTCAGCCATTTTCAAAGTCATTAAAACGGAATTCATAGATAAAATTTAAAGCAAAGAACAGAATATTTAAGTTTAGTCTTAACTCGAGACTTAAACTGACACTTTTCTTATAAAATAATTAAAAGCTTAAGTGCGTCTATTACAATGACCAAGGATAATGCACAGTTTTTTGAGTAGCTTTCAAAATATATTTGCAAAAGACAATTTTGTTAAATTTATATATTCGTTTGAATATTATAATTAAAGTATCATTAAATACCAAATGTTTTTGAGTATCAACTTCATTTAAATGCTCATTAAAACAATAAATAATAAGCAAACTTTAACCTAAGAACACAAGTGTATATGAAAATATAAATCAATTGGATATATCTTAAAATTTTACAGCTATTCTATTTCATAATTTCAGAAGATATTTGTTAGTTCTGTGGCTAATCAAAAGCAATTTTTTGAAGCATTTCCAGTTCATCATTTATAATTAACAGCAACTTTTAGTCAGTTGTAAAAGTGCATAAAACATACAAAACATTAAATTTAGAACTAAGAAAAGTAATTAGTCATTGGTCAATAATAATTTTGTCATTTCTGTGGTAAATCAAAATCATTTAAAGAATTTCTAGTTCATAATTTATAATTAACAGCAGTTTTTAGTCAGTTGTCCATTCGTCATCTATTAAAAGTACTAAAAATGATATTTAAAGTAATTTGTCAATTTTTGAAATGCAAGCAAACATTTGCAAAATCTGAAGCTCACCATTTATATTTTAAGTATGATTTATATTTTCAAACCAATTAGCTATAATTGATATTTGCAATGTTGAGCTTAAATAAAAGTGCAATCTAATCGAATTTGTCTATAAATAACCATGATTAAGTCAAATATTATTTGCATTAGAACTAAAAACGTCGTTAGTTTCAATTTCATTTGACATTTATTGAACGAGTGCACCACATGACGTATACGTAACCAGCAGCATAATGAGTTCTTAATGTATGATAACTGCAGCTGAGACTGTTCACAGTTTTGTCAATTAGCCAAACGATTTCTGAGACTCGCTCCCCTGACAACCAGCTGCCAATTAGCTGTCGCAATTTCACTTGCTCTGCTTGCCTTTTAAATCTCAGTTTGTTTAAGGTTAAATCTTGTCAAAGTACTTGACTTGACTTGAGTTGGCTTGGGTTGAGTTCTGGTTTGGTTGCGCTTGGCTGTGGCTGAAATTCATAAACGAAGTTTATTCATTAGCTGGCGACGCCATCGTTTACCCCGCTCCCCGGTTCCCGCACAATTCCAATCCCAATCCAAAACCCAAAAACGAAACAACTTGGTGAGTGCACCGTGAGCGAAATAAGTTTTCGTCGTGCTGCTTTCGCGACTTGTTATGGAATTTAAGCAAGTTGTCATAAAAATGTCCGCACCCAAATCGCATTACAACAAACGATTCGCAAAACGAAACGAAGCGAAGGTCTTGCACCAAAAAGGCGGAGTTAAATCTCTCCCTTCTACGAAAATTCCCATTCCCAATCCCAATCCCACTCCCAATCCCAATTGCAATTCCAATTGCGAGAGCTCGAAAGTTGGTCGAAAATCCAGTGCGGTTGCAACTTTTGCTCTTTCCGGTGTTGCATGTTGACAGCGAATCTTTGGCTGCAATTGCAGCTGCTGTCGATGTAGATGTTGCTGTTGTTGCTGTTGCTGTTCTTGTTAGCCACAACTTTTTGGCTGGCTCAATTGACACCTTTGCGAGGAGAGAGTGTCGCAAACTCTTTAACATGGCTTTAACCAACTGCCTACTGCAACTTTTCCTGCTGCTGCTTTCCCAATCTTAATTTACAGCATTTCGTTGGCCTAAACGAGCAGCAAGAACTGAACTGAACTCAAGCAGTTTTACAGGCGCCTGTTGTTATTGCCAGGTGCTCGACACAAAACTTTTCCTTCAATTCAAATGTTGTTTTTGCCCCTGCGACATAAACTAAACGTGCCCAAATGCGAAATTCTCAAAAGAAAAAAAGAACAAGTAAGAAAGTTACAGTCGAGTGTGCTCGACTGTGAGATACCCGCCACCCATTTTGAATAAAAACAAAATATTGCGGTATTATTTTCAAAATATACCGAAATTACTACAAAAATACTAAAAATGTACAAAACAGTATATTTGGTATGTCGATATGGTATCACATTCAAAATATACCATAGACGGCACAATATATTCGATTTTTTTGATTTGCAGGGGCGGAAGGGGGCGTGGAAAAAATTTGAAACAAACTTGATCTGCGTGCAAACATAAAAAATGCTGTCGAAAAAAAATTATAGCTCTATCTCTTATAGTCTTTAAGATCTAGGTGTTCATACGGACGGACGGACAGACACACAGACGGACATCGTCTCGGCTGTTGACCCTGATCAAGAATACTTTATAAGGTCGGAGATGCCTTCTTCTACCTGTTACATACATTTCCTGTCGGCACAAAGTTATAATACCCTTCTACCCTATTGGTTAACGGGTATAAAAACCAAAGACACTGCGCTTAGAAAATGCAAAACTTTTTTCTTCACTTGCTTCGTTTTCTTTAAGTTCTTTTAATTTTAATTAAACGGATGAGCAGCAATTAGCGAAATAAATCTGACAATTTCGCAAATGAGCCAAGTTAGTGGGCGAAGGGGGCGTGCCAGCAAACTGTCGCAAATGAAACTTTCGAGACACAAAATGCGGGCCAAACGAAACGAAGTCCACAAAAAATATGTTTTTGCAAACTGGACTAAATAAGTGCAGAGAACTAACTCATTTGTATTGGCCTGGCTAACGAATTGCTATAAAACTCACTTAAATTCAACTTAACAGTCAAACTGTTTTTCCACGTTTTTCACCACTTTTCCAGCTGCGTTGCATTTGTGTTTGTGTTTTGCTTTTGCGTTTTTCTTACTTGTTTTTTTTTTGCCATGTCTTCTGTAGTTTTGGCTTTGTTGCGGCTTTTCCTATTGTCCCTGCTCCCTTCACTTCTTCTCGCTTTCCCAGCACTTGCTGCCGCCTTTTTATGACATTCTATATTCATTTTGGCTTTAATTGGGGGGCGCTTACTTGCATTTTCGTTGCCACTTTAGGATTTGCCATTGCAACTTCTCTCCCCCTCGACAAATGGTTTGCATTTTATTTTACTCTTTTTTTGCGACTCCTTCGTTTCTTCTGTACTTTTGCATTTAATTACGAAAGTTTTTTAATTAAATTACTGTGAAGAACATCTGTGTCAAGCTGAGGTTTTTTCGGTGCTCGTATGAATTAACATAATGGCAAATGTATTATACACTCCCATCCAGCTCTAGCTAACTTAGTATTCTCAATAAAGGGGGACGAAGAGAGAATAGAGCACAGAGGCCAGATAACCGCTTTTGTTGAACTCTATCAAGGTGAGTCCCCGGAATGCCCCGCACAAAGAAACTCATCCGCATTCGTCATACATTCCTCTCACATTACACACATAGATGCTGTCATTATTATAGAAGTAAGTTTGCCTAATTTGATTGTGCAATAAGGCCGGGTTTTTTATTACCTTCTACTCTTAACCCTATTTGTGCATGTCCAAACGGTAAGTGCTGGGAGACTGGGATTTTAATACTTCATCGTTGACGTATTTTTATCATATTCAACCTTATTAAACTTCTTGAAAATTCCGAAAAATTGTAGAACACATCCATTAATATGTCTTCCAACAGGCAAGCACACTAAGCAATGTAGAGGCTCTAAGTTAATAGTAGTAATAATTGGCAGCGAGAAAATCCTGGGCACAATTCTCTTAATAATTATTTTAATTTTTAAATTGGCATAAGATATTTTGAAATATATTTTTTAATTTAAGTATGTGGTGACCAAAGAACTATTTTATTTAATAGCTCAGGGATTAACTTTGTCTTTCAAATATTTTGGTGATACACGGTCGAAAATGAAGCGTAAACTGCGTAGTTTTATACATATATTTTAAAATTTATTGAATTTATAATTTTTCTTCCTTCTCTTTAGTAAAATACTTATGTCTTTATACTCTTTATCACATGTCTATAGAAAGTTCTTTTGATAAAACTGTAAATGCTAATATATCAATTTGCAGTATTTTATAGTGCAAAAAGGCTGGGTTTTTTTTTTAATAACTTTTTTTTTACTATAGTATTTCTAAATTCCCTTCTTTGTTTAATTTTTTTAAATTTCTAATAATATAAAAAACTTCTGCTAAACAATATGTTATAACTCTGAAGTCTGTATTTATACTGAGTTTAGATTTGTTTTAATTTTATTTCTTTTAAATAAAAACTTATGTTTTTTTGGTCTTGACAAGATGGGTAATGCTAATATATAATTTTGCAGTTTGTTATTGTGCAAAAAAGGCTGGGTTTTTGTTTTTAAGTTTTCTAACTATATTAAATTACTAATTTCTAACTCCTACTACTTTAAAAAATTAATTTAAATTTGTATAACAAATCTCTACAAAGCATAAATACAAAGTATTGTAACTTTAACATTTTCTTCGTAATTACTTACTATTACTACTTTAAAAGTTAAATATAAATTTTAAGAACAAATCGCTATTAAGCTTTAAAACGAAGCATTGTAACTTTCACATTCACATCTTCGGACTCGCCAAATTCAGTATTCTTCTTACTACCCTTGCTGTATTTGCCATCTTCAGAAAAATCCCCTCAACTCAGCTGAGCTAGAACTCTGGGGGTTTTGTGTAAGAGGTCGCCGCTTATCAGCGGTCAATAAGTGCGCAGAACATTTGTGAGCTCGTTTCAGTTGTTTGCAAAGCATCGCGTTGAAATGAGCTCCTCTCTATACTTGATATTTGTTGTGGTTTTTGTTACGTCACTGACAGCAGCTGTCCGTGGTGAGCTCTCGTTGGTTTCGCGCTCCCAATGGCGAGCCAGAGCACCGGGTGAAATGACACCGATGCAATTGCCGCTGGGTCGAGCTGTGATTGCGCATACGGCAGGACGCGAGTGCAACGATGACGAGAGCTGTGCGGAGCAGGTGCGTGGCATACAGGCCTACCAGATGGGTCGTCTGAAGTACTCGGATATTAGCTATCACTATCTGATTGGTGGCAATGCACGTGTCTACGAGGGACGCAGTCCCAGCCAGCAAGGCGCCATTGCTGCGGGCAACAATGGCAACAGTCTAGCCATCGCCTTCATTGGCAATTTCGATGAGCGAGCGCCATCTGAAACAGTTCTTGCTGCGGCAAAGTCGTTGCTGGAGCATGCTGAGCGGGAGGGACAATTGACTACGGATTACAAACTGTTGGGACATCGCCAGGTGAGCGCCACCAAGAGTCCTGGAGATGCGCTGTACGCACTGTTGGAGAAGTGGCCGCATTTCGATGCACTGAACTGAAAGGTGGAAGTGGAAAAAGATTTGGAGTTCGATAAGATTTCGACACGTAAAGACCTTTCCTTACACATTTATTGTAAATATAATTATGTATAATTTGTTGCTTGCTTAAATACGAATACTAAACTTTTAATTTTGTTGATCTCTTTTTTCAATTTCTCATTTCTTTTCATTCCATTTTTTTCGTTTTTTGTTTTGTTTAATTTCATCTCGATCTTTTACTGCTTTTTGTTTGCTTTGTTGCAGACGCTTTCACGCTGCTCCCCGGGAGCACTGGGCCACAATAGAGATTTGAGACATCACATAGCATTCACTGAACTTCCAAATTAAAAAAAAATATATGTATATAATATATATATATATCTGTATATATGTAATTATGAAACCTAAACTAACTTTACAGAACCTTAAGAGAAGCACAGAAGCAAAAGAACAGCTCACTTAATGCAAAACAGATTATGTGTTTTCTGGAGACTAGCAACATAGAACCGATGATGCTAATGCCAATTTTGAATATATAAAGATACAACAGATACAGATACATTATGCAGTAGAGTACAGATTAAGAGTTAGAAAATAGAAAACAAGGAACTATACAAAATTCGTAAAGTACTTAGATCAAAATTGCACTAATATAAGCCCCCGTTCGCCGTGGCAGCATTGCCACCAACCATCCCAACCAATCCCATTCCGATGCCACTTCCACTGCCACTGCCAATGCTGCTGCTGCTGCTACTACTGTTGCTGTTGCTGCTGCCAATGCTGTTGCTATTACTGTTGCTGTTACTGTTGCCATGCTGTTGTTGTGCCCCCAAAACGGGCAGATTGAGCAGCCAGTCTCGCTTCGCCTGTCCATCGCTCGTATCGCCGCGCTGTGCGCATAACGTCTGGAAGCAGGTGGTGAGGCCAACGCTAGGCGTAAATTCGGCACGCTCTCGCAGCTCTTCCTCGGTGGCCAGCATGATGCAATCATCATCGATATCCTCACTGTCCACATACGCGTGCTGCGGCTGCTCGATGCCGCCACGTTGCTGCACAATGTTGTCGCTGTTGCGTCGAAACGAATCGTCCGTTTTGCGCAGAAAATTATACAGCGCCACACAGCCGAGCACCACCTGTCCAATGTGCTTCTCGCTGACGCGCAATGGCTGCGCCAATATGGGAAATATATTGCACAATATGCGCATCGTTTGCTCCGCATGAGCGTTCACCTGTTCCAGGGCATCGTACACCGCGCTGTCCTTGCTCACATTGCGCGTGCTGACCAAATACGATGTGCTTGGCAGCACCGCATCACCGGCCAGATAATAGCTCAAGCCGCAGGCCAAATCGTGCGACTGCTCCTCGAGACGCGCTCCGAGCGCCTGCATCTTTTGCTCGATAAGTTCAACGGCAGTGGTCTGGTTATAGATATCATTGGGTCGACTGTTTGCCGCACGCTCCACTTTCACATACTGGAAATTGTTGTCCGCATCGACGATGGCCGTAAATATGATCGCACGCTTCCGTTCGTCGCTGTTGTTTCCACCTCCACCTCCTCCGCCACCGCCGCTGCTGTTGTTGCTGACATTGTTCTGGAGTTGAATGCTGCGCATGAATAGATTGCCCACGCATTGGGGCAATTGGTGTTTGCGCTCCATATCCGTGGCCGCGTTGCGCCACTGCTCATCAGTCTTTGGTAGTGTCACGTATTGGTCCTTGAGGTGCTCATAGAAGCCCAGACAGATATTGGCAATCATTTCGTTTATCACAAATTTCGAGGCACGGAAGCAGTAGTTTCGACAAGAATGCACTTCACCTGCAAGACAAAAAACAACACAGATATATATAAGACATATATATGGACATTTCAAATGTGGGTCAATCGATTTGTCATACCCGTCGCCAAATACTTGAGCGTTATGGCCAGTCGCTCCTCGGCGCTAAAGGATTTCTTTTTACGCTGCGGCGCATACTGACTGATGATGGGATCCAGTTTCTGCACCAGATACCGAAACTGGCTCTCGGTTATGGCTAGGAAGTAATTCAAATGATAGCACTCATCCTTGCGTGACTGCAGCTCGCTCAGCAGATTCTCCTTGCTGAGGAACTCCGATTGATTCTTTCGCAGCCACTCCTTGGTCCACTCGAGTCGTCGTCGCGTGTTCAATATGCCAGCCAGGTCGAGTGCACTGATCTTCGATGTTTGCGGCCGCGAAAGAACTGAAGTGCGGGCTGCACCGCTCGCAACGCCGCTGCCACCGACGCCGACAGCAGCGCCGGCGATGCCAGCGCCAGCGGCAGCAGCAGCAGCACCGTTGTTGAGCAGCGCATGGCCATGGGCATCGTTGCGCTCTGGTCCAGGGGCGTTGCCGCCGACGCCGCCGTTGATATCGTTGCCATTGCCATTGTCCTGCGTGACCCCGATTGCAACGGCCACGCCCACGCCCACCTGATGACTGCCAACAGCAACTGCAGAGCCACCGCCAACGCCACCGCCGACTGCGATGCCATTGCTACTGCTGCGATTCACATTCGTGCCACCGTCGCGCTCGCGCAGCACTCCAATTACCTTTTGTTTGATTTTTTCCATTACCTGCAATTGAACACGACAAACAAAATTGATAAATTGTGCATAACAAAAAAATATACCACAACAACATCAAAAAATAAAACACAACAAACACTGTCTCGTTTTCAATCTCTGCTCGTCCGTCGTCCACGTTCCTGCCCAGCCCTGCCCTGGCTCGCCCCACCCTACTCTGTCCTGCCCTAGCCTACCTCTAACGCGCCCTCGTGTACAGGGTTGTCGCATTCGTGTGGTGTGTACGCTTGTTTGTGTGTGTCTCGTTTTGTGCAACAAATCGATTTTTACTCACCCTCACTCTGCTCTGCTGCGTCGAACTGCCTTTCGCTGCTGCTGCTGCTGCTCCCGTTCCTTCGTCGTCGTCGCCGTCGTCGTTGTCGTGGTTGTCGTCGTCGTCGTCGCTGTGTGTATAACCAGTTTCGTTCTTTGACGGGGAACACAGTTGGGCCCTGTTGTATAATTAGAATAATTTGCAGCAACGTCTCTGCATTCGTTTTGTTATCTCAATCCTCAATGAATTTCACAAATTTGCACGTAGAATTTAGTTTTGCATCTGTCATCTGCTTGTTGTTACTTATTGCTTGCTCTTGGCTTCTTTCTCTCGCTGCTCAATATATGAAATTCGAATGCGACAGCAACAACGACGACGAATCTACACACCGAGTTTTTGGCAGCAATCTCATATCCTATTTTGTGCGTTCCAATTCGTAATTATCGTCTTTTGTTTTGTTTTGTTGAGCTGTGGCAATACCTTGCTCCACAATTATTTATCCAAAAACCACATTTTTCCACATTTTTCACTGTGCAGTTGCCTTTTTCCAATTTTCTATTCCATACGCACGAAGTATTTCTTCTTCGCTTCGTCGTGCTGCTTCGTCAGCTGTTGCTTTCGTTGTCAGCTGTAAATGTGTGGTCTCCAGGGTTGTCGAGTCAACTGCGGCTCCAAAATGAACTAGCGTGGTTCATCAGCATTGCATTTCACCTACGAAAATACCAAAAATACCTTTTACGCAACAGTATTTTATTTGAAACTCACAATTTAACGGGCTTTTAGTATTATTCGACTCTTATTCTAAAAATTAAAGAATTAAAATATGTATTTAAATTCACTGTGATAAATGTGCTTTTCATCAATGCACATTAATTATTTTACACTTATAATCACCGAAAAAAAATTAACAAAAAATGTACACACAAATGAACACAAAAAATAAAGTGGGCAGCAACAAAGAAAACGCCCGAGACTTATATGGTAGGTGCGCTTTTTAATTTGAGATATAAGAATGTAATTTAATTATTACGTATTGCGAGTTCAATAAGTAAAGTATTTTTTTCTTCTTTGTGTGTGAATATACATATTGTTTACTTTAATTTTTGCCTTTGTGTCTGCAATAAATAGAGTTTGTTGCTCATGGCGACTCTTTAAGATAGGCATACATCAATTTGCTCTTAGTTTTAAATACTTTGACGTAAAGCACAACTGCAAGCAGGCAAAGTTTCTCTTATATTTGAAGATGCGTCACTCGACACAGCGCCGCATGCTCGTTCGGCTTGCCCTGAATAGTGAGCTTCGGAAAATGATGGTACCAATCAATTGGTGGCATTCCGTTCGCCAACTGCGCAGAGCGCTCATTCGGCTTGCGCGTACTTCTTAAAATGTGTCCTCGTTATTATGGGACGTTGCCGTCATGATTGTCAAATTGTTCCCTTTGGGTCCATTTGCATAGTGCATAAGAGAAAGTACCTTTCCGTTTAGGCTAAGTAAGGATATTATTGTGTCACGAATATCAGTTGACAACTGACGCGCGCACAGTACACACTACGGACGGAGTATGTGCATTTTAATCCGCGAAGACGCAATTATAAAATTAACAAATAAAACGATCGCGAATATATTAAAAACATTGATTAATATTGTGTATTGACAAATTAAATGGATTTGTGTGTGTGCGGTCGTGGCGTGGCGTCATTTCGAGCGTGTTTCTCACACGCTGTGCCGAAAATTTAAAAATGCGTTAGTTTAGTGAATTGCAGTCAATCTAAGTCGCGCGCGTTTTTTCGTTGCTGCCCACTACACACATACACATACACGGGCAAACGGTTGATGTGTGTGTGTGTTTTTTTTTGTTAAAATAAATTCCTAATAGTACATAGCGCGTAATCTAAGTCTCGCGCGTTTTTTGTTGCCGCCCACTTTTTTTTGCATTTATTTTCTTTTGTGTTCATCTGTGACACAGATTCTGTGTGTACTTTTTTGTTAATTTTTTTTCGGTGATTATAAGTGTGAAATAATTAATGTGCATTGATGAAAAGCACATTTAACACAGTGAATTTAAATAGTTAATTTTTGTTATTTTTTTTCTTGTTTTGTGTAATAAGAGTGTGAATATGATCATAAATAAGAGTTAATCTTATGCATTTGTGTGTTTTTTTTAATTTTTTTTTTCTAAGTGAGAGAGTAGTTAAGTACCATGTTGGACATGGACAGTGCACCTAAATTTATGTAAGTCTGTCTGTTCAATTATTTTATTTAAATTAATAAAAATTAATATTAATAATACTAATAATAATAACAGTAATATATGATAATAATCGTAATAATATATCTCCACGCTAACTTTACATGGGCCATAAGCAATTTAAGCATGCGCGCCACTTACTTTTCGCAACTTAAATTTTTTCTCTTAAATGTGAATAGAAACCACATATGGAAACCACGGTTGCCATTCCAAAAAAATTTGTTGTACCAAAATTTTTAAAAAATGTACCAATTTTAGTAAAAATGTACCACAAATTTTTTCACGAAAGATCTTTTGTATTTCAAAAATTGTGATTCACAATATATAATAGTGATAGACCTTAGATTGGCGCATACATATTTTCTCAATTGACACAATACGTCGCAATTCCACTGTATGCGATATTTTCCAGTTTTAGTCATGGTTCAATTTCTAACTGATACAAAATGTATGTCTGTTGGAACAGAGCCATTTGTTAAAATAATATGTGTGAACAAAAAAGGCAGGCATATTGAAAATGTACCAAAATGAAAAAAAGTGATCCAATGTACCAACGCATAAAAAATGTACCAGTTTTGGTACATTTCTACCAAAAGTGGCAACTGTGATGGAAACTTCAATGCACCACTCTTTATCTTTGCTTTTGTAATACGAAGCGTATACGAGTCACTAGACGAAGGCAAGTTCGGCATCATAAGATGTCAGTCAGCAATGTGTCTTTGTGCTCTCTTTGCAGTTTTGTCCTTTTTATTATTCCTCTTAAATATAAGCAGTATAAAGGTGCGCTCTTCAATGTGACATTCGTTCTACGATTGTTTTTGCTTTTGTGTTATTGGCCGTATATGATTCAATAGACTGCATAGAATGCAGAAAGTCATATGTACAAGCTAAAGATTACTAATTTTGCAGCGGTTACTAACATTTTTTAAAATTATATTACAAATATTTGTGTGACTATTATATTCTAAAACAGTATTTTCTGCATTTAAATTTAAAAAGATTTGGTATTATTTTTTGGCATCTCTATATATTTTCTTATTGAGCTCTAATTTGAACAGAACAAATGAGGAATATTTTAAAGAGAAAAATTCAATTCAATTGAATCTAAAATCTCCCTGCACCATAGAATGAAAACATCATTCATTGTATCATAGGATAACATTTCATATGCTCCAACACACTATCCTAAGAATTACTGGATAATATCTAGTTTAAATAGAAGCCAACCTAAAAATTTATATTAATCATAAAACTTTAAAAAAAAACAACATATTTTTTTTTATTAAGCATTTTATTTGGTTATTCATACGCGTGTGGTTTACAATACAAATAATGTTTGTTTTTTTTTTTTGGTTTTAAGTTTGCTGTATGTTTTTAACACAAATATTATTATAAGTATTTATTACCCATTACACTGGCGATGCTAAAACATTTGAATCTTGTAATAAGTTGTAAGTATATTATATTAAGTACACTGTAAGGTGTGCAATACGAAAATTAGCAGTAAGTACTGGTATTGTATATGATTTTGTCTCATTTGAATGCTGCGGCTTTTATGTGGATAATAACCATATAGTGTGTGTCTTTATTGTATATGAGTATTTAATTGTTTGTTTTTTAAATTTTATCTATGTATGCATTTCACTTTGTTTATTGTATAAGTATTTCTGTATGTATATTTCTCATTAAAATATGCAAGCGTAAAAATTTGCTTGGTTCTTGTAAAAAATGAGACTTTAAAAGCATTTCACTTCCCAGGCCTTCAATCTACGTACTTGCTCTTTACAATATGTATGTGTATGCACTTGTATATTTTGCTTAAATTAAACTACAATAATAAGCGATTTATTTAATAAGTACGTACATAAAAGTAAGTATAACTACATCAAAATTAAAAGCAAAAATTCATTTTGCATTCCAGTACAACGCGATTAGCACAAAAAATTCTTGTTTCCATTTTATTTAATATTTCGATTGTTTTTTTTTTTTTTTTGTTGAGTTTTCATACAGTTTTTTTAATACTTATTAAAGCCAATTATACGAAAATGCGAAACAGCTAATGCTTGCCATATTCAATATCAATTTTGCGATTTTATAGTTTTTATAAATATATAAAATATATATATTTGTTTATTTAAAAACTCATGTATGCATTTCGAATTCATTTAAAATGTTTAGGTTTATGAAAAAATGCCGAATTTTGCTAGTTTGTTTTTCTTTTTCGTATTTTCTTTAAGTTTTTCCATTCATTTTTAAATCGATACTCGATAAGTTCAAGTGGTCTTCAAATCAGAGATGTGTCAACTTAGTGATGTTGTTCTTGTTAGAGTTGGCGCTCCATCCAGTGTGTTTCATGGTCCTTATCCAGATTGCGTTCACCATGTCATCCTTAATGGGACTTCATGTCTGGAAAGATAATGAAACCAGAGCAAAAGATTCAAATGTAAGTTACGATTAAGTCATAATATTATTACTTAAAGGCGGTGTGTTTCTCTGTCAAAGTTGAGCTCTGATGCTTTTTAGATTCGAGACCAAATTAAAAACCATAAATCGTAAATAAAATGAAAACAGCCGAGACGCCTTGCCTTGTAATGCTTACCTAGCCAAATATTCTTATGTCATTGTTCAAGCCCTTCATTAATATTTTATAAATCGTAACTCGTAATTCTCTCTATCCTCGAGATTCACTGGCGTTGCTGTTGCGTCGTCTTTGGATCATCATCCTCAACCACCGTGGACTCGTCATGCGACCAGAAACTGGCCGACATTTGTGACGACGACATGCCACCCACACCAGGGAATGAATCCTCCATTAATGTACTCGATGCACAGCTTGTCACGCTGCCCGACATCTGTGAATTGCCGGCACTTGTCTGATACGTGGCTGTGGTGCCCGCTGAGCTTGTCGTTTGCTCAATGCACAGATTGAGTGAGTCCACAGAGAGATCCTTAGACATGTAGCTTTCGTCCATGGGCAACTCTTGAATGCCACCAGCGACTGTCGTTGTGGTTATCACCCTAGTTACCGTATGCTCTTGGCCATCGGCATCTGTGCTTGTCGTTGTTGTCGTTGTGGTTGTGGTCAAGCCATCGCCCAATGTCACCCCGCCTCCACTGACCAGTTTAGACATCAGATCCATCTGCTCGTCTCCAAACGATTCGATGCTCTCCTGTCGCGAATGACGTTTGTCAATTTCGAGCGAATCGATGTCCGATCTCGTCGTTGCATCCTTTGATATATCGAAACTCTCGATGCTGCTGGTCATCATGTCATGACTTCTGATCTCCATGCTATCGATGCTGTCCTTTTCGGAATCCTGGCTGTCGATCTTCGACTTGCCTTCCAACTCACTGCTGACAATATCAGTCGCCCCCTTGACTGTGGTTATGCCAGCTTTGGCATCGGATTCCTCTCGTTCCAGTTGTTGCTTGAGCAATAGTTCCAGGTTTTCCGCCTGACCCGATGGCACAACCTCGGTGCGGGTAACTGTGCGTGTTACCTTGGTGACCACCACATTGCCAACGGCGCCATTTTCACTGCCGTTGGATTTGTTGGATTCGTCGGATCGTGACAGTAGCGCCGCCTCTTCCTTGGCCTTGATCTCGATGAGATGCGCCTCAATGCATGCATTCTCTAGACCCTCGAAATCCTTCAGACTGGATATGGAAACATCATCGCCAGGCGCTGCTCCACTGCCGCTGTGTCTTACTATGTAGCGGCGAGTGAAGCTGCCGTTGCTGGAGTCCGTAGAGCCTTGGTGGGTTCCTCGATTGCGGTTCTCCAGCGAGATGGCCTGCTCCAAGGATTCGAACTCCTGCAGACTGCTCATGGACACATCGTCGTGTTCGCCACGAGAGTGATAACGACGTGCTGCTAAATCGTATTCGGGTGTGCTCGAGAAGGAGTCCTTGAAGCTGCTGATGCGACTGCTGCCCACCTCGAATTCGCCGTCCTCCTCCTTGATGTCCTCCAGCACGGCACCCGTAAGATCATACGGATAACGCAGTTGGGTATCAGTTAGCTGCATCTCGACCCAACGCTTATTCGCTGCCGTTGTGTCACTTGAGTCGCTCTCCTCCGGCTGCTCACTGCTGCTGCTGGCTCCTGTTGGTGGACTTTCCTCGAACTCAAAGTTCAGGTCGTCCTTGTAGAGCTGCGAGCCAAGCTTGGGATCCGCTGGTGCGGATTTGATGATAATCTTCTCAACGTCCTCATCGTGCTTTTGCTCGTACTTTGTTGGCTTGATTTTGATGCTCTTGCCACCAAGATCCACTTCGTTGGCTTCCTTGGCCACCTCTTCGATGATCACAAACTCATCGGAGATATCGGGCTGCTCAACCATTTCAAAGGAGTCTGGGGAATCGGCTGCTCTATGATCATCATAATCGGCTCCGATTTCAGCGCGTTTCAGTTCCTCGAGCTTCTGTTTGTACTGCTCCTGCACACGCCTTTGGAAGTCGAGTTCCTTCTCTTCGGCCTTGGCCTTATACGCTTCCACATCACTGGCTTTGTTCAGCTCCTCTTCGGTGCGCACCTTGTACAGACTCTTCTCGGGAAATTCATCAGATTCCTCCTCAATCGGAGATTTCACATGTTCGGTTACCATAATGTCGGGAATATTAGAATAGTCTTGCATGTTTTGCGATGGTCGACGCTCCTCAATCATGGCTGCCTCTGCTTCAAGTTCCTCGGTGGCATCCTCGACAATTACCTCGGCTACAAGTTGAGATGGTGTGAAAGGACGTTTTTCCAGCTCGGCACTGTGATCCATTTCAGCTGCTGCTTGCTTCTTTTTCTTATTTTTTCGTTCTTTTGGAGAGCGGAATTGACGAGCATACTCTGACTCGTAGGGATCTGTATCCGACTCGCTCTCTGATTCCTTGCCTTCGCCTGGTGATGGTGCATCTTTGTCGACATTTTTTAAGGCATCTCCTGAAATTGTGGTACTCTCATTGCGTTTGTGGCCCCGACGCTTTGATTCACCACCAGGTGGAGTGCTGGCGTTAGAGTCTTGAGGCGAATGCTCTTTGCTTTCCATTTCCAGTACGAAAGTGGTGTCCTCGGGCAATGATGCGGATGGCACCATTTCATCGTGACCATACTGGAAACCTTCAATGCCCGTCAATGATGATGATCCAGCTGAACCGATAATATCCTCAAAGTTCTCCACAACTGTGTCAATGTTCGATGTGCTCGACATGCTGACCGAGAGTATACTACCTTCATCTAAGCTCGATGCTAATTTAGATTCGTCAATTGAACGCCTGGCATCGCCGTGATACAAAAGTATATCGTCGCCTTTCTCGCTATCTCTGGGACTATCAATCTTGCTATCCTTTTCATCCATGGGATAAGCTAGACCCCAAGTGCGTTCGGCTTCCTTTGGCTTGGGATACTCTTCAATCTGCACAGCTTCCGCTGCTGGTTGTTGAGGCAAAACATCTGATTCGGACTTTGGTTTGAAGATCATTTCTTGCGAGCGCTTCATGAGACTCTGTTGCTCAGCGCTGGGATAAGATGAGGCTGCCATATCCAAGCTTTCGTCACTATCATCGTCATCGGCACGCAGATCATGCAGACGTGCCATTTCCTCGGCTTCCAATGCATCGGCTTCTGTTGATGAAGCTACCAAAGTTTCCGATAGCTCGGATACATCAATGCTTGCCAGATTGGCTGATGTTTCTGACTGTGAGTCCAAGCTGCGCATGCTCTCATGGGAGCTGATGGACTTGCCACTACTGCTGCGCAAGGTGCTCACAGCACTCATGTATTCGGTGCCATCGCGGCAGGTTGATGTAAAGTCCAAGGCAGTTTGATATTCACTGGAAGTTCCAGTTCCTGTGAGCAAATTCTCAACGTCCGATGAAAGCGGACGGCTTTGAGACTTTTCGAAACTCTTGTGGTAGCTTTCGCTAGAACTGGAGTTATCCACATCGGGAATGGACCAACGGTTCATGGACTCCGGTGACGAATCAGTTTTAATGCGATGGACTACTAAATCGACTGGCTTAATGCTTTGATCCGAGACAACTTCTTCAAACGCACTGGCCGACGATTTGTCGGCTACGCTTTCCTCAGCAACAACTGAAGCTGTGGCTAATCTTTCCGTGTAGTAATCTTCCATTGAGCTAAAATCCTCAGCTGTTTCAGTGGATATGAAACCCAGTGAGCCCTGCTCTTCCTTGGCCAAATGCTCCTCCATGGAACTGAAGTCTTCAGCTGTACCGGTGGAAACGAATCCAAGAGAACCATGATCGTCACGGCGCTCCACTTGACCAAACACATCCTTGGCATAATGCGCCATGGCTGCCTGCTTATTTAGCGTCTCCCTGATGGTGGTGTCGAAGAGACCTTCTGGTGGCTGGGTGCTGTCAATTGAGGAGGCTTGCATATCGGGAATGCCTATGAATGAGGATAAATCTTTAGGTTCTGCAGCAGCTGAAAAAGTTTCCTGAGGTTCTGTGCTCAGTTTAAATTCCTTTTTAATCAGTTCCGCGGTTTCCTGCACCTCTGCAATAGATTCACTTACGAGTGCCTCGCCAAGGACGCTCTTCGTCATGGATTCCTGTGGTTGTTGTGGTGAATGAACCACTTTTGGTTTGCTGGCAGCGGGAATTTCCTTTTCAGAAATCTCCCACTCGCTCTTCTCCAGGGGTAACTCGAATTTTTCCTGTTTTTCAATGATTGTATTGACAATCTCTGGAATTTCCTTGCTTGATTCATCGGGATCTTCGCTACTTGAGGGTGCTATCTCGATGACAGCGCGACCACTTGAGCCAGTTGATGTTGTTAAACTCTCTTCCGTGGTCACCTTAGACATCTTGGCATCCGTGGATTTTTCCTTGTCAACATTTTCAAATTCCAGGATATCATTGCGAGTCTCTGAGCCCTGTCTAACAATTTTGCTATCCAACGCAAAGGAATCATCTGGTTTCATGGTAACAAATTCTTTGAAGGCATCATTGGCCTCATCGGAGTCAACGGAGACCTCTTTCATTAGACAAATATCTTTGGCCTCAATGATCTTGGCCTCTTCATCCTGTGGCGTTAGGCTAGGCGACTTTGCTGTCGAAGTTTTGGTAATAACATTCCGACTGGATTCACCGATGTAAAAGCTAGTTGCTTTTTCCCCACCGTCCGATTTCTCAGTGTCTGCATCATCCACTGAAATTTCGCTCGTTGGTTCAAAGCTTTCGGTATGATCCTCAGAGGCAGTTGTGGTCGCAGTGGCGGTGGTCACCACATCGCGTTGCTGCGAACGGATCGACAGCTCCGTTGAGGGTTCGTCGGTTTTTGAGAGTTCGTCGGTGAAATCAAAGCTACGAAAGCTAATGCTATCCGATTGTTCGCCCAAGGCGGCGAGATTCTCAAACTGTTCGTTGTGCTTGATGGGAGCACGCGGCTTCGGAATTGGTGCGGCGGCATCGATGCTTATATCAATTGGTAAGTCAGGTTGTTGCACTTGAGTTGGAATGGTTGTGCTATCGGTGCCATCGGAGATGGAAACGGACGCGGTCATGGAGACGGGGGAGCTTGCTTTGAGTACGCGAGGCTTTGGTGTGGGTGTGTCATGGCTGGTCGTGGTCGTGATTGTATTGGTTTCGACCAGAGGTTCAGCTGCTGTTGGTGGTTGTGCTGCTTGCGTTGGTATGGGAGTGGTATCTGTTGAGATTGGTATATCGCCGCCTGTTTCTACAAAACAATAGGTGTGAAAATAAAAGCAATTTTAAAAGTGTTGCGAAAGTCGAAAACAGAAGATGAGGAAAAGAGAACACAAGTGTACAATAGGAAGAGAGCGAGATAGATAGAGATAGAGTTACAACTTAGGAGGATGCATTCGAGTAAGTTTGAGTTTCGATGGATGTGAAGAGTAATAAGATAGTACGATAGGTTCTTAGAGTAAGAGTAGTAAGTTAGATATGATAGTTGTGAATGCATTGGTTATGTATATGATTGATTGACATGCATACGAATATATCACATGAGAGAATTCAACAAACTTCAATCAAAACCAAATGAATAAAATCAAAAATAACTGAATGCAATTAGAGCTCAACTTGAACAAAAAGTATTTGCGTTTTTGCTTTTATTGTTTATCACATGACCGCCATTTATGTTCATTAAATTGCTAGCATTTGGGTAAACGTGTAACGTAAAATCGAAATGCTGTACAATGTACTTTATAAATATTTAAGTATTATTAACAATTATGTAGTTTTTGTTTTGTTTCACGATCTACACCAATAGAAGTAAAGAGTACTATACAAAGCAAATAGTATATGGATACGATATTAAGTATACGAGTAGTATAGCATAGTTAATGGACTACTAATGATACCTGTCGTCAAATCTTGTATATCATTATCGGGCGTTAATTGATTCTGAGCCATATCGGCCATAGTGTTTGTCGTGGGCGATACACTGTCGTCCCAACTGAGCTTCGAGAATTCGCCCTGAAGACCGCTTATCTCATCCTCCTGCACTGCCGTCTCGAATGCCTCATCGAAGCGGGCACTCACATCGTCTAGTGGCTCTGCCGATAGTTTATCAATTTTGTGATCGATACGTCTAGTACGCACCTCCGATTTATCAGCGGCAGCTTCACTATGCACTACATGATATATTGTATATACGAGTAGTATACGAGGCATACGAGTACATGATATTGTGGTAGGCAAACAAAGAGATTATAGGAGAAAGGTAATAGATACTATTATCTAGCGGACTAAGCAACACAATGCATCTACATATACATATATGTAGTATATAAGAGGTTCCTATTTCCTAACTAGACTAGTTAGTAGACTAGGTATCGTAGGACTAACACTCTGCAGTTGGCATAATATTTTACCTTTTGCTGTCACTGTTGATGGGGCTGCAACATTGATCAGGGATTGTGGCTGCTGCTGCGGATGCTGTTGACTTAGTTGTTGTTGTTGTTGGATCTGTGTGGTAACTGTTGTTGTTGTTGTTGTAGCTGTTATGTTTTGGGCATGCAAGGGTAAATGTATGTGCTCATCGGTAAAACTCATATTGTCATCGAATGATTTGCCGGACATGGACTCAATGGTTGGCGATTTGATGACATCAACGCCGCCAATATCATCGCATGTGATGGCATAGTTTTCACTCTCAGAATTATATTCGTGCTTTATGGAATCGTGCAGACCATTGGTCTGCTCGCCATGGCTCTCAATGAAATCAACGCTCTCTTCGAGCACATGATCGACAAGAATTTTGGCTTCCTCGCGTATGCGCGCCACACGATCATCGACTGCATCATCACGATCATCATCACGACCATCATCACCATCACCATCATCGTGATCATCACCAACTTTAACATCATCACCTGTAAAACAATTGCACATTTTGTTCAACATGTTGAATAGAAACTTAGTATACTTAGATCTTGCAAGCTTTTAGAAATCATGAAATCGGCATGAGAAGCGAGATATCGAAATATTATTGAAATGTGCAACATTTTTTGTTTTCGTGTGTGATTGATGATTTGAAATGCGGTGAGTGGTGATCTTTGGTGATGTGTGGCGATGTCTATTAAAAAATATATTTTTGTTTGGCTTGTATTTTATTATTGAGTGCGATTCTATTCATTTTGTCAATTTGATAATCGCAAAAGTTATTTTCTTAACTTCTTGTTCTCAATGAGCTTTAATTGCATTTGTTAAATAATAATCGAAATAAATATACGAGTACTACTAATATTTACACTTATGAAGCGCATGATCGAAAATTAGCGCAAAACTATGAAAAAGCCATCGGATATACAGAGCATTAAACTTACCAATTTGTTGAGAAATTTGAACTGTATGCTGAATGGAGACTGGTTCAATTGAAGTTTTTGTAAGGCCTTCTGTAAATGAATAAATGATGAATTAGTAAGGAAATCAGAATGTTTGAGGAGAACATAGAATTAACCTAAAAGCAATTACTGTACTTTAATAATACGCTACAAATGAAAAAGATATAACAAACGGACTCAAAATAAGGACGAAACATAAGTAGATTCCAAAGAACTTCTTTTTGTTAGCTCTACATTAATAATATGTTTAGTGTGATTTAGATTTAGATTATGTTAGTTGAACGACTCTTAGAAGAAAGTTTTGTTAGTAGGGGACATATTAGATATTAGCAATTTGATTAGAATCAGGCTTTTTGTTGCTTGTAACGAAAATTGAATTGTTTGTTAAATTGTTGGGTTTACTTACAATATATGCTTGAGTGTGTGTATCAGTTTTGTTTTTTTTTTTGATTTTTAGTTTTTAAAAATATATATTTCACACATATAGTATGTATTTATGATTTATGGAACTATTGTTAAAGAAATCTGCTGATTGAGTGTGGAATGATGACGGATACTAGTTGCCTCCTCTAGCGGCTGACTCATCGGACTCAAGGTATTCAACATCGGTATGAGCATCTCGTATCACACCCTTTAAGTGCAGCTTTTCGGCCTCGGCATTGAAGCTGCGACCACTTCGCTCATGTACGACAGTGTAACTCTCATTGAGCATATCATTGAGTTCTTTGCTATTGCTGTTAGCCACTTCGATTGGCGGTGGCTCCAGCACATCCTCGGCATCGGATGGTAATTGCACGTCTTCAATGTCTGTGTTCTGTTGACTGATCGCCTCGTCCTTGAGAAGACGTAAGTGATGTGGCATCAACTTGGAGTTGGAGCTGTTGCACTTCTGTTTGGCAGCTTCCGCTGTTGGTGGTGGTAACGAGGCGTCCGATGCATCCGAAACATCATCAGTGGATATGTCTTCAGCGTCGGTCAATTTGTCCTGTCCTTTGGCTTGCAATTTCAACTGCTCGACTCGCTTAACGCCAACGCCAGCAGGCAGATCACATTCACTTAACTCCATGTCTTCCACATCGGTAATACCGTCCTCCTTGCCCTTGACAGCTTCCAGCAGTTTGTTCTTGCCCTTGCTGAGACTGCGTGTCTTTAACTTCTTGCGGCGATTAGTGCCAGCCACAAAGATTTCTTCAACATCGGTAACAGATTCCGCATTGGAGAGGACTTCGAGGCGCTTACTTTGCTGCTGCTTCAGTAGTTCGTTGGACACAATCACTTCGTTCTCTATCAGACCTGTTGCCCCGACAGCCAGCTCCTCGGCGAGCGAGAGATTGGCACTCCAGTCTTCGGCACAGGAGTAGTCCTCCGAATCAGTTTGTGTCACGTCCTTCAAGTGATTGTAGATGCCAAATTCATAGTTCTTATTCATTGGCATCACATTCGTTATGGTATCCCCATATTTATCCTCCTTAAGTTCGACAAACTCACGATGTGGCAGAGGTAAAGCTTCAGGGGCCACGGCAATAGCTTCGGGTATGGCGCTGGCAAGTGAAATATCCTCACAATATATGTCCTCGACGTCGGTTAGGCAGGTGCCATCATCGCCAGGAGCTAGAATTATGGCCCGTGGTATAGGCTGCTCATCCTCTTCTTCGTTATCGAAACTATCTTCGGCAGCCGAGTCATCAATACCTTCGACATCAGTGAGGACCTCTTCGTGCTTGGGTGCTACTTGTAGGAAATGTCGTCGTTCAGCGTGGATCAACATAGATTTGGAATTCCTTCTAGGTTCGCCGCTGGCGCTGACAAAAGCAACATCTATTGGCGGCAAGCTGGCCTCACTTACGCTAGCGCTTCTGCCAGCTGCGGCGGCGCCAGACTCCGATTCGGTGCTGGAGCAGGCAATTTGGCAAACCTCTTCGCTGTTACTGCCGGACACTTGGAGTACTTCATCCTCAGACAAGCCACGACCACTTTTACCGATTCCGATGCAATCGGACATGGCCGAGGCCAAATCGCTAATGTCACTGATCACAGAGACATCCTCGTAGTGATCGGAGTCGTCCTCGTGCTTCTCACCATCGGCAATGCTCACACGACCCTGATCACCGACAGCGTGGTCGAGATCAACGCATACTGACTTTTCGCAGCCGTAGCCCACCTCAGAGTCGGTGTCGTAGTCCTCACAATCGGTCAGGTAATCGGCCAGGCCATTCAGATTTTGTGCTTGCAAAAAGTTACCAGCTTTGATCTCACAGCTCTCCTTAGCATCATTATCCACCACCTCTTGATTTTCTAATCCCTGTTGTAGAAATTCACGTAGCGACAACTTCAGTTCGGGATAAGCTGTGCTCTTCGATTCATCATCATCGCCGGACTCTGTATCATAGTCCTCTACGTCGGTGACATCGTTTTCATGTGTCTTTTTCGGTGCCAGATTACCGGAGCCACAACGAGAACTGGGCTTGAGCACTTCTATTTGACTGTCAAAGTCCTCAACATCTGTTACGGCGCCAGCGCCATTGCGGCCATAGTCCATGTCATTACTGTCGGTGTCGTGGGAGGATGAGGATGATTCGGATTCGGATTCGGAATGCTTCTCAGCAGTTACGGATATTATTGGGAGTTTTTTGGACATTTTCGTTGTTTCTTGTAGTTATTGCTTATTTGTTTTTATTATTATTCTTTATGGATTATTGTAGCTTAAGGTATTGATTTTAGTTATTTGCGTCAGCTAGTTGTGAAAAACAAGTTAAAATTAAATTGAATAAAAGCAGTTTGCAAATTTAGATCAATTCGAAAAGTTGCATAGTTCCCTAAGCATGATGGGTATCGCTCTAAGCTAGTTAAAGTTATGTGTGTGTGAATTGTGGTGAACTAAGTCTAAGAAAGGTGATGTCAATTACCTTGGGATGTGCTGCTAACGTTGCTGGTCTCCACCTGCTGTCTAACTTGGTGACTCTCAGTGACCACCGCCTCGACATGCATCGACTGCATAGCTGAGTCAGCTGTTGCACTGCCCGATGATAGCTGATGGAGTTGATGGTGCTGATGGTGACGGCGGAGGGTCTCCTCTATGAGGGCTAAGGGGCTACGGGTTGGTTTGGGGGAGCCGGGACTAGCGGCGAGTAGACGTTCAGGATCCCCACTACTAAACATGGGCAGTGCAACAGAGTCAGAGAGACTAGAATCGGTGGTATCGATAAAGCTGACATCAAACTCATTTATGTATCGTTGTTGCTCATTCCGGGATTGCGGTCGCATGCCTCCTGCCAGCCCAGCTCCTCCAGCCATCGTGTGGTGTTCGACATCAAAATCGGGTTGGCGGTAGATCACCTCGAGGGGCTTGTCGGGGCCAAAGGTTTTAGTGAATACCTCGCTGGTTAGCACCTTGCGACTGTTGCTGCCGCTACCGGAGGATGATGAGGTAGAGCTTTTTGTACTATCACTTGATTTAATGGAACGTATGGTTATCACCTCGGAGTCGTCATCAACGAGCACGGTGCTAACCGCGCCGGTTGTAGCCGTTGGCTCCCTGTGTACACGTACCGTGGACGTTGATGGCGGCATCGAACTGCCAGTTGTGGTCTTGGCCTTGGTCGTCGGGCCGATGGGCTTCTTTTCCGATATTTTCATATTGGTCTTCTCCTTATCCGTCTTGCGATTAACAATCACAGAACGTACACTGCGCCGTGTGCTGTTCGATGATCCACTGGCACTTGTACTTCCACTGGCCGTAGTGCTAGATTCATTCATCGAGTCCTTCATCTGTTTTTGCAGCTTCGGTTCTATCGCTCGGCGAATCGGCTTGGTTTGGCTCGTTGTTGCTATACGGCTGCTTCCCTCACTAGATCTACTTACGGTTCGTCTAACGATTCTCTTATTGTCTACCTGAGATTTTGAAACGGTTTCATCACCTTTATTGTTGTTGCTAGTGCTTAGCTTAGTTGAAGTTGTAGTTGTCGCTGTCGTTGCGGTTGAAGTCGAAGTTTTCATTGCGGAAGACAAGCTAATTGGAACTTTAGTGCGTTGCATAGATGCAGTTTTTAACTTGTTGTTGTCAGTGTCTATGGAAGTTCTGTAGGCAATGGTTTTAGTGGCATTAGCTGATTGTGTCTTCATGCTTTTAATTAATTGGCTCTTGGAGCCTATCACGTTTGCTTCTTTATTCTCCTTGGATGTCTGTCGTTTGTAAAGACGGTCGGTGCTCCTCTTTAATGACCCTTTACTTTCGTAACTATTGGAACCTCGTTTGCTCTGAAGGCCTAAAGATTTTTCACTGCCAAGTTTCTTTTGTTTTTGATCGGTTGATGGGTTTTTTGTCAAGGCACTTATTGTTTGCTTTGTAGTAGAGTGTATAACTTGTGTACTTTTACGACTCGCACTTGAATGCGGCGGAGCTGGTGATTTGGGTGGTGCAGGAGATTTGGGCGGAGCTGGTGTTGCGCTGCGACTTTCACTATCGGAATTCAGACCATAGCGCATGCTATGAGCTAAAGTCGGTTGCATATATCTGTGAGTGGCAGTGGTAGTTGGAGTCGGAGTTTTTGTTCGATTCGATTCGACAGTTGTTGTCGACTTCTTTTGCTTGACACTAATAGTTTTTGTATGCTTATCTGTGTCCTGTCTAGTTGTTGTCTTTGTCGTCTTTGCAGCTTTTGCGGCTTGCGGCTTTGCAGATGGACTAAATGAGCGTACTGATGTGTTATATGGTATGATTGTTACGTCTGTCTTTACCCTGGGCCTCGGTGTAGTAGAACGACTATTGTCGCCTTGAGGATGGCTCTCGTAAAATATTGAACTAGATGCTGGACTTGCAGATCTCTCAAAGTGAATTTCACTGATCACACGACTTGTTGCCGAAGCTGAGCTCGTTGTTGTTGAAGCTGAACTTGTCACAGATCGCCGCGAAGCAGTTTTTGTGGTTAACTTATGAGTTTCCGTTGCTAGAAGAGGTTTGCTGGGAATTGCCTGTTTGCTAGCTACCGTTATTGGCTTTGATTGAGGGATCGGTGCTTTCTTTTGTATTGTTTTTATTTTTTCTTTACTTTCTAATTGCTTTTTAAGTTGTTGTTTCTTACCAACTGAACTTGAAATCTTTGCATCTACATTAATCACTGTGCTAGGTTTGCTGACTACTGATTTGGTTATGTTCTTTTGTGCAGGTTTCACATCCTTCATTTCATTATCTAATTTGACAAAGTATGCTATAGGCCGAACATCCTTGGAGTCAATACTTTCAGGCTTTTCGGTTGAAAATGTTTCTTCTTTCGAATGCTTTACATCGATATTAGCACCTTTTAACGTTTCCTCTACGATTTCAGCTACTGTACGTACATTTTCATCAAACTCACAGAAAACATGACTTTCACCATCTACTTCCTTATCGAATTGTCTACTTTTAAGTGTTTCATTGACAATTTGTAAAGCCTCGGCATCACCTGCTCTTAAAGTGTCTTCAACAATCTGCTGAACGGATCTAGTATCATCATATTCATCATATAATCTTACTTCTCCATCCCCGCTACTAATTATATCTTCAGTTGGACAAAAGTTGTCCACAGTCGGCTTCGTAACGTGCGTCTCGATTGACTTTAGAGACTCACTTACAGAAGAAATTACACTACTGGTCGTAGTTGAGGGTTTCAGGGGAATATCTGAAGGAAGGGGGATGAGCTGAGGCTTGTCAAGATCATCATCGCTCTCATCTTCGTCAGAAGAATACTGCTTCAGAACTGGCTTCATAGCATCGATTGGAGACTTTGGTTTATCGTCCAATTTAGCAGGAGTTAAATCGTCAGCTTTTGGGGTTGTCTTTTCATCAGTTGGCGACTTGGGTTTTTCAATAGGTTTACTCGTATCAGCGGTTTCCTTCACTACATTCGAAACGTGCGTCTCGACTGACTTTAGAGACTCACTTACAGAAGAAATTACACTACTGGTCGTAGTTGTGGGTTTCAGGGGAATATCTGAAGGAAGGGGAATAGGTTGAGGCTTGTCAATCTCATCATCGCTCTCATCTTCATCAGAAGAATTCTGCTTCAGAACTGTCTTGGTAGCATCTAACGGAGACTTTGGTTTATCGTCTAATTTAGCAGGAGTTAAATCGTCAGCTTTTGGAGTTGTCTTTTCATCAGTTGGCGACTTGGGTTTTTCAATAGGTTTATTCGTATCAGCGGTTTCCTTGACTATATTCGAAACGTGCGTCTCGACTGACTTTAGAGACTCCCTTACAGAAGAAATTACACTACTGGTCGTAGTTGTGGGTTTCAGGGGAATATCTGAATGAAGGGGGATGGGCTGAGGCTTGTCAAACTCATCTCCGCTCTCATCTTCGGCAGAAGAATACTGTTTCAGAACTGGCTTCATAGCATCGATTGGAGACTTTGGTTTATCGTCTAATTTAGCAGGAGTTAAATCGTCAGCTTTTAGGGTTGTCTTTTCATCAATTAGAGACTTGGGTTTTTCAATAGTTGTAATCGTATCAGCGGTTTCCTTCACTACATTCGAAACGTGCGTCTCGACTGACTTTAGAGACTCACTTACAGAAGAAATTACACTACTGGTCGTAGTTGTGGGTTTCAGGGGAATATTTGAAGGAAGGGGAATGGGCTGAGGCTTGTCAAACTCATCATCGCTCTCATCTTCATCAGAAGAATACTGCTTCAGAACTGGCTTGGTAGCATCTAACGGAGACTTTGGTTTATCGTCTAATTTAGCAGGGAGTTAAATCGTCAGCTTTTGAGGTTGTCTTTTCATCAGTTGGCGACTTGGTTTTTTCAATAGGTTTATTCTTATCGACGTTCACTATTCGAGACGTCACTACTTACCTAGAAGAAATTACACTACTGGTCGTAGTTGTGGGTTTCAGGGGAATATCTGAAGGAAGTGGAATGGGATGAGGCTTGTCAACCTCATCATCGCTCTCATCTTCATCAGAAGAATATTGCTTCAGAACTGTCTTGGTAGCATCTAATTGGAGACTTTGGCTTATCGTCTAATTTAGCAGGAGTTAAATCGTCAGCTTTTGGGGTTGTCTTTTCATCAGTTGGCGACTTGGGTTTTTCAATAGGTTTAATCGTATCAGCGGTTTCCTTGACTACATTCGAAACGTGCGTCTCGACTGACTTTAGAGACTCACTTACAGAAGAAATTACACTACTGGTCATAGTTGTGGGTTTGAGGGGAATATCTGAAGAAAGGGGAATGGGCTGAGGCTTGTCAAACTCATCATCGCTCTCATCTTCATCAGAAGAATACTGCTTCAGAACTGGCTTGGTAGCATCTAACGGAGACTTTGGTTTATCGTCTAATTTAGCAGAAGTTAAATCGTCAGATTTTGGGGATGTCTTTTCATCAGTTGGCGACTTGGGTTTAATCGTATCAGCGGTTTCCTTCACTACATTCGAAACGTGCGTCTCGACTGACTTTAAAGACTCACTTACAGAAGAAATTACACTACTGGTCGTAGTTGTGGGTTTCAGGGGAATATCTGAGGGAAGGGGAATGGGCTGAGGCTTGTCAAACTCATCATCGCTCTCATCTTCATCAGAAGAATACTGCTTCAGAACTGGCTTGGTAGCATCTAACGGCGTCTTTGGCTTATCGTCTAATTTAGCAGGAGTTAAATCTTCAGCTTTTGGAGTTGTCTTTTCATTAGTTGGCGACTTGGGTTTTTCAATAGGTTTAATCGTATCAGCGGTTTCCTTCACTTCATTCGCAACGTGCGTCTCGATTGACTTTAGAGACTCACTTACAGAAGAAATTACACTACTGGTCGTAGTTGTGGGCTTCAGGGGAATATCTGAAGAAAGGGGAATGGGCTGAGGCTTGTCAAACTCATCATCGCTCTCATCTTCATCAGAAGAATACTGCTTCAGAACTGGCTTGGTAGCTTCTAAGGGAGACTTTGGTTTATCGTCTAATTTAGCTGGAGTTAAATCGTCAGATTTTGGGGTTGTCTTTTCATCAGTTGGCGACTTGGGTTTAATCGTATCAGCGGTTTCCTTCACTACATTCGAAACGTGCGTTTCGACTGACTTTAGAGACTCACTTACAGAAGAAATTACACTACTGGTCGTAGTTGTGGGTTTCAGGGGAATATCTGAAGGAAGGGGAATGGGCTGAGGCTTGTCAACCTCATCATCGCTCTCATCTTCATCAGACGAATACTGCTTCAGAACTGTCTTGGTAGCATCTAACGGAGACTTTGGTTTATCGTCTAATTTAGCAGGAGTTAAATCGTCAGCTTTTGGGGTTGTCTTTTCATCAGTTGGCGACTTGGGTTTTTCAATAGGTTTAATCGTATCAGCGGTTTCCTTGACTACATTCGAAACGTGTGTTTCGATTGACTTTAGAGACTCACTTACAGAAGAAATTACACTACTGGTCGTAGTTGTGGGCTTCAGGGGAATATCTGAAGGAAGGGGAATGGGCTGAGGCTTGTCAAACTCATCATCGCTCTCATCTTCATCAGAAGAATACTGCTTCAGAACTTTCTTGGTAGCATCGATTGGAGACTTTGGTTTATCGTCCAATTTAGCAGGAGTTAAATCGACAGCTTTTGGGGTTGTCTTTTCATCAGTTGGCGACTTGGGTTTTTCAATAGGTTTAATCGTATCAGCGGTTTCCTTGACTACATTCGAAACGTGTGTTTCGATTGAGTTTAGAGACTCACTTACAGAAGAAATTACACTACTGGTCGTAGTTGTGGGTTTCAGGGGAATATCTGAAGGAAGTGAAATGGGATGAGGCTTGTCAACCTCATCATCGCTCTCATCTTCATCAGAAGAATACTGCTTCAGAACTGTCTTGGTAGCATCTAACGGAGACTTTGGTTTATCGTCCAATTTAGCAGGAGTTAAATCGACAGCTTTTGGGGTTGTCTTTTCATCAGTTGGCGACTTGGGTTTTTCAATAGGTTTAATCGTATCAGCGGTTTCCTTGACTACATTCGAAACGTGTGTTTCGATTGAGTTTAGAGACTCACTTACAGAAGAAATTACACTACTGGTCGTAGTTGTGGGCTTCAGGGGAATATCTGAAGGAAGGGGAATGGGCTGAGGCTTGTCAAACTCATCATCGCTCTCATCTTCATCAGAAGAATACTGCTTCAGAACTTTCTTGGTAGCATCGATTGGAGACTTTGGTTTATCGTCCAATTTAGCAGGAGTTAAATCGTCAGCTTTTGGAGTTGTCTTTTCATCAGTTGGCGACTTGGGTTTTTCAATAGGTTTATTCGTATCAGCGGTTTCCTTGACTATATTCGAAACGTGCGTCTCGACTGACTTTAGAGACTCCCTTACAGAAGAAATTACACTACTTTTCGTAGTTGTGGGTTTCAGGGGAATATCTGAATGAAGGGGGATGGGCTGAGGCTTGTCAAACTCATCACCGCTCTCATCTTCGGCAGAAGAATACTGTTTCAGAACTGGCTTCATAGCATCGATTGGAGACTTTGGTTTATCGTCTAATTTAGCAGGAGTTAAATCGTCAGCTTTTAGGGTTGTCTTTTCATCAATTAGAGACTTGGGTTTTTCAATAGTTGTAATCGTATCAGCGGTTTCCTTCACTACATTCGAAACGTGCGTCTCGACTGACTTTAGAGACTCACTTACAGAAGAAATTACACTACTGGTCGTAGTTGTGGGTTTCAGGGGAAATTTTGAAGGAAGGGGAATGGGCTGAGGTTTGTCAAACTCATCATCGCTCTCATCTTCATCAGAAGAATACTGCTTCAGAACTGGCTTGGTAGCATCTAACGGAGACTTTGGTTTATCGTCTAATTTAGCGGGAGTTAAATCGTCAGCTTTTGGGGTTGTCTTTTCATCAGTTGGCGACTTGGGTTTTTCAATAGGTTTATTCTTATCGACTGACTTTAGAGACTCACTTACAGAAGAAATTACACTACTGGTCGTAGTTGTGGGTTTCAGGGGAATATCTGAAGGAAGTGGAATGGGATGAGGCTTGTCAACCTCATCATCGCTCTCATCTTCATCAGAAGAATATTGCTTCAGAACTGTATTGGTAGCATCTAACGGAGACTTTGGCTTATCGTCTAATTTAGCAGGAGTTAAATCGTCAGCTTTTGGGGATGTCTTTTCATCAGTTGGCGACTTGGGTTTTTCAATAGGTTTAAACGTATCAGCGGTTTCCTTCACTACATTCGAAACGTGCGTCTCGACTGACTTTAGAGACTCACTTATAGAAGAAATTACACTACTGGTCGTAGTTGTGGGTTTGAGGGGAATATCTGAAGGAAGGGGAATGGGCTGAGGCTTGTCAAACTCATCATCGCTCTCATCTTCGTCAGAAGAATACTGCTTCAGAACTGTCTTGGTAGCATCTAACGGAGACTTGAGTTTATCGTCCAATTTAGAAGGAGGTAAATCGTCAGCTTTTGGGGTTGTCTTTTCATCAGTTGGCGACTTGGGGTTTTCAATAGGTTTATTCTTATCAGCGGTTTCCTTCACTACATTCGAAACGTGTGTTTCGATTGACTTTAGAGACTCACTTACAGAAGAAATTACACTACTGGTCGTAGTTGTGGGTTTCAGGGGAATATCTGAAGGAAGGGGAATGGGCTGAGGCTTGTCAAACTCATCATCGCTCTCATCTTCGTCAGAAGAATACTGCTTCAGAACTGTCTTGGTAGCATCTAACGGAGACTTGAGTTTATCGTCCAATTTAGAAGGAGGTAAATCGTCAGCTTTTGGGGTTGTCTTTTCATCAGTTGGCGACTTGGGGTTTTCAATAGGTTTAATCTTATCAGCGGTTTCCTTCACTACATTCGAAACGTGTGTTTCGATTGACTTTAGAGACTCACTTACAGAAGAAATTACACTACTGGTCGTAGTTGTGGGTTTCAGGGGAATATCTGAAGGAAGGGGAATGGGCTGAGGCTTGTCAAACTCATCATCGCTCTCATCTTCGTCAGAAGAATACTGCTTCAGAACTGTCTTGGTAGCATCTAACGGAGACTTGAGTTTATCGTCCAATTTAGAAGGAGGTAAATCGTCAGCTTTTGGGGTTGTCTTTTCATCAGTTGGCGACTTGGGTTTTTCAATAGGTTTATTCTTATCAGCGGTTTCCTTCACTACATTCGAAACGTGTGTTTCGATTGACTTTAGAGACTCACTTACAGAAGAAATTACACTACTGGTCGTAGTTGTGGGTTTCAGGGGAATATCTGAAGGAAGGGGAATGGGCTGAGGCTTGTCAACCTCATCATCGCTCTCATCTTCATCAGACGAATACTGCTTCAGAACTTTCTTGGTAGCATCGATTGGAGACTTTGGTTTATCGTCCAATTTAGCAGGAGTTAAATCGACAGCTTTTGGGGTTGTCTTTTCATCAGTTGGCGACTTGGGTTTTTCAATAGGTTTAATCGTATCAGCGGTTTCCTTGACTACATTCGAAACGTGTGTTTCGATTGAGTTTAGAGACTCACTTACAGAAGAAATTACACTACTGGTCGTAGTTGTGGGTTTCAGGGGAATATCTGAAGGAAGTGAAATGGGATGAGGCTTGTCAACCTCATCATCGCTCTCATCTTCATCAGAAGAATACTGCTTCAGAACTGTCTTGGAAGCATCTAACGGAGACTTTGGTTTATCGTCTAATTTAGCAGGAGTTAAATCGTCAGCTTTTGGGGTTGTCTTTTCATCAGTTGGCGACTTGGGTTTTTCAATAGGTTTAATCGTATCAGCGGTTTCCTTCACTACATTCGAAACATGCGTCTCGACTGACTTTAGAGTCTCACTTACAGAAGAAATTACACTACTGGTCGTAGTTGAGGGTTTCAGGAGAATATCTGAAGGAAGGGGGATGGGCTGAGGCTTGTCAAACTCATCATCGCTCTCATCTTCGTCAGAAGAATACTGCTTCAGAACATTCTTGGTAGAATCTAACGGAGACTTGGGTTTATCGTTCAATTTAGCGGGAGTTAAATCGTCAGCTTTTGGGGTTGTCTTTTCATCAGTTGGCGACTTGGGTTTTTCAATTGGTTTAATCGTATCAGCGGTTTCCTTGACTACATTGGAAACGTGCGTCTCGACTGACTTTAGAGACTCACTTACAGAAGAAATTGCACTACTGATCGTAGTTGTGGGTTTCAGGGGAATATCTGAAGGAAGTGGAATGGGTTGAGGCTTGTCAATCTCATCATCGTTCTCATTTTCATCAGAAGAATACTGCTTCAGAACTGTCTTGGTAGCATCTAATGGAGACTTTGGTTTATCGTCCAATTTAGCAGGAGTTAAATCGTCAGCTTTTGGGGTTGTCTTTTCATCAGTTGGCGACTTGGATTTTTCAATAGGTTTAATCGTATCAGCGGTTTCCTTCACTATATTCGAAACGTGCGTCTCGACTGACTTTACAGAAGAAATTACACTACTGGTCGTAGTTGTGGGTTTCAGGGGAATATCTGAAGGAAGTGGAATGGGTTGAGGCTTGTCAATCTCATCATCGCTCTCATCTTCATCAGAAGAATACTGCTTCAGAACTGTCTTGGTAGCATCTAACGGCGACTTTGGCTTATCGTCTAATTTAGCAGGAGTTAAATCGTCAGCTTTTGGAGTTGTCTTTTCATCAGTTGGCGACTTGGGTTTTTCAATAGGTTTAATCGTATCAGCCGTTTCCTTGACTACATTCGAAACGTGCGTCTCGACTGACTTTAGAGACTCACTTACAGAAGAAATTACACTACTGGTCGCAGTTGTGGGTTTCAGGGGAATATCTGAAGGAAGTGGAATGGGTTGAGGCTTGTCAATCTCATCATCGCTCTCATTTTCATCAGAAGAATACTGCTTCAGAACTGTCTTGGTAGCATCTAACGGAGACTTTGGTTTATCGTCCAATTTAGCAGGAGTTAAATCGTCAGCTTTTGGGGTTGTCTTTTCATCAGCTGGCGACTTGGATTTTTCAATAGGTTTAATCGTATCAGCGGTTTCCTTCACTACATTCGAAACGTGCGTCTCGACTGACTTTAGAGACTCACTTACAGAAGAAATTACACTACTGGTCGTAGTTGTGGGTTTCAGGGGAATATCTGAAGGAAGGGGAATGGGCTGAGGCTTGTCAAACTCATCATCGCTCTCATCTTCATCAGAAGAATACTGCTTCAGAACTGGCTTGGTAGCATCTAACGGAGACTTTGGTTTATCGTCAAATTTAGCAGGAGTTAAATCGTCAGCTTTTGGGGTTGTCTTTTCATCAGTTGGCGACTTGGATTTTTCAATAGGTTTAATCGTATCAGCGGTTTCCTTCACTACTATTCGAAACGTGCGTCTCGACTTAGACTCTTACAGAAGAAATTACACTACTGGTCGTAGTTGTGGGTTTCAGGGGAATATCTGAAGGAAGTGGAATGGGTTGAGGCTTGTCAATCTCATCATCGCTCTCATCTTCATCAGAAGAATACTGCTTCAGAACTGTCTTGGTAGCATCTAACGGCGACTTTGGCTTATCGTCTAATTTAGCAGGAGTTAAATCGTCAGCTTTTGGAGTTGTCTTTTCATCAGTTGGCGACTTGGGTTTTTCAATAGGTTTAATCGTATCAGCCGTTTCCTTGACTACATTCGAAACGTGCGTCTCGACTGACTTTAGAGACTCACTTACAGAAGAAATTACACTACTGGTCGCAGTTGTGGGTTTCAGAAGAATATCTGAAGGAAGGGGAATGGGCTGAGGCTTGTCAAACTCATCATCACTCTCATCTTCGTCAGAAGAATACTGCTTTAGAACTTTCTTGGTAGCATCTAATGGAGACTTTGGTTTATCGTCCAATTTAGCAGGAGTTAAATCGTCAGCTTTTGGGGTTGTCTTTTCATCAGTTGGCGACTTGGGTTTTTCAATAGGTTTAATCGTATCAGCGGTTTCCTTCACTATATTCGAAACGTGCGTCTCGACTGACTTTACAGAAGAAATTACACTATTGGTCGTAGTTGTGGGTTTCAGGGGAATATCTGAAGGAAGGGGGATGGGCTGAGACTTGTCAAACTCATCATCGCTCTCATCTTCATCAGAAGAATACTGCTTCAGAACTGGCTTGGTAGCATCTAATGGAGACTTTGGTTTATCGTCCAATTTAGCGGGAGTTGAATCGTCAGCTTTTGGGGTTGTCTTTTCATCAGTTGGCGACTTGGGTTTTTCAATAGGTTTAATCGTATCAGCGGTTTCCTTCACTACATTCGAAACGTGCGTCTCGACTGACTTTAGAGGCTCACTTACAGAAGAAATTACACTACTGGTCGTAGATGTGGGTTTCAGGGGAATATCTGAAGGAAGGGGAATGGGCTGAGGCTTGTCATACTCATCATCGCTCTCATCTTCATCAGAAGAATACTGCTTCAGAACTGGCTTGGTAGCATCTAACGGAGACTTTGGTTTATCGTCTAATTTAGCAGGAGTTAAATCGTCAGCTTTTGGGGTTGTCTTTTCATCAGTTGGCGACTTGGGTTTTTCAATAGGTTTAATCGTATCAGCGGTTTCCTTCACTACATTTGAAACGTGCGTCTCGACTGACTTTAGAGACTCACTTACAGAAGAAATTACACTACTGGTCGTAGTTGTGGGTTTCAGGGGAATATCTGAAGGAAGCGGAATGGGCTCAGGCTTGTCAAACTCATCATCGCTTTCATCTTCATCAGAAGAATACTGTTTCAGAACTGTCTTGGTAGCATCGATTGGAGACTTTGGTTTATCGTCCAATTTAGCGGGAGTTATATCGTCAGCTTTTGGGGTTGTCTTTTCATCAGTTGGCGACTTGGGTTTTGCAATAGGTTTAATCGGATCAGCGGTTTCCTTCACTACATTTGAAACGTGCGTCTCGACTGACTTTAGAGACTCACTTACATAAGAAATTACACTACTGGTCGTAGTTGTGGGTTTCAGGGGAATATCTGAAGGAAGCGGAATGGGCTGAGGCTTGTCAAACTCATCATCGCTCTGATCTTCGTCAGAAGAATACTGCTTCAGAACTGGCTTGGTAGCATCTAACGGAGACTTTGGTTTATCGTCTAATTTAGCAGGAGTCAAATCGTCAGCTTTTGCGGTTGTCTTTTCATCAATTGGCGACTTGGGTTTAATCGTATCAGCGGTTTCCTTCACTACATTCGAAACGTGCGTCTCGACTGACTTTAAAGACTCACTTACAGAAGAAATTACACTGCTGGTCGTAGTTGTGGGTTTCAGGGAAATATCTGAAGGAAGGAGAATGGGCTGAGGCTTGTCAAACTCATCATCGCTCTCATCTTCGTCAGAAGAATACTGCTTCAGAACTGTCATGGTAGCATCTAACGGATACTTGGGCTTATCGTCCAATTTAGCGGTAGTTAAATCGTCAGCTTTTGGGGTTGTCTTTTCATCAGTTGGCGACTTGGGTTTTTCAATAGGTTTAATCGGATCAGCGGTTTCCTTCACTACATTCGAAACGTGCGTCTCGACTGACTTTAGAGACTCACTTACAGAAGAAATTACACTACTGGTCGTAGTTGTGGGTTTCAGGGGAATATCTGAAGGAAGGGGAATGGGCTGAGGCTTGTCATACTCATCATCGCTCTCATCTTCATCAGAAGAATACTGCTTCAGAACTGGCTTGGTAGCATCTAACGGAGACTTTGGTTTATCGTCTAATTTAGCAGGAGTTAAATCGTCAGCTTTTGGGGTTGTCTTTTCATCAATTGGCGACTTGGGTTTTTCGAAAGGTTTAATCGTATCAGCGGTTTCCTTCACTACATTTGAAACGTGCGTCTCGACTGACTTTAGAGACTCACTTACAGAAGAAATTACACTACTGGTCGTAGTTGTGGGTTTCAGGGGAATATCTGAAGGAAGCGAAATGGGCTGAGGCTTGTCAAACTCATCATCGCTTTCATCTTCATCAGAAGAATACTGTTTCAGAACTGTCTTGGTAGCATCGATTGGAGACTTTGGTTTATCGTCCAATTTAGCGGGAGTTATATCGTCAGCTTTTGGGGTTGTCTTTTCATCAGTTGGCGACTTGGGTTTTTCAATAGGTTTAATTGTATCAGCGGTTTCCTTCACTACATTCGAAACGTGCGTCTCGACTGACTTTAGAGACTCACTTACAGAAGAAATTACACTACTGGTCGTAGTTGTGGGTTTCAGGGGAATATCTGAAGGAAGGGGAATGGGCTGAGGCTTGTCATACTCATCATCGCTCTCATCTTCATCAGAAGAATACTGCTTCAGAACTGGCTTGGTAGCATCTAACGGAGACTTTGGTTTATCGTCTAATTTAGCAGGAGTTAAATCGTCAGCTTTTGGGGTTGTCTTTTCATCAATTGGCGACTTGGGTTTAATCGTATCAGCGGTTTCCTTCACTACATTCGAAACGTGCGTCTCGACTGACTTTAAAGACTCACTTACAGAAGAAATTACACTACTGGTCGTAGTTGTGGGTTTCAGGGGAATATCTGAAGGAAGGGGAATGGGCTGAGGCTTGTCAAACTCATCATCGCTCTCATCTTCATCAGAAGAATACTGCTTCAGAACTGGCTTGGTAGCATCTAACGGAGACTTTGGTTTATCGTCTAATTTAGCGGAAGTTAAATCGTCAGCTTTTGGAGTTGTCTTTTCATCAGTTGGCGACTTGGGTTTTTCAATAGGTTTAATTGTATCAGCGGTTTCCTTCACTACATTCGAAACGTGCGTCTCGACTGACTTTAGAGACTCACTTACAGAAGAAATTACACTACTGGTCGTAGTTGTGGGTTTCAGGGGAATATCTGAAGGAAGGGGAATGGGCTGAGGCTTGTCAAACTCATCATCGCTCTCATCTTCATCAGAAGAATACTGCTTCAGAACTGTCATGGTAGCATCTAACGGATACTTGGGCTTATCGTCCAATTTAGCGGTAGTTAAATCGTCAGCTTTTGGGGTTGTCTTTTCATCAGTTGGCGACTTGGGTTTTTCAATAGGTTTAATCGGATCAGCGGTTTCCTTCACTACATTCGAAACGTGAGTCTCGACTGACTTTAGAGACTCACTTACAGAAGAAATTACACTACTGGTCGTAGTTGTGGGTTTCAGGGGAATACCTGAAGGAAGGGGAATGGGATGAGGCTTGTCATACTCATCATCGCTCTCATCTTCATCAGAAGAATACTGCTTCAGAACTGGCTTGGTAGCATCTAACGGAGACTTTGGTTTATCGTCTAATTTAGCAGGAGTTAAATCGTCAGCTTTTGGGGTTGTCTTTTCATCAATTGGCGACTTGGGTTTAATCGTATCAGCGGTTTCCTTCACTACATTCGAAACGTGCGTCTCGACTGACTTTAAAGACTCACTTACAGAAGAAATTACACTACTGGTCGTAGTTGTGGGTTTCAGGGGAATATCTGAAGGAAGGGGAATGGGCTGAGGCTTGTCAAACTCATCATCGCTCTCATCTTCATCAGAAGAATACTGCTTCAGAACTGGCTTGGTAGCATCTAACGGAGACTTTGGTTGATCGTCTAATTTAGCGGAAGTTAAATCGTCAGCTTTTGGAGTTGTCTTTTCATCAGTTGGCGACTTGGGTTTTTCCATAGGTTTAATTGTATCAGCGGTTTCCTTCACTACATTCGAAACGTGCGTCTCGACTGACTTTAGAGACTCACTTACAGAAGAAATTACACTAATGGTCGTAGTTGTGGGCTTCGAGGGAATATCTGAATGAAGTGGAATGGGTTGAGGCTTGTCGATCTCATCATCGCTCTCATCTTCATCAGAAGAGTACTGCTTCAGAACTGTCTTGGTAGCATCTAACGGATACTTGGGTTTATCGTCTAATTTAGCGGGAGTTAAATCGTCAGCTTTTGGGGTTGTCTTTTCATCAGTTGGCGACTTGGGTTTTTCAATAGGTTTAATCGTATCAGCGGTTTCCTTCACTACATTTGAAACGTGCATCTCGACTGACTTTAGAGACTCACTTACAGAAGAAATTACACTACTGGTCGTAGTTGTGGGTTTCAGGGGAATATCTGAAGGAAGGGGAATGGGCTGAGGCTTGTCAAACTCATCATCGCTCTCATCTTCGTCAGAAGAATACTGCTTCAGAACTGTCTTGGTAGCATCTAATGGAGACTTTGGTTTATCGTCCAATTTAGCGGGAGTTAAATCGTCAGCTTTTGGGGTTGTCTTTTCATCAGTTGGCGACTTGGGGTTTTCAATAGGTTTATTCTTATCAGCGGTTTCCTTCACTACATTCGAAACGTGTGTTTCGATTGACTTTAGAGACTCACTTACAGAAGAAATTACACTACTGGTCGTAGTTGTGGGTTTCAGGGGAATATCTGAAGGAAGGAGAATGGGCTGAGGCTTGTCAAACTCATCATCGCTCTCATCTTCATCAGAAGAATACTGCTTCAGAACTGGCTTGGTAGCATCTAACGGAGACTTTGGTTTATCGTCTAATTTAGCGGGAGTTAAATCGTCAGCTTTTGGAGTTGTCTTTTCATCAGTTGGCGACTTGGGTTTTTCAATAGGTTTAATTGTATCAGCGGTTTCCTTCACTACATTCGAAACGTGCGTCTCGACTGACTTTAGAGACTCACTTACAGAAGAAATTACACTACTGGTCGTAGTTGTGGGTTTCAGGGGAATATCTGAAGGAAGGGGAATGGGCTGAGGCTTGTCAAACTCATCATCGCTCTCATCTTCATCAGAAGAATACTGCTTCAGAACTGGCTTGGTAGCATCGATTGGAGACTTTGGTTTATCGTCTAATTTAGCTGGAGTTAAATCGTCAGCTTTTGGAGTTGTCTTTTCATCAGTTGGCGACTTGGGTTTAATCGTATCAGCGGTTTCCTTCACTACATTCGAAACGTGCGTCTCGACTGACTTTAGAGACTCACTTACAGAAGAAATTACACTACTGGTCGTAGTTGTGGGTTTCAGGGGAATATCTGAAGGAAGGGGAATGGGCTGAGGCTTGTCAAACTCATCATCGCTCTCATCTTCGTCAGAAGAATACTGCTTCAGAACTGTCTTGGTAGCATCGATTGGAGACTTTGGTTTATCGTCCAATTTAGCGGGAGTTAAATCGTCAGCTTTTGGGGTTGTCTTTTCATCAGTTGGCGACTTGGGTTTTTCAATATGTTTAATCGTATCAGCGGTTTCCTTCACTACATTCGAAACGTGCGTCTCGACTGACTTTAGAGACTCACTTACAGAAGAAATTACACTACTGGTCGTAGTTGTGGGTTTCAGGGGAATATCTGAAGGAAGGGGAATGGGCTGAGGCTTGTCAAACTCATCATCGCTCTCATCTTCGTCAGAAGAATACTGCTTCAGAACTGTCTTGGTAGCATCTAACGGAGACTTTGGTTTATCGTCTAATTTAGCGGGAGTTAAATCGTCAGATTTTGGGGTTGTCTTTTCATCAATTGGCGACTTGGGTTTTTAATTGGTTTAATCGTATCAGCGGTTTCCTTCACTACATTCGAAACGTGCGTCTCGACTGACTTTAGAGACTCACTTACAGAAGAAATTACACTACTGGTCGTAGTTGTGGGTTTCAGGGGAATATCTGAAGGAAGGGGAATGGACTGAGGCTTGTCAAACTCATCATCGCTCTCATCTTCGTCAGAAGAATACTGCTTCAGAACTGTCTTGGTAGCATCGATTGGAGACTTTGGTTTATCGTCTAATTTAGCGGGAGTTAAATCGTCAGATTTTGGGGTTGTCTTTTCATCAGTTGGCGACTTGGGTTTTTCAATTGGTTTAATCGTATCAGCGGTTTCCTTCACTACATTCGAAACGTGCGTCTCGACTGACTTTAGAGACTCACTTACAGAAGAAATTACACTACTGGTCGTAGTTGTGGGTTTCAGGGGAATATCTGAAGGAAGGGGAATGGGCTGAGGCTTGTCAAACTCATCATCGCTCTCATCTTCGTCAGAAGAATACTGCTTCAGAACTGTCTTGGTAGCATCTAATGGAGACTTTGGTTTATCGTCCAATTTAGCGGGAGTTAAATCGTCAGCTTTTGGGGTTGTCTTTTCATCAGTTGGCGACTTGGGTTTTTCAATAGGTTTAATCGTATCAGCGGTTTCCTTCACTACATTCGAAACGTGCGTCTCGACTGACTTTAGAGACTCACTTACAGAAGAAATTACACTACTGGTCGTAGTTGTGGGTTTCAGGGGAATATCTGAAGGAAGGGGAATGGGCTGAGGCTTGTCAAACTCATCATCGCTCTCATCTTCGTCAGAAGAATACTGCTTCAGAACTGGCTTGGTAGCATCGATTGGAGACTTTGGTTTATCGTCTAATTTAGCGGGAGTTAAATCGTCAGATTTTGGGGTTGTCTTTTCATCAGTTGGCGACTTGGGTTTTTCAATAGGTTTAATCGTATCAGCGGTTTCCTTCACTACATTCGAAACGTGCGTCTCGACTGACTTTAGAGACTCACTTACAGAAGAAATTACACTACTGGTCGTAGTTGTGGGTTTCAGGGGAATATCTGAAGGAAGGGGAATGGGCTGAGGCTTGTCAAACTCATCATCGCTCTCATCTTCGTCAGAAGAATACTGCTTCAGAACTGTCTTGGTAGCATCGATTGGAGACTTTGGTTTATCGTCCAATTTAGCGGGAGTTAAATCGTCAGCTTTTGGGGTTGTCTTTTCATCAGTTGGCGACTTGGGTTTTTCAATAGGTTTAATCGTATCAGCGGTTTCCTTCACTACATTCGAAACGTGCGTCTCGACTGACTTTAGAGACTCACTTACAGAAGAAATTACACTACTGGTCGTAGTTGTGGGTTTCAGGGGAATATCTGAAGGAAGGGGAATGGGCTGAGGCTTGTCAAACTCATCATCGCTCTCATCTTCGTCAGAAGAATACTGCTTCAGAACTGTCTTGGTAGCATCGATTGGAGACTTTGGTTTATCGTCCAATTTAGCGGGAGTTAAATCGTCAGCTTTTGGGGTTGTCTTTTCATCAGTTGGCGACTTGGGTTTTTCAATAGGTTTAATCGTATCAGCGGTTTCCTTCACTACATTCGAAACGTGCGTCTCGACTGACTTTAGAGACTCACTTACAGAAGAAATTACACTACTGGTCGTAGTTGTGGGTTTCAGGGGAATATCTGAAGGAAGGGGAATGGGCTGAGGCTTGTCAAACTCATCATCGCTCTCATCTTCGTCAGAAGAATACTGCTTCAGAACTGTCTTGGTAGCATCGATTGGAGACTTTGGTTTATCGTCCAATTTAGCAGGAGTTAAATCGTCAGCTTTTGGGAGTTGTCTTTTCATCAGTTGGCGACTTGGGTTTTTCAATAGGTTTAATCGTATCAGCGGTTTCCTTCACTACATTCGAAACGTGCGTCTCGACTGACTTTAGAGACTCACTTACAGAAGAAATTACACTACTGGTCGTAGTTGTGGGTTTCAGGGGAATATCTGAAGGAAGGGGAATGGGCTGAGGCTTGTCAAACTCATCATCGCTCTCATCTTCGTCAGAAGAATACTGCTTCAGAACTGTCTTGGTAGCATCGATTGGAGACTTTGGTTTATCGTCCAATTTAGCAGGAGTTAAATCGTCAGCTTTTGGGGTTGTCTTTTCATCAGTTGGCGACTTGGGTTTTTCAATAGGTTTAATCGTATCAGCGGTTTCCTTCACTACATTCGAAACGTGCGTCTCGACTGACTTTAGAGACTCACTTACAGAAGAAATTACACTACTGGTCGTAGTTGTGGGTTTCAGGGGAATATCTGAAGGAAGGGGAATGGGCTGAGGCTTGTCAAACTCATCATCGCTCTCATCTTCATCAGAAGAATACTGCTTCAGAACTGTCTTGGTAGCATCTAAGGGAGACTTTGGTTTATCGTCTAATTTAGCAGGAGTTAAATCGTCAGCTTTTGGAGTTGTCTTTTCATCAGTTGGCGACTTGGGTTTAATCGTATCAGCGGTTTCCTTCACTACATTCGAAACGTGCGTCTCGACTGACTTTAGAGACTCACTTACAGAAGAAATTACACTACTGGTCGTAGTTGTGGGTTTCAGGGGAATATCTGAAGGAAGGGGAATGGGCTGAGGCTTGTCAAACTCATCATCGCTCTCATCTTCGTCAGAAGAATACTGCTTCAGAACTGTCTTGGTAGCATCGATTGGAGACTTTGGTTTATCGTCCAATTTAGCGGGAGTTAAATCGTCAGCTTTTGGGGTTGTCTTTTCATCAGTTGGCGACTTGGGTTTAATCGTATCAGCGGTTTCCTTCACTACATTCGAAACGTGCGTCTCGACTGACTTTAGAGACTCACTTACAGAAGAAATTACACTACTGGTCGTAGTTGTGGGTTTCAGGGGAATATCTGAAGGAAGGGGAATGGGCTGAGGCTTGTCAAACTCATCATCGCTCTCATCTTCGTCAGAAGAATACTGCTTCAGAACTGTCTTGGTAGCATCGATTGGAGACTTTGGTTTATCGTCCAATTTAGCGGGAGTTAAATCGTCAGCTTTTGGGGTTGTCTTTTCATCAGTTGGCGACTTGGGTTTTTCAATAGGTTTAATCGTATCAGCGGTTTCCTTCACTACATTCGAAACGTGCGTCTCGACTGACTTTAGAGACTCACTTACAGAAGAAATTACACTACTGGTCGTAGTTGTGGGTTTCAGGGGAATATCTGAAGGAAGGGGAATGGGCTGAGGCTTGTCAAACTCATCATCGCTCTCATCTTCATCAGAAGAATACTGCTTCAGAACTGTCTTGGTAGCATCTAACGGAGACTTTGGTTTATCGTCTAATTTAGCAGGAGTTAAATCGTCAGCTTTTGGGGTTGTCTTTTCATCAGTTGGCGACTTGGGTTTTTCAATAGGTTTAATCGTATCAGCGGTTTCCTTCACTACATTCGAAACGTGCGTCTCGACTGACTTTAGAGACTCACTTACAGAAGAAATTACACTACTGGTCGTAGTTGTGGGTTTCAGGGGAATATCTGAAGGAAGGGGAATGGGCTGAGGCTTGTCAAACTCATCATCGCTCTCATCTTCGTCAGAAGAATACTGCTTCAGAACTGTCTTGGTAGCATCGATTGGAGACTTTGGTTTATCGTCCAATTTAGCGGGAGTTAAATCGTCAGCTTTTGGGGTTGTCTTTTCATCAGTTGGCGACTTGGGTTTTTCAATAGGTTTAATCGTATCAGCGGTTTCCTTCACTACATTCGAAACGTGCGTCTCGACTGACTTTAGAGACTCACTTACAGAAGAAATTACACTACTGGTCGTAGTTGTGGGTTTCAGGGGAATATCTGAAGGAAGGGGAATGGGCTGAGGCTTGTCAAACTCATCATCGCTCTCATCTTCGTCAGAAGAATACTGCTTCAGAACTGTCTTGGTAGCATCGATTGGAGACTTTGGTTTATCGTCCAATTTAGCAGGAGTTAAATCGTCAGCTTTTGGGGTTGTCTTTTCATCAGTTGGCGACTTGGGTTTTTCAATAGGTTTAATCGTATCAGCGGTTTCCTTCACTACATTCGAAACGTGCGTCTCGACTGACTTTAGAGACTCACTTACAGAAGAAATTACACTACTGGTCGTAGTTGTGGGTTTCAGGGGAATATCTGAAGGAAGGGGAATGGGCTGAGGCTTGTCAAACTCATCATCGCTCTCATCTTCATCAGAAGAATACTGCTTCAGAACTGTCTTGGTAGCATCTAACGGAGACTTTGGTTTATCGTCTAATTTAGCAGGAGTTAAATCGTCAGCTTTTGGAGTTGTCTTTTCATCAGTTGGCGACTTGGGTTTCAATAGGTTAATCGTATCAGCGGTTTCCTTGACTACATTCGAAACGTGCGTCTCGACTGACTTTAGAGACTCACTTACAGAAGAAATTACACTACTGGTCGTAGTTGTGGGTTTCAGGGGAATATCTGAAGGAAGGGGAATGGGCTGAGGCTTGTCAAACTCATCATCGCTCTCATCTTCGTCAGAAGAATACTGCTTCAGAACTGTCTTGGTAGCATCGATTGGAGACTTTGGTTTATCGTCTAATTTAGCGGGAGTTAAATCGTCAGCTTTTGGGGTTGTCTTTTCATCAGTTGGCGACTTGGGTTTTTCAATAGGTTTAATCGTATCAGCGGTTTCCTTCACTACATTCGAAACGTGCGTCTCGACTGACTTTAGAGACTCACTTACAGAAGAAATTACACTACTGGTCGTAGTTGTGGGTTTCAGGGGAATATCTGAAGGAAGGGGAATGGGCTGAGGCTTGTCAAACTCATCATCGCTCTCATCTTCGTCAGAAGAATACTGCTTCAGAACTGTCTTGGTAGCATCGATTGGAGACTTTGGTTTATCGTCCAATTTAGCGGGAGTTAAATCGTCAGCTTTTGGGGTTGTCTTTTCATCAGTTGGCGACTTGGGTTTTTCAATAGGTTTAATCGTATCAGCGGTTTCCTTCACTACATTCGAAACGTGCGTCTCGACTGACTTTAGAGACTCACTTACAGAAGAAATTACACTACTGGTCGTAGTTGTGGGTTTGAGGGGAATATCTGAAGGAAGGGGAATGGGCTGAGGCTTGTCAATCTCATCATCGCTCTCATCTTCATCAGAAGAATACTGCTTCAGAACTGTCTTGGTAGCATCTAACGGAGACTTTGGTTTATCGTCTAATTTAGCAGGAGTTAAATCGTCAGCTTTTGGGGTTGTCTTTTCATCAGTTGGCGACTTGGGTTTTTCAATAGGTTTAATCGTATCAGCCGTTTCCTTTACTACATTCGAAACGTGCGTCTCGACTGACTTTAGAGACTCACTTACAGAAGAAATTACACTACTGGTCGTAGTTGTGGGTTTGAGGGGAATATCTGAAGGAAGGGGAATGGGCTGAGGCTTGTCAAACTTATCATCGCTCTCATCTTCATCAGAAGAATACTGCTTCAGAACTGTCTTGGTAGCATCTAAGGGAGACTTTGGTTTATCGTCTAATTTAGCTGGAGTTAAATCGTCAGCTTTTGGGGTTGTCTTTTCATCAGTTGGCGACTTGGGTTTAATCGTATCAGCGGTTTCCTTCACTACATTCGAAACGTGCGTCTCGACTGACTTTACAGACTCACTTACAGAAGAAATTACACTACTGGTCGTAGTTGTGGGTTTCAGGGGAATATCTGAAGGAAGGGGAATGGGCTGAGGCTTGTCAAACTCATCATCGCTCTCATCTTCGTCAGATGAATACTGCTTCAGAACTGTCTTGGTAGCATCGATTGGAGACTTTGGTTTATCGTCCAATTTAGCAGGAGTTATATCGTCAGCTTTTGGGGTTGTCTTTTCATCAGTTGGCGACTTGGGTTTTTCAATAGGTTTAATCTTATCAGCGGTTTCCTTCACTACATTCGAAACATGAGTTTCGACTGACTTTAGAGACTCACTTACAGAAGAAATTACACTACTGGTCGTAGTTGTGGGTTTCAGGGGAATATCTGAAGGAAGTAGAATTGGTTGAGGCTTGTCAATCTCATCATCGCTCTCATCTTCATCAGAAGTATACTGCTTTAGAACTGTCTTGGTAGCATCTAACGGAGACTTTGGTTTATCGTCTAATTTAGCAGGAGTTAAATCGTCAGCTTTTGGGGTTGTCTTTCATCAGTTGGCGACTTGGGTTTTTCAATAGTTTAATCTGTATCAGCGGTTTCCTTTACTACATTCGAAACGTGCGTCTCGACTGACTTTAGAGACTCACTTACAGAAGAAATTACACTACTGGTCGTAGTTGTGGGTTTCAGGGGAATATCTGAAGGAAAGGGAATGGGCTGAGGCTTGTCAAACTCATCATCGCTCTCATCTTCGTCAGAAGAATACTGCTTCAGAACTGTCTTGGTAGCATCTAACGGAGACTTTGGTTTATCGTCCAATTTAGCAGGAGTTATATCGTCAGCTTTTGGGGTTGTCTTTTCATCAGTTGGCGACTTGGGTTTTTCAATAGGTTTAATCGTATCAGCGGTTTCCTTCACTACATTCGAAACGTGCGTCTCGACTGACTTTAGAGACTCACTTACAGAAGAAATTACACTACTGGTCGTAGTTGTGGGTTTCAGGGGAATATCTGAAGGAAGGGGAATGGGCTGAGGCTTGTCAAACTCATCATCGCTCTCATCTTCATCAGAAGAATACTGCTTCAGAACTGTCTTGGTAGCATCGATTGGAGACTTTGGTTTATCGTCCAATTTAGCAGGAGTTATATCGTCAGATTTTGGGGTTGTCTTTTCATCAGTTGGCGACTTGGGTTTTTCAATAGGTTTAATCGTATCAGCGGTTTCCTTCACTACATTCGAAACGTGCGTCTCGACTGACTTTAGAGACTCACTTACAGAAGAAATTACACTACTGGTCGTAGTTGTGGGTTTCAGGGGAATATCTGAAGGAAGTGGAATGGGTTGAGGCTTGTCAATCTCATCATCTCTCTCATCTTCGTCAGAAGAATACTGCTTCAGAACTGTCTTGGTAGCATCGATTGGAGACTTTGGTTTATCGTCTAATTTAGCGGGAGTTAAATCGTCAGCTTTTGGGGTTGTCTTTTCATCAGTTGGCGACTTGGGTTTTTCAATAGGTTTAATCGTATCAGCGGTTTCCTTCACTACATTCGAAACGTGCGTCTCGACTGACTTTAGAGACTCACTTACAGAAGAAATTACACTACTGGTCGTAGTTGTGGGTTTCAGGGGAATATCTGAAGGAAGGGGAATGGGCTGAGGCTTGTCAAACTCATCATCGCTCTCATCTTCATCAGAAGAATACTGCTTCAGAACTGTCTTGGTAGCATCTAACGGAGACTTTGGTTTATCGTCTAATTTAGCAGGAGTTAAATCGTCAGCTTTTGGGTTGTCTTTTCATCAGTTGGCGACTTGGGTTTTCAATAGGTTTAATCGTATCAGCGGTTTCCTTCACTACATTCGAAACGTGCGTCTCGACTGACTTTAGAGACTCACTTACAGAAGAAATTACACTACTGGTCGTAGTTGTGGGTTTCAGGGGAATATCTGAAGGAAGGGGAATGGGCTGAGGCTTGTCAATCTCATTATCGCTCTCATCTTCATCAGAAGAATACTGCTTCAGAACTGTCTTGGTAGCATCTAACGGAGACTTTGGTTTATCGTCTAATTTAGCAGGAGTTAAATCGTCAGCTTTTGGAGTTGTCTTTTCATCAGTTGGCGAATTGGGTTTTTCAATAGGTTTAATCGTATCAGCGGTTTCCTTCACTACATTCGAAACGTGCGTCTCGACTGACTTTAGAGACTCACTTACAGAAGAAATTACACTACTGGTCGTAGTTGTGGGTTTCAGGGGAATATCTGAAGGAAGTGGAATGGGTTGAGGCTTGTCAACCTCATCATCTCTCTCATCTTCATCAGAAGAATACTGCTTCAGAACTGTCTTGGTAGCATCTAACGGAGACTTTGGTTTATCGTCTAATTTAGCAGGAGTTAAATCGTCAGCTTTTGGAGTTGTCTTTTCATCAGTTGGCGACTTGGGTTTTTCAATAGGTTTAATCGTATCAGCGGTTTCCTTCACTACATTCGAAACGTGCGTCTCGACTGACTTTAGAGACTCACTTACAGAAGAAATTACACTACTGGTCGTAGTTGTGGGTTTCAGGGGAATATCTGAAGGAAGGGGAATGGGCTGAGGCTTGTCAAACTCATCATCGCTCTCATCTTCGTCAGAAGAATACTGCTTCAGAACTGTCTTGGTAGCATCGATTGGAGACTTTGGTTTATCGTCCAATTTAGCAGGAGTTATATCGTCAGCTTTTGGGGTTGTCTTTTCTTCAGTTGGCGACTTGGGTTTATCAATAGGTTTAATCTTATCAGCGGTTTCCTTCACTACATTCGAAACGTGCGTCTCGACTGACTTTAGAGGCTCACTTACAGAAGAAATTACACTACTGGTCGTAGTTGTGGGTTTGAGGGGAATATCTGAAGGAAGGGGAATGGGTTGAGGCTTGTCAATCTCATCATCGCTCTCATCTTCATCAGAAGAATACTGCTTCAGAACTGTCTTGGTAGCATCTAACGGAGACTTTGGTTTATCGTCTAATTTAGCAGGAGTTAAATCGTCAGCTTTTGGGGTTGTCTTCTCATCAGTTGGCGACTTGGGTTTTTCAATAGGTTTAATCGTATCAGCCGTTTCCTTTACTACATTCGAAACGTGCGTCTCGACTGATTTTAGAGACTCACTTACAGAAGAAATTACACTACTGGTCGTAGTTGTGGGTTTGAGGGGAATATCTGAAGGAAGGGGAATGGGCTGAGGCTTGTCAAACTTATCATCGCTCTCATCTTCGTCAGAAGAATACTGCTTCAGAACTGGCTTGGTAGCATCTAAGGGAGACTTTGGTTTATCGTCTAATTTAGCTGGAGTTAAATCGTCAGATTTTGGGGTTGTCTTTTCATCAGTTGGCGACTTGGGTTTAATCGTATCAGCGGTTTCCTTCACTACATTCGAAACGTGCGTCTCGACTGACTGTAGAGACTCACTTACAGAAGAAATTACACTACTGGTCGTAGTTGTGGGTTTCAGGGGAATATCTGAAGGAAGGGGAATGGGCTGAGGCTTGTCAATCTCATTATCGCTCTCATCTTCATCAGAAGAATACTGCTTCAGAACTGTCTTGGTAGCATCTAACGGAGACTTTGGTTTATCGTCTAATTTAGCAGGAGTTAAATCGTCAGCTTTTGGAGTTGTCTTTTCATCAGTTGGCGACTTGGGTTTTTCAATAGGTTTAATCGTATCAGCGGTTTCCTTCACTACATTCGAAACGTGCGTCTCGACTGACTTTAGAGACTCACTTACAGAAGAAATTACACTACTGGTCGTAGTTGTGGGTTTCAGGGGAATATCTGAAGGAAGGGGAATGGGCTGAGGCTTGTCAAACTCATCATCGCTCTCATCTTCGTCAGAAGAATACTGCTTCAGAACTGTCTTGGTAGCATCGATTGGAGACTTTGGTTTATCGTCCAATTTAGCAGGAGTTAAATCGTCAGCTTTTGGGGTTGTCTTTTCTTCAGTTGGCGACTTGGGTTTATCAATAGGTTTAATCTTATCAGCGGTTTCCTTCACTACATTCGAAACGTGCGTCTCGACTGACTTTAGAGGCTCACTTACAGAAGAAATTACACTACTGGTCGTAGTTGTGGGTTTGAGGGGAATATCTGAAGGAAGTGGAATGGGTTGAGGCTTGTCAATCTCATCATCGCTCTCATCTTCATCAGAAGAATACTGCTTCAGAACTGTCTTGGTAGCATCTAACGGAGACTTTGGTTTATCGTCTAATTTAGCAGGAGTTAAATCGTCAGCTTTTGGGGTTGTCTTCTCATCAGTTGGCGACTTGGGTTTTTCAATAGGTTTAATCGTATCAGCCGTTTCCTTTACTACATTCGAAACGTGCGTCTCGACTGATTTTAGAGACTCACTTACAGAAGAAATTACACTACTGGTCGTAGTTGTGGGTTTCAGGGGAATATCTGAAGGAAGGGGAATGGGCTGACGCTTGTCAAACTCATCATCGCTCTCATCTTCGTCAGAAGAATACTGCTTCAGAACTGTCTTGGTAGCATCGATTGGAGACTTTGGTTTATCGTCCAATTTAGCAGGAGTTATATCGTCAGCTTTTGGGGTTGTCTTTTCATCAGTTGGCGACTTGGGTTTTTCAATAGGTTTAATCTTATCAGCGGTTTCCTTCACTACATTCGAAACATGAGTTTCGACTGACTTTAGAGACTCACTTACAGAAGAAATTACACTACTGGCCGTAGTTGTGGGTTTCAGGGGAATATCTGAAGGAAGTGGAATGGGTTGAGGCTTGTCAATCTCATCATCGCTCTCATCTTCATCAGAAGTATACTGCTTCAGAACTGTCTTGGTAGCATCTAAAGGAGACTTTGGTTTATCGTCTAATTTAGCAGGAGTTAAATCGTCAGCTTTTGGGGTTGTCTTCTCATCAGTTGGCGACTTGGGTTTTTCAATAAGTTTAATCGTATCAGCGGTTTCCTTTACTACATTCGAAACGTGCGTCTCGACTGACTTTAGAGACTCACTTACAGAAGAAATTACACTACTGGTCGTAGTTGTGGGTTTGAGGGGAATATCTGAAGGAAGGGGAATGGGCTGAGGCTTGTCAAACTTATCATCGCTCTCATCTTCATCAGAAGAATACTGCTTCAGAACTGGCTTGGTAGCATCTAAGGGAGACTTTGGTTTATCGTCTAATTTAGCTGGAGTTAAATCGTCAGATTTTGGGGTTGTCTTTTCATCAGTTGGCGACTTGGGTTTAATCGTATCAGCGGTTTCCTTCACTACATTCGAAACGTGCGTCTCGACTGACTTTAGAGACTCACTTACAGAAGAAATTACACTACTGGTCGTAGTTGTGGGTTTCAGGGGAATATCTGAAGGAAGGGGAATGGGCTGAGGCTTGTCAATCTCATTATCGCTCTCATCTTCATCAGAAGAATACTGCTTCAGAACTGTCTTGGTAGCATCTAACGGAGACTTGGGTTTATCGTCCAATTTAGCAGGAGTTAAATCGTCAGCTTTTGGAGTTGTCTTTTCATCAGTTGGCGACTTGGGTTTTTCCTTCACTACATTCGAAACGTGCGTCTCGACTGACTTTAGAGACTCACTTACAGAAGAAATTACACTACTGGTCGTAGTTGTGGGTTTCAGGGGAATATCTGAAGGAAGGGGAATGGGCTGAGGCTTGTCAAACTCATCATCGCTCTCATCTTCGTCAGAAGAATACTGCTTCAGAACTGTCTTGGTAGCATCTAACGGAGACTTTGGTTTATCGTCTAATTTAGCAGGAGTTAAATCGTCAGCTTTTGGAGTTGTCTTTTCATCAGTTGACGACTTGCGTTTTTCAATAGGTTTAATCGTATCAGCCGTTTCCTTGACTACATTCGAAACGTGCGTCTCGACTGACTTTAGAGACTCACTTACAGAAGAAATTACACTACTGGTCGTAGTTGTGGGTTTCAGGGGAATAGCTGAAGGAATGGGGATGGTCTGAGGCTTGTCAAACTCATCACCGCTCTTATCTTCGTCAGAAGAATTCTGCTTCAGAACTGGCTTCATAGCAACTATTGGAGACTTTGGTTTATCGTCTAATTTAGCAGGGGTTAAATCCTTAGTTTCTGGGGTTGTCTTTTCATCAGTTGGCGACTTGGGTTTTTCAATAGGTTTAATCGTATCAGCGGTTTCCTTAACTACATTCGTAACGTGCGACTCGACTGACTTTAGAGACTCACTTACAGAAGAAATTACACTACTGGTCGTAGTTGTGGGTTTCAGGGGAATATCTGAAGGAAGGGGGATATGATAAGGCTTCTCAAACTCATCATCGCTCTCATCTTCATCAGAAGAATACTGCTTCAGAACTGGCTTGGTAGCATCTAACGGAGACTTTGGTTTATCGTCTAATTTAGCAGGGGTTAAATCCTTAGTTTTTGGGGTTGTCTTTTCATCAGTTGGCGACTTGGGTTTTTCAATAGGTTTAATCGTATCACCGGTTTCCTCGACTACATTCGTAACGTGCGTCTCGGCCATCTCTAGAGACTCACTTACAGAAGAAATTACACTACTGCTCGTAGTTAAGGGTCTCACAGGAATATCTGAAGGAAGAGGCATGAGTTGAGGTTTGTCAAATTTACCATCGCTTTCAATTTCGTCAGAAGAATATTCCTTCAGAGCTGGCTTGGTAGCATCTATTGTAGGGTTTGGGTAATCTTCCAACTTAGTAGGGGCTAAATCGTCGGTTCTGGATTTCAAAATTTCAATATCTTTTTCGTCCAATAAAGAAGTTTGTATTCTGCTAATTGGTTCACGACTTTTATGTTCAATATCGTTCTTAAAAGTAGTAATGGACAAAAATTTGGAAGAGTCTTCTAAAGATTGTGAAGGAAACTTTCTGTTATCTGTGTCTGTAAGGCCGGGTTTCGAAGTTTCGCCCTCAATATTTTTTGGAATTGAAGACATGTGCATTTTCTCTTTAGTTCTTGAGAGCTGTTTTATTTTTAACATTTTTTCATTGTGGTCAATTTCTTCATCACTTTCACTTTCATTCGATTTTTGTATCTTATCAGATGGGAAGATAATTGCATTAACACTCTTAGACTTTTCAGTTGCTTGGTAGAATGGAGGCTCTTCCAATTTTGTGCTTAAGGCATGTTTTTCATGCGATGGAAACTTAACAATAACTTGATTATCTTCCTTTTGAGAAAATGTTTTAATGTCTTCGATAGCAAGATTACTGAGTTTTCTTTCATATTCTTTTGCAATATGGATAAATTCTTTTGTTTCTTCAATATCAGTCTTCGATATTGAATGCAATCGTTCAACAGTATGTGCGATCTTAGGAAATACAACTTCGTGGGAGTCCTTAGTTAGATCTATTGGAAATTCATGTTTATCACATTCTTTAAGTAATTTGAAATCACTTTCTTTTGCCTGAGATTCAAGTTTTTTAATAATTTTGGAATTATCGTATTCAGTTCTTTCATCTAAAAGGAATTTAGTTGTAACGGTTTTTATGTCGTTCTGTGCTATTTTACTATCAATATCTGTTGGCTTATCAAAAACCTTTGCCATATCGAAAACTTTTCGCTTTGAGCATTTCTTTTCGCAAACAGTTTCAAGATTTTCAGTACTTGTGCTCGATTTACCCATTTCTAAAACGGGTGAAACTACTTTCTCCCCTACAACGCGTATAGTGCCTAAGTTATCCAAAATTAAGTCTGTTTCAGTTAAAATCTGTTGATCTATTGATGAGACATCAGCCTTGCGCTCAGCGGTTTCCCGCTTACGTGGACTAAATGGTACAACCTCAACGACTGATGAGGGGTATCTTCGCTCAATGTCCTGCACCACTTCCTTGACATTTGGCAATGTTTCTAAATCGGATTTCTTACTTACTAATTCTTCGTGCTCATCAATAGTTGCTGTTAAAATGTTTCCAGGTACCTGTTCTACTTGCCTATCTAAACCTATTACCTGTTCTGATAAAGTCTTTTGCGTTTCACTTAAGTCTTCTGCTACCTCAAAGGCCTTGCGCTTCACACAAATCTTCTCGCAAACCTCTTCCTCAATTTGCGCCATGCCAACTGCTCCACGTTCCATAGCCTCAACTGGTGACAGTTTAACAACCTCAGTTGGTGGTTCACATTTGATTAACTTTTCTAATGCAATCTCCGCTTCGCTCATAATTTGTTTCTCTACCTCAACAACGCTCGGTTCTTTGTACTCAGCTTGGCGATCCCGTTTTTGAACTGCAAACGGTATTGCGTTCACCTCAGTGCTACAGATCTTATCTTCGATGCTTTGGACCACAGCCTTAACCACGGGTACATTATCTCCAATGAACTTTGGTGCAATATGCTGCGACTCCAGAGACTCTGTACTGCCACTGCTCTCCAAACGCATTATCTTTCGTCTGACGTCACCACAGCCCATAATTTGCTCTAAGTACTCCCTATCACCTGCTCCTCGCTGAGCCTCATCCATATCCAGCGACTCTTTCCTTGCTGGCTTCTCCTTTTCTGCAGTTAAATCTATTTTCGTGCGTTCTACAAGTGTTGTCAAGGTCGTTGTAGTTGTTGGAGTTTCTGTTGTTGTTGTTGTCTTCGGAGTTGGACTACTTGCACTCATTTCTGTAAATGAGGTAGTGTCACGTGAGTATGGTTTGTGTATATCGTGGGAAGCTACCATTTTATGAAGCAGCTTATCAGTTTCATCAGTACTTGTAAATGTTTCGGTTTTTACATTATGAACACTGAAGTGCTCTGTTTATCAGGCGTTCCAAAATTTGTCGCAATTATTAGAAGTAGAAACAAGGCAATATTTAGACAGTTAAACACCTAATACAAACAAATCCAGACTTATATGGGTGGGTTAGTTTTTATAATATACACAGTGCAGAAGAGTTTGATCGCCGCATCTCAATCTAAGTATGATTTTGTATAAGCCAAAAAAACTCCAGCAGCAGGCACAAACATGCACGATACAAGTAAATGCGCTTAAGAAGTTTGTTCTAGTTGTTAGTTATTTGGTTAAAAGCAAAATCAAAAAGTTTGGAACAGACACAGTTGCTTGGCAGAGGTCATATGCTATATATGAGGTCGTGGATTCTTTGCCCATTCCTGCTGTTTAACCATTATATCAATTCAAATCTGTATATTTCATTTATTTCAAAAATTTGTTAATTACGTTTGCATATTTTAACGAAAATATTTAAGCAATTTTTGCTGTTTGTTGCTTTGTTTATTCAACTCAAAAGTAGACAAAATTAGCAAGTACTGCAAGAATAATTAAACCACGACATCATATGCCACATACGGTAATGCGATATGCTTACAAAAAATACAAAATACGATATACGATATACGAAATGCGATGTATCCAGGTGCAGAGAATCGTATCGTATGGCATCTAATCTATTACATTTACAATATTTAGCCAATTATATGTATAGGAAAGCGCGTTAGGGGGGTGCATACAAATGAAAATTCTCATTTGGGGGTGTAGTCATTATTGCTGTTGTTATTATTGATCTTATTACGAGTAGAAGCCGCAAATGCAAGTATAATCTATAAACTATATTTAATAATTATGCATGTTACGATACGCAGATGCTACGGTGAATTTTGATGTTATTATTTTTTATATTTAGGTTTTTTTGTTTTTATTTGGACTAAACATTTAGTTACGATATTCGTTATTTATATGTAGATATACGAGTATGCTTTTTCGTTAAAGACTCACAAAAATTACGAAAAGCAACAGAATATATAATTATTTGCACAAACGAAATGAAACAATAACATATATTGGAAACTAAAAGCCATGGTGGTTTACTGGAATTGGAGTGCTATATGCTATAATGCGGCATATTGGGATCGAAATGCATGAGATCACAATGGAACTGGCACTGCGATTGTGTTACTCAACTCATTTAAGATCACAATACACTTGACGTTTTATCATTGACGATAGATAAATATTTGATAGATACTTTACAAATCCAATTTGTAGTTATTTGATAATCAATTTCGAAAATCGTATGCCAAAAGTGTTTATCTTAATGAAAAAAATCTTACAATTGATTTAGATACATTTTCTATATATGTATTAGTATTCGTAAGTTGTTTCATTAACAAAGTTACATTTAATTTTTTGTTCTTCGTCAAGTTTTACAAATTGAATCAATTATTGTAGCTTGCAGTAGTTGATAAGAAACTTAAACTGAATTGCTTAAATAATTGTTAAAAATTGCAAACGTAATTGTCGTTTCACGATAGATATGTATATAAAGAATTAGTTATACGGTTTTAGATATATGTATGCAGATAGTATATTGAGAGACCTATTATAGCGATACCCATCATAAATGCTTAAGAATTTCTTATCGAATCATTTACGAGGCAACTTTTCAAATTGTTTTGCACAAAATTTGCTTTAAGAACTTACCATAAAATACAATACTTAAAGTTACTTTATTGTTTAGTTTTTAACGATTAGTGTAGTTTATTATTGTATTAAATTTTTAGAAATAGTTTTGTATTTATTGTATTATTAATGCACTGAATTAACCACAAACAACAACTCAACGCTACAATAGTCGGTTACTATAAATGGTAATCAATACTCGTATTCAATTTAACAAACGCACAAGAAACACAAACAAATTAGGCAGAAATCATACGAGTTTGAGTAGATTATTTCGGTCGGTCTATATATTGTAGTATAGTAAATTGGCCAGAAGACAGCGTGTCTATAAGAAAGTTCGCCTTGTGTTACCGTTACGTCGCGCGTACTTGGGAAATACAAATGTCGAACTAAATCTGCACCACATACTGTGCTGCAGCTGTACTACAAGAATGTACAAAATGAAACAAATTAAATTAAGTATACGCCACCGTGCACATTCTGCTCGGCTGCTTTGTGGCCTGCGCAGTGACATAAGTGCGCAACGTTCAACGTTCAACATTCAAGCACCACAGTTGCTAGTGCAAATCTGCTGGTGCAATAATAATTATGCTACTATACGAGTACGAGTATATTACGAATTCTAGATCAACAAGTAGTTTTAATATGAAATTATAAGCAAGGGAACTTCTTTAACTACAGTGATAAGCTACAAAAGACTTTTCGCTTGATAATTACAAGTTTCTTAACTTGACCCAAAGTATGTTATCCCATTATCGATTCGGACAGTAGTAGTGTTGACATTGGCAGTTTTGAATGTTATGTAGTCAATAGACAATAACAACAATGGCGCCAGACAAAGAGCCGAGCGCTTTTCGATTGTTGCTTTCCTCATTTCCTCGACCTTTAGCTGCAAAGTACCCCAAGTTGATAATTGGATTAGCTAACCACAATGTTAGTACACAATGTTCGAACGGTATCACGGCAATTTCTTTGGGCATGTCACCACCTGCTGGCCATTTATTTTCATTTCAATGAACAAATTTTGTTGGCTATATCTTAGAATGCACGCAGTTAGTTAGTTGGTTGGGTTTCTTCACTTACAGACTTTTTTGATTAAGATACACACACTAGCAGTAGTTTCATTGTAGTTGATCATTAGATGGAGTTAATTGTTTTACTATTTTATCCTTTCCATTGAATCGTTTTTTTTTTTTTTTAATGAATGGTATTTTGCATACAAGAAGCCTTTGGATTCAAATCAAAACAAAATGAGCTCAACTTAAGCATAATACAAAATCAAAATCAAAACACTTACTCAAAAGTGGGCCAAAAACAAAAGTCGTTCTTTTCCAAAAAACACACTACATAATGTGGCTCAAAAATCATACGATATTGTGAAACAAATCAAAAATGGGGTATACAGAAATCATCGTTACAAGTTGATATTCTTTTTTTTTTTATTTTCAAAGAGGCAAACAGAAGATTGTAGTTAAGTCAATTTACATAACAAATACGTAGATTGCATAGAAAAGGCAACAACTCAATACGAGTACTCAAAACTCAAATTGCACTTACCAATTGTTGAAATGGCAGCGACACGTTCAAAAGTCGACTCTGTGGTCGAGTGCAATGTGGTCACAGTGTCGGCTAGATAATCTGCAAAAAAATTCGTTTAAATTTCAAACTAGTTAAATTAGGTTTAGGTTAAGCTTACCACGCTCTAAGCTGCCATGATCGGGCTGCTCAGTCTGCTTTTCAGTTTTGGCGTCACTCGGTGTTGGTGGTGGAGTTTGGGAATGTGGAATGTCACTCGCTGGGAAATTAAATTAAGAAAACAATTTAATTTTGAATGGTGCTTCTTCTGTAAACATATTATGTACTAGACAGCACACTAACTTTTTGTTGAACCTGCCATTTATTCGTCTGAATTTGGACTTGACCCTTATAGCCTTGACCCTTATAGTCTTATAGTTTTTACCGTATAGATTGTACTTTTTAATCTGTCTAGTCTAAACATTTACAAACCTAAACAAATTTACAAACTACACACAACTTATTTCTTAAACCCTGAATTGAAGTCACTTGGAGTTGAACTTTATTTTACAACCTTTTACCGTCTGTGCTAGCATTAATCAATCAGTCAAATCTTATATAGTATTTATTCGATTAGTCGGGCAACTCACCGATTTGTTTGAGCTCATCAGTCATCTCAATTAAACCCTCGCTCATCTTTTTGGTGATGGTGTCGCCGACATATTTGCAGAACTCGGCATCGGTGAGGGACTTGCGTGGCTCGATCGATAACGGAGCCACGAGTCCTTCATCCTTTGTGATGGTCTCACTTAGAGGCACAGTGGCGCGTTTGCCAAAGGTGTCACTGTCATATTCGCAGGAAAGTTGTGTTTGTTGTTCCATGGCCAGGAAATCGGCGGTCATCTTGCGTGTGGCAAATGGTGAGACTTCACCAATTGGTGCCGCCGACTCGATGCCATCGCCAGAAATTAACTGCGATTCGGCAGCTGGCTTAGGTTCAACTTTTTCAATAATTGTGGCCTCTTGGGGCTGGACATCTTCAGGCAGGATTGTCGTTTCAATATTGGCGGTATTTATAATCAGTTCACTGACTGTGCTCTTAATAGGCTGAGCTGGCAGCTGTGTTTGTTGTTCCATGTTGAGGAAGTCCTCGGTAAGTTGACGTTCGTTTAGTGGCTGCGCTTTTGGAGCTGCTGGTTTGACGGCTTCATCAACCAATGATTTTCTGGGTTCAACCACTGGAATTTTACTAGCTGGAGGTGTTGGCTTTGCTGCCACTACTGAGTCGGTTTCAGTAGTAGTTGTTGGCTGAGGGATTTTGCTGGCTGGTGCTGCTTGCTTCACCGAGATTACGGACTCGGGCTCAGAGGTTGTTGATGTCTGGCTAGACATGATAATCTTCTCAGTTGTTTGTGGCATGCTTGGCAGTTGACTTTGCTGTTCCATGCTTAAGAAATCATGAGTTATCTTGTGGGTATCAAGCACGATTTGCTCATCGATTTTGTGGAAAGTCTCTACTACTTCGGCTACCTTTTCAGCTATCTTATCTTCCTTGGGCTGTTCCTGCTGAACTGGGATTAAACTGGCTTTTTCAGCTGGCTTTTCCGTTGTTGTAATCTTCTCTTCGATTGTGTGGAAGGTATCTATTAAATCGGTTAGCTTCTCGGTCACAGTCTCGGCCTTGGCAGCTATTTCCGACTTGGGCAGAGTTTCAGCAGTAGACGTTGGTTGAGGGATTTTGCTAGCTGGCGCTGCTGGCTTCACAGAGATTATGGACTCGGGCTCAGAAGTTGTTGACGTCTCAGTTTTTGGTGGCATACTTGGCAGTTGACTTTGCTGTTCCATGCTCAGGAAATCATGAGTTAGCTTGTGGCTATCGAGCACGATTTGCTCCTCGATTTTGTGGAATGTCTCAACTACCTCTGCTACCTTTTCGGCCACCTTATCTTCTTTGGGCTGAATGGAGATTGAATCCTCCTCTAACTTGCTGGCTATTTCAGCGGGCTTCTCCGTTTTCGTAACCTTCTCTTCGATCTTGTGGAAAGTATCGATTAACTCCGTTACTTTCTCTGTGACAGTCTCGCCCTTGGCAGCAACTTCCGCCTGCTCCTTTGGCAGCTCGGAAGCCATGCCTGATGTCATAATTGTGGCAGTTGATGTTACAATGTCGTCAAATACTTTGATGTCTTTCTCTGCCAGTTTCTCGACAGACTTTCTGGGCTCAACCTTTGGTATTTTACTAGCAGCTGGAGCTGCCTTAGGTTCAGCTGCCAACTGAGTCTTCTGTTCAGATTGCAGAAAATCTTGTGTCATCTTACGTGCATCAATTTCCATTCCAGTTTTAACTGGTATTTTGGAAACTGGCTTTTCCACCTTGGCCTCAGCTGGTTTCTCGACCTCTACAGTCTCAGCTGTGGCACGAGGTGCTGCCGTGGGCTTCAGTGGTTCCTCGCTGGGTTTCTTCATCAGCTTAGGAATTTGTGTCTTGGGTTCACCACCATGGAAATCGTACTTGACCTTCTTGGCCTCGAAATCGGCAATTTTCTCATCAATCTTTGTGCTCTCGACAATTTCCACAGTCTTGGAAACCTGTTCCATTGACAATGACTGCGCATCCTGCAGATGCTTAATAGTTTCGCTGACCTTCTTCGTTTCGGAGATAACTTCAGAGGACTGCTCCTTGATCTCCTCCTTGATTTCCTGTTTGCCAGACTCGAAGGAGCTAATAATATTTTCCACTTTTTTGCTGGCAGTCTCAGTTACTTCGCTGATAACCTGTTCGACTTCCTTGATTGTTTCCTGTGGCATTGCTGCCACTGGACTCGTCTTCTCCTTGAACTCCTCGACGAACTTCTCGTGGACAGTTATCGATGTGGGTGTCGTTGAAGCTGGCAGTTGGCTACGTTTCTCAAACTCCAGGAAGTCCTCGGTAATGTCGCGTGCTTCCTGGCGAGTTATGGAAGCCATGCGGCTTGTGGTTGCCGTATCCTTGGATGTCTTTTCAGCAGTGCTGATGTCCTGGACAATCTTATCAATCTTTTCAGGTGAAGGCAGCTCTTCTTCCTCCGAGCTGCGTCCAGAAGTTTTTAGCTTGTGCGTCAACTCTTTGTCAAAGTCGGTTTTGCTGATTTCCGTCGAATCCATTTTGCCCATCTTCATCTTGATGACCTGGTCAGGTACTGACGCAGTCTTGATGATGACATTGTCGGCGGGTAGCTGCATAAGGATCTCGGACTCGTGATGTGCCTTCTTGTCCTCAATCAAACTCTTGCGTTTGATCTCGGTAATCTCACGTGTGATTTCCTTCTTTTGTGTGGAGGCAGGAATGGAGCGTTCCATGGAGAGACGCTTGACGATCTTCTCACGGCGCTCGGCAACTGTGCGTTTGGCTTGTTCCTCATCAGACTCGGACTCTTCGATTTCCTTCTCCTCAGCGGAGTACTTGACTTCCTCGCGTTCATTGATCTGCTGTATGCGCTTGCCTGGAATCGAAATATATGATTATAATACTATTTTCACCCCAAGACTGATTACATACTTTCTCTGCGCACCAACTCCTCAACGGATTCTGAGTTCTTCATGAGATCAGCCTCGTCGAACTCCCGCGAATGCGAAAGTCGGCCACTCTTGCACTTCTTCATGATGTCATCGCGTCCAATGTTCTTGAGCGCTGTCTCCAGTGCCAGTATTTCATAGTTGGGTTTATCTTTGTAGAGCCGAATCATGCTCTGCGCCTGTCGCGCAATACTGTCGGTATTGTGGTTAATGATCTCATCGATCTCATCCGTCGTGATGCCAATCTCTGGCGCCAATTGTATCCAGTCTTTGCCCAACAAATTGGAGAGATCAACAATGCGTATGTCGCCGATGTAATGATCATTTTGATGTTTGCTCAAGCTGAACATCGAGGTACGATAAGCCGAGGAGACGCGCTCCGAGAACGCGGTTGTCGAATCGGGTATAACCGCTTCGGGCAGTACGATATTGAGTATGCAGATGGGCTGCTGTGGCGGCTCACCCTTGGCCACCTTCGGTTCCTTCATAAACAGCGTGCGTCCCACAATGTCGGCATGCTGATCCTTGACCCGAACTGTGAAGGGCAGACGATTCTCTCGGAAGGCTTTGAACTGCAGCTGCAATTGATCGCCAGACTTTGTGACGGGCACCAGATTGCCAGCCATTTCAATGTACTGTGGCTTGCCCTCGAGTACCTCGACATCGCGGCTCTTGGCCACCTCTGTGTACAGTTCGTGCTTCTCTAGCGTCTTATCCTCGCGATCATCGGTCATGCAGAAGACACGCAGACGCGCCTCGAAGGGTTCGATCTTCTTGGCAAACACCACAAATCTGGCTATGAACGGCACGTGAATGACTTCCCTGTAAAGGTTGGAGTTGGAGTTCAGTAGGAGGAATCACTTCAGAAATCTATAGCGACTTTATCTTACTTGTACAATTCTGTTGCCATTTTGGTGGCATCGGAAATATTACGACAATCCATTAGCCAGAAGCGAGCTGAGACTGTCGTTGTGAATGAGACGCAATCATTCACAAATGTCAACGGTGTGGAGCCGGTAACATCTTCCCATTGGGCACGGGATGGTCCGCCTGGTTGGGTTGGATTTGGATTTGGGTAAACAAAATGTTCAATTTTGCAGGCAAAGTGTAGATGAGGATTAAGAGTATACGCATAGACTACATATGTATATATAGTATTTTAAAACTCTTTTGAAAACTCTACTTTTGTCTCATTAGCAGATAATAATTATTATGTAATTCCAAAATTGTTGTTCAACTAATTCGAAAACGCAAAAGTCAACAGAAAATATGTCTTTGAAAAATAGTTCAATAGTTTGTAAATAGAATACGATTCGTGTGTGTTTTTTTTAGTTAATTACAAAGCAGTTGTATGATAAGAAAAGTATTTGAAAAGTTGTAATTGAATTGATATTAAAAGTATTAGAGTATGTATAGTATAAGGCGGTAAAAGTAGAATTTTGAAATATTTGTGAATATTTATTTATGTTTCTCTGTGTTGTAGTCTGTGTGTGTGTATGTGTATTAAATGAATTCATGTGATGCAGTGATATGATATGTATAAATGTATAGTGTACGTGTATATATATAAAGATATGTTTATGGCTTTGGTTACAAGCAAAAGATATTTATGTAGTTATTAGTTAGTAGTAGATTCGCAAGGGCTGTAGCATTTACAGAGTTCCAGGTACAAAGGTACTTGTTACGCTTACATTGGAAGCCAGTTGAAACAACATGCTTAATACGAGTTACTTTCAAAAACAATATAAAATCAGTATGTTTGTCATTGAATGATAATTAAGTGAGCGTGTCACGTGTTTCTTGTTAAAATGTGTACAAAAACATTAACAACACAATCATAAAACGTAAACACAACTCAATCGAAGAACATAAACACAATTACACAACGAAATTATGAAAAATAACTCAATAAAACCGTCAACTTTTTCTTATATGTATGTATATAGTATAAACAAAAGATATTGTATCTTTTAGTATATTATTAGAGCTTGCCATAGCAGTAACTTGATTTAAATATATTGCATATTGGCAGTTTTGCTTTTTTTTTTTTGTTCCTTGATTTGGTTTTTGGTTTTCGGTTTCAGAAAAGTTCTCTTTGGTGCCACAAACAGTAGAAATTCGAAATTGATATTGTTTTGGAAAAGAATTTATGCGTAAATATATTTATTGTACTATATTCTGCTTTATGCTGTAATTTGTTGTTAAACAAATGATAACCAATCAACTTAAATGAGAAATCTATAATCTTAACTCTCCAACCAAACTAACAAAACTACTTGTAATTAGCTTAGGTGCGTGTACATTCCATAACTCAAAAACAATTCCAAGTAAATCATAATCTTAAATTGGAAATAAAAATATAATCAATTGAAAATGAAGTCTGGCAGAATTAGTTATAGCCTTGATAGTAAATACGGTTTCAATGGCCCAAAGAGCAACTTTAGCATTTATTATTAAATTCTTAGACCTACAAACGATTTGGAATGAAATTGTGCAATTGTTATTATTATGTATAGTAAAACCGCGTGCAGTCAGAAATTCTTTAGTTATTTGGATAATTATGTTAAGTAGATTAGAGAGAGAGAGAGAGCGAAAGAGAGTTAGAGAGAGAGAGAGAACGCAGCAAAAATGTTTGTAGGACAAGCTTAAGGTTCATAAAAGTGAATTGGAAATGTAGCTTACTTTGGAAATACGAGTAAATAAGCTATTTGGCTTTTAAGCACAACATTAACTTGGCCTTGGCATAAGGAACTATGCTTTGAAGGAGGGTCAAAAAAACGCCCAACAGAAAGTGTACCTGAGCTTCTGTTTCATTGTTTTTGTTGTTTTTATTTTTGTTGTATGTTTTCATTTTTTATTTTGTATTTTGTATTTTGTTTTGTACAGAAAACCCAAAGACGCAGCGCAACCCGAATTTGAGCAATAAGGTTCCAAATAAAAGAGGTTGAAATCAAGGTAAAATAATTAACGCAAAATATAATTTAATTGAAATAAAAGAAAATATTTCTTAAAGCATATAGTAGATAAGAAAATATATATATATATATTTTTTTTTGAGAAATATTTGCAATAAATTTGTTCTTGAATAAGAAATTTGTTTCAAATGAAATATGCAGAATTTTCAAATATTTGTTTTGCTTTTTGACAAAAATTTTCATTTTGTATTTTTTTGTTTGATAGTTTGCTTCATTTTCAATAAGAACTATGTTGTTATTGTTATTAATTATTTTTGGCATAGAACGAAACAACTAAATATGAACAAATAACATTTTTTTTTTTTTTTTGGTTTGTTTAGTTTGTAAACAGTTTCAATTTGAATCTTCATACATGTTTGTGAATATTTCTGAATTGATTTTGTTTTATTATTGACATTTTCATAATCTTTTTTTTTTGGTTGTTTGATATTTATTTTGATAATTTTTTGTTTGTTATGGTTTTTTTTAGTTACCTTTTAGAGACCTTTTCCGAAACACACCTTCAATGGATTGAGAAAACAGAATGGAATGCGTGCACATATGCAATGACGCATTAGTACGAAATTATATAGAACAATTAAATACGATTTCAATTAAGAATTGAATTGAAGTAGTACATGTTTTATTTTGTTGTTATTTAGTTTTGTGATTTGTTTTTCGTAAATCATAGTAGTCATAGATAAGAAACATTAAAAAGGGAAACCATAGAGAAACGAATCGAGATTAATAATATACATAAATACTTATAATAATTAATAACAAATATATATATATACTGGAGCAAACACTGTTTGGCACAATGATGTGGCACTGAGCATGACATTAAGTTGAGTACGAGTTGGGAGTACGAGAGAGAGAGAGAGAGATAGAGATAGTTAGAGGGGGGAAGAAGGGGAATATGTGTATGTGTGTGTGAGGGGAACTGTATCTGTATCTGTATAGTTTTGTATCTGCATCTGTATCTGTATCTGTGTTTGTGTTTGTGTGGGTGTAGCTTGAACATGAGCGTATTTGTGTGACTTCAAATGAGAGGTGAGAATGACTTGAACTATGGCTATTTGCTGTTGGTTGTTGTTGTTGTTGTTTAACTATTTTACTATTTGATACTATGATTGTTACTTTGTTACTTGAACTGGCTTGCGTTAATTGTAAATATAGAATAGTATATAGAGTACGATACGATAGTAAAACGAGGCTAATTTTAATTTAAATCAACTTTAGAATTGGATTAAATGCTGCAAACCCGAAACAACTTATACGCATCAACTACACAGACACAAGCACATTGATTCTATCGAATGGGGCCTCTGGATACGAGTTTATGTACGAGTATTTGCAAATCATTTTTCGAATCATTTCAGATCGATTTTTGGTATTTTTATTTTGGTTTAATTTTTGTTATTAATTTGTAGTTCACTGTACAACATTATGTAGGTAGGTAGTAAGTATATAGATAAGTATATGGCATGTATATATATAGTACATGATACTTTGTATGTAGTAAGTACATTATAGTAAATTTGTATAAGAAAAAACCCAAAAAAAAAAGAAATAAAATACTTTACTGTAACCATAGGCAAAAACTAAGTAGAAAATACAATTAAAGAACATAAATCAAAATGGAAACATACTTAGGAAGCACTTAAGTTTGGAATGAATTAAATGAATAGCCCGAGAGTTTGAGAATAAAACGGAGGGGGGAAAAGTTCAGGAAGTTACTCATAAACATCAACTAACAAAACGTATAATATTAAGTAGATACTCATAATTGTTATATAACTGCTTGGAGCACATTTCACAACAACACAAAAATAAGGCTGACGATCCATTCGATTCGAATCGATTCGATTCTTTTGGTTCGTTTCGATTCGATTCGATTCGTCGTCGATAGCGATATGGTAACAATTGCAACTTACCTGTGATCGAACAGAGCAGGCGAAGCGTTGGTGTATTGCCCGAATACTGATTAATCATACCCTGGCTGTGTGCTTTTGGAGCGGGCATGCTCAGTGTGATGGCCTTGTGGAATTTGCGACGTCGCGGCTCGACCGTTACAATCGGCGAGACGGCGACCCCGCGACCCAGCAGCTTAGCAGTGAGATCGGGATCAACCGGTTGGGCCTAGAAAAGTGTAACGAATTTTTCACTATACTGAAGGCAAAATAAAATCGATTTTCTTTTTTTCTTTTGCGGCCACTCTTCTTACATCGAGTAAATGAGATACAGAAAAGAACAACAACATAAAAATGATTTATAAAAATGAATATACAATATGAAATATGCGCCATTTGTTTAACACACTCATTGTTGCATTTGCAATGATTCAAATCAATAATTAAAAAAAAGAATGAAATGAGTTTTGGGCTAAATGGTGAACATTTTGTTTAGCTTTTGTTTTTGTTTTTGTTTCTTTTTTTGTTGTCGATTTTTACAATGCTTATTTTGCTTATTCGGTTTGTTGATTCGTATTTAATGTTATGTCTATATCGCACATGTTCGATATCATATTTAAAATACAGCATAAGTAGATTAACTACAAACAATAACAATGTTCAAGCCCATTTATGTCCCAATAAATTTAGTCTTCAAAAAAACTTCAACTACAACTTAACGACTAGAAAACCAATAATAAAGAAAAACTAAAAAACTAAATAAACAAAGTATCATAAGTATTTATATAGTAAGAAATGCAAATAATATGTGCTAAGATTTCTTCAAACTCATGAGTGGGGCCATTATAAAATCGTTTATTTTGCTTACGGCATGTCTAAAAAGTGTTACAACTTCATTAGGCACTTCAAACCGAACCCAATTGCAACGGTCTAACCTTTTTTATATACAATATATACATTGTTTTCAACTGTCTTTTTTCGAAAAAGCAATTTAATGGAAATAAATTAATGAATCAAAAGGAAAATTAATGAAAAGATTTTCATTGTCATAAAGTTTTTGTTTTTGTTGAACTAAATTTATTGGGTAGTACTTCATTTCAGAAAACTGTTATAATCTTATGCATAATTAAGTATTGAATAGTTTATAATAAGCATATATATAAATATATAGTATAGGTTAAATATTTCATTATTTACGAGTATTGTATTGCGTATCGTATTGGACAATTTTCATTTATTTTAAGTTAGTTTTAAGTTTTAAGAAAATATCTCCTTCCAATGATCCATGATCAATTCATCTTCAATATGTTTCGTATAAGTTGTAAGTAAAGTATTATTGCAAGTCACTAGTATATCTTCCACTGTGCCATAAAGTTATTTTTCTTTTGCCATGTTTATTTTTAAGAAATGTATTCAAACAAAGTGCACATATTTCATAAATAACATTTGAAGCCCCCATTCGAAAAAAAATATTATCGGAATCGGAAGGCAAATCTAAGTACGACATTAATGTATATATTATTTTGATTTGAATCGCGATATACGAGTATATAGTAAATATAGATTGTATATAAGTGCATAGATATCATCTACTTAGTTTGGCTTCACCGATTACAGAGTTACTTCTTCATTGGATAGAGGCGGTTAAGATATTCGATTAAATGCGTATAATAACTTTTTGTTTGGAAAACTTGTCAATATTTCTTTTTTTGTTTTTTTTTTCGGAAGTTGTACGAGTATAACATATGTCGAGTATATATTTAAATGCACGATAACTTGCTAATCATTTTGATATTTCATTGTTGGAATTTAGTGTGTGTTTACGAGTATGTTTGTGGTTGTGTGTGTTTACCAAATGAGCGAGAAGCGCTTCTTTTTGGGCACATGATTGACGCTAATCTTGCGTAGTTTCTCGGGCGCAACGCCTTTGCGTGGTTTAAAGAGGTTTACCTGTAAGCCAACTTTGATTTTCTTGGTCAGCGCCCCCTGCGGGAAGACGGCCTGCACCTGAGGCACCACAGTGCTCGAGACCATGCCGCCCTCGGGTCCAATGGCGTGTACCTCCTGGCGTATACGCGATACGACAGCAAAGTACTGCGGGAAATCGTAGGTGACAAAGCGACACACATGATTGCCAGCCTGCTCCTCCAATTGTGCGATCTCTGTAAGCAGAGGATATTAATATCTGACTGCAAGATGATAGTTAAGGAAGCGCTTACCCTCTGGCTCAAAGCATTGCTGCATGACATCGTGTATAATCTCCTCGGAGTTGTCGATAGTGTGTTCGCGCCAAGTTTCCCCGTTGTCGGAGCGCAGAATGATGATCTCACGCTCCTTGCCACGCAGGGAGGCAAAGTGTGGCACCTCCATGACAACGGGACCGATGAATTTCGTCGAGCAGGGACCCAGCTCAAGGACGCGACTGGCCAAAGCCTCGCCCTCCATCAACTGCGGCGGATGCATGGTGCGCTGTGGCTTCACATAGCGACAGGTCACCCGCGTCGGCTGGCAGGTGGAGCGCGACGGAATGATCATGCGCACTCCGCTGTGGCGACAGCCTCGCATCGCCCCGCCCCGAGCATCCACCAGGAATGAAACCAGGAAGCTCTTCCAGCTCAGCTTGCGACTGCAGACGTTTCGTTAGTAATCGTAGATTGTTTTTGAAGAGTCTTCTTCACTTACCCGACATGTGGCGGCTCCTCGTTGTCATTGCCATTGGCAATGTAGACACCATCGACAGTGGCCTTGGGCGAGGATCCGTAGACCTGAGCCTTGTGTGGACTGATCATCTCCTCGCCAATGGTGGGCGGCACTCCGCTGGCATACTCAGCGCTTTGGGTCATGCGATTGGAGTCCATGCGCTCATCGCGGGTCACATCAATGGGCAGCGAGTCGTCGCCTAGGGATTTCATTTCATCAACGGTCAGATAGCGATAAGGTTGATCTGATAGCATATTATCTTCGCCTAGATTTGGATGTGATTGCGATTCGATTGCGATTTCGATTTCGGTTGCATTCCAGCGCATTTCAATTAAGCAACAAGACAGTCCAATTGGCCATATAGCGTTGTTGTAGTTGTTGTTGTTGTATCAGTTGTTGTTGTTGTAGTGTTAGTGTTGTTGTTGTTTCAGTTGTTGATATTTGCAGTTGATGAGAGCGCAGTGCATTGAAAATAGAAGAATGCAAATGAGTTTTTGTTTTAGTTCACAAATTTCGTTAGTTCAACATGCAACGCTTCGTTTAAATTTACGTACATAGATATATATTTATTATATTTGTATATTTTTAGGTGATATATAAGCTAGCATGAGTAATAAGTAGGAGCTGAATATTATGGCTTAAATATATTATTATTATTGTTGTTTTTCATGCCGTGGTACAAATAAATCAGAGCACATCGATTTGGATTTCAATAACTTAAAATGCTGGAAAAACTTTTCTTTTTTTAAAAACACCCAGAGACTCAACTATATTTACATTGATCTGAGCATAGCTGAAAATAAAACCATTTAAAAAATGTTCAACAGACAATTTAATACAAAAAAATCTTGTCAATACTTTTTTAGTCCATTTCCTCACACTTTTGGGAGATACACTTAACAAAGCTAAATAAGTAAAAAAAAAATTAAAACGAATTTATTTTTGACAGACCAAAGATTTGAAGCCTTTGCAGAGGAAACTTAAGTAGTAAACAACATAATATTTTAAATTCATAATTTCAATGTAGTAGAATAATTTCTACCCTTTTGACATATAGTAGTGAAAGTTGAAATAGCAGTGTGACAGAAACAAAACTACATAGAGAGAAAAAATCATGATTTGAAAATTTTTAGTTCTTAAAAAGAATAATCACTGCTATTTCAATGTTCACAGCTGTTTATAAGTATTTTAGATACTTTCTACAACATTGTAACATATATTCATGAAGTTTTTGGAGATTAGGATGTACATTTTCAGTAAATTTTCTGTAGATCTGAAACACTTCATTGAATTTTCAATCTTGATTTAAGAATAAAACTTCTTGGTTAAATTTTGACATACAAACAATCTTGAATCAAGATATTATTCTTGATTTTAGCACGTTTTTTCTTTCTGTAAACGAGAGTTATTTATGTTATCTAAGTAAAATATTTCCATTTCCTCTACAAGGGCGCAAAGACTGTGTTTATCACAACGTCAAGAGTTAATTTACACATTGAAGCGAGCCTTAAGCCATATAAAGTGCGCTCTTAAACACGAAGAATTTCAACAACAATTCGTTCAATTTGAAAACAATTTCAAGACAATTTCCGATGCCAATCGCAGCCAATGTCAGCACTTGATAAACAGCCAGCTCTGTAGCTTAGAATACGAATATATAGTACGATATATAGTGAGTACGAGTACGAATACAAGTACAAGTAGGAGTACAGAGAGTAGAGTAGAGTAGAGTGAGAGTTTTACAATTGGAGCCTTTGGAGCGTTGACTCGACACTTACTGGAGACGTAAAGAAAGTCGCCCTGGTAATACGGCTGATAGATCAGTTGAGCATTGAGTGGATTTGACCTCAATTGGCCAACGCCAATGCCAAACTCGTAGCATGCGTCCAATTCCCAATTTGTGTCACCTGACGACGGCAGACACATAAAAGCGGGATACATTTTGCTTAACTTAACATAAGACTAGGCATAGCTTTTAGGGTATAGTTTTAGTTTTGGATAGTTTTAAAGTGCTGCACTGACTATGTGTGTATATTTGGGAAAGAGTATCGCAAAAACAGTGATATAGAGTGATATACATACCGCCTTCTTCCTCCGAGTCGGACATAAAGGATTCATGCATGGCCTCGGGCGCAACAACACGATACTTTTCCTCAGTCTGTGCCGGAGCAGCAGCTGCCTCGTCCTCCTTCGTGATGGACTTCAGTGAGTCCAAGACACTAATGTAGCCCAGCTTGCGGGCAATGTGAAGTGGCGTCTGGCCATTCACAGTCTGAGCATTGGCATTCGCCTTGTGCTCCAGCAGCAGATTGACGATGTGACAATGTCCCTGCTGAGCGGTCTGATGCAATGGCGTATACCCGGCCTTGGTGGCCATGTCAATGTTGGCGCCATTCTGCAGCAGGAAGCGCACCATGTTTGCCTGTCCGAAGTGCGAAGCGACATGGAGAGGCGTATAACCCGCCTTGGTGGCCATATCGATGTTGGCGCCATTGCGCTGCAGAATCTCGGCCACATTCACATTATCCTCCTGAGCACACAGGTGCATCGGTGTAAGTCCATTCTTAGCTGGATGATTGACCGCTGCCTTGTGCTCGATCAGCAGATTCGAGATCTCAGCATGTCCTTCCTGGCTGCTCAGATGCAACGGAGTAAATCCAGCCTTGCTCTCGGCATTCGCTTGAGCTCCGTACTCCAACAGCGTGGTGGCAATATCCATTTGATTCTTGCGTGCTGCAATGTGCAGCGGAGTGTGTCCGTTCTTCGCCGTGGCATGTGGACTGGCGCCCTTCTCCAACAAGAGTAAAGCAACCTGCTGGTTGTTGTAGTGGCATGCCACATGCAACGGAGTGACGCCATTCTTGCCCTGCGCATCCACATCCGCCTCCTTCTGCAGCAGCAGCTGAGCTACCTTAATGTGCCCATACTTGGCGGTCAGATGCAGCGGGGTGAAGCCCTTCTTGGTGGCCGCATCCAAGGCGGCGCCGTTCTCGATCAGCACAGCGGCCACCTGAAGCATTAGTGGGAAGTAGAGAAGAGTTAGTTGGGTTAAGAAGCGGGAGACTTACAAGTACAAAGTAGTAAGTGTAAGTGTAGTTTACTGCACATATCGAAGGCTCACTGTGCTTAGCACCAATATATATACTTAATGTATATATTGATAAACATAAATGCCAGTCTATTGTTACATAAACACATGACATATTCGAGTGCAATCTTTAAATAAAATCAACCACAACTACAACTCATGAAAATCATAGGTAAGTAAAATCATAAATAGAATAGAAATAAAAAAGACTACATACAAAATAATGGCTACATTTATTCACGGCCAAACACATATAAAAACAACAAAAGAAAAACATACAAATCGTATTCGTGTAATACTCGATGAAAGTAACAGAAGAAAAAGTAAAACAAATCAAATGAAAAACTCCTGATGACGTATCCAGAACAATTGCATCAGGTAGACGGTGTCGATGTGATCGGTGATCTTTTTGGCAATCAAATCTTTTACCTCATCCTGTCCCTCCTTGGCAGCAATATGCAACGCCGTGTACATATCCTTCGTGGTGGCATCCACCTGAGCGCCATGTTGCAACAGCAGCATCACAATGTCCACGTTGCCCAGCCTCGAGGCAATGTGCAAAGGCGTCTGTTGCTCCCTAGCACGAGCATCCACCTGAGCGCCATTGCGCAGCAGAATGCGAATGATGTCGGTCTACGAACAAGGGGAAGATTAACAACACTGCGTATACGTAATATGCACTCCAAGCTCACCTGATTGGCGCGTGCGGCCAAATGCAGCGGCGTCTCGCCACGCACAGTGGGCACATCGGGGCTGGCATCGTGCTGCAGCAAGTAGATGACAATGTTCATGCAACCCATGAACGCTGCCACATGCAACGGCGTCAGTCCGCTCTCAGTTGTGGCACTGATGCTGGCGCCATGACGCAGCAGCAACTCGACCACCTTCAAGCGATTCTTCTTGCAAGCAATGTGCAACGGCGTGAAACCGTTGAGAGCACGCGCATTCGCATCCGCATTGCGATCGAGCAGCAGCTTTGCCACACGCACGTGTCCACAATGGGCGGCCACATGCAACGCGGTCAGATAATCGACGGTGACCTCATCCACTGGGGCACGATGATAGAGGAGAATGCGTGCGGCATCCACATGCTCGCCCTGGGCTGCCATATGGAGGGGAGCGAGTCCGTTCTTGGTCTTGGCGCTAATCGGAGCACCACGTTCGAGCAACATGTCCACCACTTGCTCGTGGCCGGAGCGTGCGGCACAGTGGAGGGGAGTGAGGCCATCGCGGGTCTTCGCCTCGATGTTGCCGCCCTTCTCCAGGAGCAGCGACACCATGTTCGTCTTGCCCCACTTGGCGGCAACGTGCAACGGACTGATGTTGTGCTTGGCCGAGTAGTTGACATCGGCGCCCTTCTGGATCAGCAGATTGGCAATGTTCTGGTTGCCATAGTGCGAGGCAATGTGCAGTGGCGTGAAGCCCGACTTCGAGGTCACGTCCGGATTGTGATCGTTCTGTGAATGCAAAGGAAATGTGTGGAAGGTTGATTAAGTTAACACTTGAATCAAGTTATTTTTAAGACATAAATATCAGAGACAGTTCTTTTAAACTACCATTAAACATTCCCATATCCATTTATATTTTATTGTTTCGATTTTTAAACCTCATACTAAATGACTGTGAAACCCCTGCTATTAATTTTTGAGAAATACAAATCAGTTTAGTGCCTGCAAGCCATTTGAATATATTTGCTAACGTATACTTAATGAAATTGAAATAAATTAGTCACAGTTAAGAAGTTTTATGTTTAATATACAACAATATTATATTTGCAAGAATTCTTTTGGCATGTAGGCAACTATATCCGCTGCCTATAGAATAGAAGGGTATTAAAACTTTATGCCCTCCGACCCACAAAAATAAAATATATTTTATTTTAAGGCCTCTCTTCTCACCTTACCTACTCACAATAATGTAAAACTACTAATCAAATTCTTAGACATCAACAACATATTAGGCAACATATAAGTTAACTATCGAGTCGATGGCCTAAGTAGCTAGTGCTGCCTTCTTTTAGTTATTATATTATTTTGTATAATTAAACACGTAAATAAATAAATATTACTTTATACTTTTGTATGGACAACAACGCCTATTTACTACTTAGTGTACTTAGTGGCTTCGACTGACAATCTGGTATATATTATGCACTCTATGGTAAATTTGGAATGTAGTAATATATCAATATACCAAACATAGCCTTTGATATATTGTTAGTATATTTTCGGTGTATTCGATGTATTTTAGAATTTATATTGCACTGTTTTGCTTTTATTCAAAAGTGGTAGTGGGTAGCACACTCGAATGTAGCTTTCTTGTTTTTAAATGAGCAATAAGTGAAAAATGTGATGAAAAAACTGTTGGTCGTTTCTAGGAAATACAAAACTATTTAATGTGAGCCATGTCTTAGATTGGCCCCTGCTTGCTTAACTTTTCAGTCCATTATCCAATAAATACATTTTTATGGAGCTAGTTTTTAATCTTTTGATATACCTTGATTTGATTTGCAATTGTAATAATTTGTAGTATCGTAGTACAGATATTTTCCCTAAGTTTGACGTCAATAGCTACTAATATCTCTAAGATTCAGTTATTTGCCTTCACTTTTTCTTCCCATTCACCTATTACTAAAAGAGCTACCAAAGTGTGTTTCTAAGGTAAGAAGGACCTTACAAGAGTGAGTACATTAGGAATGTTGTAGCTCCCTTAACTCCCCACTTAAATAAATAAGTAACATTCATCGAAAAACTTACATCAAGTAGCAGCGTGGCAGCCTTGACGTCATCCTTCTTGGCAGCTATGTGCAGCGCAGGAAGACGCACCTTGCCACGCGTGTCGCTCTCGAGGAGCACGGCGACCACTTTGTCGTGACCCTGCTGCATGGCAACGGCGAGTGGCGTGAAGCCATCCTCGGTGGCCAGGCTCTGGTTGGCGCCATTGGACAACAGAAGACGGACCACAGCATCGTGATTCTCCTGGGCAGCCATGTAGAGTGGAGTGAAGCCATTCTGCGATTGCACATTCACAGAAGCGTTGTGCTCGAGGAGCAGCTTCACCACCTCCTCCTGGCCAGCTAGCGAGGCAATGTGCAACGCGGTGTTGCCCTTTTTGGTGGCACTGTCCACAATTGCACCGCGTCGCAGCAGCTCCGAGACAACGTGTATGTGTCCATCCTTGGAGGCCAAATGCAAAGCATTCAAACCGTTCTGCAAGCATTGAAGAGAATCATTAAGGAACTGACTTCAATGGGATATACACGTATTCGTGTTGCAACTTACCGCATTGCTGGTGTTGATGTCAATGTTGTTCTTCAGATGCTCCAGCACGCGCTCTAGATTTCCAGCACGTGCGGCACGCAGGAAGGAAGTGTTGCCATCGCCCTGAAAAAAATTAATTCGATAAGTTGTCGGATCAATATAGAGTTGGAGAATTTTAGGGTTCAACTACATTTAATAATAATAATTCAATAATTAATGAATCATAATTCAATATTTTATAGGAGATAAATCGGAATACACAATTATTTTATTGCTCAACAAGAAAATCCAATTATTCAACCATATTATTGTCATTTAATTTGTACATAAGAGATGTACATAAAATCCATTAAGTGAGCTGAAGATATGTACATGAAACCATTGCAAAAACAAGTAAGAAAGCTACAGTCGAGTGTACTCGACTGTGAGATACCCGCTACCCATTTTGAATAAAAGCAATATATTTTGCGGTATTATTCTCAAAATATACCAAATATACTGCAAAAATACTAAAAGAAAATATACCAAATGGTATATGTGGTATATCGATATAGTACCGCATTCAAAATATACCATGGCACAATATACCAGATTGTCGGCCAAACCAACTCAGACCCATAGTAAGTAGGCGTTTTTGCCCATACAAAAGTATTTCTTTAATTACTTCCACAATTTTTTTCTGATCGCAACCAAATTTTCAGGGATCATAACTACTATAGCTATTACTGTATATACCAAAATTCGTAACTCTAGCTTTAAAATTACGCTTGTTATTCGATTTTTTTGATTTGCAGGGGCGGAAGTGGGCGTGGCAAAAATTTGAAACAAACTTGATCTGCGTGCAAACATAACAAATGCTGTCGAAAAAAAATTATAGCTCTATCTCTTATAGTCTCTGAGATCTAGGTGTTCATACGGACAGACGGACAGACGGACAGACGGACAGACGGACATGGCTATATCGTCTCGGCTGTTGACGCTGATCAAGAATATATATACTTTATAGGGTCGGAGATGCCTCCTTCTACCTGTTACATACATTTCCTGCCGGCACAAAGTTATAATACCCTTCTACCCTATGGGTAGCGGGTATAAAAATTCTATTTTATCATCATCTCATCCCCATCAAAATTCAGATTTTATGTCATTCTGAGAGGAGTACAAGATTTTGCTTTTCACACAAAAAACAGGACAAGAACTGCTGAACAATGATTAAAAGCCTCTTATTCTTACTTCCAACAAATATAGAAAATGAAACACAACCGACCGAGGATTAATAATTATATATATTGGATACATATGTTTAGAGAACTCATGTAATTTGTTTGATTTAAAGCAAATATTATATAAATATGACATCCTATTGACTATAAGTAATGAATTATTATTATTATTATTATTTTATTGAAATAACGAATTCAATGTCTTATAGCACTGATATGAGCCAGAGCGACTAAGGCATTCAGACAGTAATGAGTTAAATGGATTCTGTAATTAAAAGTATCTTAAACAAAATTGTACTCTTGAATGGATTTTACAATACAAGAATAAGACAGCTAACATGAAGGGTCGATTTTAAAGGAGATAAGTTTAGCATTAAAAGCGTTTATATTAACAATTTTACAATATGAAATCTAACAAACTATTTCAAAATTTTAATAGCTAAACTTCACAATATATATATATATTATATATATTATATAGCATCAAAAAGAATATTTATTTAGAAACTAATATATGTAGGAAATAACAATAGCTTGTACTTGACAAGATAATTTTCAGTTCATTTTATTTAAAGTTTTACATTAATTTAAATATGAAATGTACAATAAAGTAAAATAAGTAAAAATAAGAAAATCAACATAATAAATGTTCTAATTTTCATATTCACATTAAAATAAATCGTTTAATATTACAAATTTAATGCTATGGAGGATAAAATATGGTTGCTAAAGGATGTTTTTTTCTATTGAGTTTGGATAAATGTTTCAACTAAATTTTTAATAATATGCTAACATTAGCAAGGTACTCAGGCAGATAAGAGCTTCTATAAAATAAATTTTCACTTTTGCAAAGGGAAAAACAGAATTAATTGCAAAGTTTTGCCCTTGCGAATTAATAATGTGCAACTCACACTATGATAAAGTGATATAAAAGTGAAACTACCCAATGCTATATAACATATATCACTTTGGGTTGCAAATAAATATCGCCTGATGCGAACTTAGTTCTTTTTTAGCAACGTTAACATCTCCCCCAGGTAAAGGGAACAGGTGAAAGTTGCGTGTCAACTGCGTATTTATCAAATGAGCTTTACTTGGGGGTGTTATTGATCGTCAAGCGTTTCAGTCGTTGCGCAACTGAAGCTTGCAACGGTTTCAGGTGGAAGGTAGTTAGTTGGTAGTTAGCAGGTAACATAAATGATGGCTCAAGTTCAACGTTGGCAACGGTCAAGGCGAGGGGTCAACGTCAGCACTAAGCAGCCAAGAGGTGCGCAGGTGTAATTCGGCTTTGCTATATAACACACAACTCGCAGCTGCCCCCGATTTGTATTCTTTTTTTTTGTGCTCTCTTGTATCCACCACCAAACGCCACCCACAATTTGTTTATGTTTTCCTGTTGCTGTTCACGCATCACTGAGCAGCAAGCAGCGGGTGGAAATTGGAATTGGAATTAGAAATTCGAAGTCGAAGTCGATGTCGAATATGACGTCATTGCTTGTGGCGTTTGGAAAGTGCAATTGGAAGGGAGGCGGCATTTTTCGCACTGGAAAGCAAGCAAAGTTTCGCACACCGATAGAAATGACCGCAGACAGCGAACCTGATGTTGCAAATGCAGCAGCGAAGGCGAGCCTCCCTTCGGTTCCTCCACTCCCCCCTTTGGGGTGCCCCCCTCAAACACTCACTCAGCAAATACGGAAGTGCGCTGAGCTCCTTTTCATGGCTGGGCCAACACAAAACTCATTTCGTATGCTAGCGAACTGAAATTCTAAAGGAAGTCTGTTCTGCTTCCTTGTTTGCCCAACTCAAAGTTGAGGAACGCAACGAAAGTTCAAAGGTCCTTCTGTCAGGATTGTATAACATCGCTCGAGTTGTGCAAATTGAGTGTTTGAGCAGCAACTTTAAGTTGCTGGAGACTCGCCTTGAAGTGTCTTTTGCTTGTGAACTTGTCGCCCCAAGTGGCAACATGTTTGCTTATGCTACTTCAAGAGAGATACTTAAGCAACAAATTGCACAGATTGATTTCTTGAAGCGAACTCTCGAATGAACATATTATGAGTCATATTATGGATTATTTTCTAGATCTTGGTGTGGCGCAAAATGTCGCATGTCATCATTAAATTTAACCTAAATCTCTATTACCTTTGCACGAGGAACGTGGCACGAAGAACGGGGCACGGGGCACGCACAACACGATGCCGCACCACACCCAGTTATGAGAGGTTGGGAAAATGAGACACTGAGGGTCGCTCGATGACGCTGATGGGAGTATTTTTTCTATTGTTCCTTTTCTTCCCCCCTTTGCTAACATTATTATATTTAGCTCATTAACAAGCATACACATAGAAAAGTGCACGCAATTCGATTTGAATTCAATACGACAAAAGTTCTAGCCATGAAAAATCGATAATGGGTGCGACCAACAACTTAAAATATTTTAACCCCATTCAACTTTTATCTGGATTTATTTTAATTGCGCTTTACTTAGTTTTTACGCAATTTTTCAGGCCAGACAATGAAAAATCGATAACGTGCAAAATGGTCGCCAACATGGCTGACGCCACACAGTGCAGTCGAAAAGTTAATACACACACCCTCTGGCTGCAAAAAGTATTTCAGTTCATTTCAGTTAATTTTCGCATTACCTGAGCTCCATTTTCAGTGACCATTTTGGCAAATTTGTCGATCTTAAAAGTTGGTTGCAAAAGTCCCTCAGACTATAAAGTTTCTCAACTCTATCGAGTATAGAGAAATTGTGTAAGCACAGCTCGCGAATGTCGTCACTGATTAGTCATAGTTTTCATAGCCGTTTTTTTTTTCACTGGGCTAATTAATTTGTATACGCGAAACTATTTGAGAATTTTTCTTTCTTTTCGTTCTTGAATTTTAAATGCACTCTTATCGATTTTTCCTTAGATTTTATGTAAGCTTTATGTACACGAGTGCATGTGTGCGTGTGTGAGGGTGTGTGAATATGAATGTGTGTGTGTGTATGAATGTGTATGTGTGTGAGTGTCTGATTGGATTCCTTGCTGTTTGGTTCAACACACAGAGTCGCTTCAGTTTAACACGCTGAGGAGCAGTTGAAATTTTTTGCTGCCGTTTTCTTCAATGTTCAACTCCAGACTGGATGCCCAGCGAAAAGTCCTCACGACTTGTGGTTGAAATTTCTGTCGGCATCGGCCACGGCCAGGATTTTCGAAAGGACCTGCGCACTTGCCACACTCACCAAACCAACTTGCAACTTCCAATTGGAAAGCAACCCCCCCGAAGACACCCTGACTCACATGCCACACGATTCGCGTTGCGTCGGCGCCACAAAAGAAAATAAAAATAAAGGGGTGGCACAACTGGAAACGGAAGCGAATGCCGCACGCTCGACACGTGCGTTTTGTGTTTTTGTTTTGTTGACATTCTCTGCTCTGCAACTGGAGTAGAACAAAAGTGGAGCTGGACTCAAGCGCAACGAATGCGAAAACAAAAGCGGAAACGGCACAAAATTAACAACGAAACAACGCCCCTTTAGAATGTGAGAAATACGTGATTTATCTTTAAATCAATAAAACTCTTCTGAAATTGCTAAGGATAATAAATTAAGGGAGAAAAGGAGTCATCAAATTTCACGGTCAAAAAATTCTCATTAAGATTTGTTCTACGTCAGTTATTAGCCAGCGACTTCACTCAAAATGTAGTCCCTAAATTTTAGATTTTATTATTTTAGAATATTTTACACATACCATAAAATATACCATATATACAATGAAGTAAACACATTGAAAGGAAAGTCAGAAAAAATCAAATATTAATTATTCATTTACTTTTTTATTTTTTCATGCGGTTTAGTTTGTTTTATTACTATTTCATTTATGCGATTTTTGCAAATAATTCTTCATCTGAATGTTCTACTATTATGTTCCTTACATTATTATACTATAAATTAATCTGTTGAAGTAGAAATGTTTTTGTATTATGTTCCTTACTTAATTATACAATAAATAACTCTGTTAAAACAGAAATATTCTTTTGTTTCTAACATTATTATTCTTTGAATTTATCTTTATATCTAGAAAAGGGAAATTTATTCTATAAAGTTTTTTATATAGTAATTTAATAAACATTCACTTGAAAAAATATCACCAGCTATTACTAATTATAAATGAAGAAACTATAATAATTTATGGCAATTTATTATTCTTTATTTTTGAAAGGAACATAATTGAGATTCGAAACTTTGTATGTGATAAAATTGTCCTTCACTTTTGTTCACTATTTATTAGCTTCGGTTAATATTCTGTCAGCTGGGATTAATATCTAACTAATTAAGCCCTCATTCATATCCTGGCGCACCCAAGCGAAATTCGAGTACTAAACTACAATACATTGCACACAGAGAGAACATTATACTAATTAGCTGAGTAAATAAAATCATTACATCGTGCAGCTGCTACCCTTAGAGGCTTTGGTAGTGGTCTCAACTTTGTTGACTGAGCGTAAACAAGGCCAACAAGAATACAGACAATCCACAGTTGGTTGATGACCAGTTTCCAATATGAGTTCCAACAAGAAGCGCAGACGCAATGCTCGACTGGACTTTTTGTTTACTTCCCGTTTCGAAGTGCGAAGTTCGAACTCGAAAATCACATCGAAGCGCATGTCTCAACCCCTAAAAATGTCCCAACACCCCAAAATAAATCCAATCAGATGCGTTTGCAGTGCCAAGTAAGAGTCACAGTCACGTTTAATGCCGAGCAACGACACAATTTCTGCTAGTGCCATCAATTTCCTTCTCGCATTGTTATTGTTTGAGTTGGTCTTGTTGTTCTTGCTGTTGTTGTTGTCGCAAATTAGGCGTTCTAAAGGAAATCCACCCTGAGAATGCGATAAAAACTCACCCCGAGGGCGATTGCATAAAATTGCATTTGAAATTGCAGCGTGACCAGGGCAAATTGTAAAGTGCTTGCTTTACTTTATCACCAACACACACACATACTTGGGTAGCAAATGTGGCATGTGGCAGCAAGGTGCGACGCACTGTTTGGAATTTAATTAATGTGCTCAGTGGGCTCTGCTTGCGGGGTGTCTTTAAGCTGCAGTTGGCCTTTATCGCTTGGCCAAACATCGCCTTATTTGTTTTGGCCAACAAAAGGGTTTTGGGTTACACTTTAAACCCCCTCGAAAACGTTTCGTGGGGTTCTCGAAGGGTGGCTCTCGACATGCCCAAAAAAAACAAACTTGACCAAATTGCATGTTTGCATGCCAGCTAGTACTTTAACATTTCTAAGTAAATATACTCTATGCAATATAAATGAAGGCTTTATAGCATTATCACTTTGTTTGCATGCGGATATTTGAGCTATATTGAGTAATTAAATGCGAGTTTAGAAGATACTTTGTAGGAAGTTCTTAAATTTAACAGCGCAACATTCCAGCAAGCCATTAACATAATGATGTTAGCACTCCACTGTTAACAGAGCGACAGCACAACAAGCCATTAACATAATGATGTTAGCACTCCACTGTTAACAGCAGTCCAACATGCCATTAACAGAATAAAGAGCGGCAAAGCAATTACGTTGACAATCTATTAACGCTTTGTCTTGAGTGTAGCTAGACGCCATAGTTGCTTAAGTGATCTGCTAACATTTTTGCCAAAGCTATTCGGACTGATTCACACGTCTGATTGAAAGAAATCGTATACACTTTAAGCACTCTTTATTCTTCTTAGTATTATGTCTTTGATCTCACTTCATACTCGTATCCAGTTGTTGTAGCCACAAAGAATATTTGAAGGACCATCAATAATAAAACTCCGTTAAATTTTATTCTGCCCATTTTAAATGTTTCGACTGCCCGCAAACAAAATTAATTTGGAACTGAATGCGGATGTGGATTCCGCTCAATCGATCTGAACGAGAGAGGTAAGTAATGATAACCTAGAGTCTCAGCCCTAGATTCTCTATCGGCAGAAAAGATTTCAGTGTCTGTAATTTTTTTAAAATTCTAAAAAATAAAAAAATATAAACTCGGAGCATAAAATCATGGCTTATCATTAGAATTAGCAATAGGTTCTATTCTGTTTGCTCCAAGCAGCTTCTTCTTGAAGACCCATTGAGAACAACATTGTTTTCAATTTCTTTCAGTCGCGTGTTGACAGTGGGGTTAATCTCCGAAGTACTCGAAATTATGCTCAAATTCTTTCAAAACGAGTTTTTATTAATATATGTATATGCTGACAGCTATTTGGTTAGCAGATTTAAAAACAACTTGATTAAGTTAATAAGAGTATAATTGATTTATTTATACCCGCTACCCATAGGGTAGAAGGGTATTATAACTTTGTGCCGGCTGGAAATGTACATATGTAACAGACATTAGGAGGCATCTCGGATCCCATAAAATATATACATATATTAGAATGGCTGCATGCTGTTTAGTGAAATTAAGTATATGCTAAAGAGTAAGAGGATATTTGAAATACATATATTGAGTAATTAAATGCGAATTCAGAAGACACTTTGCCAGAATTCGAACAGTTTAACAGAGCAACATTAACAGAGCGGCGTCTGCAACCATTAACTTAATTAAGAGCAATTGAGTTGACAGTTTATTAACCTTTTGGCTTGAGTGTAGCTAGTCGCCATAGTTGCTTAAGTGATCTGTTAGCTAACATTTTTGCTTGAGTGTAATTTGAAGCCATTGCTGCTTAAGTTAAATTAAGTATACGCTGAAGAGTGAGCTAACATTTGTGATAGACGCTTTTACTACATAAATAAAATAAAGTATACGCCAACATTTTTGCTTGAGTGTAGCTATAGCTATGTGTAGCTATGTCTATAGACGCCATTGGCATTGCTTAAGTGAAAAGTTTATTAATTGCAAAAATGCGAAAATCTGATTAATTCAGAGTGTTTGCGCGTCGTCGAAGTGGCCTAAGTAATTCCTTATGTAGTTATTAATTATAGTGAGGCTATCGCCTGTTCGCTTCGCCTGGCGTGGCATATAAAATTACAACAAGCAACAGCAACAACAACAGCGAAGAAAATATGTATAAAAGGCGCCCAAGTAAAATAGCCTGCCAGACGCTTTGGCCTAAGCTAATTGTCCATAACTTTGATGACCTCAAGGAACGCAACCATAAAACACAGAAGCACTTGGTCGACCAACAACACAACACGCCCCTTGGGGGGTGGGAGAGGTGGCGAGGTGACTCGATGGCGACTTTAGTTCAGTGCACCGAGCACGCCAGACAAAACTTGCCCACGCACAGCACTCATAAAATAAATTTCAATACTCGTAATATTCGCACAATTCTGTCGTGTCTTCTCAGACGTGATATTTTTGGGTCAACTGCATAAATTCGAAAGTCAAATGTTGAAAAATATTACATAAAATGCGTTTGTTTATGTTACAACTTACGCCCAAACTCTGCAGCGATGGAAAGCGTTTCTTCAGTGTCTCCATGCGACAAGAAGCAACCACATTCGATTGTCAATAAATTGTAAATAGATATAGAATGTATCTACTATAGCGTTCGTTGTATGTGAAATATATACACGGCCAGACGCGTTGGCTACAGCACCAAAAAGAAACAACAGACAGCGAGCGATTTGAGTCGTTTTCTAAATTAATTTCAATGGTGAGCGCTACGCGGAAGCCCCCAGACCCAGTGAGCAGAGCCCCAAAGGCCCAGAGACCCAGAGACTATGCGATGAAGACCCGATGTGAAGAGCAGCGAAAAGAGAAAATTTGCCAGTTTGGGTTTATTTTTAAACAATGCGAAAAAAAAAACAAAAACAAAATAACAACACACAACACTGAACACACACAACATTTGAACGTAAAAAGCTTTAGAGAGTGCAGGATGATGATAAAAAGGCCGATATTAATGGGGAGGCAAGCCTCGTATGGAGTATGTCGGGGTTGTGGTTAAGGATAGGGAGGGGTTGGGTTGGGCTGGGTTGGGTTGGGTTTAGGGTAGGGATTGGGGTGTCTAATTTAAAGCTTTTTTAATAAACCGTAAACGATGCCTTGGAGACGTTGCGACGCCCTGACGCCCTGACGCCAGCAGAGCGAAATGAGAGTCGTCATGAAGTTGGTTAATGTACACAGGAAAGGACGAGGACAACGACGAAGACGATGACGAGGGCAAGGACAACGGAACGGAACGGAAAGATGGTCGATGGCAGCTGATGACTCATTTGGCATTCACTTGTGCCAACTCAAGGATTACGATTGCGTCATTCCGTTGGATACACATATCTCTAAGAAGAAGATGCGCATGCTACACAAATTCAATTTTTTTGGGAGAGCGAGATGCGATCACATCATGCAGAGCCATGATGTCAGCCTCAGGACTTACCGCACTCTGATGTCCTGTGGGGCAATGCTCATGCTTATCGTGATGCTTATTGTTGCCACTGCCATGGGTAGGCGTGGCTCCCTCGCCATGATGCTGAAATGCCAGCTCATGCTGATGCTGAAAGTAATCATAGTGACCGACATGCTCCCCCGGAGGCGAGGATACCGCCGATGGCGGACTCTGATGCGGATGCGACTTCACGGGATTGCCGTGATGAGCCGTCGCATGATGTGACTTTTTGCTGTGTGGCTGCTGCTGATGCTGCTGCTCGGCATGATGCGGCTCTGAATGCGGTTGCTTGTGATGATGATGCGAGGACGAGTTGCCGTGTCCACCGCCACCATGATGATGATTGTGGGCCGTGGGGGGCGAGGGCATGTTGTGGCCACTGTGTGGCAAGTGCGATGAGTGCTGCACGCCCACCTGGTGGCCATGATGATGCGGCACATGACCTTGCGATGCCTCCAACAACGTTGGCTGTATGTGAGTCACAAATTGAGCCATCGCAGTTTACACTTGTTTGATTTTCGCTTCTTTTTTTAGACTCGGGCTTAGATAACTAAGCACTTGATGCGAATTTTCACTTTATTTTTTGTATATTTTATTTGCAAATTATACTCTCATATATATGTATACCAATTGTGGCAAGTGTGGGGAGTGTACACAAGACACACACACAAACACATCCACAAACACACACGCACACACACACGAACGTACACACTGAAGTGTGTGCAGTTAGACGCGCTGAAGGCGATTTGAACGACTTGGACGAGGACGACGGATTAGGTTCGCTGTGCGCGTGGACAACCTTTACGCAGGAGCAATGTCAAATGACTGGCCTAGCGCAGGCAGCAGCTATCCCAGTTTTGCCTTAGATGCGACGGGACTTTCACCTCGTCCTCGTCCCAGGCTCGACAGCCAGCTAGGCGAAGCTTCGGCTTCGGGTTTTGGTTCGGCTGTGAGTCGTGCGCGCTTTTTATGTCTGGGATGTAATTGGGGGTTAACGGAAGCTTTAACCGGACCAAGTTTTTATGTGTTGTTGTTACTGCTGCAGCTGCTGCTGCTTGGCGTTGCTGATAAGAGCAGATGCTGCCAACTGAACTCATTATACATTCCATTTATTTTTGTATTTTTCAACTATGTCACTGCGTCGCAAGTCGCGACACTGGAGGGCGTTTGTCATTGCCTCGACCATCTAATTTGGTTATTTTTAACGTAAACAACCTTTCGTCTAATTTTAAAACGCGCCCAAAAGTATGCAACACCTTTTGAATTTGCACATTACATACAAACATACGTTGACTTTGAGCACGCTGCTTGTAAAGCTTTTGTGGCGCTGAGCTTTTCGTTTCGCTTTGCGGGGGCCTTGGATCTTGGGGGTGTGTCTCGACTAGAGTTGTGTGCCAAGGCAAGGCGAATGTTATTAGACATGCTCATTTGACTAAAAGCCACCGTAGTAATAATTTTACGTTAAAGCTGAACGAAAGTTTATTGTTTTCACCAACGCAAGCTTCAAGAGAGCGAGCGAGAGTGCAAGAGCGTGTGCATTTTTCAATTTGCTTTTCTGAGAGCGGCGACGCCGGCAGCAGAGCAACAGTCGGCGGCCGCTGCCGCGTCGTTTTATGTGCGACAACGAAACCCGTTTGATTAAATCGCAACGAGACGTCGACAAGTGAGGCAGCGCGACCCAAATAAACTGCACAACAAAATAAAAATAATTTTTGCATTAATTGTGTCTACGTCATGGCATTTCTGAACAAGGTAAAAGGCAGTAGCAACTTACATTCTATGCGTTAACTGCAGTAGGAAGTGAGGATAAAGTGCGAAAATGTGAGTGAGAGAAAGAGAGAGTGAAAGTGACGTCGGCAGCTGTTGATCATCATCTGGCCGACATTTTGACGACGCACATCTCTCTCCCTCTCTCTCTCACACTGATTATGCTTGTTATCTTGCGGCATTTGTGGACTTTGGCCCCTGAGTGGACTTTGTGGACTGTGTGAAACAAATTCATTATTTAAAAGGTCACTATCATTTGCAATCAACTTGTTTACTTTCTTTACGTAGCTCGCTGCGCCCGCTCTGCGTCAGCTGGTAGCCAGCCGCGCCTACGCTTCGGTCTCCCATGTCTCCGCCACAGGACCCTCATTCACGCTGACCGAGGAGCAGCAACAGCTGCAGGAACTGGCACGCAAATTCACCCGCGAGGAAATCATTCCTGTGGCCGCACAATACGACAAAACTGGCGAGTACCCATGGCCAATCATCAAGAAGGCCTGGGAATTGGGTCTGATGAACAATCACATCCCCGCTGACTTGGGTGGCTTGGATCTGGATGTCTTCACCACCTGCCTGACTGCCGAGGAGCTGGCCTATGGTTGCACCGGCATTATGACTGCTCTGGAAGCCAGCGGTCTGGGCGTAAGTTAACATTATGATCCCAATGGCTCCATAGATACTCATACGTTTAATTTCTTCCACAGCAAACACCTGTGATTCTCTCTGGTAACAAGGAACAGAAGAAAAAGTACCTGGGACGTCTGCTTGAGGAACCCCTGGTGGCCGCCTATGGTGTCACTGAACCAGGAGCGGGCTCCGATGTCTCGGGCATCAAGACGCGTGCCGAGAAGAAGGGCGACGAGTATGTGATCAATGGTCAGAAGATGTGGATCACCAACGGTGGCGTGGCCAACTGGTACTTTGTCTTGGCGCGCACCAATCCCGATCCCAAATGCCCCGCCAGCAAAGCCTTCACCGGTTTCATTGTGGATCGCGATACTCCCGGATTGACACCCGGCCGCAAGGAACTTAACATGGGACAACGTGCCTCCGATACACGTGGCATCACCTTCGAGGATGTGCGTGTGCCCAAGGAGAATGTGCTGATTGGCGAGGGTGCTGGCTTCAAGATTGCCATGGGCACCTTCGACAAGACCCGCCCACCAGTCGCTGCCGGCGCCGTTGGTCTCGCCCAGCGTTGCATGGATGAGGCTCTGAAGTATGCGCTGGAACGCAAGACTTTCGGTGTGCCCATTGCCCACCATCAGGCGGTGCAATTCATGCTCGCCGACATGGCCATTGGTGTGGAGACATCGCGTCTGGCGTGGCGTCTGTCCGCCTGGGAGATTGATCAGGGACGTCGCAACAGTTACTATGCCTCGATCGCCAAGTGCCACGCTGCCGATGTGGCCAACAAGATTGCCTCCGATGCTGTGCAAATCTTTGGCGGCAATGGCTTCAACAGTGAATATCCCGTGGAGAAACTGATGCGTGATGCCAAGATCTATCAGATCTATGAGGGCACCTCACAGATTCAGCGTCTGATCATCTCGAGAAATATGTACGAAATGGCCAAGGACAGCAAATAAGCTCATCATGCTACTTACAACCCGCACCTCATTCACAAAACAATAAATAAAATACGATAAGTTATATAAATCCAAAATAAGCAAGTCACTGGGAGAGTTTGCTCAACTGCAAGACTCAACATCTAATTTGATACTCCAAATTCTATAATCTGTAAGTTACAGATGTTTATAAACGCGGCAGACAAACTTTCAGAAGAAACTTTGCCTCTCCTACCTTTCAACAAATTCGTAAATAATTCATTGTACAACCCAAAGTTCAAGCAACGAATTCCAGATAAGCGAGTACACTCTTGTCTAAATTATAGAGTTGAGAAGACATTAAATCGCGCTGACTTATCGCAATCTTTTCATAAAAATGGAACAAACGAAATGTGCTGGCTGATAAGATTAGGGAATGCTTTAGAGTGATTGCCCCCACTGAATTGTAGATACATTTGCCACGTTTAGATTAATTGCAACTTTTAATATACATATTTTACAATTCATTGACTATTGTTCACTCCTCCGCCATCAGCTGCACCACTGCAGATCGTTTTCGTCAACGTAGAACTTGAGCAGCCCCTTTTTCCGCTTGGGCTTTAGCAACTTGGCATTGTCGCCCCATTTAAGCTGCCAAATGTCAGTCAAGGTGACCAACGCACCTGGCATGCTGAAAGTCTGCTCATCAATACTGAGTTCCATGCGCTTCGGCAGCTGTTGCTGCTGCTCCAGTTTCTGCAGACGCAGATCGTCCAGTAAGCGACAGCAATTTGTGGCCAACAACGTCTGCAATTGAGGCAGCTCATCGAGCACATAGCCCAAAGCAAGTCCACTCAAACGTTCATTATCACTGATGTCCATCCACTCGAGCTGCTTGGCTTTCGCCAAGTGCTGGGTTATCTTGTACATATGAGCATCGCTTAAGCCGCAGCCAGCGAGCTCCAAACGCACAAACCGCTCACTGGTTCCACTCTCGAGTAGCGTAACTAAACGCTCACCTAACGCAAAGCCGCTCTGCTCATCCAGGGGCCAACGCATGTAACTTAGATTCAGTTGCTCTAAGCGGCAACTGTTGAGCTGCTCTGTCAAACGTCGTACACTTTGCTGTGTCAGCTGATTGAAGCTAATATCAAAGCAGGTTAATTGGTTATACGCCAAGTCAAAGTCCTGCAGCTCCGTCAGTTCACACTGCGACAACTGCAACGTGTTCAACGCTTTTCCCGCGGCACTGCCACAAAATCTGTGCAACGTTCTCACACTGGCATTACCCAAGGGGTTTTGACTAAGCTGCAGCTCTTCCAAGTGCTCCAGCTTCTCCATTGCCTCGCCACAGAGCAGCGTCTCCAAGCCTTGATTGCTGATGGCATTGCACTTTAAACGCAGCGTCTTAAGCTGCAGCAAAGTGGGCAGCGCCTTGACCAATTGTTGGCATCCCTCGTTGCCAATAAAGTTGCTGTCCAAGTCGAGTATCGTGAGGCGCGCCTGATGCAGCAATGCCTTGAACACTGGCTCCGTTTGAGTCTCACGCAGCCAAAGCCCGGCCAGCTCCAAGGTTTGAGTATTCTGCGAACGCTCCAGCAGCAGCTTGATCTTATCATCGACAGCTAAGAGGAGAATATAGGATTTAAAAATTGTTTATATTTTTGGGATGAACTTACGCTTCTGCAATTGATGGCACATTTCTTCGTAGCGCTGTGAAAGTGGCGATATCTTCCAGTCTAGAATGGTGGACAATAGCATGTTCTGCTCCAGAGCAACGCTCACGGCATCCGTCTCCTCATAAGCAAAGCCATCGGAAGTCTTCAGACGCAGCAAAGGCGTTAGTCCAGTTAATCTGCAATTTGTTGATTGATTAGTAAGTTGATTAAGATCTACATCTTTTCATCTGTCTGATTGCATAAGTTCCTTCATCTCAAGGAATATAATAGTTACAGACACCAATTTGGGTGACAAATCTTCAATAGTTTCTAAGTAAATCTGGATTTCAATTGCTGCTTGTTCTCCACTTACTTGTTGTAGCGTCTGCCTGCTTCTTCAGCCAGCCAGCGCATGTTGATGTCCTGCAACTTCTTGCGCTCAATGGGTACCAGCAGCAACTCATCCTGAACCTTCACCTTGAATGACACGGTCGTGGCCAGCACAGGAGTTGCCTGCACCTTGATGGGTGAATCACGCTTTGCTGGCGAAATGAGCAGCTGTATGGCAGGAGCATTCTGTGCGCCACTCGTCGTGGAATCAGGTTCAATGCGTATCACTGAAGCACTGTCCAGGGAATCCTCGCCGCTGCCCAAAGGACTTTCGCTGCGAAAGCGACAGAAGCCGCTATCCAGCAAAGACGCCTGCTGTTTGGACTTGCCACTGTGATTGCTATTCATGCTGGAGCTGCGGGACAGAGTAAGTTTGCTCATCTGCTTTTGTCGCTGCTTCGAATTGGCTGCATCGAAGAGTACTTGATGTGCATCCAGTTCAGGTGGCGTCTCCTGCAAATCAAAAGCCGAATCATGGAGATTCTCTTTGGCATTCGCTGACCGACTGCCGAGGCTACCGGAGTTGTAGCGTTTTCGCTTGCGTTCTGGTCCCACATCATCAATCAGCCAGTTGTCCGCATCCACCTCATCGGTGGCGAGCAACGCAGCACGTTTCTGCTTAAAGCTGGCGCTGCTTGTGCTGCTGCAATTGCTGCTGCTGCTGGGTTCATCGATAACTCGATTGGGACGCTTCAGTTGCGCCATCACATTGCGATACTCTTTGCTGGCGCTGCCAGAAGAAGTGTTCAGCCTGGGCAGCGAACGTCTTTGGCGTGGCGTCAAGTCAACTTCCGCCTCCTCCTCGGAGGACTCACTAGCTGCCTCTCGTGCATTGGCATTCGTCAAAGGACGCGCATGCCGTTGACTGCAGATGCCCACCTTGGAGAGCGTGCGTAACAGACGCTCGCGTAGTTGAGCATACTGCGCCTGCTCGCCATCGATGAGCTGCTTGGACTGTCGCCACTTGTCCAGAGCTTCAATGCAAGTGTCATTATAGTCAGTGCGCACTGTTGCATCGGCGCCTCGCTCCAACAGCAGTTCAGCGACATCTAGAAAGCCATTGGCGCAGGCATCGTAGAGTGGTGTGATGCCATCGCAACTGGTGCCGCCTTTATCGTTGATGGCCACCGTGGCGCCCTTGTCCAGCAGTAGCTGCACAATGTCGCGATACCCATGATTGCAGGCTTCGTGCAGTGGCAGCCAGCCGGCATGATCGCGCACATTGATCGTGTGTCCCTGCTCGATGAGGCGACGCGCTAGCTCCAGATTGCCTGCGATGCACGCTTGATGCAGCTGTGTTTCACCCTTGTTGTTGCGTTTTATGGTCAGCGTGCGATTGCCGCGTGTCATTCGTTGTGGTCGCGGTTTGTCCGTTTCATCCAAATCACTGGCATCCGAGTCTGTCAATGCATCCAGATCTACATCATCGCCCCAGTCGGGTGTATTCTGCTGCTGTTGCTGCTGTGGTGTCTCCACATCCTCTTCCTCATCCTGCTTCGCTGCTTCATGCGCCAAATTAATGCCTTTTTCTATTGCCTCCGCCTCCAGATTCTCCACTAGCATTTGCATTTTGTATTTGACCTGCAATTTATACAGTCGCACCATGGCAATCTTTTCCAACTTCGCCTTCTTCTCTGCATCCTCCACTTTGGCTGCCTGACGCATCGCCTTCTGATACACATCGTGTATTGTCCAGAAGGGCTGCGATTGCTGCTCGCAAATCTCTGCGATGCTGCAGAGCGTTGTGAATGCTTCAGCGGGCACATCTTGATTCAGCTCGAACTCTTTCCACAAGTACTCCAATGCCTTGTCGTACTGCCTGTTATCCTTATACGTCTGATACAGACTCACATAGATGGGCACCAGACTCTTTCCCTGTTCGTGATTCAACTCGGCGCATTCCAACATCTTCTGGTAATAAACCAGAGCTTTTTCGTAGTTCAACAGATGACAACAGCCATCGCCCAGTTTCTCATACAAGTCCTTCAACTTGGCATAGTCCACGGAACTGGTGAGCACAAGATCATCGAGTGTTTGACATATTTTGACTACAATGCGAAGTGAACGCTCAATGGCAGCTCGATCATTTTCATCGGGCGTATGCTTCTTGTAAGCCTTGGTAAGGATTTGTTTGACACTGGCAAAGTCGCCTGCATTGATCAGTATATCCGACTTGGTTATGAGTGTCTCGCAGATCTTCTTCACCTTGTTGGGCAGTCGCTTGGCCACTTGGAGAGCCATATTGCAGTAGCGTAGAGCCGCAGCAGCGTCATTCTTTTTGCAATTGTAGAGCAAGCTCATTGAGATATAGCACAAATGGGTCAATTCGAATAAATCGTGCGCTTTACTGATTTTAATTGCCTTCTCTATGTAGTCAATGGACTCCTCGAACTCTTCCATGTGTTCTTTGACTACGCCAATGTTGAGGTAACAGCGTGCCTGCATATCCAGTTGCTCCAGTTTTGATATCTGACCCGATAGACTATAAAAGATAAATTTACAGTAGCTGCAATTTGAGTTGACTATTTGTGTTTACTCTTTGATCAGTAGCAGACTACGCAGAAAACTCTTCTCGGCCAAACGAAGTTGCTCCATAGCAGCCGAGGCTGTTGTGTCCGCCAAGCTCTGACCATGCAACAGATGCACGCGTCCCAAGGTAGCATAAGCACGCTGCTGCTCCACTTTATTCTGAATCCTTTTAACAATTTCTTTGGATTGAAATGCAAATTTAAGTATAAACAATTATAATGTATCTCAGCCACTTACTCAGATAGTCGTTTATGTAATCCTTTGCCGTATCGTAATCGCAGAGCAGCGTATACATTTCACCCAGCATTCGCTTTGCCTTCGCCGTCTCCAGCTCCTTGCCCATGCTTGTGTATATCGATGCCTCTTGTTTATATTCCTTGACCGCTTCATTGTATTTGCCGAGCTGATTGTAATAGTCTCCCAACTGATTGCAGCTGATCGCCAGTTGCTCGCGATTCCCATCGGTGCGCGCCTTCTCCTTGCGCTTAATGTAACGCTTTTCATCCATTGGAAAGCACACACAAAAATAAATAAATAAACAAATATTTCACAATTCACCACATTTTTTTGCACTGTTTTGTTTTCGGCGCGAATTGCTGCAGACGTTGCCACATTTTATAGGTCTCGATAACACCAATAGCAATCGAAATGTCTGTCTTGCAACATGCTGTGTGGCCATTTATAGCATACAGTATATTTTAAATTCAATTGTTATCGCTTTAGAAATAGATTAATGTTTGATGGAATAAATGGTAAATATTTAACAGAAATCTTGTTTTACAAAAAGCGTTATAAAAAGGTTGTCGCTTTTTAAAAATTCAGCACACCTGCGAGACATGCTTGTAGGCAAACAGTATTTTTCTTATAGTTTCAGGGACAAAATAGTACATTTCGATAGACCGCATACGGTCATATTTTACATCGCTCGCTGTCGCCGGTTCACACAGACAGGAAAATTTTCATCATAGTCCACATAAAAGGTAATTTAATTGCACAAATTGTGTTTTAAACGTTTTGCTTTTATGTGCTGGTTGTTATGTGACATGTTTAACATTGATTAGCGTGCGTGCGTGACATTTGCATACATGAAAAATGCAACTAAAGTGCCGTTTGATATCACACAAAAAATCGATATAGTCGGAAAACGAAACGGTATAGTGTGGTGGTGTGGGAGATTTCGCTTTACGTTATTTGCCAGTGACAGAATAGACAGTAAGGGAGTGCGAGCGAGAGGTGAGATGACGTGACTAAAAGCACTTTTTCCACGCATTCTATATTAAAACAGATAAACAGACTATTATTGCGGCAAGCACAAATCAAAGTCAATAAATATTTTTGTTGTGAAGACTAAAATAGCAATAAGAAAGTAATAACAAGTAAATGTAAGTAGAACAAACTGATATTTGTCATCATACAGCTGATGGATGCATGAAGTAACGCGAGGGCGGGGGGTAATAATAATGAGTGATTTGCATTGATTGGTAATTTGTATGTTTTGTTTGTAAAAAACAGCAATTTTGCGTGGCAATGGCGAACAATAACTATGCCGGATTCAACTACGGCGGCACGCAGTACAACACGGGACAAGTCACCTATCCGGCGGTAACGAATGCAACATATGCAAATGCCGCTGCCTATCAAAATGCTGCTGTGGCTGCTGGCCAAGGGGGCGGTGGTGGCCCCGGCGGCGGAGGTGGAGGCGGCGGTTATGCAGCGGCCGGCGCTGCTGCTGGCGGTGCGCCCGGCTATGGCGGCTATGGGGATTATCGCAGCGCCATGCAATCGTACGATGCCACAAAAACATTCTATCAGCAAGCGCCGGCCAGCTACAACACGGCCTCAGCGGCAGCAGCAGCCGCGGCAGCAGTAAGCAAGACACACTACTCGGCACCGCCAGTCAAGAATCCCAATTCAGCAGCCAAAGGCGGCATGGGTAAAATGGACAAATCGAATGGAGCGCCAAAGCCGCCACCTAATGTGGCTGCAGGTAACAGCTACAGTGGCTACGACACGGCACTCTACAATGCGGCCAGCATGTATGTGGCCCAACAGCATCCTGGAGGACAGAAGCCCAACAACGGCGGCGGCGGCAACAACAGCTGGTATCAACGCAAGATGGGACCCACCATCCCTGGAGCGGCTGCACTGCGTGGCCTGCGTCCTAAGGCACCACCACGTCCACAGCAACTTCATTACTGCGAGGTTTGCAAGATTTCGTGCGCCGGACCGCAAACGTATCGCGAGCACTTGGAGGGACAAAAGCACAAGAAGCGCGAGGCATCGCTCAAGATGCAGGCAACTGCTACGAATAGCACACAGAATCGTGGCAACAACTATCACTGCGAGCTGTGCGACGTCACCTGCACCGGAACTGATGCGTATGCGGCGCACGTGCGTGGCGCCAAGCATCAGAAGGTGGTGAAGCTGCATCAGAAGCTGGGTAAGCCAATACCTTCTGAGGAGCCCAAGAAAATGGGCAAGATTAACTTTGTGCCAGCTGCACCTGCTGCTGGTGCCGCTGGAGCTGCTCCTTCTGCGGCAGCCTCCTCAATCAAGTCTGAACAAGCTGAAGCTGAAACTACTCCAGCAGCATCTGCTGCTGCTTCTACTGAGAACATGGATGATATGGATGATTCGCTAGAGAACACCGACAACATTAAGCCAGTGGGCGGCGAATACATCGAGGAAGTGAAGGACGATGAGGGCAAAATACTCAGCTTTAATTGCAAGCTGTGCGACTGCAAGTTCAATGATCCCAATGCCAAAGAGATGCACATGAAGGGACGTCGCCATCGCTTGCAATACAAGCGCAAAGTTCAACCCGATCTGGTTGTCGATTTCAAGCCAACGCCACGGCAGCGTCGCCTGGCCGAGGCACGTGCTCAACGTGCGCTGATGTCTTCGCATCGTGGCGATGATCACGAGGGCAGCAGCTACTGGGATGAGCAGCGCAATCGCCAGTACACCGAGGAATATGACTACAACAATTGGATGTCGCGCAGCTTTGGAGGTAAATCAACAAATTGCATAACTATCAAGATCATTAACTAATTCGTAATTTCTTAAAAAGGAGCTCAACGCTTTGGCCGCGTTGGCGGTGGTCCACCACCGCACTTTGGCATGATGCCGGGCGTTGGAGGCAATGTGCGTCGTCCGGAGAGCACCGACGACCGTCACGCCATCGCTCGTCATGCCGAGATTTATCCCATGGAGGAGGAACTGCAGACCATACAACGCATCGTTTCACACACTGAACGTGCTCTCAAGCTCGTCTCGGACGCTTTGGTTGAGCTGCCCAATACGCCAGCAGCGGAGGAAAGCGATGCGGCTGTGGTGAAGAAGGAGAAAACTGATAAACCGTCGGAGAAGGATGGTCGTGATAATCAGATATTCTCGTTTCACAAGGATGCCGACAATGGCGGCAATGTGGTGCGCATCTTGAAGGGCGTGATGCGTGTTGGCTTTTTGGCTAAGGGTCTGCTGCTCCACGGCGACACCGCTGTCGAGCTGGTCGTCCTCTGTGCGGAGAAGCCAACCACAAGTCTGCTGCAGCGTGTGGCCAATTTGTTGCCCGACAAACTGAAGGAGGTGGCAGGTAAGTTAGCAAAAGAGCAGCGACTTCGAATTCGATGTCATTTGTGCGATAACTTTTTCCAGAGAAATAGCTGATAGCACAAGCTTCCCCTGTTTAATAAGGGGGAATTTAAGTGTAGCATGGATATGTCTTAGGCTTTCCACACACTCACACATACAAATACACACAGCACTCATCCAAGTTTTTATAACCTTTTACCTTATCAAGCTTGCTGGAGTTTTAATTCCCAAAAGAAAATACCTGTTATTGGGAACAAAACTATATTTTATCATACCGAATTATTTCTGTTTTGTTCCTTACACTAAAACTAAATTCTCCCGACTCGTATTTATAATATAAATATTTGAATATTTGATGATGTGGTATTTGAGCTTTGACTCACAAAAATGTTGTAAATAGAATTGAATTCTATTGCTCGTATAACTCTTTAATGTGATTCCAAGACATATCCATGTCGAATAGATAAACGCGACAAATTGCAAAATCAAAAGCAGCAAATCCAAAAAATAAATAATATCGTATGTTTATATTGAAATCGTCTGGCCAACTTGACAATGTGAAGTTCGCCAAGAGAGAGAAAAACTTTTCGGAGCGCTAAAGAAATGATGCTGACAAAAAAAAAAGAAATGAACAATTGCAATGCACATAATGTGAGATAAATGGACATATTCATAAAGTATATAGTATCAATATGTCGAATCAAATTTAGTCGTTTGCGATGCGCAATTTGTGTGGAAAAAGTGCAAATTATTGTTTTGATAATTAGACATAAAATAATAAGAACAAAAATATGTTTGTTACATAATCGACTACTGTTGAGACCTGTGTTGTGTTGTTGTTGCCGTGGTGTGGAATTTGAAATTGTTTTGAAAACAACGAACAAACGAACGGAAGCAAAACAAAACAACGAAACAACAGCAGCCAAATAAGCAACAACAACAACAAAATTATCAAGATCTACAACAAACAACAACTACAAACCAAAATCAAAACAACAAAACGAAAAAACAAACCAAACCAACCAACCAAAAACAAAAACAAAAAAAAAGTAAAAAATATAAACGTATTTGCCGTTTTCAGCTTCTCTATCTGCAGGATAAGATTTGAGCCCTCCTCTTAGCCTTGAAATGATATCACTCACAGAGTACTCCTCACACTCAGGTGTCAGGGTTATAGCCGTGTCAATAGATTTCCCAGAGAGTCGCTGCTGCTGCTGTCACTACTGATCTGCTCTGCTCTGCTCTACTTCTACTTCTACTGCTGCTGGTGGTGGAGATAATCTAATCAACGGAGAGATAATCGTAATCGTAATGGTAACACACAAGCAGTAATCCGTACTCCGTAATCCGTACCTCAGTCCACTGAAAAATGTGTGCCCGCGAACGGAAACTGAAAGCGGATGTGCCAAAAAAAGAAGTTCGAATTCGATATCGATTATATGTGTGGAACACAAATGAAACCGAATCAAATCGAATCGAATCGACGCAAATCAAATCAATTCAATTTTAACCAAACCAAACGAATCGAATCGAATTCCATTCAATTTCAATTCAATTCAAATGAAATGAAATCTAACGAATTTCTCAGCCAAAGGAATATATTTATACAAAGTTTATGGGCACCAGCGCTGTGCTCTTGTTTGTTTGATGCTCTACTTTTACTTGTCACTTTGCCACACGCCACTTGTCACTTTCTTTCTCTCTCTCTCCCCCACTTTCCACTTCCAATTGCGAAGAAACTTTGTGTAAATAAAGTCCTTTGACAATACTATCGCATATAGTATTATTGTTACGAAAAAAAGAAAAGACCAAAAAAAATGAAACGGCCAAAACGACCAGAAGCAATGCGATTGATCCACACAAGACAGACGCGTAAGGCGCTTAGCTGATAATGGTACACATGGAATTATGATATCCAAGTACCTTAAGCATTTTGTTATCCATCCAAAATTGTTGCGCCCCCTAAAATGAAAATTGAAGCAATATGGGGCAGCTTTTTCAATCTCCAAGCAGCCGTTATGTGTGTATCAAACTTGATTGTATTACAAAAAAATATCAAATACTTTTAAAAACTGCCAAAAATTGCGACCGAAATTTCCAGGTGCTCAAGATTTCTCCGACAACAAATTTCGGTCAATGTTTTTAGTCTTTAAAACCCTAAACTAAGTTACACTCTAAGGGGAATTGCAACTTTGACTTCCGATTTGTTTGCAATTCCGTTTATGAGGCCGAGTCAGTGATGGAGCTGGAGGTGAAGCAGCATCAGATGATGCCGCCGCCAATCCCGCTGGCTAACCGGTCCGATCCCAGCACGCAAGTCATATACTTGAAATACTTACGATACCATATACTATATACATAACATACAATATACAACTATTACTAGTTCATGATGATGATTTATGGATGTTTGCTGGGAACAGAGCGGAATTTTGTTATCTGTGGAACGTAGGAAGAAACAAACATTTACATTTTGCTTTTGATTGTCAGATGTGCTGCATTATCGTATCATATATATGTGAATATACATATAAATAATTGTATATACATACTTATATATGTATATTGTGGGCCCACACTTGGTATTCTATATACTCCATCTACTACCTACAATGTTTGTCTCTTTTCTAAGCGTAGATAAACCTGTTGTATTTCACTTTTTATGCGACTAATCGATGACTGTTTAACTCTCCACTTACAGGTGATACACAGGTCAACTATCGCGTCGAGGTTAACGCCGAGGAAGCTTCGGTTATAGTGCTGGATGAAGTTGTGGCAGTAAAGATTACGCTGACATCGCCACTGCTGCGCGAGGCTTGTGATTCGGCCTCTGCAACAAAAGCGGATGAAGCTGCCAAGACAGAGGAAGCCGCCGATTCAGAGTTTTTGCCACGCGAACCTTGTTTACGGGTGAGTATTTCATACCCGTCACAAAAAGACGTTTATTTGAATAATGTTTCCTTCGCAGGCACTTGCTGATTTACGTCATGCCAAATGGTTCCAGGCACGTGCAACTGGCTTGCAATCGTGCGTGATGGTTATTCGCATATTGCGTGATCTTTGCCAGCGCGTCTCGTCGTGGCAATCGCTGCCACAATGGTCGCTCGAGCTGCTGGTGGAGAAGGTGATTTCGTCGGCTGGTTTCCCCATCTCACCTGGCGACTGCTTGCGTCGCATTATGGAGGCTTTGTCATCGGGTTTTCTGATCAATGGACCCGGTCTGTTGGATCCCTGCGAGAAGGACCCGACCGATGCTCTGCAGCAACTGTCGAAGCAGGAGCGTGAAGATCTCACCGTGTCATCGCAACTCTTTCTGCGTTACATTGCTTTCCGCCAGATGTTCAAAGTGCTTGGCATGGAACAACTGCCAGCCATGAAATTTCCCATACGTCCGTGGCGTATTAATCGCAAGCGACGTCGCTCATCCGGCAAGGCAGGCGTTTCGGAAGCGGATCCCGCTGACATCGAGGAAACTGGTTCGGATGAGAAGGTTGCCAAGAAGGACATAACTCCGGCTGTTCCCGCCACGGCCTAAGCATCCGCCGCAGCACTCAGCAAATTAGGAATATACTACGTAGTCTGTCGTCAATAATTATGAATCAACAATTTTTCTTCTCAATCTAATCTTGCGTAATCCAGAAAACGAATTACGCCCCCGATTACAAATGCCTAACTACTATTTCCATTGAAACTAATTGAAAATGGATTGAATATTTTATATGTTTATCATGTCAAACATGTTGCCGTCGTATTTATTATGAAAGCAGCAACAAAGCAAAACGTAAATAGCAAAGAACCCCAAACTAACAATATAATATAATAATAATAATGATTAATTCAATTAATTGCATTTTTCTAGATTATGCAGAACTCTTAAATGCAAAATTATATTCGATTAGTCCGATGGAAGCGTTGATTCTCTATACACATCAAATATGTACTCAACGGCTTCCATTACGCGTTTCAAATATTATGAAAACAAATCAATTTTAATAAAAATACCTATACAACAATACTTTATTGGTTGCTTAACTTAGTAATAAGATTATGAAAAGTTTAAAGGAATTTTTGCCATTTGGAAAAAGGCTTTATGTTTGCACTGGAGTTATCTTCGGACCTACGTTTGTTGGAACCACTTGATCTGCATTTCGCAGAGGAAAACTCCACTTCATCAGAGTCCAGGCTTATTACTGAAGACTTCCGTCGCATCTGTGGTGGTTCTTGTTCATCAACAAAGGCAGTCCATTTACTAGATCCTTTGGTGAGTTTATTATTTGTACGTCGATCAACCTTTGGTAGTTGATTTAAGGGCTCATCCACGTAGGCAGCCCATTTACTTGGTCGGTTAGCTGGTTGTGATGACATGGAATCATTTCTTAATTCTTGTTCTGTCGGCTTGTCCACAAAAGCAGCCCATTTACTTGTTCGCTGCACTGGCAACACTTCAGTATCGAGACCAGCATCCTGCGCATCTAATATCTGACGTTCTTCCTGTGCATGACGTTTTTGTCCATGCTCCAGATTTAATTCCTGCACTTTCAGACGACATTCGGCTCCAGTTCCTCGAAAGAATTCACGAAGTACGACTTGCTTTTGGCGGCAAACTTTGCAGTCCCACTTGTTGGACTTTTTGACAATGTCCACCTAAGCAACAATAATTAAATATAAAAGTCAAGAGTATATAATTACTTTAACACACCTGGTATAAATCACATTCTTTGCATTGCAAAACGCGGATTTGCTGAGACATCGCAACAAGATTACTTGAATTTCAAAAACAAACAAGAAACAGAGTGACCGCAGTTTACAACTTTCAATATACTGCGTTATGCATGATGTCGCATTTTAGGACTTTATTGCCGTTTGTTTTTCGCGGTCAGCTGTTTATTAGTTATTCGACGCCACAACGACGCTGATCACGGAACGGTTGACACCGTTTTAACAATACTCGATCAAGATGAGATTGGTAAGTGACAAACAAGAAACTTTATCAGGGGAAATGACAATAATAAATTTATCTGGCTTATAAATTTTCTAGTATTGCCTTAGCGGTGACTTGGCGAAACCATGCTACATCATCACGTTCAAGGGACTCCGCATAATGCTCGATTGCGGCCTCACCGAACAAACGGTGCTCAACTTCCTCCCGCTCCCATTTGTGCAGAGTTTGAAGCTTTCCAATTTGCCAAACTTTGTGCCGAGCAGCGATCATGATCCACAAATGGATGGCGAGCTCAAGGAGTGTTGTGGTCGTGTGTTTGTGGACTCTGTGCCCGAGTTCAATTTGCCGATGGACAAAATGCTTGATTTCAGTGAAATTGATGTTATACTTATCTCGAACTATCTAAACATGCTCGCTTTACCCTATATAACGGAAAATACTGGCTTTAAGGGCAAAGTCTATGCGACGGAACCGACGCTGCAAATTGGACGCTTCTTTCTTGAGGAACTCGTCGATTACATTGAAGTCTCGCCCAAAGCATGCACAGCACGCTTGTGGAAGGAGAAGCTGCATCTGCTGCCGAGTCCATTGAGTGAAGCCTTCCGAGCCAAGAAGTGGCGCACCATCTTCAGCTTGAAGGATGTGCAGGGCAGTCTATCTAAGGTCACCATCATGGGCTATGATGAGAAACTGGACATTCTAGGCGCTTTCATTGCCACGCCTGTTAGTTCAGGGTATTGTCTCGGCTCCAGCAACTGGGTGTTGAGCACTGCACATGAGAAAATCTGCTATGTGAGCGGCTCCTCCACACTGACAACTCATCCCCGACCCATTAATCAGTCGGCACTCAAGCATGCGGATGTCTTGATCATGACGGGTTTAACACAGGCGCCAACTGTAAATCCTGACACCAAGTTGGGAGAGCTGTGCATGAATGTAGCGCTTACCATACGGAACAATGGCTCAGCGTTGATTCCCTGTTATCCTTCGGGAGTCGTCTACGATTTGTTTGAGTGTCTCACCCAGAATCTGGAGAATGCTGGACTCAATAATGTGCCCATGTTCTTCATATCACCGGTTGCAGACAGTTCGCTGGCCTATTCCAACATCTTAGCCGAGTGGCTGAGCTCTGCTAAGCAGAACAAGGTCTATGTGCCCGACGATCCTTTTCCACATGCCTTCTACCTACGTAACTCGAAACTGAAGCATTATAATCACGTGTTCTCGGAGGGTTTCAGCAAGGACTTTCGACAGGTGAGTTGACATTTTACGTTACTAATGAACTATTATTAGATTATTATCATTTGAGTGACTTTGTAAAAGTATAATCATTATTTGTGCAAAATTTATCAGACTTGTTTTTGTTACCATTGTCATTAAACTTGCTTTCCTTCTCAACAGCCCTGTGTGGTGTTCTGTGGCCATCCCAGCCTGCGCTTTGGCGACGCTGTGCATTTCATCGAGATGTGGGGCAACAACCCAAACAACTCGATTATATTCACGGAACCCGATTTTCCTTACCTACAAGTATTGGCGCCCTTCCAGCCACTGGCTATGAAAGCCTTCTACTGTCCCATCGACACCTCGCTCAACTATCAGCAGGCCAACAAGTTGATCAAGGAGCTGAAGCCCAATGTGCTGGTCATACCTGAGGCTTACACAAAGCCACATCCCTCGGCACCCAATCTGTTCATCGAGCAACCGGATAAAAAGATTATTACTTTCAAATGTGGCGAGATCATCAGGCTGCCTTTGAAGCGCAAGCTGGATCGCATCTATATTGCCTCAGAGCTGGCACAAAAGATATTGGCTCGAGAGGTGACAGCTGGCGTCTCGCTGTCCACGCTCACTGGAGTGCTGCAGGTCAAGGACAAGGTGCATTGCATTCAGCCATGTGCGGAAACTATTAAGGAGGAGCCCAGCTCGAGCAGCGGAAGCCACAACACAGTTCCCTCCAAGGAAGATGTGCTCAAGAATGTCAAATATGAATATGGAAGCATCGATGTAGATGCGCTTATGAAGCGACTGGCGCAGGATGGCTTCTCCAACATCAAAATGGATCGTAGTGGTGGCAATTTGACGCTGCAGTTAGTCAACGAGGATACGACCATCAAATTTGAAGACAATGAGACGCACATCATTTGCGGTGGCAAACCAACGACGCGTCTCAAGCTACGCGACACATTGCTCAAGTGCTTGCAGAGTTTCTAAGAATCTACAAATATACAATTTAATCTATACATTACTTTTTGGACAGACTTAACTATCAACGCTCAGTTTAATCGAGAGAAGGTGGCAGACTGGAATTTATACACAGCAAAGCTCTTATAATTTGAGTCAAAGATCTTAACAATTTAATCTATACACAAGTTTTCTAGCTGTCTGACTGATTGATTGACTCAAGTATACAGTCCAGATGAGAGGAGATGGCAAGGTCTTATAATTTCAAAACTTCAAACTTCCATTGTACTGCACTTAAAGTCAAAGATCTAAACTTGTTAGTTATCTATAAATTTAATATAAACTAAGCAACAATTAATTATTAAACTACTGCTTTACAGCTAGTATGTTCGCACAGCGCTTGCAGATTTCTTCTTCCACTATGTTGAAGCGACGACAACGCGGACAAAGCGCCGCATCGGAGCTGTTCAGCTTGACTAGCGTCGCAGCCGCTTCAGAGTTCATTTCTGCCTGCAGTGTCACGCTTCCCACTTGGAGTATCTCGCTCAGCTCCGAGTTGACCACAGCTTCATTCAATTTACCATCATTCAATGCTGACAGCCGCTCCAATTGTTGCTGCGAGTTGCAAGTGATGTTCACTGCAAGATGCCAACTGTTGACATCGCCAGCTTGTTGATTAATGATCCGCTTCACTTCCAAGGCTGTGTTTACAATTTGATTGGCTTCCAGGTTGCGCCACTCCTTCAGACCCTGCACAGTTTGCTCGTGAAATGCACCGCCAGCTGCATCAAAGTAACTCCAGCTTTCCTCAATCAAAAATGGAGCAATGGGCCATAAAGCCTTGCAGAGCTGCTTGTAGCATTGCGTCAACGTGTGACGAATCACTTTCAATTGTTGCTCATCGCCACAGTACAAACGATCCTTGATGAGATGCACATAAATGCCAGAGACTTGATTTGCGAGGAAGTTTTGGATGCAGGCCACAACTCGATTGTATTCATAGGCATTGTAAAGCTTTTCGATCTGGAAACAAAGATTTAGAGTAATGCAATTGTAGCTACTATTTAACTCTTACCTCCTCTTCGAAGTTGAGTAGCTGATGCAGCAAATACTTGTTCAAATAGCTGGCATCTTGCAGGGACAACTGTTGCTGCTCCCCCTGCTGGATAACGCCATTCAGATAACGCAATGTGCCGCGAACTTTACTCAAACTCTCAGCGGATTGCTGCAGCAGCTTGTCGCTCACTGTGATGGCCATGTGCTGGGTGCCATGTGAAGCCACCCACCAGCGCAACGCATCGGTGCCATACTTCTTGGTGATTTGTTTCGGCGAGATGACATTGCCCAGCGACTTGGACATCTTGTGACCCTTCTCATCCACCGTAAACCCATGCACAAAGAGCGCTCTGTTGGAATAGATTATTACGATTTCTGAATAACTAGTTTCTTAAATTTTGTACTTACTTGTAAGGTGCACAATTCCTTGCTGCAATGCTGGTGAGCAGCGAAGACTGAAACCAACCGGTGAATTGATCATAGCCTTCAAGATAGAGATCAGCCACTTTGTTATCCTTCAGCACAGCAGACCAAGTGCTGCCGGAATCGAACCATATGTCAAAGATGTCGCTGCCCTTTTCCAGCTCAGCTGCATTGCAGCCAAGTTGCTTTAGCAGCTGTTCAGGCAATAATTCCTCCAGTGGCTTTGACCACCAAAAGTCCATGGATCCCTCGTTGTGCAGCAGAGTACAGAGATGTTTGATGAGTGCCTCACTGACTACCACTTCCTTGCTGTGCCGCTTGTAGAGCACAGGTATGGGCACGCCCCAGGCACGTTGTCGTGAGATGCACCAATAGGGACGCTTGTTTAGCTGTGTTAGCATCGCCTTCTTGCTCGCCTCTGCATTGACACGCGGATAGATTTCCACCTGCTCCAACGCTGCAGCTGCGGGTGCTTTCAACTTGTCTGTGTTGATGAACCATTGTTCGCTGGCACGTATAATAACAGGTTGCTTGGTGCGCCAATCGATGGGATACGAATGCTGCAGCTGCGAGGCGTGCACCACATCCTCAGCTAGATGTTGCAACACCTGTGTATTGCCTTCGCCCAGCACAGATCGATCACGCAAAAACTCGGGCGCCTCTTGGGTATAAACACCAGCTTCATTTACATAACATTTCACCGACAATTTGTTGGCCAAACTGATCAGAAAGTCATCGGGACCATGAGCGGGTGCTGTGTGCACCAGTCCAGTGCCTTTGCTGTCCTGCACATGCGCGGCATCGAAGAGGGGCAGTGCTGTCTGGGATTTGTCTATGGGATGCTGGTAGCTGCAGTTGCTTAAATCGCTACCCGACAACCGCTGCACAAATTCGCACTGCAGTTGAGTCGTTGCCTCAAAGTCCGCCACAAGTGCCGAGGCCATGAGATACAGTTCATCTGGACTGCGATTCGATAGTTTGACTAGCACATATTCCAAGGAACTGTTGTAGCAAATGGCCTGATTGCTGGGCAGCGTCCAAGGCGTTGTAGTCCAAACCAAGGCAAAGATTTGCTTGTCAGTCGTTGGCAATCCTTTCAAGGCAAATCTCAAGTAGACCGAGGGACTGATAAAATTGGCATCATACTCCAGCTCTGCTTCGGCCAGCGCGGTTCTATGAAAGTACGGGAAATGGTAAGAGTTTAGTAATAATTACACATTTGATATAATATAGTAAAGCTCACCTGGAAGAGGGTGACCAATAGACAGGCTTGAGATCGCGATAGACCAAACCACGTTCGTATAGATTGTAAAACATTTGCAGCTGGTTGGCAATGAACTCTGGTTTGAATGTCAAGTAAATGTTATCCGGCTGCCAGCTGGCCAAGATGCCCCAGCTGCGAAAGTCCTGCTGCTGTGATGCAATAGCCTCCAAAGCAAAGGCACGAGCTGCATCCACATCCATATTAGAAGACAATTTCGATTGTTAACAACATAAACTTACATTTCTGACGAATCTCAAGAGCACTTTGCTCGCCAGCAGCAACAGCTGCAGCATTTGTGGCCTTCAGCTCAATGGGCAGTCCGTGGCAATCCCAGCCTGGAATGTAGTTCACCTGCTGTCCATGTGCCACACGCTGCCGCAATGTGATGTCCTTGAGAATCTTATTGACAGCGTGTCCCATATGCAACTGGCCATTGGCATAAGGTGGTCCATCGTGCAGCACAAATGTTGGCTTGCCTTTGTGTTGTTTCTGATGCTGATAAGCTGTGGCGATCTTGTGCTGCAAGTAAACATTTTAACAAAGTCTTCCATGTGATTCCAGTTGTTGGTCAAAACTTACATCGAGTATTTGCCGTTCGAGTTCCTCACGTTTGGCGACTGTTAAGCGATTGGGAAACTTGGTGCGTGGTAAATTAATTGTGTCTGTATATTTTTGTGCATCTTTCTTGGCAGTTTTCACAGAATAAAAGCGAGTAACGACGCTGGCTCGAATAACACGCAACATTTTGCACGTAACCAAAACAAAACGCAACCGGCGCAAATGACAATCAGCTGTTCGAACAGCTGACGCGCTATTGGAAATAAATCTTAAAGATGGCGCGCATAATTTGGAAATTTGAAATAAAGCGGAGTGTGTAAAATTAACTAGTTATGGTACAACTATGGTACAAACTACTAATTATATTAAATTGCCAGTATTGCATTGTATAAAAATGATATACAAATTAATATTAATTAATTTATTACTAATGTGTTAAAAGTTAAAAATTTGCAAGCTCTTTAGCAATTAATATAATGTGTAGTAATTCTTATAGTACATTAGTACAGTGCTTAATTACAAATAATTTATTTATTAAATTTGAAATGTATTTTATATATATCGTTAATTTACCACTACGCTGCAGAAAGTAATAGTTTAATAATTAAAAGTTTGCAGTTCAGCAGATGAAATACCAGGCGAACATAAATCAGCAGCAAGCAGAAATACAGTAAGTGACTTTAGTAGCGCCATCTATCTACCGTTCTAGGTACGGCACTAAAATTAAATATATGTGCGCCAATTCAGTGAAGACGTGATAATTGCAAATTTCACACAAATTTAAGGATAACAGGAGAACTTTAAGGACTATCGTGTGTTTTTATCTATCAATCACTAGACAATGTCGACTATGGAAATTATTCTGGTCAAATCTCTTATGACGCATGATACTTGCGAACTTCATTGTTCCTTTATTAAATGCCGCTTGTTAAACCAATATTTCCTAAGTCCGGAAAGTAGGCAACGTTTTTTTTTGCGTATTATAGGTTTTGTTCTTAATAAATTTACAATTTTTGTATTTAAGTAATTGTATTTATGTATGTGCAACAGTTATGTGTCTCATGAATCATCTGAAGAATGAAGACACTGTTCCCTAGTTTGGTAGATTGTTTAATGGATTGTTCTACCCGAAAGCTATGCCACCTAGCGGTGGGTTGCTGTACTATGTTCTGTTTAGTTTTGGCTTCTATAGAACCAACCAATCCGAATTATAATTATTGAAAGAAAAAGCAGATATAATATAATAATTCGCAACGGAACAAGTTTTTTTTTACAATGCCTATGTTTTATAACCTGCAGGCTTCTCTCTATTTTGAATATGTAGACTATCTCTTCTGACGTTCAAAAACCGGTAATCGCAATATGCGAACTTTATTTATTTTGCGTATTCAACTAAGCTATCTTCAGTTATAGATGAACAGTCGCAAATAAATGTCGTTCTTAAATTGGTCAATTCTCTGGCTCATCGGCTGTGTTGCCACTGCTGCAACACAAACTTGTGAGATAGTAGATTTAGGGATCTACAGCATAAAATGCCACGAATTAAGCAGTCTCGAGGAAATAAACGATGTCAACACAACAAATCTTCGCGGATTAGAAATCAGAAACACGCAAACAAAGCTAACCATTGGAGCAGCGAACAGTTCACTGAACATGCCGCAATTATCGTTCCTTGATCTGTCGATTGTGCCAGGCCTTGAACTTCTCAGTGAAGGCTTTTCCAATCTCCCCCATCTGTGGCATCTGAACATCTCCGGCTGTGGGGTGGAACAACTGCTAGTCTCTCACTTTCCCACCGATTGCTTATTGGGAGAGATCTACGCCAGCGACAATAAGCTTAGTGTTCTCACAAAGGATTTGTTAAGCAAATTTCCCAATTTGATTTTTGGTTTTTTCGAAAATAATTCTCTAAGTCATGTAGAGTTGCCATACATGGGATCTCTAAATATCTTAGACCTTAGTCATAACAACTTGACAACCTTTAACATCACCTTTGGCAATTGTCCATACTTGAAAAAGCTGTACCTCAACAACAATAAGCTCACTCAGGTATGTTAATTTGCAGCAAGAAATTAAAATTATTAAAGCTCTACTGTTTTTGTTTTGGAATGAAGTTTCAGATTACACTACCTGAAGAAGAAGTTGCCTCCTCAGCAGAGAAAATGCTTGGACTAGAAATATTGGATCTCTCAAACAACAGCATAAGTGAGCTTCTCGAAAACCAATTCGAGTCGCTGGGTGAACTTGTGTGGCTGGAATTATCGGGCAATAAAATCGGCGTTTTAAAGAGTGCTCACTTCGCAGGTCTGACATCGTTGCGTTTTTTGCATTTGCAGTCAAACGGTAAATTGGAACTAAGAGAACACGCCTTTGAAGCACTCAAGCAACTTGAGACGCTCGACTTGTCATACAATGGTCTCGAAAATCTGGATCCTCATCTCTTCGGCTACAAACAGGTGGACAAGCAAGGTCTCTATGATTACTTGCCAATGGCTTACATGCGTAAGCTTAATCTAAATGGTAATAAACTCCAGCAGCTGGACCCTACAACCTTTGAGAAATTGCCATCTTTGGATACACTCTTGCTCGCCAATAATGCATTGCGTGTGCTTCCCGAGGGCCTGTTTGTTCCTATACAAAATCTGAGGGTACTGGATATGCGTCACAATCAATTGACAGAGATTAGCAGCGATATTCTGAAGAGTCTAAACAACGTCAAAGATCTGCTTATTAACTACAATCAGCTGACATTTCTGCCCGACTTGAATGGGACGCTGCCTCATTTGCAGCATATGGGCATTGACGGGAATCCGTGGCAACGTGACTCTTTTGCCCAATCGGAGCAATGGCTGATCGCAAGAAAGATACAGTATCTGAAAGATGACAATTAAGAACTACCCCTCTGATGATGCTGATAATTATGAAATTAATAATGGAACTAAGCTATTTACTCTATATTGTTCTCTTTCAAGGCTTTCTTTCAAGAATTTTTTTGATAACGAAAATAGTCACACTTGCCAGTTACACACATTTCCTAAGTAATAATTCCCTTTTCCCTTTTTCAACATGCCACAACAACTACAATATAAGTAATTAAGGCGACAATTATTAGTAATGTGATTGTTGTAGTTATTCACCACTGAAATGCCGCAACGAGTGGCATGTCAGTTGTTGTCATCAGTTGAAGTACCAGGCGAGTAGAAATCAGTAGCAAACTGAAATAGAGCATTTCATTTGCTTACTCAGTGCCGCCTTTTGTCGCATATTTCTGGTTCTACAAAATCGTATATGCCCGCCAATTTGAATATTAAAAGCAACCGATGCACAAAAAAATTCAAAGCCGTTAAAATTAAAAAATATTTTTCCGGAAATTGCAACAACAACCACAACATAAGAAGGTAAAACAACAATTATTAATAATATGGTTGTTGTTGTTGGCCACTCGATGTTGCAACGGTGGTCAAAAATGGCCAAATCAGCAGGTGAAATACCAGGCGAACATAAATCAGCAGCAAGCAGAAATACAGCAAGTCACTTGAGTGGCGCCATCACTCGTCTGTTTACGGTACTATAATTAAAATTAAAGCACGCCAATTTGAATCTTAAAAGCAGCCGATGCACAAAAGTCAAACCCGTTAAAATTTAAAAATATTTTTTGTAAATTGCATACTCTTCAAATTATCCAATTAGTTTGGCTATATGTGTAAGGAACTATGTATCTGTATACAAGTGAAGTTGCTGGGGGAAAATATTATTAATTAACTTTTCTCTATAAAAGTTTGTGTCTATTTATTCAAATAACAAATAGTTTGAAATTATTAATTAACAAATTGAATTATTAATTAAATTGAGTTATTAAAAGTAAAGTGCGTAAAGTCAGAGATCGCTTATTTCTTCTTGTCTTTGGAAGAATCGTCTTTCGAGTCCTTAGCTTCGGATTTTGGTGGCTCCTTTTCTTTTTCATCTGCTTTCTTTTCGTCCTTTTTCTCTTTGGATTCCTCTGCCTTTACTTCTTTTTTATCCCCGCCCTCAGTTTTCTTCTCATCCTTTTTCTTATCTTTCTTTGGATCCGCATCTGCTTCATCTGGATTCATGGTGGACGCCAATCGATTCGCCTTGGCCAATGCCTCCTCAGCATCTCCGACCATATAGAAAGCAATCTCTGGAATATCATCGTATTCACCGTTGAGCAGTCGCTTGAAGCCTTCTACGGACTTCTCCACAGGCACAAGCTTGCCCGGATGACCTGTGAACACCTCGGCCACCTGGAAGGGCTGCGAAAGGAACCGCTGAATCTTGCGGGCACGTGCCACCGTCAGTTTATCCTCCTCGGAGAGCTCATCCATGCCCAGAATAGCAATGATGTCCTGCAGGGATTTGTAGCTCTGCAGCGTCTTCTGCACGGCTCGGGCGACATTGTAGTGCTCCTCGCCCACAATATCGGGATCCAGAATGCGCGACGATGAGTCCAAGGGATCGACAGCTGGATAAATGCCCAACTCAGAGATGGGACGGGACAACACGGTGGTGGCATCCAAGTGGGAGAAGGTGGCAGCTGGTGCCGGATCCGTGAGATCATCGGCTGGCACATAGACCGCCTGAACGGAGGTGATGGAGCCATTGCGAGTACTTGTAATGCGCTCCTGCATGGTGCCCATATCAGTGCCCAATGTGGGTTGATAACCCACAGCCGAGGGTATTCTTCCAAGCAGTGCAGACACCTCCGATCCGGCTTGAGTGAAGCGGAATATATTGTCGATGAAGAGCAGCACATCCTGGCCATCGATGTCGCGGAAATACTCGGCAATCGTCAGTCCGGTGAGCACCACACGATTACGAGCACCTGGCGGCTCATTCATCTGGCCATAGACTAGCGCCACCTTCGAAGTGGGTTCCTCCAGTGAAATGACTTTGCTCTCAATCATCTCGTGGTACAGATCGTTTCCCTCACGTGTGCGTTCGCCAGCGCCCACAAACACCGAGTAGCCACCATGGGACTTGGCAATGTTGTTGATCAGCTCCATGATGAGCACAGTTTTTCCCACGCCAGCGCCTCCAAAGAGTCCAATCTTGCCACCCTTCACATAGGGAGCGAGCAGATCAATCACTTTGATGCCTGTGACCAGCATTTCTGGTTTGACACTCAAATCCGCCAGCTCAGGCGCTTCATTGTGGATGAAGGAATAAAAATCGCTTTTGATCTCGCCACGTTCATCGATGGGATCACCCACCACATTCATAATGCGGCCCAAGACGGATTTTCCAACCGGTACACGAATGGGAAAACCAGTGTCGATCACTTTCTGACCTCGTCGCAGTCCTTCAGTGGCATCCATGGCCACGCTGCGGACCACATTATTGCCCAAGTGATGGAAAACCTAGCAGAACACTTTGAGTAATCAACTAAGAGTTTGTCTTGTGAATCTCACCTCCAGCACCAAACGTCCAATGGGTGCATCTTGCACCTCCATGGCGTTGAGCACATCGGGCACCTCGTCCTCGAAGTAAACATCCACAACTGGTCCAATGACGGAGTAAATAACTCCTTCACGACGTTTGCCTAACAGCGCACCAAGATCTTTGCCATCAGCAGATCGCTTTTTATCCCCAGCTTCGGTGGCTTCATCTTTGGCCGATTTCTCACCCTCCTCGCAGGGATCGTCTTTCTTGGAAGACTCTTCGCTTTGCTTATCGTCATCCTTGAATAATAGGAGCGAGGTGTGAAGAGAACGCGACTGTAAGTTGAAATCTGCTAGTTCAAGTTGTCCCCTGCCCCTTCCGAGTTTCCAGCCTATGTAGAAGAAGTTCTCATAGTTATTATTATTAAAGTAAAATTAAGCCTTACCTGCGCTCAATCTTTTCCAAACCGTCAACATTTTGCTTGATTTTATTGTAATTTAATAAGGCAATCTTTAAAACTTCACTGTTAATTAATAAAGTTCAATGGTTTTTATTTTCAGTTTGCAAATTTTTATAAAATTTGATTTTCTTATGAAATTTTCTTTCTTTAGTGAAGACAGTTCGCAAATGAATTTCGCTTTGCTAATGACAGTGACATTAATGACAATACATTTCATCAGTTGTCAAAGCTTACTTCGGTTCTTCTTAAAAAAGATTTTATATATGTTTAATTATTTATCGATAATGCAGTCAAATTTAACAGGCAAGTTTTTCCATACCTAGTGAATTTGGAAGCTGCATACCTGATACCCATATTTCAATGCTACGAAAAGAATGTATATTAATTCAAATGTGAATTAATTTTAAAGATTAATTTTATAAAGCCGCACATTTTCTAATTTGCAATCTTCTAGTTTGTACATTTACAAGTGTTAAATCATAGTTAACCAATTTTAAAGTAACTTTTATAGCAAGGATATTTTCATATGCTTTTTAATGCAGACATTTAATGTAAAAAAAAAATTCATACTATAATAATCAACACAAATTTTAAATATACCCAAATTACTACTTGGATGCTGAGTATACAAATTATAATTGTCACAATGACTATTAAATCACAATTATTTTGAATATATGATATAAATAATGAAATAATAATATGAATTATCTATCAATTTAGTTCTTGAATAATTTGATACTAAAAATTCTAATTTCTGCATTGCATTTTTGTAATTTTCAAGAGATTTTTTTAAATTCATGCTATACATTTTAAGTTGAAATACAAAATTATTAAAAAATTAATGGCATATTTAATTTATTATTACATCCATTAATATTAACATATTACATATTACTTAAGGGCAACTTAATCACCTCATTCCGCACCCCTCTCTCCTCACTTAGGGGTAGCTTCAGTGAAGTTACCATGCCAACCCATTACGAACCTTTTGTTATGGCCAAATTAGTCGTATATTAGACCAGCTGCCAGATGGACGTGCTTTCCCACTACAGTTCGCCAGTAATTGAGTTTCCGGCCACGCAGCCCATAGAGAAACAGAATGCACTAGTCGACAACTGCACAGGAACAGATCCGCCTCCTCCGGGCAAAGAGGTTTCCACTTCCACGCAGCAGAAGCAGCACATGGCCACACAAACAGAACAGCTTTCAGCGAGTGCAAATGGCAACGTTGAGTACGATGAGCGTGCGTTGGCCAAGTGGCTGCGACAGATCTATCCGCTGGTGGAGCAAGAATTGAGTCAGCCAACGCCATTGATGGACGAGGATCAACAGCAGCAGCAGCTGGCGAGTCAAGGCGCCTTGCAGGATCAGTTGCAGGTGCACATCTATCAGAATCTGCCCATGGGCAGTGTGGAGAACTCCCAAGGATTGGCCATTTGGCTGTGTGTGCACACGAATAATGCTCCAGTGCTGGTGACCACAACTGTGGCACAACATGACGATTGGTGTGAGCATGTGGATCAGCAGCTGAAGCTCTTTGTGCCACAGCGAGTGGCGCATGGCGACTTTGTGATCTACAGGGAGATGAAGGCGTTGCCATTGAAGTCATGTTTGCGAAGCTTATCCACAAATAGCTTCAATAAGAACATGTTTGCTGGCGCCACCATGGATGGAGAGCTCTTTGTCTGGCTCTATGAGCAATCGCGTGGTGCTAGCGATGCCAACGTAGACATCAAGCAGCTGCACAGCGTCACATCTACGCAAGGAGCTGCTGTGGCACTCGATTGGGTGACAGAGCAGCGATTGCTTGCTTGCTATGCCAATGGCACTGTGTTGCAGTGGCTGGTAACCAAGCAGATGTCTCTCGACTGGAAGTAAGTGCAGCAAATCAAAGAAGTGACTTCGAGTAATAAAAGTGATTTACAGATATACAGCAGCAGTTGGTGGAGAGCTTTCCACAATGGTTTCTCTGGGACTGAACGACTTTGTGCTGGGCACCAACGATGGTGGAGTTTATCGCTGCTGGAGCACAGCAGACAGATCCACCAGCAATCAATTGCAGCTGCTGGCTTTGCGTCGACATCGATTCATGGTTTCCACACTGCTGCGCACTGAGATGGATGGTCACCCCATGGTCATCAGCTGCGATCTGAGTGGACAGGCTTATTACCACGATATGCGACATGAAGATGAGGTAACTTTAGTGTCCTCTTTACCAACAACTCTTTGCTAACTTCCCCTCTCTCTTATTGACAGGACACCGCTCAGTTGATTGTGCAGATTCCGCTGCCTTTTAAGAATGCCATTGCCTGCAGTCGGGATGCCAATATCATCTACTGTCCCAGCAACGATGGCGCTTTGGAGTACTACAGAGTCAGCGATGGAGCTCATGCGCATGTCAAGGGCGCTCTTCGGGGTCGTGGCAACCTCATAAAGATCAGTGACAATGGGTAAAGCTGCAGGAGAACTCAACTTGATTCAGTAATTATCATTCCTTTCTTTCAGCTGCTGGCTAATCACTGGACTCTATGGCTCCGAGTTTCAGATATTCTATATTGAAAATAATTTTAGAGATTAACAACTTAAAGGCAGATAAGAAAGTTTAAATAAAGAATAGTTTACCAAGAGTTTCTAAAAAAAGTAAATTGAAAATAATAGGTTATCAATAATTTCCTAAGTTCTAAACAAAAAGTAATATGAAGTACTCATTATATTTCTGAAATTTTCCAAAATACTATTACATTTTTTTATATCTGAAAATATGTTTTTCGCTATATCACTGGCTGAGTTCCGACCGCTGGTTGTTGACTGCTCTTAGTTGCTACTTTCTTGCCTATATGCCTTTTGACATAATTCTCGCAGGGATCTTTGACCCTGCCACAAGGATTCTTTGCGCACTTGCCACCGACGTGTGCAGCAATTGCTTCCATTTCCTCGTCAATCTCGCAGGGATCAGGACACACGCACACTGTGTCCTCACAGCAAGGCATTTTGGGTGCACCACAGCACTCTTCAGGTTTATCTTCGACTTGATCATCTATATCATCGTCATCGCATTTCATGCAAAGATTATCTTCGACTTGATCATCCTCATTACATTTCATGCAAAGATTATCTTTGACTTGATCATTGTCATCGCATTTCTTGCAAAGCCTGGCAGCTGACAGCAGAAAGTTTCGATTTGGAGAATGCTGCAATGGAAGCTCCACTTTTATCTGTTTTCTTTCGAGTGGCAGCAACTTTTTGTGCTCCAGCTTATAGGTAACCCTTGGACAGGCTTAGTATAATTCATTAAACATTAGCATCAAATAAAACATAATATACTTTACTTACCCGTCGCCAATCTTCCGTAAACCAATATCATGCTTGTAATTTAGGTTTCCAATTTAAAATTATTAAAAGAGTTTCGAATGAAATCCACGTCTACTTTGGTTCCATTGAATCCAATTCGAATCAGGATTGAATAAACAGCATCTGCTTAGATTTAATATAAGTTCAAATTGTGTATAGCTGCGCTTAAGTTTATTTATGGTTTAATCATTTGTTTTAATGTTGCTATTTACACGAGTTTAGATTAAAATTTCACAGATCTCTAACAAAACACAATACTTTCGATATACATAGTTATGTATTTATGCAATATATGTAAATATATATGTATATAAATATGTAAATAAGATTTTCTTTAAGAATTTTGAACGAAATGCAAAACTTAAAGTCCCATCTTTCACATCATTTTCACGTAAAAAGCTTCATCATCTAACATATTCATACGTAGCTATTTGACTGTGCAGCCAGCATAAAATATTATTCACACACACTCAAAAAAAAGGCGCAACTCGCTTGACTTCCACATTTGCGTGATGTACAGAGGAGTGTATAAAAAAATAGCATAGGGTTCGTAGATATTACAATTAAAGTATGTGTACGAGGAGTGTATATATCGTATATAGAAAATATAAAGTAATCAATTGCGTGTACGCTTACAATGACATAATTACAAAGTGGCAATAAATGAATAAGATTGCAATTGTCTTAAATAAATTACACAATTAACATTAACGAGATACATACACACATATACACCCACACATATATATATATTAATGTACGAATATCAAATATATATATATTGAGATATATGTATATATATAACATAAAGTAGAACTGCACACAATTTTTCTAAATCTTTCACACGCTCGAAATTCCGATCGTTAATTCACTAATCTCTACTCCTATTCTTCTGCTCAACTTTTGACTTAAATCCATAAAATGTTTCTGTTTTTGCTTTTTTGTGATAGTACAGGTAATAATAATTGCTAGGCGTAGGCCTATTCCGCTGATTGGCTAATAAATTCAACTTAATTGAAGAGCACTGTATTGGGATCTTCATTGTCCATTTGCTTCACATGGCGTAGCACATCTTTTTTCGTGATTACACCAAGCAAACGACTGTAAATAAAAAAATTAATTAGCATACGTATTTTAAATAGATAAGTCAATCGTTTACCCATTGTGTGTGACCAGTGTTTGGCGCAGACCCAGTTTGCGGAACATATCGACGACCGTTTCCATGGGCGTTTGATCTGTCACCGTGATGGGCGCCATGTCGAGAATCTTCTTAAGTTTCAGAGGCTGAGGTCCCAGATTTTGTGTGGGTTGCGTGGATGTAAACAACACAATGGAATTGCTGTTAATGCCCTCGATAAGACGCTTGGCGTTGCCTGTCGATAACAAGAAGCAATTAGAATTGATTGATTGCATTTGATTGGAAGGGCAATGAACTCACCAATTGCCAAGTTTAGATCTCTGCGCAGCACAAAGCCAACCAAATATTGATTTTCTCTGGACACAACAACGGGATAACCATTGTGCTCGGTCTCCTTTAGCAGATTCTCCACATCGTCCACTGTCATGGAGTCTTGGGTAATGACATTCAATGTTTCATTGCGTTTCGGTTGCATTACATCAGCCGCCAGTGTTGTGTGCGCAAACTCCTCTTTGCTGTCCAGGAACGGGTAACCATTTAGCGCAATGTGCGCATCATAGATGCCCTGTCGACCCAATGCATCGCCCACCCACTTGGAGGCCATGGCAGCCGCCATCAATGGCACAATGTAACGTACGCCGCCAGTCAACTCAAACATGATGACGACCAGCGAGACTGTCATACGTGTAACGCCGCCAAGGACAGCAGCAGCGCCCACCACAGCATAGAGGCCGGGTGTTATTAGATTGCTGTCCGCACACTCGCCGGTAAAGAACCAAATGTTCGGATAACTGTAAGCGAACTGCTCGACACCAATGCCAACAATGCGTCCCATGATGGCACCCAACAGCAGCGAGGGTATGAACAGACCCGATGGCACTTTAATGCCAAATGTGAATATGGTCAACGCCAGCTTCAGCACAAAGGTCAACACGAGCAGCCAAATGGAGCTGTAGACACGGGGTCCCGGTTCGGTTACCTCAACAAAGCCAGTGCTTGTGCTTATGTTCATGCGTTTGTAGTCACTGTTGGGAAGGTAATTGCTTACAAATTGAATTATATAAACACAATTATAAATACGCACCACAATGGGTTGGTCATATCGCCGGGAGAACACTTGCTAACCAGCAGAAATATGAGCTCGTTCATGTTCATGCGTGTAAACGGATTCGGATAGCAAATGATGCCGGTGACCAGGGTGACAAAGAGAACTTCGCTAACGGGATATTGGCCCAGCTTGCTGAACTTTCTGTAGCGGCACCACCACAAATTCGCCTTTATAAAGAACGTGCCAATGACGCCCTGCAATAAAATATGAAAAGAAGTTAATTACAAGAACAGTAAGAAAATGATTTAACTTGATTACTTACGCCCATGATGCCGAGAAACACAAACGGTATGAGCTCAAAGAAGATCCAGGGCTTGTTGTATTCCACAAAGAACAGCACAGAATGCTCATTGCCAAACGGCGTCAATGAGCGCAACACGAAAGCGGCAATCAATGCGCAGAAGAACGAACGCCAAAGAGTCTTAAGTGGGAAATAATATGAGACTTCTTCCAGCGAGAACAGCACACCGCCTATAGGTGCTCCGAAAGCCACGGAGACCCCTGCCGCAGAGGCTGCCGATAGAATTTCACGTTTCTTAGCCTCGTTACGTCCGTATTTCGGAAACAGATGCGAGAAGATGTTGCCAATGCAGCTGGCAATATGCACCATGGGTCCCTCCTTGCCCAGCGTCAGGCCGGCCGACACGGAGAGCATCAAGCCCACCGATTTGATCAGCAACGTCCATTTGCCCAAATAGCCGCGTATAATAAAGCCCGACAGAATGGTCTTGATCTCGGGAATACCCGAACCACAGGCATACGGTGCAAACATGCGCACCAGCGACGCACTCAGCGAGGCGAACAGCAATGCCCACAAGATGTACCAAATGTACGAGATGATGTACGGTCCAGTGCCCGTGCGACTGAGTCCAAAGATCTCGGGCCATGTTTTCCACTAAAAGATATGTTATAAATTAATAATAGGCATACAATGAGAGGATAATTTGAGCACACATACTGTGGAGCAGTTGCCCTCCTCAAAGACAGATTGTTTGGCTGGATAGCAGCATTGCTCGCGATTAAACCAAAAGGCGGCCGGACAAATGCCATGCTTAAGATCGGACATCCAACTCGCGCCAATGTCAACCATGCCCGCAACGCAACCCGCAGCGATTCCCACCAGCAGCACGCACAGCCAACCAGAACCCGCATCAATTGATCCCTGTGTGCGATATAAAAGTTGGTTAGGTGAGTTTGAAGCACAAAGAATTCTAGTGTTTACCTTGATCAAGTCCCACAGAGAATCCTGTCGCTTTTTGACAATGTAACGATGTCGCATGCGATCGCGCGCAATGTCGCGCTGCCAGTCGATGGTGTGGAAATCCTCATACTGCCCAATGCCGGGTATGTCATCCTGCACATCCGAGGAGCCATAGAATGAGAGTGCTCCTAAAACGGCGTACATGAGGTGAGCAATATAAAAAGAGTACTGTGATTAGGATTTTAGTTCAGTGGGTTGAGCACATTTCGATTTTGACAAATTTGGATTTCTTTTCTTGCTTGATCTTGATGCTGCAAATAATGATCAGTTGACGATGTTGATTATCTCATAATAAAATAATTATTAATTATACTAATATTATTTTTGTGTTCTTGATTAATTCTGGTTACACTATTTGTATTTGTTCATCTATACTATTATTATATTCTGATGATTATTTCTGGCAGTATGATAAATTATTCCTCTTCGATTTACTTATACTTCACCCATTATTTCAATTATACTATTATCATTCTTATTTGTAAAACTGATTTTTTCTCGATAAAATCAAAGCGTGTCTCCTACAAAGTGTTTGCACAAAGTATGATAAACTATTTATCGTCTATGCGCTTGAACATATTGACAATGGTATTGTGAACGCGAGATAATTAATATAATCGAAGCCCCATAAGTCTGCTTTCCGGCAACTGAACCGAAGCGCGTTCGTTGAGCATCTCTCGTTTTGCACATCTCTCGTTATTTTATTTATTAAACAATACAGACAAACTGAGCGCGCAACTGGAATTCTGCTTGCATACATATGTCGCTTTTTTGCTGTTTGTATTTTAATCATATGTATATTAAATGAAGACGAGTAGCGGGCACCGGGGTGGAGGGTCGTGGGTAGCGAGCTCCCCACAACCTTCGCCCTCTCACCCGCATTCGCACTTGGAGGTTTATAGTACTAATAATAGCAATAAATGCGAGTACAGATCCGCGCCACGCAGTCAAGAGCTTAAAGTGTCGTGACGTCGCAACTGACCACGAGATCGTTTGCGAAGATTAAGTAAATCTCCGCGCACATTTTGATATCAGTGTTTTCTTGCATCCGCTTCTGCGTCTACTCACCATCCATGGGATCGCCGAAAGCGCTGTGAGTTGGCACATGTTGATGTTGATGTTGATGATGATGATGCATTGTTCGCTGATTGGGCGCATAATCACGTTCCGTATCCGATTCTGTCGCTGTTTCACGGTGATAACTGCTAGAAGGGCCTCCAATTAATTCACCCGGACTGGAGCGTGGCGTTATATCGATCATATCCTCGTCGTCGGTAGCTGCGGTAAGTGATGTGGTTGCTGCCGCATACGAGGAGAGCTTTGAATGCGGCGCCAACGGATGATCGCTGTCGCCGGCTCCAATAGTGTGACCGTTTGACTGCAATTAAAAAACACCGCAAATTTTACTAGGCTGTGATTTGCAATTGATTTTGCTTGAAGTGTTAATATATTCAAATGTGTGGAAAAAAACGCTCTTTGTTTACGCACGGATAATTGATAAGATTAAGTGGCATTTTTGGGGGAAGTGAAGGTTCGACTCAGGGTTAATGTTGCTTTATACATAGGTCAAACAACAGCTCAGCTGTTCACATAAAGAAGAAAGAGCGTCATACACCCACGTAGACACTTTTGTACAGTGTCATTGCCGCCCCCTAAATATAGCAAACTATTCATGTATTTGGTAATCGTTAAATAATTTGTAAAGCAGCTGTGCAATACTTTTATGTACATACCTTTTTCATGACTGTCTGATATGCGGTTATGTAGCTGTTACCTTCCGCTGCAGCCTCTCTGCTACCCTTTAATGGGAATTTATCCATTATTTTTCAAGCGTATTGACTTTGTGTGTTTGCGCTGTTTGCGGCGTATTTTATTTTCTGGAACGAACTGCTGGCTTTCTGCGTTTCAATATTACAATGATTTTTAGTTCATTCCTTGTTTTTCTCTCTTCTTTTTATTACATATTTTAATTGGTATTAGTGTAGAACAAGTGCAGTAGTCAGACGTCACACACACGCACACAATAACACAAACACTCACACACAGTTACAAACAGTTGTTGAACCTGGACAAACAAACACTTTCTTCACATTTCACTTGCACTTCCTGTGTGCGTTCTTGACTTGTATATAGTTAGTTACACAATCTGTACATATGTCACGTGCAACACTTTGGAAACGTGTATAAATTACACGTTTAAATAAATCATTCTTACTTGTTTTTTGTTGCAATTTATTCAGCTTTATTGCAAAAATCACGGTCACATACGCGTGTGACCAAGCGCGATATTCAACTAAAATACTGGAGACACATAACCAAATGTTGCAAAACTACCAAACCAGCCGTTACTTGTGAAGACAGCGGCCACACTTAATAATAAAATTGTTTCCTAATTGATTGTTTAAATAATTTCAGGCTGTAAGTGAATTTAAATGTAGTTTGTGCACAAATTTATTATTATTTAATTAAAAAAGTATCTTCAAAATGATGAAAAAATAAAATATTTACGTTTTTATAACACTTATTCATTTATTACATTAAGAACATCTACAAAATATTTCTAAAATAAAAAATAGACAAAACATAATTTAACACCTTTTTGTTTATACATTGCTTGTAATTTTAATTACCAGAATATTTCATTGAAAATTTCAATTTCAATATGAAATGTCACCGGAATGCCCCTAATGATATTTTCAAGAGAGTGAAATATACTTTCGCTGAGCAGTATTTTCGACTGCTTATTTTAAATTAGTATTTTGGCGCATTCAGCAAACGGTCGTTTGCTGCACTCTCAGTCGTCAGTTTCCAAAATTGTTTAAACAAACAAATACTAAAATAGCATACGGCGGACGTAAACAAAGGCCGCAGCAAGTAAGCGCAAGTGCAGTTGGCGCGTTTACAGCGAGGAGAATACGTGAGAACGCGACGACACACAAAACCATAGAACTACACAAAAGAAAAAACATGGCTGGTTTCATAGCGGTGCATACAGGTTTGTGTTTTGTTTTGATTGATGGTGATTGATCACTGACATATGTAAATGTGCCATTTAGGAGCTGGAAACTGCATAGACGAGTCGAAATACCAGCGCGTCATCAAAGAGGCATGCATGCGGGCCACAGAGATTCTACGAAACGGAGGCAGTGCCGTCGATGCCTGCGAAGCGGCAATAATGCGCCTAGAGAACTGTGGCAACACGAATGCCGGCTTCGGGTCCAATCTCTGCCTGGATGGCACGGTGCAATGCGACGCTGCCATCATGGATGGCACCACACTCAACTTTGGGGCCTGTACAAATGTGAGTCGCGTCAAGAATCCCATTCAGTTGGCGCGACGCATTTGCGATGGGCAATCGGAGCAACAGCCACTGGAACGCATACCGCCCATGGTGTTGGCTGCGAGTGGAGCGGAGCAGTACGCCGAGCAACAAGGTTGTGCCATGATCGAGCCCAATGTGCTGATCTCATCAAAAGCGAAATTCCATTACAATCACTATAAGAGTAAATACGACGCGGTTGTGGGCAACCATAGCAAAGCTGTTGTGGAGGATGTGGATGTGGTGCCAGAACCGGGCAACGAGGTTGAACTCTCTGCCGCGCCCCTGGACACGGTGGGCGCTGTGTGTGTGGATGGCGCTGGCAACACGGCAGCTGGCTGCAGTTCCGGCGGAATACTGCTAAAGATGCCCGGACGAGTGGGTCAGGCGGCTACGTACGGTGCTGGCTGCTGGGCGAGCGATACGGATGAGTTGGCCATTGCCACGTGCACGACGGGCAATGGTGAGTATCTGATGAAGACGCTGCTGGCGCGTGAGATCTGCTATGGTGCCTTTGATAGCGATTGCGCTGTGACGAGTCTGCATAAGACGTTTAAGCAAAAGTTCCTCGATTCACCGTTGCTGCCGCAACAACAGGATCTCTATGCCGGCGCCTTGACACTGCTCTACTATCCGAAGCAAAGCAGCGGCGAGGTGATGTGGAGCCACACGACGCAATCGTTTTGTGTCGGCTACATGGCGACAACGCAGAAAGTGCCAAAGGTTTGTGCTCACTATTGAATGCAGGCAGCTACGATCAATCATGCTAATTTATATTTATACAATTTCTGATTTTACAGTTTGTACACTCGCCACTGCCCACATACAGTGTGCCAGGGCGATCGTGCGTCGTCAATGGCCATAATTTCCATTTGCGCATTTAGTTTTTGGCCAGCCCAAAAAGCAAAAAGTAGCAGCAGCAGCAGCAGCCAACTAGCCAGAGTCTCAGACATTGGGAGACCTAACCGAGACAGCCAGCCTCCTGCTTCTCTCTCGTCATTCAGTGTCAACTTTGCAGTTTTCTGCAATTCATTTGATTTAATGTTTAATTGCCGCGACAATCGCCCAACCAACCAAACCGACAGCAGCAGCAGCCAGCGACAGCAGCGTTTCGCTTTTGTCTCGATAAAATATTAAGAATCATTAAATGAAAACTTTTTATTGTACAGAGTACTTATGATATATGTATGGATGTAACTATGTATCTTTGTTGTTCTGTCTCAAATGTGTGGCCATGCACAGCACACACTAAAATAATATTAATACACACACATACTTATGTAGTTTAACAACGACAATGTCTAGTACGATTTCCCCTTGTTGAACTAAGCTGAAGCTGAGGCGCAACGCATCTGCCAGCGTTATAAATCAGCCAAGAGCAAGAGCGAAAACGTGAAATATCATATTCAATAACAGATTTAGACACGATGACGTATGCATGTCGCGTCTCTTGTGTATATAGATTGTGTTTTATTTTCTTTTTATGTTTTTATTTGCTCAACACTCTTCCTAACCCATTCGCTTTGGCGACACCACATTCATTTCTTTAACAGTCCCAATTACGAATAGAGATTGTTGCAAAAACAAATTTGATTGTTACATTTATAAGCAATATTTTTGTGTGAATTGTGTTTCAGTATTTTGTATATTTGGAGGACTATATAATTGTAGCTAAGTGATTATTATTAATTATGATATAAAGTGTATTTTAACAATAGTTGAATAGCCTTGGTTTTTTTTTGTTACATAACTGCAGTTAATATAAGTATCTTTGTTTAGTTTGTTGCAGGTTTAGAAAGTTTCAAATTACTATTCACGATTCATTAGGTGTTTCGGTTTCGGTAACAGGCTCATCTGTAGTTGTGGAAGTTGTTGCTTCTGAAGTTGAGGATGCGGCGGTCGAGGCTCCAGTTGTTGTTGTTGTTGTTGGTGCCTCGGTGCGACAACTGTCCGAAATGGTTGCCTGGCATCTGCCGGTGGCCGTGTTGAAATAGGGAGTAGGCGACGAACAGCCTCCGGTGAATGTTTGAGTGAACGTTGTGCTCGTCAGACTCGCCTTCTCGCAGTAGACATAAGTGCGGCAAGTGGAATCGACGTAGGCAAAGAAGTATCTGGTGGTCTTGGTCTCGGCTGCCTCTTGGCAAATGCTTAGCACCTCAGTGGGACTGGGCGTAGTGGGTGGCGCCTGAGTTGGTGGCGTGTAAACAGCATTGCTGCAGGTGGCGTTGTATTGTGCCTGCAAGAAAAGCGAAATCAAAATAGAAAACGCTTCGAGAAGAAAGTGAATTGATACGTACAAAGTTGGCAGCACAGGTGGGCACGCAAACGTTGTTGAATGTGGTTTCGGCCTCGGAGACGCAAATCTCATCCTCACCGCAATCGATGATCAAGGACGTGGACACTTCACCGTTGACGCAACGAGCTGCTTGCGTGCTGCTCACACAAGTGTATTTCTTGTCATCCGGACAGCTCTGACATGCAGATTCATCGTCACCGCAAACGTTCTTAATGTCACCTGTAACTAAGCTCTTGTCCACACAAATATTTTCGGAATTCGTGCAGACCTCGTCAGCTTCACAACTGTAGGGACCGTATCTCCGTTCACCTGCGGAACACAATTAAGTCTCATTCCTGGAAATTCACCTCCAATCCTTTATTTACCCAAGCAAATGTAATAAGTGCTCTCCGATTCGCAGGACACTTGATTATCCGATTGGCACACCTGACATTGGCTCTGGCTCAGCGCCTGGCCAATCATCGCCACCAGCAGCAGGACAAGAATTCCGATTTTGTTCATCTTCACGTTTTGGATTTGAATGTATATCACTGACTGATCTGCTGTCACCAGCCACATTATCTTATATAGTCAAAATTGTAACCTTCAAAGCGCAACATTTATGAGTCCTATGTCTATGATAATGACAGTCGGGATGTTGACTTTGTCATAAAGCAATATCGAATCATTTTTTGGGGGCTAAGCATAACAGCGCACCAACAACAACTCTCTATATACATTATATTGTTATGGGTATCTTGGCTCGAGTGCCGCACATTTTTCCCAAGAATTATTTCCTCTGTTTATCTTTAGCTTGACTTACGTTTATCTTTACGGTCCAAATGTAAAGTCATGAAAAAAGAAGGTCTTTGCGGATTATTAATCTGTTTTTCTCTAACTTGTTGTGAATTCTGTATTTGATTATAAACAATTTAAAGGAAACACTTAAGTTTTGTTTTGTTTATTTTTAATTAAAAAGTATTTTTAAATTACAATCAAATAAAGTATTGGGTATTTCATATAAAATATTTATTTAAGGCTTGTATTTAAACAAATATTATGATTACTTAATGGTGTTTATTTATTTATTTTAAAACATATATATTTAATTCTTAATTGCTTTATTTTAAAATTTATTTTAATTGTTCATTTAACAATCAAAATATTATAATTCAGAACTCGGTCGTATACTTAATAAATATCAGTCACATTTAATAACCATACGACTAAGCAGCGCTTGATGCGTGTACTTATGGAAAATCCAATGAACGATAGATGGCGCCAGCAATTTCTTTTATGCTTCATAGTGATTAAATATAAGTCAAACGAGAGTATGTGATGAAATTAGGTGTGAAGTATAGAAATTGTAAAGCTTAAAATGTTAAGCAAGATCTATATTAAATATTTTATTTATTTATTAACAATTAAATATAATAAAAACAATTAAATATAATATAAAAATAAAGTCGACTTAATGATCAATTATGGCAGAGAGCATTAGCAACAAGGCCGTCAGGTAAAAATGTGAATTTTTGTTATGAGGAAAGGCTTTTGATAACTTGTACATTCCGTCGCAGTGCAGATAAGAATGTGTTAAATGATATTTTTTTTTTTTTTTGTTTATAAAGGTATGATCAGATAGATGTGATAATCAGCAAAGTAATTTAATTGCTATTTATTTTTATTAAAGTTTATAGATGTTGAGATAAGGTTATTTAATATTTAATAAGTATATAAGCAGATCACAAGCAAAAAACATTTATTTGTGAGTAATTTCGACTTTCTAATCCCAAAACAATCTCTTTACTTTAACTTGTTTAGCTTTCAACTCTGAAAAATTTGATGAAATTTAAACGGTAAAAGAAAAGTCTTTTAATATCTATAGGCTGCGATAAAGAATTTATAAAAAAAATATTATGATGTATATTATATTGTTAATTTACGATTGCGATGAAGATAATTTTTCAGGCACGTGGATTACTTTAAATGATTATAAAATGTCACTTAAAATTGAAATTTTTCTTATTTATCTTAATTGCCATCTTAAGAGTTCCGAACCCGATCGGCACTATATAAAGGAGTCCAAATTATTCAAATTACGAATACTTATCCGAAGTTTTTCTTATGATGAAACTCTTGTTAGTCGCCGCTTGTCTTATTCTGTTTGTTGTCCGGACTCAAACTCAAGATTGTCCTGGATATATATATCGTAATAATATTTTAGCAAGTGCATTTTATATGATATAGTATTTAATATGGTATTCAAATTTATTTACAGGTGCAAACTGCGCTGGAGGCTTAGACCGTGGGTTGAATTGTCCTTTCAATGCCAATCGTAATATGTGGTATCATTCCAATGGAAGGTGCTTCCAGATGCACTATTTAGGGTGTGGCGGAAACAGAAATCGGTATTGCACCAAGAGGGAATGTGAAAATAGATGTGTAGGGAAATAATCAATAAAAATCAATTTAATGAAATACAATAGTTGTGTGGAAAATAAAGAAATATTAACATTATAAAATGGTAAAAGTCAACAGGGCTGATATTAAATTAATTAGTTTACACGCTCACATGAATGTTCGTAACTTTTATTGTATTATAATTCAGAACTCGGTCGTATACTTAATAAATATCACACATTTATTAAGTATACGACTTAGCAGCTCCTGCTGCTTGTACATATGTAAAGCCAATGAACGATAGATGGCGCCAGCAATTTCATTTATGCTTCATAGTGATTAAATAAAAGTCAAACGAGAATGTGTTATGAACTTAGGTGTGAAGTATGGAAATTGTAAAGCTTAAAATGTTAAACAAGATCTATATCAAATATTTTATTAATTTATCAACAATTAAATATTATACGAAGGAGATTTTACGATCTAATATGGCAGCGACTATTAGCAACAAGGCTGTCAGGTAAAAATGTAAATTTTTGTTATGAGGAAAGACTTTTAATAACTTTTACATTCAGTCGCAGTGCAGATAAGAATGTGTTAAATGCTATTTTTTTGTTTATGAAGGTATGATCAGATAGATGTGATAATGAGCAAAGTAATTTAATTGCTATTTACATTTATTAAATTTTATAGATGTTCAGATGAGATTATTTAATTTAATAAGTATATAAGCAGATCACAAGCAAAAAACATTTATTTGTGAGTAATTCCGACTTTCTAATCTCAAAATAAATAAGCCGTTTAGATTTGATCAAATTTTTCAAAGTTGAAAGTTAAACAAATTAAAGTCCCTTATTCTTTTAATATATATAATAATAATATAATAGAAATATGGCGAATATTGTATTGTTTATTTACGATTGCGATGAAGATAATTTGTCAGGCAAGTGGATTACTTTAAATGATTATAAAATACCACTTAAAATTGCAATTTTTCTTACTTATCTTAATTGCCATCTTAAGAGTTCCAAGCCTGATCACCACTATATAAAGGAGTTAAAAATATACAAATTACAGGAGTTTTTCTTATGATGAAACTCTTGTTAGTCGCCGCTTGTCTTATTCTGTTTGTTGTTCGGATTCGCACTCAAGATTGCCGTGGAGCTGTAAGTAAAGGTAATATTATATAGATTCCGTGAATGTTATGTATACGATTTAATATGATCCTTACATTTTCTTACAGACACGTCCTGCGATGGAGGCCCAGACCCAGGACATGGAAGAGGGAACTGTTCGAGAAGTGCCAATCAAAATATGTGGTTTCATTCCTATCAAATGTGCTTCCAGTTTAACTATTTAGGCTGTGGCGGAAACAGAAATCGGTATTGCACTAGAAAAGATTGTATGAATAAATGCATAAGGAATAGAAGAAGACGACCAAGGGAATAGCCAGAAATTTCGAAGTAAAGACGGACTAGCGTTTTTAGATGTGTTGATATAATATTAAAATAAACAAGTAGGAAAGCTACAGTCGAGTGTACTCGATATACCAAATGGTATATTTGTTATATCGAAGTAGTACCGCATTAAAAATATACCATAGACGGCGCAATATACCAGATTGTCGGCCAAAGCAACAACCCTAGTAAGTAGGCGTTTTTGCCCATACAAAAGTATTTCTTTAATAACTTCCACAATTTTTTTCTGATCGCAACAAAATTTTCAGGAATCATAACCACTATAGTTATTATTGTATATACCAAAATTTGCAACTGTAGCTTTAAAATTACGCTTGTTATTTTTTTTGATTTGCGGGGCGGAGGTGGGCGTGGCAAAAATTTGAAACAAACTTGATCTGCGTGCAAATATGACAAATGCTGTCGAAAAAAGATTATAGCTATATCTCTTATAGTCTCTGAGATCTAGGTGTTCATACGGACAGACGGACAGAAGGACAGACACACAGACGGACATGGCTAGACCGTCTCGGCTGTTGACGCTGATTAAGAATATATATACTTTATAGGGTCAGAGAGGCCTCGTTCTACCTGTTACATACATTTCTTGCTGGCACAAAGGTATAATACCCTTCTACCCTATGGGTAGCAGGTATAAAAATGGGAAAAGACAACAGGGCTGACATTAAATTAAGTAGTTTACACGCTCACATGAATGTTCATCACTTTTATTGATATAATTCCGAATTACAAATTACAGAACACGAACTTAACTTCTTAACTTCTCTTTCAACTATTATACATTGAAGAATATGCAAGTTTTACCAACTTTATTATGTTGAGTGCGCTTCGCTCTCACAGTTGTCAGGAACACTTGCTTGACATTTGCCGCTGACAGTGTTGAAATAGGGATTCGGAGAAGAGCAACTGCCGCTCAAAGTTGTTGTAAAATCTGTGCTAGTCGAGCTGCTCCTTTCGCAGTAGACGTAAGTTCTGCAACTGCTGTCGGCATAGGTAAAGAAGTAGAGTGTCTTCTTGTTAACTGCTGCCGCTTGGCAAATGCTTTTCTGATTATCAGTACTGGGCGTTGTTGGCGGTGCTGGAGTTGGTGTCGTGTAAGCAGCACTGCTGCAAGGAACACTAAGTTTTTGCTAAGAAAGACACATCCCAATCAATTAAAATTGATAGATTGGAAGACAACTTCTACTCACATAGTCGGCAACACAGCTAGGAACACAAAGGAAGGCTTTGCCATCGTCATCATCCACACAAACTTCATCCTCACCACAATCAATGATTATGGTAGAAGATGCTTGTCCACTAAGACAAAGTGCAGCCTGATTCCGGGACACACAAGTGTATTTACGATCCGCAGAACAACTCTGACAGTTGGCACCGCACACGTTTAGTACCTCATTTGTGATTTCAGTTTTTTTCACACAAATTTCCAAGGAATTGCTGCAAACCTCATCAGCTTCACAGCTCAAGGGTCCGAGTTTCATGGCACCTACTCAACAGCATCAATACAAAGACGCATTCCTCAAAATTGTTTCTTAATCCTTACCCGCGCACACGTAAAAAGTGCTCTCTGATTCACAATACACATTATTCTCTTCTTGACACACTTGACACTGACTTTGGGTCGTAGTTTCTCCTTGCCCCATGGCAATTGCTGAAATAAGCACAAGAACTCCGAACTTTACCATCTTAAGAAGTCTTTCACTGACTGATCTGGTTTTTCCATCAACATTGTCTTATATAGTGCGAAGAACCTCTGAGGTCTTTAATAAAAGTCTAAAAATAATATTGCCAAAATGCAATATGAACTCATTGGCCAAATAGACTTTGTTATTATCTGTGACTGTTTATTAAACTATGAACATTTATGATTTAATGACGATGATTCCATTTTATGTAGTATTGTTAAAAATACCTTCGATTTTCACATTTCTATAATTATGTTATTTCATATTTATTTTTTATTATTTTCTATTTTGTGAAACATATATTTTTTATTCAAAATAAATTCAAAACTTGTATTCTTATAATCTAAATTATTATTCCCTTTTGTTTGCGGTATCCAGGGTATGAGAATGTACTTAAGATAGCTGAATTTTTTAGTTTATAGCCCAGTTTCCTGTATTTAATGTGGTAAGGCACATCTGAACCTTATAAATGGGATATAAACTTAAACAAAAATAGTGTGAAATTAACTGAAACGCGGATATTATTGAAGTAGTAAAATAATAAATACTTATTCATTCTATATAAAAGCAAAGTTCATAAACATGCAAAAACAAATAAGAAAGCTACAGTCGAGTGTACTCGACTGTGAGATACCCCCTACCCATTTTGAATAAAAGAAATATATTTTGCGGTATTTTTCTCAAAATATACCGAACATACTGTAAAAATACTAAAATTTAAATTTAAAATATACCAGTATACCAGATTGTCAGCCAAAGCAACTACGTCGCCGTTTTTGCCCATACAAAAGTATTTCTTTAATAACTTCGACAATTTTTATCTGATCGCAACCAAATTCAGGAATCATAACTACTACAGCAATTATTCGCTACCAAAATTCGCTACTCTAGCTTTAAAATTAAGCTTGTTATTCGATTTTTTTGATTTGTGGGGGCGAAAATGGGAGTGGCAAAAATTTGAAACAAACTTGATATGCGTGCAAACATAAGAAATGCTGTCGGAAAAAAAAATTATAGCTCTATCTCTTATAGTCTCTGAGATCTAGGTGTTCATACAGACAGACACACAGACGGACATGGCTAGATCTTCTCGGCTGTTGACGCTGATCAAGAATATATAAACTTTATAGGGTCGGAGAGGTCTCCTTCTACCTGTTACATACATTTCCTGCCGGCACAAAGTTATAATACCCTTCTACCCTATGGGTAGCGGGTATAAAAATGATCATTCAGAGAATATGATAATTTATGATTAATTTATTAATAAATTCTGAAGATAAAGTTTGTAAAGGCATCTTAGCCTATACCTATAATAGAGAATAAAGATAATTGTTATGATGTCCGAGCTGAAATTAAAATTTATACGAATTGCATTTCCGATGTTTATTTATCAAATTCTTGAAACCCACCTGATCTGATCTGATATACTATAATTTTATGGTTAAAACGAAACTCTATTTTCAGAGTTTAGCTAGAAATCGTAAAAAGTTATGTCCTGTAAAAAGAATTGGATCTAATTGAAAACAAAGTTGTAATTTTACTTTGCGATCACATTTATTAAGTTTCGTATTTGAATCAAATTTTTCTTAAATATTCTCTCACAATTTTACATATTACACATTTCACTTGTTTGTTTTTTTTTTTGTGTGGTTTTTCTTTTCTTATTTTCAGATTGTTTTTTGTTTTTTTTTTTTTGTTGGTTTGTTGTTTATCGTTTTCTTTTGTTGCACGAGTAACACAAAATCTCTTAAAAGAATTTAATAAATAACAGAAATATGCGTATGATCATGTGTATTCATTACAATAATTATAATGTATAAGCGAAAGTCAAATAAGTAGATAATAGTACGATATATATAATACGTTTCTCAAAGTGTGAACAACTAAAATTAACATAATAATCAATTGAATCGAATTCCGTTCAACACATTTTCATATGCAACAAGTTAGCGCCAGTTCCAAATCTGAGATACTGTATCTTGTATCTTGGATTCTGTTTTCGAAGATTCGCTCGATTCATATGCATATCTATATAAGGTTTATCCACTGAATGATTACAACTAAATGAGTTTTACATTTTTTGTTTTTCATACTTTTTTTTTTTTTAAACAATTACAGCATTACAATTAGTAAGTTGTTGTTGTTGCGTGGGCTGGTTTCAAAACATTTCTCACAAACTTTTTCTCAAATATGTATTTAATGCATATGCGTGTGTGTGTGTATGTATATAATTTATGTGTGTGTGTATGTGTGAGTGAGTGTATATATGAAAAATATATATGTTTATGCATTTTATATAGTTAAACTAATCTGTAACTAGGGCTCATTTGATGAATATGTTCTCAGTTTTTTGTTTTTGTTGTTGTTTGTATTTTTAAAGGTTTTCTTTTCATTTTTTTTTTTTTTGTAATCGTTATACAACATTTATAACTATAATTAGATTTTTGTTATCATTTTTTTGCCTATTTTTTATATAATTTGACCAAATATATTAAATAAATTTCCATCTTTTTTCGTTAAAATATTTATTATGGAAGAGAGACAGAGAGGAAAAGAAAATAAAAAGAAAAAAAATAAACAAACAATTTTCAACGAATTTGCGAAACATGGTTTCATCTAGCGCTTAAATGCCTAAACACACAAAATAATAATAATTAATTATCATAATAATAGTAATAGTAATATTATTGTATAAACAAATCATTCCTCTTTTAATCTTTTTCATCCGTTCTTTCTTTCTTTATATAATTTAGTTATTTGACGATGGATCGCACAAATTGAAATTGTTGCTTGCAATTTGTTGATATATTTCTTTTGTTGTTGTTGAGTTTGTTGATAAAGGCGCGAGAGTAAACTTAAGTTAAAACATAATTTCATTTACTTAATTTACTAATTACTCTAATCAACGCAGCGTTCTCCTCCTTCAGGCGATGATTATCCGTCTTGTAGACATCAAGTTGCTGTTTTTTGTTTGTTTGAAAGTTATTTGAAATTGTGGATTGTGCAGGAAAAATTAAAAAATAAAATAAAGAAAAAGAAATTAGTATCACAAATTAATAGATATCGTCGTGGTATGCAACTAGCACATTTACATAGTTACACAGATCTTGAGAAGGGGCGCGGGCGGGTTTTAAAATTAATAATTAATTCATGCGGTTTTAGTTCGGGGTTGCGTTTACTGAAAGCATCTCAGCATCAGCAACAACAAGAACAACAACAAACAAAATTAGTTAAAACAAGTATCTCTAGAAACCTCCAGATAATAATGAGAGAACACAACGCCCTAGGAAACATGCAAAGATATACGAGTATAACCAAAATACGAGTGGAATATAGTTTATAGTCTATAGAGTTCCCCAAAATTCCTCCCAGAATAACTGGAAATATGTTTTATTATGACACATGTACGATAAGGATTTGAAATGCTGATATACTGAATATATGTAGAATATGCTGAACCCAAGGCTATGGGCAAATATGGTATAGAGATTTATTGAATATCGATAAATCGAAAAAGACAACAAACAATAAACAGATTTCAAAAAGAACGACAAGATTGGGCAAAACGTTTTATTGGTATATTTCTGGATCCAAACTGATCAAAATACACACACATAATATTGAGAATAAATTTCAGCAAAACTTTTTAACAATATTAACAACAAGGGAACAATATTTTTTGGTATAGTTATAGTTAAAGTTTAATATAAATTATACATATAGATATTTACAGCCGAGTGTTTCAAAAGAAATTCAATTTCAGAGATAACAAATTGTTGTAGATTTAGATCGAATTTAGAATTTAGTTTGGATCATTTGGAAACACTCTCAAATTGGTAGAATTTATAACTAAGATTGCTTAAATATTTTTTGTTGGTTGGTTTATTTTATTTTTTTTATTTTTGTTTTTAATATTGCAACAACAAAACAACAGCCAGCTCATATATGACGCAGGTTCTTATGTGGTGTCAGATGTTCAGTGGTTGGACATTTACCGTTAAGCTCACTGCATATAAGAACTGAAGAACTGTGCTCTGATGGTTCAGTGCTGTGCTGTGCTGTGCTTGGGTGCTGCTTTCTCAAATGCCACAAACGCTGCTGCTGTTGAGTTGATTCGAGTTCCTTCAGATTCGATGATACTTTTTTTTGTATGTATGTAGTCTTTGAGTATACGAATATATAGTTTTGTGGATATATAGTTTGTTGCCATATGTTGTGTTATATTCTTGTACCGCGATATATATTTTTGACTTTATGCTGATTATGCGATTAATTTATCAATTCTTTCGGCTAAGTACAATATAAATTTGCAAAAATTTCAACTAGAAAAGTAAATTTTCTCTGTAAATTTCGTTTAAGCTACTAGTACAGTGGTGCAAATATATGTAGAAATTGCCTGCCCAGCAAAATATATATTCGAGAGTACGAAAATGTGCACCAAAAAGTGTGAACTTAATTTAGCTAGAAGATACATTTAATTATTGTTTCATGTTGCGCTCAATAACAATGCAAATGTTTTTTATATTTATTTATGTAATATATAAAGTATTTATGTAGTAAAGTCTAATAAGATTTAATCAATTGATGTCCCAGTGTACGATATATAATATAGTTATGATATTCCTTTTTGTAATTGTAACTATTATGTTCGAGTATGTGATGTACGTATGTGTTTTTTTGCTTTGCTGTACGGAGTATTATGATAGAAGTATATAGAAACGATAACGATTGCGATTACGATAACGAGTACGATATTCGAGCGATAGTCGCCGATATGTGGAGCAGTCAGCTGACTTATTTGCTTTTGGCTAGTTGACTCTGTGCCGAGGTGGTCAACTTAGAAACAACTCGCGTTAGGGCACGATTCTCGGCACGTAGACGATCGTTCTCAGTCTTTAGCTTCTGCAAGAGCTAAAACGACACAACAACAGCGAGAAAGAAGAAAAAAAGCGAGAATACAAAGCAAAATACAAAACAAAACGCATGTTTTGGTTTATATATATAGTTTTGTTTTGGTTGTTGTTGTTGGTTTGTTGAATGTTTTGGTTTTTCGATATTTCGTTTTTTTTTTTTTGTTTTTTTTTTTGATTCGATGAATGAGGCGCGCGTGGGAAGAGAGAAGAGAGAGAAAAGAAAAACATAATTTGAGTGAGCGTTATATTTGGTTGTTTGTTTGTTTTTTTTTTCGAATTGAGCGCAGCAAAAGAGCAAACGCCAAATGTTTAACGGAAAACGTGAAACATGGAACATATAACGTAAACGGTGTAAACGCATATGGGAAGTGTGACCAAATCATAACAGAATGATTGACGATAGAGCGAGAGTGAGTGAGAACGATATACGATATGTACGATGTGGATGATTGAAAAGATGACGACAACAACAATGACAATATGACAGAGAGCGTGTGACAGTGACAGACGATGAGCAAAAAGTGCAACAAAATGGACAAATGAAACATGTCTTCGATGATTTTTTACACATGAGATGTTTGTATGGATAGATCACATTTATTTTGGAATTTTGGAATAGGTTCAAATAAAGAAACGAATCAAAGCAGCAGCTTATGTGCAGCTATCACTAGTAATCAACATAAATTGAACTAATGATTGTTATAAAAAAAAACTCAATTTTTGTATGTTTTGTGCCGGTAAAACACATCCACAGAAAAAATTGTAAAGTTGGCCAAATAAAAAAATGTTAAGCAAATATAATTCAGATACTATATCTGTACAGTGTTTTCAACTGTCGGCTGAAGGGGGAAACACGATTCGGAGTGCATCATCAACTGGTTACGATTATTGCAAGGTGGATATTAATACTAAAGTTGGTAATCTTTTTTTTGTAACGACATGCGGCAGGTGAGACGAACAAAATAAGAAAAATCAAACATGGTAAAAAATAAATACTTGGAAAATTTAAAAGTTTCGGCCAAAATATAAAAACAAAAGCAGAAAACGAAATACAATTGAAAATTCGTTGGCAGAGTTCTCGTGACGGCATCTAACGAAAAAAGATTTGCGATACCTGGGAACGGGACTCTTTATAAAAACACAAACAGCATACAGGCACAAGACGTTAACGATATTTTTTGTTTTTGATTGTTTTTTCTTATGGGGAGTTTGTTAGGATTGTTTTTTGGGGGGAAACACTAATTGTAATTACCTTGAGCTCTTCTTCCAATTCGGAAAGCTTGCGTTCCATAGCTCTTCTTTCACGCTTCTCAATCTCAGAGAGTGAATTTTTAGTTGTCTGCGAATGTGAAATGAAATGTGTGTTTGCATTTGCATTCCAAATTTCAAATTTTTATAAAGTGGATGTTATTTGTTGTTCAGTTGTAGTGTTGTATTTGTTTTTGTATCGGAAACAGAGAGCGAGAGCGTAAGAAACAGAGCGCGAGCGGCAAGCACAGGCTACAAAAATTTTGGATGAGCTTAATCCAAACATTTTTAGGGAGCAATTTTAACAGAGAGTAACCGAAGTCTTTCGTAGCAGGCAGAGTTTGTCTGTAAGTGTGGGTGTTATAGCAAAGAGAGGGGGTCAAGAGAGTGTGTGAGAGAGAGAGAGAGGCAAGAGTAGAGGAGGCCACAAACAGACGGTGACTAAATAGAACTGTGTGTAACGGCTTTTGTTTTGTGTGTTGTTTTGTTTGTTACTGCTGAGAGAGAGTTTTGGTATTTTCTTTCTTGGGAGTTTATCAAAAGTGTTATAATAAACATTCTTAAGTATTTATTAGTATTAGTGGGCGTGGCAGGGCGTGTTAGGCGTAGTTTTGTTTACTTACGGCATTGGCAAAACGCTCGAGCGTCGCACGCGTTTGTACAACTTCGTCGTCCTTCTGCTTGAGCATTTGCTTGAGCTTATCGTTCTCCATTCTGTGAACGAGACAAAAATAAAGGGAAAGTGTGATATGCAAGTGAGTTTCAAGGATTCTTTAAGGAAATTATGAAAAAATAAATTAAATTATCAAAAGTCTCTCCGACATAGTAGCCAGAATGTTCCAAAATGTTCTAATGTTCCAAAATGTTCTAATGTCCGTTTAAATGCAAGGGAACTTATAGATAGCTACATGTTGAAAATATATATGTATGAGAAATTTAAAAGTCGTATAAAACGATGCATGACTAAGGCTTCCCATCTTTCACGATCTACTTTAATTACCAAAAAAATCAATAATCTAAAAATGTTGTATTCTATAGAACATGAACTTGATACATTGTAATTTTTATTTAATTTCCCGAAATACCTAGCTCTACTCTTTGGAATCTTTGCTTTCCGAAATTGTTGACAGAAGTCCCAAAGAAACAAACAAATTTCGTTACTATAAATTTCATATGCGAATAAAATAAAGACTTCAAATTTTACGTGCTGCAAATAAACCTCGAAGTATTATTATCTATTATTAATTTCAGTCAAAATTTCCCGAAATACTTAGTTTTACTCCTTGAAACCTTTGCTTTCAGAAATTTTCAAGAGCGAAACAAACAAATTTATAGACACATAAAGTAAAGACTATCTATTTTTTGTTGTCTTTTATAAACCTCTTTAAAACCTTTGCTCTCTTAAATATGCAAAAATTCTTCCACTACCCTTTAAGACCTTTTTGCTTTCTGATCTTTTTGAGAAATTCAGGAATTAACAAATTCATTTATTACGTTCCCGAAAATTCCTCACCAGTCCTACTTTCTAGAATCTTTGCTTCTGATCTTTTTAAAAATAAATTAACAAATTTTTTTTGCTAGATATGGGAATAATGTAATAATGTATTAAGTTCCTAAAATTTCCTCACCAATCCTACTTTCTAGAACCTTTGCTTTCTGATCTTTTTGAGATATGCAGGAATTAACAATATTCCTAAGTTGAGTACTTACTTGGCCGCTTCCCAGAGCGCCTTGTAGTCAATGCCATCTCCATTCTCCGCCTTGTCGCTGCTGCTGGAACTCTTCGAATCGCTGGCGACGCTTGCGGTTGCTGTGCTCGCAGTGCGAGAGCGTGAGGTGCGTTCGCTGCCGCTCTAAGAGATTGATTGAATTGAATAAAATATTATATATAAAAACTATGATCATTTCGAAAATATGTCTACAACAAATTGCAAATATAAAGTACTGCCCACAACAACAACAATAATGGTTAAAAACAATTTTAAGAAACACTTTTCCTGTTCAGCTTACTTCGTAACCTTCGCTCTTCTCCGAGGAAGCGCTGATCGAGCGCTGAGCTGCACTTCGGGATCGCGTTCGATTGCGTGACTTTCGCTCCTGTTCCCTAAGTGAATTGCTGCGTGTGGCAGCAATGGCTGCCACAGTTGCACCCGCTGTGCTGCTGCTGCCGATGCTGCTGCTGTTGGGATAACCAGCATTGAGGCTGCTGTTTGAGTTGGACAATGATTTGGTCTTGAGCAGACGCGAGCTGGCCGATGAACCCTTAAAGGAATTGGAGGCACTCAAGCTGGGAGACTTGAAGCTGAGGGATGCGGTGGTCACACCGTTGTCATAACTGCTCGAATAGGGACTGACATAGCTGCTGCTTCCGTATGCAGACGATGAAGAAGTGCTGGGATAACCATAACGTGAAGTTGAGTCGTAGCCAGAACTCGCTGTTGAGGAGCCAGTTGAAGATGTGGTGGAAAGAGCAGATGCTTTAGTTGGATTGCCATAACAATTGCTGCTGCTGCTGCTTGTCGAGCTATGCTTGCTAATGACAACATGGTAATGATGAGAATGAGCCTGCGGAAGCTGCTGCAACTGATGCAGCTGATAGTAGTTGATGTTGTTGCTGCCATTTCTATGATTGCTGCCACCCGAAGCAGATGAGGAGGATGGAGATGATTGCTGCTGATACTTGGCATAATCAAAGCGATTGCTCGCATTACCATTCGAATAGCTGCCATAGCCACGACTCCCGCTTCCCCCGCCATACAGACTCTCCCTCGAGCTGTACATGCTTGTGTAGGGACTCTGATAGCTGCTGTTCCCATTGCTGCTGCTGCTCGGAAAGTATCCCGTGCTCAATGGCCTCGAGTTGTAGCTGCTCCCGTTATAGTTGTACGCTCCAGATGCAGAGCTCCCTGTGGCTCCCATTCGTGAGCTGGAGGAGAGTGAACGGCGTCGACTGGGGAGCGGCGCCTGAGTGCGCGATCTTGAGCGAAAGGACATGCTAGGACACACACTTAATTACCCCCAAAAACACAGCTATAAAGAGTGAAGAAAACAGGCGTTTAGTATAGTTTAATTGGCCCCCAACAGCGACTCGTATATCAATCGACGCCAAATAAATTGCAATTACGCTTCGAACCAGAGAGAGAGAGAGAGAGAGAGAGAGAGAGAGAAGAAACTTTTCCATTTTCATGAAATTTTCTTTTAATTTTGGCATAAACAAAAGTGGAAAAACAAACAACTAGCGTACAAAAGGAAAACGCAATATTGACATGTGGCTACCGATCGCTACATTTCCACCCACCCCCACCTGCCACGCCTCTCTTTGCTCCTCTCTCTTCAACAAACGAACAAAACTCAATCGAGCAAAGAAAATGACGTCAAGACATAAATTTTGACATTCTGTTTTAATTTTGCCGCAATGCGGTAGAATGAAACACACTCTTCACCCCTCTCTACACCTCTCTACTTCCTCTGTGGGGGTCTGTTCTATTTTGTTGCTTCTGCTACTCTTTAAGTAATAATAATATTGAAAACACATACAAGAAGACAAGACAAGGCACTAATCTATGGGTTGGACTCCATGGCGTGTTCTATTTATTTAACGCTCAGTGTTAATATTTTAAGTTGATGCTTCATCACCCACGCGAGTCCAACGGCAAACATGAGGAACAGCAAACAATTTTAGACCTATGATAAACTCATAGATACTCTGTAGTTGCTATCAGTCATCATATCATTTTTATCTCAAGTTTATATACAATTATTTTTTGTATTTATGACTAAGTATTATGTTTATGTTGCTCAATTCACTGAACTGAACAAACAAAATGTTTGTAATATGCGTACATATATTGAAAAATAGTTGAAAAGGTAATCTCTCGGTTAACATTTGAGCATTTAATGTTTTTTTAAATGAACAATAGCTATTGCTCAATTAGAATTGATGTTAATCACTTGAAATAAATATGAAGTATTTTTGTACGTTATATAATAAATAGTTCTTTTATAGTATCTATTTGTGTACGTTAATTAAGAACCTAGTATTTTAATATACCATCGATAACTCTTACTTTTGAACAGTAGTGAAGAACTTAGTATTTTAATATACTATCTCTCTAGCTCCCACTTCCTGTACAATATTTTAGAACCTAGTATTTTAATATACTATCAACAACTCGCGCATTCTATATATTATTTAAGAACCTAGTAGTATTTTAATATACCATCGATAACTGTTTACATTTGTCATAACAATATTATTTCCTATTACTTAGAAATCCAAAATTTAGCTTATTCTGCTGCGTCTCACATTCCCTATATGAATATTGCTTATACAGGGTAGGAAAACGTTTCGTTTTTATCAAAAAGTCTAGTGCATTTGATTTATGAGATGTCTGTTTCCTCAAATAAGATGAGTCTATCTACGATTTTATCTATATAAAAACGCTTCAATGAATGAATTGCTATATTTGATTATCCAAAAAAAAAAAAAAAAAAGAACTGGCAATTTTTATTGTTCACTTTAAAGGCCGTTTTGCTAGGTGAAAATGGAAAAATTATTTTTACGATCCATCCAATTCTGGGTAATTCCGTAATTTAACTTGGCTAATAACACATAAAATGTTTCTCAAAATACACGCAATTTGTGTTGTGTCATGCCATGATAAATTGATGCCAAGAGCAAGGAGCAAGCATTAAAAGATTATGAAATGGAACATAAATAAAAGTCTCACCAAAATGTTACTATTTAAAATACATTGAAGACATTTAGTATAGCAGAAGAAACTGCAACTAGCATGGAATGTACATTTTGGAATAATAAAATTTATTTTTGTACAAATAGAAATGTATATTTCGAAAATATTCTAAACAAAAATGGAAAACTTGAGAATCATTTTACCAAACATTAAAATGTTTTATAAATGGAATTCATTTGTCAAGTTTATAGTTAGATCAAACAATTATTTATCGAAATTAAACGGAGGAAAAATTTAATCAAAATTTTAGAAATTCAATTATATTTCAATACTGATTTTAGAATAAGATTATCTTTAATGTGTTGACTAAACTGCAGAGTAATATTTTCAGTTCGAAATGAATTAATTCATGAAAAAATGGAATGTAATTTTTATAAGTTGAAAAATTAAATTATTTTTCAATACTGATTTTAGAAGAAGATTATCTTTAACGTTTTCACTAATTGCAGAACAATATTTTCAATTCGAATTAAATAAATGTTCAGAAAAGAATTTTAAAACCAAATTAAATCAATTTCGAATACTGATCTTGAATTTGTTGCTTAACATATTAGTTTCAAAATTACATTTTCAATATGAAATATTGAGAATGTTGCACTTTAACTTTTTCAACTTGAACTTTAGCCTTTAAACAAATATGCTTGATGCGTTGCGCACGAAAATCAAATTAAATAGTGATCAAAATATTTGACCATATTGAGAAGCGACTCAAAGACGAACAACAACTTGAACTATCCAAAATAAATTGTGCGCAGTTCATCTAAATAAGGCAACAACGCGTTTTAACTGCCAAAAGGCAACTGACAACTGACAACTGACAACAAAAGTTGCCCCCGCTCTTTTGAGGGGAGAAGGAGGGGGAGGTGGAGTCTCTCTGGTCGAGTGTCTCTAGAGAGTCTCGAGTGTCGTCTCTCTGGTAAACTGATAGCGAATATTGCAATTCACATTTATTTTTGACACGTTTGACAGCCGCTGTTTGTGGTTTTGTCAATGCACTCGAGTGTAATTAATTGTAAATTACTTAAAAAACTGTATTTAATTTGAGTTGTTGATGATCTTGTTGTTGCTGTTTTTGTTGTTGTATAAGTTTTATTGTAGAAATGCTGTGGCTGATCCGTTGCGTTAGCCGTTTGAAACTCAACTGTGCGACCCCACAGAGTATTGAAATGTTTTATTCGAAAACCGAAAACTTGGCGCACGATCAGAAAATAAAACGTCAAAGAGAACGTGAAACGTAAATTTAAGAGAATCAAAGAAAGAGAGGGAGAGAGAAGAGAGCGCGTGGCGATGCACGCATTTGAAAAGCCGGAAAAAAGATGTTGAATATAAATTATTATTATAAATCGAGGGAAAACAAAGAGTTGGTGGTGGTGGAAGCACAAAACGAATGTTGGGGGAGCCTTGGCAGCAAATTGAACTTATTATTTTTTTTTTGCTATTCACTTGAATTGCGCACACAGAGCTCGCTGTGAATGTGTGTTTATATTTCACCTGTGTGTTGCCGCCTGCCAGCTAAATTTAGTAAATCGCACACGTATTTGGCCCAATGTCCGAGACGCAAAACTATAAACTATGCTGGGGTCAGCTGATGTTGCCACAGCCCAGAAGAAGCTGCAACTGGGGCAAAAGGCGAAACAGTCAACGACACGTGACACACGAGGAGCAAGAAGAAGAAGAAGAGAAAGAGAGCGAGATACACAACATGGAGTGAGGATTGAAGAGAGCGGAAGAGCAACTAAATTTACATTTGAAAGTTTGTTCGAGATGTTTTTGCTCCCCTAGAAGTACATCTCATAACTAGGCCAAAAGTTTTTTGTATGTTCGCCGCCCCCTTCTAAGAATAGCCCATGACGCGCAGCCCCCCTTCTCCTCACCGCACCTCAGCTCGCCTTGAAACGTTCAACGTTAGAAAGTGCAGCCGGCAGGGAATGAGGAAACAAATGCTTGAGATCCGCAGCAGAGAAACTGCAATTGCAATTGCAAAATCTTTTTCGAAAATTTCGTGTTTAATTTTAGCAACGCAAATGTTGTACCAAAATTGTATTTATAATTTCTTCATTTTTACTTTTGCATTTTCGATTCAATTCCCCCCAAAACAAAGTTCAATGTACGTGTGTCTTGTGTGTGAAAACATTGTTGTAGTTGTTGTTATTGTTATTGTTGTGGGGATGGGGCGTGTTCTACGTCTAAGTGCTCAATTTGTTGTGTGAAAAATGCATTTGGGGAAAGTGTTTAATAGCCTCTGGCTTGAAATACTTATGTGTATTGTTATGGCCAAAACACTTGACATCGTCAATCAGCGTCAAATGCTCGACACGATTAGGCACACGGATTTCGAAGACTTCAAACGTGGCGAAATTGCTTTGGGGAATATCTTTTAAAACCATGCGGCAATTCTTTTGAAATTTTCAGAATACGTGCTAAATATTGTTTAGTTAGTCAAGCATTTAAAGCACATAATATAGAAGCAATGGCTGACGAAAAGCGTAGCGGAAATAAAATTGAACTTTTATGGTAATCAAAAAGATATTCTCGAAAAATGAGAAAGAGACTTCGACTTCATCTATTTTCAGCACAACAATTAAAAGTAAACTTAATGGCGCCATTAAAACGAAAGAGCAGCTATCAATTAATGAACCGCAAATCTATAAAAAGGAATCAGAAATCATATATGTATGTATGTAAGTAGACAGACAGCTGTGCAGACAAACTGTCTGCGGCATATGTCGAGGAGGAACGATGTTGAAGCAAATAATGACAGAAATGCATTTCGAAAATTTGACAGTTTAAATGAATGGGCAGCAGCACGTCGACGTCGACGACGAAATAAATAAATTGTTAACAGGTTTGCTAGAGAGTGTCAAATGTTTTAAATATTATCACAAATTGGATGTGCACTAATAGTTTTGACCTCGGCCATGAAAGTATTATATTTTGTGCAAATGCATTTTCATTCGCCTTGCACAATGCACAAAATATCCCACACAATTGGAGCAATGGCATTCACAATGCCACGTGCACACAGTCAGTGCTGCTGCTTCTTCTTCAGCTAATGGCAATCATAATTTTACGTTGCGCACAAAATGGGACGACTGCTAATTGGAACAGACGGCAGAAAGACCAAAGCAGCAGCAGCATCAGCTACTTTGAAGGACGCACGGGACTGTCTAAAATTGTGACAAGGTGTGACGGAATGAATACAAAGAGAGAGGGAAGAGAAGAGCTAAATGGAAGTACCTGAATGTGTGTGTGTGTGTGTCAGGTGCACAATCGAATACGCAATTAGAAGGAAAAGCAGCTGTTGGCAAATTGAGCACAGCAAAACGGAACCCAATTATTTGCAAGGTGTGAAAATATTTTAGAGACTAGATCTAGTTCTTAAAATTGTACACATTATTGCTGTTGTTGTTGTTGTAGGTAAAAATAATTAAAAATAAATTGCAAAGAGACATGTTGAAGACAACAAAAATTCGCAGAAAGCGAAATTATTCGAACACATCTTTTAAAGTTAATTAGTCTTAATTATAGATTTCTTTGTGTTGTTCAGCTCACCTCCTTTTCCTTCTCCTCGTTGTCATTGTTGGCCGCATCGTGTTGACGATCCGGATCAAGCTCCTGCAAACAAAGCGAACTCGATTAGTCTCGACTCATTAGCAAATTTGCAATTAAAAATAGAATTTAGTTGGGGGGACTTCATGCTGCCCACACACGTCTCATTTGGCTTGATAAATGGCCAGACTAATTGGCAGGCAGCATGCAGAGATAAACATAGTGCAGAGTGCTCCACTTACATCCATATCGAGATGCACCACGCCCGTGGATCGACGCTTCGGTTTGCGTCGACGCTGTATGACAGTCTGTGTGCGATTATCGTTCTCCTTGTCGTTATCTACGTTTAAATGATATTTCATTAGATTGTGGCTATTATTTGTACTTAATGATCACTGTTTACCTTTATCTTCATGGCTGGTTGTAGCACTGGATGCTGTGGCTGATGCATGATTGGCACTGGCTGCAGACGCGGAGTTGTTCGCTGTTGACGTGGCAGTTGTTGTTCCCGCTGTTGTTGTCGCAGCAGCAGCAGCAGCGGCTGAAGACGTCTCGTATCGCTGACGCGCTGGAGGTGTCACATACGCATTGATCGTCTCACTGGGCGCCGACACTGGACGACCGATCGAGTTGAGCGATTGATTGGAAGCATTGACTGCAAGAAGAATAAATTAATTGTAATTATTAAACTGAATATATAATAAACTGTTTCTTTTTCGATAAAATAATTTTAAAAATTGAATAATGTCATGTAAATTGATTCTTGTTCAATAAAACCTTTTACAAATTCAACAATTTGCTCGATTTTTATTTGCTTTTACGATTTATTCTACTACTATAGTATTCTACTAGGTAAGTACTAGTATAGTAGAATACTATAGTTCGGTATACAATTTTTAAGTCTGTAGAGTTGAAAAAGTACGAATAAGAATTCTTAAGCTTAACTGAATTTTGTAGGGATCGATTATAATTCTGTTTAAATATCTATAAAGTACACAGAAAAAGAAATCTTTTTTTCAGTTTCCACGTTTATTAAATTATTCGATTGTAAATGAATTTTTAGGATTCATTCCAAATTCTTATCTTAATCTTCGAGTATTTTGTAAATAATGAAAAATTGGTAAATGATGCAACTGAATTTTTAAATATTTCTTAATGAAGAGCCATAATAAAGAATGTAACAAGAAATGTTATATTGACAATCTTATTCATTTTCTATAATTTATTTTCTTTTAATGATTTCCACGTTTATTACTCGATCATTAGACAATTTTTAGGATATATGCAGACTAAAATTATTTGTGGATATTCTCATTTTGGAGTCTCTCATTCCAAAGAGTTTGTATTTTTAAACATAATAATGGAAAAAACTTATCAATAAAGAATGTAATTATAAACAATTTACGATTCTTTTTCAATAAATTTGTTTATTTTATGATTTGCACTTTTATTATTCGATCCAAAAGAAATTTTTAGGATCTGTACAGAATATGATTATTGTTAAATAAACCAATTTTCAAATTTCTAGCATTGAAATTATGTTCAGTATCGAGTTGAAAAAGAATTAAAGAAATTCTTAAGTATAACTTATGTGTATAAGCTAAATTGATATTTTATAATGAGTATAGTATATTGCTTATACATTATCTATGGAAACTTACGCGCATTTGGACCACTGCTGATGCGTCGCTGGGTTCCAGCTGTGCTGGCCAGATTAACAGCTGCCATGACAGCCGGCGCACTTGGGATGATGGTGCTCTGGTTGGGCGGGTAGCTGCCACCGCTGGTGATGTCCTCCAGCTTGAACTGTGCAAGATAACAAACCGTATTAACATCAAGTCGAAATAAACCGATTCACAAATATATCAAATATAATTTAACTATATAGTTTTTCTTTTTCATAATTCAATATTTGTTGTTTTTGTTGTTTGTGTGAATATGTTTGGTTGTTGTTTTAGAAAAAGCTATGCTGGCAAATGTTGTTTTCGTTTTTATTTATGTTATTTTTGTGGCATTTTGTTGTTTTCTTGAACCAAATCAACTATAATTAAACATTTAGCTGCCTTTATTAGTGTTTAGTGGACGTTTAGTAGTCAATACGCCAGACACCGCTTGCATTTCTTTTTATAGGATATTAAAAGGATTCCGCTAAAATTCCAGTTGCTTAACCTAATTAAAACCAATCCCTCATCAAACTAAATTTTAAATATATCATGCAATTAAATTCATTAAAAAATCATAATAAATAATTTGAGCAAGCCAAACATAGCAGATTATTAATAAAGCGTAGATTAAACACAGAAGAATTCCGTATGGAAGTCGCATTTCAATGTATATACAATAATGTGTGTGAGATCATGTTTCATCGAGAGAGATAAATAATATATAAATACATTTATCATACATAGTATATAGTAGAGTAATTATATGTACATTAGAGAGGACTACAGGTAAATAAAACATACATAAATACATACAATACATAAGAGCATAAGTTATAGTCGTAGTTATAATACATTAACATTTATATGCAGATGCGTTGCAATCGAAAACAAGGCGTACAAAATGAGCAAACTCAAGACCAAAAGTACGACAATTAAATTGAAGAAATGAGGAGCAAATATACTTAAGAAATTATTATTTTAAAACTATAGTAAATACAAGTTGCATAGACTATGAAAATACCCTGACAAGAAGTTGAAAATATTTACAATACAAATCTTCATATTTTATGGTATTTTGTTATGATTATACTTCATTAATATGATAATTTATATTTGATTATTAATGGTTTATTATATTTATATTTATATAAGATTTTTTTTTTTAATTTTATTATAATATTACATTTTTTTTTGTATTTTTATATATACTTATACATATTTTATTATTCATATTCTTCATTATTATTTTTTTATGTTCTGTTACTTTTATATTACATTTCCGTTTTTATTTGTTTGGAGTTTATTTTTATATTAAGTTTTGTCAATCGTTTTTTAGTGCTTTATATTATTGTTATTATTTTATTATATTAATATTTAGTTTTAGTTTTTAATTTACATATATATATAAATATTAATTATGGAGTAAAAATATAGTATTATATATTTCTTTTATATTACATTTCTTTAATCATATATTATCACTATTATTATTATTATATGATTGGTATTTTATTCTATTTATATTTTATAATTTTTATTGTATTTATATGTTATTATTTTTTTTATATTCTTACTTTTTTAACATTGTTTTTATATTTATATTTTGCGAATTGTTATTTTTCTGTAATGTATTTTTTCCAATCTTTTAGTACTTTATATTATTATTTTATTATATTTATATTTGAATTTATATTATAATTTTTTAATATTGTTACTTTTATATAAGATTCTTTTATTATATATTTTTTGATTATTATTATTTTTCTTTTACTAGCTTAACTTTTTGTCAGAGTATTTGTCAATTCGGTGCACCGAATATTTTCCCTTTGTACTTTTAAGTTTCTAGTTCGCATTTCGTTTTTAAATACTTTTGATCATGCCACACTTAAACGCGCAATGTTTAAAAGCGAGTCGATAGATTGTAAAGATAACTTCACATTGTTAAGGTCAAGGTCGGAGGTCAGCGGTCAGTTGGGTAACTTATGTAGTCTGTCTTTGTTGTTGTTGTGTGTGCATTACCTTTGAGCCCGCATCGAACTTGAGGCGCCACGAAGGTCGCCGCTCGGCTGCAGTTGTTGTTGCTGAAGACGACGACGACGACGTGGAAGGTGCAACAGTTGCAGCAGCCACACTTGCACCACTTGCCCCACCTGCACCACTCTCCCCAGTACGTCTGGCGTATAAACTCAAGAGTGAATCACGAGCATTGAAATCCGCATGCGTCGAGACTGGCGATGCTGTATCCGACTTGGCATCCGCTTCAACATCCTTTGATGTTGCGCTGCTCAGACTGCGTTTGTCCCTCAATCGAACTGGACTCTCCAGAACAGCAATTGGAGTTGTGGCAACAGGAGTCTGCACAGTGGGTTTACTCTCAGTTGTGGCTATCGCCAGCTCTGTGGGTCTGACTGCTGGCTGCACAGCTGACTCGATAGAATCACTGCTCGTCTGTTGTTTGGCAACTGGATCAGTCTTTAGTCGGGATGGCGAGACTATCGTGTAGCTAGCACTAACTGCCTCCTCCTCTTGATCATCATCATCCTCCTCTTCAGCATTGCTCTCAGCAGTTTCAACTTGATCATCATCTGATTTTCTTGTGGTTGGCGCCGTCAGCGTGAAGCTGGCATTGACATCATCGACAGACGAAGAAGCTGGCGCCAATGTGGCAACCACAGCCTCAATGATTTCCGAATCATCTGCAGTTGGTATCAAGCTGGGTGGCGGTGTTGTGGGCGGTGGCGGTGGCTGTGGCTCTTGTGAACTGTCGCTGCTGCTGCTGCTGCTGTTGTTGTCGTTGTTGCTGTTGCTTGTCGTTGTTGTTGTTGCAGTTGCAGTTTCAGTTGTTGTTGTGCTTGGCGAAGATGTTGTTGCTGTTGTTGTTGTTGATGATGTGGCTGATGTTGTGGTGGTTGTTGATGCTGTTGTTGTTGTTGTTGCGGTGCTTGATGTGGAGCTTGTTTCATTCTGTTAATAATATTAGTTGGTGGAACAAATCATAAAAAACACACACTGTGTAACGACCTCTTGCACGTCAAAAATCAAATGACCTTGCTGGTGATGAGAGGGCAACAAGGTGGAGGGGCGGGGTGTCATCGTAATAACGATAACGATAACTAACGATATACGATATATGACATACGATACTCATACGTAAAATGCTCTCCCCCAGAGCATTTTCATATACTTTTCAGTGAGAACTCTTTACGCATGCATCAAAAAAAAAATGTGGCAAGCATGCAGAAATACATAATAATAATAATTATAAATGATATATAGCATAGTCATCAGTCATGTATATACAATCTAGAGAAACGTAAACTAACTTAAAATACAAATACAATTAAAACTCGATTCATGAGATCGCAAAAGTAAATAAAAGCTACTCTTAAAAAACCGCACTTAATGAATGAAACGTGAATGACTTTTGAAGAGAGACGATCAGCGATCAACGATGAGCGATCAGCGGCGGTGCAGCGTTTGCGGTTGCGTTTTGCGGTGGTGCGGTGCGGGCGTTTCAATTTCAGTTTCAGCTCAGCGCAATCATTAAAAAACTCGGGATGCAGACAGCAAAAAATCACAGCTTAAATACGCAATGCTCGATTTAATTGGCTCGCATTTTGATTGTTTTTGTTTTACGAATTCGTTGCAGCTCTTAAATGAGGGCTGATTGATTGATCGATTCGAGCGGTTGATTGATTGATGTGACGCTGATTGAAAACATGATTCAACTAACTACGTTTTCAGGGAAGATCTCTTCGCGTGGATTCAAATGAGTGTTTGACACTATGCAAAGACTAAGCAATTTAAGGTAGCAAACGATTTTAAAAGTAATGAAAAGTTGTAGTGAAGAAAGATCTAAATAATTGGAAAATATTCGGAATATTTCTTCTTTTTTATATTTTATAATAAATTGAAATTATGCGGAGTTAATAATATTCCAAAATGAAGATTACTTTTAAATTGAATTTCAAAAGGATTTACTTTGATACTTTATCTGGGATCTTTGTCTTATGATTCTTGAAATACTTCATAATTTTCATATTTCGCAATAATTCTTCTAAATTGAAATTATTCAAAGTTAATAATAAATCAAAAGAAGTTGACTTTTGAACTGAATTTAGTAGAATTTATTTGAAAACTTTTTGAATTGTCTTTTTTTAATTAGGAATGGGTTCCTTAACTACGATTTATATATTTGGGATCTTTGATTTTTAGGTTTCCAAATATTTTCATATTAATTTGTCTAAATTAAGATTATTCAAATAATATTCAAAAATAACTTTACTTTTGAATTGAATTTAATAATGTTTGATATTTTCTAAAAGGATTTATTTAAGAAATTGTTCCCAAATTATGATTGATATATTTGGAATCTTTGATTTGTAGTTCTCGAAATATTGTTTGTGTTATATACCACAATAATTTTTTTTATTTTGGAATTACAAAGTTAATATTTCGAAATATTTCGATGGTTAGAAAGGTAACGACTTTTTTTTAATATTTTTTGAATTGTTTTCTTTTAATTAAGAAACGGTTCCTTTATTCCGATTTATATATTTTATAATATTTGGGATCTTTGAATTGTATTTTTCAAATGGTTTCAGGATCATATATTGAACCACTTCTCCTATAACTTTACTCGATCGTTACATTTCTTGCCCGTTCTTTTGCATAATGTCGGGAATATTTGGATGTAAATAAACTAAGCGCTACCATAAAGCTATTTGTTAACAACTAGGCTTAATAAACGTGCTCACACGCACACACACATATATATAAATAAAACACACACACGCACAGACAGAGACTTATGTGGGTGAGGGAGCGAGAGAGAGAGAGTAACAAATGTAAATGAGAACACGACAAACACCAAATTAAAAACATTCTCGACTTGTGGTTTATGCTTTTGATGCAGTTTGCGAGTAAAAGACACACAAAGAGAGAAGAGAGAGAGTGAGTGTGTACACACACAAGTGTAGAATGAGTGGATGAACTGAGGGAGGGGCAAACAACGAGTACATTAATATGAAGGGGGTCGAAGGAGAGGGAATAGAAGACACACCATAACCATAAGCAGTTGTTGCTGGTGTACGAAATAAGAACACACTACTCATGAGTGTGTTTGTGTGTGTGAGGATGTATGTGTGTGTGTATGTATGTGATGTTGTGAACTCTTTTAGCTACAGAGATAATGAGCACACATCGCGTATACGCAATGTGGTGCATCTAAGTGATAATGTTTTGCTGATAAATATGAATCTCTCTAATGTGAACTGATCTACATACGATTCGCTAAACGATCTGTTGGCTGATTTTGTTCAAATTGTGTCGAATTCGTGGGGTGATTTTGTTTTTCAATGTTTTTCATTTTCATTTACATTAAATAGATATTTGTTTTTCTTTTTTTGGCTTGGGCACACAAAGTACTTACGCTGCTGCTGTTGTTATTATTGTTGTTGTTGTTCTTGTTCATGCCCAGGTTCTTCTTCTTGACCAGCTCCTCGGCACTCTTGATCTCATCAAGGGTCACGCCCTGCGTCGAGCGACGCGTCTCACGCACTCGCTTCGCATGCGCTTTACGCTGCGTTTCGCTCTCCTCGTCACGCACCGGAGGCACAAAGGATCTGGCAAAAAGGTAAAGCAAATAAAATTAGCATAATTACATGACATCAAAGGCACATAAAATAGCTTAACAACATGCTAAACAACAACATAATCAAATCATAACGCAGAGGCAACTTTGTTGGAAGAGCAATTAAAGGGATTAGAGCAGCTTGGCGAGCGTTTCACAAAATTTTTGGTTAACCAATTAACAATTACGACTTTTGTGATTATTACTTGAAAAAGTTTTTGAATATATTGCCCGCCGATTGCTTGGGCTTGGGAGTCTCCACATCGCTGGCACTGGCGCTTGCCGTGGTGCTGCCGTTGTTGTTGCTGGTGCTGCCGCTCTGTGCAGCGGGGCTGCTAACGGAATTGTTTCTTTATACGATACGTACATATTATAAAAACCCATAATGCAAATGATATGTGTACTAAATGGACTTGAAAGTATTGGCAAGGTCAGTTTTCTTTGAGTGCATGTTTATTTTTAAAATGAAGTGCTATAGAATTCCAGCAATTGTGATCATTATTCTGTCATCGATATATTTAAACTATATGTTGTATATAATATTAAACTACTGTCAAAATAAATAATGTAAGGAAACTGTCAAAAGTTAAGGCTCTAAGAGATAAGTAGTGACTTCAAATATCGAAAGTAATGATATCATCGATAGTATTTCTTCTGTTATCGATATACTGAAACTCTTTTCTATATATTGTATATAATATTAAACTACAGTCAACACATATAATTAATAGTAATGGAAATGCCAAAGTTAAGGCATTACAAATAAGAGATAGGTAAGACTTCAAATATCGAAAGAAATGATATCATCGAAAGTATTTATTCTGTTATCAATATACCTAAACTCTTATCTAAAACTACTGTCAAAACATATAACTAATAGTAATGCAAATGTAAAAAATTAAGGCTCTAAAAATAACAGATAAGTAAAAACTTGAAATATCGATAGCAACGATAAAATTTACATTTAAAGCTCCTTTCTTGTTGTCTGTTATATAAAACTACTGGTAAAAACTTTAATAATAGCTAAAATATTAAAAGTGAAGCCTCTAAATAAAGGTAAAATCCTAACAGTATTGCTTCAATAAAATTAAATATATCGATAGTATCGTTGGAATCGATATTATTGATTCTTTTAATGTTCCTATCTGTGTGTATTATGTATAATATTAAACTTCTGCGAAAACACATCGTTAATAATAATAGAAATATAAGAAGTTAATGCTCTAACAATAAAATGTAAGTTATGGCTTTAAATATCGATAGTATTGATAGTATTTATAATTAAAAACCCTTTCTTTTTGTGAGTGTTTTATATTATATAAAACTACTGTCAGTAGTCCCTAAATATAAGAAAAATCCGAAAGTATTTCTCCAATAAAGTTAAATAAATCGATAGTAATGATTCCTATCGCTATTAGTAATATAAACATAGAAAAGTAAAGGCTCTAACCATAAGAACAATCTAACAGTATTTATCTATAATAATACAATCGATAACAGAGGTCGATAGTAACAATAGTATAACATATATATATAACATATTATTTCAAAATTAAATACTTTCAAAACTATAAGTACCGCACTTTACAAATTACTCTAAAATTCTTATTCCATTACAATGCAATCTGACAATTCTGCACTTTCAGAAAACTGACCCAAGCTCCATTATTTCAAACCGCTACTCACCTGCGTATTGGTGGGGTGTGCACAGTCGTTGAAGGTGAGCTGAGTCCAGTTGTGGTTGGTGTCGTTGTCGCTGCATTCAGCAAAGCAGTAGCTGGAGCAATCGGTTTCCTGCATGTGACAGCAATTAAAGTTGAAAGGATCAAAGACAGAAGAAGAAGATAGAAATAAAACAAATGGAAAACATTAATTAAAGTCACATTAAAGGTGTTGTAAATAGCATATCTAAGAGAAATAGACGACATTGTGCGCATTGCCTAAATAAATGTTAAGTATAGATATTTGTTGTTTTGGTGCAATGAGAATTTGTAGGGGAATAAATATAGGGAGTAGTAGTAGTATATATCTCTATAGAGAAGCTAAGCAAAAGCAATGAGTATAGTATATATATATAGATTACAGGTTACACATTACGGATTACACATATTTGGCTAGTTAGTTACAAGTTATAAAGTTATATATATTTATGATTACGATAGTCAACCCCCAAAATTGGCGACACAAAACAAACCTGAAATACACAGAGTTATCTTTGAGGGAGGCCGATCTTTGTACGCTATAAATTTGACTTGGAGTTGCTGTTGTTGTTGTTGTAGCTGATGCATTTGTTGCTGTTGTTAATGTAGCTGCTGTTGGTGTGTATGTGTTGAGTGTTGTTGTGGTAGTGGCTGTTGTTGTTGTTGATGTTGTGTTCATGGTGCTTGATGTGTTGTTGTAGTTGTTGCTGTTGCTCAAGCCAGTCGATGTTGTGTTTGCTGTTTTCCCCAACAGCAGCAAACTCTGGCTCTGTTTGTTGTTGTTGTTATTGTTGTTGTTATTATTATTGTTGTTATTGCTACTTTGGTTATTGTTGTTATTGGCAGCGTTGTTGCCACCGACGCCCCCGATGCCGATGCCACCAGGCAGCGCATTCGCCGTTGTCGCTAGCAGAATGGGACACGAGTTCGCCTTAATGCGTGCCCTCAGCTCATTGTACTTTTGATAGAATCTGCTCGCGAATCATTTTCAATGAACAGCGCAGGAATGCAGGCGGGCGGGCAGGCGGATGGGTTTTCATGTGGCAGGCAGAGGCAGAGGCAGGCGGGCGGGCAGGTTAGAATTGGATTTTTGGTTTGGTTTTGTTTTTGGTTTTTATCGAGATAAGCGTTTGATGATTTGGTGCGAGATTTGGTGAGTAGTAGTAGTTGTAGTTGTTGTTGTTGTAGTTGGTTGTTGTTGTTTTTGGTTGCACATAAGAAAAAAGAACACACAAAAAATAACAAAAGAAATCAAATTTCAAATAATAACACACAAACAGTCTCTTCTTTCTTTCTTATCTTCTGCGGATTATTGTTATTATTATTGTTTGTGCTTCACACCTTGCTTTGATTTTGCTGCTTGCCACCACATGTGGCAGCTGCACCTGCTCCTTGTAATTATTTACAAAACTTAAAAAAACACAATTCACAATTCTTTCATTTCGTGTGTGATTCAGCGCAGAGAAATTGCGACACTCGATAATAGTGTGGCTAAATTTAAAGAGTTACTGCATAAAGTGCTTGCGAAAATGACCAATTCAATGCTTTTGTCTGATTTTCTGTACAAATGTGTATGTGTGTGTGTGTGTGATGGAGGTGTGTGTTATATAGAGATAAAAAGAGAGCAATGTAGGTGTGTGTGTGTATGTGAGTGATAAGCGGCGCGCAATCAGCAAAAGGTGAAACACAAACGGCAAAAAACTAACCGATAATGTTGTGCAAATTGTTGTGACACATTAGATATACAATTTGTTATTATTATAATACATAATTAAATGCGGGTTAATTTGCAATGTGATGCGTATGTTTGTGTATGTGTGTGTGGCACGCATTTCTGTCTAAATGTTCTGGGTGTGTGTGTGCAACCAAATGGTGCAACTGAAACTCACTTTTGATCATTCTCAAAGCTGTGCGTGCGTCGCAAGATGACATCGTTGGCGCTCTCATTGGCGCTTTTGCCGCTCAGCTCTTTGTCAGGAACTTCTGCAACAGAAAAGTACATAAATTAATTATTTATATTCAGCAATTATAAACATCAAGTACTTACGATTCTTAGTGGGGCTGTCGTTGGGCGTGCGAAGCGTTTTGCGTCGCCAAGGCGCCTCATCTTCGACGGCGTGTTCGGCGGCATGAATTTGCTGATTGGGTTTCACATTTTCAGCTGCAAAATGAAAGTGAAATCAATATTAGAATATGCATTACACAAATGTAGAAAACACGCTCTGTATTAGTTGATTAAACGTGGCTTAATGCAGGCAGAGGAGAGGGGGAAAAAAACGGGAGCGAGACGAGGGCCGCCGACTACCTTCGCTCTCTGATAAACTTGTGCTGTGTGAGCTCTCTGTTGAATCGCTGAGATCTGAATCGGTATCTGCTGCCTCATCATCATCATCATTAACCATAACTTTAACATCATCATTATGAGCATCCTTTGGAGCAGTGGCAACATCAACATCGGGCTCAACTTTAGCGCTGGCGCTAAGCGAACTTGTGGCAGCTGCAGTGTGCGTTGTGTGTGGACAAAGACAAGACAACAAATAGAGAGAGAAAAAAACGACAGACGCAGCGAGAGATAATGGGGAAAAGAGAGAAGAGAAGAGAGAGAGAAAGAGGTTGCAAGCTGAGAGAGTTACACAAAAACACTGTTGACTAGACAATGAGTTCGATCGAGATTATGAAATGAAGCAAAACATAGAAAAGTTGACGATGATAAAGATGATGATGATGAAGGAGGACGAGGCAATGTCTATGGCTGTGTTTATAATAAATGCAACAATACGAAACTAAACTTTAACGCGCATGAGAACCTAATTGAGAGTGGCACAACAAACAAACAAGTCGCAGACACACAAAACAAAACACGCACACACATAAAATAGTTGGCATAGAAATATAAGATGAAAAGCTTTTTAAATCGATGCAAAAAAGAAGCAGCTAAATGAGGAAGATCTTTTCTGGGTTCGTTTTCTAAGGGAAGTTTACGCACCATCCTTAGCGGCATCAGTTCTCACTTCAACGCGTACGAGTTTCGTTGGTGTTTTGTCCACATGATTTTCAATCGCATCTGAGATTCTGCTGCAAGTACGAAAAAGAGATTAATAATTGTTTTAACAAATTGAATTTAATTCTTAATCTACCTGATTTGACTAGATGGACGCCGCTTGATGCGCATGTTGGCGCGCAGTTCTTCGAGGAATTTAACCATTTTGCGATCGGCCACATCGATGCAGGATTGTCCCGAATAGTTGCGGATGTCCATGTTGGCCCACGCATCGACCAGCATCTCAGCCGTCTCCTTTTGGCCCCAATGCGCTGCAGCATGCAACGCCGTCCAGCCATCGTTGTCCTGCTTATCGACATTCGCTCGGCCGGCCAGCAACAATTTCAGCACATTCGTGTAGCCCTTGGCCGCTGCCACATGCAGCGCTGTTGCACCAGTTTTTGGATTCGGTCGATCCACATCGGCGCCATCGCTAAGCAGCCATTTGTTGGCATCGTTTAGCATCGCCTTCTCCTCCGCTCTGCGCGCCTGATCCACATCAATGTTGCGCTCCTGCACCACCTTCTCCATGTAATCAATCATGGGCATGTGCTGCACATCATTTGCCAAATCCAGCGCCAAGTCACCATCACTATTCACAGCAGCCACATCTGCGTTGTGCTCCACCAGATACTGTGCTATGCTCACAAAGCTGTCAACAAAATTATTAATTAATTATGGTTGAAAATTAGATATTTCATTTGTCACTCACCCGCAGGAGGCTGTCGCATGCAGCGGCGTCCATCCCTCGTTGTCCTGTCGATTAATATCTGCTCCATGCGTCACTAAGAACTCAACCATGTCGAGCTTGTCATCGATGCAGGCCTGCAAGCAGATCAAGAAAACATTTATTATTAGTTATATAGTAAAAGAAAAGGTTCAACTATTTGGATAATATTAATTAAACTTCAGCCTTCTATTCAAATAAGAATGAAAAATAAAGGGCACTGAGATTTACTTTTGTCCATATCGTTAATAATCACTTTTAATACATTACTGAATATCGATCTTTTTATCGTGAAAAAGTGTATTATTAAAAAATCGCAAAAGGAATTTTTCATATGATTCGATTTAATTTACTTGAGCCTTTTATTGAAGTGGAAATGGGAGATAAAGTGAGTTTGGATTTTCTTTGATTAATATCGATAACGGCTAAATGTAAATATCAATCGATCTTGAAACATTACTAGATATCGATTATATCGATATGATATCGAGAGAAAAATTATTCGAAAATCGAAAAAAATTTGAAGACTCAATTTAATTTAACTTCATCCTGTCATTGAAGTGGGAAGGAGAAATAAAGTACATTGGGTTTTACTTTTGTTATTATCGATAACGATTACACTCGTAAATCGATTTTCAAACATTATTGGGTATAGATCTTAAGTATCGTGGATAACTAAGAATGACTAGTTTGCATAGTTCATATATTGATCTCAATAACAAATTAGTAGAATGACAAATTTTAACAAATTCTTCATATGAATTTAAATGATCATAACCAGTATCAAATTATATGTACCAAAATTAAATGAAAATAGTATCATAAACAATAATAAACTCTAAACAAAACTAATATTTACAATCTATCAATAACATTCTAGCTTAACAACAAAAACAATAACTCTAAAAAGATCCCAAGAGTTCAATTTTGATTTCGATAACAATGTCTACTTCTAACAAATTCTGTAAATGAATTAAAAGTGATCGTAATAAAGATCACAAATCGCAATTCATTGAAAAGATTAACATTAACAATTATCAAACTTCTACTAAACTTTACAAAACTTCTATTTATTATCTATCTACAAAAAGAACAAGAAAATATCATTTAACAACAAAATCTTTATCAACTCCAGACAATCAACACACTTTTTGTCATTAAATGTTTTTTCTTCTTTTTTTTTTTTTAAGATCCAAAAACTATGCTATAAAAATTGTCGTTAAAAATGTATTGGGAAGAGGAATTTAAGAACATGACTGTTTGGTATTTAGTATGATAATCAATGCGAATGATTTTAGTATTGAACTTTTCAATTCAAGTATTCGAGAATGAAACGATCAAAGAAGCATTATAAACTAGAATGAATAAATGCAAAGTAAAGGCAGCATTTGATGATTCTGTTTCAGTTTCTGTGCTCGTGTCTTTGGGGCAAAAATAAATTTACATATTTCGCTTGTTTACGCTTGCTGCCAATTCTTGTAAATATATATTTTCAGTATGTGGATGAACTGCATTGAATCTTCAGTATATCGAAATTGTATTCGATTTTGTGCATGAATCAGTATTTCGATTCTTACAAAGTTTAAATGTTTTTTTTTTTTAGCTAGTAATTGTGCCATGTTTTAATGGCAATGCTCTGTTTATCTTGCTAAAAACATTAAAGTAAACATAGAGAAAGAGAGCGCTAGACTAGATAGAAAGCGAGGGAGAGAGAGAGTGAGGTGGTCTGGAGAATTGCTGTGGCACATGGACAACGTTGTTTATGCGGATTTCCGTTGAAGCGTTGAAGACATCGCTGTGCGCAACAACGAAGACGACAAGCGACAACGACGACAACGACAACGACGACAACGATGGCAACGTTGATGATATCATCGTGAAGCAACTCCGACTCGATTCGACTCGAAGCGGCTTCTATGTGTGTTTTGCTATCTAACTAAGAACCCGCCCAATAACAATGCGACGACGAACGGACGAAGACGCTTATAGCAGTCAGTGAAATGTTCGATAAGAATTCTTCACCAACAACAGCAACAACAACAACAACAACAGCAGCAAAAGCAAAGCCGAAGCTAAACGCGCCAAACCTCAATTCTCATATAGCACATATTGTTTGGCTTTGATAAGCATTCTCTTTCAGTTCTATAAAATATTTTGCTTTTTGGCTTTTTTTTCGATTTCTTTTTGTAGTCACCATATGTTAATTTACTTCGTTTTTTTTTTTTTGTTCTTCTTCTGAGAGGGCTATTGCTTTGAAAATGCAAAAGTAATTTCCATTTCGCAGTAAAACGCATAAAAAATGAAGACGGGAGCACACGAGTTGAGGCATAAAACAAAACAGAGGAAGGCAAACGACAAGCGTTTGAGACTCGAGCAATTTGTAAATCTGGAACGCAGCCAATTAATTAATTATGAGCAATTTTGATAAACTGACCAAACTGACTGACGACAACAGCGACAGCGACAACAAAAAATGAAGATCGACCGCCCACGCTTCACAAATTTCGTTGACGGACTTCTTTTTTTGACAAGAGTTTATCTTTTGGCCGGCAATTTGTGACTTTTGATTTCTGGTCTGGTGTTAATGTCAGCCAAAAGCCAACAATAACAACAACGCATGAATTCTGTGCTATTTTCAAAGCATTGAAAGCGAATTTTTCTTGGCCAGTCGAGCAGAGAGAGAGAGAGAGAGGAAGAGAGGGAAAAACGGTCTGCGAATTGCATGCTAAGTTTAGCCTTTTGTTTTTGGCACGCCATTGAGCGGCATTTCGCCTATTTGCCACTCTGCCCCCCTTTATTTTATTTTTTTGGTTTCGATTTTTTGTTGCTCTGCTTGCCACCACTTCGTGCCCAAAATGTTATTCACCCCGCCGCATTACGTATACGCCGTGCATTGCAGCAACTAGTTGAAACAGCTTTGTGGCCTGCAAGCCGCTTGCAACACACATAATCCTCCCAGCGCCGAACTCTTCACAAACTGAGCTGCCTATTAGCTGCCCTCAACATCCTGCCAAAGTAGCTGAAAAGAGGCTCATTTGGCAGCCTGATTCCGGCCCTAGACTTGTCTGCATATTACGTATACGTTGTCTCTCTTCAGAGCGCATTGCTCTTTGCTTTATTTTCTATTCTGCTTTGCCTAGCTTTCTTAAATGTTGCGCAGGCTTCTGTAATTTATTATAACGATATTTGGCATACAAGAAACTAATGAAAAATATAAATGAACATAATTTAAATTATATCAAATTTTTTTAAATTTAATATAGAATACTCAACACACAACTTATATTCATTATTGTTAAATTTGTTCAGCATTCGTAAACTTTCCTTCAGTCAATAATTATCAATATGATACAACATACAACAAGAAAACTACAGTCGAATGAGATCGACGTTGAGATACCCGCTACGACAAACAAAACAGTGTGGTATTATTATCGAAATATACCAAAAATGCTAACATATACCTATGACTTTGTTTGGTATACCGATATGCATTCAAAATATACCGCAGAGTACAAAAAATGGTTTTCTATTCTTGAAATATACCGAATTAATATACCAAAAATACTAACATATACCGAAAGCTATATTTGTTATATCAATATAGAACTATATTCAAAATATAATATAGAGAATAAAATATTTTATTCGCTTCTTGAAATATACCGAATTAATTTACCAAATATACTAGCATATTACAAGATCTATATTTGGTATATCAAAATAGTTCTACATTCAAATTATACTATAGAGTACAAAATATTTTTTTCGATTTTCGAATATACCAAACAAATAATGCACCAAAAACTACTAGCATATACCGAAAGCTATGTTTGGTATATCCATATAGTATTTACATTCAAGATATACCATCGGGTACAAAATCATTCAACGCCACTAAGACCCTTCATTTGCCATATAAAATAATTTCTTTAACAATTAACAATATTATAATATTTATAATTTTGGTTTAATCGCATCGAAATTTTCAGGAATTATAGAGATCATAGTTGTAATTGTCTGCACAACAATTGTAGAATTTAATACAGAAAATGTATTTCTGTCAAATTTTAGATCTACAAACTTTTCTTATTTTATAGATATATATAGTTTAGATAAGTATACACTATCCATAGCTGCCTTAAAAATGTAATTTTAGCTAATTGCTTTTGAGTAATTGTAGCAATCAGAGCCAAAGCAAACAAATCACTTGAGTTCAAGCAGTTTTTGAAAATATACAACTGACAGCAACAGCGATATATACGAGCGATATATCTATATCATACATAAACTATTCCCATTTCGCTTCTACTTATACTTCTGCAAACACCAAAAGCAACAACAACAAAAGTTTGCGGCACATGGCAAAACGGTATTTTGGCTTATGGCAAGCCTTCATAATAATTTCAAATAATTTTAGTAGTTTTTTCTGTTTTATTTGTGAAAGTTCTCATGTTTTTTTGCGATGCCACTTGAATGCCTCGCCCTCGTCTAGCTGCCAAAAAAATATTAATAAAAAACAATTGAAATAAAAAATAGCGCCAACTGTGAAGCGTCGTCGTCGATGTCGTTGTCTGTGGCTGAGTGAGATATTTGAGTTAGAAGCATTTTGGCCAAGGCCAAAAGCAACGCCAATAAAATAGTGCAAAAGGGTGTGAAATTCTTTGAAAATTTGCACAGTAACTAAAAGGTGTTAAAAAGTTCCGATATTGCTACAATTATGATGAGCTGTTGATAAGGAAATTTCATGCTAAATAGATCATAAATATTAGTCATTTCTCTTTCTCCTGATTTATGTTGAACTTAATTTTTTATCGATCAACAAAAACTTGCTCATAAATAGCGCTGATATTATCTCAGTCCACCCACAAGTTGGACATGCTTGTTCCTATTTATTTTTATACATATTTCGTCATGGTTTTTTGCAAAAAAAAAAAAAAAAAAAAAAAAACAAAAGTTCTGTAGTTCTGTTCGAAAATGATGTCGGCTCGCCTTAAAAGCAAAATACGATTTTCAATTTTAGTTTCTTTTGGTTTTCCATAAATTTTACCCCAGTAGTAATAAAAATGGGATGAGAAGCGCGGAGAGAGGCCCAACAAAAATTCAACGTCAGCAGCAGGCGGTTGTAAAATGTACAAATTTAATGGCAAGTGTTGTTGTTGTTGTTATTTCGAATTTTGCTTGAAATGGTATTATGCAATGCACTACTCTTCACACACACACACATTCTCATTCGTTGCAGACATAGAATGATTTTTCAGTTTGCACAATTCGCAAGATTTTCAGCATCGTTTGTTATTTTGGGTGTAAAACACCAAACGAGAAATAAATCAAATCAAATGTAGCCGCAGCCATTTATATATACATACAAATACAAAATGTATATATGAAACACGCGCTGTGAATTCTTGAGGATGTTTGATTTGTATCTGTATCTGTATCTGTTGCCGTATATCGCATATCTCGCTGTCTGTGCGTTCATCCGTCCGTTCGTCGGTTCGACTGGCTGTCTGTCCGTCCGTTTGTCCCACAGCTCGTTGCTCGTCTGTCCGCCCCGTTGAGAGCGTAGAGAGCAGAGATAGAACCGGGCCAAGGTTACAAAACACGTCAATAATAAAAACGCGTTAGAACCTCAAAACAATTTTTGTTTTTGGAAAAACTCACGCAGCATAAACGCAACTGATCTCTGCCAAGATCTGCTGAGACAGGACAACAACAACAAAAACAACAATACAGCAGCAGCAGCCAGAGAGAGAGAGAGATCAACAACAAATACAGATTTGGGGTCATCTAACGATCACGTTCATGATTTGTAGTTATTATTATGTATTTTATGCATTTTTGTTTTCTATTTTTGCGAGATATCGCTCAATCTTTGAAGCTAACTTTGACAAAATAATTAGCTAATTTATGCAATAAAACAATTGAGCCGATTTTCAAGTCAAGTCAAGTCAAGAAACACTTTTCGATACTAATTGTATCTTAAGATCTTTCAAGGCAACCTATAAAAGGCAGATCTCTTAATTAGAATGAAACCACCAAATTTGTTCAAGTGTTTTTTCAAACGCGTGTTTCTACAAATCCCAAATATAAAAACGCTTTTTGGCGGAAGTTTTTAAATGGTTTTAAAAAAAAGATTACGCGGATTGAGGATGTGATACAAACAAACAAACGTTAGCAAAAGCAAAGCAAATTCATTCGCTAGTCAAGTATTTATAGAAAGCATCTTTCAGATACATATTTCCATAGGCTTAACTTTGGTTCTACAATTGATAAGCCCCACCGACTATTATTACAGTTGTTTACAATGTGCCATACTCTAATGCTTTGCAGAACTGAGATAAGCCATAAACAAGTATGAAAGCTGTAGTCGAGTATGCTCGACTGTGAGATACCCATATTGAATAAAATCAAAACAGTGCGGTATTCAATTGAAATTATACCGCATCAATATACCGCAAAAATACTATAACATATGCCAAAGGATACACTTGGTATATTGATACCGTACTATATTCAAAAAAATAAAAAAAAAAACCACAGTTGAGTGTGCTCGACTGTGAGATACCCGCTACCTGTTTTTAATAAATGAAAATAGTGCGGTATTTATTTTAAAATATACCATATTGATATACAGCAAAATACTGAAAATATATTGATACAGTACAATATTCAAACAAGTAAGAAAGCTACAGTTGAGTGTGCTCGTCCTTGAGATATCCGCTACACATCTTGAAAAAATCAAGAGTGCGGTATTAATATTCAGATATACCAAATTAATATACCGCAAACTACTATAAAATATACCCATAGCATTTTTGGTATATTGGTATACCATAAATTGTCAATTAATATACCATATATACAAAAAAATATACACCGATGGCAATATTTAGTATGTATATTGATATACCATAATGTGCAAAATATACCAGATTGACAGCTAAAATACCTTATCTTTGGAATATGTGACGCCTACGAAACAGAAATTTATATCGATTTTGTTCTTTGTATCTTGAACTTTGGTGAATATACATTTTATGGCACATTTCAGAGAAATGTTTAAATTTAGCACATTCCATTAAAAATATATATGTGAAGTATATAGAAATATGGCGCATACATATATATTAAGCGAATCGGAATATCCCTGAACTACGTTAGAACATTGAACAAAATATGCAATATACTTATAGAGAAATATGTATCTATCTTTCTCTGTAGATTTCTATCTACTACATGTTTTGTCGAGATGTAAACAAACAGATGTAATTTATTGCAATCTTTCTTTCATCAACTGACGGCCGTCCCCCAGTGAGTTGAATGTCAACGCACCGCCAGGGACGCCCCCAAAGTCCAGTTGGTTCGTCATCATCGTCATCATCATCATCATCATCATCATTCATAGCCGAAGGTGGCCATTGAAAATGGCATGCAGGTGTTTTGCTGCTGTTTTTTTTTTTTTTTTTGTGTTTTTGGGATGTTGTCATTGTAGTTGTAGTTGTGTTGCTTATGAATGAAAGAGGCGAAACAAACAATTTTCACTTGTATGTTTGAAGCGTTTTTGTTTGCAAAAAGAAAGCAGAAGAAGACACGTCTTGTCTGCTATTGAATTAATTAATTACAATGCTTAAAACTTACAACATATGTACATATTGTAATAAATGCAATGGAAATTCAACTTGCGGTTTAACAACAACAACAACGACAACTGCAACTGCAACAAGCCGCAAGTAATTCAAGACTCTGCGCAGTTCCCATTGTTATTATTATTATTATTGCTGTAATTGCCCCGCCTCCCTTCTCCTCACTCACTTCTCCATCCCGCCCCCTTGTCACATTCCTCTCGCTGATTATGTACATATTAGCATCTGGTTAACAAGTGCGCTGCGGCTAAACGGTGAAAATCTGCTGCTCTTAGCGGGCGCAGCATAATTAAAATCAATTAGCTGAATTAAACTAGCGACAGTCGCTGCTAAAACTGTGCGCACACATGCAACAGATGCTCTTACAACGAAAGCTGCTTAAATTTGTCAGTATCGAGAGTCGAACTCAGAAAGAAGCAGAAAATTTATTTATTTAAAAAGGTTAGTTATAATTTAAAGGAATACTAAAATTGTTGGTAAAGAAATGGCTGCAAATGCCTTCAGCTTGAAGCAGCGAATTATTTCATTATATGCGGATTATTTCATTATTTCCAAATAAAAATCCTATTCAAAATGCAAAATGTGTACTTAAATTTTGGATAACACATTGTTGACCAAATTAATTGTATCCTTAAAAAGTGTATTTTATCTAAAATCAAGTTCATTGAAATAAAGTATTTAATATCAAATTTCGTAGTTTATTTTTGATAAAAATATTGATGAAATGTATCCTAAATAGTTATTATTTTATTTAAGATATACGACAGCGCAAACAAACTAAATTTTAATAAGGTATATAAGATAAGAATATCTAAATCTGAAGAATGTATAATAAACAAAAGCAAAAAATATATCATTGGGCGAAAATTGCATATTGTATCCTAAGGAATAATCCAATAACTTATAAGAATGACAAATTTTGTTTTTCGAAAAGTTACAACCTAATAAATATTGTTCCATAATGATGTTTTTAATATAATTCAATAAGAATCGAATTCCTAAACAAAAGTTGAATTAAAAAATTCCAAATCTTTAAAAGACTTTTGTTATGTATCATAATAAAAGCAAATCCATTCCCAAGAAAAGTGTTCTTATATCATTTTTTTCAATATGATTCAGAAAACATTGAATTTCAGAATCGAAACTGAATTATTATTAATTACAAATTTCGATTCTTTAAAAAAAATAAACACATATAATAAACACAAATCTATCCCAAAATAAAGAAGACTGGAATTCTAGTCGAATCGAAGATTAATTATTATTAATAACAAATTCCGATCCTTTAAATGTAATCAAGCTAGATTTTCTCATTTGTATGATATGTATATAAGATCGAAATCGAGATCGAGGGTTGTGCAAAGTCATTCGCATTGAAAGGCGCCACATGAAATAAATTTCAAAGATTTTTGAATTTATTTCTTGTTCGTTGTTTTTCGTTTCAGTATTTTCATGTGAAGGCTCAAGAACAAAAAGAACAATCGAAATTGAAAGAAAAATGAAAATGATTTTGCGAAAATCTTTTTCTTTCTCTATATACACAACTTGCCTGGTGTGTATGCGAGTGTGCAAGTGTGTGTGTGTGAGTAGATTGTATATTTTTCTTGGCATTTAAAAATAGAAAATTTTTTGTATTTTTCTTATTTAATGCTTGCGCCGTTTTGCCGTTTGTTGCTATTGCTCCTCTATTGTTGTTGTTATTGTTGTTGTAGCTTCGGCATTTCGACTTGTTGTAAATCGTCGGCTTGCATTAGAAATGTATTTGTTAATGTTTTAGTGGTTTTTGCGGTGCTTTGGAAACCACAGCGAGAGCACGAAACAACAACAACAACACTAATGAATGAACGAACAGCCAGAAAATATGTGTGTAGACAGCAACGTCGACGTCGACGCCGACTGCGACGCTGACATCGCTACTCAGTTGGGCGCAACAGTTTCGAAATTGCCCTGCACAACTTAGTGTTTACCCATCCCTGGGGGGAGGGGTTGGAGGTGGATGGGTCGCGTGTTCGCAATCACTGACGTAATGTGCTCCATTTATATCGCACACAATTTATCGATAGATAAACGAATGAAGGCAGGCAGAACGAAAGAAACAGAGATAGAGGGGGAGAGGGAGGGAATACGCACCTGATGCAACGCTGTGAGGCCATCCACATTAGCAGTGTTGATATCGGCGCCATCATCGATCAGCTGCAGCACATCGTCCTTATCGCCCGATAAACAGGCGGCGAGAAAAACGCAGCCCGAACTGAACTTGATGTGTCGCCCATTGCGGCTGTGGCGGGGAGTGGGCTGAGCGCGATTTGTGTCCGATTCCTCCCAGCGACGCAGCTGCTCGGCTCGCTTCATCATTGCCGAATTGTTGGGTATGTCCAGTGTCGACATTTTGACCGTTTTGCAGCACTGTTTATTTGCCTTTTTGGTTGTAATTTAATTCTTCTGCTGTCGCACTGCAGTTGTGTTGTTGTTTTTCTTTCTTGTTTATTTCTTATTGTATTTGCGATCGTTTTTAAAACTGGCCGCTGTGCACCGAGAATTTTGATTTGCACTATTTATGCAAAGAGAGACAGAAAGAGAGTGAAAATTTCATTCAATTTGTTGTTAGTGATGTGTTTTTAGCACTGATCACTTACAATTTGGCTATTTGCTTTGATGTTGTGTGCTGCTGCTTCTTCTTGCTAATTATTAATTTTCTATTTTCACTCGCTTTCGTGCCTACTGCTCTTTATGTGTGTGAGCTTTTATTTTATTTGATTTTAAATTTTTTTCCTTTTTGTTGTACGCTTTATCAGCTAAAACGGGCGCAACTGCATGGCGTGTTTTATTATTTTTATTTTTTTTGTTTTATCGTATTTCTCTTTTGCACTTCACTGCACACTCACTCGCCTAAGCTCGCGCTCTCGCTCACACACACATATACATATACAGCGGACAGCGAACTACACACACACGCACGCACGTACGTTCACACACACACACACATAGGCGCGCATGCAGGCTGCTGGCGCGTTCTCTCGCCCGTTTTTTTTTTTTCTTCTTTTCTTTTTGCTGTTATTATCACACTTTTTTGATTTGCAGTTTTCGCTTAACATTAAAAACAAACATTTTATCCATTTGCGCGAGTCGATGTTGTTGTTGCGCTCCTGCAAAGAAAGAAATTGCGCGTAAATTATTTTCGTCGATGGACATTAAACACAACACTTCGTCGACTGTGACGCCGACGTCGCTGCGCTGCTGGCACACGCATTTATGTATTTTTTGTGCACAGGGTTGTCTATCGTTCTCTTTTTGTTGTAATTGGATTTTATTTTTTTGCAGCAAATTTATTACGCGCACTCATTAGATTATTAGGAAATATATTAAATAAAATATTGCAGAACATTTGTTGCTGCTGCTTCATTTGCTCTTTACACTTTGTTTATCATTGCACGTATGTTCGCGCGCTTGTTCTCTCTTTCTCACTACACACACACTCACATACACATTCACGCAATATGCAACACTGTAGTGTGTGAGTGTGTGTATGTGTTACCAATTTGACATAAATTCAACAGCCGCGACGCTGACGTCGGTACGCCGAGTAAATAGAACGAAGAATACGAAACTACACAAGATGGAAACCTATATTTCATTCTTTTTTCACGCAATCGTTTTTTCGGACTTTTGCTCTTTATATAATGCATTTTGTAGGCCAATTATAATGATGTTACTTATGTAAAGGCATTTTACAGAGCACCATCCAACACACACACTCTCGCACGCACATTCACATACACACACACACACGCATACGTTGAGAAAAATGTACAAATTGCAGTAGAAAACTTTTCACATCGAAGAAACCGAAAACTTACTTTGCTTATTCGGTAAACACTATTTTCTTATGGGATGGTTCACAGGGTCAAGCGGTTAAATAGTGCAATGCACAATAATGCAATAAATTATTGTGCATATTTCGGATAATATTTAAAAAATTGTAAATTTCGTTCACAAATAAATTCCCGTGTTATTCCGTGTGCGGCCACGACAAATGTTAAAATGAAACTGATGAAAGAGAGGGACAGAGAAAACCGAGAGAAGTGAGGCAACCCTGTTCTTCGATTCATATGTTGCTGCGCCTAGGCCCAATCTATCGATGCATCGATGATTTTAATGCATCGATTTTTGTATGCCCAACAATAATGTTTTTTTATTCTGTGATTCATATACTATAAAAAATTCATTTCATGTTTTGAAAATTATTTAAGTCTTTCTGTATCCTAAAATGCGTTTTATTTAAGATCTGTTTCAGAGAGTGACCACAATCTTTTTGTAAAATACTAAAATACAGAAACTGCCACCTGGTTACACTTCCAAAGGCATTCCAATAGTCTTTTGAAACGCGTGCGTAAAGGCGCGTCGTTTTACAAAAGTGTTTCGTTTGTGAGTGTTTTAGAAAATATACACAACATCTAGCACCATTTTATTTCATCACTCAAGTGTGCCTTAACCTACGACTGTTTAAAAAGAAGGAAGCAAATATCGTTTTTCGGAAAAATGCGATATGAAAAAAAGTAACGGCATTTGTATTGGCATACGAATGGTGGTGAAGGAAAGTTTGGTAAGTGACAGCAGTTTGAAACTCGAAAAATACCAATAACACTTCTGATTGTGCTCAGTATATTATGCACTAAATTGAGCAAGTGTGTACACACCAAAATGAGAAATGCCATTAGCCAGGGCTGGAGCACAGGAAATCAAAAAGTTTGCATGGCGTCATAAATATAACGCACTTTATTTGAAATTGAGTGTCCTGTTAGTGCCATCATATGCTGTGCTCCTGTTATGGTGTCAATCGTTGCTCGCTTTCATTAGCCATTTTCTACCCCTTGCGCGTACATTTTCTCTCTCTCCCCTTAAAAACCCACCACCCAAAATATTGCGCAGCACTTTGCCAGTAAAACTATATTGCACGTTCCATCTCGTTGCGTTTGTGAAAAGCAAAACAAAACTTATAACAACACCTCCGCCTATATGTACATCTTTGCCTATGGGCAAAATAGACTAGGCGAGCCGCACAATTTTCATTCGTAGTCGCAGCGTGACACTCAAACCAAGCGGAACTCACAGCAGAAGCAAAAGCTGTTCAATTGTTTACACAATAAATTTCTATATTTATTGCTGTGCAAATAAAAAAAAAAAAAAAAAACAAAGCGAATACTTTACGCCCACCGATAAAGTGCGTTCGTTATTTATCGAATTCGAGTTGCCAAATAACAATATTCAATGATAAGATAAGGAATCACAATGAATTCGGTAAGTGAACCAAGCAACGTACTCCTTATTTATATATATACTATATGTATATATATGTGTTTTACGGTAAAGTTGGGGAGCAGCTTTTAAAAGGATATTCGCCCCGAAGGGTTGTTCGGTTGCCTCTTCATTCATGCAACCAAAAGTGCCACACACACGCTCTAGGACTTTCCATGCCTCAGACCATTTCCCAATCTCATGCAATTTCCACACCCTTCTCGCTCTCCCTCTCTCATAAGTGCATTCTCTCTCTCTCTCTCTCGCTTGGGCGCACCTTTTATCTAGCCACTGCATTGCGAAATATTTGATGTCATTCGCTTTACGCTAGAGAGATGCTGAGCTCATTTCATTCATGACATCTCGCCACCCCGCCCCGCAATATTTTCCCTTCAAACGTTGCCGCCCACTTGCCCTAGGTTCGTTTTCTAGCACGTCTAGAATTTCCCCGCTTTTAATTGCCGCCCAATGTCATTTCAATTGCCGCAATAGTTTTAGCTGTTTTTATTGTTATTGTTGTTGTTTACACAACTATTTGTTTTGACCGCATATAATCAGCTGTAAGCTTGTTCTCTTGATTACACAACTTGTTTACACTTGGAGAATACTTTTTGCAATTCAATTTGTTGCAATTCTTTATCAATTCTATCGATTCAATTTTTAAATTTCTGATCTAACGTAAATTTTAATCAAATTATGAATTTCTACGATTTCTATAAAGAATTTCGTAATTTCTAAGATTACGCAAATTCTAATAATGATTCAAATATAATTTCTACATTTAACTTCTTCTCTTTATACTTTATAATATTTCCTAATCTGATTTCTTAATCAAAACCAAAGCTATGAATCAATTTGAATTCGCAGTACAATGTCTGCATTTGCACATTTCTTTTTCTGTGAACTTTATCAAGGCTGCAAATGTTATTTTTATATAGCAAGTTGATTGATCAACATGTTTAAGCCCGATAAGGTAAATATAAAATGATAGATGACATATAAATACCTGCATGATCCCATTGTGAATCACACGAAACCGAAACTCGTTTGCACAGCTGTTTTTTGAAAAATAACTGTCCTCAAGCAGTTGTGCAAGCAGTGCAGTGCATTGCACTGCTTAAGCAATGCTTGCAAAACGGCGATCGATGGCTTTGTAGTTGTTGTAAAACTATCAGAGAGAGGGAGAGCGCAGATTAATGGTACATTAAAATAAAATAATTGAAGTAAATAAGCCTCATTTGGAGTAAACTTTCTTGGGTATAAACAATTTCCATAATTACTAGAGCAACCCTCGTTGCGTTGGCCTGCCGCCAGTTGCTGTCAGCATTTGAAGCGACATCACAATAAAAAGGATCCCGATCGCGATCCTGCTTAGCCGCAGCCAGCTGCGTCACGCATGCAGACAATAAGGACATAAGAAGACGTATGTATGTGTGTCTGAGTGTGTTTGTGTGTAACAGCTGCTGCTTTGATCCTTTTGCGGGCAGCTGCTGGCACACGTCTACAATGCGGATCCTTCTTCTAAAAAAGTGAGTGAGGCAGGTAATTGCAGCTGCAGCAAAAGGGACGGCAAACAGATGTCGTAATAGGCAATCTAATCAAGTTGTGCCAAGTGCCAAGCAGTGTTGTTGTTATTCTTGTTGTTGTTGTTGTTATGACACCTTTCGCAAGTAGCGAATGCAAAAACAGAATTACAATAAATACACATGTGTATAAAAAAAAAATAAACAAAACTGGTTTGCCTGCATTTGGCTGTCAATTAAAACGTATAACAAGAAAACGCAGCTAACAAGCTAAAGTCGCTTGCTAAATACGCTACCATTTCATGTTATCGATTGTTGCTGTTATCGATAAAAGATTTAGTATATTTCCAAGACCTTGTTGCAACATATAATTATTTCAGTTTTTAAATTTTATTTGAATGCTTTGTTTCTTTTTTACTCATGTTGTACATATAACATGCATTATTTTGCAAATATTAAAATATTAAAAACTTTCATTAACTTCAGTATATTTCAACGGTCAAGCTACGCTTGCGCAGCGCACAGCTTGCAAGCAGTGTGAAAGCTTAGCTTTGCACCACACAAGCAGTAGAAACTTGCAGTGACAATAAAACTGCAATTTTTTGCAGTCGCAAACTGTTCGATAAAGTAATTATGCATTTTGTAAGCGTAGCAAAAAGTTTGCAAAATTGCTAAACACACCTGAGTCAAGCTGCGCATGCGAGTTGCGTTTATATTCATTCCTACATATATTGGGTGACTAACAGCAACAGCAACAACAAAGGCAAGAACAACAACCGCAATAAAAGCGAGTGCAACAACTTTAAAAGGCCTTGCAAGGCCGTCTTAAGACTAAACTTTAATTCAAGCTTTAGCTTGCGGATTGCTGCAAATATTTTTATAGACATATACATATATATGTATATATAGATGATTTTTTTCTGCTCCGCCTTGAGCAATCTCTGCGAATTATGGAATCGCTTGCTGGCAACTTCGGCATTAAAAATAGAATATCATTTTTCAGAGACCAAACGAAAAATGTTTGAACGCATCCACAGCTTGTCAAAGGCGTCTAGACTGCATTTTTTTTTTTTTTTCGTTTGCTGTTTTTTTGAAAATGCGTCGCGACGTCTCGCCCGATAATTTTAGCTGCATTTATCTACATATATCTGTGCATAGCTATATATAATTTATGCAAACCAATGTGCGGTTGCTTCGCTGGTTTTTCCAATAATATTATTTTTATAGACCTATTCAACAGTCAGTTATTGTTTAGGAGTTCATTTTATATAAGTATCGTTCTTATACGTGCAGGAATTTCTTTTTTATAGACCGAACTGCAATCAACTCCATAAATAATAAACTCTAATAATAAAATAAAAATAATAAGCCACATGATGACTATTGCTTTCACAACTTGACCTCTCCTTATTATAAGATATATGAGCAAAATATTGGTCACGATGTCACGTCTAATTTTGTCTGACATTATCTGAAATTCTTATTTTAAATTTTGTAGATATAAATCACGATTTAATTAGGGTTTATTCCCATATTTTAGTATTTCTTGCTGTTCTTATCAGTTCCTTTGTTTCAAGACTTTCTAATCTAGTCTAAAGTACTAAGCTCATATAATTTAGTATAGTTGCTAAGTACAGTGAAAATGCACATTATAGAAATGTCGTCATTACAGTTTCTTTGTTCGTTTTATATTAGCAATCTCATAAATTTGTTGACATTTTTCAAATGCCATTCTACGAAATGATTTGCAACATGTAACGCGATTATTATATCATAATATATCATATAGATTATACAAAGATCATTACAAATTGGAAATAATCTTAGATTAGATTATAATCTAAATTACTTACTAAACTACTTGGATGGATTGTTTTTTATCAGTTTTTCATTTATTTACTAGATTTTTCGGGATAGAAGTTGATAACAATCGAAATAACTGAAATTAGGAATAGAAAAAGATTAGATTATATTTTTATCTATTGATTGATTATTTGAATGATAGAATTCGGCGCCAAATTTCCCTTTTTTTTATTACTAAGCTAGCGAAAAATTCTAGCACAAATTTTGAAATATTTTCGACTGATAAGATATGAATTAATAATAATAATAAATAATACTTATTATATTATATTAACACCTGGCAGCAATCAAGTGATTCTTATGAATGTGCCCACTGTACGATCAGATAGGATGGCTTAACGTCTATCGACACGTTTCCTATTAACTACATGTGTGTAATACAAACTTGTTGATAATTATTATGAGTGATCTTTGGTCTACGTTCCAAGTACACTAAGTTAGTTTCACGCTGCTTGGCACGCTTTCAGCTAAATTGATTCTTGATTCGTGTTAAGGAATGCCTGCATAGTTTCCAGCAGCTGCCAATGTCCAAAACAGAAAGAGAGAACTGAGAATTTTGAGCCGTGTTCAGCTCCAGACACAGGTAAGCAGTGTGCAATGGAGCAGAGTTACACACACGCATACACACAGACACACTCGTACATTCGAGCATACATCGCGATGTTTGTGGAAAAAGCAGCTGCTGTCGACGTCGACGTCTGCGTCTGGAAGGTGCGCGTTAATTATGGGCTACAGGCAAAGAGGGGGCGGGGGTGTCGGTCGACGTGTCGTGTCGGTGCATTGACACGCGCCAGAAGTCAAAAGTGGACATGGCGCATGCTCCCTCTGTCGGCCACATTGCAAAAAATCAATGATCCTAGACTGCTTGCAGTTGGCGAATGCACCGACAGCTTTGGTGCGAAAAGGATAACTGTAGTGTAGCAACATCCGCTGACGGTTGTACGGTACGCCATCTTGCGTACGAATGTTAGCCGTAGTAGAAGTTGTAAGGCTGCCACGTTTGGGTGGGCGGGGACGTCATTGTGAAGAGGCCGACATAAAAGTGCGGGTGGCTTTTTTCACACAAACTCACACATGCAGACAGTGCTTATGCATACATACATATCAACGCAATTTGATGTCTGCTGTGTAATGAGCATTTGAATTATTACCCAAATATCACTAATGTCGTTTTTGGTCTTTGCCAATTTTCCAATTTGTAAATTCAAAACAAATGCGCCAACAACTGTAATATAAAGCAGCCACAACCAGACATACAATATGTATGTATGTATGTATGTACATATATGTGCACTTCTATTTAGTGCATGCACGAACATACTCGCAGACGCACATATATATTCACGTACACATACTGCATCTGTTATCTGTTTCTCTCTCTTTCTCCCTTTAGAGCAGTGCCGAGCAGCACGACGTCACTTCGCTTAACGTCTGCTGCTTCGGTGGTTCGGCTCTCTGTTCGTTGTCTTGTTTTCAGTTCAGTTCAGTCTCTCTACTCGATTAGTTGTGAAGCTATGGATACGTAAACCACGCTATATTGAGCACTAGCATTTATATAAATAAAATACAAAAAAGTACAAAAATAGTATGTTTTGATTACGGTTTTATGGCCTACAATCTAAATTTGTGATATTGGAATTATTTATAACAAAATAATATACAGAACTCGCTCTCTAACTAACTGTGCTCTCTCCTCGTCTCTGTGTGTTTTGTGTTTTCCGTCAACGTCAAATATTTGTCGTCGCTCGGAAGAAAAAATCAATATTCGTGCAGCGAGAAATAAAAGCAAAAACATACAAATATAAAATAGACTTTTGTCTTGAATCTCGAAAAATACTTCAACAAGCGGAGAACTGGTGGGGAAACTTGAGTTTTTCAACAAAAAGAGAAAAATTGTCAAGGTGAGCTAAAAGTTTGAGTTTAAAATGCATTTTAAATACATCTGACTTTAGTTATAACCCCAAAAATAAACGAAAACGTGACATCACAAAGCTTTTTTCTGTTTCTTTTTTGCTGTTCATACAATGTACATTAATTAAAGCTTGAAAACACTCACACACACATACATACGACGAAACCACACACGCGATTATACACACCACCAAACCAACGCTGTCGAGTATTTTGTTAACTGACAAAATTTACAAAATCAATTTGCCACACAATTGACCAACAATTATATAAACTAATTTTATAAACCGAAAAAAGGCATTTTTTAAAATAGAAATTGTTTATTTAGTTAATATATTCATATAAAAATGTAAAGTAAACAACTAAAACGATTTTGACAATTTTGCCGGGTGTAACTTGTCAACGTTCCCGTTTTGTTTCGCTCGCTCTCTGTCTCTCGCTTTCGGCAGACGATTGCGAGAGAGGTCGTTTTCATAAAGATGGCGGCCACAGAGTTGCTAAATACTTCAATTTTGTGTTTATTATTAAATTGTTTACAAAATTAATAATTTTTGCATTCAGATGTGATCGTTTCGATTTTTGTTTACCTATAAATTTAAACTGCATATGACACACAATGTTTGCACTTGGTTTTGAGAGCATTTCAATAAAACAATTGCAACATATGGTAACCCTACAATTTGTATACGCTGTGAATGATATCAGCAGCGTTGCTGCTGGCGTTTAAAAACAACATTCTCATTTTCTGGGTGAAGGGGGGCATTGAGGGGGAACATGGTGCGCTATACACAGTATTTTCAGTGGAATTTTTGAACTACGCCATTTTCGGTGGCTGTTGTTATTTGCCTATACATATATATTTAACCGATGACTATAGCATGCAAAACAATGTTGCCAGAATTTTTTCGGCAATGCTGGAAGGTCAACTTCTATGACACAGCTTCGCTTCGTTCTAATTGAATTAATTGTTGTGTTTTTGTTTCATCTTCTTTTTCTTTCCTGTTCTCCGATTTTTTGAGATCATCATTCATCTTCATAATAATAATAAACATTGCGTTCGTTCGTTAGCTGATGACGCGTCTTTTTACTACATCCGATGTGTGTTTATGTTTGTATTCGTGTATGTTCTACTTCCTTTACGCATACACATAATCCCAAGCCCAACCACCACTCATCATCATGCTCTCTCGTTTCCGTGCATTGAGAGAAACTTACATTCATGTTGGGCTGTTTTCTTTGTTTCTCATTTCCGTTTGGAGCGGAAGTGGTGCACTCATGCGTACGCAGAGTTTCACTCTGCAACAAATAATAAACAAAAACGTACTCATAAACCAAACCATGGCCAAAGACGACATTAAAAGAAGAGTCGAATGGAACCAACCAGTTACCAAGTCAGCAAGCGTTGCAATTTACTATACCCGGCATCTAAGAAGTAGAAGGGTATTATTAATTTGGATAATTTAGTATTGAAAGTATAGTAAACGGCATTCTTAATGAATATTTGGAATTTGTCATAAACTTGAAATTATTTAAGTTTTAATTTTTATAATGTGAAAATCAAATGCAACTGCTTTAGTTGTTCTTACTTGTCAGATTGTCTAGTATTCTACGGAGATTGGCAGCGAGTGTCTCGTAGTCGAGCCAGCTTTTTATGCTTCATTGCTTTGAACTTTTGCGCTCATTTCGCGGAAAGAAAAAAATACAACAACGTCGACAACAACAACAAAGAGAAAGTCTCAACTCGAAGCTTTTGAGCTCAAGTTGTCAAAGCTTGGACAACAACTTATTGTTATTGCTGCAACAATAAAGTCTCCGCACCCAGAGTCGACTCTCCCGACTACAATTCCAATACTCTGACGCCTACACATAAACACTAAGAGGGAGAGATCAGAGCCAACGCTGGTGGTCCTTCTTTGGTGCCTGGCACAAAAACCAACGCCTACGAATATTATTATTTCCCCCTAAGCGAGATTGCAGCTGAATCTCGAGTAGATTTTCCTCGCTTTTCACCAATAAAAGACGCTAGATAACTCGCTTAATAAACAGTTCTCACGTAGAGAAACAGTAAAGTAAAATTCAAGATTTTTCATATTGTCTTTGGGTCTGTTTTGTCCCTTTGCCTATCAGTATGAATGGATTTTTTTGGACGATGTCGGCGGCGTCTCTTAGAAGAGCAACAACAAGAGGACAGAAGATAAAAGAATAAGAACTAAAGATGTGTAGAGGAAAATTACTTTGGAATTCCCGGAATTTTCTGGGCTGAATCATCTCGAATGCGAGACGACCTTTGAGACTTTGGCCGCGTGAAAAACGACCTTTCATCCATTCCACACACTAACGAGGCGCATTTAATGCGAGTCTCTTGTCTTTGTCTGTCTGAGTTTTTCATGAGAGCGAACCCACATTCCAAGTCTCATAGATATGTATGAGATGCTGGCAGCGAGATAGAGAGAGAGAAACAGAAAAAAACAACAGCACGACTTGACTTTGGGTTTGAGAACGAACGAACGAATAATTTTCTTTCTTTGGAAACGTTCGGCGGTCTTTGAACTGAGCCGCCGTTAGTTTTTGGGCAATCGATCAATGCTCAATAGTAAATGCAGGCGGTGTGACAGAGACAGACTGATGATGCTGCTGTTATTGTTGTTGCTGTTGCCGTTGGAGCCGCTCTTAATGCATTCTGCGCGGCTCAGTCGCATTTATTATGATTACGATGATATTGCCCTTTGTGTTGGGCATTCTTAAAGTACACACACACGCATACAAAACGAACACAGCATCCGAAGCAACTTCTCAGCCGACGCCGCATCGTGTATTTTATTATTATTATCGATGGCGACGTCGTCGGCGGTCGTTTTGTTTCGTGTTGTTGTAGGCTGTGGCTGCATTTCTTGGAAGGACACAACACACGCATACGCGCATACATACTCACGCTTGCACTCGCACTCTCATGCGAAGAACATTCTTTGTGTGTGTGTGTGAATGTTTGTTTTGCTTTTGCTGCTGTTTCTTGTATGGCAGTGTCGTCATCTCCCTTCACCCCACGTCCTTCTCCCCCATTCCTTGCAAGTGCTGCGTGACGACGACTCATACTGTCTCACTCCAACTCTCGTTGTATCCCTCTAGCTGCTTTATGTTGCTTGCTCCACTCCGTATCTGGTATCACCGCATTCCAATCTCGGTTTAGAAGACAGCAGCAACAACAAGAACGAAAAAAGAATGGTAAAGTGTTTATAGTAGTTTCCCACAGTCTCGCAGCACACATACACTTACAAACCAACACACACAGATAGAGAGACCTTTGCTAGCTGCGGTTACCTTCACTTACACAACACAGCATTGAAACTCCAATCTAAACCCAGCTTTATAGTTTAGGTTGGTTTCCAATCAGAAAACCAGCCAGCAAACAACCAACTCCAGTTGGATTTTGCGTGGCGCAGAGTTTTGTAGAAAAGTTGTTCGACTGCATTCCAATGCGCGCCTCGTTAGGTTCGTTGCTGTTTCTGTGTTGCTGCTGCTGCATGGGGCGCATGTTCTCTGTTTGTTGCCTTGCCTTGCCTCCTGGGCTGTGTTGCTGTCTGGCCTTTGATTATGATTTTTCTTTGCTTTGCACTCTGCTTTGTCTGTGAGTATGTGTGTGTCTTTCCACTTTGGTATTTTCTGGGTTCTCATGTCATTCATGCGCCCGGGAGGCCCAAGCAAGCCCTTTTGGAATAGACATTTGCTGGGCTGCCTTGTCAGTTTTCATTTGTAGCTGTGATAAGTCGCATAGAGCGCATTTATTTAAAGTACAATTTTGTTTAAATATTTTAATCTACACGTTTGAAATTGAAATTTAATACTGCATCGCTGGTGAGTGATTTTTGCAATTGTTGGCATCTGGTCTCACTGCATTTTCATGCAGTTCCGTATCAATGCATTCATTTTAAGTGGCCGGTTGATTTATGCAAATTTTGACATCTGGTCTCACTGTACATTGACTACATTGAACTTTTACTTGAATTTCCTGCTAAATGAAATGCCAAAGCGTTTGCATTACAATTGTTAATGGGCATGCATTCCAAAGGCAGCAGCAGCTGTAATTGCAACAAGCAAGCTTCTGCACTTTGTACTTGGCAACGGTGCATTTGCAATTGAAGCAGCAATAATATCAACAAGGAGAACTGTAACTTCTGCAGGCAACCAGCAGCATCTCGAAGCTATCATCTTTGTCTGCTGCACTAAAGCTGTTGCTGGTTGTTGTTGCTCCACTTCAAAAACAATGCACAATCTCTGCCCACTGCTATGGTGAGAAGTGGGGAGGGGAGAGCGGCAGCAACCCCAGCAGAGCGTCGTCGTCGGGCATTTGTAATTTACAATTGCTTTTGTTTTTGCTTTATTTTTCATTATTCTCCTTTTTTTTCTTTGCTTTGCATTTGGTGTTTGGCCTTTTTGCACTCTTTCTTTGCACCCGAGCAATGCATCTGTAAGCGTGTGTGTGTGTGTATGTGGAGCCTGCTGTCTGTGTGTACGTGCATAGTTGTTTTTCCATTGATGGTTTTCGGTGCTTATTGCTGTCCCGCTTGCACTCGTTTGCCGACAAGGCAACGCGGTCGTCAGTGCATTTATGCTGCACTGCTTTTTTTATGCTGTGGGGCTGCTTGCGGCTGCCAAGTAGTTTGACTGCATTCCATTAAAACTTTCTCACAGTCGCATTCGGCTAGCGTTGCTGCGACTGCGGCTACGAGAGTTGCATGGCACTGCCAGGCCCCAAGTCAGCAATGGCCACCCCACCGCCTTCCCTATCCCTCCTCCTTCTCCTCTCAGCCAGTCGTTGCCCCGTCGTGAGTGAGCTGCTGTTGCTGCTGCTGCAATTGTTTGGCGAGTTTGGCTGGTTTGTGGCCTGGCTTTGCCTTTGGCTTGGCTTTGGCTTCAAATTTGGACTTTGAACAGCGTCAGCGTCCCGATGCAGCCAGTGAGCGTTCGGTTGTTCGTGTTGTGCTCTGCACGCTCTGCTTGCCTCCCTCCGCTTTCCATGTCAAGAAGTAAATGTCGAAAAACTGCTTACAATCTCTTTGGCTGCACAACAACAACAGCAACAGCAAAAAAAGAGACCACCAAAACAGTTTAACGCCGATGGCAAAAAGTTTGACCATCGATTTTGCCTGATGCGTATATCGCTTATCGATAAAAACGCGTGGCGGCACTTCAAACTGCGATTATTGGGTATTACAACCATTCTGTTTTTTATATGTATCAAATAAAAAAAACTAACGATAAGATAATAAGAAAGGAGTTGTAAAAATTCCAACTCTGACTAGACTTGAACCATACTAAGAATTTCAACCAGTGCTTATCAAAGAAAAGATTTGTATTATTTATTTTATAAATAATAATATTATTTTCCTACGCGGTTCACTCATTTCCGCTTGTTAGAAACTAGTTTGCAGTGTTTGATGCAAATTCCCAGAATAAGCACATATAGCATGACTCAACTGTTGTTATTGGTTGGTCATATATTATTATCGGCGCCTGGCGCCGTCTCGCTTTACTCACCCACATGACTATGAGTGTGTGTGTGTGGGTGTATTTGTATATACACTACTCTATACATATTGCAAAGTTTGTTCTAAGCTGCGTCGACCAGCTGTGAGTTGATGATGCCGTATGCATCGGCGCAGTGTTTTCCACTCGCGTCGGTTGTACGTAAGATTGCGTACTCTACGCTAAAACGTAACGCTTGCAACAACCCTCTATATATTGTATATTGTATGTGCAACAAGAAACTACCCCTGTTTGATTGTTGCATGTGCAAGCGAGACGACACGACAAGATTTCCCGATTTTTTCAGATTTCAGATGGGGGATGCTGAAAAAGTTCGTTGATGTTCTTCAAGTTGCTTGAACTGTGTTTCAGTGTTTTTTTTGCTTTCACAGACTTCAAAGCAGTTGAGTGTTGTTCTATTAATTGTAAATTTATAATTACTATTTCTAAAAACTGATAAAAATGAATTTCGTGAGTGTTTGTTGCGTCAGCACTTGAAAATAACGTGAATTGTGAGTTTAGTTAATTAAAATTTTTATCTATTTCACACTTGACACTACAAAGTTGATAAAAATGTTACTGCAATTGTGAGAGCTTTTCAGGGAAAGCTTGCAGAAAGCTTTAATGCTAGAAGTACAGTGAAGGTTCGAGAGAGTGAACTTATAGATTACACTTATTTGAATGTTCACTCTTTGAGAACGTGCACTTGATTTTTCTATTACCTATGTTTACTTGCCTGCGATTTTCTACAAAGTTCGCGAGTCATTTCGTAATTATCTGTGTTTATCGCCAGCTTTAATGAGTGGGTCGCTTAGTAATCTAAACTGTGAGAATTCTTAAAATAGCTGACGAATGAAGCTTTTGCTCCCAGTTGAGGTGCAGCAATGGTGGCATACGTTTCTCCTGAGGATAGAGTTGATTTTTTTTTTTCGGAATGCGTGTTCCCTTGGGGAGTTTGAAAGTAATTAATCTTTATACTATCGTATCACCACTTGATAACTAATTGTGCTTTTATCTCTTGTCTATTTGCAGTTTGATAGTCGAGAACGTAAAACAACGACAACATTTAAAACAACAACAGCAGAATGGCAAATGTAGCAACCCAATTGAGATACATGCCACCTTGCAGTAGGCCAACAGCGACAGCAGCAACGACGACAACAACATTGAATCAACTGGTGGATCAGGTTGATAACAGCACCAGTCCGTCGTTAATCTTTAAAGCGTGTCTGGTCAACAGAATGAACGATAAATATCATCGCGAGGACGAACGCCTGCGAACCTTCGACAACTGGCGCGTCGTCTTTCTCGACAAGAAGGATCTCGCTCTGACGGGAATGTTCTTTACCAATCAGGAGGATAAGGTCAAATGCTATTTCTGTGAGGTGGAAATCGGACGCTGGGAGCGCGACGATCATCCGGTGCAGGAGCATCTCCGCTGGTCCCCAAATTGTCCGTTGTTGCGTCGCCGGACCACCAACAATGTGCCCATCAATGCCGATGCCCTCGAGCGTATCCTGCCCCCCATGAGCTATGACATATGCGGTTCCAACGACAATCACAGTGCAACCACGGCGCTGGAGGTGCGCGAACACGCCTACTCCGAGGGCCGACAGATGAATGCGCCCAATTTCAGGGCGGCAATGCAGTTTGTCGGCGCCCCTGCGGCACCTGCCACGATGCCCACGATGATGCAGTCGTCGGCAGCGGTAGAGCCGTGCAGCCAACGGATGGCCACACACAATGGCAATTACTATCCCGAGTATCCGGAGTATGCCATCGAGACGGCGCGTCTGCGCAGCTTCGAGGATTGGCCGCGCAACATGAAGCAGAAGCCGCAGCAGCTCGCCGAGGCGGGTTTCTTCTACACCGGCGTCGGGGATCGTGTGCGTTGCTTCAGCTGTGGCGGTGGCCTCAAGGATTGGGACGACAACGACGAACCCTGGGAGCAGCATGCTCTGTGGCTCAAGGATTGCCGTTTCGTCAAGCTGATCAAGGGTCAGTTGTACATCGACATGGTGACAGCCAAGGACAAGGCCAAGCAAGAAGCCACAAGCTCATCGTTGGCAGTCGAGGAGGAGGAGAAACCGAACTCAATTCCCAGCATCGACAGCACACCATCATCGTCATCGTCAGCTGTCACCACAGTGGCTGCCGTTGCTCCCATGACTGTGGAGCAAGAGCAGACGGAGGATGTCGCTGGCGATGTGGCGCCTCCGAGCGCTGCCAATCGCATCTTCAACAAGATCGTCGCTCAAGGCTGTGCCGATGGACAGGTTCAAAAGAACTCAACATCAACATCCGCTGCCATTCCCGAGGAGAAGCTCTGCAAGATCTGCTACGGCGCCGAGTACAACACGGCGTTTTTGCCCTGCGGTCATGTGGTCGCCTGTGCCAAGTGCGCCTCGTCGGTCACCAAGTGTCCGCTGTGCCGGAAACCCTTCACCGATGTCATGCGTGTATATTTTTCTTAAACAAATATGAGGCTATGCTCGGGCCATGTAATATACAAAAAATAAAAATGATGAAAAACATACCACATCATCAACAACAACAACAAACACCCGCGTCGACAACTAAAAGTTGGCCGTGTCCTCGATAGCAGCGGCCAGCTAAAGTTTTCTCATTGAGAGTCGCTTTAGCTGGCCGTTGCAACAGCATTACGAGAAATTCAAATTCAAATTTAAATCATGTGTAAAAAAACTAATACTATAGTATCTAGGATATGCATAATACCTATATATAGCCTATATATCAGCACCCATTTAATATATATTATATCTGTTATATGCTATACATAAATAATAATTAGATTTTAATGACAGTAATAGAGCTGATAATAAGTGGCTTCAGAAAAACCATGACCACTAATATTTAAATAATGATTTTTCAATTACTGTAAAATAAAATATGTATAAAATATAAATTCAGAGTCGTTTTTATTTTGACGATGTACATGGGATGAACTTTAATAGAGGTTATTACGGATTAGAATAGTAGAGAAGAGCGTTTAAGTTTAATAGGAAAACAAGTAAGAAAGCTACAGTCGAGTGTACTCGACTGTGAGATACCCGCTACCCATTTTGAATAAAAGCAATATATTTTGAGGTATTCTCAAAATATGCCGAATATACTGCAAAAATACTTAAAATATACCAAATGGTATATGTGGTATATGGATATAGTACCGCATTCAAAATATACCATAGACGGCACAATATACCAGATTGTCAGCCAAACTAAGTAAGTAGGCGTTTTTGCCCATACAAAATTATTTCTTTAATAACTTCGACAATTTTTATCTGATCGCAACAGGAATCATAACTACTATGGTAATTATTGAATACACCAAAATTCGCAACTCTAGCTTTAAAATTACGCGTGTTATTTGATTTTTTTGATTTGCGGGGGCGGGAGTGGGCGTGGCAAAAATTTGAAACAAACTTTATCTGCGTGCAAACATAACAAATGCTGTCGAAAATTACAGCTCTATATCTCGTTGTCTCTGAGATCTTGGTGTTCATACGGTCGGACGGACAGACGGACATGGCTAGATCGTCTCGACTGTTGACGCTGATCAAGAATATATATACTTTATAGTGTCGGAGATGCCTCCTTCTATCCTGTTACAACATTTCCTGCCGGCACAAAGTTATAATATCCTTCTACCCTATGGGTAGCGGGTATAAAAATCAATATTCCCATTCTTCTTAAAATATACCAAATACCATGCATATTTTGTATATCGAGCTCAGTCTCTTATAGACTCTAAGATCTAGGTGTTCTTACGGACGGACGGACATGGTTATAAACTCTACTGTAGAGTTGTATATATTATATATCGATTTTTGCTTGTCACATATATTTAATGTTGTATCCAATTATAATATCCTTTCTTTCTATGGATAGTAATTAGATTTTAATCACAGTAATAGAGCTTTCATGATTGATAATATTTCAATGATGATTTTTTTTAATTAATGTGCAAAACAAGTATTCAATACAAAACTGGAGACTTGTTTCCATTTAAGGGTTAACAATTGCCGACAAAGTAAACAGGTTGAGTTGTCTTCTGTATAAAAAAAAAATGGTGTCTAGATGGCAAGATAATTATCTTGATGAATACTGCATTGTTTTAACAAGTAAATCTAGTACACATTTTAGATTAATGAAAGTGTAAAGAATTGTCAGCAATTTCAGCGAAGATAGATAACAAACACACTTTTTCCTTAAAGTCCGGAAGTATTACAAATACTGAGTAAGTTCTAAAACTGCCAGTATTACATAAATCAATTTATAAAATTGATTTGCGTCACCAAACTATTAGTCAAAGTTATAAAAGTTTTAGTGGTCGATTTATCGATTTAAAATTAACTTTTAATAACCTTTGTGGTTTCATTTTACAAAGATTGTAAGCATAAGGTATAACTGGCTTAACAAAGACGATGATCACGTATTTACGTATTTCTTAATTAGCAAGTACTCTTTGTTGGCTGTTATCTTGTGCTCGTTTTGTGCTGTTATCGCGTTGGCTTATTCACTGCACAAACCTTAAAAAAAAACACGAAAGTTCAGTGAACCGCTGAACTCAACATTGCAACTGCAATGCATCATCATCATCATCAGTCTGCTGTGACTGACTGGAATGCAGTCTGCTCAAAAGCTTTTAAATTCAACTTTTGCATTGCATTCTGATTACGTTAGATCCGGTTCCATATCTCAACTCCAAACTCCAAGGTGGTCATAGTTTCTATGACTGCTGTGAACTGCAATCAAGCAGTGCAAGCAGTTCGTCATCGACGTCAACGGTGATATCGATAAGTGATTGTTAGCAAGTTTTGCAATCGGCAATATGACAGCTGAAATAAAATTCAGTATTGGGCAATAGGTTAAACTATTCTGAGAGTGAATTACATGAGAACTTAGAATTCTCTTTGATTCTAATATTTAAGCAGCATTGCATTCCAAATATGCTAGATCCGGTTGCATATCCAAGATAGTCACAGTTTCTATGACTGTTGTCAACTGCAATCAAGTAGAGCCAGCAGTTCGTCATCGGCGTTATCGACTTGACACGTCAACGGTGCTATCGATAAGTGATTGTGGACAAGTTTTACAATCTGCGAAATGAATGAAAGTCTTTTTATTGACAGCTGCAATGAAATTCATTATTGCGCAATAGGTTAAACAATTGTGAGAGAACAAATAAAATGTGTGAGAACTCAGAATTCTCAGCAAGTCGATACCTTGAGTCTAGTATGTAAATCAATGCTCCAGTTTGTCTAGTAATTTCTGTCTCAATGCTGACCTTACACGTTGCGTGTGGCTTTTAATTAACCATTAGACAAGTGTCTTGGACAAATGCAAAACTAGCACCTCCCCAAGGTCGCCTTGGAAACATTTCAAATCCAATACGAACATATATAGTATATATTATATCGAATGGGTTGACTATATTTAGCGACTGTTTTAATTGCTTGAGAAACGACAGCCAAATAAGCGGACTATGACGAATTGATTATTTAAATTCTACAGCTGTGTATGATCTCATAGAAACTTTTTTTTATATTGTTCCATTTATAATACTAACCCAATTTTGGTCGTCATTCGTCTGTTGATTTATTTATCGCTATTGACAGATTTATTAGTTACTTTTATGGCAAAACGCAAGTGAAATGTCATCAGAAATGAGGTAAGCTTAAATAAGTATATATGATAAACAAAAGCCACTTCATAAGCTTTAAATAAATGTGAAATAATAAAATATATAATAAATATCATATTGCTTGTTTTACTCTTACTTAGTTCTCTTAAAATATATGTGATGACAAACGCCAAGTTAAAAAACGCAAAACCACAAATATGCGTCAACAAAGACCAAACTTGAACTTGAATTAAACAAAGCTTAATAACAAGTGTTTATTTTAAATGAATTAAGTCATTGGTTTTAAATTAAAATATGTGGCGCCATTTCAAATACAGTAGAATCCGGTTATAACGTCTCTGCTTATAGTGTCCGCCCGGTTATTGCGACGAAAACTCGATGGCTTGGTTGGTCCCAATATAAACTTATATGAAAAAGCCTTCGCTTAGTACGTCTCCGCTTATAGCGACAAACCGCTTATACCGATGACATTTTTCACAATTCAACCGGATATGCGACGAAAAATAAGATACAGCGAAACAATGCCAATAAATTTAAGTATCAAACGACGCTGTTAGAAATGTTTGAATTTATCAGTGATCGGCACTTTTGCTTGAGTGACTAGAAGCGACACGAAGGTTCTTCCATTCTCACTACTCTCTGTTAGTTTTAGCTGACGCCTTAGCTTATGCTAAGGAACATGCAGGTATACGATTTAAGTCGTAATAATTATTATGGAAGAACCATGCTATTGAATTAAATTTATACATTTTTTTGTTTTGATTAAAAAATGTATTTGTTTTATCTTAAAAACCTCTTACGAACATGGCAACCATAAAAAAATAAACCAAAAAAAATGTATTTTGCTCCTTTCTACTGTATGTAATACCGTGTTTCCACAGCAACTCAATATTTTCATATTTGATAAGAGGTAAAAATTAAAATATATTGAAATACATGAAGCAAATCTTAGTTGTTGCTCTTATAACATAACTAAATTTTGTTTGGAAGTTGCAATTATAATAGTAAACGCACAGGTCTCTCGCACTGCTATTTCAAAGTTCATAGCTGTAGTTACACCCACGGTTGCCATTCCAAAAAAATTTGTTGTACCAAAATTTTTAAAAAATGTACCAATTTTGGCTAAAATGTACCACAAATTTTTTCACGAAAGATCTTTTGTATTTCACAAATTGTGATTCACAATATTTAATAGTGATAGACCTTAGATTGGCGCATACATATTTTCTCAATTGACACAATAAGTCGCAAATCGACTGTATGCGATATTTTCCAGTTTTAGTCATGGTTCAATTTCTAACTGATACAAAATTTATGTCTGTTGGAACAGAGCCATTTGTTAAAATAATATGTGTGAACATAAAAGGCAGGCATATTGAAAATGTACCAAAATGAAACAAGTAAGAAAGTTACAGTCGAGTGTGCTCGACTGTGAGATACCCGCTACCCAAATTTAATAAAGCCAAAATATTGCGGTATCATTTTCAAAATATACCGAAAATACTAAAAAAAATACTAAAAATATACCAAATGATATGTTTGGTATATCGATATAGTACACCATTCAAAATATACCATAGACGGCACAATGTACCAGATTGTCGGCCAAAGCAACTCAGGCCCCTAGTAAGTAGGCGTTTTTGTCCATACAAAAGTATTTCTTTAATAACTTCCACAACTTTTATCTGATCGCAACCAAATTTTCAGGAATCATAACTACTATAGTAATTATTGTACAAACCAAAATTCGCAACTCTAACTTTAAAATTACGCTTGTTATTCGATTTTTTTGATTTGCGGGGGCGGAAGTGGGCGTGGCAAAAATTTGAAACAAACTTGATCTGCGTGCAAACATAACAAATGCTGTCGAAAAAAAATTATAGCTCTATCTCTTATAGTCTCTGAGATCTAGGTGTTCATACGGACGGACGGACAGACACACAGACACACAGACGGACAGACGGACAGACGGACATGGTTATATCGTCTCGGCTGTTGACGCTGATCAAGAATATATATACTTTATAGGGTCGGAGATGCCTCCTTCTACCTGTTACATACATTTCCTGCCGGCACAAAGTTATAATACCCTTCTACCCTATGGGTAGCGGGTATAAAAAAGTGATCCAATGTACCAACGCTTAAAAAATGTACCAGTTTTGGTACATTTGTACCAAAAGTGGCAACCGTGGTTACACCAACTCTTGAAGTAAAAATAAAATTCGCAAAAACATTAGCCGCGATTTGAACCCCAGAGCCTCTTCGGTTCATTTCGAAATTCGAAGTTCGAAAGCAGCTCGTTCTTGTTAAGTTCATGAAGGGCGAAAAGACGTTCCGTGAGTCGAGCTACTGAGATCTTCCTCTATGCCGAGATCCTACCCGCCTTTGTTATATTAAATCTAGTATTAAATACTACAAAAATTATGTTTTTTTGTTAAATATAACATATTAAAAAAGTTGCTTATTTTTTTCAGACTATATTTAGGTATTATCTAAGTACGTTTAATGTGATTTGTTTTCATTGAGTTGAATATTTTAGTATTTCGATTTAATCTTATTTATTATTATTTTATTGAAATAACGAATACAATTCCTTTTTGCAATGAGATCAGCCACAGCGAAAAAGTTAATTAATTTGGTGTTCATACAATTTAAGATTGTGTACTCGAAGCAAGAAATTATTCTTAGCGTTGGCAGCGACAGGCAAGGCAAAGGAGCAGGCTTTTAGCTATGCGTCAGCGGGGAGCGAGGATATCTATTTTCAGCCCAGAAGCATCGAGGAGCAGTTGATGACGATGATGATGATGATGATGATAATGATGATGATGATGATGATGATGATGATGATGATGATGATGATGATGATGAGGAAGAGGATGAAGGCGAGGAGCTCCAGTCTCGCACTCCTCTTAATTATAAAATATCTCTTCTTCAAGAGAGCTTACAACATAGTCCTCTTTGGCTTAAATATAATCGACTTTAGTCTTACTTGTGCTTTCACATTTAAGTTTATATATACTATAAGTAAAGTATTAACATTTGTGTGCCTTTTTTTGTGGAATATCAACGTTTGGATTACAAGTGTTACAGGTGAAAGAAAATCAATGGATTGTGAATTGATAATGTAAGAACACAAAAATATATAGAATATCAAGGATAATTTGGTGAACTGATGTGTAACCAAAATGTGTTTATAATTAGGGAGTGATTCATAATTATTATAAACATATTTTCACATTTTTATATTTTGTTTTTTTCTTAAATTATGGAATATAAACGCTTATTCCAAAAGTGATAACGTAAAAACAAAATTTTGATAATTAATAGAGTGATTCATATTATGAATTTCATTATCTAATTACACAACGAATGATATAGATTATAGATTTGTTCCATCAGGTTCTTAACTGTCTATAATCCATATAAGTTATTATTATAATTATGACGACCTACCTTTGTCGCTTTTAGTATGTCTTGTCTATATAAAACATAGATATGTTATTTATGTACTATAACATAATAAAGCATATATCACTTTACTTATCAATATGATATTGTAATTCTATTACGTATTAACAAGAGTGTGTTCTGTTGAAAATTAAGAAAATAGTGTTTTATCAACATGTTGATAGTGATGGATCAACATTGAGTGGGGACGGTTTCCGGTTAAGTATATTACAAACAAGGACGTTTAGCTAAAAAGGATGTGGTACTCAATTGTCCGGGGTCCACATAAGTGTGGCGTCGCTTAGCGATGCGCTGGATCATGGGCAGCGGTTTAGGGGGAGCTGCGACCGTCGAGGAAGTTGGCAGGATTTGCCGCTGCTGCGGAGCGGTCAAATTGCGTGACTGCAGCTGAATGAAGGGTATTTGCGCCGCCTTGCTGCGCAGCTCTTTGTACAGCTCCTTGATGACACGCTCGTGACCGAAGCGCGTTTTTCGCAAGCTGTTCTTGCTGATGATGAGTCCGTTTTGGAATTGATAACGCACCTGCATGAGGAACTTCTTGAGTTCATTATACGGATGCACGACATCAAAGTAATTCACTTGATGGCGATGATTCGAATAGCAGTGCTTTATGTACTCATCAAAGCCGTTGTTTAAGGGCTCGGGGCACAAGTGGCATTTGCTAAAGCGTTTGCAGTGATCGAGCATGTGACGCAACGTTCTCAACTCATCCACCGAGACGTACTTGCAGAACGAACAGTGAAAGATGATCGTGTTCTTCTCCACCAATCGAAAGCAAAATGGTCTCTCTGCACCCGAATGGTCATCGAGTCCGTGTTGCGCAATTGCCACACTCGATGGCATCAGCACTCGACACAGATGACACTGATAATACTTGTTCTCGGTGCTTCCCAATTTGATCAGTTCGTTAAGTTCGCTATCGGTTAGATTCTTCAGATCGTTGGCCAGATGCGGCTCGGTTGTCATGTGTATCACCAGCTCTGGCCACCCTTTGTACGTCTTGTCGCAGTAGCCGCATTCGCGCATTTGACGCACATCGCAGGCCACCAACGTGCAGATATAATGCACGTTCAGCAAGTGCTCCTCCAACAGTGCTTTGGCACTGCCTTTGAAGTCGTAGCACACCGGACAACAGAGCTGCGGTTGCACACAGAAGTAGAAGGGTTGCTTGGGATGCTTGATCGCCCAGTGTTGCGATTTCAGTTCGTCAATGTTGCGGCGAGTCTCTGTGCAATGCGAGCACGCGAACTCGTACTGCTTCTGCAAGAGAGAGATCGATTAGGTAAACTTCATTAAAGATCATAAATAAAACAAGCTCTAAATGAAGTCTGCAACTGTCAGTTACTATTAATACCGAAAATATTGAGTTTAATTCGTGCCGTACAAGACGGTAACAGTTACTATCGATACCGATAAATATCGATTTTCGTTAAAGCTATTATTATTAGTTACTATTGTTACCGATATATATTGAGTTGTATTCATGCAGTGCAAATATGCAACTGAAAATTTATTAGTTACTATCGATATCAATAGTCCGATATCGGTTAAATTTGGGCGATTGCTTTAAAATATGTTATGCTGCCATCTGCTTTTTATATTGTATTCTTCAATTGTCTTTGATTTATAATTGCATTATAAATTACCAATAAAGCAAGCTATAAGTTTAGCGTCCAACTAAACAGCTATCGGTTCTATCGATTACGATAGTAGTCCGATATTTATAATTTCATTATAGATTACAAATCAAATAACTATCTACTATCGATACCGATTAATATAGAGTTTTACTCATGCATGCTTGTTAGTTACCAACTCCCAACAATAATATTGTTGTTCATTCTAACGTAAACAAGTAAGAAAGCTACAGTCGAGTGTACTCGACTGTGAGATACCCGCTACCCATTTTGAATAAAATAAATAAATTTTGCAGTATTTTTCTCAAAATATGCCGAATATACTGCAAAAATACTAAAAATATGCCACATGATATATTTAGTATATCGATATAGTGCCGCATTCAAAATATAACATTGACGGCACAATATACCAGATTGTCAGCCAAAGCAACTAAGAGTCCTAGTAAGTAGGCGTTTTTGCCCATACAAAAGTATTTCTTTAATAACTTCCACAATTTTTATCTGATCGCAAGGATTCAGGAATCATAACTACTATAGTAATTATATATACCAAAATTCTCAACTCTATCTTTAAAATTACGCTTGTTATTCGATTTTTTTGATTTGCGGGGGCGGAAGTGGGCGTGGCAAAAATTTGAAACAAACTTGATCTGCGTGCAAACATAACAAATGCTGTCGAAAAAAAAATTTGAGCTCTATCTCTTATAGTCTCTGAGATCCAGTGTTTCATACGGACAGACACGCAGACAGACAGACGGATATAGCTAGATCATCTCAACTATTGACGCTGATCAAGAATATATATACTTTATAGGGTCGGAGATGCCTCCTTCTACCTTCTACCTTCTATACATTTCTTGCCGACACAAAGTTATAATACCCTTCTACCCTATGGGTAGCGGGTATAAAAATATGAGTAATAATTTTTTGGCATCTTGTCTATCACAGTCCGTGTAGTAATATAAATGTAGAAGCATAAAAGCGTACCTGTGCGCACTCAGCGTTATAAGTTCGGTCATCCTCATCCGACGATTCCTCGATGGGGTCGAAGGTTTGAATGGCCAGGGCATGGTTGGTGGGAGCGACTGGCTTAGGTGGCTCCATGCGGCTTTTTGGCAAAAATATGAGGGCCTTGTTCCAAAAGTCAACGTCGAGCATGTCGTTGTCCAAGCGATCGAACTGCTGAATGGGAAGGCCCGGCATTCCGGGATGTTCCTGCGTCATATGAGCGGCGACAAGGTGATGATCATTGTGTCCAAAGTCACAGTGGCGACACTTGTACTGAAAGCGATTCGAATGCGCAACCTGACAGTGATCGGCCATATTGCGGAAGGTGTTGGTTGCCTTATGACATGTATTGCAAATAAAACCGAGTATGTAACGATTTTTGCTCTTGACGCGCCGATAGCATTGCAGCGGTTGGATGCGTTTGCCGGCATGGCTACAACGTATGTGGTTGGCAATATTTATGGGATCCTTGAAGCCGTAATCGCAATACGGACAGCAATACTGATGCTTACGCTGGTGTGACAACTCCGTGTGTCCAATCATCTGATGCTCGGTGGCGAGCGCAGTGGGGCAGAGATTGCAGAACCATTCATCGGTCGAAGTGCGCAGCATATTCACTAATTTAAACAGGGGATGGAGATTAGTATGAGACAAAGCACACTCGACTGTATCTTTAACATTGTTCTCAATATACCAAATACAGCTTGTAGTATATTCAATCAATTTCAGCATATTTTAGGTATATGTATTTGGTATATTTTAACAATATGACAAGGTATGCTCTTGTTCTACCAAATACAACTTTTAGTATATTAAATCAAACTTTTACAACATCTTATTTTATTTTAGGTATATGCATTTGGTATATTTTAAGAATAATACCACATTCGCAGTGTTTTGCTTTTTCATTGAAAATGGGAGCGGGTATCTTACAGTCGAGCGTACTCAACTATATATTTCTTATACAAGCGAGTATCTCAAGTGAAGCAAACTCGACTGTATCATTCATATAATGTTATATAGCAGGGGTGCTCAAATTCGTCTAATGGCAGTGCGTTTACTAACACAGATACAAGAAAACGTGTACATATGTACCGGCGCTTTTGTGTTGGGGCGCAGGTGTGCACTGAGAGAAATTACGATTGTATTTTGTGTTTACATCCAGAACTACGAAGCATATTTCGCATTGTACTTCACATTTAAAGTATTTGGTAAAAAAAGTGCTCTCCAATTCATCACTCATTTTTCTAACCCGCCAAAAAATTTAACATAACACTTACGCTGGTCCACCACGAAATAAATCAAAACCCAACCCAGGCAGAAGAATAAGTTCCAGTGCATGTGCTCGAGGAAAAAACAAACACAAAATACATTGCGGTCAGCGAAGAGTGACGACGGAAATGAAGAAACAAGCAAAATTGTTTTTGTTTCGCATGCAAATCGAAGCCCATATGCACGGTGCTTATGGGCGCACTACCCATAAGCACAGAGCATCTACAAAAACAAAAGTGCACTCAGTGTATAGGCGTTGAGCACCCCTGTTATATAGCTATTGCATTTTCGATAAACTTACCGGACTTGAACCAACGTACTAGCTTGGTGTGCGTTGTCAAATCATCGCGTTTATGGATAATCACATCGACATCAACACCCAACTTAGACGCATGGGTTATGTGAATATGGCGATCGATTATGGAAGGTTTTGGCGCAAACGAGCTGCACGCACCGCATTGATAAACGTATCGCTTATGATGCGCCAAATGTTTCAGCACCTTCTCCAGTATTAGTGAATGATTCGCACGAGTACGAGTACAATGCGGACACTTAAAGACATCTCGATGGCTGTGCTGAGTACTCAGATGCTGGCAGAACCCCAACTCTGAGTCGAAATGTTGGCCACAGTCGGGTACACCGCACTTGTAGCGCAACTCCTTAGGCACAAAGTGACAACGTGGAGAGACCACCATTTGTTTTCCAGCTACCGGCAACTTTGCCGGCGCGATAGGCAACTCGATCTCGTCTGCATTTAGCTGAGCCACGCTTTGAGTTGACTTCGATGCCTTGACTAGGTTGATGAGCTTCTGTTGGTTGGGTTGCAGAGCATCCGCTGTCGCTTCTTCGACGGGATTAGGTTTAGCCTCTGTGTTTTCGTTGTTCTTAGCTGGAGTGAATTTGAGAAATATAGATTTGTAGATTTTTGTATTATAAACAGTGATTTGATAAAATGGAGGATAACAAGTAAGAAAGCTACAGTTGAATGTGCTCGACTATGAGATACCCGCTACCCATTTTGAATAAAAGCAAAATATTGCATTATTATTTTTAAAATATACCGGAAAAACTACAAAAATATTAAAAATATACCAAACGGTATATTTGTTATATCGATACAGTGCCACATTCAAAATATACCATAGACGGCACAATATACCAGATTGTCGGCCAAAGCAACTAAGACCCCTAGTAAGTAGGCGTTTTTCCCATACAAAAGTATTTCTTTAAGAACTCCCATAAATTTTCAGTAATTATAAATCTTATAGGTATTATTGTATGCACCAAAACTCGCAGATGTAGGTTGAAAATAACGCTTGTTATTCGATTTTTTTGATTTTCGGGGGCGGAAGGGGGCGTAGCAAAAATTTGAAACAAACCTAATCTGCGTGCAAACATAACAAATGCTGTGGAAAAGAAATTATAGCTCTATCTCTTATAGTCTCTGAGATCCAGTGTTTCATACGGACAGACACGCAGACAGACGGACATATCTAGATCATCTCGACTATTGATGCTGATCAAGAATATATATACTTTGTAGGGTCGAAGATACCTCCTTCTACCTGTTACAACATTTCCTGCCGGCACAAAGTTATAATGCCCTTCTTTGTTCTGAGAAGCTAGGGAACTTACCGGTAAATTCCGTGTCTTTAAGTAGTTCGTCAAATATAGTACAGATCGACGTATTGTTGTTTGCTTCCGCCGCATTGATTGTTGCTTCCTCTCGAGTTGTTAGACTAATCGTTTGATTGGTGTCGCTCGGAGCAGGTTGTTCTCTGAGCACATCTCGTATGCGTTGACTTAATGCCACGGAGATGGGCAAATACGATTCCTGCAGCTCCTCGCGAGTGTCCACGCTGTGCTCGAGATTGCCAGCGTTTTGTGTGCGATCTTCCTTTGGTGGTGAACTTGTCGGTCGGGGTTCAATAGATAAGTTGATCTCCGCCGGAATGGGACCCTCATAGTATTTCGTAATGCTCTGGGTAATCACGTAGTCATCATTAGTGGCGACAGGCAATGGCACCGTCTCGCTCGTTATGAGAGGAATGGATGCATCGGCGAGACTGATTTGATTGATTTGCTGACCCAATTCCGAGTTGCAATTTATAACACCGGGCACATCCAGAGTCGTTAACGGTGTCTTGGCGCACAGCAACTCTCCAACACCGGTGGCGTTCAGCTGCTGTTGCTGGCAACATGGCGGACACGGTTGGGCGACTAACAACCTGCTAAGCGCTGTATTCTCATCAACGGCTTCTTGGGGCACAGAGTTCGATTCGATTTGGGTTGCTTGTTCGGGCTCTGGGACTAGACGCACAAGCAGCTTGGGCTCTGGCTGCGCAGTTTCAACTGGCTTAGGTGGCTGCATGCGGCTTTTTGGCAAAAATATGTGGGCCTTGTTCCAAAAGTCAACGTCGAGCATGTCGTTGTCCAAGCGATCGAACTGCTGAATGGGAAGGCCCGGCATTCCGGGATGTTCCTGCGTCATATGAGCGACGACAAGGTGATGATTATTGTGTCCAAAGTCACAGTGGCGACACTTGTACTGAAAGCGATTCGAATGCGCAAACTGACAGTGATTGGCCATTTTGCGGATGGTGTTGGTTGCCTCATGGCATGTGTTGCAAATAAAACCGTGTGTGTAACGATGATTGCTCTTGATGCGCAGATAGCATTGCAGCGGCTGGATGCGTTTGCCGGCATGGCTACAACGTATATGGTTGGCAATTTTTATGGGATCCTTGAAGCCGTAATCGCAATACGGACAGCAATACTGATGCTTACGCTGGTGTGACAACTCCGTGTGTCCAATCATCTGATGCTCGGTGGCGAGCGCAGTGGGGCAGAGATTGCAGAACCATTCATCGGTCGAAGTGCGCAGCATATTCACTAATTTAAACAGGGGATGGAGAATAGTATGAGAAAAAGCTCACTCAACTATATCTTTCACATTGTTCTCAATATACCAAATACAGCTTGTAGTATATTCAATCAATTTTAGCATATTTTAGGTATATGTATTTGGTATATTTTAACAATATGACAAGGTATGCTCTTGTTCTACCAAATACAACTTTTAGTATATTAAATTAAACTTTTACAACATCTTATTTTATTTTAGGTATTTGTATTTGGTATATTTTAAGAATAATACCACATTCGCTGTGTTTTGCTTTTTCATTGAAAATGCGGGTATCTTACAGTCGAGCGTACTCAACTATATATTTCTTATATACAAGCGAGTATCTCAAGTCAAGAAAACTCGACTGTATCATTCTTATAATGTTATATAGCTATTGTATTTTCGATCAACTTACCGGACTTGAACCAACGTACTTCCGTTGGCTTTGTGTGCGTTGTCAAATCATCGCGTTTATGGATAATTACATCGACATCACCACCCAACTTTGACGCATGCTTTTTGAAAATATGGCGATCGATTATGGAAAATTTTGTCGCAAACGAGCTGCACGCACCGCATTGATAGACGTATCGCTTATGATGCGCCAAATGTTCCAGCACCTTCTCCAGTATTAGTGAATACGCACGAGTACGACTACAATGTGGACACTTAAAGACATCTCGATGGTTGTGCTGAGTACTCAGATGCTGGCTGAACCCCAACTCTGAGTCGAAATGTTGGCTACAGTCGGGTACACCGCACTTGTAACGCAACTCCTCAGGCACAAAGTGACAAGGTGGAGAGACCACCATTTGTTTTCCATCTACCGGCAACTTTGCCGGCACAATAGGCAACTCGATCTCGTCTGCATTTAGCTGAGCCACGCTTTGAACCACGCTTTGAGCTGACTTCGATGCCTTGACTAGGGTGATGAGCTTCTGTTGGTTGGGTTGCAGAGCATCCGCTGTCGCTTCCTCGACGGGATACGCTAAACGTACCGCTAGCTCCCGATGCTGCAGCAGATGATTGTAGAGATCCTTGGAATAGGCTAAATACTTGCATTCCCCACACTGCAACTGTCCTTGGTCGCCACCGTGTATCTTGGCAATCAGATGCATTTCACTCGGCCTGTAGATTAATTTATTGTTGGTGCGTCGCAAACGCAACTCCTCGATCAAACGGTCCAGGAAGTCCTTCATTTGCTTCTGGGTAAACGGTTGCTCCATGACGCTAGCCCAACACTTGGGCATTCCAATCGCATTGAATGCGGCTGTCAGTTCAAGCAAGTGTTGCTGACTGTTTAGCCTCTGAAATTCCGCTTCGTGCACGGCACGCACGTGATGTAGCATTAGAAGGGGATTCACGGTCGTCTCCAGGCATATGCTGCAAAAGTATTTGTGACGATGATGCATGTGCTGCAGATGGGATCGTAGTGCTGTGGGTTTCTCGAACATCTGACTGCAGAATTTGCATGATAATGGACCTGCTTTCGGATTGCTCATCTTGTGGAAGCTCACATGGTTGACAAAGGCCTTGGTATTCAGATTGGCATTGCATCCCTTAAAGGGACATGCATAAAGCCTGTCGTCTGCGCACGGTTGGGAAAAAAGACGCATTAGGTTTAGCTACTGAGTGTTCGTTTTTCTTAGCTTGAGTGAGTTTGAGAAATAAAGGAACCCGCTAGAAATGCTCAGGCTTGAAAATCGTTTCGTACATCCCACACAAATGTGATTCTGAATTATCAATAATCTACTTATAATGTTACCCCACTCCCGCGATTACAGATATTACAGAAACTCTTAAGAAACATCTACAATCAAATCACTCTTATAGATTTGTAGATTTTTGTATTATAAACAGTGATTTAACTTTATCGATACCCTTCGATATTTTAATTTGATAAAATGAACGATAACAAGTAAGAAAGTTACATTCGAGTGTGCCCGACTGTGAGATACCCGCTACCCATTTTAAATAAAAGCAAAATATTGTGGTAATTTTTCAAAATATACAAAAAAAAAAAAAAAAAACAAATTTACTAAAAATATACCAAACAGTGTATTTGTTATATCGATATAGCACCACATTCAAAATATACCATAGACGGCACAATATACCAGATTGTCGGCCAAAGCAACTAATACCCGTTTTTGACCATACAAAAGTATTTTTTAATTACTTCCACAATTTATATCTGATCGCAATCTGACTATAGTTATTATTGTATACACCAAAAAAAGACAGACGGACAGACGGACATGGCTAGATCGTCTCGCCTGTTAATGCTGATCAAGAATATATATACTTTATAGGGTCGAAGATACCTCATTCTACCTGTTACATACATTTCCTGCCGGCACAAAGTTTTAATACCCTTCTACCCTATGGGTAGCGGGTATAAAAAGTTCTGAGAAGCTAGGGAACTTACCGGTAAATCCTGTGTCTTTAAGTAGTTCGTCAAATATAGTACAGATCGACGTATTGTTGTTTGCTTCCGCCGCATTGATTGTTGCTTCCTCTCGAGTTGTTAGACTAACCGTTTGATTGGTTTCGCTCGGAGCAGGTTGTTCTCTGAGCACATCTCGTATGCGTTGACTTAATGCCACGGAGATGGGCAAATACGATTCCTGCAGCTCCTCGCGAGTGGCCACGCTGTGCTCGAGATTGCCAGTGTTTTGTGTGCGATCTTTCTTTGGTGATGAACTTGTCGGTCGGGGTTCAATAGATAAGTTGATCTCCGCCGGAATGGGACCCTCATAGTATTTCGTAATGGTCTGGGTAATCACGTAGTCATCATTAGTGGCGACAGGCAATGGCACCGTCTCGCTCGTTATGAGAGGAATGGATGCATCGGCGAGACTGATTTGATTGATTTGCTGACCCAATTCCGAGTTGCAATTTATAACACCGGGCTCATACAGAGTCGTTAACGATGTCTTGGCGCACAGCAACTCTCCGACACCGGCGGCGTTCAGCTGCTGTTGCTGGCAACATGGCGGACACGGTTGGGCGACTAACAAACTGCTAAGCGCTGTATTGTCATCAACGGCTTCTTGGGGCACAGATTTCGATTCGATTTGGGTTGCTTTGTCTTTGACGTTTTTTCGGCTAGCACTTCCAATGCTATTGGTGCTGCTCGACATAGGGAAGCGACTTCCGCGACTTTTCAACTTATTGCAAAACTTGTTAAAGTTGAGGAATAGTTTGTTGCCACTGCAGAAACCTTTTCGCCCTTGTTTCGACGTCCGATCTTCCTCTGCATCTGTTTCCAATTCATTTTTCTTCTGTTCCTTCAAATGCGGTTTCTGCACCATGACCACGTCCTCGTCTGACTTCACCTGTTGTTCTATGTTCTGTCGTGATGTCTGTTGTTGAACTAAGTTTTGATTTACGTCTGCTTGCGATTCTGACATTTGCTTATCTGTCTGTTCTATTGCGACTTGCGATTGTTGCTCTACTTGCATCTCCACCTGCTGCAGTTGCTCTACTTCCTTTTCAGGCTTCGGTTGTTGATCTATTTCCGGTAATTCCTCATGCTCTACGTTCTGTATTAACTCCTTTGCTGTTGATAATCCATCTTCTTCCGCAACGCTTTCATTAGTTAATAGTTCCCCAGGAATTGGCGACAACGATATAGCAATTGGCACTTCCAGGGTGTCAGCGAGCATTTTCTCCAATTGCGCACAACGTGCAACACGCACACGCAGTTTTCTAGTTGGCTGCCAACGCGAACTAGTTGGCTGATCGTCATCCATTGCGATCAACTGGGTATGATGATATAACTGTGAATGATATGAAATAATATAAAGTCGAAATATTTCGACTGTAAACTATCAACTTACACTATCATATTTGGCCTTTGCTTCGTTAAGCTGAGTCTCCAGTCTCGACAGCCTGGACTCGGAATAGCCCGCAAGCATCGCCGACGACATGCTATATATAAAAGAGATTTGATTAGCATTGTAATTGTGAAAATTTGCATAGTTTAGTAGTACTCGCTCTCCAGGTTTTTCAATTTTGTCCACTGATCTTCGGTCATCTCATGCCTGAAGATCGTCATCAATTGCTCGACAAAGGGAGCCCAAGCACGTAGCTGCTGCACCTTTGCCCGATGTATTGAGTCCTCAATTGCTTCCATTTGATTACAGCTTCTGGTTATATGAAATGAAATCCAAATTTTTAGGAATCACAAATACTATAATTAATTTTGTATATAAAATTTGTCTAGTTTTCAGTGAACAAAAAAAAAAACATAACCAGAAACAATTTTAAAAATAAGAAAAGGTTACTCCTATAGCTCTAGATTGGTACTTTAATTAGAGCGAAGAATGGTTTTTAAATTATCTGTTTTGTTTTCTGTTCTGATAATTGCAAAAATTAACAAATTCGTACGCAAAACTAGAACAAGTTTATAAAATTAATTTTAGCTCTAAAAATAGTGGTAATCCAAAGCTTTAAGAATAACTTTCACTTATTTTTAAAATTGTTGTAGTTTAGTTTTTTTAAAGGTGGTCGCACGTGACATTTACCAGAAAATGACCTATATATTTCCTGCCGGCACAAAGTTATAATACACGGGTATCAAAAATGAAATATATTAAACTTGCGAGCTGTCAGTTGCTCTGACTTGTTCGAACTATCGGAAATGTAGACTGTCATTCTGACAGTTCCCGATGTTTCCCAATATCGATATTTTCGATGTTTCCCAGACACTACATCGATCCATCGATATATCGAACAAAATTTTTGAATTTATAAAACGATCAAAATTAAACGAAAAAAGTAAATAAATGTATTTCAAAAACAACTTAAAATGAATATAACAGAACACTGTTTTCAGTTTCTTATAAACTAACAATTCATTTTTTCTTATAAACTAAATTTTCATTTAAGGATCTTTTGAGATTAAATTAAATTAATTAAATTAAATCTTTATTTTTGTTCAAAAATAGGAGAATATTTACGTGTTTTGCCTTTGATGTCAAAACAGTCAATGTATCGATGTCACTATCGATGTTGAAATTTTCAGGCCAACATCGATGTATCGAATTATAATAGTATTTTGTCGTATGTCGTTACTAAAATTTCTTGGAAGCTCTCACTCTTATTTCTTTAAGTTCTTTTGTCTTCTACTTATTCCATTCATCTTTTTTTCCCATTGCCCTCTTCATCCATAATTGTAACGGTTGCCCAAAAGCAGACACAAAATGATTCACATGTACATATATAGTATGTATGTAGTTGTTACACAAATACAACATGTACTCTATACACACTTAGAATATTGACACTAATAGTACACTCTTTTTTTATTCTTATAACACAACCAAGCAAAAAAAAAAAATTAAAAAGAGGGGATTAAGCGACACATATTTGATTTAAAGTAATTGTATAAAAACTTCTTACGTTGTTCGATATCGATTGTACCATCAATGTTTTTCTGGCTTATAGATATATCGCGAGGCGATAATAGAGGGTAAGAAATGGCATCTCCAGGGGAGGGAAGTTTAAAAAAAGCTCCTGTTAAAGATGACTTTCTTCACTGGAGGTTAGCATGTGGACTTTTCTGAGTCGAGGAGTTGAATTTTGATCGAGGTATGCGACGGTCGGCCGGAAGATCGTGCTGGACGATCCGGTTTCCTTGCTCATTACGTTGCTGTTCTGTGCCCAAAGTGCCGGCAAGTGCAGTCTGGAGGAAGAATCACAGCACCAACCACAGACGCAAATCCCATTACCACGCCGAATGTGTAACGGCGCGCGACTCCAACTGGAACAGCATCGACGACGTGGGATAGCGGGCGAGACGACGCCGCCAACGCTGAGGCAGGAGGAGGAGCCTGACTGGTGAATCAGTGCCAGGCCCGTTCTCGTACCGATCTCCAGTGCGACACGGTCAAATACTCGCCATTATCTATGGGAGCGAATTGCTCGATCAAAGTCGCAATTGTCGTCTATAGTACTAAGCTACGTAAACGGAAACAGCTATTAATTTATTACAAATTATTCGCGGCGAGATATCTAAGATTACCTTTATGAATTTACATATAACACGTGGGCTGAAAAGTCCCGGGCCTTACACATAGATTGTGCTAGTTTTATTGCAGTCACCTTTTTTTCAGTTAATACAATCCTTCAGAAGACAGCTGCTAAAATTTCATGGTATTCTATTCATTAGTTTGGAAGTTATTGAGCTAAGAGTGACACTACTTTTGCTATTTTCAAAACAATGGATCCAAAGCAATTTCATGTTCTAATCTTACACTGTTTCTTGATGAGAAAAAATACCGTTCAAGCACAGCTTTGGTTTGAAAAGTGTTATGGGGACTCCTCTCCATCAGAAACAACAATTAAACGTTGGTTTGCTGACTTCAAACATGGTCGTAGAGACACCGATGATGCAGACCCCAGTGGACGTCCAAATGGGGAGGTCACACCAGAAAACATCAAAAAAATCCACAAAATCATTTTGAATGATAGAAAAATAAATTTGCGTCAGTTAGCTAACATCGTAAAGATATCAAAAGAACATGTTGGCTTAATATTGCATGAGCATTTGACTATGAAAAAATCTCTTCAAAATGGCTGCCGCGTTTGCTCACTTTTGACCAACAACAAGAATGTGTTCACGATTCAATGACAGTGACAAAACTACATGAATTTAACTTCGAATTGCTCCCACATCCACTAATTCGCCAGATTAGGCTCCCAGCGACTTCTGGAGGTTAGCAGTCCTGGAAAAATGCTCGCCGATAAAAAATTTCGTACGATTGAAGAGGTTATCACTGAAATTGAAGCCTATTTTGAGGCAAAAAATAAATCGAGCTAAAAAATTTATATTGAAATGTTACAGCCGCTCTGGAATGATTTCGATGCTCTTGATAAAGATTAAAATTATGTGTAACGCCAATTTTGATCCAAAAAAAACAAGTTTTCTTTGTCAGGCCCGGGACTTTTCAGCCCATGTGTTATGTATGCATTATCTAACCTAACCATATACCCCTTAACCAATCCCAAGAGCTCTTAGGCAGGTCAAGGTAGATGATTAAGCGACTTAAATAAATATATCTTGTCATGGAGGGGAGGGGAATTCCACAGCGCTACGCCGGATGAGAAGCAGCCACTGATATAGTAACCAACGCAAGGAAGATGGGGTCAACTGGGTCCCTATTCAAACATAAAAATGGATCAGTAGGTGTATTTATTGTTGTTTTCTTTGCACTTACCGTCGTCAATAGTTTGTTATCATATTTCCTTTTGTTTGGCGCAATTTTAAATTGCGTGGCACCTGTTTTGTTTTGATAGTGATGCGTTTCTTCTGTTTTTAATGCAGCTTTTTTGTATCAGTGGAATTATCGATTGTGCGGACTGCCGGCCAGGGATGGAACTCCACCTGAGTACCGATGAGCCAGCCGGCGCGGCCCCAGGGAGGACAAACAGTCCGTAGCAACCTTATTGTTTATGGAAAAATACCAATTTGGTATATATCAACGCAAAAGATTCTTGACCAACCGTAAGCTGGCCACACTAAGTGTTTTGCTCTCTCCTTTTTAATTTCTCTTCTCTTTTTAATCAAAAGTTTTGATTGATACACGTAATAAATATAATACATATAATAGCATCACATGATCGTGTCCAATATCTGCATATAGAAATGTGTTTATGTCTGACTTACCATTAAGGGCTGGGTACTGAATTTAAAAAAAAAAAATCCTTTTGCATGTGCACTTGCGTATGTGTTGTTGTTGTTAGCTCGTTTAGTTGCTGCTACTGGTAACCGCCAGTATCACACGATGCTCAGATGCAGCTCAACTGACGAAAATCATACATGTATGTATGTATGAGTAAAATTATTATGTATGTGCGTATGTATATGTATACATAAATTGACTGCTGTAATTCGCTGCGACGCGTTGGTTTCAATCCGCCGCAAGCAGTGTGTAAGGAGCTTGTTTGTTCCTGCCATTGCTTCTTCCTGTGAACTGAAAATTATCGCTGTTTACGTCCAGTCGCCATTGGGGCTTTGCTCTTGCAAGTACAGTTGTGATTGTGTCATTAGTGTTGTGGACAAATGTGGGTGTGACGTTGATTGATCTTGGGCTTGCGTTTTTGCAGAACTTCGACAAATCAACAGTGATGTTACATTGGCAGTTATGCGGCTAGATCTAGCGACTATTTCACACAAAACTAAAGCTAAAGGGGAAGATGAGCGGTCAGTTGATATTCATCCGTCGACTGAGACTGCGCAACTTTGAAAATCTATTTTTGTTTAATCAAAATCAGAATAATAAAATTCATTTATTCAGAGTGTCGGATTTTTCGCGCAAGAAATCTCACGCTCACGCTATTGCATACTTTTAAGCTGATCATTCAAAGAACGTAAAAAATCAAGAAAGCTACAGTCAAGTGTGCTCGACTCTGAGGCAAAATGTAGCGGTAATATTTTTTTAATATACCAAAATAACCGCAAAAATACTGGAAAGTTACAATAAAAAATTGAAATGAAAATTAAGACAATATGTACATATATATTTTTATAAAAGAATATTTAATTTTTTTAGTTTGTAAGAAATGGAAAGAAATGAAAATATAAATAAAATGTATAAAAAAAAACGTGGATTTGAAATCAAGCAGTTTTTTTGTACCATTACGAATATGACCACCGCACGTTGCCACATGTGACAAAAAAGATTTACTGCTTCGCATAATGTTGCCACATGTGTGGAAATACGTTGACACTGCTTACTCAACGAGTGCGTGTACATTGCTTGTGGTTTAAGTATTGGCTATGTGTCAACTGCTTGCGACAGTGCTGCCAAATTAATATTTTCAAACTGTTTGCGTAAAAAGTTTATGGGCAGCATTTTGCACTTGAATTCTATAATAGAAATTGTTAATTAACAAACAAAAACAAATTGTGTACAGTTTATAATCTTTTAATGACGACCATATTATTTGGGTGTCAATTGTAACAAGATATAGTTATTGTGTGAGCTTACAGTGGCTGCCAATCGTAAACGTCAGTCAAAATTTAGCTTAATAACAATTCAATTTGTTTAGAATTTTAACGAACGGGAATTTCGATATTAGTAAAGTTTTTAGTAGATGCCAAGTAGGCCTTGTGTGCATTCACATTAATGGCTAAATCAATGAGATTGGTATTGCTGAAGAAATCCATGGCCACAACATTTGCATTGAATCCCCAAGGTCCCGTTAACCAGAGATTAACCTTTGGATTCACCAACTCAGCGCGTTCCTTGGCCGGCTGAAACTTGCGTCGCGTGTTGTACGCATGCTCGAAGCTCATCCTGGCCAGAAATATCCAGCCATCGTCCTGCACAGGCGAATCCTTCTTCTTGCGGAAGAGCAAACGCATGTAGTCAAGGGTTTGCGAAATGTTCATGTAGCTTGTGCTGAAGCGTTGCCAAGGAGTGCAAAGGAGGGCAGATTCTGTAACAATCAAAGAAAGAGCGCGAGAGAGAGAGAGAGAGCGTGTAGCATTTAGTATTTAGTATTTAGTATTTAGTATTTAGTATTTAGTATTTAGTATTTAGTATTTAGTATTTAGTATTTAGTATTTAGTATTTAGTATTTAGTATTTAGTATTTAGTATTTAGTATTTAGTATTAGTATTTAGTATTAGTATTTAGTATTTTATTAGTATTAGTATTTATACCATTATCAGGATGCGGCAACTCCTGCGTGGGAAACAGCAACAAAACGTGGCCGCCAGCTAGACGCAGATCCTCGTAGCTGCGATCGGCGCAGTGCTCGTTGCTGGACACATTGCGTTTGTAGGCAACGTCGCCCAGCTCTTGGCGTATGAGTTGAAAGAGGCTGCTGTAGACATCGGGATGCTTGTAGAAGCCAAGCGGAAACGAGCTAAAGTCCAGCACAACAACTTCCTTTGAGAGTTCGACAAAGCGACGAACATCGCGTAACACTCCAATCAATGGATTAACAAACTGATGTTCGTTCACCACCCAGAACTGATCTGCATCGCTTTTTCGCTTATCTGTATTCTTGTTTCTGTAACTAAAGATGGTAATGAAGAAGTGCATCCCAATATTTAGAACTAATGTTATGCTTATTTTGTTGAAGTACTAAGTACTAAGTACTAACTCCCCTTGAATTAAGTACTAAATTATTTCCACTGAAGTGCATCCCAATATTTAGTACTAATTTTATGCTTATTTTGTTCAAGTACTAAATTGTTCCCCTTGAAGTAAGTACTAAACTATTTCCACTTAAGTGCATCCCAATATTTAGAACTAATTTTATGCTTATTTTGTTCAAGTACTAAATTATTCCCATTGAAGTAAGTACTAAATTATTTCCACTTAAGTGCATCTCAATATTTAGTACTAATACTAGGTTTATTTTGTTTAAGTACTAAATTATTCCTCTTGAAATAAGTACTAAATCATTTCCACTTAAGTGTATCCTAATATTTACTACTGGCTGCTGTTGGAATGAGAATCTGGTATATTTTATGGCATATTTTGAATGTGTTAGTATTTCGGTATACCACATGTTACTTTTGTCATATATTAGAATGATTTAGGTTTATTTATTTGGTATACGTAATAATAAATCGATATACCGAATGCTGACTTTGGTTTTTTTTCTATCTATTTTTGGTATATTTGTCGAATAAGACTGCACTGTTTTGCTTTTATTGAAGATTGTTAAGGAGTATCTTTCTCTGTACGATTGGACTCTGCTAAATTCTAAGTAAATCTTCGTGGGAATGGAAGTTACTTAGGCAAGTATAGGTATTAAATTTTCTACTCATAGCACTTGTATTCTCTGAGATCTAGGTTTTAAAAGAAAGCATCACTCGAGTTGATTCATTATTGGTTTTACTCACACTTTTGCACCCACGCTGAGATCGAGATAGCGAATGCCAAAGACGAGCTGTGACCAGACATCAAAGTGCTGAGCCACCAGATAGTTCTGGACATCGGATGACTTTGTCTTGCTGTAGGTGTCGACATAAGTCCCCGAGGCATGTGTGCCAGGCAAGAAGAGTTGCTTGAGCGGCAGCTGAGCCGCCTCCTTGAGATGAGCCATCCAATTGGGCTGAATCTTCAGGCAGTCGATGGTGAGCAGCTCGGTGCCATTGTAGCTGGCCACATAATAGTTCAAGCACTTGCCCTTCGAGTAGCTGGTGACACTCGAAGAGTCTTCCGCCTCCTCTCGCTGCCAACCGCCTGGGAAATGCAGTTTTCCCAGCTTGAAAGGCGTCAGACGTTTCCCAGTGCGATTCTGAATGCCAGCAAGATGTACTTCGGGTGCCAAACTGGACACCGAGGGATCTTCGCGATAGATGCCGATCCATTCGGGTGGAGCAAAGCAATCGGGTCCCCAATTGATCTCGAGGCAAGTGTCGTGCAGCGTTTTGCCCGTGAGTGAAATGGTCAAGTAGATGGGGCAATTGGCTAAATAGTTGATTAAAGCATTTTTGAAATTCAACTTTGAAGTTGTGTCACATTTACCTGAAAGTGGCGCCACCAGCAGTTGCAGTTGCAACATCAGCAACAACAGAATTCTATTCATTTTTTCCACTTTTGCGTTTCGCGTTTCGCGTGTTGATTGCTTGACTTCTGACGCTGAATTAAAATGAAAAGTGAGCGAGAAATTCGTAACCTTTGTGGCTCATTTTGTCCCTCTTCTTTCCCCTCTTCATTCCCGCTGTCATCATTGAGCTGGCGAAATTGAGCGGAATCTCAATCTCGCTGAGCTTAGTCGACGACGCTTGCCTCATTCAATTAAGTTCAATGAATGTGCGACGTGAGAGCGTTAAAAATTAACTACAGAACCAGACCCACAGAAAACACTCTCTTCACTTAGAGATGATCATACAATCGCGGTTCGAATTAGTGAGTATTGTTCGAAGATCTCCTTACTAACTAGCTTATTGCTCTAATATAATCTTCAATATAAATTGACTTTAATAAATAAAGGTATGATTTTAGAGCTAGGTAAAAAAAGAAAATAAATGGCTAAAATCAAGAATCAAATCTTGATTCAAGACTGTTTGTATGTCAAAATTTAACCAAGCAGGTTTATTCTTAAATCAAGATTGAAAATTTAGAAAAATCTAGATAACCCAATCTTGAAATACTAGATTATAATCTTGTTTTAAGGACGGAAAAATCTTAAACAAAGAAGGAAAAATCTTAAATAAAGATTGTTCTAAAACAGTAAATAAACTATGTGTTTTTTTTTTAATAATTGTTATATTATTATTTAATTTGTTTTTTAGTATAGGTTAGATACAATTATACATTTATTCTAACACTTACTTTTTTATATACGAACCAGCTTTGAACCCAGGATCAACGACTCTACTAACTGCAACAACATCAGAAATTAGTTTATCATTTTTCAATGAAGGGAATTTCAACATTTTAAGAAACAAGAAAAACATTTTTGTATTTTTATATCGAAAAAATATTTAATTAAGATTTGCAATCTACTTTTCAATCTAGAATAAAACTTTCTGGAATCAAGATTTTAATCTTAAAATAAGATGTTTCTAATATTAAAAGGCAAATTTAGCATAAAAATCTTGATTTAAGATTAGTTCAAGACTACTTTTTTTTAAGATCGAACAAATAAATTAAGATTTGTATCTCTGTGTATAGATATTATTCTGTCTGAAATAAAAACTTTTGTTTGTCATTTCTCCATATTTATCAAAAATCCTTAGTGTTAAATGATTTATGTGAATTTCCTTTTGACTGTAAAGAAGTTTGAAAGCAATTAAGTAAATAAAAAAGCGAATGTTTAATTTTCAAATAGAAATATTTTGAGTGTTTTTATTTGCTGTCTGTTTTGCAGTTGGGTTTGTTTTTGTTTTTTTTTTTTTGTTTTTCTTGGTATTTTCTCGTTTTCAGTTTGAAAGTTAACAATGACAATAGAGCTCAGATTATCTTCGTGCTCATCTTTTTGTTGTTTTCTAGCTTAGGAATAATTTAAGCACAACAATACTTAGGCTAATGCTTGAACCGATTTCTGTACAGGCTAATTACAAGTGAATGAATTAAATGTAATAGTATTTGTATTTGTTGTGTGATTAGAATTAGACTTAAAATATAGAATTAGAAATACGTTTTAAGTACTAAAGTTTTAAAATAATAAGTATTCGAGTTGTTCGTTCGCCGTGTGCGTTGATTAATTAATATATAAGTACTACAATTAATTAATAGATATGTATGAATATTTTGAACGGAATGCGGGCATCATCTTTATCATTATCATTAACGATTAAACAAAAAATAAATAAATAGATTTAGTTGGTTATTTGATTTTTGATTTGCAACAGGTACGCAATTGGTGTTCTAGGCAGCTGTTTATATATTTATAATTTTGTTGTTGAGGTAGGTCATTCGCAATTTGTAATTTGTAATTTGTAAATTTGAAAAAAAAAAACAGTCTGAAACAAAAACAAATACAGCTCCTGTCTTGGCTACGCTTAATGCTAAATAAATTACAAAATTACACTTAATCCTAAGCTAAGTTGTCTTCATTGTTTGCTCAAACTCAAACTCAAACTCAAAAAAAAAAAAAAAAACTATAAAAAACAGTCTTGTGGTTGCATTTGTGTTAGTTGATAAAAAAGTATGTGTGTGTGTGTGGGATGCGAATGCGAATAAATTACGAATACGTACGAGTGGCTAAATGAGTGTGTTATAAATAAATGTATGTTTAGATTGTGCTTAATTACTGGGTTACTTGGCGCATGTCTTTTCTCGTTTCTCGCTAAACTATTTACAGGGAGAGTCTATGGCTATATCTATATACAGGCCAACTATTTACAGATTTAAAAGAGAGAGACTCTCTCTCTCTTTCAGCTGACTTGTTGCGTCAGCAGATTCACGAGTTCGGTGCGTTCCATGTTGTTCAGCGTGTGCATATCAACGCCCAAAGCAGCAGCCACTGCTTCGATGTCCAGGCCAAAGGAAGTGAGCAGCTCCAGGAAGCGCATCTCTTCGCCTGTCAACGGATTCGTGAGCGTGGGGCACGAATGGTTGCACTGTGGCCAGCTGCAACGTTCGAGCAACCGCAATCCGCATTTCTCTGGCACTCGTGGCAAACGTTGTCGCTGCTTCGATTTTGTTGCCGGCTTCGAGGCGCTGTTCGAAGCGCGTCGCTTTTGCGGCTCGCTGCTTGGCTGCTCCTGCTGCAGCAACTGTTTCTGCTGCAACTGTTGCTGCTGCTGCTGTTGCTGCTGCTGCTGTTGCAACTTGCGACGTCGTTGCTGCTGTCGTTGTTGCTTTCTCTCCAGTTGCTGTTCTGCTGTCAGCGGTTGGCGATGTCGCTGCTGCAGCTTTTGGTTGTTGGCTTCGTTTTCACGTTTGCGCTGCTGTTGCTGCTGCCGACGTCGCTGCTTGCGTCGCTGTCGCTCTTGACGCTGTTGTCGCCTGCGTTTTCTCTCCTCGCGTTGTTCTTTGCTCAGATGATTGCGTTTTCGTTGTGGATTCGATTGATTCACTGAGTCCTCCACATTGTTCAGCTTCTGCAGTCGATGCTGACGATGTCGCTGCTGATGCTGATGTCTTTGGTTCGGATGTTGCTCCTGTTGCTGTTGCTGTTGCAATGCTGTTGTGGTTGCCTCCGTGGATCGCTTGAGTTTGTCGTGTCGCTTGCGTCGCTGGCGTGTTGAATGCTCCCAGCAACGCAGTGCAGCAGGCAGCGAAATGTCATCGATCTTGATGTTCACCCAATCGCGTTTCGAGAGCACCGCGTGGCCAATGCAACTAGGAGCAAACACAGCGCTCACATTGTCCAGCGAGGAGCGCAGAGCTCCGCCCATGTCGTGGATGTAGTTCCATTGCTGAGGAGTCACGGGAGCGCCAACGTTGTCTGCTCGCATCTGTGCCTCGTCGAAGAGCCATTGGAACACGAACAGAGGAGCTGCAAGAGTGGAGGAATGGAAGTGATTAGTAACGAATTAAGGAATATGTTCGATTGTGAAATACGTGCTAAGAATTTGATGGGAAGAAGAGCTTCGGGTGATGATCTTGCTACGTTATCTTATAGTTTTACTTGAGTTCAGTAAAAAGCTTGCTTTATAATTGATCTACTAAATTGTATATTAAGGTATGATTTACTATTGAATCATACAGTTGCTTTAATTAAGTAAAGCACCAAGAATTATTGTCAAAAAAAGTTGTTGCTTTGAATAGCATTTCAGTTATAATTTAATGACAGCTTCTAAAAGAAGTAAGATAAATAAAGTAGAGTGTTATCTACTATGAAATACATGCTAACGATTTGAAGAGAATTGAGAAGAGTTCTCGTTGATGGATGCCTAACTTCTTTAGCTTATAGCTTGACTTGATAGTAGCAAAAGGTTTGATTTAGAATTGAGCTACACAATTGTGTTCTTTTATGTTACTTATTAGATTTATTATTCTTATTGAATCGTACAGTGGATTTTATTAAGTAAAGCATCAAGAATTATTGTTGAAAAAAGTTGTTGGAAACTATCGTTTATATGCCTTTAATATATGCCTTGACAGTTTAAATTTAATGAAAGCTTCTAAAGGTAAGAAAAATACAGCTGAGTGTTCTCGATTGTAAAATATGAGGGGATTAGAAAAAGGTTTTGGCTGAAGGATGCCTAACTTCATTAGCTTTTGATATGCACTATTGCGGTTTCATGGAAATATCTTTTCACTGAAGTGTGAAAAAGAGAGCATTTTTAAAATGCTTGTAAAGTTTGTTAAATTGAATTGAATTTGTTAGTTGATATTTACTAAATAAAATAATATAGTTGAAAGGATTTCATTGGATAGCTTAGAAATTTTGCTAAATTTTTAAATGGAAATCAAGGTTAAAATCATTTGGAATCTGAATTTGTTGCTATGTTTATGTAGAATATATCGGTTATGTTGCTTGACTCTTATTTATTTACTTTTCTCTATCGCTCAATTAAGAATATATTTAATGTTGCTAGTTCAAGAGTTCCTTAACTGCATTTAAGTTCAATTAAATAAAATGTCATTAACTTTTCGTGAAATGCTGTTTGACTGTTTGGATAACAATTTGGACTTTATAATTTTAAATAGCTGTTATAAAATTAAATTATCAAAGCAATAAATCTTATTTTGAAAATTAATTTCAGTAATTACTGAAATTGTTGAAAATGTAAATTTTCCATTTAACTAAATTGTTTGGCTTTTTAGCATGCTAATTTATATGTATTTTACAGTCGGACAGACAGGCGGTCTAACAAATTTACTGTGTAACAACTTCGTGATTATTGTTAGATACTTACTCTTTAGCGTGGGGTACAATCGATAGCCGAAGTAGCAGCGCCAGTGCTCGGTGGGATGCGCCTTGGTGCAGTCCTCGGGCAGGAGTCCTTGCCACAGCTTCCAGCCAAGACGTACAGCTTCACTGGAGGCGACGGCAGCTGGAGTGTAGGGTTCACGATCCAGGAACCAACCCGAGTCGCTGACACCACGAACTGTGACCTGAAGCTTGCGTTCGTTGACGAGGAAATCGCGCACACGATCCAAATTGAGCATGACACCCAAACCGCCAGCCGAGGAGCCAACGAGCAAGAGTTCGCCGCCAGCAACGCGACCCAAACCCAAGGGAATGAGATCAGCAATCACTTGACGCAAGATCAAGGCTCCCATGAAGCGCCAATTGTTCTCCAGATCACGTGAATCGGGTTCAGTGCGAGTTCCTGACCAGGAATCGCTGCTGCAATAAGGAACTAGGACATGATTGGCATTGTGCCAATAAGGATTCTCCTCGGCATGCGGTGATAAAATGCCACCAACTAAAGGAGAGAGAAAAGGGAAGATTAGTTGAAGTTGAAGTGGGTTTAAGATTGAATCTTTGACTTACCATCTCTGGTCTCTGGCCACTGGGAGCTGGTCATCAAGTGACGCAGACGCATCCAGCGAGCGCGACACGAGCGATTGTCGAAGCAATGCCAACCGCCTTTGAGGAACACGATCCACTTCTTGGAGTTGGGTTGCTTTCGCAGATAGAATCCAGCGTGTGTTCCATCGTTGCACGTGATGCTCGAGTTGGTCAACGAAACGCGCTTCAACGAGCGACTGTGATCGTTGTTGTTTTGGTTGTTGTTCTGGTTGTTGTTGTTGCTGTTGCTGTTGCTGCCAGTGGCGCCATTGAGAGCAGCATGCATCACCAAATACTTTCGCTGTATTAAATTATTGCTGCTGCTGCTGTCGGCGGGCAAAGAGTTTGCTTGCTGTTGCTCCAACTCGAGTTCCAGCTGTGTTGTCGCCACGCCCAACTCCTCCAAGTTGTCGCTACTGCTGTTGCTATTGCTGCTGTTGATGCTGTTGCTGCTAACGTGCAGTGGCAACATGCTGAGCACAGCCAGCAGCAATATTGCTGAGCGCGACAGCAACCATTGAAGCTGTGTCGTTGACTGCAAAAGAGAACAGAAATATTGCAAGTTAGTAAAATTAATGAAATTAACTTACTTTGTTATATATTAAAGTTATTCTTAATTATAATACTTTATTCTTAAAAGACACTTAATTATAGATTGGAGATATTGATAAAATTAATACTTTATTCTTAGCATTATATTCGAAGAAAGTTTTCAATTGTATGTGTTTTAAAGCACCAAAAAAGTTAGTGTAAATTTGGTGTTTTCATCTTGAACACATTTATATCAAGTTGAAGCTATGCTTAAGAGAGACAACAATAGATATGTGTATATAACATATATAGAGAAGAGAAAGGTGTAAGTTAAGCACTTTATAAAATATATTATAGTAAGCTGAAAGCTATAAGTCTTAAAGGGGAAAGATATTAAGATATGTTACATATAGAGAGCAAAAGAGAGATTGGAAGAGAAGTTCGTAGTTGATAAAAGATATAAAATATAGCTATGAATAATATAATATTTAAGAGAGAAAAATACATACGCAGAAGAAGTATGATGTATGTAAAGATATAAAGTGAGTAGGAGAAGGTCATAGAATAGGAAATAAGAGACTGAGAGAGACAGACAATAAAGCGTCAGTTTAACCTTTGATAAGATATAATATAAGAATGATAAAAGCTATAACAATTTGTTATTAGCAATAAAGTTTAAGCTAAGAGTAAAGTTAAGTTAAAAGGAAGAAGTAGTAGTAAGAGGCAAAGTGACTGAAAATGATAGAGAGAGAGAAGGAGAGTGAAATAGAGAAGGTCGCAGTGAAGAGAAGAGAGACAGCAAAGCGTGAGTTTAACCTTTGATAAGATATGATCAAGAACACAAATAATAACAACGAGTACTCGCATAAGCTACAAATTGAAAGACACTTGGGAAAGAGAGCAATAAACAGAGAGTAACTAAAAGAGAGCAAGATAGAGAGACAGAGAGAGAGAGAGCCGGCAATTGTTTGCTTAAACTCCAAGTGCTCACTCAGTTACGGCTTCTTCTTCCACATCCACATCCACTTCCACTTCCACTTCCCCCTCCCTCCTTTAATCACCTTCAACTTTGCTAGCTTTCTTAACTCATTCACAACTTTGTGTTGTTGTCAACGCAATAACAACGTGCTTCTTCCCTCCTCTGTCTCCCTCTCTTTCTCGCTCTCTCTCACTCTCTTGCGCTGTCTGTTTGTCAGTTGCTCTTGTGGTTTTCTGTTATTGTTGCTCTTGGTGCTGTTGTTGTTGCTGTTGTTGTTGCCTTTGTATTTTGGCGGAAAAACTTGCTTTGATCAAAATGCGAGCAAGAAGCTTTGCGATAAGATCAAAGAAATTTTTGCCGCGCATTTCGTTACGTTTCTGTTGTTGTTCGCAGAGTGAGCGAGAGAGAGAGAGAGGTGGGAAGAGTAAGCGAGAGAGAGAGAGAGATACAGAGAGCAGTTGCGGGATAAAGACAATTCACTCGCATTTTGGGCTCACAAATTTGATATTAATCATACGCCGCGTGGTTTGCGACCAAACAACAAATTTCACATTGTCATGGCCGTTGACGCGTGGTAATCAGCGACAACTCTCAGCTTGTTGTTCTCATTGTTGTTGTTGTTCTTGGCTTTGAACTTAAGGTCGGCTGTGCACATCAATCAAAATGAGCAGCGGCGATTTGCTTGCCTCGATTCTTACGCTATTTTCCAGCAATTTGTAAATGATACAAGCAACAACCAACGACGACGACAACAACAACAAGAATAAAACGCGTGCCGACACAGCGAGAACAACAACTCGAGTCAAAGGCAACGATTTTAGTGTCTCAGTGTGTCAGTCTGTCAATTGTGTCTCCGTTGTCTGTCTCTGCCTCTGACGTTGTCGCTGTCGCTGTCGTTGTTGCTGTCTCTGTCTCTGTCTCTGCATAAATAACCATTCAGAAATCGTAAAGAAATCTTCAATCAATGTTTATTTTGGCTTTGAAGTTGTGCCGCTGCCTGCGTCGCAGTCGCAGTCGCAGTCGCTGTTGACGTCGCAGACGCAGTCGCCGCTGGCAACGACAATTTGCAGACAAAATGCAAATGACACGAACAATTTCACGAGTTGCGAGGCCTACAAAAAGAACACTGAGAGAGAGAGAGACAAAGAGAGAGCGAGAGAGAAAGAGTGAGCACAATTATGGCAAGTTTTGTGCTGAGCCAGTTTTGAACTTGACCAGCGGCCAAAGTAACGGTAGCTCAATGAGCTATAAGCTTGCTTTAAGTCTTTGCTTTAACTTAAGTTGCAGCCGCAAGCTGTGGCTGCTCTCAATGTTGTTGCTGCTGTGGCTGTGGCTGTTGCTGTTGTCGCAGTTGCTTCAATTTTCAATTTGAGTTTTGCTATCGCTGCCGTTTTTCGTTTTTTGATTGCTGCCTGTCAGCGTTGCTTCAAAGCCAGCTGAAGCAGAAGGAAGCGGAGCAAAGAGCGTGTGTTGCGGGTTTGCGGGGTCTTTCCCTCTAGCCAAAGACTGCCAAACGAAACTCAAGCAACCAAAACCAAAAACACAACAACAACAACAACAACAACAACAGCAACAATGAGAAAACACAACTCTCTGATGTTTGCCGCTTTACAAATTGACAAGAGTTCTAGCGCTAGAATTGAAGTCTCCTAGGGCAACTCAAACAGTTTGCCAACAAAAAAAGCAAGTATGAAGCTGAGGTGAATTTGTATTACAAATAAATACAGTATTATAATGAGTAGTAAAATTGTTTCATTATTTATATTAATTTATTTTACTATCATATTGTATCTTATTTATGTCAAGGAATATATTAAGTAAAAGTATCTCATTTGAAATAATCAACAACTTCCTTTTGAAATGTGAATTTCATAGAATTTTTTGGGGCAATTGAATAAATAATGAGATTACCAAAAATAAATATACAACAAGTTGCAATTATGCAATGATTATTATTAAATGTTAATTTATAAATTCATGTTACTAATTTACAACTTTTTTGATGCATATGAAAACACCTAAAGTTGCCCATTATTATTGTTCATTAGTATTCTAACTTTGTGTTCTTTGAAAAAGGCATATCCGACCCTATAAAGTACATATATAGTATATATTGTAGATATGTACATATTAAAGAAATACATCATCGATATTTTTAGTATTTTGCGGTATATTATTTGGTATTTTTGTACTATATGGTATTTCTCTATGTAGTACTATATCATTACTACTATAGCATTATAAAAATAGCATTCCGAATATTTTTAGTATTTTTGTGGTATATTAATTCGGTATGCTTTGCTGTCGATCACACTCGACTGTAGCTTTCTGATTGGTTGTGTTCTTGACATATTATTAATCCTGGGTTTAAAAAAATCTTAAAATTTTCGTATTATTTCATTGTTGTTATTTTCTTCTGTTATGTGATTTACACTGAAAAACCTCTAAGAAAATTTTATTATTAAAAAATTATTAAAATTGAGTATTTTCCTATTATATTGCTTTCTTAATTCTTTCTTCTTATATTTTTTATATTGAACATTGTTTTTGCATAGTTTTGTAGCTGCCCTCGTTTATTGACATGCTTGACGATTTATTTTGGGCTGCGCCTACGATCTTCTGATGTTAACCACGACCCACCAAAATACAAAAAAAAAAAAAAAACAAAAAACAAAATTACGTGTGTGCGCGGATTTACGCTTGAGTAAACAAAACGCGTGCCCACATTGACACAGAGTACACACACACACACACACACACACATAGAGAAACTAACACACACTTGAATAGAGTGAATGAAACTCATAGATACACAGATACAGATACAAAGATAGAGATACTTAGATTCAAGCGTACGTTGCACTTGTTGTTTACCTGTTAAGAGAAAAAACGGCAGCGCCGACAACATCAACATCAACAACAACGACAACAACAACTACGGCAGCAGCTGCTATCGTTGTTGTTGTTGTTGTTGCTGTTGTTGTCGTCGGCTCCGCCAAAGGAAAAAATGTTCACAAGCGCCGCTTAATTACCCTATATAGCGTCTTAAGTTGCGCTATTAATTGCGGGCACTGCTTATTAATATTTTGCTTTTGGCTTGTTGCTGTTGCTGTTGTATTTTCCGATTTCTTGCGGCCAAGCAAACGCCGACAAAGGCGCCTTACCAATCTCCACTCCGCTCTATCTCTTTCGCTCTCCCTCTCCCGCTCTCTCTCTCTTTAGTCTCTGCTCTGTCTGGGGGCTGGCTGGCAGCCAACTACTTGTCGCGACGATTAAATTGTCAGTTTTTATTAATTGCTGCAAATAGTCAAGTGCCGCTGTCGCTGTTGCTGTCGTTGTTGCTGTGGCGCTTAGCGTTTACCACGTTTTTTTCCTCTCATTTTCCCATTCATTTTATTTCATTTTTTATATTAAAATTAAGCATACGCCCCGTGGTGACTTGAATTGATTTGATTTGATTGCAGCTGTGTGTGCGAATGTGTTTGTGTGTTTGTTAATTATAATGCCATTCGACATATGCATTTCACATTTCATTCTAGATGCACTCGATTAAAAGTGCATAAATATTTTGTCACTATAAATATTTGCCCGCCAATTTGTGGCTGCAAATTATTTTCTATAAAAGAACCGAGTGAATTAATTGATTTTAAAATATGGAGTTAATTGATTTAAAAATATGGAAACTAATTTATGAGCCTTTTGATTTACTCAACGATAAACGCGATTGACGAGCGAGTTTATTAAAAATAGTTTATGAGAAAACAAAATGAATTGATTGGCAATAAATTGAAGTGCGATTTAAGAAATGTGCGGGCTTTGAAATTGATGTTTGATTTCCAGATTTGATTATAGATAAATCTGTATTTTTAATTGGTTATAAATTCATTAAAATAAATCACAACCTTTGAATTTCTAAGAAAAAGCTGCTTGGTATTTTGTTTTATGAGTATTTCTATTTAGCTTCACTATTTGCTAATGTGATTTTTTATACCCATTGAGTAGCAGTAGAAAATACTTTGTATGGGAAAACACTTACTTATTCAGGGTTTTAGTTACTTTGACTATATCATTATACTTAAGATAGTGTATTTTTAGTATTTTTGTGGTATATTAATTCGGCAAATTTCTGCTCGTTATGCTATTTTTCATGTATTACTATATCGTTATACTTAAAATAGCATTCAGCATATTTTCAATTTTTTTGTGGTATATATTTTTGTGTTATATGGTTTTTTTTTAAAATCTGTATTATATCATTATACTAAAAAATGACATTCGGTATATGTTTATTTTTGCGGTGTATTAATTTGGTATATAAAATAATAATACAGCATTGTATTGCACTTATTCACACGACTAAAGGTATCCACAGTAGAGTACACTCGACTGTAGCTTTCTTTTTTATTAATAAATATATGTAATTTGGTGCCCAGTACTCTTTTAAGGTATTTAACAATAATTGTAATCGCTTAGCAATCATTTAAAGTTATTTTAAGTTATTCAACAATCATTTGCTTTACATTTTATGACCTCAACTCTTAGCTTTAGACGCTTCAGTTAGTAAATTTTAAAAAAAGAAATTATTAAGTTTCCTTATTGTAATTATTAAAGGAGTTTGTCTCAAATTATTTCACATATGTACATTTCTTTACTCATGCACTACACTTTAATAAAAATTGCAACATAATCAATAACGACCTTGTCAAATCAAAGAAACCCAACACAACGTGCTTTGCTTTTTCCCGCTCATTGCAACAAGTGTTGCTCTCTCCCTCACTTATTCTCGCTCACTCTCTATCTCGTTCTCTACCTCTCTTTCTATCCTCCCTTTGGCGGCTTATCGCTTACGTTTAAATAAATATCGGGCCAGGCATAAATAAACTTCCGTTGCCGTTGTTTTTTTTTTTCGTGGCTTTTGTTGTTAATGTTTGTTGTATTATTGTTGGCAGTTTTTGTTGTTGTTTTTTATTTGCATGCGTCTTTTAAGCAATTGAATTTTAAAAAGGAAGTGAAATTTAATAAGCTGATCTTAGAAGTAAGTGAATCATTAACTAAAATAAACTGAAGTTCTAAATTTATAGTACTACAGAACAAATTTGAATTGAATATAAAATTAAAAAAAAATGTTTTGGATTAAAATAGACCAATTATTGATTCCAAACAATAGAGAAGAACTTTTACTTATTGCAAAGATGGATAAATCTAGTTTAAAATTTGTATTTAATAAATATATGCAATTTAGAATTTAATGTAAAATTAAATTACATTTTTCAAAAACTAATATAGACGAAGTTTTATACTTTCAAAATTTGTTTCATTGAATTCATTAATTCATTAAATAAATAATTCATTAAATAAATACACTAACTAGAATTTATTTTAAAATGAAGCAATGATAGTAATTATGTTTTATAATTCCAAAACTAGTTTTGTTAAGTTAAAGAAAGGCTTTTGACAATTAAATTACATATTTCAAAGATTAATATAATATATGAAGATGACTTTTGATGACTTCAAACATTTATATTTTGAAATGTCATACATTAATTTTAGATTAATCTAAGAACCAAGTTTTGTACCTATGAAAATTTCGAATCTAAACTTAGTTTGTCTTCCAAACTGCATTTAAAGCTCAGTTTGAAGTTGGACGCTTAGATTGGTTATTGAATTGTGGTCTTTGGCTAATTGTAGCGTTGATGTTGAGCGTTTAACCCATGCCCAAACTCTGCCCAACTGTATTACCCTACGAAATGCAGCCAGAGCTGATATCCCGCCATCCTTGTGTTGTTGTTTGTTGGTGCCTTCGAGGCATACATAAAATACACCTGTTTGCAGCAATTTAATACTTTGTGTGGCAGGGAAATAACGCGATGCTGTTGCGCTGTTGCTGTTTTTGTTGGCTACTGCAATGCCACGCAGGTAATTCGGAAGCAGCCTCAAATGAAGCCGCAAGCAAACTGGCAACAGGCAGCGGGAAGCGGGCAGCGGAAAGCGGGGAAAAACAACAACAAAAGCCAATGCCGCGGCCCAAAAGATGAAGCCAAGTGCCAGCAGGCAAGCAGGCAGGCAGCGTTATTAGACCGGACCCCGACTCGCTCTGTGTTTGTATCTGCATCTGTCTGTGTGTGTATCTTTGTATCTGTGGGATGTGCGCACGTCTGGCGACGACGACGCTGATCGCTTTTTACTCTGAGCGCGCTAAACCCGTGCCGTTTTTGGCTTTGTACTTTGCCGCCTGGGGTTTTGGTTGGACCGTTGCCTTTGCGGCATGTTGCAAAGCAGATCGCAACAGCCGAAGCAGTTGAGGCAGCAACCAGTTCCCGACGCTTGGCTTGTAGTATAAAGTATTAAAAGCCAAAGGCACTCGTCGCACTCATTGATCTTAACTTTGAAAACAGTAGCAAAACTTACTACGAGCTAAGAGTTCTCCTCCAGCTGCGGATTGGGACTCAAAAGCCAAGTGGAGCGCACACGAAAGCGGCCTGCACTTTGTTGTTGTTATTGTTGTTGTTGTTGTTGCTGATGTTGTTGTTGCTGATGAGGGTTTTTTCGGTTAGCTATACTTAAAATGAGTCTCGTTCTCTGTCGGTCTCTTTTGGCCTTTGTTTTGTTCGTGTTTCGTGTATTTTCGGAACTCTGTTTTCTGTTTTTCTGGCTTTTTGCGCACGCAGGCAAATTTAATCTCATTTTTTAATGCCCTTGCAAAGGATTTTCAAATTGATTTCGATTTCTGCGATATGCTAATGTCGTAAATAAAGCTGTAGGGTTTCTTTTCTTTTTTTGTTGCTGTCTCCATCTCCAACTTAACGTGTTTTGTTTTTTGTTTTTCGGTCTCGAACTTAAGTCGGAAGCTATTAATTTTAATTGACGTGCTACTGTTTTTTCTTTTGTGCCTCAGCGGCAACTTTTGATATTTTGTTTTTTTTTTTGTGGCGAAGTGAAATACAGTAGTCCCTTTTAATTTGTGTGTGTTTGTGTTTCGAACTCACCTGTCTGCTGTTGTTGTTGTTTTTAATCCATTTATAAGCGAGTGCTGCCATGGCGTTCGCCTTTGCTTTAGCTTCGATTGTGTTGTTTAATATTAGAATTGCAATTGCAATTGTTGTTGATACTTTTGCTTGCCTTTGACTTGGCTTTAATCTTTGTTTTTAGCACTGTTTGATATCAATGCATTTCAATTTGTAACACTTCATGTTTGTTTCTGCACATTGTCAGCACTTTAAACACTTTCATATATTTTTGCTATATTCTTGCTTTCGATATATATTTCTTTTCGTTTTATTTATTTATATATTTTTCTTCGGATATTTGTGTTTTGCTTCACTTGGCCCGTTTCACACGACTGCGATTCAAAAGACAGAGAGGAGAAGACACACGTCCGCACACGTCGAATGCTCGAAACGGAATGAAATTTTTACCTTGCCTTCGCCTCGCTCTTTGCCGAGCGTCGTCGACGTCGCAGTCGCCGTCGCCGTCGCAGTCGCTGCTGACGTCGCTGTGCTCACGTGCACTCGTTCGCTTGCTCGCTCTCACTCGCTCTCTTTTGCGCTCTCTCTCTCTCTCTCTCTCTATTTGTGTTTGCTTGGCGCGCTCTTTTCTTGGTCTTCGTTTTTGTTTAGAATACGCAAAATAATAACAAAACTAATAATAAACTGCAAGGCAATGCAATTTGAAAGAATTATGCGATCGCTCTCTCTCTCTCTGTTGCTCCCTCTGTTGACGGCGACTGCGACGTCGACTGCGCGACAGCTACTTGTTAATAATCGTCTTACGATTATGGCCGCTTTTATCAGCGCCTTTGATCTGCTTAATCGAAAGCCGAAATGGCTTCTGGTTTTCGTTTCGGCTTCGACTTCGACTTTTTCGGCTTCGCCATTTTTTCCTTGCTTTGCTTTGTATGCGCGTTCGTTGCCTAAGTCTTTTGTTTTGCTCGCACTTTAACTCACATTTAATGCTAATTTAATGTAATTGCAATTTTTTAATGCACTTATGCTTCGCTTTTAAATCCCCTGCTCGTCCTCGCAACTCTCATCACATAAATATATATTTTTTTGTTTTTGATTTCTTTTAATGCCCCGCATTTTTGTGTTTTATGATCGCGAGCGCGCATTTCTTGGAATGAGCCGCGGTCCATTCGCGAGTGGCGAGTGGCCCTGGAATCATACGCATACAATAATCATGGAAGTGTCTTCTTTTATACATACAACACATATGTATGTGGGATGGCGGCTTAAACACATAAAATCTCAATAAAGTAGTCAGCAGCGACTTTTATCTAATTGTAAATCTAAAAAAAACAAAACCGAAAAAATGAATAAAATACGAAAATACGAAAATACTTTTAATTCCCATACACGAAATTGCCAAGAGAAATCATCAGCAGCAGCTTAAAGGTATTTTATTTTGTGTGTTTGTCTCTTTTGATTTTAATTTTAATTTTTTATTTTTCGTTCGATTTATCGACAGAAGTCGGCAGGGACTTTGGCCCTTTTTGGTGGTAGGCATTTTCATTACCATTTCTATACGAAATTCAATTAATGACCGATCATTAAAAGCGACAACAACAACAACAAATGTGGCTTTGATATTTCGCCGTTGCCGTTTGCTGCTGCTGGTGACGTTGCCGAAATCGAATTATTTCAATCTTTTACGATCTTTCAACGCCGCATACTTGATTTAACTGCCCACAAGAGAGCGTGAGAGGGAGAGAGAGAGAGAGAGAGAGGGAGGGAGAGAGCGAATAGGCTGGGCAATAAAAATGTATTTCGCAAAAGGCGACTAAATGGATTTCAGCGCTCGTCCCCAGTTGATAGAGAAATTTGTAGGCCTAAAGACAAACAAGAAACAAGAAAAACAACAGCAACAACAACAACAAGTTGTGCGGCGGCAAAGTTGAAAGTGAGAATTGGAAAGGCGCTGCAATAATTTTGCATTAAGTACAAGTCTCGCGCACTCGAGTTGCGAGTGTACGCAATTATTATGCGGCGACATCTCTGGAGATTATTGGATGCTCTTGCTCTTGCAATCGCAATCGCAGCATTGCTCATACGCAACGTGTGCTGTGTGGATGGCTGCTGCATTGGGGGCAATTAAAACGCCGCTGGACAGCACGCGATGAATGCCCATAAACATTTAACGCGCAATCAGCAGGGAGCTGCAACTAGGGCTGCAACTCTTTTGGTTGCAACAATTACAAGACACAATTTGAAAGCGGAGCGCAGACGATCATCGTTGTGGTGATCATCATCATCATGATGAACAGCGAGTGCTACTTTTGCCGAACATAACAACAAGACGAAACAGATGATCGCTGTGTTGAGTTGAGTTGCGTTGAGGTTGAGGTTGAGGTTGCCCCATCGTAAGTGCTGCTGCTGCCGGTAAAGTTGCTGCTGCTGCTGCTGCTGAGCGGGGACATGGACATTCATTTCGCTTAAGCGCACTAACCGGTCGGTGTCTTTGATCCTGGCATTCTATTGTTCCGTTTCAAAGGCCACTATTATGTAAACAATCGGCAGCTTTGATCTTGGCCGCATCAAAGTGTTGCCGCCACCTTTCATCTTTTGCCGCATTGCCCAGCGACGCCAGCAGCAGCGGCAGCAGCAGCAACTGATGATGATGATCATGATGTTGATGATGATGATGCTGCTGCTGATGTTGCTCATGATGTTGATGAAGCAGCGGTGGCCACTGCGTAGTTGCTGCTTCCACTGAGCTATATAATTTCGCATGCTAGGCCAGAACACCTGGAGCCATCGCATAGTTGTTGCTGTTGTTGCTGCTGCTGCTGTTGGCATCATAACTTTCAGCATAATCTTCAAAGTCGCCGTCGCAGTCGCTGCGCTTGACATCAATCGTGCAGCATTTCTCTCTCTCTCTCTCTCTCTCTAATCTCTCAACAGATGTGCACAAGTCGCGCTCGATAAGCAATTAAAATTTGTTGAGCAGTCAATGCTGCACAACTTTATTAACGGGTCACCAGAGACACACAGAGAGAGAGAGAGCCAAAGAGAGTTACGGTAACGGCCTTTGATCCTTTGATGCGGCAATCCCGCAGCATTAAATGTTGCCCATGTTGCTGTTGCAGCTGCCAGTGGTTGCTCGTTTTGCAACAACAGCTACAATGTCTGGTGGGAAAAGCAACAGGTGCTACAGATCAACATTCTGTCAAGCGTCCCTCCAGCTTCACATCTCTATCGCTGTCTCGTTTCTCCCTCTTCTCGCTCACTCTTTTGTGCAGCTCTAATTTCAGCAGATTACCATCATAATTGCATTGCTCTTGAACGCAGTTTCTCGCTGGCTGGCTGGCTCAGCAATGTTGCCATTGCGGCCAATTCAAAAATCCACAATTTATTGCAATTTCGCTAAGAATATTATTTATGCATAATTAATGTGTCTAATTCGATTTTAAAATACGCTTATGCGCAACTTTGTGTGGCAATTATTATTTATAGAAATGAGTTGATTTCTTTAAATTGAATTTAATTTTAGTCACAATTTATTATATGTTTATTTTAGTCAGAGTTCCTGAATGTGAATATTTATAAAATCGACTTTAACTAGGCTTAGCAAAAGTTATGATGATTTTATGGTAATGTGCTTACTAAACGGATTTTGCAAACAGTTCTATAAATATTTGTTTGTCTTATAATTGTATATTACGTTTTTTAAAATGTTTTTTTATTTAGTATGTTTACTCCGTTTAAGTAAAAAAGGCCAAATTATTATATTAAAAATATACATATAGTACTACATTCACAATATAACAGATTTTGACCCAAATCTACCAAATCCCGCAGTAAGTAAGTGATTTTGATCATGCACAAGTATTTTTTATATATTATATCTTCAACCTTTTTTTCGATCGTAACCAAATTTTCAGGAATCATACAAACTAAAACGGAGATGCCTCCTTCTAATACCCTTCTACCCTGTTGGTAGCGGGTATAAACATTAAAACAAAGTGCACTTACAATTTTAATTATCGTATCGAAAAATTGTAGAAAATTACAACACTATTAACAACTTTAATCCAGCTAAATTATTAGTCTTAATTTATGTAATTTGTTCTAGAAACTTTGATGAAATAAATAATAGCTTTAAAAAAAATTGTTAGGAAGTTCCTAATACAAATTTTGCCATTACTGAGTTTCCTATATAACCTGTATTAAAATATTAGTAATAAGTTCACATACTACTCATACTATGTATGCCAATGATAGCAAGTAATAGATTAAGATTTAGTGTACATTAAATTATTCATTTTTGTTGAGAAATAAATAGGTTTATGTTCAATTAAAGGAGGAAATTAAGTTTTAAGTACATTTTTAAGTATATTTTCATGTGCAGTAAGAATGTAGTACTGCGTCGATATGCCAAATCGGACATTCAGTATATTTTAGTATTTTTTGCGGTATATTATTCGGTTTATTTTAAGAATAATACCACACTGTTTCGAGCACGAATTAAAAATTGTTGTTGTTGTTGAAATATATGTAAAATACGTTTTGTTAAATTAATGTAAAGTGAATGGAATTAAATGAAAGAATAAGTTGGGTTAAACTGCTTTAAGTAGAATGATATTTGGAATTATTTGTATGGTTCATATTATTATTTTTAAATTTAGAACTGTTTATATATATTATATATACTATATTAAAATTGAATTGCAAACACATTGACTTTTCTTGAAATACAGCTAAACTTTGAGCAAGTCGGCAGCTCTGTGGATTGGTCAAACGCAAAATTAGCAACGGCAACAACTTGTAGAGTCTGCAGCAAGGCATGAGGCATGAGGCATGCGGCGAAGAGGCAGCCAGTTGTGTTGTGTTTTGGGGCATTTGGGAGTTAGCTTGATTGCGTTGCCTCTCTCTTGCTGTCGCTCTCTCTCTCTCTCTCTCTCTCTCTCTCTCTCTCTCTCTCTCTGTCTCTCTCTCAGTTTGGGTTGTTGTTGAGTTTTGAGTCTGCTCTCCACGCTCCACGCTCGCTGCGGCTCACTTGGCGGCAAATTGCTGTTGCATGGCCATCGTCGACGACGACGACGACGTCGCTGGCGTCGGCAAAACAACAAAGTGGAATCTCTGCATTGGGCACACGCCATTCCCAACATCAAAGTGCGCCGACCGAGGCACAGATTTCTGAGGCTGCCGCCACCGTTGGGGCAGCAGCAGCAGCCAGAGTAGCAGCAGCCAGAGTAACAACAACAACAACAGTTGCTGCTGCTCATTTGTGTTTTGAGGCGCATTGTGCGACGCGCGTGTTAAGTGGACTGTGAATATGAAAGGAAAGTTCGAAGTAAGAAGTAAAAAAAAAACATACAAGAAGAAAAAAAACAACTTTTGCCGCCAAATAAATGCAGACAAGGCAGCTCCTGCCAGCAACCAGCAACCACTGTCCACAGTCCAGTCTGTTGTTGTTGTTGTCGTTGCGTCTGTCTCCTTGCATCTCTTTCGTCTCTCTGGTTCTTAATCAAGAAACGCATCGGCGGCGTATCACAGTAGCACTTTAAACGTAAATTGCTTTTAACATGGTTATTACAATCTTAACGTTTGTCTGGCCGGCCACGAAGCACTTCAGGCAACAGGTTGCCAGTTGCCAGTTGCCAGTTGTTTGTTGTTGTCGGTTGCTGCTTGCAGTTGCCGCTGGCAGCAATAGAAGTCAATGTTGCTGCTGTGTTTTTTAGGTTTCGTTTCGATTCGTTTCGTTTTGTGTGTGTGTGTGTGCCCGTTAGCTTGGCAAACGTTTCGATCATCATCGGTCTTTGTCTCTCGATCCCCTCCTCGGAGATTGTTGTAATTATGATTGCGCGATTATGATTGGATTAGTCGGATTGTCGGTAGCTTTTTGCTTGAAGTTTTCGTCTTAATCGAAATTGTTTTATGGCGGAAATGAGGCAAATGCCAAGCCAGCTGCTAATTAGTTAACGCGCTCTCTCTCTCTCTCTTTCTCTCTGAACTACAGTAAACCAATGAAGAACGAAACACCAAGAATAGCAGGCAACATCAGCAGCAGAAGCAGATCAAAAGGGCAGGCCGCAGGATTAAAGCAGCAAGCAACAAACAGCAAGCAGCGAGCCTTTTCTTTGCCTGCTTTGGCTGCCTCAACACTGTTGCGGCTCAGGGCGATAATCTTGCATTTAAATATTTCGCTGGAAAACACGCAAAATCCGCTGACTTGTCACACCTTGTGGCCAGGTAAGTTCACACAGCGACAACTGCAACCAACAGCAGCAACCAACAGCAGCAGCAGCAGCAGCAGTTGCAACAAACTGTGGCCTTGCAAGTATGCAAGTGTGTTAACGTGTGTGTGTGTGTGAGTGTAAGTGTGAGTGTCAGGTGATCAAAGTGCGTGCCGCTGATTAAAAAGGGGGAATTTGTCGCCCTTTTATACCCTGTAATGAGCTGTTGCTGATGGGTGAGTGAAACATGAGAAAGGTAATAAAATAAACAGCTATTAGAAAGGAAGGAAATAAGGCAATATAAAATTTATCATAAAAAAATAAAATAAATACAATAATTAAAATAATTGAAATAAATGAAATAAGCAAAATTAATAAAATAAAAGAATAAAATCAATAAAACAAATAAGAGAGCTGCAGTCGAGTGTACTCGATACAAGACAATATCAAAAGTGCGGAATTTATTTAGGAATATACCACAAAGATGCTAAAAATGGAATAGTTAAATCTTGTAAATTATGTATTATATAGTAAGTTGAATTTATAATTATATTTCAGATGTTATAGCAACCACAAAGGTAAGTTTTATATAGTATGTTACTTTCAAAGATGTTGGAAAGTTTTATTTTATTTATCTCTTACGTTTTTGGCCCATTTTAAGTTATATAATTTATATAATAAATAATAATAATATTTATATAATAAATATAATTATAATAATAGCAAAAATAAATACATATTTCAATTGCGAATTAAATGATGTCTTCATAAGCGTCTCCTTGAGGCACCGAGATTTTTATTGGTTAAGGAGTAATTACTCATTATACTTTGTTTGTTAATAAATAGGTCAATCTTTATTATGTCTTAATTAAAACTGAACTGAAAAATGGATATATAAAATAAATTCCAACTGTTCTCTGTAAATTGAGAATATATTGAGATTATGCTATATTGAGGAGTCTTCTCTAAATATATTCTGAATGTATTGAGTAGATTGGGATACAATTTTAGACGTCCATTTTTTACTTTCAGTTTGTATTATGATTAATTAAGATTGATCCATTTATCATCTCATCACATATTTGTGTTATTTGCAGGGTATTCTCCTGTTGGTCATTGACTAGCTTAGAGTAGAGTGAGGCAGCCTGTAGCTGCAGCGCAAGTATTTAATTTCAGGTAAATTTGTAAGATAAATAATTGTCGCTTACCTGACGCGTCGCGCTTCAAAGAACTTCATTGTGTTTTGCATATGCAGCGCATCGATGCATTGTAACTTTGGCCAAAAGGACCTTCAAAAGGACCGACTGTAAAAGTGAGTGTGTGAGTGTGAGTGTGCGTAGATTATGGACAACTGCAGTAACAGCAACAGCAGCAGCGACAGCGACAACGAGCGGCATTGTTATCATCAGTGTGGGCCTTTTGTAATGTCTCACGCTGGGAGCGGATCACAACAGCGGGACATGGACGATCAATAACGCTCGGCCGCATACTTTTGAAGTTGACTGTAAGTCGTCGCTCTGGGCTTGTGCTGCATCAAATTTAGGTGGAACTGAGCGTGTGTGTGTCTGCATCTATGTGTGTGTGTGTGTGTGTGTTAGTGTGCCATGCTGTCAAAACACTCAGAATGCGCCACACACGGCGAGCATCAGAGTGTGTTTTTATATTTTATTTCACTTTAGCATTGTTTTTTTTTCGTATGATTTTTCGGAGCAGATTGAAACTTCACTCGCTCGTCGCATGATGACGAATCGGAAATGGTTCCACAACAGCATCGATAATCAATAAGCCGAGAAATGTAAGAACTCTTACACGAGCCCAAAAACAGAGACTCAGAGACAGTCACTGAGACAGAGACAGTGACTGAGACTCAGACTCTGACTGAGAAGCAATCTCCCACTGAGCGCTCATCAAATTGTGCCAAGATTTACGAGCCCCTTGATTGAGTTTTCTTGTGCTTTGAATACGGCAAACTTCAGACAGGACCACACCACAGCACACACTGCACTCCGCACACAGCAGAAAGAAAGAGATCTCTGATCGAAGATATCGCCACCATGGATCCAACATTTCGGTTAACATTGTCTGCCAGCAACAGCCACAGTTAAAGTTGCTCAACTCGCAGTCTCAGCTCTGAGGCAACACGCGTTCTTCCTTATAAGATGACAAATTGTCCTCGGATATTTGCAACATCTTGATTGAGTGCTGCAACATGCCGCAGTCGGAGTCACAGTCGAAGGTTCTGTGGTGGCTTTAGAATGTTGCAGCTAAAGAAAGATTACGCATCAATCTAGGATTAAATTGCTAAGAAAGCTGGAATTAAAAGAGATAATGGTTTTTGAATACAATACTCAGAATAAAATAATAATAATAATAAACATACATTTTGCAATTTTCAGGAATTTTATTGGGTCAAAACTCTTTTGATTTTGTCTATTCAAGTTTGCCAAAATTTTGAAAGAAGTGTGACATGGCATAAATAGAATCAAATGTTATGAAATGTATGTTTAATATGTATATTAAAATATTGCTATTATATTAAGGCTAACAAGAAATAAGTCAATGATATATTTGATACTAAAATTGCCAACTTTATAGGGAGGTTAATTAAATATCCTATTTACGTATATGTCTAGTTAATATGAATTTAAATAGTCCATAAATGTTATTAAGTTCAACTAAAGTAGATGTAGGATTAATTCACCACAAAGATTATCAAACAATTGGATTATAGTATTCCATACCATTTCTCCATGCCTGTAGGAATCAATTAGAATATTTCTAATTAACTGTTTATTCTATTGATTTAAAATAATCTATTTAACTGATTATTCAATTTTTCTACTTGCGTATAAATTTACACTACAACTTAGCAAAAATCATCGCCTGTTATTAATAACGTAGTCAGCTGAAAACTTAGTTTTAAATGCAAAAAGAGTTTTAAATGTGTCTATGACCTAGACTGCATTAAGTTCCAGGACGATGACGATGCTACAACGACCACGATACCAACAACATCGACAATGCACTATGGGCAAAAAGTCGCAAAGTGCGGCATTTTTACATTTTTTTTGTGTTCGGTATTATTAAATTGACTTTATTTTTTGAATTAGAATACTTCAAGAATACTGAAACATATTTTTTAAAAATTTTAGACTTCGTTGGTAATTTGTTGTTCGCCCATATTTCAACCCTTGGTGTGGACCCTCTAAAAAAAAAAATTGGCGGGAAAATTTGTGATTTTTTCTGTCAATTTTATATTCAAATATTAAATCAAACAAAAAAGCTTGAATATGGAATTTAATTGTCAAGGTAAGTAATTTTAATTATTGGCACTAAATTTTTAGTACATGTGATAAATTGTATAATCGTGCAATGTGTTGTTGGTATATTTTAAGGTCCCTGGTAACACATGTATTTGTGTTTCTGTGGAGTGTAACTAGTGCGTCTAGGCCGGTCGAGGCAATATTAAAGCTGAATGTTATTAACCAAAATGTTAACAATCAAATAGTGGTTAACATTTTTGCCCGTTTTTGCCCGATTTACGGCAAAACTCAATGTTGCAGTTGTATTTACGTCTTGTTTTGCAACTTTGTTTGATTTTTGGGGCAACAACAACCGCCAACAAACTGCTGTAAATTAGTTTGTTTTGCAAAATATCGATGAAAATGAATTAAGTGATGTTCAGAAGATAAGCTTATTCAGTTTTTCATATTGAATAACACTAATTTACGAAAATGGAACAGAAAAGCCTGCGCAATGGCTTGCATCCTCTTTCATAATTGAGTTTCTTAAGATAATGTTCCACGCGAAAAGCCTGGTCGTAAACGCTTGATGTATACTGAGACAGAACAAAGGTTAAAGTGAAAATTAGAATTTGAACTAGTCTATGAAACAGAAAATTCAATGCTATTGTTGCCTGCCGTTTTGAAAAGTGTTTATATAATTTTAATTGCTACATAATGTGAGTTTGAGGTATGCCCATCAAAAGTTAAAGCAGGTACTTTATGTACTTATACGTTAATACTTATAAGTGGTATCCAATGTCTCAAATTTTGCATAAAGTTCTGGTACATTGACACCAAATTATGGAAACCTCCGTACTTCTTCTAGGAGCTCTCCGTGAAAATGCGTCAGAAGAGCGCAAAAAATTGTACAAACTCGATATGTTTCCTCATGCAAGGAAAAACAGCCGCTTGAATGCCATATCAGATGTGTTTAATAGAGCTTTGGATTCCTCTGATCCACTGCTTTCAACTATAAATCTAAACGAACGCCAAAGATTAAACTATAAGCCTACCAAGAGATGTTATAGCTCTTTTGGAATCTCCTGATATTGAGCCTCCAATAACATAGGCATGTGCAGACAATAATGATAATCAGGTAGAAGAAGGCGGAGATAGTGAACTCGATATTTTCGGGCAAAGTTCCCTGGAGTTGGAGGAAGAGCTTTGTGAAGAATAAATTATTAACTGGGCACCAAGGTATGGAGTCACAAAACATAATATTGGGCTCTAATTGAGCTTTGGGCTTTAATTTAATTTTGAATTTATCCAAATCAAATTTAAAATGTGAATTTGCTAAAAATATATTAATTTAATAAATTTTGTTTAATTTTATTAAATATATTACATTAAAATATTTTAAAACAAATTTTTAGAAAAAAATCGAAAATTATAACCTCATGGTAGGGAGGGCGGAAAGGAAGGCGTGGTCCAATTGAAAAAACGAAAAAATCCGAAATTCTATCTTTATTTTTTAGGTATATGTACAAAGTTTCATGTTTCTATCTTCAAAAATGGTAAAAATGCCGCAATTCGGGACTTTTTGCCCATAGTGCAATGGAAGCAAGAGCATCCGCTCTGATTTTCAAACTATCTGATGTGTTGAGTGTTGGCGCCACAGACAACAACTACAACAACGGAGGCGTAGGTGCCAACAGCAGCATAAGAGACGCTAGAGCAAAGACTTCGAATGGAAAACAAGTTGTAAATATGAAAAGGAATATCTTCAAAATGGTAGATCGATTATTTCGTAATCTTTGAATTTATAAACAATGTTAAGTGCACTGTTTAATTTAATAACAATTGCATTAGGACTTAATCTTCTTTTCAGCTAAGTTCTCTTTCTGCAACAATCATTTATGTTTCCTAATATATACCGATATTGAAGATTCTCAGTCAGAAGATATTATTTATTCACAGTTTTTAGTTAGGTTCTCTTTTTAATATCGTAAACTAAACTACTTGAAATCTTAGAAGGACTCACAAAGTCTAGCTTGAAATGTTTTGAGATCAACATTCATTGAACTCAACATTTACAACATTCATTCACAAACCTCAAATGCTCACTAAAATAATAAAACTGTGTATTTGTTAACCTACTTAGTTGTAAACAACACGTATACTCCACTTTTCATTGATAATATTTTCGTGGAAAGTTACTCGAAACAGCTGAGTACAGTGAAGAAAACTTGCAACAGCTGCACAAAGTTGCCAAAGACAAACAAAAGTCATATTATATAAGCGCAGTTGTCAGAGGTAAAGAGTCAGTGCATAACAAGATGCGTTTGATAATACTTTTTGGTCTTCTTGGTTGCGTGTTGCTTGTGCAACAGGCTCAATCTCTGGCTACAGGAACTAGTGCTACTGGCACTAGTCCTACCACATCATCTGCAACTTCGACAACAACCGCAGCAACAATAACTTCAACTTCTTCAGATTCAGGCAGCAGCACTACGCTTAAGCGCTATCGACGATTGATTAAGGCCTTGAGAAAGGAGAATAAAAGACTGAAGAAAATTATTAAACTTTTGAGGAGGCGTCTGCGCAAGCTTAATAAGCAAAATCGAGGATAACTGAATGAAAACACACACACAAACTATTTATTCCATTGTCGTCATAACTGAAATGTAAATTATTATTGAAAAGTAATATGCCATTGATCTTAATAAAATAAACTATACTTGACATCAATTAAAATGGTTTCCTTTTATCTTTTTAAATATGAATTATTTCCATTTTTTAATATATTTTTAATACTTTTAAAAAATTTTTATTTTAAAAAGATCTGCAATTAACAAGTCGGCAAGCTATAGTCGGGAGTGCTCGACTGTGAGAAATCCGCTATCAATTTTCAATAAAAAGTATTATTTTAAAAATATACTAAATTAGTAAACTGAATAAATACTAAAGTATACCAAAAGACTATATTTGATACATCGATTACTATTACGATCAAAATATATTCTTAAATACAAAATATAGTAGATTGTCAACCAAATCAACTTGACAGCAGTAGATTTTTTGCTACCTAAAACCAACTTATACAAGAAAGGTATAGAATGTATATTATATTGTGAGAAACATTTACTGGAGGTAAAATTTTATAGTTATACTTTATATTTAAACCCGCTACCCATGGGGTAGAAGAGTATTATAATTTTTTGCCGGCAGGCACCGACAATATTAGGAATATTTATTAAGTATATTTATAGTATTTAAGTTTCCTAAAATTTTAGAAGTTGTTTAAGAAATACTTTTGTATCACAAATTATGAATACTGAAATAGGATTGTAGCTTGGGCTTACAATCTGGTATATTTTGCACTCTATGGTATATTCCGTGTATTGCGGTATATTATTTAGTATATTTCATGAATAATTCCGCACTGATTTGTCTTCTAACTTCTTTTAATTAGTTGAAAATATAATTATGGTAAGTAATTTGTATTAATTTCCATTCTTTTAAATTTTTCAATTATTGGCACTAATTTGTAAAATTAGTTCAACTGAAATACTAATCATAAGCATAAGAAGTAGAACATCTTTTATATTTTCCGCTTTATATATTTTACGTTAAAAAATATTATTAGTTTTAAAAATTTGTAGAACCAAGAAACAAATGTTGTTTTTAAAAATTTATATTTACATACTATATATAACATCCTTTTAGATTTATTCCTTCTATATATCCGCCACTTGTATGAGATTCCATGTCTGCTCTCGAAGTTGTTTCATACGCGTTTAGTTCTCGGTTGAGGTAGGACTTTTGCTGCTGCTGTTGAACGTTAAATGCTGCGCTTGAGCATCAGCATCAGCATCAAGGTAAGTATAGTCTTTCAGGGCAGCGATTATTTCGATAGCCGCCATATGATATAGGGTGCCCATTTAGCCAGGTTGCATTGTTGTTTATGGGATGACAAATTGCGCTGATATCGCAACATGTTGATTGAACGCACACGCGGAAACATTGTAAGCACAAGAGCGAGGAGGAAGAGGAGAGGTGACCAGAAGGGAGTTGGTTGTTGCGCTTTTGGGAAGCATTCTCATACCCATAACCATACACGTACCTCCATTCCACATACCCTTCGGTTTGCCTGTTACCCATTCCCATTCCCAGTGCCTCGTTCCCATTCTTGTTCTGTGCGCGTGCTCATTCGTTTGAGGCTTGAGGCTCGAGGCTGGAGCTCGACTTGCGAGCGCGGGTTTCGTTTCGTTTCGTTTGGTTCTTTACTTTTTTTTTTACACAATGCAGCGCAGCGGCCGCATGAAAACCCAAAGAAATAAAGAAATAAATAAAACAGGCAACAGCATAAAAAAGAATAAAAAACACAAAAACACAAAGAAGACTCGAGATGCCGACAAAGTAATAAACCAATTAGGACATCAAAGTGTTCAACCGACAGCAGCAGAGGCAGCAACAGCAGCAGCAGCAGCGGTGGCAGCAACATCAGTGGCAGCAGCAACAACAGCAGCAGCAGAAACGGAGCTAGAGATCACAGAGATTTGCGCTGATCCGACTTTGATTCTAAGCTACGAAACGCAACCTACATATGTCGCCAGTCTCACCTCAGCCTCAATCCAATCCAAGAGCGAAGAGCGAACCCTCCAGGCGTGCCTCTCATGCATGTCCATGCCACATGCCCATTCCTGCCACAGCTAGGCGAACGTTTGGGTTGCTTTTTGGTTTTCTTTTACGCATGCGGAAATAAATATGAAACCAGCTGAGAAGGATTAACGGAAATGCGAATGAAAACTGGAAACTGAATCGCAAGACAGCCGAAGCATATCAGGTTGAGTTTAATGAGTTTAAATGGCACATAGACAAGCTTAGTGAATGGTATTGATGCTTTGGATAGAAGTGGAACTAACAATCTTCTAATGCTCTCTTAAACAACGGGAGTTCTGCAAGTGTAACTAATGGATCGGCATTCTAGAGAGTATGGGATATTATAGATTATATAATAAACATTTTTGAATCAATAACTAAGTGAATCGGCACAGTATAGATCATATAATAAATATTAATTTCTAATTTCTAACTCAGTCCATTTACAACAGGAATTCTGATGATAAATGCTGAATGTTTAGAACTTTCTGAATTATAGTATTATTAGAATTTATTTAATAAACATTTCTTAGTCGATAGCTCAGTAAATTACATACAGGAATGTTAAAGCTATAGCCAACTGTTTATCACAGTTAAAAGCATGATGAATTTATGCAATATTTTAGATTTTTTCATATACATTTGACAATTGTTAACTCAGTTAGTTTCCTTCAGGAATTTTAATGTTGATTGTAAGGAATGTATATAGGAATGAATGTTGAATTAAATAGCAAATCATTCCCCATAGTAAAGTGCCGAATTTATGCAATATTATAAATAATTTAATACAAATTTAGATGACAACTGAGTAAAATTTTTACGAAAAGGCTTAAACCGTATCTGCGTAAAACTTTGAGCATACTAAAGTTGATTTAAATATGGCTGAAAGTGTAAGTGAAGATTCAACATAGTTTAAAGCATGCTGAATATAATTCATTATTAAAGCTTATTTTGATCGATAGTTCAGTCAATTTCCAACAGGTAATGGCTCCGCATGTTTTAGAGTATGCTGATTTTATGGAGTTATTATAGTTTGTTAAATAGACATTTGTTATTCAGTAACTTATTGAATTTTCACATAGTTAAAACCGTGCTGAATTTATACAGTATTATAAATTATTAAATAAATATTTGCTAATCGATAACTAAGTAAATTTCCATGAAAGTATAAGCTAGGATTTCTCCTAGTTTTGATCATGCTGAACTTATTTAATATTATAGATTATTTTCTAAACATTTGCTAACCGATATTCCTATCAAGTCCCCAAAGATTTCTCCCCAATAGAGATAATATGTCACAAATATGTATGTTACACTATTCACTTATGTTTGTGTCAGAGTGAATCGCTTTACGAGCTCAATATTTGCATTATAAGCTGGCTAATTGATCCATGAATGGGGCCTTATTAAAGGCACGTAAAACAGAGGCTTTTAAATCTGTTTTACATTTCGTTGACTAGCTGGCTGGCTGACTGGAGTAATGCCAAAAATAGTGGCCTCCTACTATATTATGGAGATGGGTTCGTTATCATTTAAATCATTGCAGAGACTCCCCCGCTCCGATGAACGGCGAAAGGGGGAGAAGGGGGAGAGAATTGGCTTCATTAAGAATTTAAAATACACACATAATTAAGGCACAACAAATAGCTCTGGCAACAACAGCGTCAACAACTTTGATATGGGGCACAAATATATATATAGAGAGATAGATATATCGAAAAACAACAGTAGCAGGCAGCATTTAGCAGTAGCTACTAAATGAAGGCATAATTAAATCATAAAACGTTGAGCACATCATTAAAATCGTTGAAATTGCTACTCGACTTGAGAGGCGACAACAACAAAACGCATGCCGTGAATTCGATTTTTCTGTCTTAATATTCAAAATGCATATTTAATAATAATAAAAGACCGACAGCAGCAACAACAACAACAGCAACATTTGTTTTGTATATTTATAAAGATTTTTGTTTATTAATTCAAATGGCGCTTTGTCGCTGATTTGATTGGATCATTGGATCAGCATTGGCGGCATCTCGACCACTAAGGCATCATCATCATCATCATCATCAGCGTCAACGACATCGACATCGGCATATTTTGTAACGGCAATCCTCCCCAGTCTCCACCTTGGCTCTAGGCACTCCCCTCTCCCTCCTCCCTTCAATCACCCATCACCCATTGAGCACCTTCCTGAGACTGAGACTGAGACTGTCTGGTTTGCTGACGCAAAAGCCCAAAGCGTCGACGTCGGAAGCGGAGTCGGAGGCTGTGTGGCACGGCACGTGGTAAACGAGATGCACGCTTCAAAGGCGCCGGCCACGGCCCACCTAAAAGTATAAATTGAATACGAAAAGAGCAACAACAGCAACAACAACAACGCGAGCTTCGGCCTAAACTGGTTGCAAACGCACATAAACCATTTAAGCCGAAAAGAAATCGCTGCGCTGGCTGGCAACTCTAAAGATACAAAGATATGGCCAAGCGCCCAAAAAGCCAAAATGCTGCTTTCAATGATATTTTGTATATCAGCGTATGCGCCTACATACCCTATAAACACAGCACTTAGGCAGGGTATACCTATTGTTGCACAACTGAGGCCAACAGCTAAGATTGGAATTTAGATAGATATATTTATTAAAGCTTTAAAAGTAGCAAACGACATATATTAATCAATTTCTAATCGAGAGGGTTCAGAGTAATAATAATAATAATATGCTTTAGATTTCTAAATTTTGTACAGATTAACTATTTAAAGCCGTACTTTGATTACACAGTTTTGCATACCAAAAATAAGCCAAATTATTCGATACAATACAACGTAATGACTTAATACTCTGACGGCTAATTGTCTTGCAAATATTAAATCTTACATGAAAGAATTTTTTATGTTTTCATAAAATTTATAATTCAATTCTAATTGAATAACATTAAGTACTAATAAATTATATTCAGGAATAAGTCAGCTTAAGGTTTACCCTCCTTCCAGTGGAGTTAACTTTTAGAAACATGTTGTGTATGAATAAAGAAGCTGTGTAGAATAAGCAAAGTATTACCTTATCTAAATTTCAGTTTAAGCCATCTGATGTTACTTAATAGATATAAGAGTCAAATTAAATTGGAAATGAGGAATATATTTATATTTATTCTTGTCTTCATGTCCATCTGTTCGTATAAACACCTACATAGATCTCAGAGACTATTAGAGATAGAGATATAATGTTTGTTATGTTTGCACGAACATCAAGTTTGTTTCAAATTTTTCCACGCCCCCGAAAATCCAAAAAAATTCAAATAAAAAGCGTAATTTCGAAGCTAGACTCTCAAATTTTGGTATACGGAAAAATATTAACTATAGTCTTTATGCTTTTTGAAAATTTGCGATCAGCCCAAAATTGTAGAAGTTATTTAATATTTAATACTTTTGTACGGGCAAAAACGCCTTCTTACTATGAGTTTTAGATGCTTCGGCTGACAATCTCGTATATTTTGAATGCAGTACTATATCAATATATTTTTAGTATTTTTGCGCACACTAGAGTGTTTTTAAATATAATACTATATCAATATACTAAATATAGACTTCGGTATATTTTCAGTATTTTTTGGTATATTAATTTGTCACTCAATGGCATATTTTGAATGTACTATATCAATATACCAAATATATCCTTTGGTAAGTATTTTTTCGATGTATTAATACTGCACTGTTCATTTTTCATTCACAATAGGTTGTGGGTATTTCACAGTCGAGTGTGCTCGACATTCATACTTGTTCTATTTTGAATTCAATTAATATACATTTATATTCATATACATATAAACAATCCCTTCTTCAAAGTTAAAGAGATAAAGGTAGGCTACTCTCTTAGAATCTTAGGGTATCTAGTAGTCAAATAACCCTCTACCAAAGTCGGCATTCTTGTCAGTGTTGTTTGCGTCTGTATCTGTGTTTGTATCTGTTTCTGTGTCTGTGTCTGAGTCTGCGTTGGGTCACCCACTGGTTGAGCGCGGCTGCTGTAAGAGATCGATTTGAATTGGAATTTCAAAGAGACCGCATTTCATTTCACAAAGTCAAAACAGTTAATTTATATCATGTCGCGACTACTGGTCTTACTGATTTTGCATTTTGTCCGACTGCTTGACTGTTTTTTGGTTGCTCGACTGGCTGCCGCCTGCCGTCTTTCGAAATTGAAATATGAAAATGAAATCAATTTGGCCAAAGAAAACCTGATTAGCAGCAATCACAATCTATGCAGGCGGATTTCTGCTGCTTGATATTTGTATTTAGTTTTTTTGTTTTGTTGTTGTTTTTGTTTCTATTCGGAATGGGTCCTAAAATTAGTCAGATTATAAATGTACATACACATATGTGCGGTCATAAATTCTGCTTTTGATTTTACGAATCGTTTTTTTTTTTTGCCTTCTGTTTGAATCGATAACGAATTAATTTGAAAGATGCAAATTCACATGAATGAAATCGCAAAGAAAACGAAATCACAGCGAACCACACAAATCAAAAACTTCGATATCTGTATCTGTATCAGTATCTGTATCTGTCAGACACATTTGCGGGTCCTTTGTAGCTGGTGCGTAACTGAGTAGCTAAGGACAAGGACACTGTGTCAGCAGGTGCAGGTGCACACAAAGTTGCCGCTGAGCTCGGCTAATTTCAAATTACACACTTCATTCGTCTAGGATAAGTAAGGTTCGAAGACGAAGGCAAACGAAGCGAAGCAAAGAGAAGTGAAGTGAAGACTGAGGGGTACACGTCAACAGCGTAACTAAGCCGCTTTCAGAGGCAACCGCAATTGACAGCGCGCCCCCTTTTGCCTGTGCCGTTGCCGGTGCCGCTGTGATCCTGCAGATCAAAGTCGCCGCACCGCCCGCGCGATCATCCGACAACGTTGTCATCGTTAATGTGCGTGCAAGATGAATTTTTTCGGGCATTGGGTGTGGCTTATTGTAAGGCAATTAAACCATAGTGAAGCGTGTCTTTCTTCGATAAGAGATCGTTTGTTGCTAGACAACAGCACGGTGATGTACGAGGACACTTTTAACTATTGTATGTCCAATGGCTTTCATCTGTGCCGCTGTCAAAGGGCGTAGCCATCAGTTCAGGTTCAGCTCTGATTTGAAAGTAGTTTAGAGAGAAATTAATTAAAATAAAGGGAAACGAAGACATGCAATTTGTTAGGCTTAAATATCCTTTTCGAAGTTTAATGTTTGAAATTACTTGTAGCGAAGAAATAGTAGTAAAGTATTAAACAACAATATTTCATGCTTATCAAGACATTGTTATAACAGTTTTGCTTGAAAAGTAACCGATTTTTCAAAATGTTAATTTGAATATGTAATATAACAAACATCCCAAAAGTATACTACGCTTTTTGTGGCATAATGTAAAGCAGCGAAATTGGTTTCGTTAATTTCTCGGAGTGAACTAAATTCGTTAAGCACGCGCTGGTTTCGTTAAGTTCCGCTGTTAGCTTAGCAGAGTTCGCAACCTCATGTGTTCGTGTGCTCGCTATGCAAAGGGAGTATAACAGAATGTCCTGGTACAAATTATATTAGGTCGAAAAGGGAAAAGGAACTGTGTAGTATAAGTTGTATTCACGGTTGCCATTCCAAAAAAATTTGTTGTACCAAAATTTTGAAAAAATGCACCAATTTTAGCAAAAATGTACCACAAATCTTTTTAGGTATTTTTTAATACTATATTTTGTGAACGTTTTTTTAAATTATCTTTTATTATTTCATATTTCATTTTTTTCTTCTATATAAAAGAAAACAAAAACAGAACTTTTATTTAATCAATCATACTTTTCAAACATAAAGAAATCAAAAACAGAACTTTCATTTGAATAATAATGAATCAAATTTTATACTATCTTAGTTAATTTTTAAAAATGAACAGTCTTTTGTAGACCAAACATAGTCAAGGTCTTTACAATCAATCAATTCGTTGCAATACATTATGTTATTTAGTGTCTTAAATTCAAATTTATTTGGCAATTTAGTTTTCATTAAAGAAATTTCAAAAAACTTTCGCTCTGCAGCACCAGAGCTGTGTGGCAACGACATCAAATTGTTTATGAATTCTATTAAGCTCCTGAACAGCGGTTCGTCAACACCTTTTTTTTACTTTCAATGTCCAAAATTTACGAATATCTTTTTCTTTTCCCTGATTTAAAGAAAGTCGGAGTTGGTTCCATTGGGATATTATATCATCAGGATCACCATAGTATTTCAAAGGTTTTTATTAGAGGTACTATGGGAAGTTCTTCTTCGCGTAGAAATTTGACTGAATCACAAATTGTGATTCACAATATATAACTGTTTACGTAGTGATAGACCTTAACATACATTGGCGCATACATACTATATTTTCTCAATTGACACGAAACATCGCAAATCGACTGTAGGCGATATTTTCCAGTGCTAGTGGTACATTTGTACCAAAACTGGTACATTTTTTATGCGTTGGTACATTGGATCACTTTTTTTCATATTGGTACATTTTCAATATGCCTAGTCTAGTATTTAAATTTTTCAAAAAATTTAATGTTCACACATATTTTTTTTAACAAATGGCTCTGTTCTACAAGACATAAATTTTGTATCAGTTAAAAATTGAACCATGACTAGCACTGGAAAATATCGCCTACAGTCGATTTGCGATGTTTCGTGTCAATTGAGAAAATATAGTATGTATGCGCCAATGTATGTTAAGGTCTATCACTACGTAAACAGTTATATATTGTGAATCACAATTTGTGATTCAGTCAAATTTCTACGCGAAGAAGAACTTCCCATAGTACCTCTAATAAAAACCTTTGAAATACTATGGTGATCCTGATGATATAATATCCCAATGGAACCAACTCCGACTTTCTTTAAATCAGGGAAAAGAAAAAGATATTCGTAAATTTTGGACAGACATTGAAAGTAAAAAAAAGGTGTTGACGAACCGCTGTTCAGGAGCTTAATAGAATTCATAAACAATTTGATGTCGTTGCCACACAGCTCTTCTGCTGCAGAGCGAAAGTTTTTTGAAATTTCTTTAATGAAAACTAAATTGCCAAATAAATTTGAATTTAAGACAGTAAATAACATAATGTATTGCAACGAATTGATTGATTGTAAAGACCTTGACTATGTTTGGTCTACAAAAGTCTGTTCATTTTTAAAAATTAACTAAGATAGTATAAAATTTGATTCATTATTATTCAAATGAAAGTTCTGTTTTTGATTTCTTTATGTTTGAAAAGTATGATTGATTAAATAAAAGTTCTGTTTTTGTTTTCTTTTATATAGAAGAAAAAAATGAAATATGAAATAATAAAAGATAATTTAAAAAAACGTTCACAAAATATAGTATTAAAAAATACCTAAAAAGATTTGTGGTACATTTTTGATAAAATTGGTGCATTTTTTCAAAATTTTGGTACAAAAAATTTTTTTGGAATGGCAACCGTGATTACAGAATACAAACAAATTTCCCTAGCCTTAAACTACTTATAAATAACAATAATAGCTAATAACTAATAACTAAACCAATATATGTCTCATGCTACACGAAATTTGTATTAAGTGAAAACAAGTCTGCCTAAGAAGACAAGTAGCGAGTGCTAAATTGAAATCATTTTCATTGTAAGCACACTTAACGCTAAGTGCAGTTGATTGCCGCTGTCTGCGAGCAAATACGTTCTAAGTACCTAGTTCAGATTTCACATACTACAAGCGAAGAGTAGTTCATATGCCAGATGAGGCTTTGAGCCTTATTTAGAGGCGCACGAAACGCGGCTAAGCCATATCATTTATCATCGCTGCCATCGCATCGCATCGCATCTCATATCTTTATATCGCTCGACCATGTATTATGCTTCAGTGACAACAATAACCACTCGAGAGAGCCAGGCCAAGTCAAATACCGAGCACAACAATCGAATGATGCCTGTGGCGTGTGGGTTGTGTTTGGGGTGAGTTCAACTTGAGCTGTGCTTGTAGTACGCATATTTTGTATGTGATTTTTATAAATCTTTTTCGCATTCACACACAGCACAGCACAGCACAAGTTTTGTCCAGGGTCACGCCTCAAAGGGCTAAGCAACTCGGCAGCAAATCATGAGCATAGTAGGATTAGAGAGTTCGACTTCAACTTCGAGTTGGAGAAAAACCAAATGGGATGTTGTGCAAATGAAGTTTAAAGTTCTTTTTTGGGCCCAAAAAGTTTGTTAAACATAGTTTTGTTTGCATGTTGTTTTCAGATGTTTTATTAATGCATTGCGTTAATAAATTATGACTGGGCATTGCATTTATCACTTCTTTGTGTTCTGCAACAATCGGACGAATGAGAACGATATCACACATACGCACCGTGCGCACAATTAAATGTCCCCTCTGAGCAAACGGCAAACGTGTGTCGCTTCGAATACTAAATCGAAATTAATTTATAATAATACCGATAATTTGGACAAATTATGGTTGCAATTGCAATAATCCAACAAAATATGTTCCCAGTAGAATTGTTGCAACATTTCAAATACCCTGGAAAAAATGGATTTTTAAAAGAGAGTTTGCACTTTTGTAATTTATAAAGTTATTTGTTGCTCACTTTACACAGAAAGAAGAACAACGCTAGAAATTAGGTTCTACTTTTAAAGGAAGGGAATTTCAACATTTTAAGAAACAAGAATAAAGTTTTTTTCTTTTTTAAGATCCAACAAATTATAATTCATGATATGCAATTTACTTTTCGAAATAGAATAAAACATTCTTGAAGCAAGACGTTTTAATCTTAAAAAGCAAATTTAGCATACAAATCATTTTTTAAGATTCTTTCAATCTAAAAATCTTTTTCTAAAGTTCTATTTATTCAAGATCTACTTTTCGTTCCAGATATTTTTCTCTCTAGGGTAACTTGCAGTTGAGTTTTCCTATTTGATTTTACTGCTGTTGCCCCCCTTATGCAATTGTTGCCAGAATTTATTTGTATTGTCGACCTAGGGAAAACAATTACTCTGGAATGGAGTGCAAATATGCCAGCAGAAATATTTGTTTAAATTTTGCGAGTGCGCTTCTTCGTTAGTTTTCCCAATTCTTGTTGCTGGGTTGCCCACTGTCTCCCTTTTTTACTTTGTTTCTACTTTTTATACCCGCTACCCATAGCGTAGAAGGGTATTATAACTTTGTGCTTGTAGGAAACGTATGTAACAGGCAGAAGGAGACATCTTCGTCCATAGAAAGTATATATTTTCCTGATCAGCGTCAACTAACGATATAGCCATATCCGTTTGTCCGTCTGTCTGTCTGTCTGTCCGTCGGTCTATCCTTATGAAACACTGGATCTCAGAGACTATCAGAAATAGAGATATAAGCATTTTTTATGTTTGCACGCAAATCAAGTTTGTTCCAAATTTTTGCCTATCTTACTTCCGCTCCCGGAAATCGATATAAATCAAATAACAAGCGTAAATTTGTAGCTATAGTCGTTTTTTTGGGACATACAATAATAATTACAGTGTTTAAGATTTCTGAAAATTTGGTTAAGATCAGATAAGACTTGTTGATGTTTTTTTTTTAAGAAATTCCTTTTTTGTATATGCAAAAAGCGTCCTTGCTACGGGTCTCAGTTGCTTTGGCTATCAATCTGGTATAATTTGCACTCTATGGTAATATACCATATATACCCGTTGGTATGCTTTTCTAGTATTTTTCGGTATATTCAATTTGTACGTTATGGTATTTTTAAGGTAATACTACATCAATATACCAAATATAGCCGTTGGCATATATTCAGTATTTTTCGGTATATTAATCTTGCACCCTATGGTATATTTTGAATGCAGCATTTTATCAGTATGAAATTAATTATTATTTATTTTAAAATAAACCTAATTAATATTCATACTAAATATACCAAATGCTATATTTGGTATGAATATTAATTAGATATATTTTAAAATTAATACTACACTGTTTAAATTTGATTCACAATATGTACCGGATATATCACAGTCAAGCACACTTACTTTCTTACTATTTTTTTTTTGTCCATGGCGTGCGTTGCCTGTTTTTGCCCCATTTTGGCAAATTTAAGCTCCCAAAAGTGGTGCGCATAAAATTAGATTGGGCCAATAAGTGAACCACACACACACACACACACACACACACACATAGCGACACACACACACATACCTACTCACACCCATTCGCGTTGCTCTAAATGCCGCAGCATTGTTGAATTTTGGTTGGCTGCAAAGTGATTTACGCAATTAAAATAATTTCATTCAAATGGTCTATAATTCAACTGGCATTTCATGCGGCGCTGCAGCTGCCGCACTTCACTTTGCCCACAGTCCTTGACAGTAGACAGCACACACACACACAAACACATACTAGCATAGCACATGCTAACCATAAATATGTTGTAAAAACGCATAGAAACTATTAGCCACAAATTCATGTATTATCGCATGCAACATTCTTATCATTCATTCGGCGTTCGGCGGTGCAACGCAATGTGGCAATCGAGGCCGCTGTTTGCTCTGGGCTTATAGACACACAGGTTTACCAAATATCATCAGTTAATTTATAAATCTATGCTGATAATTGATTGCTATTGCAACTGGAATATATCAATCATTCTAGGGGGAAATTTTTGTTTTTTGTTGTTTAAATTGCTGAATCATTGTGAAAAATTAAAAAAAAAAGAAACGGAAATTAAATACTTCATATAATCAATTACTTATTATGCTCTTCAAAATGTGCCACAATAAAATTAACAACGCATATAAATAAAATTAATGGCATCTCTCACTTTTTATTAACTTTCGCATTGTTGCCATTTTTACAGTGAAAAACATCTAGATTGAAAAGTACACATTGCACATTTTGATTTGGGAATTATTCAGTTTAAATAATAAATCTTGAAGTAAGAATTTTAGGTTGCAAAATCTTAAAATCAATCGTAGTATTGAAATTGAAAAAGTATTTGAAAGACGATTTTAAGTAAAAACAAAAATACAACGAAAAAATGCTCAACATATACCAAAGACTATACTTGGTATATTAATAAAGAACTTCATTCAAAATATATCATAGAACTATTCCAGATTGCCAGCCAAGTATATAAAACCCATAATAAATAGGCGTTAAACATAATAGAATAAAATCAAGAATATAATCTTGAATTTCAAGAATGTGCAAATTTTGTAGAATTTTGAACTCGATTGGAGAATTTACCTTCTTGGTGTGTGATATAATTTTGACATTCTTGTTTTGTTTTCATTCTCATTGGTTATCACTTTCGTGTTTGCCAAAATAAATGTAATTTTGCCAATCAGAGTTCAGAGTTCTGGTTTCAAATTAGAAATTTGAAAGGCTCTTGATGTTCATTGCATTAAGATTGGCAAATTGTGCAGTCGTCTATCAACTCTAGTTATCTAATCTCGTTGTTGTTTGTGGAGTCTTCTTCTGCTACTGTCCACTTTAAAAGTTAAAGTTGATAAAATTGTTGCGTCTCGTTCGGTTTTGTTGTCACGATTCTGTCAAATCAATATCGAAATATGCTGTTACTGCTGCTGCTGCTGCTGGGCAACAAATGTGCCTAATGCGATGTCATTAAATAAAATCTATCGGTCCTAAAACGACAGTCGATGTGAATGTCGGTGTCCAAACACGGCAAGTACAACAAGCGACAGGATGTCGCTGCGGTTGCTTAGGCAACCACAAAAATTTGCATAAGCAGCGCGCATCAATTTGAACTCAAGCGAGCGTATAAATATTTTTATGCCAACGCAATCGCAAAATGCCAACACTCCACTCCCCATTACTTCAGCTTCGTTTTTGGGATCCCAGCTGCCAACTGGGCTAGCTTGCGGACATTTTGCGGCCTCCATTATTATTGTGGATGCGGACATGCATGAGGATTAGCGCTGCTTTGTGGTGAATTTTAATAGAATTACAGTTGCATTTTCCAGCTGCAATCGACCAATGCAAACGACCAAATCCTGCAGCCTCATTTCTCATCCTTTAACCACTCAACATGTGTGTGTGTGTTAATTAATGAGGCGTGTATTTGGCATTCGGTTTTGTTGCACTGTCAAAGTTCGCAGCTGCCAACTGATGGAATTACATGAGCGCGGTTATTTTATTTTAAATACTCTGCCACTCGGGCAATAACAAATTTGTAGGTAACTAAAGGTAACTGCCTACAAATAAAACGACTGATGCATTCTTTGCGCAATTCAATTTGCATGAATGCAGCAGCAATGATCTGAGAATGCTTCACGGTTTTGCATTGCTCTGAAAAGTATGCTTTAATTTTTTAAAAGCGAGAATGCAGTTTGCATTTTTGTGGATTTTCAGTTCAAAACGACAATTGAAGGCGAACAACAAATTTAATCCGTTTAAGAACTTAAGAATTTTGTATTTATTGCAGCTCTTAAAGCGAAAGTGTTATTTGCGTATTATTAAGCTCTCTGCAAAGTATTTATTTCATTTATAACATTTTTTTCATAGCATGAGCATGCTTCACATTTAATGCTTTAATCTTTAATTTTGCAGTGGCATGCGGCACAAATTTTTGTGGTTTTCAATGTTTAAGTGACACTTGAAGCAGCTTGGCAAATAAATACAATTTTGATTTAAAAGTAAAAATATAAGTTAACTAAATGTTGATTTTATTTTTGGGCATTTTACAACATTTTAAATTATATTTTGAATTAGGGCGTATCTTTATACCCTTAGTTGCTAGCACTCCCTTCTTTTAGTTATTATATTATTTTGTATAATAATTAAGATGTAAATAAATAAATTAGAAGAAGAAGACTAAATGTTGACTTTTATTTTAGGGAACTTTTTTTTGTTATAAAATTAAGCAGACAACAAAATTATTATATTTTAGGGAATTTTAAAGCTACATTGCAAATAAAATTTTGACCTTTTTTTGCAAAAAAATAAAAAATGTTTACTATAGAGAATTTTGAAATTACTTTTTAAATAAAATTTAGAATAATAAATATATTTTAGGAAATTTCCATATTTTTTTTAAAATCAAATTTGAAATCGCAAAAATAATTAGTCTAAATTTCGCTTATAATTTGTATTATTTTTCTAAGCTTTTCAAATTAAATTATAAATGTTGCCCAAATAAATAGACAAAATTTGCATTATATATAATATTTGAGGGCATTTTTGAAAGTATTTCCCAACTTTTTTGTGGTCTACTTACTCGTATCCATTTCGGTGTTAAATTTGGGTATATTTATATTACCTTTTGAATCAAATTTTTAAATACATTGTAAAATAAGTAGACTAAATTTCGCTTATATTTTGTGGCATTTTTTAAAACTATTTTTTAAAGTCTGTCACACACACTTATCGCTTTACTTACCAGCTGTATGCGAAACTTATCCCAGCTAATACAAATTGAATCAATTTTCAATATAAACTGTTCGCAGCCTTTGAACCCAAGCAATAAGAAATATGCACTTTAATAAACTGACTATTTATTTTCGATATAAACTATATGTAAGTGTGTGTGTGTGTGTGTGCGAGAATAAAGCAAAAAAAAATTATAATGTTATTTATGACTGGCAATAATAGTCCTTAATCGATTGATGTGCGTAAGCAAAGGGCATGCAGCATTTCGGTTTGCCAAAGTTGCGTCTTCAGTTTCCTGTATAAGCCCCATTCGATTTATTTGCTGACCCAGTTTTCATTCGATGCCCCATCTGTGCTGGGATTGAGACTGAGTTTGGATGCTGCTCCTGGGCTTGGGCTTGGTCTTGGAATGAGAGAATGAGAATGAGAGTTTGCCTGGTTGCTGCTGTCTATAATCCAGAGATTACATGTGACACACGCATACGTTGCAGCTTATTTTTCATTTCTTCGACTGTCGTTGCGTATTTCATAGAGTGCTGAGCACGACGAGAAGGACGGAGAAGGAGGTGTGTGGATGTGGGTGGATGTCTCGTCTGTTGGCAGCTGCTGTATTGCATTGTAGTTTGCATAAATAATTGAGCAGCTCATATCAAAGAAATGAAGCTTTGCCCAAATCGCACGAGTTGAGCCCTCAATTTCCAGCTGTATAAAATGGAAATGCATCAAAACACAAAATGCAATTTGTCTTTTTTTTTTTGTGTTAAATAAAAAAGTTTAATCGTTCTTTATTTTAATGTACATAGTTTTGTGTGTTTGATCTTTGTTGTTGTAGTACGTGGTTAAGAACAACAATTCAGTATTTGTTTTTCATTTTTTTCTTACTTTTTTCTAGTGACATTTGCATATGTCTTTTGTTTCCTTTCCCTTTTTTTTTTTGCTATGAATTTCTTTGCTGTTATTTCTATATTATGGCATGTGTTTTTTTGCTATTGGTTTATGGTTTCTGTTTATGTTTATGCTTTTTTTTACTTTGTGGTTGATTTCCTCCCATTTAGAAATATATTTAGTATGCATTATAGTTAGTTATATATATTTGTAATTTACTTTTTGTTTTATCTCGTTCAATTCAACGTTTAAAAGTATACGCATTGCGTTCTCTTTTACAGTTCAATTGCTTTATTTAAACTAACGTAATAACTAATAGCTATACATTGAGTATTTATGCTGTATGTGGCTTAACTTAATAACTAACTCCTAATTACACATTCCATACTCACACACACACATGCATTCGCACATTCTCGCATTCATTCTTGTCTAAAGTTGGACTAATTAACTTGCATAAACAGGAATTGTTGTTGTTTGTATGTTGACCTACCATAAATCGGGAATTAATATAGTTCGCTTTAATACATGGTAAATGTAATATTCAAATTCAGAGCTGGCAAATTGTCTGGCTCTCCTCTTATGTTAAGTCTATAAAATTAGCTTATCTTAGAGATACTTTTATACCTATGCACATATTGATTGGTTGATTCTGTTGTTGAGCTGGATAACAATGGGAAGACGCTGAGGGCTGACGAAATTAATTAATATACATTTCAGTTGTATTACTAAACTGAATTTCAATGGTAACAACTTTGATTGATCTGAAACAATTTAATTAAAATTATTATTGCAATGCTTTTGATTTATTTTGTACTAATGGAAGAGGAAGTTATGGAATTGAGTATTACAATTTAACATTCTGAGTCTTCATTTGCAACGATTGTTATAACATTCAGTGATACTTTTTTCTGGATGTAATTAACATTAAATTTATTTCAGCTTTCGATGAGCGTTCTAATAATCATTTTTATGATAATAGTCTGCAATGCAGCAATAACATTGATTGTGAAAATTATAATGCGGCCTTAGCTTAAATTTAATTATAATTTAATTGTAGTCATATTTGGAATCACAACGATAGAAGCCTCGGCCACAAATTTTAATTACATTACCAATTTAAATAACTTTTGTCGCCAATAATTGAGCTATTTTCAAATACAATTTGTGCGTTGCCGTTCGCATTACCGTTATTCCCTCTGTTTGTGTTTGCGTTATGCCAATAAAATTAAAATACAAAAAACGAGTATGAAATTCAAAAAGAAAAAAAAGCAAAGAGAAATACAACAGCATGAAAATTGTTATTTTTACTGGAGCAATTGATAAAAATTTATGCGGCATTTATGTGGCGTGTCAACATGAATTTTATTGAGTTAGCCATTCGCATGGCACATTTTCCTCTTTTCCTCTTTTCCACTTTTCCACTTTCCCACTTTTGCCACCGCAATCCGAATAGACATTGTCCCGCTGTGTTTAATTAAATTAATTTATATAATTTCCATGCGAATACGCAAATCAAATTGCAAATGCCTATTGATTGCATATCAAAATATCTGCGCAAATATAATTAAAAAATGTAATTAGTAATTTTTGAATGCGTGTAAACGGTGAATCACAAAATCAACTTGAAGCCATTTATTATTTATTGAATCGGAATCGAACTAATTTTGGGGTTCATTGAGACAGAGTTAAGTTACTTTTTGAATTCGTGGTTTTCGAGCATACTGAAAATACTTCCTATTGAGAATCGAACTCTTAGAAAATCATCTGTTTTGTTAAACTAAATGCTGAAGTACAAGTCGCAGTTATTTTTTATTAAATCAGAATCGAATATATTTAAGTTAAATTACTTCTTTGATTTGAGTTATTTCAAGTTTACTCATGGTTGAAATACTTCTTCTTGGTCAGAAAAGGAATTCATCAGACACCAAGAAGATTTTTTACAAAATTTTAAGTTCATTGAGAACTAAATTAATTATTCTTAGTCTTCTGATATTTTATTGAACTAATTTCTTAAATAAAAAATGAATTTGTTTGTTATGTGATTCAACTTACAACCATTTGCAATTTATCGAATTGAATGAAACTAATTCTGCGTTAATTGAGAGTTAAATTAATTCGTCTTCTGACTGTATTCTATTGAACTAAATGATTAAGTACTAACTTAAAGTCAGTTATTACTTATCAAATTAAATTAAGGAATTTTGGGATTATTTCCGTATTAAATTACATCTTCTTTGTCAAGAAACACAGACTGCTGGAAGATCTGATAATATTGTAAATCAAATGACTTATGCATATGCTATTAACTAAAATTATTTCTTCTTGGTCACGCAAAGACATCAGACTGATATTTTAATGAACCAAATGCTTAACTTAAATATATTTTCAATTTAGCGAATTGACTGGAACTAATTTTGGTTTAATTGAGAGGTAAATTACTTCGTCTTCAGACCGAATTGTATTGAACTAAATACTTAAATATAAATATATATTTGCTTGTCATGTGGTTCAAGTTGATCGCAAATTAATTGCTATTTATTGATTTAATTAGCGAAAAAAGTGATGCAAACCAAATAAAGTATAACTTGGCAATTGGTGTGGAGAAAATGCGCAGCGCAAATATTTGCATGATATGGCAATTAATTTAAATATTTTATGGCCACTCAATACGTGTTTTTTTTTTCTTTTGGTTGTATGTTTGGTTTTTTATCTAATTATTAAATATACCTCACTGTACAATGCACATTATTTGATTATTTATGTGTTTATTTAAAGATCCAATGTGAAATCTCTTTTGATTTTTTTATGATTTTAATATTGTTTTTTCTTTCGCTTGGTTTTTTTCGGTTTGCAATGTGATACATTTGATGTGGTAATTACGTTAATACGCGTCAGTTGATGCTTGCTATTTACACGGAGCTTAATAGAACTATATATATATATATGTATAATACACACATGAAATCGTTAATCCAAGGTTGCCATATAATCTTATATGTGTGGGAGAGTGTGAGAGGATAACTCGGAAAACCTGCAGCGTCATTCGAATGTGGTTTAAAACCAGCAAAACTGCACTTAGTATCTAACGGATGTATCTAAGGATGTTGTTAGCCACTTACTTATACTTATACACACTTACACACACATACAATAGATATATATAAATATGTCAAGATAAATATATAGTAGTATGGTTAGTCGGTTAGATATATTTATGTAGATACATTCGCGCACATTTGATGTGTCTGCTTAGATTACACGGATGCTGCTGCCATGCGATCATCTGTGGCAACTGTGGGCGTGGCACGCCTGCTGGCAGCTGCCGCTAACCGCAGGCGACAGTTTAACGTTGCCAGTTGAAGGTTTCGCTGTTGCAGCTGTTGTCGTTGTTGCTGTTGTTGCTGTTCTCGTGTCACTTTCACTGGCCGCAAGTGCGGTGGCCATGGCTCCAGTTTTTGGCCTGCTGCCGTTGTTGCTGTTGCACGTGCCCCATGTGGCTCGCTGACTAAAGCTGAGCACCAGGCCAACCAGCATAACAATTGTCAGCCAATTGTACTGGCAACCGGATGAGCCAGTTTGCATTGCCTCCGGATGTTCACCTGAAATTATGGCCCGAACTAATTTCAACTTTATTGCATTGTCTTGTGCTTAGATGTTAAATTTGTACTTGAACAATAAGCACTAAATAAATGTGTGAGTGTGAGTGTCTGTGTGTGCATGAGAAGTTTGCTTGCAAGTCAAGTTGTTCTTCTTGTTGTTGCTGTTGTTGCTATGTGTCTTTATTTGTTGCGCTCTGTTTGGCTTTTGCACATATAAGTGTTTGTTTGCCTGATGTACTTGTTTTTGTTGCTCCTACTGTCTGTGTCTGCTTGTGTGTGTGTGTGCGTGTTTTGTGTGCATAACACATAAATATTTAATTAATGTGCAGCTTCTGTTTACCCAGCTGCCCCAGATGCCCTAAGAGTGTCGACATTTGATGTTCTACCAACTGCAGTTGCTTTTGCTGCTGTCAGTTCAAAATTTTGAATGCAAATTGCACGCAACACACCACAATAATTAGTTAATTTAACAATGCATAAAATCTATGCCATATTATTGCAATAAACCCGAGTACTAAACAATTAGTGCAATTCAATTGTAATTCCATATTTAACATAATTGCATTTAAAGCCCCCAAAAAATCTGTCTGAAATTGAATTTTAAAGCGCGCCCGAAAGTATGCAGCATAATAAGTTTATTTGGTGCGCTCGAAAGTATGCAGCACAATAAGTTTAATTGCCGATATTAAGTGGACTGCTGCGTTGCTATACTTCGACTACTCTCCAGGTTCACGGTGTTAACTGAAGTGCACACGCACACACACACACACACGCACACACCTTGATAGCCACTCGATGCGTGTGCACGCGAGCTGTGTCTCTGCGACTGCGAAGTCAATGCCTTTGCTTGACTCTGACTCGTGTGCGTTCTTGTAAATTGATTGAGTTCAATTTTTCAAGCAATTAACTTGTGCACTTGAAACTCAATACAATGCGCAAACAAAAACAAAAGAGCGCCGCGCTCTTGGCGCAATGTTTGCAGCGATCTTGATAATAGCAAACGACATGCATGTAAATATTGACTCATATTAAAAACAAGTATTAAGCTATAGGCGAGAGTGCTCGACTTGGAGATACCCGTTACTCATTTTGAATAAAAGGTAAAGATTGCAGCATTACTTTATAATATACCAAATTAATATACCAAAAAATACTATAAATATACCAAAGAATATATTTGGTATATTGATGTAGTACTATATTCAAAGTATAGCATAAAGTTCACAATATACCATATACAAGATTAATATACCACAAAAATACTAAAAATATACCACAGACTATATTTGGTATATTTATGTAGTACTACATTCAAAATATAAAATAGAGTGCAAAATATACCACATTGTCGATTTTGCCCATATAAAAGAGCTTCGTTTAAAACTTATTAAATAATTATACAATTTTCAGGAATCTTACATACTACAGGTATTATTGTATGTACCAAAAAAGCCACTCTAGCTTCAAATTGAGATTGTTATTATTATTGCAAGTATGCAAATGAAATGCTGCAAAATTTTTAAACTTTGCTTTAAACGATTGGAAAAGCGTTTGAAAGAAACCTCATTAAAGAACATCGGAAGTCTCAAAATTGTGTCTGCTGTGTGCGTGCGTGCTCTAACGTGATTTGCGTCATGTGCGTGGCACATCTCAGCGTCCTGTTTCCCATCATCATTCCCGCCTACCAAAGAAAAAAAGCGAAACAGAAACACAGACAACGCAGAGAGTAACTTGAATGCGAACATGGGCTTTTTTCTGTTGCGGTTTGCAGCAGCTGCTTAATAAATTTGAGACCGCAGTGTTGAAAATAAACATATTACGCATACGCAATGTGGGACAGGAAGGAGGGGAGGAGATAACTTACTCCCACAGACACACACTCCCACATAGGTGTGGGCAGTGGCAAATGTAACGCCGGCAACGCTGTAACGCACAATGTATTTGTTGACAGGACAGGAATTATTAATAACGTACGTGGCGCACATAATTCATCATCAGAGCAGAGCAAAGCAGAGCAGAGCAGAAATAGAGCTGAAGCTGAGCTGGGCAGCTGAAGAGCAGAGCTGACACAAGGCCAACCAAAGCCGGGAGATGCCTTCGGCTGTGCATAGCTTAAATGTCTTTGGGCTACGGCTGTGAAAACACAAGTCACAAGCCGGCTAAGCCAAATAAAATGCGCACAAAAAACTCTAGAAAATAACAAAAGCAAAGCAACAAAAAAATAAAAAAAAAAATTGGAGAAAAAATAAAATAACATTCAAGTAAAATATGCAAAATTAGCGCTGATGGATTTTCAGGAAGGAAACTGGGCATGCACAGAGCGAGCGAGAGAGAGAGAGAGAGAGAAGAGAGAGGAAGCAGCTAAGCAAGTAGCAAGTTCCAGACTCGAGACACACACAAAGGAGGCAGGAATCGGGATGTGAGGATGTAAGGATGTGGGATGCTGCCAAGCAGAGACAGAGAGAGAAAGAGAGAGGCAGAGAGTGAAGGACAGACAGACAGACAAGCAAGCAAGCAAGCTGCATTGCACGTTAGTTTTTCGAGTGTTTTTATGAGCAGCTTTGCATACTTTGGCAGTATTTTTACATTTTACAGCGCGTTTTGTTTGTGCAGTCGCCGGATGAGTTGACTGTGTTGCTCTTGCCTGGAGGACTAATGTTTGACAGCTGAGAGTTGAGAGCGAGAGAAATGCTCCTTAAGTGCATCTCTAAAGTAGCCCGATTTGGCTAAGCGGCCATTCAATTATCATTTAACTCACACACATTTTGCATTTACATTTCGATTTAAAACCACATTCTTACTCTTCTTTTCCTTTGCTGCCGTGATTTACGCTTTTTTTACATTTCACATAATTGAAAACAAAACAGAGAACAGAGTAGAGAGTAGAGAGAACAGAGAAGAAAGGAAAACATTACACAGTTCATTAAAGACGCTTGTTTCGTGCTCCATCGCACATTTATTGTTACATAATTACCATTATCAAGTGCAGGCAAGTGCGAAATACTTGTAGCAAAAATGTTGATTGCCATTTAAATTGTGATTGTGTGATTTGACACAAAAATATTCTGTGACATCGGGTTGTTGTTGTCGTTGTTGCGACAGCTTAGCTCGTAAACAAAGTCAAATAAAATGTCAAGTGGTCAGTCAAGTGAAGGCCATGGCCCTTGCTTTGTTTAACACTAATCAGCAAACGAATTGATTAAACGACCCCATCAAGCGTTTCGAAATTCCACACTCAATATTCTTGCTTCCACATAAATTAACAAATCTTTTAAGCTTCAGCTGCAAAGTACGCTATGATTTTTTCTAAAATTTTTGCATGACAAGACGCAAGCTTGCCCTAATTATAAATTGTTTTAATAATAATTAACAAGGCATTGTGACAGATCCACATAATTAAATACTCTTTACATTTTACAATATAGATACATTAATTATGAGAGATACTTGCCCAGTAAACGGATTCACATGAATTATGAATTCTTTTAAGCTTCAGCTGCAATGCTATGATTTTTCCATTTTCCATTTTTTTATTTGATAGAACTTGTTTTCAATTAAATTAAACTATTTATAAATTGAGATATATACAAAGACTATAAACAAAAATTGAGATAGCTTCACATGTGCCTAACAGAAAATCCTATGGCTGACATCTTTCCAGTTTATTTCTTCTTCATTAAACTAATTATAAATTGAAAAATGTATGCAAAGATTATAACAAAACATAGCGATAGATTCACATGAGTCTAACAATCAGATCCAGTTGGCTGACATCTTTTCAGTCCACATAAATTAACAAATCTCTTAAGCTTCAGCTGCAAAGTATGCTACACTTTTTTGCTCTTGATAAGAGACACATTTTTTTGTTAAGCACTTCAATTTATGGCCAAGCAAAGTTCTTGCAATTTATGCACTAGAATGCGCTGAAAATGTTTGGCCACACATGGGTTAAGCTGTTGCTGTTGCCGTGTGCACTATTGTTTAACTTTGCGTGCTTTTCAATTATGCATTAAACTATCGCTTTTATTACAGTTTGCTATAAAAACTATTTGCAGCTGTCCCACTCCACACACATAGTTGCTCTGCTCTGATCCCGCTGTTTGACACTGTGCACATCCGGTTTGAGCTTGATAAGCATTTTCCCCTACTTTTATCGCTATACATGCAATATCAAACCAGCAACCAGCAACCAGAAGCAAGTAGCGTGCAGCAAGCAGCGACCAGCGGCAATGGCAGCTCTCTTCCTGGCCGCCTTTTTATTTTCTACTTTTCTGTGAGTTTATAAATAAAATGTGCATATGCGACACTCGCACACGCAATTCTCGCCGTGACAACGACAACGGGAAGGGAAGTGAAGAGCGAGGCACTTTGGGGCAAAAATACCAGCGCGCGAACAAAAACCGGAAGCCATGTATCGTAGTCACCGTCACCGTCACCGTCTTTTCCCCCTTTTGCGACGTCGACTTGTTGTCGTCCTGCTTGTCGTCCTGTTATTGTTTTTGCCACACGTCGCGCGGTTGGTAAAAGTTGTGCCTGGCATTTCGGGGGCTTGTTTTTCATTCGGCGCTGACATTTACTTCGCTGTCATTAATTTTAAGCTGCATGCCTCTGGCTCTGTGGCCAAACAGCGCGTACTCATGCTTGCACCTTGCCACTTGCCTCATGCGACTCGCCACTCGCCACTTGCCACTCGCCATTTGCCACTGGCAAAACTTGCATGCAATGCAACCATTCGTGAACCTCATCTCGGCCCATCAATTGCCAAAAAAAAAGCTTTCAGCTCTCTTAGCTCTCCCTCGAATTTATTTTGAATGTGCATTAAGCGGATAGTTATTGTAAGCGTATTCTCGATGCTACTGTATTTTTAAGCCGCTTTTTAATCAATAACACATCTATAGAACTCTTTAGAGAAGAGGTTCTTATGAAGGTTCACCTGTGCTTTGCTTTTATTTAATTTTCTTTGTCTGACTTAAAGAGATTCGTTTGTCGATTACTGTTGTCTTTAAACTTGAAGCAATTAAGAAAATTACATTATTATCTGTTTTTTTTTGGGGGGGATTAAGGCTTAAGGCGTTTTTATTTACACCATGGTTGAAATTAAATAGGGATTATAATCAGCTGACAATAAAGGTTTTAATTATTACTTCTAAGAGCCCCAAACTACACTTATGTTTAAAAAGAGAAATTTGATTTAATTTAAAATTAAAAAGAATGGTAACATAAGTTGAAACTTTTATGCCTGCTACCAATAAGCTAGAAGGATATTATAACTTCATGACTTCAGTTGAGTAATTTAAAAATGATATATTATTTTGCATATTTATGTATTTTATCGGCATATTAATTTTGGGTGTTAAAGTATTTCTTTTATTTATTTGTTTATTTTATTTTTATATGCATTTAATAAATGTATTTGTGTTTAATAGTTGGAAGGAAGTATCTCTGATAATCACCAATATTTTTTGTATTCTGTATCTAGTATTATTTAAATGTATGTTTATTCAGTATATTGATAAATACAATATATCGTTTGGTATATTTTGGAATTTGTTTGGTATATGATTATTGCATTTAAGGAATCTTTTCGGTATACTTAAGTGGTATATTTTAATCATAATACCGCATTGTTTTGCATTTATTGAAATTATTTTTATGTAATAGGCAGACGGAGGCATCTTCGATAATCAGCATTTTTTTGTATATGTTATATATACATAATTATAATTTTATAATTATAACTTGAGCAATCTCTTTCTATATTCTATTTTCGAATTTCATAATAATCATTTTGCAATTTAATTGAATATTAAATAGCTAAACTATTTAAGATCTTCAAATTGAAATCTAAAACAATTCTTGCACTTTACGACTTCCAACCACTTCAATATGGTTTTTATAGTTGTAATTATTTGGTTTAACTTGAGGCTTTCAACTTATCTTCGAGGAAGTGAGCTCAAGTTACAGGCTTTTAGCCTTTGGACCTAGCTGACAATTTTGTCTGGCTGTCTGACTGTCTAACTGTCTGTCTCTCTTCCTTAAAATCCAATTGAAAAGTTTTGATTTTCATTTAATTTTTATTCTTATTCTTATTTCTGTTTGGATTTTGTTTTGATTTTATTTTTGGCACGGAAACTATTTGCAAAGTTTTACATTAAATGCGCAAATACGCATTATGTTTTTCTCTCTCTCTCAGTCTTTCTCTGGACTGTGTTTGTTTGTCTCTTGTTAGCCAACTATCTATCAGAGATAGATAGATACTGCTGCTGTTCTTGGCTGTCTGTTTGCTTGTCTGAGCTGTCTGTCCGTTCGTGTATCCGTGTCTTTTGCTGCTATCTCCCGTAATACGTTCTAACAATATTGTCGTTTGTCGCATTTCTCCGTTTTTCGTTTTTCGTTTGCAAAAAACTTTTTGCACTGGGCTGAAATAATAATTGAATGTCACTTGAACGACAACCGAATACCCCTTTAACTTACACCCACCCTCCCTCTCCCCCTCTCTCCGCTCTTCGAAAGTAACAACAATTTTGTCAAAGTGACAAAATGGCGTTTCGAGCCAAAAACTAGAAACTTGCTGCTTTGCTGCTTTCTTGCAGGCTTAGCCAACTTTCTATCGCATTACGACACACTCGAATAGTACGTCTCTCTTTTCATATATGTGAATCGTCTCTCTTTGTATATTTATTGTGTATGTGTGTGTGTGTATGTGTTACCACATTTTATCAGCGGTTTTGTTGGCTTTCGACTTTGCTGGCTTACAAGGAATCTGGGCCGAAAATTTGAATTGAATTTTGAGCAGTTCAAGAGGAATTTTTAATTGAGAGCCATGGCCAAAACTAATGCACACTGCAAATCTTAGCACTTTGCAGGGCTTTGCTGGCTTTGGGATTTCTGGCTTCGGTTTTCTGGCCTCTTCTCACAGACAAACAGACAGACAGACTGAAAGACAGACCGCAAAAATAGTTTTGTTCGTTTGCTGGCCTCAAACCCTCAAAAAGACAAGCAACGACCGCATTTAAAGTCTCTGAAAGCGACTCATATAAATCACGAATGAATTAAGTGTGGTTTGTGTGCTTTAGTTTTCTTGTTGTTGTTGTTGTAGTGTTGTGTGTGTGAGTGCTGATATTATTGCTGTATTCGTTGGCCAGTTATATTTGCTATCTCTTTTGCAATACGCTGCTGCTGCTTCTTGCTTTTTTGCGCGCGTTTCATTTCGTGTCTTTCTTTTTTGTTTGTCGTCCTTTGATAAACTTGAGACGTGCGGCCACCGTGTGGGTGTACGTATGTGTGTGTGTGTGTGTGGGTGTGTGTGGCAAGTGTGTGTGGTTTACTGTGTTTATATAAGTCAAAGCCAGACTGAGATTGAGTGTGAGCTTCTCCCCCTGACTTTGGAACGCTCGTCATTTGAGTCATTGCGGTCAAGGCGCCTTTGACGTGCCTCCAGAGTGAGTGAGATGGTCTGTGTGCGTGTGTGTGTGTGTGTGTGCTTGGCTATTTTAATACTTTATTTGCACGTGTTGACGTCTTGCCTCCGCTTCACTGTTATCTTCCTTTCTCCATCCACATTACGTATACGCACTGGGGATTAGCAGGCCCAAAGGTCCTTGATGCTCAGCGAAGCACAAAAGCAAAATGACAGCGTGGACTTGACTCCAAATGGGGATTACCCAACAAATTGTGCTGCTAATGTGGCGCACTCTAGCAGCAAGTTTTCGTTGTGTCTTGCGAAAGTATTACATTGATACTTAGCAAAGCAAAGTAAAGCAAGAATACAAGAAGAGAAAGCAGCTTGCATATAACTGCACAAAAACGTAAAGTTTCATTCTTTGGGAAGTTAATTGACGCCCCCGCAATTAGAGAAGCGAATGTTGTACAATACTCGACGATGCTGACGTATGTGAAACAGTGATGCACTTCGTTGGCTCTGGCTCCTTTCGCCTTGTAAGCGCATGTCCTTGGCAACGCCTTCGCCTTCGCTTTTGCTTTTGCCGGCGAAACTTTGTCCATCTCCCAAGCGTGTGTGTGTTAGTCTATGTGTGTGTGTGTGCTGTACGAATTTAATTGAGTGCTAAATGGCACGTAAACTGATAGGTCAAAACACACACACACAGACATAGAGTAGACACACACAGACACTGAGAAGTAAATGTGCGCTCATCAGCAAGGAATAAGGAGCTCGGAGAACCAGTTGCTGGTCTGTGTATGTTCGAATTCCCTGCCATTAATCAAAGCACTAAGCATTCGTTGAAAGCAATTTATATTGTTATCGAATCATGGGAATACGAGAGTCGAGAGTTGAGAGTCCGAGTAGTCTATTCAAACATATACACATATCTATAACAAAGGAACGAGAGAAGAGCTCTCATCAAGGATTTGTCGAGTTCACAGTGCTCCACTGAGTTATAGATTCCAATTAAAAATGTGAGCGGCGTGAAAGACGTCTGCGCATAATTCATAACTATCGATTTACACAGCTCAAATATTATATTTTATTATTTAAATTAACTCAGCTGACAGCTGCTGCTGCTGCAGAGATTTCCAATTTGGCTAGCAAATAAATGAGTTTCGTACAGATTTCAATTAGTTGTGCTGACAGCCAAGTGTTCATTCAGTTCAAAAGGTTTGCGTTCACACTTCCACACTGAACACAGACTTCTAGCTAGCAGTCTGATTTATCTATCGGGTTTTATCAAAGCACTGCAGACACACGGACTCACTCACTTCGAAATCGTTGAATCGCTTGTGCTTCGGCGCTTTGGCAAAATCCTTTTACTTTACACGTCGCATAACACTCATACGCACTGTGTGCCGCCAACAGCATTTTGAATTACTTTTTTGATGTTTGACGCCTGATTAAGCAGCTGCCATAGAGTCTTTGACAAGCGGCAACATTGAATTACCAGCAACCAGCCATCTAGCTGCCAGTTATTAACTACCAACAACAGAGACTCGAGATGTAACTCGTAATTCGGCAATTGAGTTTATTCTGTGTGGCCAGCAAAGCAGGCAATCGAATTAGAATTCTCTTTCTGGCCTACGACAAGCTGATTGATTTACTCACTCACTCACTCGCTCGACTCGATTTCCAAAGTGCTTAAATGATGCCAAATTAGGCAAAAGTGCACTTTGCGTTCAACTTCCGAGAAGTACTTTCAAAAACTACGTAAATCAGTTGAAAACTTGTCCACAACAAAACATTAGTTATTAGTCATTATGTAGTCAGAACTTATTTGTAGCAAAAGTTCATAAATTATGCAATGATAAGTTGACATTTGGCATACATTTCCATTTGTACTTTGTGCTATTTAAATTACGTGCAGAAAATTAAATTATTGCTTTGATTGTTGCAAATGATTCGTTGACCCAAATGCAACAAGTGCACAATTTCAATTTAAATTAAAATAAATAACCTTAAGACTGCAGCTGCTGTTGCAACTTCTTTTCAAAGGGAAATCTAATATTGTCTGTGAGCAACACACAGAAAAACGAGGAAGAAATGCCAGCTCAAGGAATTTATCATTCATAGTTGCGCAATATCAAACATCACTGTGAATACTTTTTGGGTAAATTCTACAAAAACTAATTATATTATTTATTTATTTCATTTAACATTTCATTCGTAAGCAACGACAACAAGTCAAGCCAAAAATGGATCCGGACATTTGTAACAATTTAATATGTATGTAAGTCCTTTTGCACTTAGAGTCTGGCTGCTTCCCATTTTAAATTGTAGTTAAAGTTTACTAAAGCTGTCAATGAGCTAAACATTGCAACCAGAGATGGTGACAATATCTTCTTCGTTTTTTTTTTTGGGGTATTTTTTGGGGCCAAGAACTTTGTCGTGGCCATAACAATATGTTGTGTTCTGTTGTGTCATGTTGTGTGTGTGTGTGTGTGTGTGTGTGGGAGGATGTTGTGTTCATGTCCTCCAAAGTTGGCAACTAAACGAGCATGGAAAGTCCGCTTGGTTTCCTCTAGCTGCAGTTTACCTGCCTCTCTTTGCTCTCGCTCTGCGTGCAGCCTCAAGTGCTCTATAAGTAGTGCTCCTATCCCACCATCTAACTGCATGTGTGTCTGTGTGTGTGAGTGCGCGTTTAGTTACAGCATTTTGTGGTTAGTAAAACATTGCAGCTTCAGCTCAGCTTACCAGCCACACACACACAGATAGTTAGAGACGAAAACTTGGCCAACAAACCAGCACAAGTTGCATTCTGGGTCAGCTTCTGCCGCTTGGCCGCTGGGGAGCGTGGCCATTGCAAGTCAGCGTGTAAGTGGCAGACAGACAGTCGAGGGGTTGCAGAGGGAGGGGGAGGAGGGGAGAGGCGACTATCTGACAGTCTGTACATATGCTATAAGCAGACGCCATTGCGGAGCACCTCAAATATTATTACCAGCATTTTTACTGATATTGTAGTGTGGCTTAAATGAGACTCGACACAGCTCTTCTGTTCCCCTCTTCCACCTCTCCCCTCTCTCTGCACTCCCTCGCTGCTTAACTGGACATGTATTAAAGGCAACTCGCAGAGAAATGTTGTTAAAAAAGTTTGCCGCAGCAGCAAATAAAAATCTGAGCGAGCGATGCTGCAGCTGCAGCAACTTTAATCCAATTTCAAGTAAGCGACTCGAAAATGAGTTTGCCGCACTTGAGCAATGTTGCAGGAGGAGGAGGAGGAGAAGGATGGAGAAGGGAGGCTTGGCTGTTTGGTTAAAGTGCTTGCAAAACGATGACATATTTTTGCACAGTGCTTGTTGTGGCATTAAAAATGCAGCAACATAATAAAATATTACGTATACGCCGCATGCAGTGCACAAATTGCTGAAATACAGTTACGAACAAGCCAACAATGAGCACGTGTGTGTGTGTGTGTGTGTGTGTGTTCGTTTGAGTATGGCATATAAAGAAACATGAGAATTTTTATTTAATTTAACTGAAGTTGTCGTTGTTTTTGTTGTTGTTGTTGTTGCTGCTGCTTTGTTCGCGTTTGTAGCAAGCGAACGCTGGCGCACTTGAAAGTTGTGCAACGCATGCACGGCTCAGTCGAGCGCTTAATTTGCAACATTTCTTTTGTTACAAGTAGGCAACATGTCGCAGCCACGCCCCGAAATGAGCCAGTCACCCAGCTAGCACATTGTAAATAAGATGTAATAATTTTCCACAGCGACTCTTTTTTTTTGGGGGGAACGAGGCAGACGGCTGACTTATTGCGAGGGGGTTGCATAAATGTCTGCAAAGGAACAAAAACCTATTAAGCTGCTTGTGACAGTTTCAAAGAAAGCAGCGCGAAGGGGGAAGGGGGGGGAACTAAAGTCATCAGGATTGGCACACAAAAAAAGAAAAACGAGACGCAGCATTGCATGTTGCAATTGACAGCGGCAAGACGCAGCTGCAGCGATGGCTAAAAGCCGCACAGCCAAGCAGCCAAGACAAGCGCAACAACTCAGATATTGTACAAGACACGCACATATATACATTACACACACACACACACTCCTACACACACCTATTATAAAGCATTCGCCCTGAAGCGGCAGCTGCAGCTGCTGCAGCAGCCCAAAAAACTATTTTGTAATTAAGTGCTGCACCCGCTGTCTGTGTGAAACAGCGAGCGCATTAGTATGTGTGAGAGACTGAGAGTGTGTATGCGAGTATGTATGCGAGTGTGGGCGTGTGTGTTCTTGTGTGTGTGTAGTTATTGGTGGTGTGTAATGAGCGTGAACTAAGCGCTTGGCTTGGCTTGGCCAAATGGCAGCTGCTGTTGTTCGCCTTGGGCAAGAAGCGTGCTTAGGGCAACTTCGAAGGAGGGAAGCAGAGGGGGAGGAGAACGGGAGTGGGGCCGGGGGGTGGTCATGTTTGTGCATTTGTTTGTTTACTCAAGTTTTCGCCCGTTCGTGCGATTTTTTTACAACTTTAAATTAGAAATTCCATGAACTGCGAACGGAGCAGCATAAAGTACAAAAAACACGCACGCGTTTCATATCATTACGAGTATTTGTATTCAGTATTTTGTATTTTCGTGTGTTTTTTATGCGACATAGCTAAGCGTTTAATTATCAAAGTTTTCTTAACTTCCAAGGCAATTTCAAGGCAGCACAACAGGTATATCGATAAACTCAAGCGACAATCGAATAAGAGCATGAGCAAACAGCAAACAGAAGTGTTCGAAAGGGAGATAGACAGAGAGAGAGAGAGAGACAGAGGGATAGAGAGAGAGAGAGAGAGAGAGAGAGAGAGAGAGAGAGATTGACTGAGTGTAAACTTGGATTTGACCCAAAATAAAGAAAGGAAGCTACAGACGAGTGTGCTCAGCTGTGCGGTATTATGATTAAAATATACCAATCAATGTACCGAAAAAATACGAAAAAATATATCAATGAGTATATGTGGTATATTATAGTACTACATTCGAAATATACCATAGAGAATGAAATATACTGTAATAGAGTCGCTACCCATTTTCAATAAAAGCAAAACAGTGCAGTATTATTCTCAAAATATACCACATAATATACCACAAAAATACTTAAATATGCCGAAAGTCATATTTGATATATCGATGAATATACCATAGATGTCAAATTATACTGTGATGTATTGGCTACTTATATAGAATAAAATCAGAAAATATACAAAATACTATATCGAAAAAATTTTAAATTAATACGAAGTATATATTTGGTATATAGTACTACATTCGAAAGAGGTCAAAATATTGTCAGACAAAGCATGGAGTCGGAGAAACCTCCTTCAAATACATTTTCTGCCGACACAAAGTTATAATACCCTTTTATCCTATGGGCACCGGGTATAGAAATAGAAAGCAATCTTAGCGTAGAACACTTCACTACTTAATACTGAATTGTGCTTGTAATTCACCGGCAAACACGAAGCGATTTTTCCTAGTGAATTTCTTAGCAAAAGTCGAACTTGGATCGAGGAGCAAAGGTCAGTTTGAACTTTTTATGCTCTGCTTAGAATGAAGTTATTTTTTTTAAAGGTCGCCATCAGGATTACGTTGCCTTTGTCGCAGAGCAGAGCAGAAAAGAGCTCTATCGTGACTGCAATATTCCGGTGAGTCAGCAGCAAACTGTGTGTATTTGGGCCACAGGCCAAAGGGCTTTGGGAACGCAACAAACTTGGCCTTTGAATGCTGCCGCAGCCGCCGCTTTTGTATGCTGCTGCTGCTGGATGACATAACGAATGTCAAGTCAAATACTGCCAATGAATGACTTTAGATTATTTAATACTCTTTTTACGTGGCAAAGTTCAATTTAAAGATGCCAAGGCATTTAAATTTAAAATGGTTTCGAGATAATGATAAACACAGTTTGTTGGACAAAATAATATATTTATTAAATCTATTTTAATAAATAATATTTTTCGATAATATAATATTAACATGTTTACCAGACATCGTCACGGGTGGCAAATTTCGACACTCGACTCACACCCGTACTTTTAAGAGTGCGAGTGCTACTCGTGCACTCGCAAAACGAGTGAGAGACACACTCTTATTCAAAATCATGCGAGTGCTGCGAGTATGAGTCATTGTCATACTCGAGCCTTTCTTGCACTTGCCTATTCGGCACCCGATCATTTTAGGCACTCGGCTTGTACACACTTGTGGTTGTTCTTCGTGCAACCGATCATTTTAGACACTCTTGACGAAATGCTCTGACACTCGCGAGTGTTTTGCTCAGACACTCGCGAGTGTTTGATCAGACACTCGCGAGTGTCTGAGCAAATACTCGGGTGTTTTTCCCCCACCCCTATTGATGCTTGTGTGTCGCGGCTCGCGGGTAGATTTTATGACTTTTGACTTCTTTGAATGATTTTTTGGTGTTTTTTACTTTGACAAATGGTCAAATAAAATATCAGGTGGTTTTTCCTGAAATTTATGGAAATTGCACAAATTTGCAAAATACCCTTTTGTCATTATATAGGCATTTACAATAGTGTTATAAACAGGTAATAAAATTTCTGATTTTCCGGTTATTGATGAATATAAAAAACCCAAAAACTCATAAAACAGGTAAAATTTCACTTTACAAACCCCGGATTTTCCACATTTCCTATTGAATTATAATATTAATTAGGTATGAATGGGCGTTACATTTTGTCGGGTCAGGTCAGGTTGGTAAATTTAACAACAACAACAATACAAAAAGCCGACGGCATTTCTTGCATTTCAATATACATACACACAAACGTACATATGTATGTACATACATACAATCGTGCCGGTCCACTCATAATTTTTTACCCATAACCACCGGCACCGGCTTTACCCGAGTGCATAGAATCACCGATCGCAAATTGCCGAGTATGCCTCGGCACTCGCGCTCGCGAGTGTAAGGCTCGCGAGTGCGAGTATGCCTCAGCACTCGCACTCGCGAGTGTAAGGCTCGCGAGTGGCGAGTATGCCTCAGCACTCGCACTCGCGAGTGTAAGGCTCGCGATACACTTATTGCTCATGAGTATAAGGCTCGCGAGTGTGTGAATTTTTGGCCACTCGCACTCGCGAGTGTAAGGATACCGAAAAGGCACATGAGTAACGGGTGCACCCGTTGAGTGTGTATACCCGTGCGGTTCTCTGATGTTTACATGATTTATAGCTTGATAACTAAAATTCATTATTTTTACGCATTTGGCAGAAGAAAAGGAATTAATAAGCATAAGCATAAATATAAATAATATATTTATAATTAAATAAAAATTTAAGTTTTTTTTGGTTTTGAAGGTTCTCTACAAAATGTACGATTAGATTATTAAAATCTCTTACCATGCATAATAGCTTTAAATCAGCAGCAAATCATTATTAATGTTTGAATTTAATTCAATTTAAAATGTTTCTATATTCTTAGCTTTCCATGGCATTGGTTTACATCTTTATTTAATCTTTTGCTCTGGTTTTTTGTAAAATTAGCACAAAATGGCTGGAGCATTGCGAATGCCAATTGTCTGGCTACATAAGAGAGCTAGGCGACATCAACATATATTCAAGCTATCCTAGCACACACACACACACACACACACACACACACACACACACACACACACACACACACACACACACACACACTCTCATACAAACACTCGTAATCACACTAACTCCCACACAAAAAAACACATACAGATATATTTGAACAAAGCAACGCGAAAAGTAGTAGAAAAAGTAGCAGCGTTTTTTTCTCCGTCAGCGCTTGGCGTTTATTTTCAATTTGTGCGAGAATTATACACACACACATACATACACATATATAGTATTTACTAACACTAACACAAAAGTATTCGCAGTCGTGTGTGTAGGAAAAAAAGAAAGCATAGCTTTAGCCAGTGCATGGCCCTAAGCCATTGTTTTTAGTCTTTGGCTATATTTTAAGGTTATTTTGGAGTCGGAGTAAAGTAGGTGGCAAAGAGGAGAGGCGAGAGGTGAGATGAAGAGAGAGAGAAAGAGGGCTGGCAGCTGCTTGTGTCCCTTTCGGGCGTTTTTGGCGCCCAACGTAAGCAGCTTAGCAAAGCGCTGCCAAGCGACATAAATTAAAATGGCCAGCGCTTTTTTGCTGCATATGCAGTCGCACACTAATACTAATCCACACACATACACACACATACACAGTTGTAGATACAGTTACAGTTACACCTACAAGTTGGCCATTTTGCTTGTTTCTACGTTTTGTTCATTTGCGTGGCAAACAAATCGCCCAAGCGGCAACAAATTGAGTTTCTTTATGATGTCCCATTTGCTCCTGCCACCTAAGGTGTGTGTGTGCGAGTGTGTAGGTGTGCTTGGCTTTTGGGACAGTTTGTGAAATGATTTTTCATCTTGCCTTTTGCTGCTGCTGTGTTGCTGCTGTTGCCATCTGTTTTAGCCCCAAAGTCGAGTCGAAACCCGCCAAGTAATTTCTTCTATCAATCACAATTAATTATGCACGTGTGTGTGTCTGTATGTATGTGAAACTCTTTATATATTCACCTAAGTATGGATGTGTTGGTGTCGCTTTTAAATGATCTACAGCTGGGGCACTTTTTCTTATTAAATTAGGCATGCCAAAGGTGTGCGACACAACGGGCAGCGGCGAGTGGCGAGTGGCGCCATCTATGGGCAGGGGGCGCAATTTGTAATTTCACGCTCCCCTTTTTCTGCTGTTGCCGTTGTTGTCGCATGTTTTGCTGCTTAAGCAACACTTGAGAATTAATCGCCGTCCAACGAGAAGGCAAAAAAGGCAGTCAACAAAAAAAAATAAAGAAATTGCATGAAAAATAGTTTAAGCGCAGGGTGGAAAAAAGTGGCAGCAAAATAGGTAGCAGTAGTCGCTGTGGCAGAAACAGCAACAGCAGCAGCAGCGTGTAATGAAGTGAAAATTGTCCTTAAGCATCAATTTGCAGCAACGACGCGACAAGGGAGAAGCGAGGTCCTTGCTGCGGTTTGGCGGTGCGTCCTGATAATTTGATGCTTGCCGATGCGCGATAAATATAATTTGTTGCACGTCATGTGTATTAACTTTATGCAGGCACTGTCTCGTCTCCTCCTCCTCCTCTCCCTCTTTCTCTTCTGCACTTGAAGTGCTACGCAAACGAGGCGTGGCAACGCCTTGGGATCCCAACAGCATTTTCATTATGCAGCTATTTACACACGCCTCGGCATGCCCCAATGGGACCTGTGTGTGTGTGTCTCCGTGTGTGTCTCTGCTGCCCCTGCTGACCGCCACGCCCACAATTTGTAATTAAAATTGCATAGCAAAATTGATTATGTGTGTATCTCTCTCTCTTAGTGTGTTAGTTTTTGCAAGTAATACCCAAAGCGGCGCCAAAGTGCGGCAAGTGGAAATTTTTAATTAAAAGCAAATGCTTTTAAGTTTAAGTAAATTTTTCGTGTGGCATGCAACGGCGCGCCACAGCTGAGCGAGGGCGAGGGGAGGTGCAGGGGAGATGCAGCTTTAAATTGTTCATAAGAGCGCAGCTTGGTCCGATGGCATGCAACACTTTTATCTACGGTTTTGTGGGGCAGCCTTCAATTAGCCAACTGACCGCCAAAAGTTGCTTTCACTTTTCAGCTGGACAGCTTTCGTCTCCCTCCCCCGCTTCCTCCTCTCTTGCTAATCCTCTATTCTAGCAACTGCTGCAATATGCGAAATTTTTTATCTATTTAAACATTTTGGCAACTCTCAGCAACTGCGATTTTTTTTCGCTGCCCAATCAAAACAAGATTGCAACACGCGCTTAGCGTTGCCCCGCAGCCTTCACCTCGCCCCGCTGGCGTTAACAAATACTCAGCTTAGTAAGCGAAAACATAAACATTTGTTTATCCAACAATACGTCACGTAAAACAATGAACTATGACCCGCCTACTCCCCCCTTTCTCTACCTGCTTCATCATACACTTCAATGCCACAAAGAAACATCCAAAAAAAAAAAAAATAAATGAAATGGGAAAAATCAACGAAAAACAAGTAAGAAAGCTATAGTCAAGTGTGTTCGACTGTGAGATACTCGCTACATATTTTTAATGAAATATACCAAATAGTATACCACAAAAATACTAAAACATATCAAATTTGGTATATTGATATATATCAAAATATACCATAGAGTCAAAAATATACTATACACCAAATTAATATATTGTAATACAACTAAAAATATATTAAAGGCTATATTTGGTATATTGATATCAAAATATACCATACACCAAAATATATCTTATAAATTATATTTGTTATATTTGTATAGTAGTACAATCAAAATATACCATTGAGTGCAAAATATACCATAAACCAAATTAATATATTGCAACAAATAATAAAAATATACCATATATTTGGTATATTGTCGCACTATGAGTTTTTCCCTATACAAAAGTATCTTTTGATCTGGTTTGAAGCTTAACAAGTACTGTAAAAACAATGATATTTCTATCTCTTATAGTCTCTGAGATTTAGTGTTTCATATGAATGGACGGACAGCCAGACAGACATAAGAAGACAAATTTATAATACCCTTTTACCCTAAGCGTAACAGGTATAAAAACGTTGCACGATTCTCCATGTTTCAATTTTGAATATGCTGCACGTTTTTATCTATTTTTCTCTGACTCTTCTGGGGGGAAAATGTGACTGCACAGCGATAGAGAAAATTGCTGAAAACTGTTTTGGATGAAGCGGCGCAGGAGCAGAGGTGAAAAGGGAGTGGAGCAGGTTTTGCCCCCGGGGGCACATAATAGACAATGTGAAAGAAACAACGAACAACTAAGGTTTCCAGCCAAATGGATGAGCTTTTCACTTCGTCGTTTTTTTTTCCATCCGTTTTGTTATTTTGTAAATAAACCAACAAATTGGCGTCAAAATTGATTAAAGCGAAACAAGAACGTAAAGTTAACAGTAAATACACGACAACAACAGCGAGAAAAAAGGAAAAACAATTTGTTTAAATACACAAAAAAAAAACGCGGGAGAATTTATACGTGAAATGTAAACATGATTTGTATATAAATTATTTACGAGCTGAGTTTTTTGTGTTGTTCGTCTGTGGTCTGTCATGATTATAATATACGATGCGCAATTTATTCAATCAGAAATTTATTGATAACAGTGCAATTAAGAGAAAGAAAGGCAACAGAGCGCAGCAGCAACTGTGATAACAATGACAACTTAATTGGTATAGAAAAAACAAAGTGCGAGTTTTTTCTGAGCAAAGTTTGTCGAAAAAACAAAAAAACGAAATAGAATTATAAAGAGAAACTGTTGGAGAATATGCACAAAAAAGTTAATAAACAGTAGCATAAATAATAATCATTGTATTCGATCAGCAACAAAATGATGGAAACAGGTTTGACACATTTGAGATACGAAATACGTTTTATAAAACATTTAGAATTTGAATACTTTGTTTAAAGACAAATTAAATTGTCAAAGTTATCTCTTATATTAATCAGACCAAAAGCAAGCTTTGTTCTTTCATTATTAAATTAAATAATTGTGAAAATATTTCACGGTTATTTAGAATGCATTCTATTTTATTTTCAGATAATAAAACAGAGACCGATTTAAATTCTCCAAAATATTCCACATTTGTTTAGAATGCAATATATTACTCGGAAAAATAAATGAATATAGACAAAATAAATGACAAGTGAATTGAGATTTAAACCGTACATATATTTTGTTACTTTTATAATTTAATTTCTCGCAAATTTTTGATATATTTGAAATAATGTAATAGGCCGTCAAATATTTAAAATTTTCAAATGATTTTCAAATTTGGCATTTCAGTAAATTTCATTTAGCGAGCACAGTTCAAACGGAAGAGTTCATGTGGCAGGAATATTAAATAACGCACTTATGCGGTATATTTGTTTTTAATAAATGCGCCACAAATTGCAGCGAATTAATAATGGGCAAAGAGACGGGAGCCCGATGCCTAATTGAATTGCGAGGCAAATTGGTGTTTAATTAATAAAACGAAATGTAATTTTTGGCAGCGCCAACAGAGTCAAACGCTCACACACACACACACAGACAGGGAGAAACGATGTCTGGCAAGTAAATTACCATTTAGCAGCAACACACAAACACAGACAGAAACAGAAACAGAAACAGGAGCAAAACAGGAAGAGATCGACAGAGGGCGACGCAAGCTGTCAAAATGCCAAAGTTACTAACGGATTTTCGCTTCGTTTGAAATAATCAAAATGCCCCCGAAAACAAATGAATATGTCACCTGGGGTAAGTCAGGTGCACAAAAGCCAAACACACAAACACACAGACGGATCAGACGCAGTAGCAGCAGGTCTGCAAGAGGCATCAAATGGGCGAAAGGACGAACAGGAGCACAGCTGGCTTTACCCTTGGGCCAAAGGTAATTGCAACGACGACGATGAGAGCACAAATTGAGATATACAAATATTAAATATATATAGCATGCCATATATAGTGTCTTTATTATGATGTGTGTGTGTGCTGCATTTTCATGAAGTGAATCTATTTATGCCGTTTACGTAATGTCCTTAAATTTGTAATTCACAAAAAGGGCAAACGCATAAACAGGTTTCAAGTCGAAGCTGTCGGAAATTCCTGGGCAAAGCGGAAGTCAAAGAACCAGACAAGGCATTCAACAGACAGAATTTCTCTCACACTCATTCTCTCTCTCACTCTCTCTGCCTCAGCATGTGGCATGTTGACCCTGCTGGCCATGCCAGTGACATTTACTATACACTTCAGCTCACTTGATGCTCGACTGAATGATTGATGCGCTTTATTCGAAGCGAATAGCAATAAGAGTGAGGGTAAAAAAAAAATCAAGTAAGAATTCTACAGGCTAGTGGGTTCGACTATAAGCTATCCGCTTATTATTTTCAATGAGAGCAAATCACTGCGGTATTATTCTTAAAATGTACGAAATTATTATACTGAAAAATACTAAAATACAAAGAACTATGGCATTATTCTTTAATTATACTAGATTGATATAGCGGTAAAAAATACTAAAATATACGGACGGCTATATGAGCTACCCTCTACGTGTTTGCGACAATGGCAGGAATTACGGTTTCATTCCTCAACTATACCAAATTAATGTACTGAAAATACTAAAATGTAACGTAGGCTATATTTGGTATACCTATATATATGAATATACCATAGAAAACCAAAAATACCAGATTGACCACCAAGCAGTATTTTGAAAAAATGCTAAAATATAGCACAATATATATTTGGTATAAATATATACATTTAAAATATACCGGGAGACTTAAAAATATACCACATTCTCAATCAAAGCAATATATTTTGAAAATATACTAAGATGTACCGAAAACAATATAACATTCAAAATACGGATAGATGAGCTGATGGGCATAGCTATGACGCTAACCAAGAATATATCATAGGGTCAGAGATGCCTTCTTCTGTCTGCTGCACACATTTCCTGCCAGCACTAAATTATAATACCCTTTTACCCTATGGCTAGTGGGTATAAAAAAGAAAAACTTGATTTTCAAATCACATTCGTGAAAATCCCCACGAGGATGAGGACAACGACTCTGACTCTGAGTCTGACTGCGACTGCGACGGCGACGGCGACTGCTGTGTGGCATTGACTGACATTAATGCTAAAGCCAACATTATGCCACTGAATGTGCCGTGTAACCCACACCAACAGCAACAACAACAACAGCAATAGCAACAACCACACTCTATTTCCAATCACAATCCCATTTCGAATACACTCGTCGCATTCCCCATGGCAGTCAACTTGCCACAATTTTCGTTTTTTTTTCGTATTCGTTGGTTGTTGCTGCCGCATGTCAAGTGACAAATTTGGAAATGACAAAATGCTTGTTGAAAAATGCGCGAATGGTGGCGGAAAAGGGAAAGGGGAAGTGTGTCCATCGTATTGGGCCAACAAACCGAACGAAGATAATCGAATTTTTTGCGCCATTTTACAGTATGTGACGGTGGATGCTTTGAGTTGCTCATAATTGAGTTTGGACCGTACCGTTTGCCAATGGCTGAAGAGCATTGTGCTTAATGCTGCCAATTCTCATATATGCAATTGGCAAGCGGCAAGCAGCAATAGCAGCAACAGCAGCTGAGAGTAGAGTATGCTAAAATTGCAAAATGAAATTTTAATTAAATTTTGATATCCGCTTTTGCTGTTTCTGTTGCTGTTGCTTTGCAGCTGCACATTTTTGGCATTGGCATCGTGTTGTGCTCACTTATCTGCTTCAATCATACACAGAAGCACAGTCAAACACTCACACAGACAGTTGGGGGCATATTAAAAGTAAATTTCAATTGGGAAATTTCTAACTAAGCGGCGACATTGACAGAGAGGGAGAAACAGAGAGAGAGAGAGAGCACATCCTTTGAGATTAGCTAGGGCAAATTGCAAGTGAACTTTGTTGTTGCTGTTTTTGTGTAGTGACCTGTGCAGCAGTCGAATGACTTTCGATTAGTTTGTTTGCCATTCTTGCTCGCTTGGCCAAGTCAGCTGGAGCTGGAAACGTGTCCAATCAAAAGTGTGCGAAGCAAACTTTGCTAGCAAACCCAACGACATAATGCATAATGAAGCATTTCCATCATACGTACTGGGATTACAATAATTAGGCAATCGAGTGTAAATACATATAAATAAAGTATACAGCATGTAGCATGCATAAATGCTTAAATAGGTAGAAATCAGTAAATGAGTAAATGTGTACAGTGGATTGCACATAATAAATCTGTGCAAATTTGATATATCGAGCGTCTTTAGAGCGTCTTTAGAGAGCGATTAACATAAATAATTAGGCTACCAGCAGCAAAAGCTGCCATTTTCAGTTTAATAGCCAAGCAGCTTCGGTTTGACCTCAAAACACAAGCCAGAGAAATACATACACACACACACACACACACACACACAGAGAGTCAGTCACTGAGGCAAGAACAATACGTTTTTCCATGAAATTAGCTTTTGGCATAAATCTTTCGTAAATATGCAAGTTAGCAGCAGGCCGCATAGTTTAAGGGGGGCAAAAATGAGGCAGGTCGAGCATAGCCACAGCTACAAATAAGAGTCTAGGAGAGGTGAGGTGCGGCGAGGCGAGTCGAGTTGGATCCAGTTGAGTCGCACGATGAGGTTACGAGTCGTTTCGGCCAGGTGCGTTCATGTCCCTGCTATGTGTTGCCATGTATATTTCCAGTTTAAGTAGCCATAGTTTACACATTTCTACAAGCACGTATGTATGTTGTAATGTCCCCCCTCCCCCTCTCTCTGCTGCTGCGGTTGTGGCTGCTGCTGACCAGCTGCAATGAGCATTGTCCGAAAAACCTTCACTTGGCCCACGCTACGTATACGAAATTAATCTGGCAAAAAGTGCCAAAGTAAAAGAACTAACCACAACACAAATACACACACACACACACACTGTATGTGTTTAATAAGTAGGCTGAAGTTCGCCCAAAGCTCCCTAGTCAGCAGCCTTAAGCTGGCCTCTCTTTCACTCTCAGTCTCTCCCCCTCTCTGTCGCACTCTTACGCTCGACACACGCACGACAGATGTGTCGTCAATGCTGTGTGCAAGTTTTGCCTTTGTGTGCACAAGTAATTTATCAGTAAATTAAGCAATTTATTTTATTTATTCCATTACGTAAATCATGCAATTTGTGCTCGATTTCGTCATAGACCAACACACAGCAGCAACAACAGCAACAACAGCAGCAACACAGAAAAAATGTGCCAACGGCAGCGATTTCTGGTCAGGATTTACATGACAACCTCGACTCCCTCTACTCTGGTTTATAAGCCAAGTTGTTTTTACCTACACGCTTTGCCAATTTTATTAAAATCACTTCAGGCAGAAGCAACAACAACAAGAGGGCAGCCAACATTTTTGGGCCTGCATTAAGGCAGAGGAGAGAGGAATGAGAGAGGGAATTGCTTCTTAGAGCACAGCAAAGCGAAGCACTGTGCGACCATAAAAGCAAACATAATGAGTAGCACACCAATACACTCACGTTCCACACACACACACACACAGAGGCACAAGCACACACGCACACGCATGTCGCAACTTGCCTAGAAAATGTATGAATCTAATAAACAAAAGCCGTATATTATTAGCTGCGGATTTGTGAGTGTATCCATATGTTCCTCTGTGTGTGTTTGTTGTGTTGTGTTGTACTGTGTTGTGAATGAGTTGGTTAGACTTCCAGGGGCTCTCAGACGGCTCTCGCTGAACATGGCACAAATTATGTTAGACGGCAATCTCTGAGGATTGACTCTGCGTGAACTAACAAACGAGACACGTGAAGTGAAGTGAAGGGAATGCGAAAGGAAAGGGCTGCCAATGGTGATGGCGATACAAGTGTGAGCGCTAGATGCGCACGGAAATGTTATCATAAGTTATGGCTAAAGTTTTTAGCCCCTTTCTCTCTCTCCCGCACAGTTTTGCGGCTAATACACTAAGCAAAATGAAGTTGACTTTCAATCTTCAGCTCTCAATTTTGCAGCCTGCTGGGAAATCAAATATCAAATTGCATATGAAAGCAATGAGTCTCGTATTAATTGAATTGCAACTAAATTAAAATGGGATTTAAAATGAAAAAAGAGAGAGAATATTTTAAATATATAAATATGAATAACTTCAGGAGTTGAAGCTCACATATCGTATACGCAATATGTGCTTTAATATAATAACTGAGGTGGGAAAAGTTGTTTTAAACTAAATAAGTGAATATTTAAATTTGTTATAAAGAATATCAAATAAGAACAAAGTGAAAAGTGAAGTTTGCTATAATAAATCTATGTGAGCTTTCATTACCTATACTCAAAATGTGTTTGCTGTCAATATGAAACTAAATTAGTTGTGTTCTCTATTCTATATATACTATAGTCAATAAAATTTATAATTTACAATCCTATATAATATTTTTTCAAAGAACTGAAGTCACTGAGCTCACATTACGCTTACGCAGAGTACGCTTGTTGTCAATAACAAACTAAATTAGTTTTGTTCTATATACTATAGTCTTTTCAATTGCCATTTACAGTCTTAAACAATATCTTTTTGAAAAAAACTGAATTCAATTAAGCTCACATCTCGTATACGCAATATTGAATGTGCTTTAATATAAAACCTGCAACTTGAGTTGCTGCATTGAAGAATGGCTTTAAATCGAATAAAGGACTATTAAGTTTAAGTTTAAAGCATATCAAATAATAACAATTAAGTAAAAATATATGTATTAAAGTGAGCTCACAATATTAAACTTTTTGGCAATATCAAACTAAATTAAATTTGTTCTTTATTCTATAGTCTATTCAAATTTCATTTCATACAATCCAATACAATACTTTTTCCAAGAACTGAATTCAATTAAGCTCGCATCTCGTATACGTTATATTTAATATGCTTTAGTATAATAACTGCAACTTGAGGTGCTGCATTGAAGTATGGCTTTAAAACGAATTATATTTTAAAGCATTACAAATAATAACAAATAAAGTGAAAAGTGATGTTTGCAAACAATTATTTAAAGTTAGCTCACATTGCGCTTACGCAGAGTGCGCTTGTAGTCTATACTAAACTAAATTAGTTTTTCTTTTTCTATATTTAAAGTCTATTCAATTACCAATCCTATATGATATTTTTTGCCAAGAGCTGAATTGAGCTCACATTACGTATACGCCTGGTATGCACTGTTAGTTAAAATTTATTTAGTTTAATTAATTAACTGGTCTCATGCATTTTATAAAATATTTAAAATAAAAATAAAACTATACAATCAAAAAAATACAAACTTACAAATAAAAGCAAGCTCACATTGCGTATACGCAGAGTAAACTTCTGCTCAGAACAAGTTTATACAACTTTAATTTAAAATCTCTGGCAGCTCCCTGGCGAGTTTCCCTTTTGGAATTAGAAACTACACTCGTTGGATATAATTAATTAATGCACATCTCAAAGGAATTTCGAGTTGTCACTTTTCCTGTTCGGATATTCGCATTTCAATTGGAAATTCCACTCGAGCATAATAATTAAAATGGATTTGCCTTGTTTTCGATTAGCTGGCTCAATTCTCTGAGCTATCAGTTCTTGTCAGTATGAAATTAAACTGTAAATTCCTCTGATTTTCGGGCAGTGTATTAGTTTTGTAGCCTATCATCGCATAGGCATCATTGTCATTTAAATACAAACACACACGCCGGAAGCCTTGGTCTGACAGAGAACGAATTTTGGTTGCACAACGAAATGAAACGAAACAAGACGTTATTTAGCCCTGGAGATGCGAAGGTGTCGTTGGGTGTGTGAGAGAAAGTAAAGTGTGTGTGTGAGTGTGTGTGTAGAGCAAGTTGTAGTGTAAATACTAATGGAGCCAAAGTTACGTTTGCTGCTGCAGGTGAAACGATAGAAATTTCGCCAAGCAAGGAGCAAGAACTCGAATGAGACTGAGATGGAGTCTGAGATGAAAGGGAAGCTGAGCTCACACGACGACATTTGTACACGTACACACGATTAGATAGAGGGACAACAACACAACACAACACGACGCAACACGACACAGGACAACAACATAGTTGTAGTCGCAATCCTTAAGCGTCGCCCAGGACATGCACCTCATTTTGGCCAGAACCAGAATGATGCCATTACAGTCATTGCACACCAACACACACATACAAACTTACACACAAACACACCAACACACACACACAAGAACTCACGTGCAAACAATGAAACGAAATTTTTGCGCTCTGGCATCCTTAAGGCGAAATGTAATTTCCTGTGACAAAATACAAAGCTAATCCCTACACACTCCTAGAAAGAGAAGGCAAGCAACTAAGAGAGAGACAGAGAGAGAGAGGAAAGGCAGACCAGTGCAGTGTAAGCCAAAGTTGGCCAAAGGATTTGTGTGTGTGTGTCTGTGCGGGGTTAAGATGGCGAGCTTGACTTCGATACGTGCAGCGAACCATGCCAAGTGGACAACTGACTGCCTCAAAGAGCAGCAGGAGCAGGAGCCGTAGGAGAGTGTCCTGTTTCTTAGTAGGCCGCTTCAAGTTGGGATTCGCTTGGGTGAGATTCGGATTCAGTTGGACTTTGTTGGGTCAAGGCTTTGCGTCGCCGAGTGCTCCTTGGCATTTGGCATTTGATGAGCGTCCGGAAAGCGTAGCGAGCCTTTGGCATTATTGCAGGTGGCTGCAGCCAGGACATAGCATACACAGGACATACTTGAGGGAGGGAGACAACAACAGCAAGAAAAGCATCAAGGAATTTCAAACTGGGCGAAAAATAAATCGAAAGTTGAACTTTGTAGCAACACAGTTGAAAAGTTGAAGCTGTAGCAGCTGTAGCTGCCAGGACATTTATCCAGGACTCTGATTGCTCTGATATGTACTATGTTATACGCTCGGTCAGGGGGATTTCGTTTGATTTCTCAAGTGTAAACTACGCCGTCCCCCCACTCCTCCAAACGCAGGCTTTGTGCCCTGTCACACAAATATCAATATGAAAGCGATGCCAGCTGCAAGTTCTCCTCTGCGCCTCTTCAATTCCATTCACTCGCTGGGGTCACAAATAACCGCAGCAGCTGCTGCCACATGCGTCGAGGCACTAAAATAGCAAACGACATTAATTGAATGGAGCACGCATCGCGACAGAGAGAGAGACAAAGGCAGATGGAGAAAGGGAGAGAGAGTGGAGGAGTATAGCCTGCAAATTTTCATTATGCTCAATTTTAAGCCAAATTGCAAAGACATCACAGAGTTGCTTTCAGCAGAAAGACACGCTTTACAGTGGTTGCCAGAGCATTCATCTCTGTTTGTTGTTGGCTATTAAAATGTTGTTTGCAAGCTACATCAATAATATTTGGCATTTTACATGCTATTTTAATATGCAAATCTAGCTACAAAAAAGTTGTCCCTTAAATCATTTTTAATTTGCAGTCTCAGTCAAATTGGCAGATGGCATTTTATTTAGCTTAATCGTGTCAATAAGTTTACAGATTCTACAACTATTAAACTGACATCAAAACCGAGTTAGAGCATTAATTAGTGCAAGGATTGAGTTTACATTTTTGAAATTGCAAAACGATTTTGGGTATTTCGAGAAATTCTTGAAGAGAATAAAAGCCAATTCTCTTGTTGTTCGGTTGTTCATTGCACAACATTTGAGTTTACATTCAAGGCTGTTTGATTTGGGTTCCACTGCGCCATCCATGCGCATATTGACTGCAAATGAAATGAGCAGCAAACTGCAGATGTAGGAAAAAGTAGGAGCTGCCTGTCTGTCTCTCCATCAGTCTGTCAGTCTGCTTGCTGCCTCTTTCAGACAATTGATGTTTGGCTTTTGTTGTAGGTAGAAGCTGCTCGTTGGAAGTGCGAGTATTACACATAACTTTGGGTCAATAGGCGTATATGCGAAGCATGTTTCTCTCTGGAAAAAAAGGCATCGAAACTGACCGCTCTCCTGCTGCTGCTGCTGCTGCTCTGCTGTTGCACTTTGTTATGCCAACTGTGTAGTGACATGACCGGCATTGTGTATGTCAGTCATGCCAACAAGTTAGCTCTCCCTCTCTCTCGCTCTCTGGTCTGTGTTTTGTTTGCCTGTCACAACTTGTGGGCTGCCTTTCCCCTCTGCCATCGCCCCTGTTGTTGTCGTTCATGCCATTAACGCGTGAATTCTAGTGGCTGTCAGCAATCGCAGCCACATTGTTGCCCCAAAGCCTACAAATACAGAATGAGAGAGGGTTCTGCTTTGAGGGTTAACCTGATTTCGCTGTTGTTAGTCATCGAATTATCCATGGAATGTCCGCTAGTGTCAATCACAGCGTTACACCATCAGCAGCATCAAAAAACAACAATTTCGATCAACTATTTCGCACGTCTCACACACGCACACAAAGCAACAACTTTTGCTACATAGCTGATAACTATTTTAGCATATTGCTTTGTTTACACAGCTGGGTCGTTTAAATAACTAGGCATAAATGCATATTATAAATGTGAAATCAATCGGAATATTCATGATTTTAATAGAAAAAAAAAACAGATATGTATTAGAAACCAATTAGAAACAACTAAGCAGAAAATAATAAATGTTGAAAATCAAGTATTCCTGAAAATTTATGAAATTCACAAATAATTAAAGGCATACTCTAAAATTCTTATTTTATACCAGATTTAATGTAATTAATAAAATAAAATATATAAATATAAGGCTATAATTAGTACTTTTTACTTTTAAATATTATTTCAGCATTTTCAAAATGTTAATGAAAAACAATTAAAAAGGTTTTTTACGACAAAAAATATTTGATTTTAATTTAATATACACTTTTTAAAATTACAGAAATATATTTTTAAATATATAAATAAATAAATATATATATACATTTAAATATAAATTTTGGATTTTGTATATTTCAATAAATGAACTTTACTATTATGTGTTATTTATGGAAAAACATTTTACTGTCAAATTTCGCCCAGAATAGCAAGAAATGTTAAGCCCGTGAAGTATAACTTACTTTTTTTCCCCTGTAGTTCGTTTAATACACAATTTTGTTAAACACGCAATTCATAATTATTGCAATTTTTATAGTAAATGTAATTTTAATTAATATTACAATTTGAAATTTAATGTATTTCATTTGTATTCTATTGTTCGCTGTGGGTAAATAGCATTCTATTTGTTCAGAGTTCACTTTTGCAATTGCGTATACTTAATATTTGTAATTTTCTGAAGAGCAAATGGAAATTGCGAAATACAAATAACAGAAACAGAAACAGAAAGAGGGAAATAGTGAAACAATCTGTAGTTGGTTGCCGCCACTCGAGAGCAGAGAGTATAATGGCTTCGATATATTGAATCAAGGTGGGCCAATTGTGTTTTTATGTGCTATTTGGATTGTAAACGCGTGGCCTGAAGCTCGTTTGCATTGCGGGCCACTTCATTATTTTGTTGTCGGCCACCTGCATTCGAGTGTAAGTATGTGAAAGTATGTGTGTGTGACACTATATGTCTGTGTGTGTGTGTGTGAATTTTCTATGCATTCATGCATAATGGGCTGGCAAACGTTTACAATAGCAACAGCAATGGATTTCCGTACGCTGCCATTTGTGGTCCATTTGCGGCAAGGCAAGCCAAGCCAAAAAGGGATGCGGAAGGTCACAGGATGAAAGAGTGGAGAAGAGGAAGTGAGTGAGGCTGGTCGGTTGGTCATCATGGTGCCGTTAGCATGATTGAAAAACGTGCCAACCAAGCTCTAACCTCAGGCCCAATCCATTGCCAACTCACAGTGTGGACCAGGGGCTTAAATTGCATGCCATTCTCCATTCTCTCTGCTGTCACTTGCCATTGTATTGTTGTGCGGTTTGTTGTTGTTGTTGTTGTCGCTGCTGTTCGTGTTTCCCTTTCACAATTACGTAATTTATTTTAACTGTGTCAAATCCACGCCGATCGACAGCGATTATGCTGGCAAATTGCAACAATTCCTTTTGCTGAGCTTCCAGCTCTCTCTCGTTCTCTCGATTGCAATTTGTTAACGTCGCCAGCATCCGTATACAACCGTATGTCTTTGTTTCCCCCTTTCTCTTTCACTCTCTCTGTCTCACATTCTTCTCTCGCTTATCCCTTCACATGACAGTCGCTCGTTTGGCTGCAATTAACCGCAGTGTGCTAATTAATTTGCTCATAATTGATGCGATTATGTGTTTCATTTGTGGCAAAACACGAGAGCAACAACAACGACTGCCGTCTGGGGCAACATCAAGAGAGAGTTGGCATTGCAAACATTTGGGCCAAAGCCTTGACAACCTAACGTATCAGTTGGCATTGTTTGTTCTCCTCCTCGTTGTTTTTGTTGTTGTTGCACTGCTGTTGTATTGGCCCCATTTACGTGCTGCAGCTCTTCTTTGTGGCAGTCCGTGAGGAAATCATGCGAATTGAACAAGCATCCTGTGCAATTTATTCATACCCAAAGCAGACAGCCAACAATGTCCTTTAACTCGCCATGCTCCGGAACTGTGGCAAATTGAAGGCGGATGCGGATACGCTGTTTTATGGCAAAGTGGACAACAGCCCAATATCAATTGAAGACCGAGAGAGAGAGAGAGAGAGAGATAGCCAGCAGGTATTCCGTGTCATTGGCCTTAAGCTGATTTGTCACCTTTGTCTTTGCCAATCGGTCCGCAGTGGACAGTTGTCAGTTGCCAGTTGCTAAGCGGAGGCAACAGCGTAAATCACATGACAAGAACATGCAACACCGTCGCACTACACGTATTTGACTTCATAAACTGCCCCAAGGCACCAAAAACACACAAACTCTCTTCATCTCCATCACCCTCTCTTCTCCTCTCCATCTCTTTGTTGCTGTCACGGATATTTTCAAAATTGCAAATGCGCTGCTGGAGCCGAATACATGGCGCCTATCGCCTTGGGGTCACCCCCCATGCAGTAGCACCGGGCTGCCCCATTAGAAAACGCACACAAATTTGCTAAAATGCCAAAAACATCAGCAGCAGACCCCACGCAACATGAGCACGACTGTTGTTCACTACTGTTTCCCCGGCTGCCACTTTACCAGTTAATGTAACGCTTTCACAATTGTCATTTTATCCCACATTAATACCCTGCAAATTGAGTGAGGGAGTTCAAAGCAAGAGACAAATAAATGATAGACATACAAAGCACAAGATTGTAAAACATTCGAATTCAAAATATTAGAGAAAGTTTCACTGCACTGCATATTTGATAGAAAAATGGAATTGCTATTAGGTTTTTTTTTTACAATTATTTAGAATGAGCTTTGACTAAAACTAAATAGTAAAATATTGGAGTACTTTTAAAATTTCATAGAAGAATGCTTTATTAACTTTTGGCTTATCTATTGCATTAAAAGAAATAAAGAATCAATTCTGTGAAGTGTTTTAATACAATTTATAATCAATCATTTAAGACTTATGTTGAGATAAAAAACATATAAACATAAAATGCAGGAAATATTAAAATATGGTGGTCATTTTACAAAAAAACTTCTGAATTAAAACATTCAATTTGCAGTTTACTATGTATTTAAAACTTGCCTTAAAATATTGAAAGTGTTTTTAATTTCACTTATTGAACAAAAAGAAATACTGGCATATGCTGTATTGTCAATACATAAAATACTGTTGAACTATTTGAAATCATTAATAATCAGGGGTGTCACTCGAATTTCCTTCAATTTCACTCTTAGGTGTAGACCCATTTTTCAGTGCTTTCGAATACACCGATTTGTAGAATTATTTCAATTTAATTCGTTGTTATCTGCTTAAAATTTGTCTGAATATAATTTGTAGAATATACTTTTAAATCAAACTTATTGTTAAATTATAAAAAAATGCTCGATTATTTTTGAAAGATGTGGAGTTAAATACTTAAGGCTTCCATATATTACAAAAAAGTATAATATATTGTAGTGTGAATAAAAGAGTAACAGAATTAAAGAGTATTTTGTGTTCTATCACAGTTGACGACACAACTTCGTAGTTTGTGTGCACTGATTTTGAACATGGTGCAACGCAGCGCATGCGAAGCGGCGCCTAGAAGCAGGCAACACTTTTTGCACAGCCAGCACGCAGACAGTCCACTATGGTCCAGCCGACCACTTTTCTTGATGGAAAACCAATTTTTGAAAGTTAACAGAAGTCCGCGATTTTGGCGTCGTTGGATCAAAAAAAGAATAGACTTTAATGTTGCGTACCAAGAATTTCAATAGAGGGCGCCACTTTCGCAAAAACAGCTTTTAAACACAGCTGATGTGATGCAATAGCACGTGTTGTAGAAAAGTGCAGAATTTAGTGCAATTTTAAATTTAGTATAAAACTAAATAAAACGATAATTTGTTTCAATTTTTTCGATGAATTATAAAGATTGTTGTTTATTCTACGTGTTTTGTTATGTGTGGCGAATAAAATAGTTGTAATGTCTTCGTAATTTTATGTTAAAGTGGGCCGTGTAACATGGGCCTATTTGAAAATAAATCTCATTTTCAAATAGACTTATGAAGTTGTGTTCAAGGTTGTTCAGGCAAGAGACCAATTGTATGTCGTAGGGAAATTAATTCCTGTTCGATTGTATATAGTTCAAAAGGCCATAAGTGCCGTTCTTCTTTGAATTTTGCATTTTTATATCATAACCTCAATTGCAAATGTGCACTATTTAGGTTATATGAAAATCAATGTCGAGAAAAAATAGCAAAGCTTATATTTTTTGTTAACTTTTATGGAATATCTATAAATAGTAATTGATATGAGTAACTTAAGAGCAATTTTACTTAAACAAGAGTCGAAAATATTGGTAAAATCGGACAATAAATTGCAATAAAAGTGAGATATTTTAAGTCCGTTTCAATAAGCAATTTATGGCTCCACTGATATTACAGATCTTAAATGAGAACACTATATACTAAAACCAATGTTATTATATATGACAAGTAAAGTTTAAAAATAAATAAGAAGATTTTAGACGATTTTAGGCAACCGCTGAGAACATGTTTAGTTTTGTTGAGCGTGATGATGCAGAAATCTATAATGTTTTTTATTTTACAGATATGTATAGGTTTATAATTGATGAATATGCTTTAATTATACGTAAACGTTTAGCAAAAAATTATTTTCCATTGAGTTTTTATCCCTTAATATTATGAAGCCGACTTGAAGAAACAGTTTAGTTGAGCTAGCAAAAAACTCTATTTCTTATGATCAGAAGTGAAATTAATGAAAATTTAAAGATGCAATACTCCAAATTTGGGTCAAAATTTATAAAATTGTTAATTTTTAAAATCATCCACATATAAAAAAAAAATTTATTAAAAAAAAAAATATTTCCAGTAGGAGTAGACACGCCCACTTTTCAAAAATTATTCTAGGGACCTTCCTTAGTTCAACTAAAAAAAACGCATCAAAAAATCTCATGTAGTTTAGGAGTTATTCATTTCCATCAAGAAAAGTGGTCTCCTGGACCATAGTGCAGTCGCAGCACCTCCATTAGTGTCTGCTGCTGCTGCGTGTGTGCTGTGCTGTATGCTGCTGTGTATCTGTCTGGTGTTCGAGTGTACACTATGCATATGTTCACGCATGTGTGTGTGTGAGAGTGGGAGAGAGTGCTGTTGCTGTTGGGTACTTACCATTTAGGACATGCACACGCACGCTGGCAACATCTGCATTGGAGGGGGCGCACGAATATTTGCCAGAATCGGCCAGATCTGCATTCTGTATAAGCAGAAATGAGGTTGTCACATCGCCCTTTTCGGTAATTACCGACACGCCGCCTCTTGATGAATCATAATTAATGACCTGCAAATGGAAGAGCATTACGCAAAATACTGGTATAAGTAACTGGCGGTGTTGGTGGCGGGGAAAGTAAAACACCTCTCTCATTCTTCTCGCTCGCTTTTATAATGTAAGAACAATGAGGGAAGCCCTGAAAGTTTCCATACTTTCATTCTTTCTTTCGATTTTTTATTTTGTTCGTTGTTGCTGTTTGATACTTGATGGAACTGCCGCTGCTGGCAAATAAGAATAATAAACGAACACTCGCTTTTCTCTCGCTTGGCTCACATTTTGTATTTCGTATTTGTTGTCTCGTATTTTTGCCATTATTTTTTGTAATTTTCAAATGCGTGTGACAGCAGAGGGAAGAGAGGGAGGGAGGTACAGCAGCAACAGCTGCGCTTGACTGACATTACAAATCAGCGACATGTCAGCGCGTCTTGTTTACTTTATAGGCCACCCCCTCTGTCCCTTACCCTACCATGGAATAGCCAAAAATGCGTTACAAATTGCGATTTTAATTGGAATTTGATGGCTGGGCGCATGATTAAAGTTGACTTAACATTGCTGACATCAAAGGTTTGACTAGAGCTATATATTTAGGAGACAGATTGAGCTATCGATAGATAGCTAGCTAGATAGTTAGTTAGTCACAAAAATTATGTTAATCAAATGAGCCTGGGCTTCAGCTTGTGCTCTACTCATTACGTTGATGATGATGACCATGATGATGGCAGCTGTCCCCTCAACTTGGCCAACTTCATTATCGATTACTGTGTGTAAGGGGGTAATCAGTAGAGAGCACACAGGGCCAAGGGCTAAAGCGAAACTGCGATGACTGCTGCTAACAGCAGCGAGATGGGCTAAATCCAAATGCATATTGAGTCGCACACGAAATGGAGAGCAGATGCCCCTAAAGCGCTGACAAAAACAAATATCAGAATAATTTGCCAATACATAGAGTCAGAGGAAGTTCAGAGCAAAGGGCAAAGAGCTGCGTGGTAGATGGCAAAGGGCAAGTTGCTGACATTAACACATCATGCCGCTGACAGCGACGACAGACGACGACAAAAATGAAGAAACAACAGGCAAACAGCTAAAGCGGAAATAAGCAGCAAGAAGCAGAAGAAGAGCTTAGCTTAACCCCCTTTTGTAGAACTAGACAGAGAGAGAGGAGGGGAAAGCAGGCGCATAATTTGCTGTCTAATCTCAACTAATCGACGGCATTTGCAATAATATGAAAAATGAAAGAAAAGTTGGCGTCTCTGATAATGATGACGATAGCGAAATGTGAATGCCGAATAGAGACAACAAAGCTGTGAAGGGGATAGAGGACAGAGGGAAGAGCAGGACAGAGGTATGGAAATGTGGATACGAGTATAAAAAACAATGACAATGCCCAAACTTTGGCATAACAACTTTGGCTGCGGCAAGTAAAAAGTTTGCCTATCAACTGCAGTGGGAGGGAGTCGAAGGCGGGGCGATGGGGGCAGAGGGCAGCGAACTAACGAAAGTCTGGTTGCTATTATAGCCTATTCTGTAGTCGCTATCAGCATAAATTTCGTATTTGTATTATAATTTTGTAGTTGTTGTCGTCGCCGTCGTTGTGTTGCTGTTGCTGCCTTTGCTTGGTTGTGTGGTAGTCTCGCGCACACAATAAAACAATCACAATGCAGTTCAAACGTCCAATTTATTTCGCTGCTCGATCAAGACTGACCGTATAGCTTAATTATGTATAACATAGAAATGTGAAAAGAGAGAAAAGATAAAGAGAGCCAATATCGAGAGAGAGTTCGGATAGCCGAGAGAGCGTCACGTTAATATATATGTGTGTATGTGTGTGTAGGCACACGTCCTACTACAACTCGGCCATCCTGCGAACTAGATCTCCTGATCTTGACTTTACAAAGAATAATTATTTTTAGTCTTATGTCTATATAAATATAAATAAATCTTATTTGCTACATTTACTACTATTTTGTTTATTAATTGCACATTTACTTAATAGTATATCATTTTTACTTATTATTCATTTCTTTCTTTTATATTTATTTCCAAGCCATGGTCTTATGTTTTGTATACTCCAAACGCCCTTGTAAGGATTTCGCGAAACTTGAAAATTTTCTACATCTTTAATTAGGAATCTATCATTTCGCATAACTTTCGCAATCACGTATGGCCCTTTGTTTTTTGGAATCAGTTTCCTGGCAGCTCCTACTGTTGCGTCAAAATTTTTGACCATTACATAGTCCCCTTTTTTGTACTTTTTACCTTCTCTCTTGCATTTGTTGTAATATGTTTCATTGTAATCTTGTGCCTTTCTTTGCACCTCCTTTGCTTTACTTCTGATGAGTTTTAAATCTCTCGTGTCACTTACTGTATCCATCTCTTCTAGTTTTTCTCTAAGTTCGTCTTTAATGTTACCCTTTTGATTTATTCCGAACAACATTTTGCTAGGAGCCTGTTTTATGCTTCGATGTATGGTGTTGTTAAGTGCATATTCGACCGTCTCTATTACCGAATCCCAATGAATTCCTTTTTCTGGTTCCGAAAGCTTTGCTAACATTGGCCCAATGCTCCTGTTTATTCGTTCTACTTGGCCGTTTGCCTGTGGCGAACCTGTGGCAATTTTCATGTGTTTAATATTGTATTCATTCATAAAATCTTCAAATTCGGTAGATGTGAAACAGCTGCCTCTGTCGGATACGATGCATTTTGGTCTACTGTAAGCTCTAAAGTAATCTTTCAGTGCTTTAACTACTTCTTTGGTCTTTGTTGTCTTTGTTGTATATAATCTCACAAACTTTGTAAACCCATCTATAATCAAAAATATGTGTTTATTTGCTCTATTAGCTGCTACTGGCCCATAATGATCGATGTGTAATAATTCAAAAGGCTGATCTCCTTTAGGTATACTATGTAAAAATCCCTCTGTCTTTCCGGATTTTGGAGAAAATGCGATACATTTAAGACAATTTTCTATGTGTTTACAACATTTTTCTTTAAGATTCGCAATCCAATATGATTTCGAAATGATGTCCATCATTTTGTCCCTACCTATGTGTCCAAGCTCGTTGTGATATTTGTGCAAAACTTGATCCTCCATGTCTACTGGTACATAGAAAAGCAGTCGATTGTCATTGGTTTTTCTGTATACGATTCCGTTTCTCATTTCGAATAGTTTGTCCTCGGTATGTTCTAAACGTTTACTGATTTTTTGAATATTTGCATCTTTCGTCTGACAAATCACTAAATTGTCTTCAAAACTGGTCGTCTCCACTATCATAATGTTTGTACACCTACTCAAAGCGTCTACGTGTTGCATTTTTTCGCCACCCCTGTGAATAAGTTTACAATCGTAGTCCTGCAATTCCAGCGCCCACCTAGCTATTCTAGGATTTAAATCAATTTTGCTAAGTGTAAGAATCAATGAGTTGCAATCCGTAACAATATTGAATGGTTTTCCGTGCAAGTAAATTCGAAATCTGCGAAGAGCATAAATGATTGCTAGCGCCTCCAGTTCAAAACTGTGATATTTACTCTCTTGTTCGGTAGTTCGTTTAGAGAAATAAAATATTGGGTGCAATTTTCCATCATTTTTCTTCTGTAACAAAACTGCTCCGAAACCGTGAGAGCTTGCGTCACAATGTAGTTCGATTTCATCTTTATGACTATAGATAGCTAACACCGGTGCTTCTATTAGCTTTTCTTTGAGCATTAAAAAGCAGTCCAACTCGTTTTTTCCAAATACAAATGCAGTGTCTTTTCTCAAAAGATCATAAAGAGGTTTAGCTAACACGGAAAAATTTTGTATGAAACGCCGAAAATAAGAACATAAACCTAAAAAACTGTGCACCGCATGAACTTTGTCTGGAATCGGGAAATTTTTTACTGCTTCAATACCTTTCTCATCCGCCTGAATACCTTCCTTTGTTATCAAAAATCCTAAATACTTTATGCTTGATCTTAAAAATTCGCATTTATCCATCCTTAATTCTAATCTATTTTGAACCAGCCTATGTAACACCTCTTGCAACGTATCTAAATGCTCTTCCATATCTTTGCTCGCAATCATAATGTCATCCATATATATTATTACTTTATCTTGCCTGATTAAGTCATCGAAAATTTTATTCATAAATCGTTGAAACACTGCTGATGCGTTTTTAATCCCCATGGGCATCCTTTTAAATTCAAATTGTCCTAAAGGAGTGACAAATGATGTGTATTTGATTGAAGTTTCTTCCACGTAAACATGGAAGTAACCATTTTTTAAGTCTAACTTTGTGAATATTGCTTTGTTTACTAATTTGTCTAGCAAGTCATCAATTAAGGGTAGTGGATAGTTGTCCTTTATTAATACCTTGTTTAGCTTCCGAAAATCTATACATAAACGTAAATCTCCTGTCTTCTTTTTAACTAATACAATTGGCGAGGCAAACTGTGAGTCACTTGGTCTTATTATTCCGTTTTCCATATACTCGTCTAACATCTTGAGAAGTTTTTCTTTTTCAGTGTATGACAATCGTCTAGGCGAACAACTGAAAGGCTTATCATCGCTTAATGATATTTTCATTTCGCACCTAATCATTGGAACATCTGGCCTTTTAGTCTTTACATATGTGTCCTCGAACATCTTTACAAATTGACAACGTGTTTTAAAATCTATATCTTCTCCATAGTTATAAACTTGTTCTTGATCTTCTACAATCTGAATATTGAACATGTCTTTGTCAAAACTATCTACCAATTCCGGCCCATCATATCGTTTTATATGCAGTCTATCGTAATCTTGTTGTCTAATATGCTTAATTATATTTTGCCCGTTTTCCGTTGATAAATCTTTTTCGCTCTTAACTATTTTCTTATCCGTAGAAACTCCTGGATTCCTTTTTACAATTTCCGCTTCAGCTAATAATTCCATAACGGTTTTTTCATTTAATTTATCGCCCTTAATAAATTGATCGTCTAACAGTTGTGATTCGGCATCAATATCATCTAACAGTTGTGATTCGGCATCAATATCATCTAACAGTTGTGATTCACTATCATCGTCTCTTAATAATTGTGATTTAGCATAATTATCTCCTAACAGTTGTGATTTATCATAAACATTTCCTAACAGTTGTGATTCATTGTTCATTCTGTTATCGTTAACAGGATGTGTCTCTAACAGTTGTTGCTTAACAGTCGCAGTCGGTCCCTTAAAAGTTTCATTGCTTAACATCGGACAATTAACAGTTTCTGTTCTTAACAGTGGTTGCAAACTAATGTTTATAGGGGTTTCTGTTTTCCGTTGAGTAACCATACGTGATTGTTCAGAATTCTTTGCGTCATTTCCTTTTTTTATAACATCAAAATATTTCAGGATCTCTAAATTGAAATTTATGCCGCATGTATGCATGAAATCCCGACCCAACACTGCTTCATAACTCATAGACTCATCGTCGACTATTAGTAATTCAAAACTAAATTTTATTTTTTTCTTCAATACGAAACAAGATACTTTTCCAACCGTATTTAATTTACTTTTGTTAATTCCAACATAGAGATTATTGACTGATTTATCCAGTGGTATATTTAATGGAAATAATGACTTTTTCAGAAATGAAATAGGGCTTCCTGAGTCTATGAGGCATTCCGCAGTGATAAACAAATTAGGTTGGCTTGAAAAATAAATATTAAAGTGTCTTACATAACTGTTGTCGAACCCGGTGCTTTTGCTGAGTACACCAACACTCTTCTTCTTTTTGCATTCTGCTATGAAATGGCCCATCTCTCCGCAAGCATAACATGATCCAGGCTCCCTTTTTCGCTTGCGGCATTCCTTAGCAAAATGACCCCTGGAGTTGCAGTTGTGGCATCGCTTGTCGTTGTTCTCCGTCGTCCTCTTAGTACCTTCCATTGCACCGTACTTCGGAAGGCGTATGTGTGCAAAGGCTCGTAACATCTGCTCTGGATCCCCAAATCTTTGAATGCGCGCCTGGTTGCGCAAGTTCAGCGACGGTATACCTTCGATGATTTGTTCCAAAAACTCATCGTTGTCCAATTTAATTGATTGTGCTAAAACGATCTTCTCCTCGAAGTACATTGCAAAAACGCTCATTTTGATGCCACTTCCGTTGTTCAAACTTTCGTCGTAGTTCTGCCTTCGAAGCTCCAGTGCCGAATGCTAATATCAATTGATCGCAAAGCGTTTGAAAAGGCTCACGCAAGCGAGTTGAAATTGCATGCAGCCATTGCTGGGCGTTTCCTTTTAATTTTATGGCCAATAGCATACGAAGCGACTCCTCATCAAGCTTACACATGGCTGCGACGCTTTTGAGTTGGCTTACCCAAATGCGCGCACATGATTTCCCTTCGAACTCCAGCGTAACTTCCTTGGCGAGTGCGAGCGAGACAGCTGATCCACTTCTTATTTCGTTTAGCTCATTTTTTCCTTCTCCGGCACTGCCCGTTACATTTTCAGTGCTGCCCATAGCTTGATGTACAGAATCGCTGTTTTTGTTGTTGTCGTTGTTGTCGCCTAACTTTGCGATTTCTGACGCCGAACGTTGCGCAGCTGTGCACAAATCGAGTACGTGTGTGGCGCCGTTGTTGTATGTGTCGATCCCGTTACTGTTGTTCTTGTTGTTGCTGTCGCCGAAATTCGCGACTACTGGCGCCGACTGCTGTGCAGCTGCGCGCACAAACTGTGTGGCGCCGTTGTTGTTGTCTGTTTCTGTTATACTTATAGACATCTGATGTGCAGCCGCGTTGTTCTGAGCATTTCGCAATTCCTCTTTGCTCAATCGTAATTCTTCTTGTAACTTCTGAATCGTGTCTAACAAATCCTGGTGAACACTCTCTCCTGGGCCAGAATTTTCGCGAACATTTTGATTCTGCTCATGGCGCTCATTGTTGTTGGACGATTCATTTTCTTGGCCAGATAGAATATTTGCAACACTTAAAACGTCTTTGCTTCCTGCTGGCACTTCATCAAACATCTCCGGTGAGGCATCGAGCAATCGTGATATCAATTCTGCCTTACTGCCTGTCGTGGGCAAACCTAGCGCTGTTAGCCACTTCTTTAGTTGTGCCGTAGTGTACTTCTCAAATGTAGGCGTGTTCATTTTTTTTTTTTTTTGATTTGTCGATCCCACTTCTGAAAATTGTGGTAGTCTCGCGCACACAATAAAACAATCACAATGCAGTTCAAACGTCCAATTTATTTCGCTGCTCGATCAAGACTGACCGTATAGCTTAATTATGTATAACATAGAAATGTGAAAAGAGAGAAAAGATAAAGAGAGCCAATATCGAGAGAGAGTTCGGATAGCCGAGAGAGCGTCACGTTAATATATATGTGTGTATGTGTGTGTAGGCACACGTCCTACTACAGTTGTTGCTGGCAAATTGGTTAATGAGAGCGATGCCTTACTGTGACAGCCCAAATGGCAACTGACAACTGGCAACCGGCAAATGCCAAACGGACATCCTGTGAATCTGCAGTTGCGCTTACGTAAATTGGAAAAGCATTTTCCGACAGCGTTGCATCAAAAATTTACCATCTCCATGCAACATTCCCGCATTTAACAATTCCTGCTCTTTTATTGTCTGACAATGGCCACAAAAAGAACAGAACAGAAGCCAAAGCACAGCCATTGGACATTGCTTCGATTTATGTATGTGAAGTGTGTGTGTGCTTTAAAACGATTCATAAAATTGCACATAAAAGTCTGTGCAGTCTGTCATTGAGTCAACAATACAACACGTATGCTGCTATCCACTTGCTGCCAGTTGCCAGTTGCCAGTGAGAGAGGCGTGGACTTTGGGCTTAAGCCAGCTTTGACAGCCAGCTAATAGTTGGCTAAGTCCACTCAGCGCGACTCACGAAACTTTTTGCATTGCAACATTTATGCAAGGGTTTTACGAGGGTCGTATGTACAATTGCTTTAACAAAAATGAAAATGAATACTAGAAATAGTTGCTTACTTCGTTTAACTGCAGTTCTGCCTAACAACATTTTAACTTAACAACCAAATTTCTATCAACTGTCAGCACTACGATAAACTAAAGAAGAACTACAAAATATAGAAAACACAGACATATACTGTCTCTAATATTAATGTATTTTTATTTACCAAGTGACCTTTCTTTCCAAGTGATTTTTATATATTTTATATTACAACTTTAAGTAGACAGGAAATGTTTATAACAGGAAGAAGAACCCATCTCCGACCTAGTCTTTTTGTTCGTCTGTCTAACAGTTTGTTTGCCTTTCATATGGGAACTGGCGTCTTCTAATTGATATAGTCGACAATCTGGTATGTTTTGTATATGGTATTGAATGTACTAATTAATCGGTATACCAAATATAGCATTAAGTAAACGCTATTAAGCTATTTGTGTATTTTTCAGTATATTTATTGGTTATTTTAAGGATAATACTGCAATGTTTTGCTTTTATTGTAAATAGCAAATAATTGGTGTACCAAATATAACATTTAGTATATTTGGGTAATTTTTTGGTATATTAATTTAGTATATTATAATAATATAATAGTAAAATACTGAACTGATTTATTTTTATTGAAAATAGTATTTGATGTTTATACCAAATATAGCGTTTAGTATATTTGAGTATTTTTTCGGTATATTCATTAGTACAGTACTATGGCAAATAGTAATTAATCGGTATACCTTTTTATTTTTTATAGTATATTATTCAGTATATTTTAAACATAATACCACACTGCTTTGCGTGTACTGAATATAGTTAGCTGGTATCTCACAGTCTAGCTCACTTGACTGTAGCTTTCCTACTTGTTTTTAATGCTCTCCGTTTTAATTTTACAACTAAATTAAGCTGCAAGTTCAGGAGCAACGCTCGCCGAAAGCGGGCAGCATATGCCGCCAGCCAAAGCGGAAATGCCCGCAAAAGTGAGTAAGCAGCAAAGAGTGTAAAAGTTGAGAAGGGCAGAGTAGAGGTAAGTCGAGTGAGCGTATAAGAGGAAATATGTAACACGTTAATTACAATTAGCGAGCGGAAGTGCGCGAGTGAAAAAAAGAGTGTAGCATACATTTTAGCGCTCTGGCAGTGCGAGGCAGTGCATCAACTAAGTTTATCCATCCATTAAACTAATTAACAGCAAATTTGCATGGATCGTAAATAATCCGTGTGCAGCATGGACCTGTGCAAGGACCTGGGCAACTTGTGCTAAGGTTGCGGCCACACACACACACACAGAGACAGTCACACACACACGGAGGCGGCAAAAGGAACGTACATGGATGGATGCCACCTGCCCAAAGGCACACAATTGTGTGGCGCGTGGCGTCGTTGCAGCAAGGATTTTAATTAGAAAATTCCAGGAATACAAGTGGCAGCAAAAGAAGTGAGCAGCAGCAGCAGTTCCACAGCGAGTTGCACGACGAGTTGACTGCAACAGCAGTTGGCAGCAGGATTTGTGCACTTTTAACACGTTGCCAGCAAGTTTACCTTCTTTTTGCCCATCTCTCTTAGCACTTCTTTACGTTTTTTTTTTTGTTTTGTTTGGCATTTGCATTACAATTAGCCTGTAACTGTAATATCCTAGTAACTATCTCTCGCTCTCTCTCTGCCCAACTGCGATTTAAGCGCTTTTAAGCGCCTCGCAATTAGCCCGGCTTAAAGCGCCAGTAACAGCTCGCACACAACTAATTGACGACCAACAACATGTAGAGCAGCTAAGCGATAATGAGTCCAACTCAAGGATGACCAAATACCTGCTTCTGTTCCTGCTCCTGATCCATTTGCTCAACTACTTTTCGTGCGCTCGCATTGTTTGTCAGCTGAATTCATGTTGCGTGTGCTGCCCTCAAGAGCACCTTTGACCCAGTTCACCTGAGGTACTCTGTGTCATGCGACTGCGTTGATTTACTCATTGAAATACCAACAGCTGACAGTTTAAATAACGTCTACGGCGGCTTGCTCAATAAGCTGCACACGCAGCTCGGCACGAAGCGAGCGAGCGAACGAACGAAGAACTGAAGTGAACTGAAAGAGGCGGAGACCCCAAACGACGTCAGTTCGAATTAAGCAGCGGATGTGATTGCAATCGCAGAAGTTGACGACGAAAGCCATTGTCATCAGCAGTCACTTGGCCGTAAATTGATGTATTTACGAGCAGCGATGATTCTTAACGATAGGCCATGTCGCTCGTTCATCGATTGCGAACTTTTAGCATGTAGATTTTGCTCTTAAAGTGTGTGATATGACTTCATCAGTTATTGTGTGAAGGAATTATTTACATTAACTACAGATGATTGCATACGATTTACAATTTATTGGTCGGAAATTCAATATTTTGGCTGAATACGGCACTCTAAACGAATTAATATAAGCTTCTAAAGTGAAATCAAAATTAATGCAAAAGCCTTCATTACTTGCAACTAAATGGTTTTGACAAAATCTAATCGGTATCTATTGTAATAGATTAGAAAAAATATTCATAATAAATTTGATGGAAAGCGTTTCCTTCCTAATAATTGATAAATCTAAATAATTTAGTGGTCTTATACATTAATAGTTTGACCAACTAGTCAATCTATATACATATTAGCTATTATAAATCAAAGTTAGCCTGAATATTGTCCCAATTGTGAATTAAAAAACAAACATTTATACAATAGTAACGATAGTATTTCGCGATTGTAGAAATTTCAAACATTTTCAAACTCTTTTCACCAATTCAGAATAGCCCTACTCAACTTTTTTCAATAATAGTCACAAGTCACAAATCATTTAACATTTACCTATAGTATCCAGTGATAATATGAATTATGTATAAACATGTTCATTTATTATTTGTTAATATGAGACTTCTCTGACCGATTTAGGTTTTTCATTGCTCTATTACTCTAGTTTTTTCAATAAAACTCACAAGTCCCCTATCATAACCTTCACTTTCTACCTCTTTAAATTTACGACTTTCACTGCCAAACTATAAACTTAAAGTCTTAACTTCTTGCTCCCGAGGCTTTAAAGTATTAGTTAAATTAGTTGGGCTAACTCGCAAAATAGTCACGAAAGCACTCGCATAAAAATAGAAGAAAAAATGCTGGAAAAAATAGAATTGCCGCAGAAATGTAACAATAAAGTTTAATTACCTCCTCGTGATGATACCAGAAGATGTAGGCCGGCGGTTCGGGGCTGAACTTTACAGTGCAAGTGAGATTTATGGTGCTGCCTTTATCAACGTGAAGGTCAGGTCCGCCAAGTATGGTCGCCGTTGGCACTGTCAACAGAAAACGCCATCCAGCATCCAAAATACAAGTAAAAAAGAAGAACGCAAAACGCAGACGAAGCGACGAGCAGACAAGTCACCGAAAAAAAGAGAGATAGAGAAAAACGGGAAGAAGGAAGAAAAACGTGAAAAACGTTGTTGAAACGACACTGAAAAGCTGAGTGTGTGCCTAGGTAGGAAGGAGAGGCTGTTGGCTGTTGGATGCTCGAAGCTCAAAGCTTTAGCTGGGAGCTGGAGTGTCTACAGCCTCTTCTCCTCCTCCTCCTTCGGGCTGACACTGTAGAATAATAAACTACGAGATAAAATGAAATTATTGTCGTATAAAAACCAAGTTCGCTCTGTGTCGCCTCTTCTTCCTTGGTGCGTGTTGCTCACTCGTTTGCTGTATGTAATTTATTTGCTCAACAACTTTGGTTTGGTTTTTTTTTTTTTTCGTTTGTTGTTGCTTGCCAGCGTCCTTTGCCTTTGTTATTTGCGACAAATGGTTGATTTTTTATGAAGCTGCAGCCAAAGAAGCCAAAGACGACATCGACTTCGATGTCGATGCCGTTGTCGTAGTCGTTGTCGTTGGCAATGCGATTGTATGTTATATGGCTGTAACTCAAACTGAGATACACTCGATATACGGTGTAGTTGTGCACTCACCGACAACATTGAGGCGAACGAAATAACTGCGAACGGGCTGCGTTGATATCTGGCATTCATACATGCCCGCATCTCGCTTTTGGGCCCACTTTATCTGCAGCGTCCAGTCATCGGTGTCCTGATGATGTGTGGCCTGAAACCGCTGATCGGACGTGTATGTGTACGCGCCGACAGTGAGTATGTGGATGTCCCGATGCCGTATCCAGGATACCTGCAACAAACGAAACGAAACAAACAAATTGCACAAAATGTCAATCAAAAACGTTGGCAAAGCAGAAAACGAGAACGAATGTTTCGTATAGTATTTCACTACCCTGCAGGCAAGTATAAACTGTGTAGTTGTACAGTAAACTATGTGTATTGCACATAGCGGCCACTTTAATATCAACTTAACAGCGTATTTTTATTACTTAGGTATAATATTTCGATGAATTTTAAGCAAGTGCTAAAGGTATAACATTATAGGCACATAAACTAAACATATTGCACTTAGTGGCCACTTTGATCTTAACGTTAAGTTAACAGCATATGTTTCTCACCTTTCGGTAATATATAAAAAAAACTAAAGATTGCGCAAAATAATATTCTGTTACAGTTTAAAGTTATTCAGTGTAACATTAATAAAGCTGATTGCACTTATCGGTCATTTTGCCCTTAGTTTAACCTCAGCTGCTCATTTTTGACGTAGTCTTAATTTAAAATACCGAAATTGCACTGAAAATACTAAACAAAGCTGTTGCAACATTTAAAACTCTGTTGCTTAACGTTCCTTTACTTCCAGTTGTGGCCCTTAAACGAGTTATAGCTGTACTTCAGTATTCTCTGCTCTCGTTTCTAACCCCATAAATTATTTCGTAAATCCTCACTCACATATGCTACCCCATTCGTATGTTACTAAGCAGGGTATGGCTGCCCCAAAATCTCGCTCACAGCGATGTTTATTGCCGTGGGCAAAGAGTTTCGCATTAAAAATGCAGCAATTGAAAAACGAATTGCCGTCGCAGTGCCATCAAAATCGAATGAGACTCAGACTGGTTTGCCTTTTCGGTGGCTTACAGCGATTAATCAGGCTGCGACCCAACGGGGACTATTCTCCAACTACAACTTCAGCTGCTCGTCGCATTGTTAATGGCAACGCGTTTCGCTCTTCTTTCTCTAGTTTTGGCGTTTGGCGTACGTGACGTATGAGTAACATACGCATGAGCTGCTTGGGATTTTTTGACAAGTTTATAGTCGAGACAGCAGCAGAGAAGAGCAATGCACTTACGGCTGGGATCAGTGGTGAATTTTGAGTTTCGAGTTTAGTTTTTGCTTAATTAGAACAAACTTTTTAAGTAGTTGCCGCGCTGCGTTGGAACTTTGTAAGCTTCTGTCTCTCTCTTTCATTCTATGGAAGCTGTCTCTGTCGGGCACTTGATATGCACAAGTTATTAAGTCAAATGTAAATGCAAAATTATCGCACTTGGCAGTCACAACAAGTGCAGCAAAACTAGCAAACTTCCATGGCTGGGCGTGGCACATTTCGGGTGCGTGCGTTTAATTATACGAAATGTTGTTGCCATACTAAACAATGGCCTCAACATCAGCACACACTCTCGTAGTTATGCACTCATCACCATCAACAGAGAGAAGGACAGAGAGAAAGCAGAAGGGAACAAGCCTTAGTTTGGCAGTTTTTGTGCACCGCATGTGGACCGCAATGAGTGTATAAAAGTGTGAAAAACATGTCGACAGGGGCTGCCATTAAACAAACATTTTACGCAACAAATTAAAGTGTAATTAACAAGTGCACGCTGTGCAGCAACAGCAGCAGCAGCAACGGCAACAACAACAAAGTACTATCGTTCAGCGGTATCCCTGTGGAGATCTTCGTCGCCTGCAAGCCCCGGGCATATTAGCAGCTGCTTCTTCTCCCACTACAACAGATACAGCAACACATATACACACCCATCTCTATACACACACACACACACACATGCACACTTGCACACAGCATGTCCTGCTGAGTTCGCTTCGGTTTGCTGTTTGGTTTTGCTCGCCTCGGACTCTGCTCCAAGTGCTGTTGACGCGTGCGGCAAGTGCAATTTTCCTGAAATTGTTTAAATAATTTCGCGCTTAAATGCAATTGAAAGTGTGCAAGCTCCCTCTCGCTCCCCCTCTTCCCACTGGCATGGCTGTAAAAGGGCTCCGCCCACTTGACTGCGTCGTTCGCTGACGTGTGGCAGGCAGCGTTGCCAGCTTGCCACTCGTCGTCGTCGACGTCGTTGCTTTTGTGTGTTGGCAAGAAATTAAAAGTTGCTGCAACTGCAAGCTGCAAATCCTTCAACTCCACGCCACGTCCTTTCTCTTCCTCACTTCTCCCACAAACTGTTCCCTGCTGCTGCTGCTGTTCGCGCATTTGTGTCAAGTGCTTTGGTAGCTCGGCGCGTGCTGAAAGTTTGTTGGTTTTTGGCATTTGGAGTCCTGTTTGTTTGTTTGTTTTGTTTGCTTGTGCCTTTTGCGCCGCATGCTTCGCATTGTTTGTTAATGAGCGTTCGAATCTCTTCCCACCCAAAGTGCTCATTTGCCACTGCGTTGCCACCTTCTCCCTTCACCCTTTTCCCTCCTCTCTTGCCTGCCACACACTTTGCAGCTAGCACGTGCTGTTTAGTCTTTGCGTGGCGCCACTGTGATTAATCGTGCTGTGCAACACTTTCGCGTTGCCTAATTATTCATAAACTTGTCTGTCACGCATATTAAAATTGTTGCCACACGCCGATAAAAATTGTCACGCCCAGACAACCTACACACAGTTCTTCGTTCTTGACAGTTCAACATTTCATTTAAATTGTTGCCAAAACAAAATATAAAAACAACGAAACAATTGGCACGAAAGCCTAAAGATTAAATACTCTCTGGCAGTTAGAGTAATTAAATTGTTGCTTATCGCAACTCGGTGGATTTGTAGCGCATATTTTACAAGTCCAGCAAGTTTAACTACAGATCAAAGATATGATATCGCTACCAAGTAATATAAACAAAATAATGAAGGCAATGAAAGCATTGTAAATGCTGCTGCATAGTTTTGATTTATGTTGTAGGGTAAATATACCTATAGGGTTGAAGGGTTGGTATACACAATCATACAAGAGTCTTTCAGATAAAAAGAAGTGACTTAAGTAAGAACTTGTTAGGGAAATACTTTTGTTTTGGGGAAAAACGCCTACTTTCTTTGCGTCTTAGTTGCTTTGGTTGCCAATATATTTTTAACTGTATAGTATATTTTGAGAATAGTCCTATATGAAAATACCAAATATAGCTTTGGTATATTTTAATTATTTTTGTGGTATATTAAATTTTTATATTTTAAAATTTATACCGCACTGATTTGCTATTATACAAAATTAATACCGAGTATCTTACAGACGAGCACACTGCAGTTTATATTTCTTACTTGTTCTTTAATGAAACATTCAACAAACATAAACTAATGCCATTTAAAATAGATAAACCCGCGAATTTTTTACAAAAATGTCTCTTCAAAATAGGATTAAAATTATATACAAATTTCACTTTTCTTATATTAAAAAAATAACTAAAGTATAAAAAAATATAAGTTTTTAAAATATTTATTAGAAGAACTATTAGTTGTATGTTAAACATAAACAAAAAGAATATTTGGTGAAACTTGGCTCTTAACTATTTCCGCTAATCTGCAAAATTACCTAAATAAATGCGTCACATCTTTTATCAAATAATTGAAGTACCCACAGAAAGAGCGACTTAAAAGAAATGGCACCCTCTGTGCTAATTAAATGTCTAAAAATATGTCAAATTAAAAATGTTGCCAAGTGTTTTCCGCACGCGTATAAAGACATGTAAATGCTTTGCAAAGTAACAAGTCGAGCTGCTCATACCCTGTGCCATATTATATAAAAGAATTAAGCCTCTTGAAGAGATAATTAAAATGAAAAGTAGCAAATTTAATTAGCAACAAAAATCAGTGATTGTATTTGCGATACACTTATTCGTGAATTTTACAGGGTATCACAATGCAATGCACAATGCCGGAGGAAATAAAAGTGAAGAAATTACCTGCTTGAAAAAATGATTAAAATCAAAAGTACCAAATTCTATTAGAAATAAAAATCAGAGTTTGATTTTTCAACCGGTTTGGCACTGCTTTTGATGTGATACACTATAGAAAGTGGAGTTACACACTTGTGATACATACTTCAATTCCACTTTCTACAGGGTATCACATCAATAGCAGTGGCAAACCGGTTTTCCGGGCTAGATGACACCGCAAGGAGGAGGGACGCAATTAAAGCAGATAAACAAAGAAAAACAATTGCAATAACAGTCGCGCTTACGGTGCTGAATACAAAAATTGCTAAATTTGAGAAAAGAAAACAACTTAATGCCGACATAGGACTCAGACTCAGAGAGTTCAGAGGGCGCAGCTCGGCGGTCGCCATTTCGGCCAAAAGTTGGCAGCAAGAAAAGGTTTTTTTTTGTTCTGCTGTTGCTTCTTGTCTAGGTTTCCCCCTCACAATCACAATCTACAGAGCAGACAAAAGCAAAAGTAAAGAGAAAGAAGCTAAGAACAAAAAAAAAAACTGGATGGGTGGGCGTGTAACTAATTAAAAATTTTGCAGTCATGCTAAGGGAATTAGGTTTTTGGCAAGGCGACGCTGTCGACCAGGTTGGCAAATCAACGAACTTGGTAATGTCAAAAACTTTAAAGACTAAACGCGGATCGTCACGAACGAGGCGAACGAGAAACTTTTGGCCACCTGACTGACTCACTGACTGACTGACTGACGTATCCAGCACTCACCGTTTTGTTGGCCAAATTGCGCACACGGCAACTGAGATACGCGGATTTGCCCATGAGGGCGGTCACATTGCGCGGCGTTGAGGGATCAAAATACGGCTCCATCCATTTGGGATGCGTGTACGCAGCGGTGGGTATTGTGGGCGCCACAACTGGCGTTGTTGTCATCTCATCTAACGAGTTGTAGCCCTCGATGGGTCCGTGCATCCCGCCATTTGTCATATCTGCAACGAGTTGCCAAAAAAGCCAAGAGAAGAAACTTTGTAATTGCGCTTAATTTTGAGCAAGTGTTATCAAATATTTATTAAATCGTTTCGTTCGTTTTAGTTTTGCAAGTATTTTAATTATTTTAAATGTCATGTCATACTTTGCCACAAGCAATCATTAAATTCAAGTAAATTTACTTTAAAGTTTACCACAGCGAAACTTTCACTGCCAGCGAAAGAGAGAGAGAGAGAGAGTTTTCATTTTATCTAAACGAGAACAGCGCAAAAAAGAAGTCAAATCCAGCAAATAGACACAATTCGGCATATGTCAGTCTAACTGTCTGTCCGTCTGCCTGTCACTCTGTCCATCATATGAATCCCTTTGAAAGCTCCTCTGTATTAAGTCTAGTTTTATCTTTGCGCTTCCTCTGACAGCACCAGAGAGAAAAAAAAAATATTAAAAATCTCTTTGCCTAAAGTGAAGCGCGTAACAAAAAAGTTTATTGCAGAGCGCGGAAATATTTTGGAGCGCGAACAGCACAGAAAAAAAGGAATAGAAATCAAAAATAGTTAACAATTTAAAAATGCACTTGTCGCTCGAATTTTGTGTCACACAAAAAACTTTGTTCATTAAATACTCGAAAAACCTGAGGTTTGGTCAAAAGGTGCCCAAGTGGCTGTCGAGTTGAGTCGAGGCGAGGCGAGTCGCAGTGGTAGCCACTGGCAACTCTTTAGTTTCAATTTAGAAATGAACCAGTGAAAAGTGTGAGCGCATCAAATGCCAAAGGTTTTGCAGCGTTGAGGAGCGTTCAGCTCGCAGGGCAAAAGCATTTCAAAACCGCAGACAGCTGCAAAATGAACGCATAGGGAATGTGATAGGGAATGGGCAGAGAGAGACAGAGAGAGAGAGAGAGAGTTTGGACTGCTGCCTGGCCTGGCCTAGGCACGGTGAGCACAGCCTTCAAGCGAGTGAAGTGTTTGCGGTTGGCAAGTACAAGTGCACACACACACACACGCACACATACGTATGTATGTGGACTGACACACGCACAAGAAAGAACGAAATTGTGTCACTGCTTACATCACATACTCTGGCTCTCTCTTTCTATCTTTTACACACCCACAAAGGGCAACCGCAAGCGGCTGCACCTCGCTTCGCCAGCTTGTGGGAGAGTTGAGCTCATGGTTATGCAAAATATTTGCACTCAAATCATATTTCAAGGATTAAAACTTGCATTCATTCGAAAACTGTTTTTCCACATGCACGCCTTCACTCACACACACACACATAGTAAGAGATAGGAAAGAGAGGAAAGTGAGGGGGGAGAAGGCGCCCAACAACTTCGGCTTCATTAAACAAAAGGTTGCCAGCATATGACGCGCATTTGCATGCATGAATTGAGGCTACGACGGCATTGAAGCAGCCAGAGGAAAGTGGGCGTAGGGCAAGGGGAAGGGGAAGGGCTCTGGCATACAGATGATAGATGCTTAAGCTTAATATGCTTAATGTCTGTGCGAGTAAATATGGCATGCACTTTTAATACAGCAGCTGCCCACAAAAGTATGCTATGAATTTGCCAAATAAATGTTGCGTATACGCATTTCATCCTCTCTTCCTTGTGGCTGCAATCTGAGACCAGTCTTAAAGTCAAGCCAAATCTGAATGGTAGCATTTAAGAGAAACATTCACAAAAAAATATTCAATTGCCACAGCTGAATACGCTTCATTTTAGTCGCATGTGTAGGCGACTCTGTCTGTGTATATAAGTATGTGTGTGTGTGTGTTTGAGTGAGCTTGGGTGATTGAGTGTTTGCTTAATCATTACACAGGCTGGGCACGCCCATTTACAGACTGGGCTCACACAATGACTTTGCATACTTGCGTTTAATTTGTGATGACGACGCTGCTGCTGCTGCAGAGGGCGTGACACGAAAGCTGGAGAGGGGCAGAGACAGAGGCAGTTGTAGGAGAGGAAGCAACAGAGAAGAAAGAGGCGGAGACAGAGCCAAGGAGATGGAGGCAGATACGGCGCAGCAATTAAGAAAACTTTTGTAATTTTCACGCTTTTGTTTTGGCATATTTCGCATATACCCTGGAAGCAAGAGACAACTTAAAGTGGGGTTAAAAAAAATTAAGTCGAATTGTCAAAAAATAGACATAAAAGATAACTGCAAATAACTAAACTAAAATAAATGAATTTCTTTATACGAACAGTAAAGGAAAGAGCGAAATTTAGATAAAATAAAAACAAAATAATAACATTTATTATAAAATGCAGGTAACTTCATTTGCTAAAAATTAAGCACATTTTAAATTACAAAAAAATCGATTGAATTGAATGTTAGTTACAAAATGCAGAAAACTAAATTTATTAACTTTAATAAAAGCAAAAATAGAAAATGTAATTATATTAGCTATTCAACTTAGATAAAAAACTACATGAAAACTAAAAGAAGGAACAAAATTGTAATTAAAAAAATAAACGATTTAATTAAATATAAATGAAAATGATAGCAAAACCAAATATTGAAAATATTAATTTGAAAACTAAATGAAAGCTAACAATTCCATTAAATATAATAAATAAATAAATATGAAATATAATATATTATATTATTTTCAGAATAGAAAGAAAATAAACGATTAATTGAATGCAGGAAACTAAAGTTAATGTTCATTATTTTATAATTGATTGACTAAATTGATAATTAACTACAAAATGCAGGAAATAAAATTTGTTAATTAAAGCAAATGCAAAACTAGAGAATATAATTTAAATTGAAATTATCCTGTAGCAATGCAAAAATGGTCTTTTCAAAATTTAGTTTGTAATCTGTTAAAAAAGAGAGCTAAACTTGGAAGGAATACATTTTGAAATAAACAATTAAATTGTTGGTAAATGTCACATGCAGAAATTTCAAAAAAAGTAAGATTGTAGAATGATGTATATTAGCTCATGCTAAACATTTTCATTATTTTATTTCAATTCGATTTGAACTGAGTATCTGATGGCCAATCAGCAGTCGTGTAGTCTTTGAAATTGGTTAACTTTTTGTTGTGTGCTTGTTGGGTGGGTGGAATTTGATGCTGTGCCTTGGAAATGATGCGTAATGTGCAACATTTTGAACCCGTAGCTCAATGAATTTTCATGCCTAGCTGCTAATTGCCTGCTTGTGGAGAGGGAGCAATCGAGAGCAAAGGCAAAGGCTCATGTTCGAGACGCATTTAATTGTGTTTTATGGCATTGAATTTGTATTTGTAGTAAATTTCCGCACACTTCATTGCCCTTTTGATGTGTGTGTGTGGAAGTTTGGGGCGTAATTAAAAATCAACATGCGGCGCCAGAAATTGAGCTGCCTAGAAGCTTGAAGCTATTTTAGTGGGTAGTGCTATACCTTCATTACCCCATTGCCATTAATTTCCTGCTAATGCAACATGACGAGCACAATTCTGATTGCACGTGGAGGAGTCTGAGTTGGACTTTGGACATGTGCCAGGGATGCTTCTCTTCTGGATGCTGGATGCTGTAGGAGCTGCTGTAGTCATCCTCTCTGTGCACGCCAGCATGAATAATGATGCCTTTTGACATTGTCTAAGCTGTTTTATGCGTGGCACCGTGACTCCGCTGGAAATCAAATGAACTCCGAGCCAAGGAGTTGCTCGATGGCTCGATGAGCTGTCAGGACGCAGAAGCAGTGTGAGATTTCATTCCTAAACTGGACGCTTATGTTGACAGGCAGGCACTCGAATATGCATGCGGCACCTTAATGCCGCTTGCTCCATTCACACAGCTTCGACTGCTCCGACTGGCAACCACTTAACCACTCAACCACTCAGTTACTCATTTATTTATGTGCTGCGCAGTGCATTGCGCCGAGGCTTTTGTGTTGTGTCGTCCTTATTGTGGTCTCGATGTAGCTGTTGCTGTTGTTGCTGCTGCCATCGCTGCTGCTGTTGCCGCTTGCGGCTGCCGTCTTAATTAAGCTTAAATGATGCTGCAAAATTTATTTCATTTCGCACTCGAGCCTCGCAAAACTGAAACTGAAACTCAACCCGTGGCTGTTGCTCTTCCACTTCGCTGTGTGGGAGCATCTTCTATACAACACAGCACAGCATGCATATAAATTATCCAGGCAAATTACATGGCACATGCTGAAAATTGAAATGTGGCTACTGTGTATGCCAGCATATGAGACTCTCTTCTCTTCTCACCCCCTCCCTCTTCTCTCTCCATCACTCCTCTCTGTTTTTGTGGCTCGGGGTTACGGCTGTCATATTTGTTTTCTTCCTCGTCGCTTCGTTGCGAGCTGATTATTTTTAATGCTGTTCATTAATTTGCTACAATCGGAAAGTGCTTTAATTGCTTGCCTGATTAACCCATGACACACACACACACGCACACGCACATGCCAAATTGTTGCCAACTGCGCGACACAAACTATCAAATTATTTGCTGCATTAAATCTTTAATTTAAATCGAACCTCAAAAGTTGCAACTTATACAATAAGTAAGCCGAATTGACTTAATTCTTAAAATTACAATGCCGTTGCTTTACAGGTAAAAAAGCTGGCGTTGATTGTGCTCGGCTGTGAGATACTTGGTAGGCAATAACTAAACATATATACCGTAAAATACTAATAATATACCAAAGACTGTAAGATATTCACCACCCATTACTATTAATTTTAAAATATACAAAATTAATTATATTGATATAATACTGTACTGTATTACATTGTATGTACCAAAAATTCTCTAGCTCTATCTTCACGTTTTACGCTTGTTATTGGAGGAAATAGGAGTGCCAAAAATTTGAAACAAACTTGATCTGTGTGCCGTCGAAAAAAAATTATACCTCTGCCTCTTAGTGTCTCTGAGATCTTCATAGGTGGTCATGCAAACGATGAACAGACAGATAAAAGGACATGGCTATATCATCTCGGCTGTTGATGCTGATCAAGAAATAATATAGCTTATGAGGTCGATGATGCCTCAAATTAAATGTTGTCAAAGAACACAAAAATATTCTATGTTAATTGATTAGAAATGAACATAACTTGTAAAATCGATATAATGTGTTCTTAAAGAACATTAAAATTAGCGAGTAAATTTATTTGTTAGAATCGAATTTAATGTTATTAAAGAACTCAAAAATAAGTGGAAATTAAGCCCAACGCCAAATTGTTGCTAATTGCGAATGTAAATATGAAATTATATGTTGAACTATATATAATTTAAAGCGAAAAACAATATGTGTAGTTTGCTTACTTTATTCTAGAAATCAAGTGAAATTCGTTAACCAAATTCACTTAATTTTCAAAATCAAATTGAATGCTCTTTAGGAGCACGGCAATTTTCAGTTGCATGAGGCCGCAAATAAGTGAAAATTGACTTAAAACTGTGGAAAATTCTCATTATTATAATGCATGCAATTTAGTGATTTAAGAAAATTGTTTGGTAAATTAAGCATAAGCATTTAAATTGATGCTTGGCATCTGTGTGAAAGAGAGAAGGGTGAGTTTCGAATGGCATTCAAGTGTTCGAGGCCTTTTCTTTGTCTTAGTCTTTGTGTAACTTGTTATCTTCTTCAACGTTGATTGACAACATTTTTGTGCAATGTTAGTGCTGTCGTTGTCGTTGTTGTTGTCGTTCTCCTTGCTGCTTTTGTTTGTTTGTCTTTGCATAGCCACTTCATCTGACAAAACATGCGATACGAAGCGATACGACAGACAGAGAGAAGAGCGGGGAAAGAGAAGGGTATTAGGCTACACACACTCTTACTTACATAACTCATATTATGAAATATTCGTAAAATTTCATACAAAGTTCAAGCAAATGCCAAGTGTATGTGTGTGTGTGTGTAAGCCAAAAGCATAAAGTGAAGTTTATACAAGAAGTTGGAAGAAGGCTGCTGCCTGATTCTGAATGGTTGCTTGCCTCGTTGCCTTGCTGCCTCGTTGCCTGCTGCCTGACTGTGGCAGCCAGGCTTATCACCTCTGGCCTCTGCGCTCAAGCTTATAATGAAGCATTGTTTGTTGCACAAAGTTTAGCCTGGAATGAAAACAGTAAGAAAACAGCCACGAGCCAACAAGAGCAAGCTCCAGCTCGAGCTCTCCTCTCAGAATGTGTGTATGTCACCTTGTCCCCTCTGAAGAGGGGAAGATGAAGATGTTAGATGCCTGGCTGCTGCTGCTGTTGGTGCTCGACAAGATATTAAAATAATATTTACAAGGACTAAAGTGGTGCGCATAATGCATGAGATGCCGGGCAATAAAGCAACAACCAAAACCGAAAACCATATACAGAATCAAATTTAGAGAAGCAACCAGAGCAGGAGCAGGAGCAGGAGCAACAGGATAATAAGCGGCTTCTGCATTTGAATTTTGGCAACGTTTTCGTGTCGAGTGCCTGATTAGAGCTGTCGTTTGTTATTGTTGTTGGTCGAGTTTCGACATTGTCGTCTTGTTTTTATTAATGATCATCATAGATTTTCCAATCACCAAGTGTAATCCATTGCCCAATCAGACAGGCGACCATTTTCCTGTTGCCATTTTCCATTTTCCATTTCTCTTTACACTTTACACGCTTTTGTTTGTGCCCAAAGTTTTTGGGGTGCCAGAATTTCTATTCAATGGCTTGGAAAAAAGGGTCAGAAACTCTCTTCGGTTCCTTTTTGGCACTGGATTTTTGTCGATGCCAGCACAAAATGCTGTCGCATTTTAATTGCGTGTGTTAATATTTGGGTTTTGCCGATGTCGATTCGGGATTTATAGTTGTGGCCCTCCGATATACAATTTACAGCGCATGCGACAATAAATTCAAGTTTTAGAGGGCGGGGGCCGACAATTGATGTTTATCGTTTTGTTGGCCCAATGAATTTTGCCATTGAACTAGTTCTCGTCGTCGCCTGACATTTGTTCTCCATTTGTCCAGGTGTCTTGTGGTCAACGGAAATATTCAATCAGGCTAATCAATCACTGCAATAACAAGCATCTTGACTGTTGCTCAATTGAATGTTGAATGTTTTGGCAAACAGTGGACAAACCGCAACCTCGGTATTTATAGTTAAACTTTTAATTGCAGCCCATGCAAGTGACATGTCACAACACACTCGCAAAACACAGCACAAAAATACACACACACACACTCACACACACACACACACACACAAACATCTGGTAACACGCACATTCACAGTTGCTGCCAAACCACAAAAGGCAAACTCAATTGCGATTGCGATTGCAATATCTGCAATAGCTTTTCCAATCGTTTGACTCATACCCTGCAAAGTGTAGACCTAGAAAGGGTCTGCACATTACATTTTAAAGTAATTTTGTATACTGATTGATTCTTTTTCCGGCATCTTCTTTAAGAAAATGCAATATAACTCAGAGCTGAAAAAAGTCTAAAAACAAAAGTTTTCTTTCTTAGATGACATTTTAAAGATGTCATTTTATATCGATTGAACTCTTCTTTGGCATTTTCTTGAAAAAATTGCAACTCAAGTTACATTATATCCAACTTCACTTATTGATTGTTTAGCTGTTGTTGCAATTGCCTTTTAAATTGTGCTCATGCCTAAAAATTTGTTTTAAAAATTACATTTTGAAGTAATTCTGTAAACCAATTGAACTTTTTCAAATTATATTCTTTAAGAAGTTTTAAGATAATTAATTGTAGATTGTTTTGCAGTTTTAAAAATAGATTTTTGTATTTTATATACGTGAAGACTTTTCAGTCTTAGGCTTCCTAACTTTAGTAACTATTGTATAAAAATTGAACTTTTCTTAAGAATATTCTTTAAGAAGATATAGAAAATCTAATTTGCCTTAAGGCAGATATAGATTATTTTGCTATTACATTGAAAGCATTTTCCATTACATACATAAAAAACTTCCAGGTAAAATTTAATTTTAAATAATTGTCGTATATTAAATGAACTTCTCTTTGGAATAATCTTGGGTAAATATCAACATAAGTTATAATATATTTTAACTTTCTTTAAAAATTATTTTTGCTGCTTTAACAGCTTCCTAACATAATCTCAAAACATCGCCAAAAAAAAGTGTATATGAATAAAGGAATCATTTAAAATGTATAAAATTGCATTAAATAATTCTTCATTTAAATTTATGTTTTCTTTAGACTATTCTTTAAGAAACTTCAACTTTAGTTACAGGATATATTAACTTCCTTCAACTTTCTTGGTTTGCTATTGCCCTGCAAAACGTTTCTTAATATCATTCAACTTAAATTAAATCATGCATATCGATTTAAACTTTTCTGTGGCAACTTTGTTGAAGACATATCAATTTGACTTACAGGATATCTAACTTCCTTTATGGATTGTTTTGCTGTTGGTGTTGCACAGCTGCAGCAGCTGCTGCGGCCGAACTCGGCAATATAAAATATTAAATTCAAATGAAAACACAATAGATTTGTGCTCTGGTTTTTTGCTCTCTGACACACTGTGTGAGTGAGTGAGCGAAAGCAATGAAATATTTACAACAGCACAGAGCAGAGCAAAGCAAAGCGAAGCAGCTGCTGGCAATGCAACCGCATGGCAAAGTGTAAACAAACTTACAATAAATCATTTTTAAATAATTTACAATATGGCAAATGGCCTGTTTCCTGCCTCCTAAAAAAACATAAAAAAAAATACATAAAAATCGATGTGCAGCCAATGCCAAAGTTCAGTTTTCGTTTCGCACTGAGCACTGAGCACAACATTTTGCACATGTCGCGCTTTACGCGTCAACAATTTGACGGCTGCTCCAAATGGAGCGCCAAACACTTTGCAAAAACGAAAAAACCGACGGAAAAAACCGAAATTGTTGTTTTTTTGCATGCTGTTGTTATACTCGCTAGCAATTGGGTAGAAGGGTATGATAATTTTTAGCCTGCAGGAAATGTGTGTAAGTGGCAGAAAGTGGCATCCTCGACCAGAGTATATAGTCATGTCCGTCTGACCGTCTGTCTCTCCGTCCGTCTGTATGAACACCTAGATAAGAGACTATAAGAGATAAAGATATACTTTTTTCGACTGCCCTTGTTATATTTGTTCGCAGATCAAGTTTAATTAAAGTTTTTGCCACTCCCAATTTCGCCCCCAATCGATACGAATCGTAATTTGGAAACTTGATTTTCGGTACATACAATAATACCTATATTCTTTATGATTCCTGAGAATGAAGTGGGAATCGGATGAAAATTTAAGAAGTTATTAAAGAAATACTTGTGTATGGGAAAAATCGCCTATTCGTATTTATTGATTTGAATGGCAATCTGATATATTTTACATTCTATGATATATTTTGCACGTAGTACTATATCAATATACCAAAGATAGCATTTGGTATTTTTACTGTATGTCAATTTTGCATTATACGGTATATTTTGAATGTAGTATCAATATACCAAAAATATTATATCGCACATTTTTAGTATTTTTGTGGTATATTTATTTGCTATAATATTTTGGAATGCCGCGAACTTTATGGTTTATTTTGAATGTAGTACTATGTATATAATTATACTAAATATATCATACGGTATATTTTTAGTATTTTTGTGGTATATTCATTTGGTACATTATACAATTATTACCGTTCTGTTTTGCTTTTATTCGCAATTAGTCGCAGGTATCTCACAGTCGAGCACACTCGTCTCTAGTTTCCTTACGTGATTTTTTTTGTTTTGCTGCTGTTGTCGCAGAACGAGGCGTGTAATGGCTTAGCCAAAGCCTCACTTTGGCTGTCACGAATTCGCCGGGCAGATCCTTGAAACGTGCATCCAGCCCAGCCGCTGATGTGCCTCTGGCTTGCACTTTAATAGTACGCCGAAAGTTCTCCTCTCTCCTCTACTCACTCGATGTGCGGTGACTTTTTCCTGTTTTTAAAGACTGTCGTCTGACTACACAGACAAAACTGTTTGCCGTACGCGCGTTGCCTGCCAAAAGTTGACCCCTCGTTGATACTCGTTTCACTTAAAATTAGGGAGGGGGAGAAGAGAGGAGAGAGAATACATCGTCAGCTGCTTTTCTGCTTTGATTGAGTGCCCATTCGACTTGATGGCCACATTTTGAATTGAGTTCGAATGGAGCAAATGACTTAAAAGTGCCAACTGCTCTCGTGCTTAGCTCAACTGTTTGTTCAAGTAAACCAAGAGAGTGAAAGAGAGGAAGAGCAAGCGAGAGAGAGAGCGAGAGGTAACTGTGTGCCTTTACTATCTCCATCAGCTGCCTCTTATTTCACTTACATAGTGCCACTTAGTTACGGCTGCTACTTGAAGTAGCGAGCTTGATGATGTTGCGACGTGTACAATCATTGCGTCAGTCACGTTCGAGCATTGAACAAATTCATCAAGACGAAAGCAAGCACTCGCAGCAACCCAAGATGCACAGGACATTCTCTCTCTCTCTTTAGTATTGCAATTTGCTATTTGTATTCCAACACAACGCCAACCAACTCTACGAATACTAAATCGATTGAATTAAATTGAGATTTTTATGCGTGCATGATTGCATTAATAAACACTCTGCTGAAGCTACAAACTCTCAACCGTAATGTTTTATTGCCTTCAAATTCAATTTATAGTTCTCCTTTTCATTTATTTATTTGCCTTTTTTCCGTACTGTATTGTGTTGTGAAAATGGCGCAAATGATTTGTGCTTTTTTCGTAAAATCGAAGCGAATTATTTATGAGACATTTTTACAATTATTTAGTCAATACGAGAAATCAAATATGTGGCGTACGTTTTTGTAATTATTTTCAGGGTTTGATTGAGAAAACAAATGGACGAGAATTACTTGTAAATTAATAGCAAAATATTTGACTAAATAATTGCATTTCAAATAGATGAAAAACTAGTTAAATAAGTAATGAAATTTTCTTCTTTTTTCATATTTTGTTACAAAATATAGAAATAAAATATGTACTTTTAGTTTTCTTTATTAATTTCATATTTAATTACAAAGTAGTGAAATAAATGCTGTATTTTTTATCCAAAGTAGAGAAATATTATTTATTTCATAGTTAGTCACAAATTATTGAAATAAATGCTGTGCTTTCCCTCATTATTTCGTAAACACCTCGATGTCCCGCATCGCGTATACTTGATATGAAATATAACATTGTTTCGACACACGTTATTTTGGGGCAAACTTTGCACGTTAATTTTAGGCTGCGATAAATTCTTGTTCCCATGCACACATTTGTAGTTCATTGAAGTTTGAATGTGGCCGCAAAAGCAAAGCCAGCTTTAGATTCAGAGCTGGGGTTGAATACGTGTCTGGTTGCACTCAAACTATTTGCCGCATGCACATACTGCAAAAGTTTTCGGCAGCGATAACTCTCCCGTTCTCTAAACTCAATTTGACGGGGAGGCAAAAAACAAACAAGCTCAGATAATATTTAAACAGTAATTTAATCAAGCGAAGTGAAGGAGCAACGAATGAAACGGAAGGAAGTTGAAGTTAAAGTCGAAGTCGAAGGTAAAGCATACAAAACAAAAGTCCACATTGCAGTGGTAATTACAATTACAACTCAACGCGATATATAAGTACTATATATACAATTTGCTGCTGTTGCTGCTGTCGAATCTGATACGGAGACGCAGCCAAGTGCTGGACAACACGACACAACACAACGCGATGAAGGGCAACAGCTGCAGCAAGCGAAGCAGCTGGCGCGATCTCGCAACGTGTGCCAGGCACGTACCTGTCTCTCTATGTGTGTGTGTGAGTTGAAGAGTGTGCACATTCCCAACGCTCGATTGCCAGACTCGAAATCAGAAGCAACAGCAGCCAGAGCAACCAAAGCAACCAGAGCAGCTGGAAGCAGACACGAGTGCCAGAATTCCCTCAAGGTTTGCCATTTAACTGGCTGACTGGTTGGCTGGCTGCCTCACTAAAGCAGAGGAAGAGTGTATGAAATATTTTCGCATTGTTGTTTGCTCTTGTTAACATTATTCCTACACCTGGCTCACAGTTGTGCGCCTTCGTCTTTATTGTTGCTGGCGTTATAAATTTTGAAAATACACACACACATTCAGTGAGATAGCAACTGGCTGCTGCTGCTTTGGCTGCTGCTGGTGCTGACACACTGTGTGGGTTTATCTCCTGGGGGTAACTCAAAGTGGAAATGCTTGCCTTATTAGTACATTCAGCAGTAAAAATGTGTTAATCTATAAACGTGCCCGAAAGTATGCAATGCTTTTTCGCTGTCGTCTTCCCTCTCACTCTTTGCATGTGTGTGTCAGAGTGTCTGTGTGTGCGTGCAAGCACTCTGGTATTTTACGTTGCCCGCGAGACACGTCAGCCAGATTTCAGTTGCTATGCGAGCAGCAGCTCTTTAATGAATTTATCGCGTGTTGGGATTCCGTTACACATACGCCCCGTATCCGGCACTGCCACTGACTTGGGCAAAAGGACAAACGGCGGCCACTACTATTTTAAAATTCTTCTTCTCTACCCATGCAAACTATGTGCTTTTAATGTTTATGGGCCGCGCGGCTAGAGATAGAGTGCTGTCTGTCTTTATGTCTGTCCCGAACACAAAACTGACAGGTGCCATGAACAGGCGGCCCAAGCTGATTATGTTGTTACAACATTGTTGCCGCGCGCATTCCTTCGCCCTCCCCGCTCTCCCACTTTTTCGGGTTTAAAGGCTCGGTACTGGCACTTTGAGCCTGCCATGTAAAACATTAAAATTTGACAGCTTTTAATGGGCAGCCGAAGCAAAAGCGCAGCTGGCGCAACTTTTCAGCGCTTCACTCCGCTTATGATGTGCGGTATTTTCTGGGTTGTGTGTGTGTGTGTGCTGATGACGGCTTTTAATCGTTGTCTGCATAAGAAAAGAGCAGCACTTGCAGCGACCAACAACAAACTTGATCGCCACTCAAGCCTCGACTCATAAATCATCATGGCAAACAAGGCGCATGCCACTTGGCAATCAGCCAAAAACTGGTTACAACCCAGAAAGAGAGAGAGGGTAAATGCGTGGGTGATACAGAGGCAGACAGAGAGAGAGAGAGCGAGAAATTATTGTTTTCCAATTAATAAATGTCAATTACGTTTCGCAAAGCGTAAAAACAAGGTCAACATGCGACAATTGCATTCGCAGTACACTGAAAGAAAACCAAGTTCTAAAATCAAGATTTCGGATTTAGTAAAGTTCGAAAACATATCTTGATTGGAAGAGAATTTAATATAAGAACCAAGTTTTAAGACCAAGAATCTTATTGTAACATATAAAAAGATATTATTGTTTTATACTTTATGTTTTTTCTTTTTTAATTATTTAATAAATCTTTTAATTTTGGTGTTTATTAGAATTTGACACTATTCAGACTAATGTTCTTATTACCCCATTTACATCAAGTCCATCTGCTTCCATCGGCTGTTTAGGGGTTACAAAGTAAGGAATAAGAGGAATTTTAAAGGCAATAAAAGCAACAGAAACGAAAATGGCAAATTTAATAAATTATACGACACTGAGAGCATTCTATAAGTATATGTTATGTTCTTATAAATTGTATTTATTATTCATCGTTTTGCAACGATCATATTCCTGTTAAAAGGAGTCAAATTAATCAATCGTAATTAAGAATTTCAACATTATTTTATGCCTTCGTCTAGTCTTAGTTACTTTGGTAGGTAATCTGGTATTTTTGATAGATATCGATATAATAAAAAATAGTATTTGGAATATAATTTGGCACATTTTAAAATAATGCCTTTTATTGAAAACGTATAGCGGGCTTCTTTCATCCTTGCAAATTGTATATTTTGTACATTTGATTTTAGAAACTGGTCTGCTATTTTGCAGTGTAGTCGAGTCACACAGTGCCTGCAATATGTTTGCACCCTTGACCGCAACAGGATTGTGCCAGTGCACTGGCCGGCTCTCGCTTGCTGTTCCTGTCCTGCTACTGTCATCTTAAATAAACGACATGGCTGCATTTGGGTGGCTTAGCCTCCGGCCCCCATTTGTCTGGGCTTCCCTTAAGCTGCAACCCCTTTACCTTCCCCCTCTTTTTCGACCCCCTGTCTCTCTTCAGCTGACAACAAACTGCTGCTGCATGTGTGTCAAGCGGCGCCGCTACAAATGAAACATAATGGCCAAAGTAATGGCCCACTGCAGCTATTACTAACAGTCTGCCTCTCGCTCTCTCTCTCTCTCTCCCCTTCTCTCTCGCTCTCTGTGTGTGTGCGCCTTGGGGTGTTGTTGCACCATATGTAAATGCAATTTGTAGAAATTTTTGCATCAGTTTTATGAATTGACAATGATTTCATTTTCGGTTTGTTTGACAGCCAAGCCAAAAGTTTGCAGTCTGTAAACTTCTACGACTGACTGTGCCATGCAATTGTGTATTTTTATTTGCTTTACCACCGCTCTCCCTCTCTCTCTTTTGCACACTTATTCACCCTCTCTTTCTCACAGCTGTTGGCATTGTCTTTGCCATAATTGCATTCTCATAGTTTTGTACAACATTTTTGCGTAGTGTTCTTTGGCTTTGATTACAGTTGCTGTTTTTGTTGATGTGACTGAAATTGTTGTTGTTCTTGTTGTTGCTGCTGTCGTTGCACTTGTTGTAATTGCAATTTACGAGCGTGTATGTATGTGTGTGTGTGTGTAAATACGTCTTGTTCTAAGCATTACGTGCGAGAGCTGCTTCCTTGAAATTTCCGACTTAAATTATCAAAAACTCTCTCGCTCTCTCTCTTCGGCTCTTGAGCTGAAAATTTGTGGATGCTGCTGCTGAAGCTTGCACCCGCTGCGGCTGCTGTTGTGCAAACTTTTAGGGAATAGAAGGCGGCAGGATGCAGGATGCAGGATATAGCACGTAGCCGCAGCAGCTGCACATACATAAGGATTTCGGTTTTTGGTTCGCTTTTGGTTTACGGGGTTTTTCGCTTGCCTTACGAGTTGTTTGTCTATATGCGTGGAAGTGAGTGTGTGTGTGGGTGGGTGTGTTAGTGTGTGAGTGTGTGTGCAAATGTTATGCAATCACACTAATGCGCAGTTTATGGTTAGCTGCAAATGCAACAGCCACAGCCACAGCTACGAAAAAAACAACACCTTGCAAAATCGCCTTTTATAAATGGTTGCCACAGCATCAGCAACAACAGCAACATCAGCAGCAACAGCAGCAGCAACATCATCAACTGTGGCATGCCCCAAAAAACAGCTTTGAGCGACATTTCGCCATCAGCTCGACTAAGCACGCTTTTTATTAATTGTTTTCTTTGGCAGCCAGCATCGCGATGAACGATTAACAAATAACAAAACAACACTTTAAAGATCCAAAACAAATGGTTAAATTTGCTAGTCCAACTATTGATGGATAAACTCCTGCTGAACTCTCTTTTGTTTCACACACAAATTTCTGCTTCAATTATGTTTTGCCATTTGCCAATGCTGAGTAAATATTTCTTAGCCAGGTTCTTTCCACTCTGTTATGCATATGCACTCATGCTCTCTATGTGTGTGTGTGTTAAATCATCATGAATGTTTTAGCATGTGCACACTTCATTGCACACACTCAACACACACATACACACACTCAACACACACACGGATGCCACATGGGGCAATAAAACTTTAAAATGCATGGAGCCTTCTCAAACAAAAGCGCTGCAATCTTAATGGCCAGTCTTCCTCTTTCGCTTAGTCTCCTCCAAATCGAAACCCAAAAACCCGAAAATGGCATAGAGCTTCGCTCACTTAAAGCGTAAGTTATATGCACATTAATTTGAGGCGACAGCAGCCAAGGCATTTGTCTTGGCAATGGCAACAACTGGCAATGTGATTCTAAACTCGCCATTTTACCATTTGCTATTGCTCTCACACTCACACTCAACTCTCAACTGTCGTCTGTCGTGTGTCGACTGTCGACTGTCGTGTGTCGCCTTTCTCGCCTTTCGCTTGTCGCCATTAGAAGCACGCACAATGGCGCTAATAAATTAAAAACGAAAGCTAATTTCTGTAATTGCCTGCACGGTGCGCATCAAGCTACTCTCTTCTTGCTCCGCCCATCTCCATTTTCACATACTTCTTCTGTTTTCTTTTACACAATATACCCTGGAAATTAAACAGGATTGATGAAGCATGCTAAGCTTCAAACATTTTAAATGCTAGATTGTAGTCTACACAAATTGCGCTATTACCAGACTAAGCTATAAAACAAATAAATAAAATGCAGTATATAAAATCGAATAAATGTATATTATGAAGAGAGCATATCAATAAACATATTTATTTTAAGTACAAGACAACTTACTAACATGTTTATTAAATATAACAAATAATATAAAAATAAATCAATATATGAAGATAGTAAATTAATAAATAGATATTCACTTAAACTAAAAAATAACTAACTAAAATGTTGTATATAAAATCCTATAATATTATATTACATATAACAAAAAATATTAAAAATTAAAATAAATATATGAAGATAGTATAGTATAGTAGTAGTATGTAATATAGCTCTTAAAATACAATAAATATATATTAAGTATGGAATTATTCTTCAGTAAACCCTTACACTCAAATTCAAGTATAAATTCACTTTTATGTTAGGTGCCACAGAGTTTTTTTTAGGAGTTTCAAATACACCGACTATATTTCCAGTGCTTTTGCTAAAAACAGTAATGAATCTTTATTTTACTGTTAAAGATTTCATTGATTTATTAAATGTTTTCAATTTGTGATTAAACTCTGTTAAAATAATAGTATATATATATATATATTCAGTGTATTTAATAATTAAAATTAACATTTTCGTAAATAAATTAGTCAAATCACTTGTGTCGGCAAAACACTTCAATTCACACTTTTATTAAATAAATATTAAATATGATTTACAATGTATAAATTTACGTTAGTATATTTCAGTAGAAAACAATCACAACTATAAATATATTTATATTCTCTTGCGAGTATATTCTAGCCACAAAATTTATTAATTATGCAGCTGTGGCTATTCTGTTCCTTTGGTTGACTAAATAAATAACGATGATAGCATAATTTTTGTTTTGCCTTCTAAATGTAATTTTAGTTATTTATAAATATACTTTTTCCTTTTTAAATTCGAAATATCTTCATTAACATATCTATGTGGAACTAAATTTAATGATGTAGTATTATAAATTGAATTAAAGTGTATTAAAATAGTAAATTGAATATATAATTTAATAGTTTATAGAAATATATTTTCCTTAATATGTATGTATATCTTTTAGAATTTTTAAAGCTACAAAATAAGTTATTAATGTATCTAAATTTGTTCCTTTTCAACCTTGGCTAAAACAACAATTTATTTATTTATCGTTCAGTTCTAAGTAAAATAAAGCAGTTTACTCATTTGTTTACCAAAGTGCTGGCTACTATAAATAGTAAACTGAACTTTCACCTAGGATATCTTCGCAGTCGTGCATTGCCTTTTACAAGCTGTTTACTTGGTTTGCCTTACATTGCCAAGAGGGACGCAATAATGACGACAAAATGTCATTGTCAATTGGGCTTGGGGCCTGCTTAAAGGCGTCAAGATTTACGCACTATTGCCGGGTTCACAACCCCCTTTAACAGCCCCTCTTCCACCTCTCCCCCCTTCTCTGCTATGCTCGCTCTATTTGTCTCTGGTTGTTAGAGAGCGAACACCCTTATGGCATTTTGCGCTTGTCAGTTCTGATTTTTACAGTAATTATATTGTATTATGGCTCTGTCGTTGCCGTTGTTGTTCTCCTTCTTCTTCTCCTTCTCGTCCCCGTTCTCATTCCCGTTCCCGTTCACGTTGGGTTTGTTGCCTGTCAAGTTGCGTGTGGCATTTGCCAGACAGCAGCTTAAGCAACTTGCACGTAATTAGTTGCACACTTTATGGAAATGGTCTTGGTATTAGCCAACGTTAAGAGCTAAGAGCATAAGCTCAGCTCAATAACATAAACTAGTTGTGGATTTCAGTAAACGCATTCTCTAGATAAATAAATAATCGAAAGCAAAACCTGAGCTGAGCTGAGTTTTCCTTCAATATGTGTAAAAATCATTTGCTGTTTGTTACTGCCAAACATTTGTTTAAGCTGTCGATGGCAATTCAAATGAAATGAATATTCGTCAATGCATTCATTTAATCCGTATTCTGTCAATAAAATCAAACACAATTTATTGTTGGTGCAAAATAAATATCCGTTTTTCCAGCCTGTCGAATTCTATTTTCCAAATTGTTTTAAACCGATCAAATCATTTATTTTTTGGCTAGAATGAGCTGAGCTCTAGACTTCTTTGTTATTTAGCTGTTGTTTTTTATGTATATATATTTTTTTTGTTTGTCAGAAATTGTTCTAAACTATTGCAAATTCTTCTCATTGAACACCTGCTTTCTGTGCACAATATGTTTAGACATTCAGACAAGTTGCAGAAAATACGAATTCAATTTTCCTTTTTTTTCGTATTAAATTGCTTTAGCCAGCTTCTGTTGCAATTTCATTTTAAAACTATTTCAAAGGCTTTCCAATCACTTAAACTTAATTGAGTATTTCATACGTTTGAAATAAGTATTTATAATCTGTCTAATGTCGGATTTAAAGTTTTAAAGCAAATATGCCTTTTTGTTGCAATAAATATTGAGTTAAATAAGCCATTAAATATACTCGAAAGTTGCTTCAACTTTTCCATTATTATCTGCTTATGAATTATGTTTATTCACACTTTAAAGTTGTTTGGTAAACTAACCAAAACTCTTTAACTTTAAGCTATATCGGGTAATCAAGTTAATTGTTTTTGCTATAAGACATCAAAAATCTTTGTTATTTTACCATATTTATTTCGTAAAAAAAAAATTATTAAGACTAGACAATTGCTGTTTATTACGTTTTAAAATTAAAATTCAACAGATTTAAAAAAGGCTTAGAATATTTTTTAAATATTTGTTGGTCTTAGATTTTAACATCTGCTAAAACTGCTTTGCATACAGTAATTTAAATTATTTCATGTGTGATTATTGTTAAGAAATATAACTTAATTGAAGCTTAAATAATTTTAGAGATTAAATTGTTATCAATATTAGAATTTAACAGCCTTGCAAAATACTGTGGATATATTGGAATTTAAGAATTTAAAAGACTTCAAAAATGCTATGCATATTATTTATATAGTTCTTGAATATACGAATTTAACAGGCTCCATAATTTGTTGCAAATGTTACTTAAAACTTAAATTTTTTTCAATATTCAAATTTATCAGACTTTTATATTATTTATATTTTTATTATTGTGCAATATAATAATTTAAGAGCCTTGAAAATACATAATTATTATTTAATTTACATTCTAAGCTTTTGATTAGAATCTCAAAATAGAACTTCATTAAAACAAAACAGCTTTGAGAGACAAAAATGTTTTTAATATTGGAATTTAAGAAACTTTTATATTGCTATGCATATATATTTTGAATATATGAAGATAAGTTAACTAAAATTTAATAATAAATTAAAGCAGACTTTATAGTTGCAGTGGATAATATATTTATATATTTGGAATATACTACTTTTTAATATAAGATTTTAAATCTCTTTAAAATTCTTTCGCGTATTAAAGTAATATATTCTTATTTAGTTTTTAATGATTAAATTGTTTTCGATATTAGAATTCGTCAGACTTTTATTATACTATGTATACATAAGTATTATTTAATTTACATTCCCAGTTTACAGTCGCCATTAACATCATAAGCTCATGCAATTCAAATTGAACTGAGTCAATTCGGTGGAGTCTTCAATTAGCTAACTAGCTTGGTCAACAAATGAACAATGTGTTCTCGGTCTGAATACACGTGTTCTTGAGTTTCGTGTATCGTGTTTCGTGTTTCGAGGCGCTGCTTTACATAATGATCGTTTAATCAAGACACATGAACTGGGCACTTGGGGACGCTGAGTCGATGCTGTTGCGCTGATTGCATCACCAACGCCCAGATAATTACAAGGAATACACAAATACACACACAACTGAATAGTTAAACACTCTATATACACACACACAGACACAGTGCAGTGTTTGAATGTTTGGTCAATTGTAGCTTTCGCACAAAGGCGTTGCCGGTGAATTATGAAGTTGTAATTGAATACGGTAATTATGTATGGCCAAAGTGGTAACATAAAGCCTGGCCGCACTGCAAGCTCCAGCTGCAGGAATTTATAGCCTAGCTGCGGGCCAATACAATTTCCAATTACTTGAATTGCATTTAAGCCAAGCAAACCAAACAAATTGGCAGCAACAAAACTGAAATATAAAGCCAACACAATGCGTTGCAAAAATGTTGGGCAAGTGGCCGCTAAAGGCAATTTAATTGCCAAGAAACATTTCAGCATTAAACTATGCTCATTTCACGGCACTCAAAAGCGAACCTCAAATACTCAAATACAAGTGCATTTGGAGAGGCTTTTCTTATAAATATTGTATATATATACAGAGGGAGAGAGAACTAATATTCATTAAATATTTGCACAGCGGATGGGCAAACATTTCACGTTTGAGTGCGCCAAGCCAAGTAAAATTTATTTCGTAGATTAATATCAGCAAATTGCAAGCGGCTTATAAAATACTTGTGCCGAAAAACAGTATACACATTATATACAGTATAGTATAAAGTATATACCATAGTTTGCCGCAAACTCGACGTATTTCGTATTCTGGCATTTCGTTTATAAGCAACAGCAGCAGGAGGCTGGCCAAAAATATGCATAAGGCATGCCATTACCACAGACCCTTTGCTCTCATACCCACTCCTTCCCCTCCTCTCAGCGCCATTGCATTAAATTAAGTTATGAAATATGCAGCTGCCTCTGGGAGGCAGCAGCAACAATTTGACTCTGCGTCGCGCCACCTTTTGATGCCTCTCTCCATTTGAACCTGTGTGTTGATTTCTCAGCATTACCTGACTGCTGTTGCCAGGCTATGGATGCTTTTGCATGAATGCACTCTGCGGGATTGCAGCCTCATCGGTGGGCGGGAAGGGGGGCGGATCAGTGGGATATATCTTCATATTTTTACTGAAGCTCTGCGGCAACAACAGGCGCGTCATCAATTTGATTTCAATGCGTAATCGAAACGTATTGTGAGAGCGTCGTCATGTCGTTGTTGCCGTTTGATATGCACAGCAACACACTCCCTGAACACACACACACATACCACATGTACACACGTACTCACACACACGCAAAGATATTTGTGCTGCGATTTGTGAAACGTGCAAAAATAATCGCTTGAAATTCAATTGATGACATGATTTGCAAGCAACTGATGCCTGATGCCTGTGGTAACTGCGCTCTTTCCTTTATTTTCCATATGCGTGTGCGAATGTGTGCATGTGTTTGTGTGTGTGTGTGGGTGACGAAGCGTTGTAGTCAACGTTGGCGTTTTTCATCAATCTTAGTGGAAATTGCAATTTTGTGGCGCATTGCATATTTGAGTGTGAATACATAAGTGAGTGAAGAGCAGAGAAATAGCAGCAGCAGCAGCAGCAACAGTCGCCGCATCAACGGCAACAAACAGTTGCAGCTACAACAGCAACAGCAACGCAGCATCATCGACAACACCTACAGCGGCAACATCAACAAAATGCTGCATCAGCATCAACATGAGCTGCCATTGCGATGGCCAACGTTAGCTGGCGTAAACAAAAACAAGTTCCCAACCAGCCACAATCCAGAACGTAAAAGTAGATCTCTTTAGCAAAAAGATACCACGCACTAGACAATGCGCAAGGTAGCTTTGTTTAATAACTACCAATTAGTTTGACATTAGAGAAATGTGAATTCAATGAACGTTACTTTCTTGATTTTCAATAACCATTTATTCATAGCAATTGTATAGAGCTTTAACATTTGAGGCCTTCGGGCTGTTTTATTTGAAATAAATTGGTATAGATTCTTTAACAAAAAACAAAATAAAAATATCGAATTTAGAAGTTACAAAATTTAATTTAGTATACTTGTATTCAGCTCCGTTTTATTTATTTAATTTTCAAATATAAACAATGTAATTTGAAGCATATTAGCTGCTGGTATCTTCGACTTAATTTTAAAATATCTTCTCGGTAGCTCATAAATTACTAATTAACATCAAATAACTTATTATAGTTATAAAATCCAATTTATTCACTGCAGTACAGTATAATAATTTACTTGATCATATAAAAAATTGTTGGTCTGAAAGCTATACGATTTTTTCTTTTTATTAATCAGAACTTGGGTCTTATAAAGACTGTTCTTGAAATCAAGACGAGTTTTCTATCATTAAAAATTTGAAGCTCTTGCCCACTTTTGAAACTGAAATCCTTAGTGCTAAGACCAAAATCTTGAATTTAGACGCTTTTTTTCGTGTCCAAATAAAGATCTGGACTATCATAGCTCTTCTCTTGTCATATGTAAATAATTAAAGTAGACTACTATTAAATAATACTCTAAAATCAGTCTGAAGAATATCCTCAAAAATATTACGAATAGATTGCTTAAATTATATTGATTAAGTGTTAGTAACTAAAGTTCCCCTTAACTTTAATACAAAAAATAACTTTAAGCATTTTTAAATTCTATGATTTTTCTTTTGAAATGTTTGATTACATAGTCTATAAATAATATGTAAATCAGCTTTCGAATGTTATTTTAGGAATACTTTGTAATTAACAATCAAACTGATATTAAATTCCATTCATTTTCCTACAATCAAATTATTCCTTGAAATTCCCTGTTAGGAATGCAAGAATTGTCTTTTTCAGTCTTATTTCTGAACTGATCCTCCTTCCATCTAATTAAAGCAGGGTATGCGCAGATTACCAAAAACAGAAGCAAAAGCTGTCGTCACATTTAAAGGCATCTTTGGTCACTCACACGTGAGTTTGTGTCTGCTATGCGAGAGTGTGTGCGAATGTGTGTGTGTTCAGGTGAGTATGCTAAATGCTCCACACCCACATCTACACACACACATAAGCAAGGAAGGCAAACCGCAACGCAACGCAACAGGGGAAAATAAAAAGAGAAATGCTTGTGGTAAGTATAGGAGTGGATCGGAGAGAGGGGGAAACGAAAACGCAATTGGAAGAAACGAACGCTCGAAAATCGACGTTCAAAAATGAAACGAAATGTGAGAGAGAGAGAGCGCTCTGTCTGCCTGTCATGATGAGCATGTATGTGCATGTCTGTGTGTGTCTGTGCACGCTTCTGTGCTTGTGTTGGTTGCATGAATTGCAATTGTTGTTGAAAGCATTTGCATGTCACTCGTTTGCATTGTGCGCACCTGTATTGGCATTGTCAACGCGCCACGCCCCCCTTTCTCTCCCTGCGCCTCCCTCCTTTTCCCTTCTTATTCGCTCTACATGCTTGCAACATTCGATGTTCCTTTCGGCTGTGCTCCACGCTCACCTTTAATGCAGCCTTTCTATATGCATGAGATGGGCGCAGGGAGAGAGGGGGAAGGGGGCGTGGCAAGAAGGGTTGGCCCTTGGCTATTGTTGGTGGTGCCACACACTCACACACATACACACCCAGCAGTAGGTAAAGTGAAAATGAATTGCCACCATCAAGGCGAAAGCATTGCAACATATTGCGCATACGCCACATGAGTCCTCGCATCGATGGGCCAGCATTTAAAATGATGACCCACCTCACTTGCTCTTTCTCCCAAGGCAATTGATTTGCCAGGCAAAGTTTCGCAGCGCTGCGCTGCGAATAGTTCAACTGGAAGCCAAACACAACTAAATGCAAGTAATAAAACGGAATAAAATCTTTCGGCGCAATAAGTATACGACGGGTAAGACAATATGCCAGCGTTCACAAGTCAAACACACGCTGCCGTGTATCGAGTCAACCGAAGGGCAAAGTTCAAGTTGTAGCAACACACACACACACACACTCAAAATTTGCACAATGCATACGATTTACATTACACTTGGCCGCAACTCGAAGAAGAGGAGAAGGAGAAGAAATCGGTTGAATATTATGGCAGCCAAAACTGGCATAAACAAAAGGTAAATGCCGCACACACACACACACACACACACCGCTGTCGTTGGTGCAAGTTATAAATATGTAAATAAGCAGCAAAGTTGCCGGTAGTAAATGATGCAGTGTGAGACGAAAGCCGAGAGATGATGGCAAAAAGTTAACAATATGCTCGACATGCTTCGTGTGCAGTAAACGTACTAAAAGTTGACGGCAACTGCAACATTTTGTCTTGTTTGCACTTGCTGCAACAGTGTTGCATCACCTACAACACGATGTGTGGCAGCTGCTGCTACTGCTGTTGCATTGTTGATCGCAGCTGCACATGCCAAATCAAATTATGTGCCACACACACCAAAGAAAAAAAGTTCGCAACAGTTGCGAGGCAAGAAGAGGGGAACGCAACGACTTGTCGTCAGTCACAAAGCAATTGCATTGAAATTAATTAAAAGTCTGCCTGCTTCAGTCCTGCGCCGCACTCATCAGGACCAACCCCAAACGCCTCATCCCCATCCTCATCGTTTGCTATGCCCTATTTCCCCTGTCTTCGTACTTTTCAGGCTGCGTTCTCATCGCGCTTAGCTGGATTTTGTTTTCCAGTTGGCACGCACAAAGACAAAGCCCTGAACACATGTCTGCCGTCGAAGCAAATTAGAGAGCGCTTAAGGACGCAGCTTCCCATTTCTCCCTCTTCCCCTTCCCCTTCCTTTAAACTAGAATTCGAATTTATGTGGCTTTAAAATTCGACATCGACCATAGAAACGTTTCGTTCGCATAATTTTTCACTAGTTTCGTAACGGATTTTCTTAGGGGATTAGTGAGGGGGGTCAGGGGGTTCTGCGGTTGCGTGTTCTATCTGCTTAATCTCGAATGCAAATACAAGACTCCAACACACACACACACCAAAAAAAAAAGAGCAAATTGTATTTATTTATCGCTTATTTCGTTGCTTTGGCCAGCAGCAACAGAAGCAGGAAAAAAGGACAAATATTTGGCCAATGCCACAGCGCCGCAAAGTATGCAAAACGGATCTGACTAACACCTTACCACGCACACAGACACACACGAGTATGTTTCTATGTGTGTATTTGTGTAAGGGTCATGATGACAATTGCGCAAAAAGCATTTTACCAAACAGAAAACGAGCCAAGCAAAGTGGAAAACCAAAGGACAATAAATGTTGTAGACAAATCTTATCAACTACTCGTTTACTCTCTTTCTCTGTCTCTATCATTCGCTCTCTTTCTCTCTCACTCTTGCTTTTTCTCTATCTTGTTGCTGTTGGCATTATCCTCTTTGTTACTGGTCCCTTTATAATTTCGCCTCTTCTGTCTCTCTCTCTCTCTCCTTATAACAATGCCCTCAGCTGTAGGCTCTTTGCCTGCTGCTTGTTTGCACCGGACATGCATCAGGGCTCAGTTATTCACTCATTCACTCGCACACACTCACTCACTCACTCAGTCATTCAGTGATTCACTCATTTGCTCATGCATTCATTTGCACATTTATGTGCGCCTCATCGTCTGTAGTGCTTCAGCTATACGCTGCCCAAATTTGACGCTGCATTATTTATTTAGCCAAGATGTAACGAGTAAATATTGAACTGAGTTTATTCCTTAAAAAATAAATTCTTTAAGAAACTTATTGCTTTACAAATATAGTTTAAAAAGAGAAAACTCAACATTTATAACTTTCATCAAATCTGCATAACTTCAATGTCTGAAATTCTTTGAAATTTCATGATTCATTTTCATTTTAATTAACATTTAATAAAACAAACAGTTTAAGCAACTATTTTACTTAGAACTAGCAGTTGAATAAAAGAAGTCTAAACAAAATTTATTGTTTACTTTTAGTTTTAGATTTCTTTCATGAAACAAATTTCTATACACAAAATTGCCTTTTTCACTTGCATTTCAATTACCATTTAAATAAAGCAAGGCAAGTTTAAGAAAATGTTTTACAGATTAAACAACACTTATAGATAAATCTCTTCCTTTAAGTTTACATAAATTTTAACTACGAAATTTCTGCTCTCATTTCTAGATAGTGTATTCAATACTTTAAAAATACAGTTTAATAAAAGCAGAATGAAAAACATTTATTCTATGTATAAAATTCTATTAAATTCACAGCTTAAATTTCTTCTCTTTTTCCATTTTCAATTACAATATAATAATAAATTTAGATAGAGTATTTTACAGCCTGCTAACCCAACATTTTATAAGTTTTTTTCGTATTGTTGCTGTTGCGTCGCTTTTCGGATATTTACGCTCCATTGTTTGTCGCTCAGGCGGAAGCATAAAATTGTTTGCTAGATAAGAGAGAGACATATCATCGACTAAAATGCTTTTCCTGTCCCATCACATGCCTTTCCCTTTCCCTTCCCCGCTTTCCCGCTCTCCCCTCGCTTAGGCATCCAACTCGTTTGCTAGTTGGAAAAACAATGAATATTCCTTGATAGTTTGTTTTGTTTTTTTGTTTCTGTTGTTGTGTGGCATTTCTTTTTATTGCAACTGTAAAGTGTTGCCTATGAGCCGGCTTACTACATGCATATTTGTCATGTGTGGCTGCAACAAACAGTAGCACAATTAGAGGCAGTATTTTGCAGGCCAATCCACAGGCGATTGGCCAAGAGGTGAGCGAACAGTTTTGGCCATGAAATCAAGTTCTATTTCAGTTTTACATAACTTTAAATATTCGTTCGCGCTGCTTTCTGTTGTTATCGCAGTTGTTGCTGTTGTAGCTTGGTTCGTGGCGACGCCGTCGTGTCTGGCAGCACGGCACTTTGAAATTTATGGTTCATTGAATGCGCATGAAAAACAGTCAGACATGCCTCGCAGACATCGCCGAAGGAGAAGGATAACTGGACCGGGGGGAATTTTTCCCCAAAATGGCAAAAACAAAAGAATCGAGTTTATTTCCAAGTGGCAGTGACATTTTTCGGAGAATTTCTTAACTTAACCGAAACAGCAAATGAAACTGAAATAACAAGAGCAACAAGAAATAATACGAATAGGAAATGCGCTGACGTTGCATAAACACAAATAATTTCACTGCCACTTGGCGCATATTGCACAAGGTGAACACAGAAAGTTCTGTCAACCAAAAAACCAGTAAGAAAGCTACGAACGAGTGTGCTCGACTGTGAGATATCGTTTGTGAATGAAATCGAAACAGTTCGGTGTTAATTTTAAAATATACCGAATTAGTATACCAAAAATACTGAAAAATATACCAAAAGTTATGTCTGGTATATATAAAATATACCGAAATACTACAAAATATACCGAAAGTTGTGTTTGGTATATTTATAAAATACTGCATTGAAAAAATATACCATAATATTTTGAAAATATACCATACAGTACAAAAATACTAAGACCCGTGTTAAGCAGGGGTTTTTCTCATTTTTATCAGATGATGATGATTTTTATCTGATCGCAACCAAATTTACAAAAATCAATTCAAACTAATTCTACAGTTCTTAAGGTATGTAACAAAAATCACGGGCTAGCTTCATTCGAATTTTTTCGATTTGCAGAGGCGGAAGTGGGCGTGGTAAAAATTTGAAACAAACTTTTTCTACATGCAAACATAACAAGTGCCGTTGAACAAAACTATATCGCTATCTCTTATAGTCTCTGAGATCTAGGTGTTAATATAGACGGACGGACAGGCTAGGACATGGCTATATTGTCTCGGTTGACGCTGATCAAGAATTATATATACCTTTCCTGTTATATACCTTTCCTGCAGCCACAAACTTATAATACCCTTCTACCCTATGGGTAGCGGGTATCAAAAAGCGATTGCAATAAACAGCAATAAGACAAACGGAAAACAGAGAAAACTGAGAAAAGTGTCAGTAGAACACAGAGCATGATATGGAGACATTTATCGTGCCTTGAATGAATAAATATGCTTGGTAAATTTCATTGAAAACAAATAACTAAAGCAAATTTAAGACATTGCAGTGAAATTGCGCTTGAATTTGTTATTTGTGATTTGCTGAGCAGGAAAAAGAAAACACTTAAAGGCAGGCAATGAGCTTATGAAGCAGCTGCATCGATTTCAACCCTTTTTGTTGTGCTTCATAAGGCAAAAGACTAGAAGTCGCTGCAAAGTGCAGCCAACTAAATATATATTTTGTGATCTCTTTCGATATGAATAAATGACGCTAACGAACCGGCAACAAAAACAACATCCAAGGACAGCAAAAAATGGAAGATGGAAGCTAACAGCTGGCAGAAGCAGAAGTAGAAGAAGAAGAAGCAGTTGTCAATTTTGAGCTAAAATGCTTTTCAGTTTTTGTGAGGAGGAGTGGAAGCAACTCTATTTCAGCTCAGCATTTGTTTATTTATTTATTTATTGTAGTATTTGTTATTCATTTATTTGCTTTCACTTTGCGCACTCATTGCGTGGGCTTCTCTCCTCCCTTCTCTCTCTCTCTCTTTCTATTTCTTTGGCAGCCATTTTGAAAGCGACGCCTCAGGTTGTGAAGCAAAATGTGGAAAGGGAAAGGCAAAAACTGGGAACTGGAGTTGAAGTTGGAGTTGGAGCTGTCGCAGCTGCTGCGGCAATTAAATAAGGCAAACGTAAATAAATTTAATTATTTTTACAATTTACTGACGAGCCTCAGCAACAGAGCCAAAGCAAAAGTCAGCAAAGAAAAACAATCAACTTTTCTTCCAAGTTTTCCTCCTCAATTCTCGCACAGCCTTTGAGCGTTGTTTCTGTGTGTACGAGTGTGTATTTGAGAATCAGAAATGAGAAACTACCAATAAAATGAAATGTGAAATGTGATCGTATCTTTCTGGCAAAAGTCGCATGTGCAAACGCTGCCAGCTAATTGAATTTTGTGAAAAAAATACAAAAATTGAGAAACTCAATTGAAGGCGCCACAGGCAATCGAATGTGCGTGTGTGTGTGTGTATTTATTCCGCTTTCGGCTAACTGAATCGCGGCTTATAGCCAGATCCACTAGCAAGTGTCAACGCGAAATTGTATTTATGAAAAGCAAACTCAGATCAAAGCCCAAAAGCAATTCCATTTCAATAACCAATTCAAATTGAGTTTCGAGTTTAACGAAAAACATTAATTTAAAAAGCCATTTATGAAAAATGGATTAACTAATCATACCCCATTAAAGCAACGCGGCGAGGGTATCACGAAATGGCAATAAAACAAACCGCAATGTATAAATGCTATTTCATTTTGTATTTTTGCCCAACTTTTGCAGCTTTATTGCCAGCTCGAAGTCAGGCAAGTTTTTAAGTGGCCAACGCAACAACAACAACAACAGCTCGAGACGAACAACAACAAGTGTATACAACATCAAAATTAATAAAGCGAAACTTTATTCGCAACTGCAAATCAAGTAACTAACTCGGTCAAAAGCATTATGGCCAAATTACTTTTTATGAGTTCATTTCCTTTTTCAATACGCCAGGAGAGCAAAACAGAAACAAAACGGCCAAGAAACAAAAAAGCAAGTCGAGTGTGCTCGACTGTGTTATACCCGCAAAAGCCATTTTTTGTATATTAATATACCATCATATACTAAATTTACCATAGGTAGAAAATATACCAGATTGACAAGACTTTGTAATTTTATATGCAAAACAAGTTATGCGGTATTATTCTTAAAATACATATATACCAAAAAAATACCGAAAAAAATCAACGCCTATATGTGGTATATTATTATACTGTCATATTCAAAATATATGGAAAATATACCAGATTGTAAAGAATATATACTTAAATATACCGAAAAAAATATTCGGTATTATTCTTAAAAAATGTACCAAATTAATATATCGGTATAAGACTGAAGATAACGAAAGGCTATTTTTAGTATATTGATATACCGACATAATTAAAATATTCCATAAATATGCCAGATTGTCAAGAATATACTAAAAAATACTATAATTTAATTACGGAAATACTGCTGCATTTATAATATACCACAAAGTACAAAATACATCAGCTTGTCAAGAATTTATAGAATTTATTGGGTCAGAAATGCCTCTTTCTGCCTGTTAAGCACATTTCCTGCAGGCACAAAGTCCATATACCCTTTTACCCTATAGCTAGCGGGTGTACAAAAGTGTGTATATAAGAAAAACGAAGCGGCAAAAAATATGCGCCATTTTCTCGCAAATAAAAAGCCACTCACATCAATGAATCGACAAAAGTTCGAGAACGAAATCCGTAACTGAGAACAACAAAAGTTGAGAGCTGCTAAGTCGATGAGTCGATGAGTTTTGGTCAGATGAAAAGCTTTGGCCAGCAGCAGAACCAATACAAATACCAATACCAATAGCGATAGCAAATTGCGGTAGCCAGGCTGTCAAGTACCTGATGATGTTTAGCTAAGCTTTAGCGACGAAGGCAGCGAGCTCCCAATGATGAAATTACAACATTAGCAAACTAATCGCAACCACTTTAGATGCCAGCAACGTTTTTCTTTCTTTCATTCTGTGCGCAGGAGAATGGCGACGTGGGGCAATATAAATGTCTGGGCCACTGCACTGCAGACGAGGGGGGGCGGGGCACTGATGAATGGAAAAACAAACACAACACACCGAACACAGAACATGGTTGGGGTAAAGTTGTGTTTGTTTTCAGCGCAGCAATTGCGTAAAAGAGCCTCAAAATAAAGCAATTTCGAGAGGTAGACGCGCGATTCGATACGATGCGTTGCCCAGCTCTGCGAAATGGAATGAAATGAAATGAAATTCATCAATAAATTTCCGCAGGATCAATGCGAAGTCGATGCCATAAATAGCCCAACTTCGAGTAGACGCAGCTGCTGCTGCTGTTGCTGCTGCTTTCGCTCATTGGGTGGATTTAGCTGCGGAAATTGTTTGTATAAAGTAAACATTGCAGCGGAAATGCCTTGTTTAATACGAGTCTACTGTAATGCTGTATATTATACTATATGTTGTATCAGACATCTCACAGCAGCAGGCCAGTTGACGAATGGAAAAAGGAGCAGGAGAACTTCGTCGTGGCTCTTTTCAGATACAATTCACAATCGGCAATCGCTCAAATTCACGTTGCTGTTGCTAAAAGTTCAATGAATGTGCGCTCAACAGCTTTTGCTTTCGCTCTTCTTGTATATTTGTATTGTGTATCTGTATGTGTGTGTGTTTGTATTCTGTTTGTATTCTGTATTCTGTATCGAAGGCAGCAAAGCAGCACAAGTGCGACTCATGAGGCAGCGCGTAAAGTGCACTCGTGGGAATACGCCGCCAGCCAAGCATCGGCAACAACAGCAGCAACAGCAACATCAACAGCAACTACATCAGGAACAACAGCAAACAGGCAAACTGTAGACACCAAATCCCTAACCAAATTTGTACGTGTGTTTGCCTGGTTTATAGGTGTATTTGCCTCACGTAGCCTGGCATTAAACGCCGCAGCAATAAACGCAAAAAATGTGTAATCACTGCTCATCAATTGGTGGCAAGCGAACACACTGCAACAAAAAATCTGGATACAAAACAGGAAATTGTTAAAAGGCGTCGAACGAAAAAAGGGAATGCGAGCATTGAATAACAAAGCGAGTGAAGCAAAGTATAGAATATTGACTTCGCATATTGTAAGCAAATTGGTAATTAATGTAGACATGTATTTAATGAGCGGCATATCAGCTTAATTAATAATCAGCATAAATAATTATAGATTTGTTCAATGTTTTTGGAATAAACAAATAAAAAAGCTTTAGTCGAGTGTGTATGTATAAGATATACCACATATAGAGCGAAATATCCCACATTGTCTGCCAAAGCAACTAATAATCAATCAAAACCAATGTCAATACTTTAGAATAGTGACGAGTATACAAAAATAGAACGTATAAAAAATTGTTAAAAGTAAAGATAAGTGTGCACATATATAACGTATAAAAAGTGAAGATAAGTATTCTTATGCAAAATATCAAGTATATGTAAGTAACGAAACATTTCAAAGTATCGAATTTATTAAAGAAGAGAGTGCAACAAAGCAACGAGTATACTAAATAAAAAAAGAAGAACTCACCATCGAGAAGATCAGAAAACAACAATTCTAGAATATTTTTATTTTTATAAATCTAAGAATAACAAGTATGCAAACACAATGAATCTATCATACAAAAATTGAGTAAAAATTAGTAAATTAACGAGTACGAGTATCTAGCATAATAAAGAATACAAACTACCGATTGCATTGAAATAACGAGTAAATAAACATAACGAGTATTCCATATGTATTAAAAGAAGCGATATAAAGCAAATAATAACGAGAAGTTTAGAAGAGAGATAAATAGCATATTATTGCTTTGTTTTAATAATAAACGAATAACAAGTACCCAATAGCAATGAATTTTCTAAATTAACGAACAAATCAATATATGTACATAATATTTATTAAAATAAAATAGAACTAAAAGCTGTATAGCTTCTAAAGCTGAGAAGTATTATTTAAAATATAATTGAAATGAGTATATTAAAGCAACGAGTATATTATAATAACAAGTAGGACACATTTTTTATTAGAGTAGAAAACAGATCAACAATACTTATATTCAAATATCTCCTAAATAAACAAACTAAAGTTCTCTTCAAATACAAGCAATTAAATATTTCACTGCACTTCAATAAATATTTGCAACACTTCATTTATGACGCAAAATTTAATTAGTTAATTACAAAATTTGGATATTTATATGGTTATGCGTAAATTTGGCTAATTGTATGCATAATTTGCGAAAATGAATTTTAGTATTTTGTGCTCCAACAAATTGCGCTACAAATTTTCACTTTGTGACTTTGCTTTCATTTTAAGGACGCACTTTTGAAGCGTTTTTAATGCTCGTCTCGTCGTCGACAGGTCCTTTGGGCAAAGCTCTGATCAACAGGAGGCATTATGTTTAATTGACGCTCACCGTAAAGTTTGCTCTATAAACATTTTAACTAGGCCCATAAACTGTGTCTAATAGACGCCATCAAATCGTTTTCATGATTTATGGCTGCAACTCCCCTTTCTACTTTCTACTTTCTACTCTCTGCTTTCTACTTATGTATTTTTTTACCATGTAGCATAAAAATGTAGTAAAATGAAAGGGAGACCGAGAAGAAAACATGCTCGTCCCGCATGGAGACATAAAGCGTTGCAGTAATTGAGGCAGGACATGTTGAGTTGACTGACTGTCGACTGCCTCAGAGGCTTTTGTGCTCCCCCGTGACGCTTAATCAATACCCAAATCATATTGCAGAAGGCAACAGGGAAGCGGGACAACAATGGGGAGCAACAGAGCAATGCAATATAAATATTTGACGTGTGAGAACGTTTGGCTTTTATGGCTGTCCAAATGGATGAAGCAGCTCGAAGGCATGCCTAGAAAGAGAGGGGCAGATGTGAAGGAAAAGAGAGGGGAATACATATAGGAAGTAAGAGAGATATATATAGGAAAAGCGAGAGAAAGCTATTGAGGGAAAGTGAGTTGTTTAGCAGGCGACATAACAATTGCAGATTTAGTGAAATTGCTTTTACCCATACTGCCGCCTCTCTTGCCACACTGCCACGCCCACAACTTCTGACAAGAATGCGTGTGTGTGTGTTGAGTGAGTGTGTTTGTGTTGTACGCTGTCATCGTGTCGTAATCAAATGGAACTTGACGCATAATAGCACAAATTGCGCTTTTATGTAGGCTGTCGAATTGCGCCCTGCCACATGCCACCTGCCAACTGTTCCTTCTTTCCCCCTATTCCCTCCCCCTTTCGCCTTTGGGCAGCGGGCACTATTAAGTACTCTCGTGTGAAGCGCATCTGTCAAATGGTTAAACACTCGCCTCACTGTTCTCGACCATCTCGAAAGTCGGCAGGCAACGCCCACAAATTAGCGCCCCAGTTGAGCAGACGTTTCCAAATTGAAAATGAAACGTGGCATGTGGCAAGTGGGAAGTGGCAAGTGGAGTGGAGCAAAGCATCGCATGCGGTTCATTGGTAATTCATTTATGCGCACATTTGCTACGGCAAATGTTTGCCTCCGTTTCCCTCTGCTCCTCATCCCTTCCCTTCCCTTGGATGCCGTCATCACAGCTGTTGGCAGTTGGTCTGCTGCTGCTCCTTGCTGCAGGTGTTTGGCATAAGAAATGGCTGCCATCGATAGCTGCGCCGCATTACATGTAATTTATACTTTTTGGCAGCCACTTTGACCCCGCAATCGGCAGTCCAGGCAGAGTCACCACGCACGACTTGACGTCATGATAATGTATCGAATTCATTTTCCACTTGTTTTGCTTGCCAGCACCCACTCGGCACCTCTCGCTCCCTTCCCTTCGTGGCCATCTATCTCTTGTACCTGGGGCTAGAGTTCAAGTCTCGACTTGGGCAACTTGTCTGCGCATTTCGTTCAAATTCTTTCAGTCAACGTTTTGTTTGGCAAATATCGCACAAAATGAAGAAACTGAAAAAAAGAGAGCGAGCAAGGAAAAAGAAAAACACAAAAACAAAAAAAAAACGAAAAAGCGCTTTCGACACATTCCACATTCATACTCAATTACCTACGTGGCAATGCTTCGCTTGCTTCACTTGCCACACCGGATGCCGGGGCATGCCACGTGGCCAGCAGCGAAGTCTTACGTCTTTTACTTTTGGCAACATTCTCTCAACTGTACCAAGTATTATTTCAGGCCATATCATTCAGCTGTGTCGATTATGATTGAAAATATCACTCGAGGTTTCTTTCTCCTTTCAGCGTCTGCCACTATTTGTTTATTGACTTAACAATCGTGTTGTACAGGGTATCGCGTAGTTCATTTGCTTTGCACTCGAAGCAAATTGTGCAATTTTTGTTTTGTGCGCGCTTCTGTTTCTGTTTCTGTTTGAGTTTTGCCAGCCAACGTTCAATGACTTGGGCCAGGCCAAAAAGTTTGTTGCAAATATTTGACCATCGACCACGCGCAGGCAAGCACTCAACTTCACCTCTCCCCCTCTCTCTCTCACTCTCTATCAGCCTTCTCTTTCTGGTGTTGGCTTGTTGCCGAACGCGTTGGCACGTTTACTTTTCGCTATTCGCCGAATTTCATTCCAATGCATTTATTTATTTGACTTCTTTTTGCAAACTATCATTCCCTTCCCCTCTTTCTCTCTTTGCTGTACAAATATGCATGATTCCTATGCTGCGATGTGTGTGTCCAACTTCAAAATATTAATATTAAAATTGCTTTTATTGAGCGTGGAAACAAACTCGTAAATTCAACTTTGTATAATTTGCAAACGTCCGAAAAAGAATCGCACAATATATAGACGAATAGAATTTTTCGTCTATTTGCCGATTGCCAAAGTCAATAAATAATATTTAGTTTTGCCAGTTCACTAAATCAATCATAATCAATATTGCAATTTAAATGGCGAAAAAATTGCAAAAATACATTGCAAAAAGACCGCTAATAGCCTTTTTCAATTGATTAAAGCCAACAATTGATTGTTTATGACACGCGAACGTGGCATATTCACATTTTCACTGCCCAGCAGCATCAGCGTCAGATGGAAAGCGTTTCCAATCGATTAAAGTTAACAATGAAACTATTATTTCAACAATAAATACAAGTGCATAAACACTAATATAATTCATTGCAAATAAGAATTTGTTTTTGTTGCACGTAATTACAATTTTAAATTGGCATTCATCATTATTGAAAATTACATTTATTTTTAGATAAGAAAAATATAATAATGCAGAATTATCTATTGGGAAAATGGTTTTGTTTCAAATTAATTATAAAACGTATCTAATACAATGCAAAACCCGCTGGGTAATTTAAAATTATTTTCATAACGTAATATAGATAAAAAAAATATATAATAAATATTATTAGTAAAAAAGCTACAGCCACCCATTTTTATTAAAACTATATTCTTTAAATATACCATATTAAAATACCGAAAAATATACTGAAATGTATCGAAGGCCAAATTTGGTATATCAAAATATACCAAAATGTGAGCCAAAGCAAATAAGACTTGTTTACCACAGAAGAGAATTTCTTATATTAGGTTGTTTGGTAATGACATACCGGTTTTTACATTCAAATTTCGCGCTTCTCTTGTGAAGTCAAATATAATCGTATCTGACAATGCTATACACCGTTTAAAAGGTATTGGCATCACCTTTAAATATATATAGTTTGTTTACATGAGCTTCCACGTTAAAAAATTACAATCGATTGAAATAGTGTTCCAAAACGCAGAAATTCGGGCAATTTTGAAATTTTATTTCGCACAGGGAAAAACTGCTGCGGAATCTCGCAGACAGATTATTGCTGTCTTAGGAGATAACAAACTTTCGATTCAAACCGCCGAACAGTGGTTTAGACGATTCCGAAGTGGCAATTTTGATACCGAAACACCCACGCCTTCCAGACGACCAGTGACCGTTGATACGGATAAAATCATGGAAATAGTGGATCGAGATCGTCATGTGACTTTTAGAACCATCGCAGAGGAGCTGCAACTAAGCACGAAAACCGTCCATAGGCATTTAAAGTCGAAAAATTTAACAAAAAAGCTCGGTGTATGGGTGCCTCATGAGTTATCCCAAAAAATCTTTTCGACCGTGTATCAATCTGCGAATCTTTGTTGCACCGTAATAAACTCGACTCATTTCTGGATCGGTTAGTCACTGGTAATGAAAAATGGATCACATATGACAACATAAAGCGTAAAAGATCCTGGTCGAAGCACGGTGAGTCGTCTCAAACGGTGGCAAAGCCAGCAACAGGTGTTGCTGAATGTATGGTGGGATATCAGAGGAATTATCCGTTATGAAGTGTTGCCCTATGGCCAAACCATCAATTCTGACCTCTACTGTGAACAACTGGAGAGATTAAAGATTGCACTTGAACAGAAGCGGCCAGCCATGGTGAATCGTAAGGGCGTTGTGTTCCATCATGACAACGCCAGGCCCCATATATCTTTGGTGACCCGTCACAAGCTACGGGAGCTTGGTTGGGAAGTGTTAATGCATCCACCTTATAGACCGGACATTGCCCCAAGCGATTACCATCTGTTTTTGGCCATTCAAAATTTTTTCGATGGACAAAAATTGAGTTCAAGGGAGGATTGTGAAAATCGAATCGCCTAGTTTTTTGCCAGTAGGGACAAGGACTTCTTTAGGAGAGGCATATACAAGTTACCATCAAAATGACAGAAAATCATCGAAGAGAACGGTACATAAAACACTTAAATCGGACAATGCTAACTATTTTAAAATTGTCATCAAAAATCAATAAAAAAAACCGGTATGTCATTACCAAACAACCTAATATATGTAAATATACTAATTAATACTAAAATATACCAGAGTCTTTATTTGGTATATTTATAAAAAAATTACATTCAGACAATGCGGTATTATTCTAAAAATATACCTAATTGGTATATCAAAAACTACTTAAATATTATATATGGAAAGCCTTATAAGGTAAATCGATATAGTATATCGATTCGAATATACCAAAGATACATAGATCAAAATATACCATAGAGTACAAAATATACCAGAATGTTAACCAAAGCAACTAAGACCTGTTTGTCAGAGAAAAGTATTTTTTAAATAACTTAAATTCTTAAATAAGAATGAAAATAAAAAAGGATGAAGATTAGATCTTATTAATTTTGTCAACTCTTTGCTATCAAACTTCAGCTAAGTGCAGAGCATTCGAGTGTCAATTATTTTAGAATAACTACGTTTCCCGCTTTAGTCAATTTTTCGATTTTTAAGTTGTGGTTTTCTTTTTGTGTTGCTATAAAACACATAAATTCACTCAGTGAATCGTTGATATATTGACCGGCGGTTTGATTGATTGATGGATGATTGAATCGGGGTTGGTTGCATTGGGACCGCGATTGGGACCGTGATTAGTTGCGTTTGCATTAAAAGTGATGGACGCGCTAATTAAATTGGCATTCGTCCTGCCACCGCCGTTGCCTGTGGCCAATTGTGTTTGTTGTATTGAATGAGCTCAGCTGTGGACTGTGGACCCGACCAAAAACACACACCTGGCCTGAACAAATAGCAGGCTGGCTGGCTGGCTGGTTGGCTGGATGTATGAGCAGACCCAGAGGGCACACTGACACACCTTTGCACTTGTAAACAATTTGTGCCAAATATATTTAGTGTATTGTTTGTAATTGAATTGCGAGTGTTGCCTGTCGGACGTCGCAGTCGCAGTCGCACTCGACCGAGAAAACAACTAAAAAATAACTGAAGTAAATAAATAAAATTGTCGACACTGAACGGAAGTTGCTGGCAATGTTGTCAATGTTTCTGTTCTGTTTACTTTTTTTTTCCTCGTGTTATTTTCATTGCTGTTGTTGTTGTTGTTGTAGCGCTTTAATTATTTTTCACGCCCACCTGACACTCCCACGGCAACGAACAGGAAATTGTGTAGTGTCACATTCGGCAGTCCCTTTTCGTTTCGTTTCGTTTGGGTATCATTTTTGCTTTGGCTCGTTTTATTTTAATTGAATTTTGAAATATGCGCTGCACATTTTTTCACAGTTCGCAACGCTGTAAATGCAATTAATTCAAGCATTTTTTGAATTGTTCCATTGACCCACACACACACACACACACTCTGACTGTCCGCTCTCTGTTTCTCTCTACTTTTGTCTTTCACTCTGCTGTAGCTGTTATAAATTCACAGCACTTGAAACATAAATCAAATACATTAAGAACGAGTCACAAATAGTTTATTGTTAATTAAATCTCACTCTCTCTCTCTCTCTTTCGTTTCGTGTTTGCTACATTTACATTTCAGTTCGTGTCGTGACAAGATTTAGCCAAGCAACCGCCTTAATTGTGTCGAGTTCATTATTAATCTGTATTTACATTTAATCCTTAATCCTTGTACAATTTTGCAAGTGACAAATGCGTCATTAAAGTAAACATTTTTATTGATATGCTCGCAGGGCATTGCAGAACTTTTTTGTAACCCGTTTTTCTTTCGACACGTGTCAAATAGGATTCAAGTTCTGAACATTTCACATGCACATTCCCATTCAGCCTAGGGCCAATTAGTCGTATACTCAATTTCGTTTCAATTTTTGTTACTGTGAATGAAATTGCCAGTAAAAGATTTTTGGCAAATTTACACAAAGTTTTTAATTGCTTTTGTCGTTTGAATAAGTAAAGCAAAATTCATTTTTAAATTCGCAATAAAGTTTATTAAACCAGTTTTCCTAAATCGATATGGTAAAATCACCTTAAAGCATATTAAACTAAGAGAATTAATATTTTTTTTTTTTATTCAAAATCATTCTATTCCGTAGCCAAATTTGCAACTGCAACTTTAGCTTTGTCGGGTTGCTGCGCAATTGGCTCATAAATAATGTAGACAAGAGAAAACTCTGCAGCAAGTTTAAAGTGCAAGTTCATCAGTTTCGCTTTGCTAACTGTCTGCTGCTGTATGTTTTGGACTATGCAAGTTGCAATTTGATATGACGTACGTATGTTTCGTGCTACTGTTCACTGAGAGTTTCAGTTGTTGGCCCATGGGGCGTATACGGTATATTATTTCATTTAATGGAATATGGCAGAGCAGAAGTTTTGCGGTAACTTTTGTGCGTCCCCATTCGACGTCGACGTCGCCGACCACAGCAAAAGTTTTGTGTGTGCAAACTAATTGTTAATTGAAACAAAAACGCCGCCCATTCTCGTCACGCTGCAATTGAAGGACAAAAAGAAGGAGCAAAACGAAAACAACAAAAAATGAAAGGGGCAGGACTCGCTTGAAAGGCAAAAGCATTTGCCGGCAAACAAATGCCAACAATTAACTGTGGCAACAATAAAAGCGAAACTCAGCGAAGGCCGAGCGCAGTCCATAAATAAGTATGAATACAAAGTGAATAGGAGGAATGAGTACTTACCGCTCATCACAAACGCAACGAGGAGCAGCAGCCACGCCACGCAGCTGCTGGTGGTGGCCAGATGAAGTGGCATCGCGTCGACAGGAACAACAACCGGAAATGCAGTAAGCCTTGGTCCTGGACCTGGACGAGGACGAACGCGCGCACGTTGAAGGCGAGTTCGAAGCGAGTTCCTTTGTCTCTCTGTCTGCCTGTCTGTCTTTCGGCTGGTTTGTTTGACTATTTCGTCGCTGGCAGCAATAACCAAGTTAGCAGCGTCATCATCAACATCAGCAGCAGCAGCTGCAACAACGTCATTATCGGCGTTGTCTATTAACTTGGCCAATTGCCAGATGCCCAATGGCAAGGGGGCACAACTCTGTTTTGGCCCAGGGGCAACTTCGTTCACTGTTTGCCTTTTCTATTGCCCGCTTTGCTTGGAAGCCTGCTGCTGTTGTATGTTTTATGCGCGACGCTTGTACACGCTACGTGGCTGCAAAGAAATAGAGCAGAAACAAAGTCTGATGAGAGACAGAGAAGGAGAGGAAAGTAAAATAGTTGAGTTCTGTTAGTGGACTGACACGAAAGTTATTGCAGTGACAAAGCAGCCCAGTAAAATGGAAGCAGCCAGCAGCAAAGTCAACTGCACTCATTGGCACGCCTCGGCCACGCTTCCTGTAAAATTTGTGAAACGGACAAGTATAAGAGCTACGGAAGAGTGTGCTCGACTGTGATATACTCGCTACACACATGAAATAGAAGCAAAACAGTTCTTAAAATATACCAAATTAATATAATGAAAAAATATTAAAAAATACCAAATGCAATATTAATATATAGATGAAGTACTACATTCAAAGTATATCATAGATAAAAAAATGCTAAATATACAGAATGTATTTGGTATATCAATATAGTACTCAATTTAAAATATACCATACCATATACCAGATTGTCATCCTCTTTCTGACTGCTACATACATTTTCTAGGAGCATGAAAATACTAAAATATACCAACTGTTATATTTGGTATATCGAAGTAGTACTGCATTCAAAATATACCATGCCATATACTAACTTGTTGCCCTCCTTCTGCCTGTTACATACTTTAGCTGGAGACACAAAGTTATAATACCCTTCTACCTTATGGGTAGCCGGGTATAAAAGCGATTCGACAGCGAGAGCGGACAGAAGCGGAAATGAGAGCAAAACGATAATGGCGCACGCCGCCTGCATAATGATGGCCAAAAATCCAAAAGCTTGCTATTTATTTTTCTATTACACAATTTTCGTCAATTGAATTTGTAGTTCTACCTACTCACTCTGCTCTCTAAGAGGGCGTAATTAATGAAATTGCCAGCGCCCGCAAAGCGCATTTTATGTTTGCAATATGCAATGTGGGATGATCGATGCTGCGGCATTAATGTCATAATAATGAGGCGTCATTGCGCATACGCCATGTGCACACACAAACGCACACATTGCTCGAAAATACATATTTCGATTTTATTTTATACATTCGCATTTATCTAGTGAATTTCTCGCTGCCACTGAACTGCCATTATTTCCCGCTTTGGGTGTGGGCATAATTCTAATGCATAGATATTATGTGCTGGCGTCTGTTCATGCAAATTACACAGCTCCTCTTCCCCCTACACAATGTTCCTTGCCTTGCGCTGTACTTATTGTTAGGAAACGGAAACGGCCCCCAAAAAAACGGCATTTTATTATTGTTAGCAATTGGTTTTTGTATGAGTGTGAGTGTGTGTGTGTGAGGGGGGAGTGTCTGTGTGTGTGCACATGTGTGCTCGCCTATTTCTATTTCTGTGGGCCAGACTTCAGACTTCGGAAAGCAATTTGCCACGCACTGCCAGTGAAGTTGAACGCGCTGGAACATTTCTAATTTTCAGCTACGAAAAATTTATACAATAAAAAGCGGCATCCACCCGAGGCACAAATCGCACAAAAAACACGGAGCCAACGAAAAAAAATTTACATAAAACTCAACTCGTATGCATGTAATTTGTAGCAGAAAAAGATTTGCTTTTACTTTTGCATTGTGTCGCCTTTGTTGTTCACTTTATGCACGCTCTTTAATAATCAAAAAATACTTTGCACCATCATAAATTGATTTTTATTTGCAACTAGTCAACTGTGCGACCATAAAAATGTGCACTCACTTTTTATTTCACACAAGTATAATTAATTTTTACAATTAGCTAAAGTGCTGGCTCATAAATGTGTGAGCATGGAAGCCTTTCAATTATTTGATTAACAGCATTGTAAAGTAAATTATAAATTGTAAGTCGAGTGCAAATCCCCAACTGCAAGCCAAGGATCATTAAGCAAAATATATATTACAATAAAAATTACATGGCAACAATTGATTTTGCAAAGAATTAATAACTATAATGGAAGGCAGAGCGAGCAGCGAGCTCATGACATGGAAATTAACAGATTAACGCGTTGTTTAATCACAAGTGACAGCACTCGACAGCTGTTGATACCGAGGCATGCCAAAGGTCGCTGTCGTTGTCGCTGTTGTTGTTGTCGTTGTTGCTGCCAATATACGCTGCGTATACTTAATCCATCAGGAGTTTAAAGTGCATTTGCTCTACGGCGTTGGCGTTTAGCATTTAACTGCTTTGTTGTCTGCCATTTTTTTTTTGTTTTATTGTGTTGTGCTGCTGGCTTTGTTGTTATTGCTCTTTGGTAATTACTCAAAAGCAGGCGAGCAAACAACAACGAGTAGAGTGGAGTGGAGTGGAGAGGAAAAGCAACAAAATTTATATAACATTATAAAGCAATTTGCAGTAAATCACTGAAAGCGGGCGCGCGTGTTTATAAATCACAAAGCAGCTCGGCTATTCCCAACTCGTGCGGATTCGCAGTCTCTATATCAGAGCTCCCTCTATGTTCTCTGTTTGCTCGCTTTGACAAACACGCTGTTGGCAAACCAAAAATCGAAATGAATAATTAATATGTCGCGCCTGCAGACGCCCCGAAAAAAGACAGACGCAGACACAGGCTCCACATGCACGGAAAAAATCATAAGAAAATGTTGCAAAGAACTGGCAATTTGCTGGGTTTTCAGTAATGTAAACAAAACAGCGCCGCCCCGCAGCCAAAAAAAAAGAAGACGAGAAAAAAACGCAGACCGAAACAAGCAAAAACAAAGCCTCATGTGAGGCCAACGGCGACTTAGCCAAAGCAAAACCACAAGAGTCAGCGTCAGATTCAGAAGTCCAGAGAGCACACAACACAACACAACAAAAAAAGGCACGAGGCGACGACAAGATTGACAAATTTGCCACAACGGCAGCCAAATGAAATGCTGTGGCAACAACAGCGACAACAACAACAACAACAACCGAGATGGAGGCTGAATGAATTTTTCATTTATGACAATGTTTACGTAATTTGACAGCCAAAACAATTTTCGTACTCTATTTTCTGCGCTCACTGTGCGCCGATCTTCCGCATACGCAAAATGGACTCTCATTTATTTGTTTCAATAGGACAGCCACAGCTTGGCCTTTGCCAATCAAGTCAAGTTGCCTTTTGTAATCAAATCGAGTGTGTGGATGTGGTGCTTGCTTTAAGCCCTTTTAAATGGCCAACGATTTGCGTGAATGCCGTGACATAAAAGTGCAATCTATAGTCCATTTAGTGGACACAGGATTAGCAAGCAGACTTCGACTCGAAAAGAGAGCAAGAGAAAAGAGAAGCAAGCACAAGGTGAGCTGGTATTATGAGAATGAATGGTCTACACTTGGAACATTGCAGAGAAGATAAAAGTTTGTTCAAGCTATTACAACTCAAAACTTTAAAAGGTCAGCTGAACTTGTGATTGATTCGGCAAGCAAATTGATTGATTTGCTTATAATGAAATCCAATTCTTGGCCTTGCCATTTCCGCTTTTGTTTCTGTTCAAATGAAAGTGCCAAAGCTGACACTATTTAGCAGGCAAAACTCTTGGCTTAGCTGCAAATGCAAATTGTATTATCTAGTCTTAACCTTGAGCTGCTCGTTTACTTGGCATTCATCAAACTAGAAACATTTTCGAGGGGGTGTGAGTTTTGGCCTTTGGCGATTTCCCTTTTCGGTATTCGGTTTTCTGGTTTCCGTTTTGCATGTGGCCGCAAAAGTTTTGTGGCATCCTTCGTCAAAGTTTATGTTAATTTGGTCAAATTAGGCGCAACTCGTAATTGAAATCCAAGCTAGTACAATAACCATGACGATGATCTGCCTGACCTTGACATCGAATCATTAGTCAAACCATTGCAACCAAATGACAAATAAAACAAAAATTATATAGAAATGGGAAGGAGAGAGTGGGGAGAATTATTGTTTAGCACAATTTGGTGCTGGTTTGTTTGGAGCCTGGCGCTTCACGGCATATTAAACCGAATGAATAAATTACAATTGCAAATAGGCAATTTCCTACACTTCCTTCCTTTTGACATTTCACTGTGCAGCAACAGCAACCGCAAATGGGGCGTGGCCAAAGAGTCAGGCAGTTGACTGTTTTGGTTGGCCGGTTGGTCGATTTCTTGTTGTCAACTGAGAGTTGGTTTTGTTGGTCTAAATAACGTCTAATTTGCAATTTTGTTTAATTGTTTGTGGCTTTGGATTTTGACATAATTTGAATGCTCGCAATTGTCGTTGTTGTTATAACCAGGCCACGCCCTTGCCAAATCAGCGCCTCAGTGATTCAGCTTTTGCTTTTGCGTGTATCACAATCGTAACTGAGACTTGTTGTTGTTGTTTTAGTTGTTTTTGGCTTGTGTTATTTGTGGTTTTAGTTTGGGTCAACATCAATGAACGCTGGCACGCACAGCACACGCTGGGTTTTCTCTTTCATTTAGTGGTTTCCGCTCGAGCGACGTCATCTGACTTCATTCCACCCTCTGCTTCAGTCGATACTCTTGCTTGTAGTTGGCTCGTGCCTTGCCTAAATTATAATAAAAGGTTTCATTTGCGAGTCCAGTCCAAATATGCGCGCAACTTTGCTTTGCCTTTGCTTTGAGCAATTAAATGAATGCCAATGGGTAGACAAAAAGTCTGACCCACAATCAATTGCTATATTAGAGGAGGGAGAAAGGGACAAGAGTCTGTCTCTCTCTGTCTGACATTTGCTGCACACACAATAGTCGAGAAGTGAACTCTTTGCAGTTGCGCTGAAAAGTATGCTATGACTTTTTACCAGCTCTAAAAGCCACTCAAGCAAAACTTCAATGATATTGTCGTTGCCTCCCCCCCGCGCAATGTCTTCACCCAGCTGCTGCTGCTGCTGCTTCTGCTTCTATTACTGCTTCGGGCACTCCACAAATTAGCTGTGCGATTGCCTTGCACTTAGTACACTTCGTTTTCTGTCTGTATACTTTTCAAAATTGGCTTTCACACGCCATTAGCATTTAATTGCAACTGTGCCATTGCCACTGCCACTGCCACACTCATTGCCGTCTGTTGCAGCCAGGCTGTAGCTAGCCATTGACACGGCTGGTTGCGCCGCCTACTCTTTCTCATTTTCTCCCCCTTTCTATCTGCCTCTGGCCGTGTTAACAAGCGCATTTGCCTAAAACTGCGTACACAACGCCAATTGAACAAAAGGCATTGAACAGAGCAGAAGCATTGTCATTTGCGATATCAAATATTATTCTTATTGCCAACCATTTACGAGAGCTGAGTTCTTGGCGCGTGCCATTCGAACCATGGCCGATAAGCGGCAATTTAACTAGAATTACCAATTTAATTTGCGCTCAGCTTTTGATGGTGGGTGCATTTCGTGCACAAATACCCAAATGCAAGTTCAGCGCCCCGAAAATAAGCTCAACATCTGCATATAAACGAGTTAAAGTATTTGTTCGCCCACACGTCAACAAACTTTTTCGGGGGCGACACAAATAATACGCACAAGATTCCACATTCAATGACAGCCAAGAGGGTCGATTGAGAAGTAAGTGGAATAAAGGAAAACAGACAAAATGTTCTTAAGAGTTTCTTAGCCTATGAGAATCTAAAAGTCGAAATTTATTTCTCCTAAAATTAAATTGATAACAAACTGCTCTAATCAATTTCCATATAAAAATTAACAATACTTTTCAGCAGCAAGAGTAAACACTTTTTTGATTATGATATTTTATAAAATATTTATGTTGCAAGTTATAAAATTAGAAAGTCTCTGTGATCTATTTTGGTAGTTTTCTTACATATATACAGATACCTAATTTAAAAGTAAAAGACAGAGCATTTTACGTATAAAAGTATATCACACTTTTGAAATTCTTAAATAAATATATAAATATATATATACTTCCTTAAAGTTGAGATATTTTTATTACAAAATATGCTTGAATTGTATAACGAACGATTTCATCTATTTTTAAACCTGTCAATATAATAAGTTCTACTGAATTTAACAGTTTTAACATACTTAAATAAATAGAAGAATGATTTAACTTCCGACTTTGTTCTCTTCAAAATTGTAGCATACTTATCAGCGTCTGGAATAAATCACATTTGCCGCTTCAATGTTGACATATTCTTATAATAAAATGTGATTGAATTGTATAACGACAGAGTTTTTAGACCTAAATGAATATCCACCAAAAAATAATACCTTAAACATAATGATAGATATTTCAATCTACTAAAAATTCTTTATTACTGCACTCTAACTTCCAAGACAACCCTCGCAAATGTCTTTATATATGTGCGAACATCCATTTAAACTATATGTAGGAGTATTTTAGCGATTGAATTGAATTCAAGGCTCCCTGCTTTGCTCTCCCCACACAACCACTTCACAATTGAAAATCGTCTGCGTGGCAAAAAGAATAAAAAAATAAGGAAAAAATGCTTCTACTGAGCATCAAAATCAAATTCAAACGGTGGAGACTGAGACTTTGAATCGGTATAAGGAATATACGTACGTATACGAATAGGAATAGAAATCGCAATCGAAGCGGCATTTTTAGTGATTGTTAGATGACGAGGATGCCTCAACATCTTCAGCAAAAGCAGCAGCAGCAAAAGCAAAAGCAGCATTCGAATGGCAATCCCCAACGCTTGTTGCCATTGATGTTTTGTTGTGCACTCGAGTGTGTTTTCTTTGGTAATGGAATTTATTAATATTTCATTGTGTGCGAAAATGGGTCGCGGCAGGGCGGCAAAATAGAGCGGGACGGGGAGAACTTTAAGAAAGAGAGAGAGCATGCGACAAGTGAATTTGTGGTTGCGGCCAGATGGAATGTGAGCAATTGCCATTGGCATCAACATTACTTCTAAGGCTTCGCTCTGACCAGTCACTTTTGTCTCAATTTCGATCAAAACTCGATTGGAGGCAGTGAATTGAAATTTCATTAAACTTTTATCCCAGCCTGAAATCAATTAGAGGCTAAGCAATTGACTTATAATATAATATTTACTTGCCAGCGCCACAGAATTTCCATTGAAATTCCTGGCAAATGCAAGCCATTTGAGTGTAATTAAATTACAATCGATAAACCGGCAAGTAAATTGTTAAATATCATTGAATTATTTGAACTATTAACTCTTGGCATCTGTCTCATAATGAATGTAATAAAGATTACGAAATTCACAATTATAGTTCATAAATGCAAAATGCATTAATGGCTCAACACTGAAGCTCATGAGTTAAAAGATTTCATACTCGATTTGTCTAATTGCAGAAATGTCAAGCATTCTTGCATGGCTGCTGCATTATTTCGATGGGTGTGTCAAGTTTTTGGCAAGCAGCAGGCACAAATTCTTGTTGACCAACAAAGCGCATAATACAAAACTTTTTGGCCAAGGCGAATCGTCCTCTTCCTCGCTCATAATCATTTCGAATTCCACAACAAACAGCAAAAATCAAATTTGAGAAGTTGTAAGAAATATCGTACACACGCCATGCACTGCACTAACTCTTGCAAAAACTCAACTCCCCCCCTGCCAGCCCCTTTCTCAATCTGTGCAAAAGTTTACAGCCAGAATGGAATACGAATTTCTGGTGCAACGCACAAAAAAAACAGAACACAAGAAACGATGTGGCAACTGAATGTGCACAGAATGTGGAATGAAATGGCCAAAAGTGAAGAGCGAAAGAGAGATATGGAAAAACTCTTGTGTTGCTTAGGAGACCGCTCAAACCAACCCAACAACCGTCCGACCGACGGCCGCCGCCTCGAACAATATGAAAATAATAAAAACAGTTTCATAAATCAGAGAAAATGATAAAGCAAAAAAACAGAATAAGAGAAAAGAAAAGTCTGCATAAAACTCTGAACAAGACGCAAGTCGAACGTTGAAAAATGCAAGAAACGAAAAGAATGCTTTACTTCTGCCACACCGAGTATTTGCATGTCCTCCTCCCCTATCTATTTGCTGTGGCATGCTTCAGCTGCGTTGCACTTCCTTGCACCTTGCCACAGAACAAAATCGAAAGTTTCGACTGCTTTTGCTAAGACGGAAATAAACTGACAAACACACGCACACAACAGGAAGTGCCTATACATTCAAGATCATTTTGCACACTGATGGAGAAGGGAGAGTCTTTAAGTTGAAGCTTATTATACCCGCTAGCCATAAGGTAAAAGGGTATTATAACTTTGTGCCGACAGGAAATGTATGTAAAAGGCAGAAGGATGCATCTCCGACACTAATAGATAAAAGATAATAGATAATAGATAATATATAATACAATAGATAATAGATAGTAGATAAAAGATAATAGATAGTAGATAATAGATAGTAGATAATATATAGTAGATAATAGGTAATAGATAATAGATAATAGATAATAGATAATAGATAATAGATAATAGATAATAGATAATAGATAATAGATAATAGATAATAGATAATAGATAATAGATAATATATATTAGAGTCTTTATTTTACTTGGAATGTACTGTATTTATTTATTATATATTTTTGAGGTACACACTAGACCGTAGCTTTCTTACTTGTTAAAGCTGGTTGCAGCAAGGCTAGTTGCAACTCTCTAACATGTGTCGAATCATGTGCTGTCAATCAGCAACTTTTTCTCATACACAACTCCCCAACAATTCAGCGTCGACAGTTGGTCTGTCAATCGCATTATCATGTCCACTTTTTTTCGTGTTGTTGTTCTTGTTCTGCAGCCATATTCCACTCAACACTCGAGTGTCGTGGCAATTTCGCGTCAGCAAACTGCAATCGTCTGTCGATCTATCATCGAGTCAAAGCGACGCTGTTTATTTATCTGCAAAACTGGTTCGTTGCTTCGTTGCTTGATTGTTTGCCCGCTTCACTCGTTGACTGACTGACTGGCTCCTGCTGCGCTGTGCAGATAGTGATTTGTTGTCCTGCCAACTGACTGTGCATACAAAATTACTCCACGAAGCGGCCAGTTAATGTGAAAAATGCGACGTAACTTTCATGCATAGATTTACTTGCCACTCTTCTCTGCGCTCTACGCTCTGCTATGCGGATTTGTTGTGCAGCCAATCGCATATGCCCCCAATTGATTTAGTTCCCCCATCGCACCAATGGGCGTGTCTCTAGTGAGCCAGAGACCAGAGGCAGCGAGTGAAGGCGGCGGCACTAACAAAACAAATCAACACAGGCGCTGGACTGACTGTAAGCCGACACAAAGCGGCTCAGCAATGCAATTAAGCCAACGCCTCTAGAATGTGATACCCTGTAGAACGACGTGTAGTCAAAATTGGGATTCCTAGATCAACAATTAGTTGCAGAAATAAAGGAAAATTTATAGAAAATAGTTTGGCTAAGCTATGTATCATTAGAATATTTTTGTAAAATAGTTTTACCCATAAGTTTATCTTCCTTTTATACAAATTCGAGTTCAATTTTAATGCAACAAACAAACTTTGCCAAAACATTTGAATATATTAAATGACCATTTATGCAGATGATTATTTATTTAATTTTGTGAAATGACTTTTTGGTTTTTTTCGAGCATTCGTTTTTTTAACTTTTCGATCGAGACTTATAGACTGCATAGCCTTAATATACATTATTCAAACAAATCTTAAAAGTGATGGAAAGGCAATAAGTAATAACTAACATCAAAAAAGAGTTGAGTGAATAGCCGAAAGAGCATTAAGAGTCTCATAGTGTAATTTTATTTTTTCAATTCAATATGTTATGAACAATGAGAAATATAAAAAATATTCGTTTATATTTTGAAGTAAAAAGTTGTTTTTTCCCCAAAAGTTTTTCAATTTGTTTTAGATTTAAAACTCTTCTTAAGCATATTTCTTAATTTTCATTTTAGTAATGTTTCGCTTTCGATTCTTTATAAGATAACTTGCGTGCCATCATTTGTATTGCACCACTTGTATCTTGTTGCTGTTGCTGAGCAACCACAAAGTCAAGTTTAGTGCCTAGTGGCTAACCTATAGTCAAATATTTGCCGAACGCTCTAAAGGCAATCAGCAGCAGAAGTCAGTGCAACAATTGCGAGATTTGCTACAGCGAGCTTTGGCTTTGCTACATTTAGAGTAGTCTCTTAATGGACCACATTAGACGCAAAATACGAGAGCATTTGTGAGGCACACAAAAAGGTAAACACACACACACATACATCTACCGCTGGAGTCGAGTCATAAATGCGCAATTTATGGACAATAATTGGCAATAAGCGCCACACAGCTGTCGACGAAATGCTCTGGCACATTTGCACAGCCAAGCATGATCAAATAGACTGCTCCTTAGAGGACACACACATACATACAGGCAGACAGACATCTATTTGTATATTTGCAGACTTGGATTTAATTTGCGGGATAAGTGGCTTGAATTAAGCTGCTTCGGAGTCATATCATCACTGCAAAATGTGGGCAAAAAGTGTGAGGCTGTGCAACATTAGGGAGGAGCTGAAGCTGAGCTGCTTATCTGCTCGCAACTTTTGAAATCTGCCTCGAGTCTAAGCTGTATTTATTGTCGCCAGCAAATTTAAATTACATTTCCAATTGGACAGCGTGTAATAATTTATTGTGTCTGAGTTGCGCCGTTTCATGTTCTCTCGGTGGTAAAGCGAGTGCTTGAAGCAAACCCTCGTTTAAATATCAGATTGTGATGAATTACCATTCTTCTCTTCCACTTGCTTAACTCATTTTTCATATTATATTTTCAGCCTGTCTCAACTTGCTTGCGAAAATATGTTGCCTACTTTTCGGCGCTGGTTGATTAATACGCGTTTCATCATTTTGTGTTGCCTACTTTTGTGGGCTCGCTATTAAATACACGCTTTTAATTACAAATGCAAAAGATATTGCATGAAATCAATGCCTGTTATTAAATTTTAACAATTCGCAAATGGCTGTTAACCACAGCGCTGCATTTCTGCTGCCGCCTTTGTTGCACTTACGCTTTGAGTAACTATCACTCACTCTTGCTCTCGGAGTATGTAAATGCAAAATACACATATATGTATGTATGTAGAGAGAGAGTACATGGCAACGCTTTAATGGCCATTTAAAATGCCGGAAAGCCGCAAATTTCCGTTATTCATACAAAATTAAACGCAAATACACGCGGCTGCGGAGGCTGAGCAAAAGCTTTTCCACTCACACTGAGTCAACAGTGTGTATTTTGAGCAAAATGCACACGCATTTATCCTTGCTACATACATACATACATACATATGGTACATACATTCGAATGGTGTCCTCGTGTCCTCGTTTTTGCGTTCTGCGTGAAGGTGGGTGGAGCGAGGAAATTAATTTCCGACAGAAGTCATACAAAATGCCATCGAGGCGCAACCGAGGCGCCAACTCGCGGCAATGATAATTAAGCTCACACACACACACAGTGAAGGAAGCAAATGGCGACAGGAGAGAGACATTGAGCCGGGGCTGTGTGGACATTCGCAGGACACTCATGCTAGCTGGCCACACACACTTACATATCCTGCCGCTGCCAGAGGCTGTTTGCCTTGAAGACGGCACTCGGCCGACACGTTGAAAAAGGATGCCAGGCGTTGGCATGCGCTGCACAGCAGCAGCAGCAGCAGGCAGGACGATATAGGACGACAGCCAGGACAGCAGCAGTTGCCCTGACCATGGCGGAGGGTGTTCAGCTTTCGTCGCGCTGCTGCGATAAATTTGAGGCCAATGTCGAGCAACGACATAAATCAGGCAAAAGATTTATAGCGAATCGCGCAACTTGGCGGCGATAAGAAGTGTATGCTCTGCGCTCTCCACACAAAAACGCAAAAACGAAAAGAGAAATACAGTTCAGGACTTTTCGACTTTCACATGGTGTCCCAGAAATGCGGAGGTCAAAGCTGCTGCTGCTGCTGTTGCTGCAGTCAGAGAGCAATGACAGCGACAACGACTTTTAATATACCCGACGTTTCCCGGAAAAAACTAAAGACAGCTCTGGGATGACACACACACGAAGAAAAAAAGTAGGAAACGTTAACAAGGGAATAGTAGAAAGAAAAAACACATTCACTTTCCTTGTGATTATCACAGTGGGACGCATTTAATTGTACATATCAGCAAATTGAAAAGGGTAGCCCCGAATGTCCAGTGCACACAGTTGGCCTCACTCAGCGCCTCTGACGCTGATAAGGCGACCCCTTGTGACACCCCTTCAGTTCCCCCTCAAGTTGTCTAGACCAAAACCAAATGGGATGTGGGTCAGCGCATTTGACAAATTCATTAGGCGCCCGGAAATCGTTGCGGTCCCAGGCTCAAGGCTCAAGTCCAAGCGCGGTCGTAAAAACTCGTCGTCCCGAAAGCCCCATCAGAATGTCCCAATTTACATTCGAAACATATTTTCATTAGCGCTGAGCAGATATCTCATAAAGCGTCCAGTCATTTCATTTCACTTAAGCGGAAAAGCCTTCGCAAACAAAAACCAAAAAGGAATATGTATGTGTGTATGCTTATAAATGTTAAACAGAACAGAACAGCGAGAAAAAAAAAACAGAGAGAAGAAAAGGAAAATTCGTAATATTCAAGAAAATGTGAATGCCAATGGCGTCGGCATCAGCGTCGCGACCGCGTCCGTGGCCAATATTAAAATAAAGTCCATCACTTACATTTGCTTTCTTATTTATGCCCGACCACCCGCTGCCCGCTGCTTGCTGCCTGCTGCCCATTGCCCGTTCTTTCTCTCCTTTGCATTCTGCCCCATGCCTGAGCATTGTAATCGCACTTGACTATTCATGCGGCTGCCTCAAAAACTTGCTAGCTTCAAACTGGTCTCGTTTTCGGTCTTGTTCTTGTTCTTGGGCTGCCCATCATAAAAGTTAAGCGTCGTCCAAGTGCAGAATGAGGACAGCTCGTCACTCAAGCAGTCAGTCAGTCAGTCACTCAGTCAGTGTTTCATTCATGCAGTCGGTGAGTCAATGAGTCAAGTCGACTACAGTGTAGCACACTGAGCACACAGCAAAGATGAAAGTGAAAGTTAAGAGCCCTTTACAACTTTTTCTTTTTATGACTTATTGCGCTGTCGTAGACGACAGGCCAACAACACTCTCTCACTCTCTGTGTGTGTGTGTGTGTGAGGTGTTTGCCTTCTCCTTAGTGTTATTGTTACTCTCTGCTCTGTGTTTTCTATGCTCGTTGTTCCTTGTTTCGTTGTTGTGCCTGCGCATAAATATAAACAGAGCGCGCAAATTTGAAAGCGGCATCTTGCGAGCGTGCGTCTTTTTCACCGCGCCACGGGGCGTATGAGTAATGCGCGTAACTGAAGACAACAGCAGGCAACAACGCCAGGCAAGCACAACACCTGCCACATTGCCACAAATAATTGTCTCTGAAATGCAGACACGGATATGGGATGCTAGCTAGCAACAACAGCCACTGATATTGTCAGCAACAAAAGCAAAAGAAATGGAAATTTTATTGCATTTTTTCGTCTATTCCCAGAAATTTCGGTTGGGCTCAAATTACGACGTGCTCTGGGGGACAAAAAAAAGTTGAAAGTGATGCATGACATTTGGCATTTCAATTATTTGCTTAACACAAATGGACAGCTCTCGTTTTTAAACTTTAAACAGAAAGTTAATCAATAATTTTCTCTGCTTTAGTTTGCGGAATTTTACAATTTTGTTAATTAATTATTCAATTGTTTGCCACTACGATATTCTTTGTATCATATTGTATGAGCAAATAATGCAATTGCACTTTTCATTTATATGTCTCGGTTTTAATTATTTGCATTGAGTTCGGTATTGTATGCGAAAAAAATAATCTGTTCTAATCCACAATACCAAATGCAGTTTCTGTTTCGCTTAAATATCAAATAAATAATGTTGATTGTTTTGCAGTTAATTGGTAAATTTTCTATTGCTCGAGATGTTTTCATTTATTGCATTGTTTGCTATTGTTTAGTATTTTTATGAAATTGGTATTATATTTTTTACGCCACTCTCTAATTACTTTTCATTTTTCTCGTTGCTTACAAAAATATCCATGCAGTAGAAGGGACGCATCTCTGACACAATAAAATTTTTAGTATATTTTGGACAATAGGGATTATCAAAATACCAAATATATCCTTTTGGTATCTTTGGTTATAGTATATCAGCATACCATAATTACCTTTTCGGTATTTGTAGCATTTCTGCCGTATATTAATTTTGTATATTTTCATAATAGTATTTAAGGTGTTTATTTGGTATACTAATTTGGTATACTTTAAGAATAATACCGTACGTAATAGTATTTCAGTATGTCAAATATAACATATGGAATTTTCCAATATTTCTACTCTATATTTATTCGATATGTTTTAAAAATAATACCGGTTTATTTATATTTATTGTAACGAGTAACCTAATGGTATATTGATATACCAAATACAGCTTTTAGTATTTTATCAGAATTTCATCCGTATATAAATTTGGTATATTTTAACACTACACTGTTTTACCTTTTTTACCCATTCTTACATAATAGTGTACAGGTAGTTACGTTTTGGTATTTTTGTAGTATTTATTCGGTATATTTGTTTAGTATTTTCCAAAAAGAGTAACGCACTGTTAAGCTTTCACTGTAGAAGCGTAGTGTGTATCTCACCAAATATATCCTTCTTTTATTATAGAATTTTTTCGGAATATTATTTGATACATTTCACATCGTTTCGCTTTTATTGTAAATGGTTAGCAAGTATCTTACAATCGAGTACACTCGAATGTATCTGCCTTACTTCCATTTTAAGCCTTTCCCATTTTGCTAATTCTGTTCTCTTTTAATACTCGTGCAAGCCATTCAAATCTTGTTTGTTATACTCTATGCTCTGCAGTTAGATTATTAAGTATACGCATACAAAAGGAAGTAAAAAGTGTTGTATAAACTGCGCCTTGCCGCTGCATCCGGGATAAAGCAGACATCGTTGTCATTGCTAACAATCACAAACACACAAATGTACACCCAAACACATACACCCACACATACACATGTAGGCACACAAATAAACACTATGTATGCAATATAAACGTTGATATGTGTCACATTTCGGCATCATGAGGCACCGAGAAGAACTCTCCACTGCCCTTAGGTCTGCATTCCCCTCGTAAATCTTAACGTGCCAAGATGGAGGGGAGGGAGAAGAACATGTAGAACGTAGGCGTGGATATCTTTTCACAATATTTGCTGACATGACAACCGAAAAACATAACACGCGCCAGAAGGTGATAATGACAGTTTAGGCATTCATTACACGTGTTGCTGATAAGATGCCAGGTGAAGGAGACGGAGAAGGAGAGGGGAAAGACACTGGGTGCAGAGGGATTAGGCAGCGGAGGAGCTGAATGGAAGATGGTGGCGGAGAGCCATTGACATTGACATGCCCGCGCTGTGGCGCTCGGCTCCTGATAAAAGTCAACAATATAAATTAATAAAGCTGCCAAGGCAGAAAGACGCCCCCAGGGTCCTTGTTCACTGTCCTGGCTGTGACTGCTGCGACTGCTGATGCTACTGCTAGTGTCCTGCGTCCTGCTCTGCGTGTTTGCCATAACAATATATTTCATTTGAATCAACAAGCCAAGTTAACAACAAAAAAAGCAGTCAAAACACGAGGATAAAAAAAAACGCAAAAGCAAAAGACTTTCACATATATTTTAAATGTATGCACATTATGACTAAAGTAAGCGGATTTTTATGCTAATGAAGCGGCGGCGAGCAGGCCATAAATCCTGCCCAGGATGCTCTCTATCGCCCCCTTCCCCCGCCCGACGCTCCCCTCTCAGCGCCTCTTTAAGCAATTACTATAATTGCTACACACACACTCACACACACACAGACAGAGACAGAGGAAAACTCGCACATATCTCAATATTCATTCGTTGAAAGCAAGAAAACTTTGTTCTTGTTTGACTTATGTATGGAATGGGCGACAGTTGCATGGGAGAGGGGGACATCTCAAAGTTTTGCTCATCAAATATCAAAGCAACACGTGTTCCGATCTCTGCTTGATTTGTTGCCACTGCGAAGCAAACAAGCAACGTCTAGAGGGGCGCCTCTCGCCGAAACCATCAAAGAAAAGCTCACACGCACACTCACACACTTACACACACATACTCATATGGGGAGGCAAAAAGTTAATGAGCTCAAGCTGTTGCCAAAATGGCAAAGTCGCAGTCTAAATGCCATTGCCCATCATTGAATTGATTCAGTCATTAAATTTGCTTATTTGCCAAGCAGACGCATATTTATAGAATAAATATATACGTATACAAAAAATAAATATGAATTGCATATATCATTTGTTATTCGTGTCTGGCTGGCAACAATTAAGCATCTGATTTTGTTGATTGCGGCAACAAGGCGTTGAAATTAAACTCAAACGCAAAACTGAATCCAAGTCCGTATCCAAATCAGCGTAAAGCAAACTTCATCAGCATTTCAATACTTTTCTCTTTTTCTCTCATTCTCGCTGTAACTTTTTCTTTGCCTGTATTATTTATTCAGATTTTACGCCTGTTGCTGTTCGTCTTCGTCTTCGTCCTCGTCTTCGTCTTCAGCTTCATCGTTGTGTTTTTTCAATTTTGCGCACTTCACTTTGGCGCATTCATTAGGCGAATGACTTGAGTTTTGCCACCTGACACGTTTCCTTCGCCGCGTTTTCCTTTGCCGTCCACAAACACGTTTTGCATTAAGTTCTTTTTATTCGCGTTTTGGCATTTAAACAGAGAGCAAAAGACCACTCTATGCCTCGAGGGGAGCAAGCTAAATACAATAGTCGGTTTAGGGGCGCTGCAAATTTTAATTCTCACGATGAAAACTAAACGCAAATGTTTGCACACTCACTCGTTAAATTTATATACGAAGCGGAGAAAGTAATGCGCATTTTCTCTTCCGATTTGAGGTGCGTTTATTTGTTATACCCTGGAACCCAATAGGTGCTTCTACATAACAAAAGATTACTGCAAAAAAAATTGTATTTAATTCTAATTAAATGGAATATTTTGTTATATGAAAAACCTTTTTAATGAAAAATAATTTAGTGACTTTTAAATGGTATTTTTGCTTTAAGAAAAAACATTTTAGAAAAACCAAATTTAGCAACTTTTTTATGCAACTTTTTTGCTTTAAGAAAAAACGTTTTATTAAAAAATAACTTAGCAACTTTTTTATGCATGGCAAACTTTAAAATAGAATTATATTAAACATGCAGTCACGCGCGAAAATTTATAATAATAATTAAGCTGCACTTAACTGCATTTAATTAACACAGAGACAAAATTTATGGCATGCAGAAAGTAAAATCCAAAAAAGCAAAAAACTGTTTTTAGCGAATTTAATCTTTAATAAATGCTATTAGCACATAATGGAATTAATTTTGCTTTTTAGCTTTTGATAAATAGTTGAACTTAGGGTGCAAAAAGTTTCGGTGATATTCTTGCGAGTTATTTAAAATGCGCGCACAATTAAAGCATAATTCATGGCCGGCAGCAGTTTAGTGCTCTTTATGCTCTTAACGATGCACTTGGGAGCATTTGTAGCAACAGCAGCAGCAAGATGAACAAGAAGTAAAGCAGTAGCAATAACAAGGACAAGAATAATATTAACAGAAAAGACAATGTGGGAGCCATTCGAAAACGTTAACGAAAACCAGCTTTTAATTCGTTTTTCTTTTCGCTGCGAAAGAGAATGATGTGAGCTCGAAGCGGGCCCAAAAGGCCGCTGACCACACAACAGTCGTCGAGTCGTTTCTTCTCACACGATTCTTTGCAGTTGTTGCCCCCAACTGACCAGCAGAAACGCAAAAAAAAGCAAAGCAAAATAAGTATGAAAGATACAGTCGAGTGTGCTCGACTATGAGATACCCGATACACATTCAGAATAAAAGGTAAACAGTGCGGTATTCTTTTCAAAATATACCTAAAAATATACTGAAAAAATACTTACATGAAAGAAAACTACAGTTGAATGTCTGTCCATAAAACCATATTCCACATATATACCAAAAATATACTGAAAAAATATTAAAATATGCCACAGGCTATATTTGGTATAATGAATATGTAGTACTACACTAAAAATATGCCATAGAGTGCAAAATATACCAGAATTTGACCCAAAGCAACAATATACCGATTGCTATATTTGGTATATTAATATACCACAACATGCAAAATATAGCAAAGAGTGCAAAATATACCAGCTTGTCAGCCAAGACCCGCTAAGAGCCGAATGCACTAGGCGAAATTTGACAGAAGTATTTTTTTTAATAACTTCTACAATTTTAATCCAATCGTAATTTATTTCTCTGGAATCAGATAAACAATAGTTATTATTGTGCGTACAACAAATACGATTGTAACTTGACTTCAATCGATTTGAAACAAAATGATATTCCTATTTCTTACGGACGGACAGACGCTGATCAAGAATACACATACTTTATGGATACGGAGATACCTTCTTCTTCCGGTTACATATATTTACTGCCAGCACAAAGTAATAATACCCTTCTACCCTAAGGGTAGCGGGTATAGAAAGCAAAGCAAAAAGCAGCAGCGTTACATTTGTGGCCATCATATATATAAAACATCATAACTATGTGTGTTGCCATTTATGCGCACTGGCCACAGCAAAAATGTAAACAATTTCACGCCGCCACGAGACTCACTCACACATATATGGCTTTATTTTTTCTTCTCTTTTTTTTCGTTGATGAGAAGACTTGACTAAAAAGCAGGCCACTGGTCAGCTAGCTATCTAGAGCTGCTTGGCAAATGGATTGACTCAACGATACCCTCGAGATGGGATTAAAAAATCATAATCAAGCCTGTCTCTACTGAGTGCAACTCTGTCAGCTCAGACTTCAGATTCTCACTCACAACTCAGCAGTTGAGAGCAGCACTTAAATGCCTGGGCAAAAACGCTTAGCAAGTGTCTGGCTACAGGGTATTATAACAAGCAAATGGCCTCAATCCAGTCCAACACAGACGCCAGACAAATGCACTGCATTGCCACAAACAGACAGGCAGCAGAAAAGAGAAAGGCAAAAGTCAGAGCCAACTGGCAACTGGCAACTTGCAACTGGCAATGGGCAACACCAACGCCAAGTGAGCAGCGCAATGCGGAGCATAACGAGCGCTTAAATAATTAATATATAACTCATACGCAGCGTACGCCGCGCTGCACATCATCATTGCAGTTGTTGTTTCTGTTTCTGTTATTTCTCTGTTGCACACTCGATGTGAATATGAATGTGCACTATATCAAAAACGTGCACTCTCTCTGCATATTCAATTCTATAGCTAATGAACGCAGCTGCAATTCACAACTCGCAATTCGCAACTGAAACTGTAACTGAAACTGATTGATGAAGCTGCGATTGCGAGTTGAGTGCGTTGCACTCTTTGCTTAAGAGTGTATCTGTTGCACAGTTAACTTGCGAATTGTAAGAATGTGAATGTTAACTGCAAAGTTCAAAATGTTACTTGAGCTCGCATACAACTTCAATTAATTACAAAAAGTGAAAAGTTTGGTGTTCACTTTGGTGCGCGCTGTCATTAACATTTTGCATTCACATTCATTAGCACAATCCGAACGAAGTAAGAGCAAAACTTTTGCCAGCGATGATAAATTGCATATTTAAGAACTTGTCTGCGATGGAAATCAAAGTTCTCAGTTTCTTCTTCATCATCTTTATTTTTGACTAATGCTCGTAGATATTCATTTGGCTTTAAAATGAAAAAATATTAACCCAACAAGCACAAGAAACAAGCGATGGAAAGAGGGCAACTAATCAAGATAAACAACGAAAGGCCGCAGAAATATTACGTATACGCCTGCGGATTGAGTTGGAGACAGAGAAGGAGAAGGAGTAGGTAAGGGCAAAGGCAATGGCGAAGGCGTGCTTGGGACAACGGCACATTATTTGAATTATTAATTAGCGCGTAATTAGTTGGGTTGTTGTCCTGTCTTAAGCGTGTTTCATTTTCGTCGAGAGACAGAGACAGAGAGAAAGAGAACTCGTTTCGTTTCTCCTCTTTTTTTGTTGGCTTGTTTTTTTGTTGACCACGTCCTGCGGCCATAATTTGGGCCCCAAAGCTCGGCCAAGCCTTTGATCTTGGTGCGCGAACTCGGGATTCTACGCCTTTTGATTACGTAATTCATTTACCTTCCTCACTCACTCTCTCTCTCTGCGTTCGGGGCAAAGTTGCAACAAGCATACAAGTTTATCGGGCCAAAAAATAACTCATTATGTGTCAAAAGCAAAGCGTTGCGACTAGAGTTGCCACTAGTTGCCGAAGGTCAGTGCCCGAAAAACCAGAGTTGCCCCTTGACCCAATTAATTTGAACTGCAAGTCGAAAGTTTTGAAAGCCATCCACGCAACAAACTGTCCACGCAATTAAAGAGACTATGCAGTGGATTATCAAGTGAAGCTTAAGCTCAAGTGGGGCATCAAGAGGGACATACTTGCATCCATCTATCCATCCATCCATCCTCTGCACTCATAAACTCAAACAAAATGAAATAAAATAAAATGTCATTTCTCTGCTGCGCTGCGCTGCGTTCGTTCAACGCTTAAAATAGTGAAAAGTTTTAATGACTTTATGCTGGCAACTCGCTCGCGTCTCGAACAACAGCAAAACGAGCGCCAACAAAAAAAAAAAAAAACACAGCAAACAACGAGTGAACTGAACCCAAATTAAGTCACAATCTTGAGCATAAAAACCAAAAATCACAAACCCCTATGCACTGCCCCTCGACGACCCTCGAAAGAGTCGCAATAAAAAAACAGAAAACAGAAAAAAAAACAAAACGTCAGAAATTGTATACAAATTAAATGTAAATATGTACAAAAGAAGTCGTTAAAAGTCAATTCAAATTTTGCATAGAATTTTGATAAGGCCAAACCAAGGGGACATCCAATGCGACTACTGCCACGCCCCCCTCAACGCCTTTCTCCCCGCCATTCGGCTAGTTTTCGCATAAAATTACGTCAATAAAAAAAGGTACACGACAAAAAAGAGACGAGAACGATTCACATACTCGTATTTAGCTCACGGAATTGCTTTTACAGCCATGTGAGGGAGAAGAAGAGAAGGGAAGAGAGGAGAAGGGTGAAAGTGGGAGGTTCGCTAGATGGCTGGCATTTTATCGAGCAAACTTTTGGCATATATTTCACACCAGCTGCTAATTTAAGCGCTCAAATTAATGACCCAGGGCATAAAATGCTTGCTTCCTTGCTGCTTCGACTTTTAACTCTCAGCACGGCCGTAAATTGTTGATATGGTCAGATGTTAAGTGGAAAGTCATCTCGAATGCCTTTAATGGCGACTCCAATCAAACGTACCCTACTATAAATACACAAACGCAAATTATCGAACGAACTCTTCTCTCGAATTTCACTTTTCCATGTTGCCCCAAAAAGTATGGTACGGATTTTGTGGCATCATAAAGTTCTGTTAATGCCAACTGCAGCCAAATGACAACAATCGAAAGCTGTTCGAAAGTGCAATTTGCAATTTATTAGAACACACAAAGTGCTTTTTGACACTCCTACAAGAAGCAGGCATTTAATACTCGAGTGCACCAAAACAAACATATTTCCAATGACTAATATATCGAAATAGAAAGTCGTAGTCTTTTCAATGAGTAATTGAAATAGAATGTTGTAGTGTTTTGAATTTCAATAGAAATAAAGTAGAGTGTGGTATCTGGCAGTATAACTCATAAGCTATCTTCAAAAATTCCTTTATATTTCTGTTCTTAAAACTAAAATATTATCTTTCTTTATTTTTTTTGCATTTTATTTATAGATACATCATTTGTTTTTTCGTTTTTTTATTTACATAAAATACAGAACGTTTCTTCGATATACTATATATAGTCTTCTGCTGTTATTTTCTATAACCTATTCTATAATGAAATTAATTTTTCAATTCTTACCTAATTTGCTAGTGAAATGTATATTTCCTTTTATTTTGTACAACTACTTTACGATTCTTTCTTTTCTATAATAGCATTAAAATGTTAAAAAAATAGTCATCCAATGAAGCTAATGAATTATTTTTAATATACGCAAAAAAGTATGCTACATTTTTTTGCAAAGCCTTAAATCGTTTCGAAATAACTTTTGTAATACAAATTTGTGTTCTATATAATTACATTTTTGTTTTGTATTGTAGTATTGTTCATTTTTAAAATCTATGAATTTTATTTTACTTAATATTGTAAAATAAAATGTAAGACCGTTCTCCAGATTTATGTGACACATGTTTTACTTTTGTGGAGATCTCATTTAATTGGCTTAACTTAACAGCTGCACAGCTTGATTAGCAAACAGATCGCATAGCGTGCTATGAACACAGCTTCACTCTGATGACAGTTTTTGGAATAAGTTTCAAGTGCCGAGCCATTTTGGGGCACTTGTCAGGCCGAACTTTCTAGCTCATTTTGTAACTGACAAGTGCCGCAATGAGTTCAATTAACTGTTCAATTATAAATGGCTTAAAAAACTACTTAACTGCCAGCAAAAATAACAACAACAAGAGCAATAGAGGAGAGTTTGCTGTTTAATTTTGTGCAAACATTTGCCACACTTTATGGCATTTTAAGGAGCATGCACAAAAAGTTACACTAAACGAATTTGTGTTGCACGCCTCCCCCGCCTTCCCCGCTTGCCACGCCCACCAACAGCTCCCTCTGCGTTGGTCACTACAATGCTCAACATGGCCAATTTGCTGCGGGCGCCCTTCGCGGCCAAAAACACGCCCCCTGGCCCCGCCTCCTCTCAAGGCAGCAAAGCAACGAGAGAAGCGAGAAGCGAGAACAACTTTCGACGTTTTGTCCGTCAAAAGTTTTTGAAAACTGCGCAGTTTACAAGTGACAACGATGTCAACTTCTGTCACTCACTGTATAGCACTCAATGTGTGTGAGTCGCTTTGTGTGTTTGTGAGTGTATGATTAAATCACAGCCACAGCCAACTGCATTAAAAAAGTTATAAAAAAAAAAAAAAACAAAACGGAGGCAACTGAAATTGCATTAATTTCTGTTTTTTTGGGGCTGCGTCTGTTATGTTTGTCTTTAGTTTTAGGTGTTTATTTTTTTACAACAGTCAAAAACACACACACTCACACGCTGTCGTATGTAATGTCAATTTATTACAGTTGAGTGTGTCAACTTTTTCGGGTAACGAGAGCGCAAATAAAATGCAAATGAAATTTGTGCTAATAAAATGCAGTTACAACTTTTCCCAATGGAAACCAAAACAGAAAACAGAAAAAAACGCGAACACAAAATAATATTCCACAGGCCGTTGTGACATCAAAAGACAGCCACGTAACGGGTTATTTATACTACACACACACACACACTTACATACACTCACACACATACACACATAGAAGCTCATTCTCACACTCAAAGCTATACACAGATGACCGTGGCTGCATAAATTAACATTCCAGCCACGCCCCCACATCGTCTCTTGCCAATTTTGACCCGCCGAAATCCAAAGCAACTAACACGAAATTGGCGCCTGCATTTGCCAATGGATTTTCCCATTTCGCCAACATCAATTCTCAGCATATTTTGCAGGTCATTGTCGTCCTTCTGCTGGATAGACGCGCCTTAGTCCTGCCTGCCTATCTACCTTAACGGAATTTATAATCATTATTGGCTAAGCGGCTGCTTTTTGTGGTTAATGTTTCAACAGTCTTTTGTGGATTTAATTCAAATTTAAGTTCATATTACTACCGACTTATTAATTTACTCTTTACTGTTTCAACCATTAACCAACATATGCAAAAATATATAATTCTTGTTACAAGACTATTATATAAAAGGCTAACTAAATCAAGTCAATAATTAGAATCATTAAAAGCTACTTTTAATTAAATGCCTTCAATTTTGAATTGCCAGCTAATAAATTAATAGTAAATTATATTAAAAAAGATATTTTAAATCCCTAAGCAGTCCATCAATTAATGCCAATAACAATTACTGTTTGTTTTGCGATCAGATACAAATTCTATAAAATGTTCAAGAAATAATTTAATATGAAAAAATTGGCTGCTGCTTTCGGATATTTGCTTGGTTGTCAATCTGGTATATTTCGCATTTTGTGCGATATATGGTATATTTTTAATGTAATAGTATATCGATATACCACATATAGCATTCATATAGTGTTTGTGTTCTATGGTATATTTTAAGTGTAACAGTATATCAATATAAAAAAATATCATTCGGTATATTTTGGATTTTAGAATAATACCGCACTGTACGTCGATATACCTAGTATAACCTTCAGTATATTTTAGTATTTTTTTGGTTATACAGCACTTTTTATTTAGAAGAAAATAATTAAATGAATGTCGATTATCGACATTCGATATACAGTATTCGGTATATTTTAGTATTTTGATGAGTATAATTTAAAAATAATACCTCATTGGTTTACTTTTATGTAGAAGAATATAAAAGAATGATCATAACATTCCGTCTTAAACATTATCATCGTTTTTGAAAATACCAATCTGGGTTATTTCGTATTTTGTGCTAAATGATAACTTTGAATATAGTGGCAATATAGTATTTCGATACACCACATATACAATAGTATATTCATTTAGTATCGTTTTAGAATAATATCGCACTAATTTACTCTATTTGAAAAGGGGTAGCAGACATCTCAAGCTCATAACTTAAATTATTTCTTGGTGTTCATATTCCCAACTACTAAAACTGTTGCGTATATCTGTCATCATATCATATGCTAAACTTAAATCCAAAAATTCTATTTATACAAAACTCGTCTTTAAATACACCACACAGTTTTTGCTTGGCCATAATATTTTCATGCCAACGTTGGCATGTCTAATAACTATCAAAGCCATTTAATCGTCGACTCTATCTATAGTTTAACAACTCGATTCGAGGCAAGTTTATCTTTTATGTAGCGCAAGCATGCAAATTTTCAATAGTGTAGACAATTTGCTGAGGGCAATACAAGTACAATCTATAACTACAGGTAGGTTGAGATAATGCGAGAGGGGAGAGAGAGGCGCCTAAAGTTGCTACTACAGCTTCATTTAATTATTGGGGCTCGTTTGAAATGTGGCAATGGCTGCTGATATGGGAATAATTAAGGCAATTGGTGTAATTAAGTCGACTTTGCTGCTGGCTGTTGATGTTGCTGTTTGCTGCATCTAAGATTCATCAGCTAGAAAGCAGATTAGGCATACTTTATGCATACTCTTGAAATTCTTGGCCAGAAGAGAGACGCTTGACCCATTTAAAGGACACAAACACAGGTCCTTGTTGTTGTTTGTGCATGGAGTCAACTTATTTTGAGATACATCTGAAATCAGCCCATTAATTCACGCTCATTGTGCGACTGCTTCGACAGCTTCACGAGGCGACATTTTCCTTTGGTCGCCAAAGAGTGTTGCAGAGCCTCTTGTCGATGCTATCGCGCATCAACAAGGCGGCTGCCACGTCTGCCACTTGGACTAAGACAAAGGCGAGTACTACAAAACACACTCCCCTCCTTCCACCAACTGAAACTCCCTCGAGTTGTGTGGCACATTCATGAAGCGTCGTCGCCAGCTAGCATTTGCACCCAGCTTGACTTTTTTAATATCCTTGATATTTGCGCCTGTTATCATTCGATGCGGTGCGGTGCCTACTCCCCCCTTCCCACTCCTCCTCCCCTCTACTTCAGCCAGCTGTCGCTGCTGTTTGCTGCTCTTGTTATTCATGTCGTCATTTCCTATTGTCGCTCGTCGCTGTAATTGTTGTTGCCATTCTGGTTTTAGCCTCATCGCCCTACATGCGCGCTTCGCCCAGCAACTTGTTTTCATTTTACGCTTCCCTGACGCTTTTCACAACCAACTCGCTGCCGCTGTTGCTGCTGTTGCTGTTGCTCGCTATTCTTGCCGTTGTCATTTTGTACAATTTTGCGCTCTGATTTTTAAATATAATCCAACGTAGCTGCTGCTCTTGCTTCTCTTGCTGCTGTTGCTGTTGAATTGTGGGCCGCCAAGTCACGCGATATCACGAAATCCGCTTTAGCGGAAATCTAATTGCGCATCGTGGCGTCTATGGTCCTCGTTTCTTTCTCTCTCTCTCTCTCCCTCTCTCTGACACACTCTCTTTCCCTCCCCCCTGCTGACTATGACCGTAGGCAGTTTTTAACATAATGCTTTTTTAAATGCAAAGTTACAAATGCGCCGCCCGCTTTTTCCTGTGTATTAGCACATTTTATGGCACCAGCCACATTAGCATAAAGCACACACACACACACAAAAGGCCAGAGAAATGATATAAAAATAATGAAAGAATGAGAGCATATACCAAACAGTATATACCATATATTGTATATAGTATAAAGCAATATATATAATTGCGGTCCTGCTGACATTTGACTTTGGCTCGCTGTCTCCCTTGGGGGGCCAGCCTCGATGCCTTCTTTTAATTAATAAAAATATTTTGCCAATTGCGGAGAGTAAACCAACCAAACAGAGAGGGGGGAAAAGAGAGGGGGAAGGGGAGTTGCACACTAATGCACTTTGGCCAAACTGTTTAACCATAATCAAATAGCCGTCAATAGTTGGCAGCACATAAGCCGCATTGACAGCGCATTGCCAATGATACGGAGGGCTTTCAACAAACACACACACACACAGTACACACACACATGCAATACACACTCACTGTGTGTCCACACAAATAATCCACATGGCAAAAAGTTTACGCTCTCTCGCAACCATAAAACCCAAAAACGAAAACGAAAACTAAATTTTAATTAACTGCTTCAACACGCTAAATGCAACAAAGATCTAATTGAAATTTGCTGACCTGCTAAACGGTGAGGGGTGAAGAGTAAAATGGAACGGAGAGTCCTGGCAAATTGAGCCATTGATAACGTAGAAATATCATCTATATGGAATTACGTTTCAATTTGCCACGAAATTTCTCACAGGCTTCTTCTCTTCATAATTTGCCACTTTTCTTGCTGCGTTCACTTCTATTTTTTACCAACAGCGTATGTGGCGTATGCGCAATATACAGCAAATTGGGCATTTGATTTGGCGCTGCGCCTGACGACGACGCCGTTTGCCTTTGACAGTCAGCAGCCTCGCAAATAGTTTGCAGCCAAGGAAATGCCAAAAGTGGTTCCTTCGGTTGGTTCGTTGATTCGCTCGCTTTGCTTGCTTGCCTTCACTTTTACCCCTCCTCCACTTTTGCCCCCTCTTAGATTCTTTTTTTGAAGCGCGTTCAGTCTAGCAACCAAGCAAAAAAATAGAAAAAAAAAAGGTTCAACGCTGCGTATGCGTGACATTTTTTTTTTTTGTTCCTTTCGTTTCTTTTACATTTCCAACGCCATTTCCATTTACGTTGTTTAAATTTGCCAAGGCGCTTTGCTGTTGTTGTTGTTTGAGAGGGCTGCCAAAAGGCAAACGGCAGCCGGTTGATGATATGCGGGTCATGTGGATGGCCCACCATATGCATTGGCCCCCGGGTTATAGACAGTCTGCATGGTACACTGCGAGAAATTTGCCATCTACTCTAGAGTTAAGTGTGTTTAGTTAAGGTTTGCAATATTTGCGCATGTTATTTTTGCTGAAATATTTACAAATATTTACTTTAAATACAAGCAACACAAGCGAACTTGTTTTGAAACACGTCAATGGGAAATAATGTAGAGAAAGAGAGAGAAAGGAATCTTGAATCTATTCTGTCAATTTGATTGTCAGACTGAGTAGGAAGATAAGTTGTGGGTTAAGAGATAATACAATTTATACATGTTTACTTTAAACACAAGCAACTAAACAGAGTTCATTTAAAAAGGCATCTGTGGGAAATAATGTGGAGACAGAGAAAGGAATCTTGAAGTCTGTTCATATTTTTACACTCTCAAAGTAAACTTCCTACTGACGCTTAGAAGCGTCTGTTGTAAGTGTAACACATGTCGATATTTAAGAATATTTATTTCAAATAGCAGCAAATAATAAGGTTTCATTTTAGAAGACATCAAAAGCGAACAGTAGAAAGAATCGAAGGAAACCAAGAACAGACTGAAGTCCATTATTGGTAGTAACTTAAGAGAATTCATTATAAAAGACATCAATAGGATATAGTCTTTTAAAATTAAATCTCATACTTTAGCACCGTGGCATTTGTAGTCAAACTGTTGCTTAAAAAAGATACAAATATCAAACAACACCGAAAAAAAAGTGCAGCTAAATAGGACTAAAGTTTTTGCTTCGCTAAGTATCAAATTAAGAAGCCATTTTAATATTTACTTTAGTACAAGCAATTAAATAAAGTTCACTTTAAAGAGAGGGAAATAAATATTAAAGTTTTTTCTTTGCTCACTGTTTTTGCAGACTGACAACTGACAATCTAAATAGAAAGTGAAAATCAACAGAATTGTATTTTTGAAAAAAGTGCTCACAATTATTAAAAATACTGTAGACGTAGAGTAAGTTTTAAAACAAATTTGTTTTTGTTAAAAAAAGAATTGAATCAAAATCAGACTAAAGTCTGAAGATTATTCAATATAAGCTACATCATATAGATGTTAAGTAACAGAAAGTCTACTTTTTGCAAACATCGTCGCATAAAGACAAAGATGTACGTTTATACAAAAATATAGTTTCTATACAAGTGTCTAAAAAGTGAAATTTTATGAAGACATCAAGATCAAACTACAGCAAAAAGTAAGTAATTATAAAACAGACTGAAATCAATCCTATATAACAAATGAAATAATATCATTTTTACTTTAATACAAGCAAACTCAGTAATGACAGTTCTTAAAGGGCAAGAAAAAGATCAAAAACACGCAAAAGTCTCCGCTTCTCATACTGTCAAATTAAGTAGCCTACTTAAGCGAGCCGAGCCACCACTGTGTACAGTGGCGTCTGTACAAGTGTCTAAAGCTGTCGAGTGCAACCACAGAGATGTCGATATTTAAGTGCTCGCTTGTGTGCGGATTTGACAGCCCAAAGTGTCTGTCTGAGAGTTCATGATTGTTGTTTGACATGTCTACGGCGACAAATGGATGATGTAAAGAGTTTAATGACCCACAAATTATAGTATGATACATTTACTGCTTATTTGCGATACAGAAAAGGCTCAAGAGTTAAAAGACTTAAAAATTGTAATCTCGCAAAAATTACTATTGATGTTTTTGTATGAAGTCCAACTGATTTTTTGATTTAAGTATAAATAGGAAATTTCTTAAATAAATATACCCATTAAAAAAAGTAATATATAGAAAAAATCAATAAAAATAGAAATAATTTTTTGTGATTTGTTTATTTCAATATATTTAAATTTATTTCTTTTCATATTAGATATGTACAGTCATATTATATTGTATTAAAAATTTTGTTGCGAAAATGTATTTCTTAAATAATGTTGAAAAAGAACAGAATTGTATTTTTAAACCCCTGAACCTAAACTTCGAATGTAATACTACATTGACATACCAAATATAGCCTTTGTTATATTTTTTTTTTAGTATTTTTGCGGTATATGAGTTTGTAAATACACCAATATTTACAATTGAATACCGCATTGTTTTGCTCTCATTAAAAACTTGTAGCTGGTATTTTAAAGTCGAGCACACTCGACTGTAGCTTTCTTACTTATTTATTTTTACTTATAATATAAACTTTCTAAAGAAATCCATTATATTTTCTTCAATAAGTGTTCTCAATTTTCATTAATTCATAAAACCCTTCAAATAAATAAATTGAAATTTTTCCAACAACAAACAAACTTGTTCAAATATAGTACGTTTAAATAAAAGTCTCCTGCCTCAGTAAATCGCATAAAACTACTGTAAGTCGATAGGCATCTCTGGTTTCGCTCAGTGTGCGCCTGGATAACGGTAACTGTAACGGCAAACGATAAGCAAGCCGTTGCTTGTTTAGCGCTCAGCAACCGACAAGCGACTTGTTTATTTTTTGCGCTCACTTTTTTCTCTTTTCTTTAGCTCTTTTTTTCTTGCTATTTTTTTTGTTTTTCTGTCACACTTTCGACTTTGCTGTAAGTGTGTGTTTGTCACCGTGTATGGGTGTGTGTGTGTGCCTTTGGGGCACATGGGTGTGAATGGAAGGTCTATTGAAGAAACATCTGGCAACAGCAGTTTTCTGACCCACGCCCTCGGCAACACCTTTTCGCCTTCGCTTCATTATGACAACAATTGGGCGTCTTTCGCTCTCGGAAAGTCTTGGCTCATATTTAATTTCGTCAGTGAGACAAATGCAAACAAATTTCGCCCAAAAACCAGGTCATTATTTATGGGCGTGTCGTAGGAGGAAGAAGGAGGAGGAGGCTGCTGCTGCATTGACACAGCATCAAAAATTAGCGTGCCTAAGCCTTAATTGTGTCAAACGAATGGCAGCAGAACTTCAGCCATTGTTACTCTTGAGTTCTCCCTTTCCAGTGTTCCTCAAGTTGGCCACTTGAACCCGGCGAGTCTTTGTTCAAACAAACCGTAAGTCACAGCCACAAAGCACAGACCGGAAGGACATCCGAAGAGGGAGAGGGAGAATAGTCCTGTCCAGACTACTTGAAAATTCGGTTAACTTGCGTTTGGCGAATGCGGCCTTTTGTTGAAAAGAGGGAGAGAGGGAAATGAGAGTGGGAGCGATAGAGGAGAGAATGGGAGAGATAGGAAGAGAAAGGAGGAAGGAGGGTGAAAGTTGGAGAGAAAGGAGTAGGGAGAAAGCATCCAGCTTGCGAATGGGCAAAGCCACAATCCAGCAAGCCTTTTGTTTAGCCTCCTGTCCAAAAGTCCTGTTCGTCCTGTCGCTTCTGTATGCATTGCGTTCTATTCCAAATGCGTTTAAACACTTTGCGACGTATTTTTCTTTCATTCATTCACTCGGGGCCGCCTTCACTTTAAATTAACATAATTTGTATTTCACTCGATTTTTTTTATTTTTGCTTTGGCTCGATTTTTATACCCGCTATCCATAAGGAAGAAGGGTATTTTAATTTGTGCCTGCATGAAGGAGGTATCTCTGACCTTATAAAGTATATTTGTATATACTTGATCAGCGTTAACAGCCAAGGCGATAAAGCCATGTTCGTCCGTCTATCCGTCTTTTTGTATGAACAAATATATCTCAGAGACTATAAGAGATGGAGATAAAATTTATATTCACTTGTTGTTCTCTGGTTTGCACGCAGAGCAAGTTTGCTTCAAATTTTTGCCACGCCCACATCCGACCCCGAAAATAGACAAACATCGAGTAACAAGCGTTTTAAGGCAAGAGTCGATTAAGTTTTGGTGCCTACAATAATAGCTATATTACTTAAGATTTCTGAAAATTTGGTTGCAATCAGAAATAAGCCAACTTTGCGACGTACTTTTTGTTTGGTATATTTTTGAATATAGTGCTATGTATACAAAGTGTAACACTCGGCATATTTTAGGTTTGGCTGATAATCTGATATATTTTACACGTAGAGCTGTATCAATATACGAAATATAACCTTTGGTATATTGTTAGTATTTTTGAGGTATATTAATTTGATATATTTTAAATAAATACCGCTTTCGTTAACAATATGGTATATATTGACTTCTACGGTATATTTTGAATTCAGTATTGTAACAATATACTAAAATATCATTTAGTATATTTTTAAGTATATTTGATGTACATTAATTTGGTATATTTTAATATTAATACCGCATTGTTTTTCTTTTACTCACATAGCAGGTATCTCACAGTCGAGAATACTTGACTGTTGCTTTCTTATTTTTTTTTTGTGCCTTGGCTCTCGATTTTTTCTGTTGGGTCAAGCGAAAATTTGAACCCGAACCTCTTTCGATTTTAATAGAAAGTAACGCGCTTTTGTTTGCTGATTATTATAAGTTTTATTTTTATTTTGGTTGCCCTTTTCATTGGCCCCAAATGTGAATTCTGCTGGCAACCTGCTGCTAACCAGAGTCCGCATTCGAATTCGAATCCGTGTCCTCGCGCATTAACTGAAATGGCTGCAATTCAAAGTAATGGGGATGACACTTGAAACTTGAAAAACTTTCATCTCCCCCGTTGATTGTTCATATATATAAATATATTTGTATAAATATAAGTGTATGTATTTAGGATATTTGCTGGCACATTTTCGGATTCATTCATTTCAAAAGTTGCACAACTCGAAAATCATAAATCTTTTTAATTTCATTGATCAACTTTAGCTGCTCTCTCTTGCAGCAAAGTTTTTTGGGGCACAAAGTTTCACACTTGACTCCCGCTGGACAAATTTTCCGACTGACATTTAAATCGATGAGCGATAAATACCTCGCATATTGTACCTCTAAAAGTCCAAATCATTGCAAACTTATCGAAAACTTCTTCCACTTTTCTTTTTTTAATGAATGAGGCAGTTTGTTTTTTGGGGCGAAAGCGAAACTAATCGCCTCATAAACATCAAAACGATACAATAAAAAAGAGCATGCTTAATGGACATTTCATGTTTTTTGTTGTTGCCAAAAGAAACATGCGGAAATTCCCAAATTTTATTAATTTATGACCTTGGATAAACAAATAAATAGTCTCGTAGTTTGAGAGCAGTAGAGGCAAAGTTCGAACAAGCGAAGCTAAATTAAGCTTGAAAAGCATGACTTTTAGTTTATTGTATTTGCTTCAAATTGCTGTCCTTGGCATTTCTTATTCTCGCTTGTATTTATTGATGTTTGATTTTAAAACTTGTCGAATTCTTTTCTCTACTTATTGTAACATATGTATTTACTTTCGAATTTTGTAAACTTATTTTACAAAGTTAAAATGCCCTAAAGATACTTCCTCTAACACGCATATTTATCAAAGGCAATTGAATAGATAAATATGACTTTTTAAAATGCAAATAGACAATTTCTTTTATGTTCAGTTGTCACTACTTTTGCATGATTTTTAAGCTTGGCAATTCTTTGCTAATTTTACACAATTGTTTTTTATGCAATTTGTATTTACTTTAGATTTGTCGGTTTTGTCTATCTATCTATTTAATGAAATTTTTTAATGTTATCATGCCTTAAAAATACTTCCTCCTAAGTATATATATTATGGCTTTAAATTGAAATAGATAATTCGATTTAAAATTCCTATCAACTTTTCTATTTTTGTTCATTTCTTTCTATTTTAGAACTTATTGATGTTTGATGTTTAAGCTTTTATCTACAAACAATTGTTGTTTATAAAATTAGTATTTACTTTTAAATATTGTAAGCATAAATTTAAACCAATCACACAAAGTTATAATGCCTATAAAATACATTCTCTTAAGTACAATTATAACTTTCAAAAATTGAATTTAACGATTTCATGCAAGTATTTATTTCTGCTCATTTCTTACTATTTTTGAACTTATTGATGTTTTATTTATAAACTTGCCAAATTCTATTCTCCACACAATTGTTTTTTATACAATTTGTATTTACTTTCAAGTTTTATAAGCATAAATTTAAACCAATTTTACAATGTTTAAAATAAATGCCTTTAAAATAAATTCTCTTAAGTACATATTTCTGTGCCAGCCAGATAGATAATTATAACTTTAAAAAAATTCAAGTTAACGATTTAAAACGAAATTTCATTCAAGTATTTTGTTTCTGCTCATTTCTTACTATTTTTGAACTTATTGATGTTTTATTTTTAAACTTTTCACATTTATTTCTATACATAGAATTTCCTTATTCACTTTTATAAACTTAAAGTTCTTTTAATAAGTTCGAATGCCTTTAACGGCTCTCCTTTGCAGTTAATTTTTCTTTTTTTTTTTTTTGCAGCTTAGCTACTCAATTTTATAACATATTTCTTTTGAGTACTTTATTTTCCTTCAATTTATTGAAAAATGATTGGTTTTTTAACTTTGTAAACTAAATTGTATGCTTCCAAATTCTTTATTGTATTTACATTCGCAACTTTAAAGTTATTCTAATAAGTTCGAATGTCTTCAACATCTCTACTTTATCATCACATTTTCTCTTTTTCAATTACATATCAATCATGACTTCTATGAACTAAAATGCACAATTGATTAGCATATTCCATTGACCAGATAGCTTTATTTTCGTTTTATTTACTGACAGCTTTTAATAATCTTGTTAAACCTTTTTCTCTGCAATCTAATTTCTATGATTTTAATTCCAAAGTGTATTTACTTTCATAACTTTAAAGTTATAATATTACAATCTTCCTCTAATGGAAATATTTGTTCCACATCAATCAAGTAATCTCAAAGCTAAAATTGCCTTTGATTTTCTTCCTTATTATTTTTCCAATTGTTTTGAAATTGTCGTTGGTTATATTCTTAAATTTGTGCACCAATTTGAACTACATATTTGAATTTATTCTACTAATAGCCTTCAATGTTTTGTCATACCAATCACACATCAATTGAGAATAATTTCTAAGAACTACAATACTCAAATATTCTCTTGAAGTGAAATGACATATTTCTGTGAAATTCATTCATTTAATAATTGTTCATTAGCAATTCCTTTTAAACAACTCCATAAATATTTCCGCTGCAATTCATTTATATAATTTGATGCTATTATTACTCATTCGTGGTCAGTTTTCCCCATCGACAACATATTAAATTTCCCCTGTAATAACACACACACAGAGTTTTTCCTTTGAATCCTTTGAACTCTGTCATCTTGCATATGTCCTTTTATTCACTTCGCTTGCTCCGTAATCAACTTATACTTGACTTAAATCAACTGCCCTTTGCAGTTGCTCGATAACTCGATAGCGACCATAAAATCGCATTTAATGAGGCTATTAATGACGCTTTAAGATCGAACTGCATCGATTATTGCTGCTGCTGCTGTTGGTGGAAATATTTAGCTTTTCGCTCTTTGGATTTTCCTTTTTTGCTATCGCTGGCATTTCATCAATTTGATTTTAGCTCGCAGCGTATTTGGATTATTCAATTTTCACACAAAAAGTTGAAAGAGATGTGAGGAGAGATAGAGAATGAGAGAGAGAGAGAGAGAGAGAGAGAGAGAGGGATTCTCTTCTTCTACTATTCTACTGCACTCAACGCTGATGTCTGATGCGGCCTATGCTGAAAATTAATTACGCTGCAACTTGATTTTTGCCCACATCTAGACTACACGAAGCTGGAAGCTGAAGCTGAGGCTGGAAGCCAGTTGGCAATGCGGCCACAGCTGACCCAGTTGTTTAATTGAATTGAAGCCATAAACACTCAAAGCGAGACCGAGACAGTCGAGAATGAAAAATTGCTGCGCCAGGACGACGACAGAAATGTGAAGAGAGAGGAGAGTGGGGATCGAAGGCGTCATCGTCATCATTTGCGGCGACCGAGGGCGACTACAAACACACACACACACACACACACACACACACACACACACACAGAGACAGAGCTAAATAAGTTTAATTAGTGGTGCGCGTGCGGTGGGCATCAATCAAGCAAACAGCGGAAACGGAAACGGAAGCGGCCATTTTGGAGTGAAAGAGTTTTGACAGTTGCCCGTCAAGCGGCATCGCCCTTCTCAGCGCTTCTCACAAACGTGACGTAAACAAGCACGAAACATGTGAAGTTGGCAGCAGAATCTCCGCAAAAGTTGTTGACATCTTCAGAGCCAACACGTACTACAACAACAACAAGAACAACAACATTGCCGAAAGTAGTAAACACTCCAAAAGGGAAGCAAAGAGATGACGTTGCTGCTGTTGACAGACGCAACTCGAGTTGCCGTTGACAGTGACAAAGATCATAATGATGAGTGTGTGTGTGTATTGTAATGATCATAATGAGGGAGGCGGCTTCTGTGCTATTTTTTTTTTTGGCTTGACAAATGTCATTACACCCGCTGCTAAAGTTTGCTTTGAAGTTGACTTACCTAGAAGACAAACAAAAAAGGTGGAGGAGTAGAGTGGGTACAGTTATTGTTATAGCTGTTCCCAGTCACGCGAGTCGTTGGCCTCAGTCATTGACAAATGTGCCAGCACAGAACTTTTTAGTTATTTTTCTCTCTCTTTCTCTCTCGCGAATTGGCCTAGTTTGTCTTTGCGTTTGTATATTTACACTTTACACTCACACTAGCACACTCATAAGCGCACACATGAGTGCATGTGCACACACGCATACACATACACTTACACTTATGTATTTATATCCGCAGGCTATTTGGGCACACTTGTCTAACGCTTTTGTCTGGCCAGCGTCTTCTTCTTCTTCTGCTGTGCTGCAGCTGCACTCCTCGCACTCACTAGACAGGACAGTAGCTGCACTTGAGTGCTTTTAACAAGTATTACTACAGTTAGTTAGTTGTATGCGGCGAAATTAGACAGACGGAACGTCACACGAACTTTTGACCCCGTTTGAGGCACAACAATAACAGCTGCTTTCGAGTCCTTTTGTCTCGCGTCTTCTGCATCCACACGGCGTTTTTTTCTCGTTTCTCGTTTTTTTGGCGGCTTTGTCTCACGACGTTTATTGATTTAAGTCGCAATTTTTAAAGGCTACGGCGCTGTTTGTTTTCATTACGCTTTCACTTTTAACGCGCGCGTTCTCTCTCACACACACGCACGCATAAAATTCGCACTTTTGTGATATTCAGGGCTGCAGTGTTGAATTTTTGTTGTATTTTGGCAGTGCTGCCAACTTTAAATTTGTTTAAGCTTCGCGCACAGAATTGCACTAAAAATCCATTTCGATGATTTTTCTCCACGTTGTACTCTTTGGCAAAAAGTACGGAATTATGTACGTACGCTTGCAAAATTACCCGTGACCGTGACGTTACTGCTCAGCCAGCGCCTCACGAACTAACGTCGTTTATTTGGCAGCCAAACCCAATATAGCGGCAGCCAGCAGCACAAGCAGCAGCAGCATCAGTTTGACGTTTGACAACACACAGCTGTGATTTTGTGGGGCACAATTCTCTCCAAGGATTTTGTGCTCAATTGTTTTGGCTTTGGCGCCAACTGAGTGCACGTGCCAAACTGAAACAGCTGTTGCCGCACAGCAGCTTTGCGCAGACGCTGTGCTCGCTCTTTTGGCAAATATCCCACAACATGGGGAAATTTGCAAAGAAAGCGCAGCTTTTGTCTGCTTTATGGCACTGGAAAAGTATGCTGGGAAGAGTTTTTGGTTGGTAACTCTGTTGCAAATTTAGCATGTAAATAAACCCAGCTCAAGTTTGCAAGCTTAATTAAGCTCTGTGTGAACGTTTTGGCGGGAAAATTAATAACAGTTCCACGTGGCTGCGCAGCCGAAACGAATGTTGCAGGGGAACCCCCTTAAAATAAATGCATCAAAGCACATAAATAAGAATGTATGTATGCGCAGCTTAATGTCGATAATTGTAGCTAGATTTATATACATGAAAAAGTGGAAGTTAAATGAAAACTTTACTATATCAGTAAAGGGATACATTGACTCTTCAATTTTGATTTTTTTGTATAAATCATTTAAGTGCAATTATCGACTCTCAGCTGTACAACATTAATCTTGTTTTTTTTTTGTCATTATCGTTTAATTATTATTTTATGTTTTATGTGTTACATAAATACAAAACCTAACGCATAAAAATGCAAGACTACAATGCAGCATGCATTCCATTTTTGTATTACTTCCATTGCCCTTTTGTAAGTATTTAGTTTTGTTTTGTGTTGCCAAAGCTGTTCAGCAGCAATGACCATCATGACCACTGTGATTGTGAGTGCCAGAGGTGCCTCTGTGTGTGTGCTTCTCGCCCTCCTCGCCATCCTTGTTCTGCCCCTTGTTGTCATCGTCAGCAAACTCCCGCAGATCGCGACGCATGGCATAAGCATCTTCACCATCCGCATAGTACTTGGGCTCCACCTCGATGATCTTGAACTTCAGCGAGTTGGTGTAAAGATTGAGGGCAGCGCGATTGCTTTTGCGTACGTGCAAAGAGACGTACTGGGCATTGAAGCACTCGACCATGGCTTGGGAGGCCTGATTCATCAGTTTCTGGGCGAGACCGAGACGACGATAGGAACGCTTGACCGCCAGCGATGTAATGTGTCCATGTTTGCTCTCCTCACCGGGCTCGGGTTCCTCCATTTTGGCCAGCACATAACCGACAATGCCACCCTTATCGTCCTCGGCCACATAGCTCAATTGGGGCCAAGTCAAGCCGTGATAAAAGTAGTATTTCATTTGATAGTTCTCAGGCAAACACAGCAGATTGCAGTGCTGCATTGTCATAAGGTCCTCGGGTTTGGCGCAGCGTATGTTCATCGTGTATAGTATAGTATATTATAGTAGATATATGATAGTTGTAGTTGATAGTTTAGTCGCGTCGTGCCTTGCGTGCTCGAACGTTTTGATTTTGTTCGCCAACGTGTAGTGGTTGATCCTCCGGCTCCTCTTGACCCAGCAGCTCACGAACCAGACGAAATTTCGACAGAAATGCCTTCCAAATGAGAAACCAGCCTGTGAACAGATGACAAACATAAGAATTATAATAACATGATTATTATTTCTTTGTTATTTCATTTGAGGAGTCGTGTCCCATGAGTCTCTTGCACCTGCTGTGCTTACCCAACAAAATAATCGCAGCTACAATGCTAACGGAAGTGAGTATAGTGAATATAAATGTCAGGGCTGTTTGCAAGGACATTCTCGTTATCACAGTTAATCACAGTTTATACAATATTAAAAGAATTTGCACGCATTGAACGAATAGTTGACAGCGTTTGTTCACGTTGCTATTTTTTATGACTTGCTTCCAAATACAAAACAGCTGACAAGCAGCTGTGTTGTTAAACACTGAACAGACAAATACAAAACAGCTGTCAGTTTTGAACTGTGCAACACTTCGCAAAGACAGGGTTGCTATGTACCTGATAAACAGCACAGCGACAAATAAAACATTAATAATGTACAAATTAACGCATACTGTGTACAAGTATTATAATAATAATGTTATTGCTGCAAAAGTTCGTTTAAAACCATTGCACTCTAATAGATGATTGATTGTTTATGGCAGTTGCAAGCTGCAGTTGCCGCCTGGCACATGGGAACTTTAGTGATGGGTTAGTTTTCCTTTTTATCATGCATAATTCTTTACACTCAATTAACGCAGATGCATTTACGCAATCAGACACCAATTTTACGATAAGTTCTTAAATTTGTAATATATGCACCTGAATTGTGTTAAATTTAGGTTTTTTTCGCTGAGCACGCACACTTTTGGTCCCTCGACTACACACCGGCACTGTTAAGTGTTGTAAACGCCCGCAATTTCAGTGCACTTAGCAAACAGCTGTGAGTTGTGTTTTGTGAATCAAGTTGGCAGCACCAACACCGTAAATTGTACAAACTGCAAAACATAAACAATAAAATGCAAGAATTTAGTGCAAAACGTGATGCACTCTTTGCCTGCCTAGATGATGCAAGCAAGGAACTAAAGGGCACAGCTCTCGACCAGAGTCGAGCTAAGCCATACACTATAAAAGGCGGTAAACAGGTGATGCACTATCGTCAGGGACGCAGCATTGAACCGGGCAACGACGGCGGCGATGATGATGAGAATCTGCGTCGCCTCGTCGGCAAGGAGAGCATTTTCAAGAAGCCCGAGATGCCGCTAGCACGGTGCCTGAAGCCGCGCAAGACACCAGACTACCAGGTGAATCCGCACAAGTGGAAGAAATACTCGCTCTCTGATGTGGACATCTCGGATCAAACCAACTCGGCAGCAGCTTTATCCTTTCTGCGGGAAATGGATGCACAGCGGGATCGAGAGGCGGTGGAGGAGGATGACAGAGACAACGAGGCGGGAAAGGGTCACAAAATTGAGTTCAAGAAGAAGAGCAAGTTGAATCGCAACCTCAAGCAGTTGAAAGAAACTGAAGTGGAAGATGTGGAGATGGACAAGCCACAACTGCGCGGCTCCAAGGTGCTGATGCCCGAGTATGTAATCGGACAGAAGACGAGCAAAAAGTCCAAGAAACCACAGAGCAGCAGCCAAAATCGCGCAGCGGGCAAATTGCAATTATCGCATCTAGAAGAGATTGATGAAGATGATGAGTAAACAACAGCTTAGTTAAGCAGCTAATTTAAGTCACTAATCGTAGTTCATATTTTAAAAAAGTTTATTGTACAAAGCATAGTTTGTATGTATAAAATATATAAGTATGTATAATCATAATACGTGAGTATTTCACATTGGCAGACGCGGGACTTGAACAATCACATATACAATATAAAAACAGAAATGGAAAATATATACGAAGATCAAGAATTGGACAGAATAAAATTATTGAATTACTTTTAAGTAAGGGTAGCTACATTTTTGTATTGTAAAAACAAATTTAATTTGCTTAGAGCACACAAAATTTGCTTTTATAATCTCGGAGATATTGCTGTTTAAGCAAGTCGGGGAGAAAATATTTGCTTTATGATATTGCAAAAGTTTTTCTTCCCACGCTTGGGATTTGAGCAATAGAACAATCACATATATATGTATATAAAAAATAAAAATATAAATATGTAGATCAAAGAAAGCTAAGGGAAAAATGAAGTGAGATCAAAGCAATGCAATTATACGATATGACTCTGATTCTATTCTTGAATAACTTTAATATTCAGAGCAGCAAAGAGCTTTTCTCTAATATTAAAGAATTCTTGAATTATAAACCAAATTCCAACTGCATAGAACACCAAATTTGGTGTTCGTATAATCTCTGATCGGTATATATAAATGCAAATGCTTTCCTTGCACTTGAAGTATTTCCCTTCTACTCTTTTGAGTAGCTTTCATAATAATACAAACGTGTGTATAAAAGGAGGCTAGAAGATATAGATATAGAACGTCGAGCGAACGCGAACAAGAACGAGTTTAAATGCAAATGTATCAAATCAGACTGTAGAGAGTTGAGGAATGTGTGGATTGTGCTCAACATAATCTCAGTTGGCAGTGTTGTTTTTTCCGAGGTAGAAACCGGGATTGAAGTACAGCTTCTTGCTGAAGCCGTTGTTCTCGTATTGCGCCGTCTGCAGATTGCCTTCGCGGGTCCGCATGTTGCCCACCGCATCTTGGATCAACTTCAGCATATCCTCCAAGCAAGTGTTGTGCGCATTTCGAGCAAAAATATCACACAACTTCTGTATATACCAACTGCCGGTTTCTTCATCCCGATGCGTCTCATAACCCGGGATGCTAGCGTAGGCAACGAGCAGATTGTTGAGAGTGGGAACATTGATGTTTGTGCTGCTGATGCTGTCAGTATCTATTTGTGGCTGCGGCATCAGCTGCACGTGGCGACCCGCATCGGGTTGTTCTCCGCGACAAAAGGGAAATATTAGCACCTTGGGTTTGTCGTGTAGGTGTGGGCACTTGTCCGTCTGGAAATGCTCGGTGATCTTGGTCACATCACAGATGGATCCATCCTTGAACTCTACGCGATCCTTTTCATTCACCCGCATGCCGTGGGTCATGAGCACAAGGACAAAGCACTCGGTACTTTGCACATACTCGGATTTGGTGAGTTTCTGCAGTGTGCTGAAAAACTCCTCCTGATTGAGGTTGTCATAGTTGAAGACGGTGAAGCCAAACTCACGGAACACATGTATCAATGACTTGCCATCGCCCTCGGCACCTTTCCGCTTTCTGTTGGCATTCGGGAAATCAATGATGTTCACAATGAGCAGGACACCGCGATTGTGTTGCGATTGCATTTTGTAGACGGGCAGCTTATCTGTGTGAATGCAATCCGATTTTTTTACGACGCGAGTTTCATCCGGCAACGGTTGCGTATACGGCTGCAAGATCCAACTGGGATCCGTGGGTTTCTGCAAAGGATTGGGTTTAGTAATTCATCAAGGTAGAAGCCACAGCTACTTACCAGTCGATTGTCCACAATATCCGCGTCCAAACTGTTGCTGTTGTTATTGTTGTTAACGATCTGACTTAAGTGGGAGTTAAGCTGCTGGTTGTTGTTGGTGATGGTGCTGTTGTTGGATCGTTGACTTAGCGAGATGAAGTCACCACCATTGGAGTCATCCACCGACTCGAGTATGCGCAACGCATCCATGAGTCTCAGCCGCCTAAAGACGTGCTTCAGCGCTTCGTAGGCATGTGGACCACGTTTAGTGATCTTCTCGAAGTACTTGCGATGCTGTTCGTACTCCAATTCCTCGTCGGACTTGTTGTATGCCTCGCCATTGAGCAGCTCGATGTTGTGACGCATGGTTGAAGTGAGGAGGCCATAGGCGACAGTTTCATTCATCAGCGCCTTGTAGTTTGTGCACTTGATCAGCTGCGGGATGTTCGATTCGATGTGTTTGCGATGCTTTTGCTGCATGCCAAGTTCTCGATCTGGCTCCACCTCCATAGCCATATATAAAGACGAGGATATATATTATATAGAAAGCTCGTTTCGTTTTTGTATTCGTTGTTGTTGTTGTTGTTGTTTTTGGAACGCAATGCGGATATAGCGCAACAGGCAGTGACAATGGCAATTGGTATTGGAAATAATGCTAAATGGCAATGGGGAGTGTGAGTCACTTTAACTGTTCTCGCTCGCTTTCCTTTGTTTTGGATTTGTTGGCAGCACTTTAAAGCGACACTCTTTTTGGTGTTTATCCTTATTTTTTCAAAAGCAAATTAAATGATTGCACTAATTGGGTAACTAAACTAATAATTTGCTTGTTGATAACATTTCTTTTGAAACAAAAGGATTTCTCTAATCAGTTCGCTGGCAGTGGAGCGAGTTTCCACAGTGCGGTGGCGCGTCCGTTCACTCTCGTTCGTCTTCTAACACTGACAGCAGCTTGTTGTGTCTGTTGTCTACTACACTGCGCAACAAAGAACAGCCTTAAGTCAGTGCAAACAAAGCATTCGTGCAAACATATATGTATGTATACATATTAATATCTAATATAAATTTGCATTTTATAAGTATTATAGATATATTCATATTTTATATTTAAATTGGCAATCAGTTGTGGTGAAATTCAAACCAGGGCTGCGGTAGCCACTTTGCAACAAATTGGCAGCTCTGCAGTGCACTGCCGCCAAACAGCTGTTCGTCAACAATCAACAAGCGAGAATGGCTGAAGAAATAAACATTAAAAGCGGCAAAGGTACTGCTTCTGCAAAAAAGAAATCCGATATATCAGCTTATACAAAGAGAACAGTGCTCGAGTTTCTCCAGCAAAATGGCTGCACTCACGCCAACCTGGAGACGGTGGTACGTGCACGTCGTGGTAATACGCAAAAAATAATTGGTAGGTGAGATAACTTTTAAAATAAGGATTTTTAATTAATATAAAGCAGATTTCTTTTGCCAGAGCTACGCGAATGCCGAGCAGGCTGTGAATCAAGAATGTAACTCAGTGAGTCTCAACAACATCAATCATTGGCTGGAGTTGTTGAACAAATCGGAATTGTCAAATCTCTGTGAATACGAATCCGCCGCAGTCCTGAATGCCATACGGCGTAATGAGCCGCAACCGGAGCCGGAACAACTGGAAGGCATCGATATGAGGCAAGTAAATTGAATACTCCAAGAAACTGTACTAATATTTCTACACATTGCAGTGAGGCTTATACATTTCTGGAGAATGCTTTAACTGGACAGCCCCAAAAGAAGTTAAGCGAGGCAACCGAAAAGTTTATGGCACGCGAAATTGAGGTGAGTTTAAACATTTCCATTTTGTGTATAAAGACTCTTGTTAACTGCTGCTTTGTAGTTGCTTATTGCCGAGGCTAATACCGAGGAGTCGGACTCTTTGGCTCGAGATATTGGACAACAATTGTCCACTCGGCAGGATTATAACTATGAGGCGGAACCACATCGATGTAGTTTAGATCCATTGTTTTTGAATGACAAAGAGCCATAGTAGTAAAATAAAATAGTTAAGAACCCAAGCATAAACATCTTCTAATTAATAAATGAATTAAAACTTGACTTCATTTCCACACATATTTATTAAACATTTAAATTCAATTGGTTTTGTTTATCGAGTTAAATTGTACGCGTACATTGTCAGTATCCTTAAACTGTAAACTGTTGAAAGTTGCTCAATCTGAGTGCTACTTAGATGGTAATGAGACTGCCTGCTGCATCTTGAATGTCTTGTCCGTTGTACGTATTTGTTTAGATATAATTACATACATAATCATAATCGTAAGTTAAGTATTGTACTTCATACTTTAAGTGTGTGGTATAAACATTTTGTTAGCACATTCAAAATCTAAAAACAAAGGGCGGGGCACATAATTCTTATTTTCTTTTGTTACTTGAAGTAGTTAGTGTATATGAAAGAGTATATAAGTATATATAGTTTAGTATCTATGTATATATCTATGAATTATTTTAATTTAATTTGGCTTTCTCATATTATTTTCTTTGTTTCTTTTTTATCTTTTTATTGTGCATGATTGTTTTCAAGATTTCTCGTTACCCAAGCAGGTTCCGCCAAATTGTATTGCATATAGCATAGACTAGAGTTAAGAGTAGAGTACAGTATTAGAATATAGAGTATAGAATTATGTTTAAAACTTTAACAGGCATTAAAAGAGTTTTGCGTGCTGCTTGGACTCTCATAGCATCACAATAGATCACAAGAGACAGAGTTGATTTGATACGCCTTTTGTTAATATATAAGTTTCTTTGGTTTTTTTAAGGTGTCACACATACAAAAATTTGGGAATGATCATACATACATACAATCTGATTTACATACATATATAAATACGCATTTAATATTATCGTTTTGCTTGTTTATAATAGTAATAATCATGATAATTAATAATCATTATTTAATTCTTCTTAAATGTTCAGTCCAGTTTGAGCTTTTGGTTTTCCCCTTTTTGTTATGTTTTCATGTGTTTTACATAAACATTAATTAAAATTAATTTAATCTAATATTTATATGTTTAAACTCTAGATATATAATAATTATAAATAATAGCGATATGCCTCGTCATTGACCCCAAATACAACAAAACACAAACCATACCATTTAAATACTAATATCGAACTCAATTCAAAGCTGGAACTCAGACATGATGCAGTTTGATTGTTTGCTGGATTAATCTTATTCATTAGGAAAAACATAATTAACAGACATGACGTGAAAATAACAATGACAACAACAACGTAAATTCGTCATTAGAATATAAAACTCAATACATAAAGTAAGAGCGTCAGTAGAATTTTGATTGTCCCGTTCGTATTGTTCTGCTGGATATTACACAGAGCACAGATCATACGAGTATGTAACTGTATCTTAGGTTTCAGTTAGGAGGTATAGGAGAAGTTCTCTTTTGTGTATACATATATATTTTTATATAAATTCATAATTAGAGTTGATTAAGCTAAAACTACTACAACAATAATAATTGTTTAAATTGCTGTCAATAGTATATTCTTCTGTTTTTCTTTTTTTGTAATCTTTTTAAGAGTTTTGGGTTTTCCACATACATAAGTATTTAACGATTTGCTTCAGATTAATCATGATATTTCTCTATATATCAAATATATTCATTTTCTTTCTCATAAGTATTATTCAAACTATGCAAATTGACTTTAGACTCGACGAACTCTCATTCCAGTTGAAAGTTGTTTTTGGCCATTTAAGGACTCGGAGATTGTGAATCGTTTATAACTGTGTGTGTATTCACCTTAGTAGTAGTTTTCTAAACCATTTTGTATTTGTTGTGAGACTTTAATTGGGGCATAGTTGTTGTTGTATATAGTTAGCTATGTGTTCTATTATGACATCAAAAATATTGTGTTTACTATGATTCCGATAACAAGAATATTTTAATAGTATATGATATATTATTATATTTATATTTGATTGCTTCCTTGGGCCAAATTATTTGTATTATGCTCTGTTCTAGGTACGCTCTAGGTACATGATTTCATTCGTATATATGTATGTATGTATGCACGTAAGGTATATAAATATCGAATTCTTAATGCTTGCTTCCAAATGTTTTGCAACAAACAAGAATTAAATTTTAGGAGCCTACTTTTAGGATGATTGCATATTTGCTAGTCAAGGCGATAAATTTGCGCAAAAAGTGTTGCATACTTTTAGGATCGCTCTTTATTTAACCGAACTGGACTCATGGAAGGTGCATTGCAACGGTATTCCGGTGTTCTATGATGTAAGCTACGAGTAGATATGTATGTATTATGCATGTATGTGTGTGTTTCGCTGTTTAAATAATTCGAAAAATATTACCGTCATCATTAGGATTATATAATTTTATTCTATGTGTACTATATTTAAATACGTGTTGTATAACTGATTGCATTTTGCATCTGAATGATTGAGGTGATCCGTCTAATGGCGTAAGTGAGTGTATGCTGTTGTCGTTCGTGGTCTGTGTTTGACACAATTTTCTTCTTTTCTTTTCTTTTTTTTTTGTTTTCTAGTTACATTTAAATAGTTTTAATATGTATGTTTTTGCTGCGATTAATTGTGGCTCAGATGACATCAAATTTGTTGCCTAATAACATTCAGAGTTCATTGAAATGTTTGTCTGTGTTTTGTCTGTGAGTTTACAATGTTTTTGTTGTTCCGTGTGAATATATAATATAATTATCTGTATATATATAGCGCTAATATAAGTTGATTACTGGTGTTTCATTAATGGACCGAAATTGCATTTAAAAATATATATTTTTGTTATATGCTTTCTTTCATTCATTCATTCTTGCTTTCTTTTATATAGAAATTGTTCTTTTAATTACGTCCGGAGAATAGTTGATACTGTAATAGAGTTGTTGCAAAATAATTAGGCCATCAATTTTGGATATTTCTTACGATCTTCAATAATAATCTATAGAGAATGTTAAATTTTAACTACGTTTACGGGGGGGAATATATTTGTATTTTGATTTTACTATTACTGTCGATAATAATATTGTACTTAAGTATGCTCACACACCGATTACGGTTATTTTACGAATATTAAACATATACAATTAATATGGATCACAACGAAGGAGCCAGATTTACGAATATAATTAGAGAGGAAACTGAGGGATATACACATGATTATAGTTCTAATATAGCATAATAAAAGGACAACAACCAACGATATTCGGGATGTTTACATACTTTTTACTTGGTTTGCATTTTTTTTTTGGAGGAAATTAATGGGTTTGGTTTGGTTTTTTTTTATGTTTTACTAGGTACAAAGTCATGCACACATTTTATTGTACGACTACAAATCTCGAGGTTCCTTGGATACGGGATCTGCTGGCGGAAACTACACATCGATAATTAAGTTATTTACGGTTATTATTATGGGAGGGACTTGTGTGAGTGTGCGTGTGTGTGTGTAGCGTGTCTACAAAACTACTACTAAGGTACAACTGTTTTAAGGGGGGAGTGATTGTAAGTTTTGGGTGGTGTTGTGTATGTATCTTTGTAATCCTTGACTTACAGCAATCTTATAATTTATTCATAAATATACATATGTATGTGTATGTATAGGTAAAAGTAGATACTTTACTCTTCTCGTTTCAATGTATAATCAACGCATCTTTATATACTATATATGTATCTTTTTTGAACTCTTAAGGCACATTTCGAAGTTTAAATATATGTATAACTTACAATAACAATGGTAGATGTGTAAGTACGGCAAAATAAATGGAAATATCAATAGGAATAGAAATAGAAATGGAAAAGAATAACAAATGAAATAGCTAAGCAAACACACACACTTAATGGTAGGGAGAGTGGGGGCCATACGAGTGGAGGACTATTCAAATGTTTAAGGGGCTTCACAACACGCAAAAAATAAAAGAACTCGAAAAATAAAGGAAAAATAGAAAAGAAAAATCAAGCACAAAGGCAGCCAAAAGCAACTTCATTATCCGCATTATTATCATTAAATACGTAGAACTAACATTAAGTATACGAGTATATGTAAATAGTTAATACGAGTACGATACATAAAAAGCAATTACGACGTACAATAAATTCGCAATGACTTAATTGTAAATTGAGTTGAGTAGAAATACAAATGCATATCAACATCGGTAGTCAGTTTATATAAGTTTAGTTAGGGTTTTAGGTTTAGTTTAAGTATTCCTTTTTTTTTTTTTTAGTTAGTTATAGTTTAGTAGCGCCTTAGCATTAAGGCATTACGCCTTCAGTGTCAGTCATTCAAAATACGAGTATATAGAGAGTTCCGTGTACTACATATGATTATGTACATGAATAGTTTATGATCTCATTTCGATATTTCCCGTTCTTCGGCGCTTCGAAATTGTGTTTTTTATATCTCATTTATTATCGCTGCAGTAGTTGTATTTCCAGATATATATATTTATCATATATTTATATTCTTGTGCAATCAGATGGGCAGAAAGTAAAATGGCAAGTCAAGTAAGTTCTCAATACAGACAAATTACATTTATGTGTGTTTTGAAGTATCTCTTGTTTTTTTCTTTTTCTTTTTGTATTCATGGACAATCACAAAAGATGCATGACATGACAACTGAGAGAGATATAATCGAATATATACAAAAGAATTTGTGAGCATGCATTTAATGTGTCGGTTTATCAAGCAATCGCAATTTGGAATCGAATCAAAAATCTCTCATAATTTTAATTGTAATTTGTTCACAGTTATCACAGTACTCCGCTTGAGCACTTGGTACAGCCCTATAATAATATCTTAACATTTCTCGAAGCATATCACTTTCTCTATTCCAAATACGATCACTGATAAAACTGATTGTTTTCATATATATAAAATTTCGATATATATTTAAAACTCTTCTCAAAGTAAATTGAAATAAGTTTGTAGATTAAGAATTCATTTCGAATAGGGAATAAAATACATAGCGTGTAGTTGAAAGCAAGCGAAATTCATGCAAACACAATTGAAAGCTGAAACTTAACGCAACAATTTTGTAATGATAATTCAAATTGAAATTATTATACATATTTACATGTTGATTATGTACCAATCCACATCTTACATATTATCGCTTGCTGGGAACAAAAATGCATCGATTGTCACAACGGTCAGCTTAGTAAATTACGGCTAAAGTGTATTTATTAAATCAATCAACAATCAAAATAAAAGAGTCTACTGCATGTGCTTAACTAATTAACTAATTAATTAATTAATTGTCGATTTCGGCTTACATACTGCTTAACTGATAATATCAATTCATTTTGATGCGACAATGATAAGGAGTTTAAATAAAACTAACATCACGTTTGCATGGACTACATTAACTAGCATAAGGTACGCGGGGATTTTTAATTTAAATATATATTCATTATAAACCACACACACAGCATATGCCTGTGTGTGTGTGTGTCTCTCTCTACGTTTGTGTGAGTGTGCTGAAAGGGAGAGGGTGGGGGGACTCTCAATTGTAATGCCTAATTGAAATCAACAATACACGCGCACAATTTTAATGAGAGGGCCCCGAACGAATTGACATTCATTTTCATTCACTTCTCCAGAATAATGTTTATTCAAATTTCAATGTGTGATTACGTGTGTATTTGAGTGAAGGTGTGTGTGTGTGTATTTTATCTTTTTTTTTGCTGTTGCAATTTTTGCATTTTTAACGAGTTTGGCATTGTTTTTTGCAATTTGCATATTAATTTTACTGTTACGAGTGGTAAAACACAAATGGATTTTACGCAGCAACTCATAAGTAGGTACAATAATAATACTATTGATAATGTGGCGAATAATGAAAACGGTAATGAAAATAATAATGAGATGCAGCGAAAACTGACAATGACAATGACAATGACAATGACAATGACAATGACAATGACAATGACAATGACAATGACAATGACAATGACAATGACAATGACAATGACAATGACAATGACAATGACAATGACAATGACAATGACAATGACAATGACAATGACAATGACAATGACAATGACAATGACAATGACAATGACAATGACAATGACAATGACAATGACAATGACAATGACAATGACAATGACAATGACAATGACAATGACAATGACAAAGACAATGAGAAAATGGATGCTAATGGGAATTATAATATTTAATAACAATCAATATTCTACCAAGTACATAATATAACAATCATAAGAGTAAGTATTATAGGTTCGATAAATCTAAGTATCTATGTATATATAGTATAATAAATAACTTTCATTAAGATTTATCAGATATGTATCCAATGCGACATTTACATTTATTGCACATTTACGAATGCGTATTATAATTAATTAAGAAAATTGTAAAACAATATTTGTATTGCACATTTCTCGAATGTGTTTTGGTTAGTTTTGTTAATTTGTAGTACGTACGTATGTCTAAATTATAGTTTAGATTATAAGTACATGTATTGTATATATCGTATATATAACATATATATAGATAGTATGATTATTTGCATCATTTTACCCTCTGCCCCTTTTGCATACAACTTTCTTTCATTCAAATTCAATTTCATTTTCAATTCAATTCAATTCATTGTAATTTTGTTCTCTCATTGTTTTGCTCATTATTTAGGCTTTTTCGCATTTAAGTTTTACAACCAATTTTCGAATTGTTCCTTTCGGATTTCTAAAATTTTGGCGCATTGAGATTGAGATTCATGTTGCGTTGCAGCGCCTTGTAGCGCACATTGTTGTAGTTGTAGTTGTAACCGGTGTAATTGTAATTTTCATGGCCGTAATCAGCTGGAGCTTGCGCCTCGCCGATTTCGTTCAGATTATATTATTGACTGAATGTGATATTGAGTGACGGACACTTTCGGACGTTGTTGTTGTTGCGCGTACCATTGACCCGCAATAGCGGCACCGGACTAACCGTGCCGGATACGGAAGTTAATTGTCTTACCATGCCGGATCCCAACTGTTGCAATATTCCCGAACCGGAGCCGAGCGGACCCGATGACAGCACAGTCGATGTCCGTCGCGACCTTATCGACTGCATGCTCGACGACAGTAGAAATGGAACGCTGCTCGATGTGTTGGGCATGGAGCCACCCTGTTTTTGGGAGTATAATAGAGGAGATTTCTTTGGAAGATTAGTCAAGGCTTGTCACCATGGGCGCTTAAGTTATCTGCGAGCTGTGCAATCAGATTAATAGTAATTAAGAGTAGTTTAGTAGTAGTAGTAGTTCTTTGTGCTTCAAAATACATACGAGTACTATGTACAAAATGTGTTGACGTGTTGAGTGTGCCTAGGAAGCAGCTGGAGCTTTATTTTCTTTGTTGAATGACTGATTCCAAATATCTGATATATATATTATAGTACAGGATATGTGATTATGCAACAAACTGACCAACTGACAAACCAACAAACAAACAAACGAACGAACTGACAAACCAACAAACAAAAATCAAAAGAAAATCGAGCTTAAATCGAACCCAATCAAACTTGTTTATTTAAGTAAATGCTCTTTTTTGTCGAAGCACAAACATTGTAATACAAATATACAAGTAAAGGAGTATAAAGATAAATATATGAATAACAAGTGAATAGTATACAGGTATATAGGATATGAATTAATCGAGTACTCGCATGAAAACCAATTGCAACGCGCAACGAACAGAATTTCTCGGGCTCGAAATGAATACAAATTACATTAACATAAAAATTTAACATCATCACATACACTTGACTGTCTGAACGAATGCGTGTGTTTGTGTGTGTGAGTGTGCGTGACTGCGAGTGTGTGTATGTGTGAATATGTGAATAGTTGATAGCAGAGGGCAGAGCGAAAAGTCAAATAAAATTCAATTGAAAAATTCGAAATAATGAAACGTGTACTCACGATCATGCTCCGTGCAAGCTGCAAATTTGTATTAATTTATTCGGTGTATTTTTTTTTTTTTTAAGTATATTTGTTTGTTTATTTTGGTACATGAAATGGAAAAACAAAAAAACACACACATGATGATAAATACAGCATATATGCATAGAAATGTTGATGTGTTTAGTGTGAGATTTGTAGTTGTTGTATGGGGAGGAATCCACAGCGTGAGATGCGCGCTTATCGAAAGAGAGAGAGTTTGTCAGTAACAAGAATAAAAGAAGCACATCACATTAGAAAATACACTCAACGTTTATGTGTTTAACTTAGTCGCTGTGTCGATGTGTGTATAAGTGTGTGTAGATTGATTGTCTTACAAGTATTTTATTGGTCAGAATGACAACGCAACAGGACTAAAAGTACAGAAACAAACACAAAATCATAACAACAACTGAGTACGATCGGGACATTTAATGAAACAGTTTTTGATATTTGTTTTTTTTTCTTTAGTGTAAGTGTTTTTATAGTATATCAATATGCACATTTATGTCTCTTCTTGAACCGAGCAGCCTTCGCAAATTTGACACCGACAACCCATTGAAATAATTGATTATATTTTAACAAAATTCCATTTAATAGTTATTAAAGAAACAAATGCATTCGATTTTATTCGTTGTATAAACTGCAGTCAGCAACACCATTAAAATACAGAAGAAATTCGATAAGTTTTTTACAGCAATTGGTAATTAATTTCGGTTTTAAATTACACATTGATAGAATTAAAGCCAGCGATGTTGTTTTTTGTTTCTTGTTGTCCTGGGGCACAATCTTCAGCAAAATGGAAATACGCATTCAAATTTATTTATTGACCTTTACTTACAGCTTCTTGGCAAAATGAAAATGTGTCAGACACAAGTCGCAACAGGCATTACTTCTTAGAATATACACAACAACACATACAAAAACAAAGTAAAATCGAAATAACAGACGTAGTTTTAGTTCTTTTTTTTTTTTTTTTTTTGGTTGTAAGAATTTACATCAATCGAACAATAGAATTCAACGGTTTCAATGTACACGGCATTAGCATAAGCTGCCAGTTTTCTTTTTCAGAGAGAGAGAGATGGGTAAATGGGCCTGGGGCAATACCTTGGGAACAGCTTCTAGAATACTGTACAAAAATGTAAAATAAAGACAGTTGCAAATGAGTTAAAGTTTCATACAGTAAAATAAATATGGAACGAAAAAAAAGAATATAACATACGTTGTGGCAAGTTTCCAATGCAGGCAGCACAGAATTCAAGTACAAGTACAAGTAAGACTCAATATTTAGTTAGGCAACAAGTAAAGTTCAACTTTAAATTCAAATTCATATTCAAAACCGAGTTGCAAGTTGCGGTTGCACATTCTCAAACAGCGAGATACACATAGATACTGTGAGACAGAGAGAGAGACAGAGTAAGACAGAAAGAGAGAGAGAGCATAAAGATAGAGATAACAAGTTCCAACGAGAGAGAGAGAGAGAGCGAGCGGGCGAGCATGACTTCCGGCCGCCGCCATATTTGGAGGCCACACGCAAAAACCGTAGCATACATTTCAGAGCTGACTAAATACTTTTTGGTAGCAGCAGAACACGCATGTTTCTCTCTAGTATACACGTGGGTGTATGTCAGTGTGCAACTGTGTGTGTGTGTGTGTGTGTGTATTTGATAGTTTCACGTTGTGTGCGTGGGTGGATGTTAGTTTAGTTTTTGAGTTTCGAATTTGAGTTGGCGTTGTGCAAAAGTTGTCTGCTGCAACGACAACGAGAACGAGAACGACAAAAATGAACAACAACATCAATGATAAGATAACAACAGTTATAACAAACACCACAAGACAAGTTCAATATCGTTGCTCTCTCTGCTCATGAGATGGATGCTGAATATATTTATTATTTTTTGACCTAAGCACACAGCGTGTTCTTGTTGTTGTTGTTCAAAATCAATTTCTAAATTGCAAATTCGCTTTTTTTGATTTATATATTTTTATTTTTTTTTGTTTTGTTTTTTACACTTACAACATAGGCTGAGGTGGAGGGCACCGATAGACTCGATCCAGAGCTACCGCGAGCGCCGTACTAAAGTTTTGTGATTAATGTGTGGTATTTGTTAAGAAAGCGAATGCAAAATTTTTGTAGAGACAAAACGACGACGACGAAGGCGATGGCGACAACATATTGTTTTTGTTTATATATCAAATTTTATTATTTGTTTTATTTTGTGTTGAGACGAGCGAATGGACGGGCGGGAAAGTGAAGATAAGATAAAAGAGTGTTGTGTTAGAGCGTTTTGATAATTTTCATTTCATTTCGTATTCTTTTTTATTGTTTTGATCATTTGCGGGAAATGAGCTGATCATAAATAGAAAGTAAAAAGATAGCTTTAAATCGAAACAATAATTAAACATTGAACTGCATGTTTATTGTTCATGTTGTACGCTATGTTTTAGCAGCTTTGTTTTGTTTATATATATATTATATTGTATATTAAGTAGGAGTAGCTGTAGCTGTAGCTGTATTTGTTGTTAACTGTTGATACGCTAAATGCTACTCACTAGGCGCTATGGTTAAATGCAATTTGTTGAAAGTAAAACTCTATTACACATGTGAAAAACGTAATAAATAACTGAGAACTGAGAACTGCGAACCAAATGCAATTGAATTCTTTTGTCACAAAAAAATTATGAAATATATAAATTAAAAAGCCTTTGTGACTACGAAGAGTCAACCGGAAAAAAAGGGATAAGGACAGAAAAAACTCAACTGAATGGTTAATGAAGCAACCACAAACAGAATGGCGTTGGCCAAATACATAAATAATAAACCAAAAGCAAACACAAACACAAATGAAATATTGAAGCAAATGAAGAGAATGTAAAAACTTGACAAAAGAACGAAAAAGAAAAAGCAAACGCGAAAGCGAAACGCAAACAGGCACAAAACAACTTACAGTTGGCGGTGACAAATTGATGGTGGAGCCGCGTCGCTCTTGGGGTCCAATGCTCGAGTGTCGACGGGTGGGGAGACCGCTGCCCGGCGTGCCGCCCGGCGAGGAGGCGCACGAGGGTGCGATCCGTATCTTTGGTGTCATCAGCGTGTTGTCCGAGAGCCGTCGATTGGGAAACACATTGCCGACGCGCAGGAAATTGCTATCCGGCGACGATGGCGAGCAGCCAAACCACCAGCCACCCAGCATGCCCGAACCTAAATTCACACAAAATGCACATCAATTTAAAACACACACCTTCACATTGAAAATACAATTACAAATGGTCTCTGTGGCCAGCTAATTAGGTCTAATAATGTGCAACGTTGCGAAACCTAAAACCCCAAAAACAGCTCATTTTGCCAACCTTGCAACCTTGCAACCTTAACCTCATGCCGCACGTTGCCTGCCTCGTGTGTTGCTTGTTGCTTGCCTGCTGTCACTGTCAAGGACACGCACGTATTTCGCACAATCTGCGGTTGCAACTGCGGCTGCTGCATATGACTCTTTGACTCCCCTTCTCTCCTGCTCCCCTTCTTCCCATTTTGTGCCTCTACCTGAAGCCTTGCACAGCTGCGATATGCAGCAACAGATGCATTTTGTGGCAATTTGCGTCGAAAGTTATTAACTTGGACATATGCACACTGAACTCCAACTCACTGCAACGCAATGCATTGCATCGACATTCGAGCTGGGGGTTTAACCTTTACTTTATAACCATTTCGTATGGAATTTAATTAAATACAATTGCAATTCGATTCATTACACGATTGATGTATCAATCAAATGCGCAAAAAAATATATAATATTATATTGAGCATATGTTATTAAAAAATATTAAATAAATCCTACGCATTTGCCAAGCTTTTCTTTAAGCTTAAAGTCATTTTTTGTGCGACTTGCTTTTTCACAGTTTTTTGTGATGCTTTTTACTGTAGCAGATACTGATGCTTTTTATCTGTAACTTGATTTGTATTATTTATATTTTAATAAATTGTATTTATATCTCTTATTAATATTGTGTTCTACTTTTTTTTCAAATGTATGCATTACAAGTTTAATACTAAATTAGTTTTTCGTTTATCAAACTGTTTGTTTCTTGCACATTCAAAATATATTCATCAATTCCTATATTAAATTACTCACTAAATAATATTTTATTCTATAACTTGACTTTCTTACCTCTATATTTTCATAAATTTTATTTCTTTATATTTCTTAGTAATATTGTGTTCTCCATTACAAATTTCCTAATTAATTTTTCTTTGATCAAAGAAAAGTTTTGCTGCTTATTCCGTATATCCATTCAATTATTCTAAATTCAACAATTTATATGTTAAATTCAGTATTGGGAAATATGTTATTCTATAACTTTACTATAATTCTATATATTTCTAATTAATATTATGTTTTTCTTTTTTTTTCAAATAAATGCTTCACAAATTTACAACTTTATTTCTTTTCTTTAATACAACATTTTTGGGTGCTTCAACTGACTTTAGCATATATCTCTAAATTCAACTTTATTTATTGATTTAGGCTTTAAATAAACGCTCAGAAATATCTTCAAGTACACGGAAATGGTCTTAATGTAGAGCAATGCTTGCGAAAGCTGTCTCACATGACATATACGCAATATTGTAAGTCGTATGCAGAGGAATGCAAATATTGAATGTGTTATGATAGCTGTTGAACTACAGTCTATAAACACACACAAGCCTCAGACAAAGGGAGGCACACATGTATAGAGAAAGAGGGAGAGAGAGTGAGGGAGAGCGGCAGACATATAGCTAGGCTTGTGTTTGTTTACTGAAAGCCACAAAAACCACAGTAATGCCGCCATGGCTTCCTGCAATTCTCTCCCTCCTGCTTTGACCTTTTAGTTGACTGTGACTGCGAAGCGTGGCAACAACATTTCAATTTGCAATATGCAGTTGGCTCTGTTAATTTACCAGATAGATAAAGAGAGGTGAAGAGAGAGAGAGCGAAAGAGACTTGCCACATATGCACACACATTTGGCTAGTTGACATTGCGATGGAAAACATGTGAGAAGGCGTGCCAAATGAGGCAACAACATGGCCCAAGCGACCTTTGACTTGCGTTTGCGTGGCATTAAAACTGCAATAAGAACGTACTTATATATATATATAATATAGACTACAAGCTATTAAGGGCATCGCAATAAATCATCGTTTGAAGATTGAAAGCTCATTAAATGCTGCACACCGCAGAGGCATAATTGTAGCTTAGGGCAATCGGCCAGTCGTGACGAGCCTGGCTTTGATTTTAATTTGCATTATAATTGTCGTTTAAATGTGTATTAAAAATTAGCATAACGCAATTAAATGCTGCGGCCGCTTGTGGCAACAATTTTGGGGTTTTCATAAATTATTTAGCTGCTGATTAGTTCGCTCGCTGAAATTGTCACGTTCGATGGATATCAAATGGAAAATCAAGAGGAGACTTGCTGCAATTACGCACCACTTGCGGGCGCAGCAGCTAAGCTCATTATTCATTTTGTGGAGCTTAGAGGAGGAAGAGCTAGCGAGGAGGAGGAACAACTGCCGCAGGAGGAAAAGCCGATACAAACAAGACTGTGAGTTTGCCGCTACCCTTTGTCAATAAAAACCAAACAGTGCGGTAGTATTCTTATAAATATACCACATCAAATATACTGACAATACCAATAATTGAATATATAAAAGGCTTTGTTTGGTATATCTCTACTTTATAATTCGATGAATTAATACCTAATTAATTTACCTAATTTAATTAAAACCAAAAGCATCACTACTATATCCCCAATGCTATATTTGGTATATTGGTTTAAAAGTGCATTCAAAATATAGAAAATATACCATATTGTCAAGAATATACCTCCGTATATACTTTATGGGATCGTATATGCTACGATATGTCTGTTACATACAATTCATCTAGGCACAAAGTTTTGTCACCCTTTTATGGGTAGCGGGTATAAAAGTATACCAAAATACTGAAGGATGAATTTGGTATATCAAAACTGCATTCAAAATATACAAAATCTAAATTGTCAAGAATATATATAATTTAAAAGGGTCGACAACGTTCTGCCTGTTGCATATAATTCTTGCAGGCGCCAATTTATAATACCCTTCTACCAAAAAGAAAGCACCATACTCACCGCCCGAGTTCTTGCGCGCCATGTCCTCGGCACTGGATGTCTTGCGTTGATCGATACGCAAATTGGGTATATTGAATGGCGGGGCATTCATGTTGTCCGTCGAGAATTGATGGCGCAGTGTGCGATGTCGCTCCGGTGATGCCATCGACAGATTGTCTAGCTTCAATTTGTTGCGCTGCTGCCGATCGATGGCCTCCAGCATTTGTTGCAGCACCTGCAATATTCCACAATCGACAATTAGCTTACATTTCGAAAGGGGCAACAACCATACAACGAACTCACCTCCAGCAGATAGCAATATTGCTCGAAATTGAGAGCCGGATTGACGGTGTGCGGAATGAGAAGCGGGAGGACATTGGTGGCCATCGTTTCGACGGTTAAGCCATAGGATTTGTCCGCAAACAGTTTGTGGTAGATGCCTGGTCGAGATGTGGAATGCGAATTGTATGAGCATATAATTAATAACAGTTAAGCAGATCTCTTTAGTCAAGCGACGTTTTTGTGTGTGCGGCAGCAGCTTAATTAGCTTTTCTCTGCTGGTTGTTCTTCTGTGCTTTCTATTACATTCAATTAGTTTTATGCAGACACATTTACACAGTAGTGAGTGCATTTCATTTGTTCTACTTACGCACAGTACGCATGATAATATCTGGATCCGGTATTCGCACATTCGCCAGCAATGGCAGCACCTCCTCCATAACCTGCAGATTGTGTGTGTGGATGGGATGGTTGAGTAAACGGATATAACGAGGCGAATCTAATAAATGTGTGTGTTAATTAAACGCACCTGGGCACGCTCCATGCGGTCCATGACACGCTCAATGCACATCAGCACATTCTGCACTATCTTCGGATCCGTAATGTTCTTCTCAAACACCAGCTTGACCTTTGGCAGGACCATGCGTCGTATGGACAACTCGTCGATGCTATCAAACACATTTGCCACAGCCACAACAGCGGCGCTCTGTCGACGCAATGATTAAGTCATTTATTTTAAAAGTTGAAAAGAGGGTAATAATTGTGAAAAATGATGAAAAGAGTTATAAAATTTGAGAGGTTAAAGCAAGGTCAGAAAAGAGAATTATCAAATTTATGAATTGTTCAAGCATGAAGCTGAATATGTCACAGTGTTAGATAAGTGTAAGTTACATGAGACTAAGAAAATATATCATCACATGGTATTAGTTATATCTCAGATAAACACAGGACAAAGAAGATAAGATCACACTGCCCTGTGAAGTGATAATTGTAAATACTCACAAATGTGACTTGATAATTTTAACTACATGAAAATATACTTCAGGATGTCAACTGTGTTGCATCACTTAAAGATAATGATAGAAAAGGTTTCCTACATAATGAAAAGGTTCCTTTGAGCTAAGCAAACTTGTTAGCTATATCATTTCATCAAAAATAGACGTCAGTTCTCTAACAGACTTCACCCGAGCCTCTGTATCTATTCACTAATATTTCATATTTAAGATACAATTTAATTAATATTAAAACCTGCGACCTTGAAATAAAGTCTTTTAAGTAAGCTTTTCTTAGAAAAACCTCAAACTTATTATACATGTATTTTGATTAAAAATAATTAGTGAAAAATGATGGTAGAATTAACGTTTTTCTTTAAAGATAAGGCCAAAACAGAGCGATTTATTTTATCAACTTTATCAATGCTTCGAACTTTAATAGAAAACTTTTGAAGCTATCTACACCCCTCAAAAACCTAATGCTAATATAAATATTTTTCAGATTTTAATTTAATTCAATCAAGTCATTCATTGAAAATAAAGAGTGAAAGGTTAAACAAGCATCACGTTCTGAAACTCATGTCGGGAGCTATCGACACGGTTAGCAAATAAAAATTATTTGTGTTATTAAATTTGTATTCAAGGTCCTCATTTTTTTTTAATAGAATGTCTTTTTATCTTTGGAAAAACACCTTCAAAACCATCTATTACTGTAAAAACTTAATATTTTTTTTAATAAATTTCAAATAAATAGTGACAATTCTATTCTAATACCTAATGCGTTAATTTCAAGTCAGTTCAAAATATCAAATTATTAATGTTTTGACCATCTGGCACAAAAGTTAATAGAATGACTTAGGACTGTCATAAAAAATCTACAATGTCATCCATTACCTTAAAAACCTAACCCTTATCATGTTTTGAAGAAATTAATTAAATGCTGACATTAATATATTTTTCAAATACGCAGTCACGCACTGAAACTTCAATAAAATCTATGTTATTTATGGTACATCGTTAAATTTATAGAAACAAATATATTTGTAAACTTCTTTGACAAGTAAACTTTAGCAAACTCTCCTTAAAAACAACGATTTATTATTTGTGCAATGACAAAGAAAATTGCCCACTTGCTGAAGTCATCAACAATATCTATTTATCACATTAAATTCACATAAAGAAAATTTGATATAGCCACCTAAAAATCCATCAAATGAGTGTCTAGTCACCCTCAGCACAAAAGCATTTGCTGGCAAAATGAATTTTAGACTCCCGAAAAAGTCGATGTGCGGAGTTTGAAGTGAGAGGGGGGGAAAACTGTTTCCTGATTAAGGACTAGGTTCTCCATGGTGGGTACAATTACAAATACAATTTGAGTGCTTCGTTGGTTGGTAATAAATTTGAAGTGGCAACCGAAGCTACTTAGGAGGCATCTTTGTGCCGCAGTTAATTAAGAAATTGCTGCTGTAATTACACAAGGCGCAAGGCGAATGCCAACTCAACTCATTTGACTTGTCAACCCGTTTCCCATTGCCACTTTCTTTGCTTTCCACTCTTGTCTCTTCTAACTAATTTGCATATCAATGCCAACGTCAGGCAAAAACTTGCCTTCTAAACTTACCTGCACTTGAATTGTGGATCCATCGAAGGAGAAGAAGAGCATCGGCATTATGTCTGTGGTGACATCTTCGGGTTTCGTTTTCTCAATTATCAAATGCAAGTTCTCGAGTATCGTAACGCTTGCCTGTATGGATTTTGGTGTATTGTAGACGATTCTATATGTATTCGAGAGAGACAAACAAACAGAACACGAAAGTAAATTTATTGTGCTAACAATGGGAAATAGCAAAACTTTGCCGTCGCTTTAATTTAATCTTAATATAATAGATGACCCAACACAAACACAAACAGAAACAGAAAAAGAATTGCGTTTGTCATTATTGTTGCTGCACAGGTCTCAATCTGAGTTTTATGTGATTATTTCTTTGCGTCTCTGTGTGTGTTTGTGAAAAGTTGTTATTTGCAACTTTTATGGCAGTGTCAATAAGCGTCTTACAACAGTCCGAAAAGTTTCCATTTTTTTTTTTCAAGCCCAAAACTTTAGTGGAAAAGAGGGCGGTTCAACATTTTATTGCAGTTTATTTATGACAGGTATTTAATTCAATAAATATCTTTGAATAGATTTATTTATTTTAAATTAATAATGTATTGAAGCTGTCGTAATTCCCAAATAAATGTCGAATTTTATTAACATGTCTGGCGCATATTTAATAAAAAAAATATAAATTATAGTTATATAGTAACAGAAAATAATTGCTTTAGTACTGCTGACAAAAATCTTAGCCAGAAGGCAACTAGTTTGATTTCTTTTTAAATAGAAAATTGATTTATGCTATATTAAGGCAATGCAAAAAAGTTGTAGATTATTGTCAACTTAGATTTATTTGAAATAATTGCTTTATTGTTGCTGCCAAATGGTATTTTTTGCAGATATTAAATTAAGCAAAACTAATTTATATTTATAGACATTTATATTTATAGGCAATCTAGATTAATTTTAAATAATTTCATTATTATTGCAGTCATATTTCTTAATTTAAGAAAAAGCAATAAATGATTATAATTGTTTTGCCTATTTTTAAATAATTATTCTATTACTCCTGCCATAAATCTGAAACAAACATTGAATATTAAATTAATATATTTATATTCACTATTGCCAAATTAGATTCTAAATAATTGCTTTATTACTTCTCCCGTAATTCTTAAATGTTACTAACAAAAGTTGTCAACAGCTGGAAATAAAAGTTTAGAGTGCTCATTTTAAACATTTTCGCTAGCATCGCTCTCTATTTAAGTTGCCAAAAAGGGCTTCAACTAGTTTTAAATAATTGAGTTTTTGCAGTCGACGCTTTGCATATTTTATGAGCGACACTCGCAAGCATCAACCAAACACCAGCTGAAGTCCTTGTGTCCTTTCTATGTGTGTGTGAGAGTGTGTGAGTGTGTATTTGCCTGTGGTTCACTAATTTATGTATGCCTCTGCCTGGCAGCAAGGTAGCGAGGTGCATAGTTGCCAACCCGATACTCTAGACTACTCACAAAACTTTGCGTTCGCCGCCAACTTTCACTTTAACTTGTGGTCTATAAATTACAATATGAGCTGTCGCCTCAGTCGCTTTCTCTCTCTCTCTGTCTCTGTGTCTCTGCGTGTGTACAATAAAACGCCATGAAAATTAAATAAAAAGTGTCACAAAAGTTTTTCAATTGTTGAACAGAAAAGTTGAAGTCAGCCCAGCCAGCCAGCTGACCATTGTTTGCTTTGTGACTGGCTGCAACCCCGTAACGCCGCAATCCGTAACCCGACCGTAAACTGTAACCACACTTTGCTCTAGCCACAGCCACAACAATAACAAAAGGTCAGGCGCTGCTAGATAGCGTTCTTCACTCAAGTAGTTCACTCTATCGCTGTATAAATGGGCGCATAATGAGCGCGTTTCACTCACTTCATTGTGGCCGACATGAGGGCATCGTATTCGGAGTGCGTCGCCTCCTGGACGAAGAGCATGACGGGCTGCAGCACAGCGGCGAGTACTTCGCCATTGTTGATCTCCGATTTGAGCATGGGCCAGAGGTTTTGCCACCAAAGTTTCTACAAAAAGCAAAAGAGGAGAGCAGAAAAACACACACACAACAATAGTTTAGAACTTGTAATGCTTCAACGCCTCTTTCAATCCTCAAGCAAAGCAAAGTCGTTACATCCTGTTGCCTGTCGGCTGAAGACAAAAGGCTGCTGCTGCAACAGTCATAAAACAGCGCTCGTAATTTACAAATTGTTTGGGCCATAAAGCAAACTGTGTGCCGTAAATGATGAATGCCTTGACAACTGCCAAAATCACCCAAAATGGCCGACGACGGTCTTCATCCGTTTCCGGTGGCGATGATTATTTCTTTTTCTTTATCTTTACTTCAGTTCGACTTATCGCTAGAGTTCGCTACTTACACGCGGTATCAGCGGCATGGCCTCAATCAAGGTTGTCTTGTAGAACTGCGATTTCTGCTGCGTGTCCTTCATGTTGACCACGTCCAGGAATTTCAATGCATTTATAGCCGGATCACTGGTAATTACAAACGGATAAAAAAAGGGTTAAAAAGTAAATAAAAAATATTTACGGCACTTTAAATTTAGCTAAATATTTGTTTTATTACGCAGTTTATTTATTTATCTTTTATTGACTGTTTATTCTCCCGAAAATGATTCGAAAATCAATAAAAAAAATACACGCGACTATTTAAAACAAATAACATAAAACCGTTTTATGCAGCATTTAAAACTTTTTTGTATTTGTTTGTTTTGTTTTTTTTTTGTCTACCAAATGCTTTGTTTGCATTTAGTGAACTGAAAATAATTTGCAAATCAATAAATGCTTTCGTCGAGAGAACATTAAGACAGCAAATAAAACATATATTTATTTCAAATAATATTTATGAATTAATCTAGTTTCGTGTGTTATAAAAAATGTTTACTAGTTGATGGTTTAATATCATGCAATATTATTCAAATATTTATTAATATTAATTTCAATTTATTTAATACAATATTTCAATGCAAATTTGCTTGAAGGAGGTGGCTCGGCTTTGGCTATACTTTTATAGCAAAGAATCTAATTTTAAATTACGAATAACACCAAATAAAAATCAAAATTTTTTATACCATGAAACTCCATTCTAAATGAAATTTAAAATATTTTTCCCATAACATTTTAGAATGAAATTATGTTAAGAAAATTAAAATCAAAATATTGAAATATTCCTTAAATTTAAATACACCATTTTAATATAAATAAATTTAGGTAAATTATTTATTTCTAAAGTCGGAGTAGTTTTAAACAATAAAATTATTTAAACAAACTAATTTCGAAATTTGAATTTCAATTAGTATTTATTCTTTATGATTAAACTAACATATTTTTTATTTTTTAAATTTTTTTAATACGTCAAATTTCATACTTCATATTAAATTGAATACTCTGCTAAGTCTGCTTTAATTAACGCAATTTATCCGCAAAATGTATATAAAACTGCAAAATAATCCTAAAACAATTGCGCTTTATAATCGCGTCGAGTCGCGCATACCAAACAAAAATGTATTTATATAGTTATGAATTAAAAATAATTAAGCTAGGATTATGCATGCAAATTTTCAGTCGCCAGACAGCAAAGTAAAACTTTTGAGCGTTGCCAAGTGTGAAAAGTTTGTTTGCAAATGTGTTTTTATTGTTATGCAAATGTAATTGGTTGAAATTTAATTGCCAAAAAGTGTTTACTTTTCAGTGGTGCACATTTATTTCATTTATTTCGGACAGCCCAAACCGACAGCAACCGGCAACCAACCAACCCCTGAAGCCACAACACAATTCGTTTGAACTGAACTGAATTCTGAACTGAAGTGAAGCGTTGGCATTGCGGGTAAATTGAAAGATTGCCATAAAAGCGAAAGCAAAAGTGGAAAACCAGTTAAATTATGTGCATCGACGGTGGCATTGAAATGTAATATAAAAGGAGAAAAAAAAAGAGTTGCGCTTGGTTAAACAATAAGTGTGGCCATTAAATCACATTGCGTATGCGCCACGTTGCACACCAAAGTGGCGCACTGATTGCAGTTGGCAACTTCTATCTGTTATCTGCTATCGCTATCCGCCCAGACGATTAGCCGTGGGCAACAGCAGCATAATCAGCATAAGTAGCGCACAAAACACCCGAACCCGAGCAACAGGCTGAAGAGCTCAACAATCGTACTTGAGCTATTTGCATACGCAGCTAAAAACTCTGAACGCTGAAAATGTTGATAACATTTAAATGAACTTCAAAGTGCTGCCAGCCTGACTAACTGACTAAATGACTACCTGACTGCCTCTGACTGGCTGCCTGGCTGCCTGGGCGTATCCTGGAGGCGTCGTGCTGCTGTCAGCGTCTTTTTGCTAAGCAACCGCCAGGCACCAAACACAACCTTGGAGTTTGTGTCTAAACTGCTGAACAGCTGAAGGCACACTGGTTGCAAGCTGCAAACCTAATTAGTTGCTTATATATTTGGCATGCATTATGCAAATTAATTAAAATAAGCAACGTTTATTTTTAATATTTTTCAAATTGCATTTTTGTTATTTTTTAATTAACTTTTTTTTGGGCAGAAATTATTTTATATGGCAAAAAATACTGTTACCGGGTCTTTGCTGCTTTGGCTGATAATCTGACATATTTTCTACGGTGTCTATCATTATACCAAATATAGATTGCAGTATATTTTAGCATTTTTTCCGTATATTGTTTTGGTTGGCGATCTAAAATATTTTGTACTTTAAGGGGTATTTGAAATGTTAAAGTTTGTAAATATGTTATACCAAATTTAACATTCGATATATTTTTGTTTTTCTTCAGTATATTTATTTGTATATTCTAATATTAAAACAGCACTGTCTTAAATGTAATGGTGTATCGACATACCAAATATAGCAGTTGGTATATTATAGTATTTTTAGTATATTAATTTGGTATATTTTAAAAAATAATACCTCATTGTTTTGAATGCAATAAGAAAATCAACATACCAAACATAAGCTTCGGTATATTCTTGGTTTTTTTTTAGTATTTTAGTTAATTTAAGTCAACAATTTATTCAATTCAATTTAAGTAACAAGTCAATTTTAAGTTTCAGTATATTTTTGAAATTTTTTTAATATTTTATTTGATAATTGCGATATGTTTTTAGAATAATATCGCTTTGTTTTGAATGTGATAAGTGTATCGACACGCCGAAAGAGACTGAGGTATATTTTTGGTATTTTTTAGTGTTTCTTTTATTAGTGTGATATATTTTAAGTAGAATACCGCATGGTTCTCCTCTTAAGTAATCTGGTTAGCGAGTATCTCACAGTCGATCAGACTCAACTCTACTTTCCTTGCTTGTTTGGACATTTTTAATTGAGTTTTTCGCATGCTGTAGCATCAGTGTGCAGCACACTGTGCTTGCCTAGCAGTCTTTAAGCTGTTTTTCTTCGTTTTTTCATCTCGGTCGCAGTCGCAGTCTGTCATTTTACCTAGCAGCTGTGCTGTCGTCATAAATCCCCTTGCTCAGTCCCTTTCTCTATGTCCCTTCTATGCCAACTGAGGTTGAAGTGAAAAGGAAAGTAAAGGAAAAGTGAAGGAAGGAAGCAAGGCAGCAAAGTCGCTGGGGTCGCTTTCCACTACTCACAATCAGCTGAAGAGCCTGGCATTGTGTCTTTCAAGCCTGATTACCGTTTTCATTTACCAAACAGACGTAATTAAGGTGTGCGTGTGTGTGTGCGGGAGCAAACGTATGTGTGTGTGTGTGTGTGTTTTGTCCTTGGCGTGGAAAAGTGAATGCTTCAATTGAATTTTAGCTACATGTACAAATTGGCTTAGAGATTGCGTGTCTTGTGCGCTCCATGAATGAATGAGTGTATGTGCTTAAATGTGTGTGTGCTGGTGTATGTTTAGAGGTGTGTGCGTGTGTGTGGGTGTGTATGTTTTTAACAGGTGTCAATTTCATTTGAAACTCAAACAAAAAACTTTTGCCGTTGCTGTTGCCGTTTGGCTGTTTCTTTTTGCTTGCTTTGCGTTTTAGTTGAAAGTTAATTAATTTACAGCAGAGGTCATGGGTCATAGATTTGTTGTTGTTGCTACTCACATAAAGTACTTAATCAACTGCAGCAACTGTGCGGTGGGTCGTGCTGTTGCATCTCGGCTGGCCATGCGCGATGTCGCCTCCTGCAGTGCGATGGGCAGCCTCGGCATCAACTTGTGCACATGGTCATCCAGCTATAGAGGAAGAGGAGAGAAGAGAAAAGATGAAGGTAAGTGGAGGATAAAAGCGAGATAGCTATGAATGATTGTACAAGAAATTGGCCACAGCACTTGAGCCAGCAAGTGCTTGAACAACATTTTCGGGGGAAAAAGTTTTAATGACGTTGCCCCAAAGCTGAAGCGATTGAAGAATGAAACTCAACGGACTTGAGCTTCAGCTTCAGCACCTGGACTGAATAATTAGAGTTTTGAAGTGGACTTTTGATTACATTTGCATTTGACAAAGCAGCGAATCTAATTACAGCTGGCAAACAAGCCGGCACAAAACTTTTACCCAACCAATTGCCACTTGCCACTTGCTACACGCCACTTGCCACTTGCCACTTGGTCTCTTCAGCTATCTGGCCGCGGGCAAACACAGCAGCAGCAGCAGTAGCAAATTAATTTAGCCAGACCAGAAGAGAGAGAGAATAACCAGCTCTTACCGTTTCCAGTTGCTTGGCATAGTTGGAGGTGGAATTTCCCGCTTGAATGAGAGGTCGTCCATTGTTGTACACCGCACAGATGACCATGCCCAATGAGAACATATCGCTCAGCAGGCTGCACTTGGAGCTCGTCTGTGTTTCTGGTGCTGTGTTTTCAATGGGGGAATATTGTGTGTGAGTTGTTGCAATTGTATTTTGTTGCTATTTGTTTTGCTTACCCATAAAATCGAGATTGGGCTGCGCCATTTTTGATACCCTGTTGCTCCATGGTGGACACGGAATTGAGCTATTCAAATCAGTCTCATTCATTCTTTCTGCAAAGCATAAAGCATAGAGCATATGAATACAAATCGAAAAGTCTCTCACAACAATTCGTTTCAATTTCTCCCAGACTTACCCACATATTCCATGCCGGCGAGTTTCCAAATGCCTCGCTTGGTTATTAGTATAGAGGATGGACACACATTTCGATGAATTACGTGACCGGAATAGTGCAAATAGGACAATGCCTCCGTTAGCTGCAAAATGGAAACAATCCGAACACACACAATAAAATCCTCACTTCTCTCTCACTCACTTTTCTTCTGGGCACGCTTTCAAGTTGTTTATTTTACCTGCAAGAATCCATATTTTAGCTCCATATCCAAGAAGTTGTATTCCTTTGCATGGGCCGGTCGTTGTGGCTGTCCTCCCGCCTGTGCCGCCTGCCCCTGTGGCGTCCCTCCGCCCCCTCCAGCACCGACACCAGCCCCTCCTCCGCTGCCACCGCTGCCGCCACCGACGCCGCCCGCTGCGGCTGCCACATTGGCATTCTCATACGTTTTCGACTCCTGCGAACACAAACACAAACACAATGCGGCACATAAGCACTTGCTATTCTTAGACACGTCCCATCTTCCTTCCCCCTCTTCCCTCTTCCGAAACATATAAAAAAGCAAGTCAAAGGTAAACATGACTATGTTCGTCTCAGAAATACCTGTTATCGCTTTTTTTTAGAGAAACTTAAATCTTTCAGAATGACCACAATATTTTCCCCTATAAAAACGCTTTGTATAGTCAACTTTCTTTATAAAATTTGTACTTGTTTTTTGTTAACTAAGATGCATCGTTTAAGTAGTCTCAATTAAGAAACTCATATTTAAAAATAAATCGTTTAAGATGTTTCAATAAAAAAACGAATATTTAAATATAAATCTTATACTTATTTAAGGTTGACTGCTTGAAAAATAATGATCTGAGTACGAATTTTCTTTAATGTTAATGTTTTATTTATGTATTCACTATTTAATAACCAATTTAGTACAAATTTCTAGACCCGTTTTTCAAATTTTGACTCTAAAATATTTTTGGGATAAACAAAATATGCCCCTAGTTTTAAATTTGTTGCTCTGCAAATTTTAAGAAAGTAGAACACAACATTTCTAGCCCAAAGACTTAAATTTGGAGTTCTCTAAATTATTTATTAATATATGGTATTTTTTTGTAGTACACAATGTCTAGATTCGAGCTTTAAATTTGTTCTCCAAATTAGTTACCGAATAAATAAAATAAATACAAAATTTGTAGATAACAAATTTAATTATTCCTTCTAAATTACTTTTGTGTGAATCGTTTGTTTATTGGTTAAAAAATGTAGTTTTTTTAATGGATAATACAAAATTGTAATGCAAATTTGACCTCTAAGCTATATTTCGAATAAAAATAGAATGAAACTCAACATTTCTTGCCCGAAGCTTTGACTTTTTCAAACCAAACGTGTGTATAATTCTTTAATCTTTAATGTTAAGTTTAAGTAAGCGAAGTAGTTCAATGCTTAAAGACAACTTTAAACCAATTTCAAACTTATACAAGCATTGCCACTAAATTTGCTGCTTCTAGCTTACATAGTCTCTAAAATATAGTTATTTCAATTCACGGACAGATATTCAGACAGACAGACAGCCATGGCCTCGATACCCCTTAACAATTTGTAGATTCGAGACTTAATTTTGTTCAGATATTCCATAGATTCTTCCTTTGGAATATTCGATTTATAAAAATAACTTTATATGAATTTCCAACTTACACTAGCATTGTCACTAAATTTCCATCTTCCAGCTTGCTTAGTCTCTAAAATATAGTTATTTAAACTCACGGACAGACAGACAGCCATGGCCTAGATATTTGTTCATACCCCTTAAGACATGCCGCGTAGCGGGTATAAAAAGTCGCACTGTTTGCATTTTATGGCAATTGCTTTTTCAATTTTTCTGGCATTTTGCTTTTCGCTTTCCCAGGCACACACACACAAAACAACAGAGTACACACAGCGTGTGTTAAATAAGAATGTCATGTTTGTTTGTTGCCATAAACTTGGCTAACAATGCGCCAAAATGAGGTGTTAGATGAGAGATAGAATCTCAGATGCTTTTTCGGGCCTTAAGCTGATGTAATGTCAAGAATCTTTAGGTCAGTTTAATTGCAGCTTTGTTGTTATGGCAATTTCCTTGTAATTAGATAGAGTATCTAAGCTTTCGGTTGACCCACTTTCTGTAGTTATCTTTTCATCCTGCTCTCAATTTTGTTGTTTGTTTTGTAAAACAATTTCGATTTTACCTATGCAATTTTCAATGTAATTTAGCTCGATTGGACTTTTTGTTGGGAGCTGCGTTAGTTTTCCTTTTTATGCTGGCTTTATTTTCATTGTTGTTGTTCTTGTTGTTGCTCGCATTATTGTTGTTGTTGCTGTTGTTGTGGCTGTTGATGTTGCCTTTTGTTGCTGTTGTGTGCAGCTCAATAAACTAAAATATTGCCTGACAGGCGAGCCAAAAACAAAGGGAATAAAAGAAACTACAGTTACACCATAGACATTTTGAGTGTGTGTGTGGGAGTGTATGTGAGTGTGTGTCGGAGTGTGTGTATCAATTTCTGAGATGTGCAAGTAAACCGAAGCACTTTATTGACTCAATCTCCACAGCGCAAACTTTTGCCAGCACGCACTGTAATTCGATTTAGTTGTGCGTTAGTGTGAGTGTGCGAGTGTAGAGGTGTGTGTGTGTGTTGGGGGTGTGCGTGTGTGTTATGCATACCCTCACATTTGCGTCGCTGTGCCACTTGAACCAAAAGCCAAACTATGCAGTTGACTGGCTGCCGTGTTATGCGAAACTTTAACAGGACGCAAAAAGCACAGCAGCAACAGGCAACAGGCAATACAACAACAACAACAACAACACGAATCGTAACAGCAACAACAACAACAATAGCACAACAATTGACTGTGCCAGATAAAGGCATATGGTCTAACTTCCTCTCTCTTTCGCTCTCTCGCTTCCCGCTGCACAACGACAACACAAAACTCACAATGGAGCAGCAGGCGGCAACGAAAATTGCATGTGCCCTTTGGCCATGTCCCCAACAGAAACAGAAGCAAAGCAAATGGCAAACTATAGTGTACCAAAAGCACCAAAAGGACGAACCCAACTGAATCGAAGCGTAAGAAACCGTTGGGAACAAGGCTGAAAAAAAAAATAGAGAATGAAACTCACATGAAAAGCCAGCACATTTGAAAGACTGGCGAAAATGGGCTCAGCGGCAAAAGCCAAAGTTTCCGCGCTCTCCTCGACCGTGTGATAGATTTGTAGTATCTGCAAGGACATTCAATGGTAAAGTGGATCAAATATATAAGTATAGAAAACTAATCTTTTAGTATTTCAAAAATGTGCTTTAAGAAATCACTATAGAACAAGTCTTCTTCAGCAATTTCTTTACATTAAATACTAATATATTAAGGAGCGCTGTTAGTACTTGAAAAGAGCTTAAATAAAATTAAAATTTATAGTAAAGAAATCTAATTTAATAAAAAGAGTATTTTTCTTACAAACAAATTTTTAATAAAATAAATAAATGAAATATAAAATCAAAATTTTTTTATTGATTTATAGAACGATTTAAGAATTAGTGAATCAAAACAAATTACTCAAAGAAACATTCCCAAAATGGGAAAGTTGTATTTTGAGTTAAGGAAGATTCTAGGAAAATTCTGCTCAATAAGCAACATTTCTCGAATATAGCAAAAAATAGTCAATGTGTACAATAAGAAATATAGAAGGAAGATTGTGGAATTCTCTGCTCTCCAAAAATTAATATTTCTAAAATATCCCAATTATTAAAAAAAGATAGAGAAAAGATAAATTAACAACCCTTAAAGCGATAAATACAAAATTAAAATAATTTTTAGGATATTTACTATTTTAAACGGTTAAAAAAAAAAATTAAATTACTATTGGAAAGTGGAACATAGCGTAAAGCATTTAATACAAATTTAATGAGATAATAAAAAAGTATGGATTTTTATAGAGCAGTTACTAAAATTTATTAGTCAAGTGATAAGTTTATTGTTTCACCTATAAATTTAATTACGCATGTGTATCAGCTTTTAAAATGTTTATAGCTATGCAATAAGATTAGCGAGACAATAAATAAAAAGTAACAAAATTTTAAGTAGAGAATAAAAAAGAATGGCAGAAAAAGTACCACAATAAAAGAAAAATGAACTGGCATTAGAATGTTATCTGTAGAGTTCGCTTTTTGGCATTCAACTGAGCTCACTCACCCGTGGATGACGAAAGCGTTCCAATGTCTTCACCGAGCTCTTTAGCAGCTCCGTAATGGTCTCCTTGCGTCGCGGCTTGTGCAGTTTCTCAGCCACTTTCTTCTCGAATATAAACACGGAGCATTCCTATGAGAGAAGAGCAGGACAAAAAAAAGTAGTCATAGTGAGTGGCTGGAAATATGCATTTCACTTGGGGCAACACAGTTTGTTAGTTTCAACATCTCTGGCATCTTCATCATCATCATCTCACACTCGATTACAGTTGGCTGTTGCTGTTGCTGTTTTGCTCACCTTGTTGTCACTCTTGCGATAGCCATCGTGTATGCGCCAGACGAGCTCTGGCCCGGCACAGGCGACCGGTTTGCCAATCTCAAAGTACTGCGTAATGGGATTGCCCTCGGCGACATTCTGCATGGACGTGGACGCCGCCACATTGGCGCTTTTGAACTTGGCGAACATTGTGCCAGCGGGCATACCATCGATTAGCTTTGAGAATACATTCGAGAAGCTGCCCTGGCGCTTGCAATGCGGCACGCTTCCACTTCCTATCGTTGGTGCTGAGCCACCAGTAGTTGCTCCTCCTCCTCCTGCTTCGCCAGATGCGCCACTGATGGACAAACGTTCGCGCAATGTTATTCCCAAGCTATTCGCACTCGATGCTGTCGCTGCTGCTGCTGTGGCTGGTGCATTAATCGATCCAGTGTTTCTATCCTGCGCTAAGCTTCCTCCCGCTCTGCCCACTCCAACGCCGACTCCAACTCCAACTCCTCCGTTATACGTATCGCATTTCGCAGCTGCTGCGTTGTCACCATAGCCATTCACATCACCAACGCCAAGTGCTTGAATGTTGGCAATTCCAACACCGCCGACACCGACGCCGCTGCCGCTAGAGAATTTGCGAGTGTGATGGAGTGTGTTGTGACTTAGCTCGAGTATTGTGCTGGCGCTGCGATTACGTGCTCCGCCAGCAACATTGCCCCCACCACCGCCGAGTCCAACGCCAACGCCGACGCCAACGCCCACAGCACCGTACACTGCCACTCCGCCTGCTGCCGCTGCAGATGTAACTGAAGCCAACTGTTGCTGTTGGCCACCAGCTCTGGCTGGAGAACCCGCTGCCACCGTTGCCGCTGCCACTGCCACTGCACCACTGCCACCAGGTGTGCCTTGCGTTATGCCAACAGCGCTGCCACTGCGACTGCGTTGCACCTCCTCGACGCTATCCAAACGTGAAAAAATTCTGGCCGCCGTTGTTGCCGTTGTGTGTCTTGTCTGCCGCTCAATCCGTTGCTTCCGCTTTCCGTGTTGCTTCCGCTTCCGCTGCCGTTTCTAGTGCTATCTCAGACACCAGTTATTGTTGTTCTTGTTATATATTTAACACTCTCACTCGCTGCTGCTGCTGCTACTGTTGTTGTTGGAGCTGCAAGAGAGAAAACAAATTTCGTTTTAATTGCGGTCACTTCACATCTCTCATACGCACCGTTGAGCCGCATCCCCACAGCAACGTTGCTGCTGCTTTGGCTGCTATTGCTGCCACTCAACACTCAACACCCACTTCACACACACACACACACCCTGTGGCATCCCCAATTGCTGTTGGGGTTTATTAGAACTGCTCTCAATTTGTTACTCACCAAAATCGATTTATTCAATATATTTCTATGCCAATTGAAGACTGCTGTTCAATTTGGATAAACTATTCCAATTGACATGCAGATATTGAATTTTCATTTGGTAGACAAACCTCATTAAGAGAGTTCTTAAAAATGCATGCCTTAGAAATATTTTGAATATTTTAAGCATTTTTAAGGCTTTCTAAAAAATATTCTTAACATTTTTTTGAATTTTTAATAAATGCTTAACTAAAATATTATTTGTATTTTTAGCATGTTCAATGCATTTTATGATATATTCTTAAATACATTGTTAGAGGTGGCAACTTGTATTGTAATTGAGATTGAATTTTCATTTGGTAGATAAAATACATTAAGAGGGGTCTCAAAACTGCATGCCTAAGTAATATTCTGAATATTTTTTAGAATTTGTAATGCATGCCAAAAAAAGCTCTTCACATTTAGTGCATTTTTAATATGTGTCAAGCAAAATTGTCCCATAGAGTGCATAATGTACCACACTGTCAGCTAAAGCTAAAATATACCGAATGGTATATTGGTATATTGATGTCGCACCACATTCAAAATATTCCATAGAGTGCAAAATGTACCAGATTGTCAGCCAAAGCAATTAAAACTCGATTGAAGTAGTCATTCTTGCCCACAAACTATTTATTTTTTAACTTGTACAACACTTATCCTATCGCAACTAGGAATCATAAAAAATATAGTTATTGTTGTCTGTACCAATTCGAGAGTCTTCAATATTACGCTTATTATTTAATTTTGATCGATTTGCGTGAACGTCCAAAATAATACCATGAATTTAACCAATAAATACTTTCAATTTATAAATTTTATTTCACTTCAAAAAACAGTGTAGAATTTTGTTTCAAAAATTAATTTTTTCAACAATTTACATTAACTATTCAAAATCAAATTTTCTATTTTTCTCGAATATGATTGTATTATAATAATTTTTTTTATTTATTTAAATATAAAGGATATAACTAAAATTAACATTAAATACATGAAATTATATTTCATTGACATTTAAATAATTACAGTTTAAAGTTCTTCAATCGAAAATGTATTATAATATTTTGCTGCCATATAAAATCCTATTAAAAAAATATATAATACAAAGTACATTAAAATGTAATTGCCAAACAATTTCCTCCTTTCAGCTGCTCCAGTTGAAACATTTGAAACTCTTTTCGCACCTCAAGCTCCACAAATTACTCGTTGACATAGCTGAAGCCACGTGTAATGTAGCTTCAAGCTTCGAGCTGGGTATTTTATAGTCGCGTTAAATGTCGTCTATAATGGCTGTGGCACTTATTTTGCACTGGCAATTAATGCGCTTATTGCCGGTCTGACTTTTATGTTAAATTTATTTTCGTTTTCATGGCGTTCTTTCGCCCGCTTCACACAAAACTGCACAATTAAAAAGTTAAATGAGCTCAGCGAGTGAAAGAGAGCGAGAGAGAATGAGAGAGAGAGGGAGAGCTTCATTCAATTTGGACAGTTGCTGTGTTCTGTGTGTGTAAGCTTGTAAAGTTGTGTTCGGGTGCAAGAGCAATTCATAATTGTATGAAAATGAAAATGACGCTTAAGAGCATAATCTCTTTATTAATTGCTTTAAAAGTACGAAAATATGTTTGCAATCTGACAATTGGCTCAATCGAAATGTAATGAAATACCAATGCAAATTTTGAGCTGTGTCAAAAGAGTGTCAAAAGTATTTTTGCAAGCGATGCGATAGTTTACTTAATGCACCAACAAAATTCAAGTGGTTCTCAGAAGCTGCTGCTTGCAGCTGAATTATTCAGGTGCCAACGAAATGGCAAACATTTTAAGCACACACACAGACAGAGAGAGAGAGAGAGAGCAAGAGTAGTTGAGCACAGCTCGGTGTCTGACAGTAGGAGCTTTTCCTCGGCAAAACTGATGGCCACAAATTGACTTGAGACAACTTTTGGCAACGTCAGTTCTAGAGTCGAGGCCAACGGCAATTTGAGGGCAAACGTAAAACTATTTAATACAAATATTTGCCGCTTCCTTCGCTCTCTTTCGATTGCGTCTAATTTTTCGTTCATGGCAACATAAATAATATATAAACCCAAAAACTCACCACTGGAGGGAAAGGAAATGAGAGCAAGTTACTGGGTCAGCATTTTGTTGAGCTTTAAGCCAGACCAAATGCCAAAATAAACAGAAAATGGCTTAAATATTTATTTGTGTGTGCGTCGACTTCAAACGTTGAAACACACGAGCACAAGATTACGAACAAGCAACAAACGAAGAACAACAACAACAACAACAACGAACAACAAACAAAACTCGACTTCCAATTGGTAAGCCTCAAAATCAATTGGATTTTGCAGCGTGAAAGCAGCGTGAATCATCCTTGAATCCTTCAAGTTGTTGCACACAAATTTTATTTGATATTTATATTTAGAATTGAAATTTATCAGATGATTGATTTATTACTTCTTTGCTTCTTTGCCCAAATGACAGTTACATAAACAAATTGCTACATTTTATACTCCGTGTCGATTGACATGCTTAAAGTTGATTAAATTGCCAAATCGAAATTGATTATAGCAATTTTTGTAGTACCAAATTTCACATTTGTTTCTCGAGTTGTCATTTATCTTATTTGCCAGCGAATAACAAATTGTGTTTTTGAAAGGTCAATGCAATTAAAATATATAAATATGACAAAATTATGTAGCTGCTGTAAATTGAAACTAGTTTTAAAGTTGAGATCTAATTAAACCGATGACCTTAAAGGCAAGCTGATATCAGCCAAGTAATGCGAGTGCGCTTTGAAGCAGCAGCACAAAAAATTTATCACGCTCAGCCATTGGAGAGCTGTGCTCTTTAATCAGTGCGAAAATATTTACACAGCCCACACAGCAGCAGTTGAACCTCATTATAAGCAACATCATGATGATGAACTGCTAATAAATATCAATGCCAAAATTAGCGTGAACTTGAGAACAGTCGAGAAGGCTCGACTAAGAGTTACCCGCTATCCATTATCAATAAACCCATATTTGTAAAATATACCGAAAACAGACTGAACAAATACTAAAATATAGCAATATTCAAATTTGGTATATACAAAAAAAACTACTAAAACATACCAAAGTCTATATTTGGTAAATCGATCAAGTATGTTCGACAACCAGTTACCCCCTACCCAATTTAAGTTAAAACTATACTTCTAAAATATACCGAAAATATACCAAAAACACCATAATATACAGAAGATTATATTTGGTATATCGACTAAGTGTACTCGACTTTGAGTTACCCGCTTCCCATTATCAGAACACCATATTTTTAAAACATTAAGTATGTTAAATATACCAAAAAAATACTAAAGCATATCCAAGGGTATATTTGGTATATAGGTAAAGAGTGCCTGACTATAAGACACATGGTACCCATTATCAATAAAACCTATTTCTAAAATATACTACAAATATACAAAAAAATATTAAAATATACCGAATTTTTCTCAAGTGTTCTCGACTGTGACTTACTTGATACCCATTATCAATAAAACCATATTTCTAAAATACGCCGAAAAAATACTAAAATATACCAAAGCCTATACTTGGTATATCGATAAAGTACTACATTCGAAATATCAGACAAAGCAACTAAGGCGCAATTGAAGTAAGCTTCTTTGCTATATAAAAGTATTTCTTAAATTTTCAAGACACCTAAATATCCATAATTTTTATTTTAGTATATTTACACACACACACTTTAAAGTTACGTTTGATATTTTACAGATGGACAAGCACAAAGTTATAATACCCTTCTACCTTCTCAGTAGCGGGTATAAAAATCAGAATTTGAATTTTACAAATGCGACCACGTAACAAATCGAAGAACTTCTCCAACAGCTGCGAAGCACGTAGCCATAGTGACTTACTCAGGAGAGGGAAGAGAAGAGATGAGACGAGTTGGTGAGTAGGCCATGGGTCACTTTTATTGATTTGCCAAAATTAAATGATGGAGGTGGAAAAAAACCAAAAAAGAGAAGAGAGAAAAGCGAACAAAAACGAATGAGCGTGAAATGGAACAAAGCGCGAAAATTATTTTCGTTGTTATCATGTGCGTTATCATTACGTGTTGTTGTTGTTGCTGTTGTTGTTGTTGTTGTTGTCTCTTATATTTGACAATTTGGCATATATAGAAAAACACACACACTCATACTCGTATGGTAAACATTGTTGCTGCTGTGTGTCTAAGGCAACAAGCTTTGTGCGTTTAATATTTTTAGCCCAAAGCCAAACGCAGCTAGGCCCAAGGATAAGCAACAGCGCAATGACAACAACGGCGAGCACAACCAAAATGTTGCTTAGCGCTAACTGAAGACAAACACACATACAACACATACAACACACAAGCATAGACAATACACACACAGACACACACACACACAACGATAGCCGCTTTGACAGAGGCCAAAATAAACGTTGGCTGACGCTGAGACAGACAAACACAAACACAACGATGTCTCAATTAAAAAAAAAACGTGATGGTCCTTTTAGCCACACATACACTGAGAGACAGCTACACATATGCCACACACACACACACACGCACACCAACACACACAGAAGAGGCGGAGAACAAATGATGCGGTGGTAAGAGTCAGTCTGGCACATGTTTTGTTTGCTTTTGCCTCATTTATTGTTCGCCTGGCAGAAAAGGACAAAAGCAGCAACTGATAAACGGTCGAGGCTGTCAGCTCTACAGTCTCTGTCTCCTCTACACACACACGCATACACACACACACACACACACACTTACAGGTGCACAACAACGAGGGTTGCTCAGCAGCGATTATAGAAACATTCTTGAAGCATCAGTGTCAAGAAACCAACTTAAATAATCACGCTTAAACATACTTTTGCTTTTTATAAATTTACATAAGAATAACATAATTTTTTTACTTACATTAACTCACTAGAGCAACCAATCTATATTATGATACATTCTTTAACTGACTGACTTAATAAATCACGCTTTAATTACCAGTTTCAATTTTTTAATATTCCTTTGAATATTGTATATCTAAAACTCAGTTTAAAATCGTAATCAGCATGACCATTTAATATATATTCCAAGCCAACAGATTTAAATCATTTTTAATATAATAATGCATACATAAACATTTTCATTTTATAAATAAAAGTTAACGAACTAGATGAACAGCACTAAAAGTATTTTTAATGATGACTTTAAAAATCACGTAAAAATTGTATTTTCGTTTTAGTATATTTTTATACCCGCTACCCATTAGTATTATAACTTTGTGCCGGCAGGAAATGTATGTAACAGGTAGAAGGAGGCATCTCCGACCATATAAAGCATATATATTCTTGATCAGCGTCAACAGCCGATACGATAAAGCCATGTCCGTCTGTCCGTCTGTGTGTCTGTCCGTCTGTCCGTCCGTCCGTATGAAACACTGGATCTCAGAGACTATATGAGATAGAGCTACAATTTTTTTTCGACAGCATTTGTTATGTTTGCACGCAGATCAAGTTTGTTCGAAATTTTTGCCACGCCCTTTTCCGCCCCCGCAAATCAAAAAAATCGAATAACAAGCCTAATTTTAAAGCTAGAGTTACGAATTTTGGTACATATAATAATTACTATAGTAGTTATGATTCCTGAAAATTTGGTTACGATCAGATAAAAATTGTGGAAGTTATTAAGGAAATACTTTTGTATGGGCAAAAGCGCCTACATACTAGGGGTCTGAGTTGCTTTGGCCGACAATCTGGCACATTGTGCCCTTTATAGTATATTTTGAATGGTGTACTATATCGATATACCAAACATATCATTTGGTATATTTTTAGTTTTTTTTTTAGTATTTTCGGTATATTTTGAAAATGATACCGCAATATTTTGCCTTTATTAAAAATGGGTAGCGGGTATCTCACAGTCGAGCACACTCGACTGTAACTTTCTTACTTGTTCACTTTGACTGTGACTTTATGACTTGCTTAATATTGAAATTAATAAAATAATGTTGTTTATGTATTTCAATGAATAAAGTAAAACAAGTGAACACTTCTTAATCTTTTTTTAAGTGACAGTTCTAGGTTTATAAAACTAAACAAGTTACTGAAAACCTCTTCACCTTTACTTAAGATGATAGTTCTTAAAGTCTGTCAAAGACAAGTTGTAGTAAATATTTTGACAACTCTTTAAGCAACTCCCGTTGGAGCAACTGTACACATTCATGACTTTCATGTACGCCTAACGACCACAATAAGCAGTCATAAGCATAACAAATGCACACACTCACACACACAGAGAGCAAATAGTTGTGGGCAGACTTTGATTTTATGCTCACAGCCTGTCATCGAGCATTACGTATACGCAACATGTGCCTGGTCCTATGTGCCTCGTGTGGTCTGCTGTTGCCGTTGCCTTTGCTGTGCCTTTGCTTTGGCTGTTGCTGCATTGTTAATTATGTGCTCAAAGCGAATTCGCTTGAATTGCTGATTGTCAATTCTGGCTCATCGCATTGTCGTTCCGGCAATTCTAATACAATTGATAAGGGTTTCCACTTTGAGCGCATGTCAAGCATGCAGTTCACCAGTTCAGCAGTTCAGCAGGTCCAGCTATGGCCAAGCTCTCAGATCAGAGAGAGAGAGAGTGAAGAACAGACAGCTGCTGTCCAGTCAGTCATCCATTTAGACATTTGCTTGCCACTCTCGGATAGTTAAGACGCTCAGGCGAGGCAAACTTAAAACTGACAGCAAGATTAGTAGGAGGCGAACGTGTTTGGGCGCGGACGCTGTTCGCGTACATTTGCATATTACGCATACGCCATGTGAAACGTGCCACACAATTCGCACTGGGCTTTCAGCTCGTTTCGCTTCGCTTCGGTTCGGTTGGGGTTGGGTTTCGAATCGGGGCTTGTGCCTGTGGCTTGTTGTCTGTTGTTGTCTGTTGTTGGCACTATGGCGTTACGGCTGCTTAATTAAATCTTTTGCGTAATTTGTTTAGTTATCCCCCGTAGTATGCACTTGAAAATTGAATGGATGTTGCCTTTGTATCTGGGTGTATGTGTGTGTGTCTGTGTATGTGTGGGCTAAACAAAAGCTGCTCAAGTGTTGCAGACGAGCTGCGGTAATTGAATTGCTGCTAACTGCAACGGCTCGGCACAAAACTGAACTGAAGGCAAGCAGCAACAATCGTGCCATAATTATAGGCCGCCAAGGGCTCTAAATTGTTGTTGTCGATGTTAATGTTCTGTTCTGTTCTGTTCTGTTCTTCTCATGTCATCGAAAACTGTTGTTGTTATGCGCTGAATAAATGAAATTAGGCAGCGCGCTGTTTTAGCATGAAGCAAAGCTAATTATGCTGCCACATACAGCATTCAATCATGCACAAAACTCCGTCCCGAGTTCTCAGCTCTCATCTCTCAGCTCTTGACCAACTTCCGCGCGTGTTGCTTCGCCTTCGTCCAGGCAGCTTAATTGCCTGGCAATATGCCACGCTCGCTTCACTGGCTCAATGTCGTTTTGATGTTTATTTATCCTCGGACTCGTAATCAGTTTTCAATAAGCGTTTTAGCTCGCTCTTTAACTCGCTCGAGCTTAAGACAACAACAGCAATGATGACGCATCTCGAGGTCATGCTTTAGGGCAAAAAGGTGTGTGTCATGCTCATGCTCATGCTCAAGTCGCTGATTTCACGAGTCGTTGCGTTGAGTAAAATTTTCATTTAACTGCTTATTAGTGCACACGCCAAATGAGTTTCAATTTGCATAAACATATGCTGCAAATTACATTAATTACAAACAGCCAAATCAAATGGGCACTAAACACATCTTAACTTTTCGTAAGCTCCCCGCGGCAATCAGCACTCAGCACTCAGCATGCAAACATTTCACGGCATTCATTAAAGCGCTTTGCACTCGTCGCTTAATTTATGCTTTTTTCACTCCCATTTTGTAGGTCAAGTCTTTAAAATGAGTTGGAAATTTTTAGAATATGAAAAAAAGTTTTTCGATCTAAGACTCAGTCAAAATTAAGTCTTTAAAATGAGGTGGAAATGTTTACAATATGTAGAAAAATAATGAGAGCTATGTTTAGAGTCAAGTCTTTAAAATAAATATTTAGAGTATATAGAAAAATGTTTAAAGCTTAGTTTCATATTCCTGGAATCACTTTAAACAAATAAAAAATTGAGAAACTGGTCGGCAACAAAATTAATTTGAATATGCCATGAATCTTTTCAGCACTTCATTTAATTAATTTGAGCATTTTTCAAACGTTTATTGGATATTTAATTCAAGTACGTTGAATCCAATTAGCAAGTAAACTGGTTTGAGTAATTAATAAATTCGTAATAAGAGTCGCTTTAGTTTTATGCTACAGAACATTCAGTTTTGTTTTATAAATACAACATTGATTACAAAAAAGGGGAAAATCATTTTCTTCGAGCAATTCTGCTTTAAATTATTTGCAGGATGTTTAGGTAAGCTAACAAAAATGATTGTCTGCATTTTCTAAAGCAACTAAAAAGTGGGACATTTTAAGTAGATACTCAAATTATTCTTAAAGTCTCTGGGAATTTATTTTAAATATCAATAAAAATGTTGATAGTCGATTTAAAGGCACATTATACCAGCTGCTTGGTTTTTAAATTGTACTCGTATTGTAAAGTTGAGGAGTTAAGTAGAGTTTCAAAGTATTCCAATCCTTTAAAATGTGTTTAACAAATTATTTCAAATTTATAGTCGCATTTTAAGCAACATCTCACGTAGAGTTTGAAATTATTTTAGAAATCTCAACGAAATTATTTGACACATTTTTTCTAATGTGATTTTAGACACTTCACAACCAATAGCATAGAAAATTCTGTTCTAAGAATTTAATAAGAATATCATTCCAAACTTTCATAGACTTATTTTAAGCACTTTTTTGACACCTTCAAAGCAATAAAATTCCTTCTAAGCAGAAGTTCAAATTGTTTTAAAAATCTCTATGCATTTATTTAAGACAATATTTTAAATTTTAATGGTCTTATTTTAAGCACTTTTTTTGCAAGCAACAGAATATAAAATTGTGTGCATATGGCTAAGAATTTATTGAGAATATTATTCTAAGCTTCGATACTTATCTTAAGCAACTAGCAATATATAAAATTCTGTTTAAATCTCTACAAATTTATTAAGAATATCTTTTCAAACTTTCATAGACTTTTTTAACACCTGCAACGCTATTAAATTCTTTTTATGCAAAAGTTCAAATTGTTCTGAAAATCTCTATAAATTTATTTAGCATATTCCACATTTTAGTACTCTCAATTTTAAGCACTTTTGCACAACCCACAGACTATTAAATTAACTATGCGCACACACAATAGTGCGAGATTATGCAAAAGTAAATCAGAAATTTTGTTATACATCCATCTTAATTTTTGCAGAGTGAATTTATGCTGAAAACTCGCTGCGAAAATTGCTAATTCAATCACATTTGCAACTTTATGGAATTTTTAAATTAGCAATTCTGTCTGTGTGTGTGGGCGTGTGGTTAGAGTGTGCGTGTGTGTGAGTGTGTGCGTGGTGAGTAGATTTCTCTCTGTGACACAATCGCGATACAGCGAAGCATGTCACGGCATACAATATTTATAGCTCATCAGACACACACATGCACACTCACACATGCGGGCACTCCATCAAATTGAATTTTATATGATGAACGAATGCAAATACATAGTTGCAGTGCTTAATGGGACATGCCACCAAATGTGGCAAATGCATTTCCACCAACGCGCCAACTAATTGCGCCAAATTGTATGCTACACTTTTCTGTTGGAATTCAAAACTAAATTCGATGGCCGCAAAAATAGACAAAAATAGACAATTGGTCAAAATTGGCACGTGAAACGCATTGACATGTGAATACAGGGTGCGACCTTTGCGTGAACTCTCAACATTTACAAATGCCTCACCAAATTAGCTTAAACAAATTATGAAGCTACAGTCGAGTGTGCTCGCCTGTAAAATACCCGCTTCCCATTTTCGATAATGGCAAAATAAGCGATATTATTCTTAAAATATACCAAATTAATATACCACAAAAATACTAAAAATATATACCGAATTATATATTTGGTATATTGATATAGTAGTACATTCAAACAAGTTAGAAAGCCACAGTCGAGTGCATTTAACTGTGAGCTACCCGCTAAACATTGATACATAAAATATACCAAATAAATACTACCACAAAATACCAAAAAATATATATTTATATAGTACTAAACTCAAAATATACCATCGAGTATAAAATATGCCACAGCATATGTTTGGTATATTAAAATACTAATACATTCAAAATATGCCATATAGTATCAAATATAACAAAACCTCTAGTTGGTATATTTATATAGTAATACACTCAAAATATACCATAAAATTCTACACAAACCACGATCTATATTTAGTATATTGATATAGTACTTCACACAAAATATACTATAGACTACTAAAATATACCAGATTGCCAACCAAAGTAACAACGGCCTGTAGTAAAGGGTATAAAAAGAAGGTCACAAATGTCAAATTATGTTTGCAGCGCAAATTTTATAAATGCGACTTAAAATGGGCAATTGAGTTGATGTTTTTGTTTTATTTTTTTTGTGTTGATGTGTCAACAGGGGAACGTCACTTAATCATGCATGTCTCAACATGCCTTAACGTATAAGCAACAAAAAAAACAAAAAAAATGTACTCGAGAGAATTCAGTGTAAACCGCAAGGCAAACGGCTTTTGTAGTTATGCCATTTTTGTTGGAACTCAATTATATGCATAAATGTGCAGTGCACACACACACACACGCATACTAACGCAGAGAGAAACCGCAATAACAGCAAAGTCATTCACACAAACACACACACACAGAGAGCAAGAGCAAGAGCTTCGACAACAAAGAGGCAACACGCTCAGTTGGCTGAGAAGTTTTTCCTGCCCTCGAAATGACTTAATGCTTAATGCCATTTAGGGCAGCAATGGAAATTATTTTAAATTGCAGCGCCCCTTCCATCTCCTCCCTCCCTCCTCTCTTTCTCCTCTCTTCCTGCCACTCAACCCCTTTCGCCTTGCAGCCTTTGTTGCTTGGGCAAAGGGAATTATAAATTATGCCATGGCACAGTTCACTTTTTGTTCGACTAAAAATAAAACATAATTTAGCGACACTGAGCACAGCAGCAACAACAGCAAGCACAGTTATTTAAAATCGCTTAAAATTGGCAACATGTTCAAGTTTCTCTGCTGCTTCGTCTCTTTGGCGCTGCGCAACTTTTGATTCCACCGAGTGCCAGGCACAAATTTGCATAAGTTTTCCCAGACTTTTGCGCAAAAACAACAACAACAACTGCCAACTTATGCAACAGCTATGGGAAGCGAGAGTTGCGAAACGCTTAAGTTGATGCATAAAAAATTGCATAGAAATGAAAAAATTCTCTGACATTTCATATTTCATCTTCTTCACAATTTTTTTTCGGTCAAAACAAGATAACTGTTTGCAGCCAGCAAAGCAATTTGCCCAACAATTTGTTTTCCATTATCAATATAATTTTCTATCTATTTTTTTTTTATCTCGAGTGCAGCTTCTCGTAATGCTTTCAATTTGCGAAAGCAACTTGAACATTTCCGTACTTAACTCTGCATATTTTCAATTTCAACGAGTTTTGCATTGTCTACAATTTAAAAATGATTAAATTTGCAACAAAAGGAAATTGTTTTCGGTTCAATGTATTTGTAAAAGGATCAAAAAGAGTGAACACGAAAGGACATTACTAAATTTAGTTTTAAATCGAAGTCAGTTTAATAATTCCAAATTATTTCAAGTGTTGAGAATGAAAAAATTATATATAATATTCAGCAAAATTCATTTGCATAAATATAAAAATAATACAGTAGCAAAACCAAAAACTCACAAAAGCTTATTACGCATTTTAATAATGAAGATGAAATTTTTATAGTTGATATTCCATTATATTTTGTTTAAATAGGCTAATAAATATTTATGATATTTCTTCGCAAAAATAAGAAGTTATTATATACAAAATTTGACTTCGACTTTCCTTTACTTTTTGTTAAAATAAAGGAAATTCTAATTTTAATATAATCTGATTAAACACAAAATTTACCAATTTATTTTCAATATATTTTTGTTGAAATATGCTAATAAATATGTAAAAAATTTCTACACCAAATTTTGGTAGTTTGACTAAAGTAATTTGCTTAATAAATATGTCAATTTCTCTGACGCAGCCTTTTAATACACTTTAGAAAGTATTTCATATCAATATGAGAAACTTAAAAGGCGCAAAATTTGCTACACTTGATTTTCCATTATTTTTTTTTTTAAATATGCTAATAAATATTAAATATACAAGAAATTTCCTCCCCAAATTTTGATTGTTTGACTAAAGTAATATGAACTTTAACTTGAACTTTTAACTTTAATAAATATGTCAATTAAAGTTTCAGCAAATAAGTTAAAACATATTCAAAAATTATTCAACCTGACACATGCTTTTGATACACTTTAAAAATATTTCATATTAATATGTGAAACCTATTTGACACAAAATTTACCACACTTGATTTTCCACAATGTTTGTTTAAATACCCTAATAAATATTTTAAAAACTGTTTGCTAATTAAATAAAAAAAACTTTTCACTCTGGACATTGTATACTTTTAGGTTAGAAATGATAAAAATTTCTCCGTAAAAGTAAATTAAATATTAAACACAAAATTTGCTACTTTATTGATGAAATTTCTCTGCAATATTCATATAAAATATACACTTTGCAGCCACACCAAAACACAATGCCAAAATTTTGATTGTTTGATTAAAGTAATTTGAGCTTTAACCACATTTAATAAATATGCCAATTAAACGAAATTGCTCTGTTTAGAAATTCAATTAAAATTTCATTTAAGCTAGTTTTGTGCAATTGGCTTGAGGCAGTCAATTGAATAGGCCAAAAACAATAATTGTTTGCTAACTCTGAACTGAACAGAAAATTTGCCAAATTTTGCAATTAAAATCAAATTGCATATGATTTATGTTAACGCCATTGTTTTTGTTACGTTACGCGTTTATTATTTTAATATCCCACCTGAAGCAATACTCGACGTATACGTAATATGCGATAACTTGATTAATTGCTATGAACAAATAAACAATGGAAAAAAAACAAACAAATTCGCAATTAACGCTTGAGCCAGATATGTTATTATAGTATGTTCGTATATTGTAAATCAATTCACACTTTTAGCACTTAATAATCGCGCGACACATGAAAAATTGAATGGCACACATTAACGCTTATGAGTTTTTTTGCTGCTGCAGCAGCAGAGGTTATCAGGAGGAGAGCTCCTGGTGCCTAAGTATCCATTGCAAGTCATTAAAGCGGCCTCACAAAGAAGGTAACATCAGCGACACTTTTACATTAATTAAACGCGTTTTTATTTCCAACACACACACTGAGGGCAAGTGCACAGTATATGCGTGTGTGTTTGTCTTATGTATCAGGTGTATACATCACGTATGTGTGTGTATGTTATACCTGTTTATAGGTATATACCTGTATATGTGTGTGGTTGTTGTACGCAACGTCGCCGACGTGGATTTCAATTTCAATAAAGCGAACAGACGCGATTTTTTCAAATTCTCTCGCACGTTCGCACCGAATGAAGTCCCCAAACAGACTGAAACTGAGACATTCGCTCGGGATGCGTTCGCAGTCTTCGTCTCGGTTTCGGGACGATGCCGATTCCGATGCCGATGCCGCGAAGCAACAGCTAGCAAATGTCCCTAGCTCAAATATACAGCATAAGAATTTCCCCAAACTGTTGCGCGCAGGGGTAAAAAACAAATTCCCAGGCCCGGTTTGCGGCTGTGCTAAAATTGTGGACTGCGCAGTCGCTAAGCAGGGGAAATTTCGTGTGTGTGAGGGAAATTGAAATGTTAAACAGCTGAGAAGCAACAGTTTGTTGTTTGGTGGGTCGAGACGGGGGGGAGTGTTGGTGGTGCAAGGACAGTCGGCAGTCGCCAGCCGGTTAGCCAGAAGTGGGTCTCTCAGTCAATGTCACAGTTGTGTCGCGCTTTGCAGCTCGCACTTAACACAAGTCGTCCAAACGGAAGGAAGGGGCAGCCAGCCAACTTACTGCAGATGGAAACGGTAAATGGGAAAGGGAAGGGGCAAGGAAAAGGAAAAGGGGAGCTGTGGGGGATACCGAAGAATGCGTACGAGGCCGTTGGCAGCTGATTTGACTTTTACGCTTGTTGCTTCGCTGCCTCGCTGACTTGCCTCCTTGGTGCCGCCCACTTTCGGTTAGCCTGACTGAAAAGTGCCTTCGCATTTTTCCAAAACGGGCAATTGTGCGCCCAAGGAGTCGTGTCTGTGTAGTCTTCTTCTTCTTTTTGTGTCTGTTGTTGTCTGCTATCTGTTTGTCCTTGTCGCCGTCTGTTGCAATTAGTATGCACAGCAACAACATTAACGCCATTTTATTTGCACATTAAGCAGCGAGTAGTGAGCACAGGTGACCTGTGACCTGAGACCTGAGCCAACGTGACGCTCATGCATCAATTCGTATTTAATTAGTTTGCCCATTTTTATGCTAGCAGATAAAACCAGACCGATCGATAGATTTATAGAACAAGTACAATTCTCTCTCTTTTATGCTAATTAATTATAGCAATAAAATACTTTATTAGCTTTGCATTATGTTCGACATAAATTTCATGCCAACAAAAAATCACTAAATTAAACGAATTAGCTAATTGATAGGTGAACAAGAACAGTAAAAAGAATTTATGCACTTATCGTAAATATAAATTATAGACTCCGTGAGGCGTCAATTAAATTTACATTAAGCAGTAATGCCTCTGCGATTATCATTTTAAATAATTACAGCAATCAGGGGACTGCTAATAAATACTATCTACATTGACTTCTAATAGTCAAAGTTGCCAAGGTCGAGCTAAAAATATTCTGAAGGCTAAACACGGAGTCATATCTCAAGCGTCAGCAAGAACTTCCAACTAGCAGCTGCAACGATAACGTCAACGGCAACGGCAACTGGAGAACGTCGTCCATGTTGCAGCATATTTTCTTTCTTTATAAATAACGCCAGCAATCATGTGGCATAAAACGATTCGTGTGGCGCCTCCGGCAAAGGAAAGCAGAGAACGCAATACGGTGAAAGTAAAATGTTGAAGTGAGAGTTGACTATGCGGGAGAGGAAATACGTTGAGCAAGCAGATAAACGCAACGCCCCGGAGTATGCAACATTTATTTACAGTAGGGTCTGATTGTATTTATGCATAAATCTTGGAAATCTGAAGATTATAAATATTCTTTAAGGGTGTTAGCTGAACAGGGATTTATTTATGGTGAGTATAATTTAATATTATTCAGAAAAAACAGCAGAAAAATTTAAAAATGAAATGCTTTATGATATGCATATATTATATGCCATATATGGTATATTTAGTATATATGGTATGTATGGTATATACAGTATATATGGTATATTTGGTATGTATAGTATATATAGTATATGTGGCACTTATGGTATATATGGTATATGTGGTATATATACTATGTATGGTATATATTGTATATTCGGTATTTGGTATATGTGGTATATTTGGTATATATAGTATATATGGTATATATGGTGCGCATGGTATTTATGGTATATATGGTATATGTAGTATATGCTGTATGCCATATATAATATAAAATACATTTAAGCAGCCAACTTTTGCATACTTCGTCATAACCTCTTCAACTATAAATAAATATAATAAATTATCACAGTCAAAGCAAATAAATAATTTGATGCTCAAAGTGATATCAAGTATTACATGTATTGTTGTTATTATACATATTATTTTATTTAGTATTCATTTGCAAATCACGAGTGAGCCATCACAACTATAAAAAGTCAAACAAAAAAAGTTGAACAAGTGAAAAAGAAATGTTGAAATCAATTTTACCCCACTTCTGCTACCACAACAGAGCAAAAGGTATGCCAGAGTCAATCATAACTTTTCGAACTAAAACTAAAATGCATTCTAGTGTTTACAGGTGGTAAAGTGAACCCCTTCCCTTCTCTCACTCTCTTCTGCATCAGAGCACAATAGCTGCACTTGTTTATTCACATCAATTTTCAAAAGCGACTGGCAATTTGCAATTGAAAATAAGTTCACATATTGTGTAAACACACACACGCACGTTTCAATTGTGAAATTGTTAATAAATGTGCTGACAAACTCGAAATGGCAACAAAAACAGCAGGGGACAAAACGACAGACGACAAACGACAGACGACAGACGAGAGTCAAACAAACAAATAAACAACACACACAGAACATTTGCAGTGCCATTTCAATGTTATTGAGCATGAAAATGAAAACAAAATAATATTTTGTTTAGACCTTTAAGTGGCCTCTTTGGGGTATTTTAGTGCAGCGGATTGTTATGAATTTTTGATGAATTTTAAAGCGAAATCAAAATCAAAACCGAAACCGTAAATTGAGTAAATTTTATGCGCATTTCGGGCAACGAAAACGACAACAACAATAACAAATATAAATCATTTCCGTTTCCGTTGTGCCTACAGAAACAAGTCAGTCATGCTTGAAATTTTACAACAATTTTATGTGCCTCCTTCTTCGCTCTGCTGCCACAATTTAATTGCAAATCGAGTCACCAGCACTTGCGGGAGCAACAAGAAACTAAGCCGAAACGTTTTCCAGTACAAAGTTTTTGCCATCAATAACGGAAAATAAAATACAAGAGCGTCAAGAGACAAGAGACAAGAAAGACGGGAAAAACTTTGTTTCTTGATTTCAGTTTGAATAAACCAACATTAGTAATCCTCTCAAATGTAGCTATAGCAAAGTGCACTTGATTGAATTCAACACTTTTGAGGCACAAACCGAGATTTTTGGCTTAAATGTGCCTTGAATATTGCAAAAATTGTGCAAATGATACGATTCTAGATATCAAAGAGATGGACTCGAAGGATTAAAAGCAGCTTTGGCCATGATACTTGTACTTTAAAAATGGTCGTAAATTAAAAGTATCTTGCACACAAATACTCACTTTTAATGCCTAACAAATGTCGGAATTTGTAAATGGCAAAACATTTGTTTTTGGAGATACTAAATCTAGTTTTCAAATTGAAAATTTGTACACAAAATTTAAAACTTGAGCTTAAATAGTTCAAGTTATTCTTTTATACAAAACTTGACTAAGATTATTCAAATATTTTTCTCAAGAATGAAAAAATTATGGTACTAAATCTTAGCATATTAAAGAAATTAAAAAATAGTAACATTAAAACTTAAACTTCAACACTTCAAGCTATTTTTTAAATTAAAATTTGACCAACAAATTCTTAAAATCAATAATGAAATAAATTATGGTAATAAGATACGATTCCTAATTAGTAATGACAGAAAGCTTATTATCATATCAGAAAAATGAAAACTATCAGCGTCAACATGTAATGCTATTCATTTGAATTACTACAAGTTGACTAAGAACAGTTCACTAACAATTTTTCTACCAAAATAACTTAAATTAAATGTTAGAGCCAAAGCATATTTATGGTATTAAAACTTGCAGCTGCAACACTTCATTTTATATATTTGTGTGTCTAAAAAATGACGAAAATATATTGAATTAAATGTTATAATGAAAAGAAATTAAAACCAGCCACCACTACACTTAATTTCATTTATTTGTTTAATTAAAAGTTAAAATCGCAAGCTCCGTTTTTATTTATTTATTTAATTAAACGTAAACTGTCCACTAACAATATTTTCTTTAAATGCTAAAATAAAACAAAATTATATGGTAATCAATAGCAAATACAGAGATTATCTCACAATGCAGAGAATTAACTAAAATCCCGGTGAGCTTCATAAAATCATCAGAATTCAGTCACCAACAATTTGCTGTTGGAGTCAAGTGAAAATTGTCACACTGCTAACAAGCTTTGCTTATCAAGAAATTGACATATAGACCACAAATATAATGGGTTATTCGGCAGCAGCAGCAGATGAAGAGAAACTCAAATAGCAGCCGTAATTATTTGTCTTAATTAATGGCTCAAATTGCTTTCCGCCTCAATGCAAATGCAAATGATTGAAGTACTCGGTGACTCTCTCTCTCTCTTTGGCAGACGCTTGTTTTGCAATAATCTTGGCACTTGGTAAAATCCACAGATTTGTCAGTTGGCCAAGCTCAAATTTCGCATTAATTTCGACTACCAAAAAGAGAGAGAGAGATAGAGAGAGTGGGAGGATGCAAACTAAATTGGCCAAGTGTGTTGTGTACTGTGTTTTTGGGATGGCCAATTAGCTTTTGGGGGGAGAAAATTTTCATGTGTACAAGCATAACTACAATGACTTCACTATGACAATGGACCACATGTGGCATAATGGCCAAAAACACAGCAAACAACAACAGCAATAGCAGCAGCGATGACCACAAATAAGAGAGGAGTTTGGGAGAGGTCATTTTAGACTCGGATAGACAAAATGGCTAATACAAACATGAAAGTTAATTAAAGCGAAACCCGACTGACATGAATTTATATGGACTAATAATATGCCACTGGCTAACACACTCTCTGTGTGTGTATTTGTGTGTGTGTATGTGTGTGTGTGTGTGTTGGGTACATGGACATGTGCCTTACGCTTCGCTTAATAGCGCAACATAATTAAAACTGACAAGAAAATTAGTTTGGCGCCGCGTCGAACAGCGAGTACAAGAGCAAAACCAAAACCAAAAACGAGCTAAAGACGTTTAGTTTAATTTTTATTAACGTCGGTATACCCGCTACTCGTAGTGTAGAAGGGTATCTTAGGGAAAAGGAGGCTCTCCCTAATGCATTAAGTATATACATATGTTTTTACTTTGTACTCGATAGTATAATTTGAGTCTAGTATATTTCTAGTATCTATTTGGTGTATTTTTTGTACATTAAAAAAAATCGATAGCAGATATCTCACAAGATATTTTAGTATTTTTTTCGGAATAATGATTTGGTAGACTATGGTTTTATTAAAAGTGGGGAGAGAGTATATTACAGTCGAGCACACTCGAACGACATATCAAATAAAACGTTCCGTATATTTAAGTATTTTTTAAGTATATTAATTTGGTGTATTTTTGGAATATGATTTTTATGAAAACGAATATCGTGACCTTATTAAAGTCAACCACACTCTATCTTATACTCAATAAATCCTTCAAAATATTTTAGTATTTTTTCGGTATATTGATTTTGTATATTTTAAGGATACGGTTTTATTGAAAATGAATAGTAGGTATAACACATTCGATCACACTTGATACCCTAAGTAAAGTCTGCAGTATAATTTAGTATATTTTCAGTATATTAATTTGGTAAATTTTTAGAATACAGTTTTCTTGAAAATAGGCACATTATACCGATATACTAAATATTGCCTTCAGTATATTTTTGTATTTTTTTGGTATATTTATAAGGTATTTTCTTAGAATAGAATATTGAATCTAGGTAGCGGGTATCTCACAGTCGAGCACACTAGACTATCCAGCTTTCTTATTTGTTGTTCTTTTATTTGCTACAAGACTTTAGCGAAGAGGATATCCGCATATTCAGAGCTTCCGACGGGATTCTCACCTGGCGGTGGTTTTGGCCATGTTTTATTCATGCGACTATTAACTGATTTTATCACGCAACAAATATGCTTGCACTACGCGGCGTATGCATAATAAATGCGCTGCCAGCTGCCATTGTCGTGTAACACTGAACTGAACTGAACTGCAGTTGCTGCCACAACGATCAATTTGAATCTGTGCCACACAGTTTTATGTGTGGCACTCGTTTATGACCTTGTTTATCCTTGTCACATGGAGCGTGGGTGCGTCTTTAAAAATCGGCCACAACTTTGATGAAGTCGTAAAAAAACGTAAAAATCTCAAGCAAAACACGAAACTGAAGAAAAAACTGTCCTTAATAACAACAGCAGACGGAGGAGTGGACCAGAGGGGGGAGGCGTGCGGAGTGTGTGGGCGTGGCATGTGGGCGCGTTGTTAGCCCTGCATGAATGAGCGAATAAATTCCAAAATGATTGTCAGGCAAAAGCGTCTGAGAGAGAAATTAATGATGACTTTTATACGCGAGTAATTCGTGGCATTTTTATAATAAACCCTCCGCACCCAATTCTCAACACACACACATACACCGACACATACACACACACGCACGTTGACACGCATACATGGGCAGCTATAATTTGATTTCTAAGAAGCATATGAAAATGTGCCAAAGATAAATAATTTTTGTGAACGCATGCAGGAAATATTTGTTGAAGTCGAGGGACACGAAGAGCAAAGACGGCAAAGCACATCAAATCTGTGTGTTTATGTGTGTATGTGTGTGTTGGTGTGTTGGTGTGCGTGGGTGATTTTTAAAAAGCTTTTTTATGCTCGTTTGCATTCATTCTGATTTTTATACCGATTTAAGTCTGTTTAACAGCCGTCATACAATAAGACAAACGGACGTAACAAATACACCCACACACAAAAATAGAGAAGGTGAGAGGGAGGCATACAAAGAAGGAGAAAGAGAAAGAGAGAGAAAGGGAGAAGTGAAGACAAAAGGACGCTAAGAGGATAACACAAATTGACAAATTTCTTGGGCAACTTTCTCAGGTAGACAACAGTGCGAAACTTGCCCAAGTCGAAGTCCAAGTCTAAAGCGAAGTCCAAGGCGAAGGCGAAGTCACGAAGTATTTGCCACAAAAGTTTTAGAAAACTAAAAGCCAAAAACCAAACACAGTGAGAAATGTGACAACTGCAACGCAATTTGACTTAGTGAACGTTTGGCATCATGGAAACCTCACAATGCCACTAGGGAACTATGCCTTCCCCTCACCTTCCCCCTCCCCGTCCTCCTTCACTTCTTACGAACTTATTGCAAAAGGATTTATAGTTGATTTTTTATGCTCTCAGCTTGACTTTGGCTTTTTTAACCCAGCTTAACCTTCACCCAAGGCAAATATCAAATTACTAAAAATTCCAAGAATTGAAATATTGCACAAATAACTTTGAATTGTTTGGCAAAACATTTCTTAAGTATTAACTTGTTGCAAATCGAGCTTATATATGTTATTTTATTACCTGCACACAAATAAATATATTTATTTATGCTCCACAATTTCTCTCTATCGACCACGCATTTCTCGGAATTGTAGAAAATATCATAATAGCTGCGCAATTCCGCATAAATTTCACCTCAGCAAAAGTCGCAGAATCATAAACAGCAATTGCAAAAACTTTCACAATAAATAACAGCGCAGGAAATTCCAAATAATTCCGTATAAAAATAACTAAAAATTTCGTGGAACAAATTATTTAGCTAATTGTCGAAACTTTGTGAACTAAATTGGAATTTCACTTTTAATGAAGAAGTACATGAATAAAACTTGTATTTTTAGTTGCACTTAAATTAAAGTTGCACCTCCAAAAATTAACTTTTAATTGTTAATGTTTTGAACGTTGGGAAGTATAAATATTATATAGCTTTTATAGAAGAAGTAATATAATAGATTACCTTTTTGCTTAAGAATTGATAATACAACTTAGTTTCCTTGATTGAAATATTAAGAACAACTTTCACAGCACTGAATTGCATAGGAAATTCAAAGAAATTATTGTAAGTGTGCTACCCGCTTAAAGAATTAACTTTTGCTGCTTTTTAGCTAAATTAAAAATTAAAATTTTGTTGTAAGTCAAAAATATGCTGATTGAAATGCCAAAAAAAAAGAATAAAAAAGAGAACGGACTGCCTTTATTTCTATAGCATGCTCATCAAAATGATTTCAAGTGAGTCGTAAATTGGCTTGAGGCTGATTCGATTTCAGATTATCACATGCTTGAAATCCCAATACACATTGTTTAGTGCTCTCTTTCTCTCTGTCGTTATACGATTTAATTCCAAGCCAAAAGATATTTACTAATAAATTCACTCAACCTGCATAAATTAGTCCCTTTTTCTTGCTCTTCCTCTTTCTCTCTTCCTCTCTTCTATCTGTGTAGTTTTCTTTTCATGTATTTTGGTGGCTGACCTTGAAGTCGTCATTGCCCCGCGCTCAAGTGCAATCAGTTGCAAATTGAAAATTCAATTTTCGTTAATCGGCTTTGGCTAACCTCACGGCATGCCACGCCCACACGCCCATTCGCCCACACAAACGCCCAACCGCACATTCGCACTGCATATGTGAATAAATATTTTTCATATTCCATATATTCGACAGATAGAGAGAGAGAGAGACAGGAGAGTGAGAGAGAGTGAGATACGTGAGTGTGTTGTGTTTGTATTCATGCCTCTGCGTGTGTTTTCTGGCGAGATTTTTGAGGTTGCAGCTGCAGCAAAATATTTTGATACCGCAGCAACACGCTGTCAAAATACGCCAACTGCCTAAAGGCAGGTGAGTGTGTTTGTATATGTGTGTGTATACGAGTGTGTGTGTGTTCAGGTGCTACCACAAACACTGCATATTCTCTTTATTTGTGCATACCCTACAAAAAGTGAAGAATACTGCTGGGATTTCACTTCAAATAAACAGAGACAAAGTTTTGCTTTATTAGTTGAAACTACTCATAAAAAAGTCAAATACAAATTAAAGTTTCTCTTGGGGAATGTTAGTAAATAAGTATGATATAGTTATAAACCCACATAGTATACTTTTACTCATTATAATACACTTTAAAGTCTAATTTAATTGGGTTAATTTTAGTGACAAACTCAGCCACAAAACGAGTTGGAATAATGAAGTAAAATTAAAAGTGACAAAATTTTACATTACTATTTAAAACTAGTGACTAAAAGTAAAATATAAGTTAAAGTTTCTTATAGAGAAGTTATGTCTATGTCTATATACATAAATTACCTCTGCTCCCTGCACTATCATAATTTAATTTTATTAATTTTAGTAACAAACTCAGCCACAAACTTAGCTGGGGAATTTACATAATTTTGCTTTACTATTTGAAGCTTGATAAACTAGATAAAGAAACTAAAATATAAATTAAAGTTTCTCTTGGGGATTGTTAAAATATAAGTAGGGTATTATAATGTATAATGTAAAAATAAGTATTATACTATATAGGGTAATATAATGTACAATGTATAATATAGGTGTAATGTAATTTACTTAATTTTAGCTGCAAACTAGCCACAAAATAAGCTGAAATACTTAAGTAAAGTGAACAGTGGCGAAATTTAGATTTATTTTTTAAAATCGGTGCTCAAAAATAAAATATAAATTCCAGTATACCCCTAGAATTTTTTCTGCTCTCTATAATACTATGTAAAGTCTCATTTAAGTCCTTTCATTAAAATTTCAAACTTAACCTCAAACTGAGTTGGAATATATTAGTAAAGTAAATAGACACAAATTGTTTATTTCCTATTGACACATATTGTTCAAATATAAAATATAAGTATTTTGTAATATAAATAAATATTATTTCGCTATGAACAAATAATCACATAAAACTTCTCCCCACAATACTCTATAAAGTCTAATTTGGTTTGACTCATTGTAGTTACAAAAGTAGCCACAAACTGAAGTTTAAATATAATAAATAAAGTGAACAGATACAACATTTTACTTAACTATTTAAAACTAGTGACTTATAAAACAAAATATAGATTTAAGTTTCCCCTAGAAATTGCTGATAACTAACTACGATATCGCTATAAATGTAATAATAACATTTCTTCTGCTTTTAACAATACCCTTTAAAGCCTCATTTAATGTGCCTAATTTTAGTTACAAGCTCAACCACAAAGTGACCTTCAATATTTAAATAAAATAAGCTTATGCACTTGACAATTTGCTTACATAAAAATAAATAATATAAAATATGATTCTCTTCATTTAGAGTATTGAAATCGCGTCATTCTCTTCACTATTCATTGCAAAACTGTCAGTGCAAAGTTTAGCTAAAGCCAATGCAACCAAGTCATCAGTTGAGTCAATATCCGTGTTGTGCAATATCATATCACTTGAAAAACATTTAATACCCACTGTTAGTGTATTTAAAAGCTCTGCTTTAGTTGATGGCGAACTGTCGAACAAGCCCAAAGGGGATTCCAAAGGGAGATGCCAAGTGGAAATTTTAGCTGTTAACTGAGCTTCAACATTGGGTTTGGCATTGATTTTGGCATTCAGAAATTGTGACTCTCTGCGCGTGTGTATGTGTGTGTGTTGCCCTGTGTGTGTGTGTGTGTGTGTGTGTGTGTGTGTGTGGATGCCAAGGTCCAAGGGCAGACAGAGGAAAATGGAAAATGCAGACACAAGGTCAAAGCATTTTGTAGCTAGGATTTTGAGAGTCATTTTGCCCTTTTCTATTTTACGTATACTGAACTTTTAATTAGTTCGCTGACTGAACAACACTCCGGAAATTAAGCGAGTGAACTCGCTGCGAACGTATGTGTGTGTGTGTAAGTGTGTGTGAGTGGAAAAGTATTTTCTTTTGGCAGCCCACACACAAACACACACACACACTTATTTGGCTTTTGCAGTTCGTGCGATGGTTTTTGCGCCTAGCTTTCACTCGAATAAAAGCGTAATTATGTTAAGCACAAGAGGGGAAAATCAAGAGGGGAGTAAAACATGTTTTTGCTCTGATTCCTTGTTGTCGTCCTGGCAACAACCTTCGTCCATTTGGCTTCCCTTTTTTATTCTCACGTCCAGTTCAATGCAATGCACGCGCATAAAAGTTGGCCATTAATTAGCGCTCCAGTTTTTTCTCTTTTTCCTTTTTGTTGCGCTGAGTAAAAAATATTGAAATGCATTTTTCATGGCCAGCAGTTGGCTGGCTGCTGCATTTTGATGTACAACACTCGCTGCCCTCGTTTATCCCACGGAAAATGCGTAAAAATGCGATGTGCGCATGCAAATGCGGGCAGCAATCGCAATTGCTCCAAACAGCGGCAGCAGCAACTGCACTTAAGCAACACCAACAACAACTTTTGTGGCAACAACATGCATATTGCATATTACCAGCATCTGCAACAAGCTATGTTATATACTATATATATATGTATATATGTATTCTCTGGACAACAGACTCCAATACCCTCGACTATAGCTGCATTTTGCACTCTTGCTGCTTCTAGCTTCCATTTGCCAGCTTTTTCTGCTCTTACTCCTATTTATACCCGCTGTCATAGGATAGAAGCAGGTATATTTAACCTGCATGAAGTGTATATATTCCTGATCAGCATAAACAACTGAAATAATATAACTTAGAGCAAATACAAATTGTGAAAGTTATTCAAGATATGTATATTGAAAAATATGGTTGCTGCAGTCGGATCTTGGTTTACAATCTGATATATTTTAGAATCTATGGTATTTTTTAATGTAGTAGTATATTGATATACCAATTACTGTCTTCAGTATTTGTATGGCATATTTTTAATCTAGTAGTATAGCGATAATAGCAATACTATTTTTTCGGTGCATTCATTCATTCATTTTTGGTCGACAATCTGGTATATTTTGTACTCTACTGTGTATTGTAGATTGTGGTAGTTTATCGATACACTAATTAAAGTCTTCGGTATATTTTAGTATTAAGTATTTCTAAGATATATTTTGAATTTAGTGGTATATCCATATACCACTTCACAGTCTTCAGTATATTTTACTATCTGGTATATTTTGTACTCTATTGTATGTTGCGAATGTGCATAGTGGTATATCGAAAAGCTTTTACAGTATATTTAAGTATTTAGTATTTCTATATACAATATATATATTATATATACTATATTTCTATATACTATAGATATTCTGAATTGTGTGGAATGTCGATATACAAATGATTGCCTATTATTTATACCTATATAATATATATAGATATTTATGGATATATTTTATTATTTAGGGTATATGGTATATTTTTAATCGAGTAGTATATCAATATACCATTATAGCCTGTGGTATATTTAAGTATTATTTGGTACATTAACTTGGTATATTTTTATTATACCACCTCAATATTTTGCTTTTATTTAAGCGGGTATTTCACAGTTGAACATACTTGACTTGCTTGTTTCCTGTTGCTTCCACTGTTTATCTCTGCTGCTCTGAAGTTGCCTCTGCTTTGACTACCCGCACTCTGCTTTCCCTCCCCTCGCTTGCATCAGCAACTCTATTTCGCACTCTGCTTCTTTTTGCTGCAGTTGCTATTTTCCTTTTTCCACTCTCTCCCTCTTCGCTGTCTGCATGTCATAGCTTTTTGAAATGTTTCGGCCAGGTCGTTAGCTTCGCACTTTGCTGCTGTCATTTTGTCTGTGGCACGTGGCACATGCAGCGCGCACATAACACAAGCGAGAGACCTGAGACCAACTGCATTATTTACAGACTACCTGCAACAACTACCTGCAACTACCTGTTCTTGCTGTACTCAACTGAACTGTGCCACATCGTAAATTTAAGCCACATAATGTTCGTGCTAGAGTTGGCAGCCAACAACAACAACAAACACTTCACTAATTAGAGTCACGCAAACCCTTTTTTATTATCCTTTGCCTTTTCTTTTTGTTTTTGTTCGCTCTTAATTCGATTTCCGGTTTGATGCCCTCGCGCTTTTGCTCGATAGCCGGAAATTAGTTTCGTTTATGCTATGCTTTATTGTTCACACTTTCGGTTAGCTGCCATTTCCGTCAGACGAAGCTAAAGGCGTTCTTTGCTTATCTCTCCTGTAGAATCCTCTTTGAGTTCTTTTTAGTGCATACTTTTAGGCGGTCTCTCACTCGTTTCTTCCATTGCATACTTTTAGGCAATCTCCCAGTCATTTGTTATCTCTGTTATTAAAGCACAAAGTAGTTCTCTCTCTCTCTCTCTCATCTCTCTATGTACATCTCAATTGCAGCTGCCTTGCAACTTCAATATTTGCTTGGCAGCACATTTTACGGATGCATATTGACTCCGAACAGGCACTTTTGTTTGTCGACTCGGCAATCAATTTGCACTAGCAACAACAAAAAAGAAACCAGGAGATGCCATAAAAATCTTGTGTTCGTGTGTGCAACGGACATGTGTGCACTTTTCTTACTTGCAACACGAAATGTGCATACTGCAAACTATGCCAAATATGCAATATTTTTTGTTGTTTTTGCTGGGCAACATTTAATATTTAAGCACTCAGTTAATGAAAAAGTAGACAGACTTCCTGAGTCAACTTAACAGTGCAATAAATTTCTAAGATCACTTTGATGCAGTCGAATGCATTCAGTAGTCAATTAGTTAAATCTTTTTCTATACAATTTAAAGCTTCATAAATTTGTAAAGACTTAAGGAAATCAATACAAAGATTAAAGCAGTTTTCTTTACCATTTTGATGCACTCGAATGCATTTAGAAGTAAGTTCAATCTTGTTCTTAACATTTCAAAGCTTCCCAAATTTGTGAAGATTTATGGAAATCAATACAATTTATTCCTATTTGATGAACTCAAATGCATTTAGAAGTCAATTAAACATAACTTATTTCCACACATTTTAAAGCTTAATCAACCTTTGCAGTATTAAGCAAATATAAATCTAGTTTCCTTTAAAATGTTGTTGGTCTTGAAAGCATACCAAAGTCTATTATACATATATAATTTCGTTATAGGTACTTTTGTAAATATTTGCAGTTTTAAGGCAATCAAAGATAAACATAGTTTTTCCTGAAGATGTATTCAGATTAAAAAAAATAAAATGGTGAACTCTTACGTATAAGAATTAATTCTACTAAAACTCATATTAGTTACTCAATATTCTGTGAGAAAATAATAAGTAAGAAATCTACATATTATTATATATATATATTAGTTATATTGATATAGTACTTCATTCAAAATATACCACAGAGTGCAAAATATACTGTATATTAATACAGTACTACATTCAAAATATACCATATTGTTCATAATATACCAGATTGTCAGCCAAAATGCGTCCTTCTGCCTGTTAGATACATTTTCTGGACAAAGGTATAAAAATGCAATCCTTTTCACTCTTTAATGAAATTTATGAACAAAAAATATATCAACTAATATTTACCAAATATTTTAGTCGAATTTATATAAATATATAATCTCATCTCTAAATTCCAATTCAACTTTCCTTCATTCACGAACTTTACATTTAAACAAAAAATAATATTTTTGAAATAATTGAACCTTGCATTGTGATCTTAAAAGCTAAGCTGTTTATTATCTTTTGCTGCTGCAATCAAAATATAAAGGTCATTTAAATACTCGTCGTCTTTATTTATTCATTTCATGCAATAAAATGTTTTCTCTTCCAATTTCCATTGTTTTTTATTTGTGCATATCGTATGCAAAACTGAAGCAGACAGAATATATTTTATTTTTGTTGTTTTGTTGTATTTTTCGGCTGACAAAAGCATTTACGATATGTGAGCCACAAGTTGTGCTTTTGTCTGCATATCAATTTCTTACGGTAAAATCAATCTATCAGTAGAAAAAGCAAAATGAATGTGTTGTTGTTGTTGTTGGTCTGTGTCGCTTTTAAGAACCGCAGGAAATTAGCTCAATTTGATTTGGTTTACTTTTACACATGCCTAATGAATTGGGTCTACCACTTCAAGTATTTTTGTTGTATGCAACCCAAGACGCTTGAGAGTGTGTGTGTGTGTGTTTTTGTTCGAGGTGTATATACGAATGTATTCGAGTGTATATTCGAGTGTTCGAGTGTATTCTATTCGTATTCGTATTCATGAGCCCGCATCCTTTTGCCTATTGTGAGATGCCAATTTGCGTCAGACCTCAAATAGACGACACTTCGCCAAAGAGACACATTTGATATTGGCCCCATGACATTTCTCAAGTTAACTTGACACACACACACACACACATACATAAATGGAGCACACACATACATAGACCACACACAGCTACACACACACACATACTGAAAGCGTTGCCGCTGAGATTCGGTTTGGGCTTGTTAAAGTAAAATAACAATTCCTAGAATTACAATAAAAATCACAGCAACAGCTTTTGGCATTACCCTTTAGACCACGCCCCTTGCCCCCCGCCGCCTTCCTCTGCCACTTGAATCTGTTTTGCTGGTTTCTCGCACTCTGAACTCTCGTCTCGGTCTGTTGCGCGTTCTGGGAAAATCTTTGCCAGCTCGCTTCTCGCTTCTTGGCTGCAGTGCGTCGTCCTCTCTCTCTGTCTCTCCCTCCTCCTCACACCAAACTTAATACAAGAAGATTAAATGTCCTGTCGCAGCAGGCTTAAGCTCTAAGCCCAGGACTTTCTGCTCCTGCTGCGGTGCTACACGTTGCCATTATGCTCTGCTCTGTTTTGCCCCGTGTCCATTGGTCCATCGATACACATGTGTGTGTGCGTGGGTATTCCCCTCTATCTCTCTCTTTCCTATTTCTCCACCTCTCACTCTCTCTTTGAGATAGCGACTTGCTTTGTGTTTGTGTTTTCGCTGCCTTCTGTTGATATTTGTATTTGTATTTGTATTTAGACTTGCGTTGCCACAATACTTTTGCAAAAATATACTTTCTTCTCTCTTCCTTTTTTGCTTTTTATTTGTAGTCAAGTGAAAAGTTGAGCTTCTGTCGACGCTTTGCCTTCCCTTAACCCCCTTACACTCCCCTCCAATTGCCGCCTCAGTTTGTAAATCAAAATAAACATTGCTTTTTGGTTGCCTTTGTTACTTATTATATGCCAGCAAGCATATTCTCTATCTGCCATAAACACATAATAAACACACACATATGTACATCTACATACTATATATAAACACATCTAGATCGTTCATTGACATCTGCACTTAAGCGAGGTCAACCTTAACGAAACGCAAATTTAATTAAAAATATTTGGCTATAACAAAAGCAGTAAAACACAATGTAATTAAATCGTTTTCTATTCAAACAATATTAAATGATTGTTTAAATAGAAATTACCAAGCAAAAATCTGGACTTGCATTAAATACATCTTTTAATAAGGAACTTAAGAGAGAGAAGAACTTAGAGAAAAATAAAATAAGAAACGTGTTTTTCTATTTCATTTGTTTTCTAATTAATAAAAATCATAGCATAACTATTCTCGATTTAATAGTATTGAATATAGCTGAGCCCTTTTTAAAAATTAGGAACAACATAATCATTTGAATATTTATTTATTTATTTAAATGCAGCTAAGCAAGCCCATTCATAAACTGTGGAATTGATTTGAATTTACATTTTTCGCTTTAGAGCATTTAGTTGACTGAAATGAGTGAAATTAAAAAAAACGGTATTCCAAGAAGCTAACCTAGCTTAATGACATTTCTATTAAGATATGGTGCCAGTCAAACCACGAATAGTACCAAAACAATCTACTAACTGAACTAATGTTTAAGAAAATGTGAATTAGCTTTAAAATAGAAGTAATATTCTTTTTTTCTTATTCAAATCAAAGACAATCAAATCAGTGTCTATCTCTTATCTCTAGTTGGTCATTGATATACATTGATAAGAAGTTTAAAATGTCAAAGGTGCATAAATGAGTACATACGAGTTGTTTTTGTTTTCAAGTTTTCTTTTCTTCTTTGTGCACCTCTTCGTTGATCTTAGATCATTAGAACGCATAAACAAAAAAAGAGTAAACATAGAAATTGGTGCAATTTTTAAATTAACTTAGATACATATTTAAATGAAAGCTAAGCTAACATATTTAAATGATTAGCTAAGCAAGCATTTATGAACAAAATTTATATTCTTAAATTTTATTTAGAAGTAAAGAAACAGTTCAACAGAAAATATACCTTAACAACACAATGTATATGAACAAAATAAATCAAAATTCTTTATGTTTGCCTTTAAATTTTTCCCAATTTAATATACTTTCATATTTCCAATTTAATTTGGTTTCACTAGATTATTAATTGAGCTACCCTCGTGCTGAATGCGATTGCTATTGCTGTTCCTTGGCCTTCACTTTGACTGGCTGCTTGGCTGCTTGGCTGGCTGCTTGGCTTTTGTGGCCAGCTGTCAAGTGCGTGCCGGCGCCTGGATGTATGCAATTCAATTTATTTCAGCACATGTGTGTATACAGCTGTAGGCACTGTTGCTTTTCCCGCTCGTATCTCTTTCCGCTCGCAGTCGAACTGTTTCTCGCTGGCACTTTGGGCTTTTTAAATTTGATTAAAGCACTCATTTTGCCTGAGGTGCTAAGATTACATAATTAATTTGCAGCCGGGCCACGGCAATTAATTAAATGTCTCATTTAATAACGCTTTGTTGGGCAACTTTTTCACAAATGACTAAAAAGCACAACACAAACAACAATGCACACACACACACCGACACACACACATATATTTCATTTGATGGCAGCATATAAAATTACGCATACGACACGTGGGCCGCTGATTTATTTTTAACCTCAAAGCGTCATTCACTATAAAGATATATATTTTATATTTTAGGTTTATGAGCCACAAAAATAAAACGCGTTCGCCATTGTCTTCGTTCGTTTCGGTTCGGCAAACGCTGCGTATGCGCAACAATTTGTACTTGTTGCCATCGTCCGACGTCTATGCCACAAAATGTGTGTGGCAAAAGCGTAGAGCAGCCAGCGAGCGACTAATCGACCAATTTTGTGGCTGTAATTTAATACGCCAGACCAAAAGCTTTAACATGCCCATCACGTTGCAGAGCCATCTGTTTGCCCAGTCGCACTCTCATAGACAGAGAGAGTACACATACACACACAACTACACACACCTGTGTCAACAGGCATTTAAATTTTTAAAGCACTTGGAACAGCTTTCGATTCATTTCATTTGCTTGGCTTATGCAAACAGCCAACAACGAGAATCGTCTGCCACGTCTCTCGAGCAGGAGCCAAACAATTTACATTGCCATTGCCCCCGATTTGAATGCAACTCACCCTTGGCACCCTTGGCACCCTTGGCAGCGCGCCCTTTACCTTTCGACATTCTATTGCTATTGCTGCTGATGTTGCCCACCTTCTGACACAATCAATCAACGCGTTGAACTTCTGTTGAGCCCCCTTTAGATTGGTATGGGCATTGGGACAAGGCATCCCATTGAGGGTACGTTTTGGGTGCGGATCCGGCTACGACGCCGGGTCCGGGCATTCGAGCATTTGCTTTGTTCTCTTGGCGCACAATAAATGCAAAATAAAGGTACTCGAAGCGGCGTTGAGTGGCAGCAAGACAAAAGCAAAGTTCACACTGCCAGAGAGAGAACCCAATTCTTATTTTTTACAGCTCTCGCATTATTTATTTTTATTTTACTTTTTTTTTTGCTTTCTGCTTTATTTTATTTATTGGGTGTTGCGGCACCGCAACGATCCCCGCCTGGATTCCCTGCCAAAGGAGTAAAAAAAAGGGTTCAAGCGACGCCAACGACCTGCATAATATTACGACAAATGTTGAAACTTTTTCAATAAGCAAAACTTTTGCTTGCACTTGCGACTCGCACAGTTTCTGCTGCTGCTTGTTGTCCTTGGTGTTTAGTTTTTGGTTGCTGGTTGCTGGTTACTGGTTACTGGTTGCTGCTGGTGTTGGGCGCTGGCAATTTGCATAGTTGTCAGCAGGCAGCCGGCGAAAAGTGAAAAGCAAACTAAAAAATTCATAACCAAATTGGATGGCAAATGGTTGGCAAATTCTATGAACATAAAAAAAACTGATGATGATGATCATAATCAGAATACAAATGTTGACTGTCATTCGCGTTTCGATGTTTCTAATTTGCAAGCAGCCAGCTCAAAGGAAAAAAAAAACGAGTTGGAAAGTAACAGTCAAGTGGACTCGACTGTAAAATACCCGCTACTCATTTTGAATAGAAGCAAAAACTTGCTGAATTCATTTTGAAATATAGCGAATTAATACACCCAAAATATTTGGTATATCGATACACAAATACATTCAAAGCAATGTTGCATTAGTCTTCAAATATACTATATTAATATACCACAAAAATACTAAAATATACCTAGGACTACACTTTTGTGTAGTATTGAAACATAATTGCATTCAAATCAATGCGGTATTAGTCTTAAAATATACAAAATAAATATACCGCAAGAATACTAAAAATATTCCGAAGGCTATATTTAGTGTATCGATACACAATTAGATTCAAAACAATACGATCTTAATCTTAAAATATACTGAATTAATAGACCTCAAAAATACTAAAAACCTACCAAACGCTAAAACGAAGGTTATATTTGGTATGTCGATGCTCCATTAGATTAAAAACAAACGGTATTATTCTTTAAATAGACCAAATAAATATACCGCAAAAACAAAAATATACCAATGGCTATATTTGGTATATCGACACTCAATTACATAGTCTTAATATATACCAAATTAATATACCACTAAAATATACCAAATCATATACTTGTTATATTTATACAGGAGTACATTTAAAATATACTAAACATACCAGATTGCTATTCAATATTTGTTCGATTTGCAGGGGTGGAGGAGAGTGTGGCTTACCTTAACAACAAACTTGATCAACGTACAAACATATCAAGTGCTATCGAAAAACAATTATAACTTCATCACTTATAGTCGCTGAGCTCACCGTGTTCATGCGGACAGACGGACAAGCACAAAATTATAATACCCTTCTATCCTATGGTAAGCGGGTATAAAAAAGCGAAACGAGAAGCGAGCTGTGTGTACAGAGACATCATGTGCATGCGTCAATCATCTTTTAGCTTCTCGCTTTCCCCGCTCCGCGCTCCCTGCTCTCCGCTCTGCACTTCATTCTATGGCTTTGTCACTGCTGCGCCAGCTGTCGACAGTCGCATTGAAATGATTTGTCAACGCGCCAAGCGTCGCCATCAGAGTCCATCAGCAACCTGTCTCTCAGTCACTCTATCTCTCTGTCTCTCTATATGTCTGTCCGTATGTCTGTCTGTCTGTCTCTCTATACGTCTGTCTGTCTGTCTATCTGCTTGTCAACTTGTAGCTGCAGCTCTGTGTGGGGCTAATGCCATTTTAGCACTGCTCTGTGGCAGTTGCAAGAGCTTTTGCATTTGAGTGTAGTTTGAACTGTTTGCTTTCCACATGCTAACGACTATTTTACATTCATAAGCACATGATTATGGTAATGCATATTTATAGTATACACACACACACACACTAATATACACACAACAACACTCACACACATACACACACACACTCCCCTCTCATATTGCATTTGCTTGATTTTCAACAGTTTGATGAATAATTAGTGAAATCAGTTGACGGCGCAACCTGAAGCGGATGTTTTGAAACGATTGCAAGTAGTAATTAATAAAATATAATGAGCATATCGAATTCATTTATTTATTAGTACACAAATCACTATAATACTGAGCGCATAAAAACAAGTTATTATTAATTAAGCGAGTGGTTAATTAATAGTTTTAATAAGCTGCTGCAAGTAAATTTGGTGTCGTATTCTCTATTATTGATCAATTACATTTTATGTAACATTTTTGATATAAGGAAACCCTACATTTAACAATAATCTGCACTCGATAATATTACTTATTTTGAATGATTAAATATGCACATAATAAGCAAGTTAAGAAAGTGGTCGAAACTCTTTCGCTAGAAATAAATAAGGAAGCTACTGTCGAGTGTATTCGACTGTGAGATGCTCGCTACCCATTGTACATTTTAAAATATACCAAATTAGTACACCGAAATATTACTAGAATTATACAAATTGATATATTTGATATAGTGATAAAGTAGTACACTCAAAGTATACTCTAGAGTACCAAATATATCATAGAGTGCAATATATATATAAAAATATACCACAAAGTGCAAAATATTCCAAGATAAGCTCCTTAAAATATATCCCTGTGCCTTGTGGCACAAAAATGCACTTTAAGTATGTCAAATACTTAAGTATTGCATCACATTAATATTATATAACAAAGAAAAAGGATCCTCTAAGTTAGGGAAAGTCGTTAGAAATAAGAAACTTGTGTAAGATATATCAGTTCTCAAAGAGAATTAACCCCAGGCTTTAAGTCCATCCCACATTCTTCAAAGTTTTTGATATGTTTATTTATTATTTCGTCATAAGCACATATAAATTTTCTACTACTAAAACAAGTATAATTTGTATAAGATTGTAAGACAGATAGATGTACATAAAAGCAATCTTATATTCAACGAACTTAGCAAATTAAAAAGACGAACAGCACTTTGAAAATTCATTCGTCACTTCATCATTTCTTTAAATATTCAGTATTTAGAAAGTTCGCACTTTTGTTAGTCAATAAATTCTACAACTTGCCTAATTAAAGCTAACAAAATTCAATAAAGTTTTGAGTCTCACTTCCATCTTTTTCCACAAATTTTCTTCAAATATACAATGAACTTTAAGCAGTCACAAAAGTATGCAAGAATGACTCGCAAAATTAAATATATTTATGTTTACTTCTCAAACTTGTAACTCACCCATCGAAATCCTTTGCATCAACTACAGAAAATGGTAGGCCAACAATATTCGTAACTATGAGAATCGACAGCTGCCACACAAAACAGAGCACAACTAACTAGTTGTCGTTTAGCTGGGGAAATGTGAGAGCAATGTAAGAGTAGCGAATGACAAGCAAAATATTCTATGAATGCGCCTCGTTGCTGAGCCCTGCAGCAAATACAAATCGAAGTGAATCGATTACATTCGATTTCCATTAGCCAGATTTATGCAAGTGTGAGTGTGGCGCATTTAAATAAAAAAAAAGAAAGGCTGCCAATGAGATGTCCATGTGCTGGCTTTAATTATGCAAAATCGAACTTAAAATTGATGGTGCAACGCGTGTGGCAAGTGCAACTGCAACCGTGGATGGTTAATGGCATTGACAATGACAATGAGCATAACGATGACGCTGCCATTATTATGATTAAATTGAGAATGTGTTGATCATTCAATGCCATGCCGTAACCATGCCATTGTCTGCTGTCTGCCGTCTGCCATCTTGGCGTTTGCATATTTTATAATAAATGAAACGTGTGTCAGCAATGCTTAACTTTTGCCCCCATCCACCGACAACGAATGCGTGCCACAGATGTGTGTGTGCTTGCTGCCTGTCAACCATATATTATTTAAATGGAACACTGCAACCAGGCGTCAGACATCCAGATCTCTCTCTCTTGTGTAAATATATATGATACGTATGTTAAGCTGTTGTTGTTGTTGTTCGTGTTGTTGTTAGGAAGTGTCAACTATACAATGATTACAGTTTCAGCTGTTGCTACGCAGACAGACAGACAGACAGTCTCGGTCAGTCGGAAGGACACGCACTTGACTCATGCATTGATTAGAGACCAAGCGACAATACGCTTATCTTGAGCTGTCCGCTCGTACGTATACGCAATTTTTGTGCTCACGTTTCTATATTAATATGGTCATTGATTTTGATTTGGATTACGATTTGAATTCGCTCGTTTCTTGAACGTATGCGTGTGCGTGCTTGGCAGCCTTAAGATGAAGCCATAAAGTGCCATAAAACGCCATAAAATGCCATAAAACGCATTGAGCCGTGCAAAGTGCCGCACACAAACAGCAAAACAGAAAAACAAAAGTAGAACAAAAAATAATACAGAAGAACAACACAAACAAAAACTAACGACCCACTCGACGCCGTTTAGCAACAACAACAGCAATAACAACAACAACAATAATAGGACACACGAAAAAAGGACACACTACGCCAAACAATCAGGCTACGACAAGAAGATCAAAGCAGCTGCAAAAAAGGCTGCAGGCAACAAAAACCTGAAAAATACAAAAAAATATTAGAGTGAAAGGACCTCAATTTTTGGGGACACTTTCAGCCAGGTCATTAAAGCCCACATCCAACAAGTCAACGAGTTTTTTTGGGGGATTATTAGTACAATGGCCTGCCAAAAGGGTTTAACTAGAATTCACGCTAGATTTTTTAAATTAAAAATGAATTATTAAAGTTTTTCTTGTGAGAAAGAAAGGGATCAACTAAGTTGGGGCAGCGCATGAAACTTAACAGCTTACATTTTAGACAGGTGTTTTAAAAGTTTTAGAGCAACTTTTTGCAATATTCATTTTCTATAATCTACAATATTTATAATAGACTTTAAAAGTTATGTGTGTAATATAAAAGTAAATCGGGTTGCAAATAAGCAAAGTATTGGCAAAGTCTGAGCTGAAGTTTAATGAAATGCACAATTATTTTTATATATTTATATTAAATTTCATTCAGCTGACTTAAATTTGCGCATATTCAAAAAATTGCCATGATTAGTTAATTTCATATTTTGTTTAGCTGTTTGTTGGCATAAAAATATATATACAAACCAGTAAGAAAGCTACATTCGAGTGTACTCGACTGTGAAATACTCGCTACCCAATTTAAATAAAACCAAAACAATACTAAATTAATATACTGCAAAAATTTATAAATACCACATACCGAAAGCTATATTTTGAATGTTGATAAAGTACAATAGAGTGCTAAATATACCAGATTTACAGGTAGACTAAAATATACCGAATGCTGTATGTGGTATATTAATTTAGTTCCAAAATATACCATAGAGTTCAATATACCGCATTGTCAGGTAAATCTAAAATACACTGAATACTATATTTGGTGTATTGATATAGTACAATATTCAAAATATATGTACCACAGAATGCTAAATATACCAAATTGTCAGCCAAAACAACTAACATCCGTAGTAAGTAGACGTTTTTGACTATACAAATTTAAAGGAATGTCAGAAAATCGACGCTCTTCAAAATTAAGCTTTTTCGATTAGAATAAATATGTATTTGTTAGTAATTAAATTTAGTTTTGCTATTTGTATACTTTATAAAATATGGATATAAATTCATATTTGCTTAAAAGAGAACACAATTTATCAATTCATATTAAAAATTATTGAAGCAATATAAACAGGTAATTTGTAGTAAGATGTGAAGTTGATTTTCTTGAAAGGATTATTTATATTTCAGCTGAATTAAATTTAAAGTCCGAATTCCAATTTAGTTTAGCTATTTGTAGACCTAATAAACAACGTAAATAAAGTCATATTTATTTACCTAAAATAGAACTCAACTCATCTGTGAAGCGATGCCTAAACAAATTGCTCAGTATCAATTGTTGTCTCTAGGGTAACTGTTAGTTTTTGTTTTTCGCTTTGTACATGAAAGCCAAAGATTGCGATGATGATGACGATGATGACGATGATGATGATTGGGTAAAGCAAAGCAAAGTCCATAATTAGGCTGGCTGTCAGCGGGGTTATCAGAAACACGTGCAGAGAGAAAGGGAAAATGATGAAGGTGAAAGGGGGAGAGCTTAGACCAGACAGTTAACTAAGCAAGTTAAAGCCGCGTTTTGTTCGGTCGAGCAAAAAAGTTTTAATCAGGCCGCGCCGCATAAGTCCAGTGTCAGTGTCCAGGCCAATCCCCACGAGTTGTCAGTTGCCAGTTGCCAGTTGCCCAGTTTGTTTGTTGCCTGTTCCCAATTGCCAGTTGCCCAGTTTGCTTGTTGCCCAGTTACCATCCAGATCAGGTGGGGCTGTTGCTTGGCCGTGACGAAGTTTTTAATGAGCAACGTTTTGCGGCTAATAAACATTTGTGTGCCATTTGCCGCTTGTAGCTTGGCATTTTAGTTAGCCACGTTACCATGACGCCATATTTTTAATTGGCCAACGCTGCTGTTTGGCTTGGCAACTGCCCCAAAAGCCGGCCGGCCGGACCCTTGAGGACTCAGTTGAAGCCACCACGCGGCAAACGAGGCGATTGCATATTTTATTAAATTGCCCCCAAAACAGCCAAAAAGGCGCACAAAAGTGAAAGCGTAAAAGAGCAGGGACAAGAGCAACGATGGCACATTATTGTGTCACACAATTCATTACACAAAATGCTACCAAAAAGTTATGAAAAGCATTGCAAAACCGTTTGACATGACGCATACGCAACGTTGCCACGCTTCCATTCCACTCCATTCGCATACTCTCCTCCTGTGTGGGCATTCTCACTGAGCACTAGAGCTTAGGCCGTGAGCGTATAATAACTGAAGAGCACCACACACACACACATAAACACACACACACAACGGCGCTTAACAGCCGCTTGGCGTCAACTTCGCTTTGGGAATTACAGCAACAAAAAGAACAAGTAAGAAAGCTACAGTCGAGTGTGATCGACTCTGAGATACCCGCTACCCATTTTGAATATTCTGGTATTAATTTCAAAATATACTGAAAATACTACCAAAATACTAAAAATATACCAAATGGTATATTTGTTATATCAATATAGTACCACATTCAAAATATACCACAGACGACACAATATACCAGATTTTCAGCCAAAGAAACTAAGACCCCTAGTAAGTAAGCGTTTTTGCCCATACAAAAGTATTTCTTCAATAACTTCGAATGTTAGCGTGGTAAAATTTTGAAACTTGCAAACATGACAAATGATGTCGAAAAAAAATTAGCGCTCTATCTCTTATAGTCTCTGAGATCTAGGTGTTCATACTGACGGACAGACAGACAGACGGACAAGCACAAAGTTATAATACCCTTCTACCCTATCGGTAGCGGGTATAACAATAATAATAATAATAATAGTTTAAGAAAGCAAACTATTAAACAAAGTAACAATCGATGCGTGATCGCAATCAAATTTTCAGGAATCATAAATACTATAGTTATGTTATTATTGTATACAATTTGCAGCTCTATCTCTTATAGTCTCTGAGATCGAGGTGTTCATACGGACAGACGGACAGACAGACAGACGGACAGCTATTGATGCTGATCAACAATATATGTATATACCTTATAGGGTCGGACATGCCTCCTTCTACCCTATGGGTAATGGGTATAAAAAATTGATTGAAAAGTTGATTACAAATCATGATTAAAGACTGTTCCGATCTTAACAAAAAAAAAACAATCATGAAATAATATTTTTAGCTTGGAAAAATCAATAATTTTATGCTACATTTGCATTTTAAGATTCAAAAGTTCTTAAATCAACATTTTTAATACAAAATATTTTTCTTCGTGTGCAGTAACTTGAATGCATTATACGGGCGGCATCTAAATTAGTATTCTGATGAAGATGCTCATTCGCCCCAAAGAAAAAATTATCTAGTGATCAACTGAGAAATGTAATTAAAAGATTTGGGTATAACTGTTATAGTGCACTATATGATTTTTCATTTAATATATGTAAAGCTACTTTTAAGAGAGATTTGAATATATTTGGAATGCCTGAAAGAAAGAGGTGAGATTGTATTGTATGTATGTCGTTTCATCTTTACGTGATCAACAATCTGGTATATTTATTATTAATTTGTTATTTGTTCTGTCGACTTAAATAATATCAACAACAATATAAACGTAGAATGTAGTATTGTTCTTTATCACTGTTTCACAATTTCATCTTTCGACCTCTCTTCCGTTAAGAGCGTTGAAGCTTAATCTAAATTGTTTGCATACATATGTAGATAAGAAATTCAAAGCTAAGCTCTTCATTGATTCAAACAAAATATTTAGTTTCAGATTCATCTTTGCTTTAGTCCGATCGAGACATTCAAAATGGGTAGAACAAAAATAAACCTCGTTTTATTAATAATCCTCAAGCTATTCTTGGTGGGCACAACAACAGGAGAAGAGGTGAATATTGACATACTATATACACTTATATACACTTAAGAAAGTGCTTAATGTTTGTTATTTTCTTCCTATCAGACAAACGAGAACGACCGACAAATAGATGAACTGTGCAGAAGTGAAATAAATGCTGATCTTATAATCAAGTATCATGAAATTGTAGCAATTCATGAAAAGCTCATGAAGGAGGCATTTGAATTAGATGAGTATAAAAACAAAATAATAAGAAAAGAAAATAGTTTGCAATTGTGTCAAAGTAAAGTTGATAAATTAGAATCTGAGATTAATTCACAACAAACAACTATAAACAAATTAACACTTAATGCAAATTTTCTTCCTAGTTATGATGAGTGTAAAGAAGAATTATCAGATAAATCTAAAAAATTAGAAATATGTGAGGATCAATTAAAAAAACTGAATTCGAGTATTATTGAAAAAGATGAGAAAATTTCTGGATACTCTGCAACAATTCAAAACATCACAGAACATCAGAAAACAATTAGTTTGAAATTAGAAGAGAGGCAAACCGTGTTATTTAAAAAAGATAAAGATATTGAAATACGCCATGCAGAAATTGTTAAATTAAATAGGACATCACATAATAATAATATTCCTTCAAGTTGTCTCCCTTTCGGAGATCATCCTGGTGTGCATGAAATTGAAGTTTCTGGTGTTGGTTCCTTCGATGTTCTATGCGATAGTCAGTTAGCTGGGACTGGTTGGATAGTAATCCAACAGCGAATTGGTGGAGAAGAAAACTTTACCAGGGATTGGGCCACATATCGCAAAGGTTTCGGTTCATTGGATAGTGACTTTTTCCTAGGATTAGAAAAGATGTATCGACTAACGAGTCTACAGCAATACGAACTCTACATACATTTGGTTGCCTTAAATGGCAGCATCTTCTACGCTCGATATGATGACTTCAAAATATCTGATGAAGACCATGGATACGCACTAAGTTTGGGTAAATTCAGGGGAAATATTGAGGACGCGATGAGAGAGAGCGAAAACAGGAAATTCACAACATTCGATCGGGATAATGACGCTTGTTATTATTATAATTGTGCAGATATATATTATAGTGGCTGGTGGTACAACTGTTGTTGTCATTGGTAAATATTTCAAATTGTTATTTTTTATGTATTAGTATACATGTTTAATCATTTTTTCCTATGCAGTAACTTAAATGGATTATACGGCGTGTCTCTAAAATGGTGGACTGAAACAGCAAATTTTCTCAAAGAAGTTAAGATGCTTATTCGTCCGAAAGAAGAAAAAAATAAATGAACAACTGAAAATTCGAAATCAGAATCCTTTTTTATACGATTTAAATCGTACTAAATACATTTGATAAACCGGTTTACATTACAATGTACGAACGAAAGAGATGAGATTATATTGATATTGTTGTTATGTATGACATTTTGTTTTTAAAAACAAATTCATTTTTAGTTAAGTAAGCTTTACATCTTCAGATAATAATTTAAAAATTCATCTTACACTTGTTGATATATTAAAATATAAATAATATTCTCATCATTTGATGTACACCATTTTATGAGTTTTTTTCTATTTCTTTTGAGTTTTAGCCTTTGAAATATTTATTTATAAATACTATGAAATTATTTGTATATAATCTATATCTAAACTTGAATTAACCGTATTTAATATTTTATTTATTTATTTTCATTTTCAGATTTGAAATTTCGAATTTAAATTCCATTTTAATTTAAATGAATTTTCCGTTTTTATGTTATTATTTTATTTTATTATTTTATTTTCCTTTCTGAATATCTATGTTCTCTTCATACCCTCAATCTGTATCTATATTTTATTTATCTATTTTAATTGTAGCTTTTTTCTATCTCAATTTTAATGAATTTTGCAACTTAGATTATTTGCTCTCCTGAAATTTGAAATATGTTCTTAATCCCCCAAATTGATGTTACATATTAAATATGCATTCCCATATTAGTCGAAACTAATATGCTACTAATTTCTTTAGGTTCCGAAAATTAGCATTTTGATATTTAGGAAACTTGCTGTAAACCCTTCGTGCTGTGGCGAACACGGTTTTCAAGGGAATTAAAGTCTTTGGCGCTAGCCAAAAATACTTAATAACATTTCATCCTGCTGCTGTTCTGTTCTGTTCTGTTCTGCTCTGTTGTTTTTCCCCTGTTGCAAGTTCGTTGTTCGGTGGGGGCATTTAAATTTACTTGCCAAAGTTTTTGTTGGCTTGCCAAACTTTCTTCTCTCTGCTTTCGTTTCGTTTCTCTTTCTTTTTTCTGTGTTTTTTTGGGCAGTTCCGGTGCGCCCCTTTTTTTGATTTTGGTGGCTGGCGCGATTGTTGGTCTTGTTATTGTTATTGTTATTATTGTTGTTACTGTTGGCAGACAGCAAATCAACAAAATTATGATAAACAGCTGCAGGTAAAGGGACCCGAAAAGGAAAATCGAAAGAAGGAAAAGGAAAAAAACTGACCAACTGTGCCGAAAAGTCTTCAACAGCATCAACAGCGGCTCTCTTTCACTTTCACTTTCACTTTGCAATTTCTCAATTCTTTTTTTTCTTTAAGGACATTTAAGGCCGAAATACGAAATCATCTTGTTGTTGTTTTTCTTTTTTATTATTTTATCTTTACAGCAGTAGGCAAATCAAATGAAATTCTAATAAAATCAAGTAAAATATTTGCACATGTTTACTCTGTAGCCTGTTGAAGAAGGCTTTTGATCTTTATTTTTCTGCACTCTTGTTTGCGTTGTTATTAACGCTATCACATATGTATATGTATAAGTGTATATATGTATATGTGTATTTGAGTGGCAGCGTCAAGGTGACAGCCTCTGCTTCCCTCACTCCTCCCCTCTCTCCTCAGTTAGCAACGCCTTCTGACAATTTTCGCATATTGCCTTGGAAATCATTTTGACTGTTTTTTTGCGACTCGTTTTCCCCTGAACATTTTCTAACGTTTCACTTGAGTATTCGCAACGTTCTCTCCCTCACATATACACACACACACACACACACACACACACCCGACAAACACACACACACACACTCGCAGAGAGGCTTGGTTAAGCGAGTTTAACGTTATTTTCAGGTAGCAGCCGAACAAATATTTGCATATTTGATATTTTGGTAACAACAACCTTATACAGACTGTAGATTTCCTTATCGATTTTTGTCATGTTGTTGTCCAAAAATTTCTGTTTTGTTGGCTTTATACCCTATGCAAACTTTGCTGTTGTAGTGAGAGACAAAAAAGGTGCTGACGACTATAGAAAGAGAGAGAATATGGAATGGATGGGAATATTAGGGCACATTTAAAACAGTTGTAAGAATACCTTTTCTTTCTTAAGATCTATTTAAATATTACTTGCATAGTTATTTATTTTCTTTAGTTTTAAATTTAATATATTATATATACACTTTGTTTTTCTTCTTTATTTACAATCTGACTGTTTAGACAATAAGTAAATTGTGTAACTAATTAATATTTATTCCTGCTATATTTTTAAAATTCATAAAATACATCTGTTTATTTTATGTTATTGATTAATAAAATTATAAAATATATGCACTTTTTCTTTGACTGCTCATCACTTTTAAGCATGACAACGTGGATCAGCGTTGCTTTCAATACTTGAGCGTTTCAACCAAGCGAAAATATTGTTTCAATTAACATCAAAGTAGATTTATCCCCTCTTTAGTACTTTTCCAAAAAAAAGTGGCAAGATAACTAAATATTATAGAGGTTTTCTTTAGTACTTGTCACCATCATAGTTGTTATACTTTTAAGGAAATAATATTTAAGTTATCATATTGAAAGTTTCTTATTTTACCTTGAACTGGCAAATTATCACACTGTTTTTGCAATCCCCACCAAAATCAATCTTACAACCTTACAACATCTTAACTGCACTTTAAACTCTTTTCTTTCATTCCTAATTTGTTCTTTAACTTTTCCAGGGTATGCACTAGTCTTAGCAATCTAAACTACAATCAATTTCAAAGCCTAGCAACATCTAATATGGACTCTAAACTCTTTGCTTCCATTACTAATTATTTTTTTAACTTTTCCAGGGTATCCACTAGTCACAGTTTAAGATTAACTTTAGCTTTTTCACTTGTTAGTCATTTTGCACACACTTGTTAATGTTTGCTCTTCACTCTGACGCTATGCGACGGCCGCACCTACACAGAGCTCCAACTAAACAGCAACAATAACAACTAAGTGTGTGTGTTTGTGTTTGTGTGTGTGGGCAACAACTACATTAACCACAACAACAACAAACAGTTGGAGAAGGAGCAACAGGAGCAAACGCTGTCGTCATATTCAAGCGAGCTCCGCAGGATGTGGGAGTTGAACTCATCTATAAATAGACAAGCTGGACAACTCGCTCGCAGAGTGTGGGCGCAGCGTGAAAAGCGGAAAAGCGGAAAAGCATAGTGGGAAGAGGTAGGAAAAAAATGCACGCAAACAGTGTGCGAAGGGGCGACAACTTTTCGCCCTCACTGTGCGCGGTTTGCGAGCTGACTTTTCCCGTCACACGCAAACGAAATCAATAACAAAAAAAAAACAGCGAAGAATCGAAGGAAAATAGAAACGAAATTACCAACAAATCAAATTGTGGCAACAATAAATTTTATAAATCAGCCACAAGGCAGCCGCAACATCAGCAGCAGCAGCACTGCATTAAATGTGGCATGCAACAAGTAGTACAATGTTTTATGGTTTCATCAGCTTCACATTAAAAGTTGACGCCACAGTTGTATGGAACTTTGCATTGTTCTCGCAAGTAGCATTTAAACACTTCTTAAACACATCATATATTGACCTCGAAATTAACAATAATCCATAAAATAATAAAGTACAGCTCGAGGCAACAAAACTAACACTTCATTTGCAGCAATTTGAGTTCAATTTGAGAAGAGCTTACCACAAATGATTTACACAGATTTTGACAGCCTTTGCCTTTTGTGTTTGGGCCAAGAAATTAATCATGTGCATTACGAGTATTGTTGTAAATTTAATTGAAGCACATAATTGGAGCGAAATTTATTTTCTATATACGTTATTATTAAATTGAGACATATTCAATAATAGACAATTTCTATATTTATTTGTCACAGATGCTGAAATAATTGAAGCATTAATACAATAAATATATTTTAAATTAGGAAGAGACATTTTCTTTATTGTAGAATAAATTGAGACATATTTAATAATTGGATTTTCTATATTTATTTGAAATTATCGTAAAATTTATTGAGATATGGTTAATGCAGTAAATATATTTTCAGCACAAGACATTTTCTATATTTACACGTTATTATGTTAGGATAAATTGAATTTATTAAAGCATGTTCAATGCATTAATTATATTTTAAATTAGCACTAAACTTACTCTACACTTATTATTTATTATTATTGTAAGTTTCATTGACACTTATTTAATATTTGAAATAAATTGAAAATCAACATGAGACATTTTCTATATTTACTCGTTACTATTGCAGAATAAATTGAAACATGTTTAATAATAGTCAATTCTATATTTACTTGTAATTAGTGTGAAAATAATTGAGGTAAATATACTTTAAAGCAGCGCCAACCATATTATTGAAAATTTAATTGACACATATTTAATATACGAAATATATTGTAAATCAACACGAGACAATTTCTATATTTACACGTAATTTTTTAAGAAAAACTTGAGACATATTCAATAATTGACAATTTATATATTTATTTTAAATTATTGTGGAATTTATTGAGGAATGATTATTATATTAAAAATTTTTTAAATCAACTCAAGATATTTTCTATATATTTTTGAACGTTATTATAGTAAATTTAATTTAACATATAAAAGAAATTGTAAATTTTCTAATTATATTTGATATTCTTTTAAAAGGAATTAGGGCATATTTAAATCACGAAATTTAACCACAAGATATTTTCTTTATTTGCTTGTTATTACTGTAGAAATTTATGTGTCATATTTAATGCACGAAATATATTTTAAGCCTGCGCCACACATTTTCTTTTTGTATTTGTTATTCTTATAAAATTAACTATGGCAATAACTAAATATATTTGAAATCAACACGACACTTTTTCTATCGACAATTAATTGTAGCTTTTAAAACAAACTTGGAATGAAATATATTCACAAATCAGCATGGCGCATTTTCTATTTTCTGTTACAATGCATAAAATAATGCATAAATAAAATGCAGAAATGCAGCTAAACAAAGATGACAGCAACTTTGTTGAACAACAAATGGAAAAGTATTTCAAATAAATCTGAGAATTCAATTTGAAGGCAGTAAATGCAAGACGTTTAGCCGTGTGATGTGCTCGACTAGCAGATACCCTCTAAAATAACCTTTTCATTTTAACAATTTAATGATATAATGCACAATAATATAGCTTTTTAGAAGTTCCTTTAATTTATCACACAATTCAATTTTGTAATACATAAATTTATAATAAATTAAAGACAAATACTACAAAGAGAGTGCTGGACAAAAACCACGGACCTTCATTGCTTTGGCTGCTTTGGTATATTTTGTACTATATGGTATATTTTGAATGTAGTGCTATATCAAAATATAGTCTTTGGTATATTTTAGCTATACTTGGTACATGGATATTCGAATATAACCAACACAATAAAAATACTAAAATATACCAAAGACTATATTTTGAATGTAGTGCTATATCAAAATATAGTCTTTGGTATATTTTAGTATTTTTATTGTTTTGGTTATATTCGAATACTCATGTACCAAGTATAACTTTTGGTATATTTTCGTACTAATTTGGTATATTTTACGGATGGTATCACACTGTTTTGCTTTTATTCAAATATCAATACATAATAATATCCAAGTACAACCTTTGGTATATTTTAGTACTAATTTGGTATATTTTAAGAATAGTACCCCACAGTTTTGCTTTTATTCAAATATATAATTATTTATTTTTGGTATATTTTAGTAATAATTTTGTAAATTTTGATAATAATCCCGCACTGTTTTGCACAGTTGATCACACTCGGACTGTAACTTTCTTACTTGTTTCAATAGTTACAGGGTATTTTAGAAAGAAAAATTGTTCACTTGGCAGGGCCCAATCTGATTGACTCTGCCTTCCTCTCAGCTCATGCTGAAGGACACTTGAGTCGGCTGAGCTGGGGCCAAATGTGCATTCGAGATGCGCTCAGCAAGTGCTCTAAAACCCAGTCCAAAGGACTCACACAACTCTCATGTAAGCATAGAGAGTTGTCCTATCCGTCCGTCTGTCCGTCTGTCTGTCTGTCTGGTTGAGTTGAGTTGAGCACAAAGCATCTGCGTATATATCTACTATGCATTACAAAATGAATTACAAAATTTGAAATGCGTGTATTCAGAATGCTTCTTGTGTGCGCATGCAAATGTGCGAAATGAGTGTGTGTGTGTGTGTGTGTGTGTGTGTGTGAGTGTGAGTGTGTGAGAGCAGCTAGAAATGGTTGTTGGCCAAGACTTGGATGTGGGTGACTACGTGAAAGCATTGAAGCATTTTATAATATGCGCAAAGGTACCACACACATACACACACCAGCACACTCACACACACATATGTACGAGGCGCGTCCTGTTGCTGAGCAATGTAAACGTTGTACACATATTGAATCCATAAATAAATCCTTAAGCAAAAATTGTAAATGTCGGATTAAGTGTATCACAAGCACACACACATACACACACACGCAGCACAGCGTGAGCATGTGTGTGTGTGTGGGGGGAGGACGTGTGTGCGACACTAAAAACTAAATGGCAAAAATACTTTAAGCTGCTGGCTGTTGCTGCCACAAAATGTTGTCAAAACGTGGCTAGATCGAAACAAAGTTAATTCCTGTCAGCACTTACAACAAAAGCTCACACCAAAGTGCTACCGATAATAATTACTTGCAACATTGTAATCCTCTTAACAGGCAGATTTACAAGCAAGTTAAGTGCCACTCCAATAGACCTCCCCTCCTCCTTTACCCTCCCACCTTGGTGTAAATAACATGAAGCGGCATTTTATTGTGTTGTGTGCCCCACTAATCTATTTACTCACGATTTCTCCACACACAAACACACCGAACACAATCCAATATTTTGTAGTACTCCAGTGGTAACGGACTGTAACGGCACTCGCGACGCGTTATCTAGAATCGACTGGGTATATATATATAGGCTGTAACGATAACGATAACGATTATCCTTGCGCCAGACACGTGCACACGCTGTCAAGTCCCCAAGAAGACTGACTCTGGACACGAAACGGACGCAGTGGGATTCGGATTCGGTAACTGTTGCTCGATTTTGGAGCCTGTGCTCTACTGTTTTCTTATTATTTCCTTTTTTTTTGTTTAGCTAACGCTATAAACACACACGCACACCAAAATGCGGAGTTCGGCACACGAAGTTACACACACACACACTCAGAAACTGTTGCGTCGCAGGGGTACAAAAAATTACCCCTAAAAGGGGCGACAAATTTCCCTCGCAGGTGCTAAACTCCGCTTGCCATAGACACCCCCCAACCAAAAAAAACGCAACAGTTTGTTGGCATCAGGGTCAAAGCAGTTAGCCACCACCAAGAAGAACTTCATCATCGTCATCGCGCAGTAACAACATCATTAACTGCTTTTTGCGTATCAATAGTTCAAAATATTTTCACAAGAAAACCAAACAGCAGCAGCGACAACAGCAACAACGACGCGCGCATGAAACAACTTTGTCAATGTCACTGGTAGGCAATTGTGGGCGGGGCCAGGGGGGCAGCGGTGTGTGTTTATGGCATGGGGGCGGATACACAGCAACTAGTGGTCGCTCAGTGGCTCACATTACAGCAACAACAACAACAACATCGACGGCAGCTACAAATTTGTTTACGCCTAATTGGGCTACGCTTACAAGCCGCAACCGCCCGAAAAAGTATTCAACATAAATTTCAATGCTGCCATATAGAACAAATACCCAGCAATCAAGGCAAGTCGAAGCGAGCATGCCTAATCGATTGAATTGGTAAACAAATTAAGCAGAAGTATAATTATAAGGCTATAAATACAGTAGTAACAAATAAATATAAATATTATTATTAGCTTTTTATTTACTGCTGCCTAAAAATAATATTCAGGCATGCTCCGGTTTTCACTTTCGGTTTTCGTTTTCGTTTTGAAATCGAAAACGAAAAAATTGGTGCTCCCGTTTTCACTTTCACAAGATTTTTTCGAATTGCAAAACGAGAAAATTTGACTTGCCGAAATGAAAAGTAAATGCCTTTTTATACCCGCTATCCATAGAGTAGAAGGGTATTATAACTTTGTGCCGGCAGGAAATGTATGTAACAGGGAGAAGAAGGCATCTCCGTATCCATAAAATATGTGTATTCTTGATCAGCGTCAACAGCCGAGACGATATAGCCATGTCCGTCTGTCCGTCTGTGTGTCTGTCCGTCTGTCCGTATGAAACACTGGATCTCAGAAACTATAAGAGACAGAGCTATAATTTTTTGACAGCATTTGTTATGTTTTCACGCAGATCAAGTTTGTTTCAAATTTTTGCCACGCCCACTTCCACCCCCGCAAATCAAAAAAATCGAATAACAAGCGTAATTTTAAAGCTAGTATTTTGGTATATACAATAATTACTATAGTAGTTATAATTCCTGAAAATTTGGTTGCGATCAGATAAAAATTGTCGAAGTTTTGAAAGAAATACTTTTGTATGGGCAAAATCGTCTACTTATTAGGGGTCTTAGTTGCTTTTGCTGACAATCTGGTATATTGTGCCGTCTATGGTATATTTAGAATGCGGTACTATATCGATATACCAAATATAAAATTTGGTATATTTTTAGTATTTGTTCAGTATATTCAGTATATATTGAGAAAAACACCGCAAAATATATTTCTTTTATTCAAAATGGGTCGCGGGTATCTCACAGTCGAGTACACTCGAATGTAGCTTTCTTACTTGTTTTTTATTCATTCTGTCGACTCAAATAATATAATATCAACAACAATATAAAAGTAGAATGTAGTATTGTTCTTTATCACTATTTCACAATTTCATCTTTCGACCTCTCTTCCGTTTAGAACGTTGGAGCTTAATCTAAATTGTTTGCAATACGTATTTGTTTTATATATACATAAATCCGAAATTCAAAGCTAAGCTCTTCATCGATTCAAACGAAATATTTAGTTTCAGATTCATCTTTGTTTTAATCCGATCGAGACATTCGAAATGGGTAGAATAAAAATAAACGTAGTTTTATTAATAATCCTCAAACTATTCTTGGTGGGCACAACAACAGGAGAAGAGGTGAATATTGACATATGTGTATACAGTTAAGAAAGTGCTTAATGTTTGTTATTTTCTTCATATCAGACGAACGAGAACGACAAACAAATAGATGAACTGTGCAGCAGTTATACCTATAAAAGTGTGAAGCCTTTGCTAAACTACTTAGGGCAAGTTCGTAATGAGTTAGACCAAAGTGAAATTAAGGAAAAGTATATAAGTGAAATAAATGCTGATCTTATGATCAAGTATCATGAAATTGTAGCAATTCATGAAAAGCTCATGAAGGAGGCATTTCAATTAGATGAGTACAAAAACAAAATAATAAGAAGAGAAAACAATTTGCATTTGTGTCAAAGTAAAGTTGATAAATTAGAATCTGAGATTAATTCACAACAAACAACTATAAACCAATTAACACTTAATGCAAATTTTCTTGCGAGTTACGATGAGTGTAAAAAAGAATTATCAGATAAATCCAACAATTTGGAAGTATGTGAGGTTCAGTTAAAAAATCTGAATTCTAGTGTTATTGAAAAAGATGAGAAAATTTCTGAATACTCTGCAACAATTCAAAACATGACAGAACATCAGAAAACAATTAGTTTGAAATTAGAAGAGAGGCAAACCATGTTATTTAAAAAAGATAAAGACATTGAAATAAGTCATGGAGAAATTGTTAAATTAAATAGGACATCAGATAATAATAATATTCCTTCAAGTTGTCTCCCTTTCGGAGATCATCCTGGTGTGCATGAAATTGAAGTTTCTGGTGTTGGTTCCTTCGATGTTCTATGCGATAGTCAGTTAGCTGGGACTGGTTGGATAGTAATCCAACAGCGAATTGGTGGAGAAGAAAACTTTACCAGGGATTGGGCCACATATCGCAAAGGTTTCGGTTCATTGGATAGTGACTTTTTCCTAGGATTAGAAAAGATCTATCGACTAACGAGCTTACAGCAATACGAACTCTACATACATTTGGTTGCCGAAAATGGCAGCATCTTCTACGCTCGATATGATGACTTCAAAATATCCGATGAGGACCATGGATACTCACTTAGCTTGGGTATATTCAAGGGAAATGTTTGGGATGCGATGAGATACAGCGAAAACATGAAATTCACAACATTCGATCGGGATAATGACCTTTATTCTGGGAATTGTGCAGTTTTGTTTGATAATGGCTGGTGGTACAAAACATGTTTTAAATGGTAAATATTTCAAAATGTTATTTTTGATGTATTAGTATACATGTTAAATAATTTTTTCCTATGCAGTAACTTAAATTCATACGGCAGTAGTCTAAATTGGTGGTCTGAAGCTGACGCAATAAGTAAACTCAAAGGAACTAAGATGCTTATTCGTCCCAAAGAAGAAAAAAATAAGTGAACAACTGAAAATTCGAAATCAGAATCCTTTTTTATACGATTTAAATCGTACTAAATACATTTGATAAACCGGTTTAAATTATAATATATAATACTAACGAAAGTGGTAAGATTATATTGTTATTATCTGTGACATTTCGAAACAAATTAAATTTTAGTTAAGTAAGCTTTACATCTTCAAAAACTCTTAATAATTCAATAATTCATCTAACACTTGTTGATATGTTAAAATATAAAAAATATTCTCATCATTTGATGTACACCATTTTATACTTATACTTATATACTTAATGAACAATAGCTCAAAGATTAAATTTGTTTGTTTTCACCCTACTATAATTAACTACATTGACCACAACAAAAAGCGTTGTATTGTAATTACTAAATGCAAATAAACTAGAGTTGTATGTGTAACAAAAATTCCTGACAATTATTAATAAATTTGAATACCTAATTTGCATGTCAAACTGAACAAATGCAAAAAAAAACAGTGGTAAGTAATTATTAATTTGTTTGAAATAGTTGATTATTCTCTCACCTATAATTAATACGTATTTAAATCAAACTGAGTAAATGAGAAATATGGAAAATATATGTAGCAAGCAAAATTTTCCAACTTTTGAAAGAATTTGAATAAAGCAACAAATTACTGATAAGTAATTATACATAAATCTGCATGAAATACTTGCTAATCCTACCAATTATTAATATTTTATTATTTGCCCCAAAATAGCCCAAAAATTTAACTGCTTATGATCCATTTCACTGTCAACACAGTCAACAACAAAAGGAACATAATCCACTTGAATCTTTGCCTGTATTTTAAGTCTATTCAAAACTAACAAGTCAACTGCTCAAATCACCCAAAATCCTTTGCTCACTTGAACCCTTTAAATGCTGAAAAGCAACTAGAAAATCAATTTAAACTTTTGCCATACTCGTACATAAAAGGACACACATACTGTTAGACAGTGTTAATTAATGCCTCACAGTGCAATAAATGCTGGTAAATGGAAATGGAAATGTTGATGCGTTGAAAATGTGCTGTCAAAATTTCATAGCATACTTTTGGGCCGATTGTAAATTCGAATACTCAGGTCAGGTCAGAAGTGTCGAGTGTCGAGAGAGAGTTGAGTGCACAGAGGCTATTTACCAGTTGAACTTGCATCGTTTTGCTGCAAAATGAACGACAGCACTCAAAAATGTGGCAATGTCTGAGTAAGTTTTTGTGTGTCTGTGTGTTTTCTTTTGTGGGGCATAAATCAGAGAGTGGCCCAGACAATGGCCTGTCATTGGCATGTTGTCTGCCCACACACACATGACACACACACACATACTTATACACACACGCATTAAAGCGAAAGCGAAAGCAGAGAAAGGGCGAACATAAGTATGACACAAAGGTGCGATGTTTTTTAGCATTTGTGCGCCTCGATGGGGCCATAAAAAAAGTTGTGTGCTCTGGTCTCGTTTCGTTTCGTTTCAGTGGGCAATTTATAAGGCCATCGGCAGCAATATCAGTGGCAAAAAGCAACTTTCAACTTTCACTTGAATGTGGCTTCAATTAGTAAAAGTGCTAGGCAAACACACCACAGAGAGAGAGAAACCGACAAAAGCACGTTGCACTCATTGTGGCAACTAATTGAAGCACGTTGCAAATCAAATGCAAAAGGTAAAGCCAAAGCGAGAATGAAAATGAAAATGAAAACGATTCAAAAGGCATCAACAGATTGTCCTAATGCCAATGGCCAAAGCCATTTAATTAAATCTCTCACACTCTCTTCTCTGTCTCTATTTCTCTCTTGGTGCTAATGATGTGCACTTGAGCACAGAGCTTCCTCCTTTCCCCCCCGGGCGGTACAATTAACAGCACATGCAATTGATTGCAATGTCAAGTGCAGCACACAACTCGTGTCTCGTGTCTCCGTCTCCATCTCCATTGATTGATCAGGTTGCAAGTTTAGCACTTCAATGCCACATTGAGAGACTAATCAAATTCATTCATTGCGAATTTACACTTTGGAAATCGCTGTCGATTATTTATAGCTGCCAGACCCGGATGTAATGCCAGCCGGAAGTCAGCTGAAAGATGGCGACGATGAAGACGATGAAGGCGACGCCATTTTCTATTGCCACTGCTGTTGCCACTGCTGTGATTGCTTTGCTGCCTGTGTTAACAAGCGAAGACATGACCTCCGGGCTTCCTTTGTGTGTGTGCTCACATGCGAGAGTGTGTGTGTGTGGAAAAGGTTTCTTCTCTCTTTGCTGTGTATTAAAGCAAATTATGCCTTTTTATTATTGCAGGCTTCGCAACAACGAAAATATCCCAAAGCAGCTGCACAACGTTTCCTCTTTTTTTTTCTTGTGTGTGTCGTAGTTGTTGTTTGCTTTACTTTGCTTTTTACTCCCAAAAAAAAAGTCCTGCTGACAGGACCTCCTCTATGTGTGTGTGTGTGTGTGTGTGTGTATGCTATTCGGCTTCCACCTGCACATAGGCAAACTCATTACGAAAAATGAGCGTCCTGCGGCGTTCAAACAAAGCAACAGTCCCCCTTGCCACATGCTTTACCTGCCACCTCTCTCTCTCTTTTCCTCTCTTCCTCTCTTTACCTTCTCCCTATGTGTAATCATGTTTATGTGTATATGTCTACATTGCTTGTTTATGCCGAAAATCACATATACACCCGAAAAAAGAGAGAGAGAGAGAGAGACACAGCACAAACGGAAGGAAGGAAGGAAGCAACATAAAGTCTCTGAGTGAGAGACAGAGAGACGGAGAGAGAGAGAGAGGGAGAGAGAGGCAGAGCGAGTCAAGTGGAGTAACACCAGCTACACCATCGCACCACCCACAATATCGATTTTGTTTGATGTTTAGGCCAGCGCATAACGGCACAGGACACCAGCCAACCATCCATCCATCCATCCAGCCAAGGATCGCCACCCCCAAGGCGCAATAGTCTCTCTCCACCAGCATTATCATCATCGTAATCATCATCCTCCACATTAACATCATCATCAGTCTGCTGAATACTTCCGTTAGCATTTACTTTGCCGCCTTACATTACGCCGTCGCGTATTTTAAATATTTAAAGTGTGTAAATGCCAAATATACATACTATAAATGCATTTACAGGGTGTCCTTTGAAATATTACAAAACAAGTAAGAAAGCTACAGTCGAGTGTGCTCGACTCTGAGATACCCGCTACCCATTTTGAATAAAAGCTAAATATTGCGGTATTCTCAAAATATACCCAAAATATACTACAAAATACCAAAAATATACCAAATGGTATATTTGGTATGTCGATATAATACCAGATTTAAAATATACCATAGATGGCACAATACTCCAGATTGCCCATATAAAAGTAATAACTTAATAACTTCAGATGTTGGCGTCGTAAAGTTTGTAAACAAACTGTATCTACTTGCAAGTATGACAAATGCTGTCGAAAAAAAATTAGCGCTCTATCTCTTATAGTCTCTGAGATCTAGGTGTTCATACGGACAAACGGACAGACAGACAGACGGACAAGCACAAAGTTATAATACCCTTCTACCCTATGGGTAGCGGGTATAAAATAATAAGTACCCAAGTTTAAGAAACCAAACTATTAAACAAAGTAATAATCGACGCATGGTTCAAAACTTTCCACAAGTTAAATATCTGGAACCAGACACCATTCATAATTTAACCAATAATAAGTTGATTGGTACTTTTCCCTTTTTTAACTGAGTCTAAGAGCTTCGTAATAAAAATGTAATTTATCTATTTACTGAATGTTCTTTACGCATTAGCAACATTAAAGCGTTCTTAAAAACTTTCCTTTAGTCTAATTTAGTTGTTCCACGAAATACACACATTTTTCACACATTTCGTGGGCTAAATTGAATAGAAAACTGTCAGCAATATTACCCGTTGTGCAAACCCTTTTCAGTTTGTGATTTCCCCCGCTCATTTAACCTATGTCAAAGCTTTGGAGTGGGAAGAACTTCCTCTGTTGCTTTAATAAAGCGTGCGAAGCTTACTTTAATCTAGTTGTCTAACAGAAACACCCTGTATTAAAGACCTGCAAACATGAAAAGTTTCGCTTTGGTGGTGGCGGCTTTTTTGCTACACTTTTATTTTTACGAGCTGCTTGGCTACATTTTTATGCGAAAACAATTATACTTGAGCTGCCAAATGTTTGGCCAAAAGTTCATCTTACTGTTGTTGTTGTTGTTGTTGTTATTACTGTTGCTGGCTTTTAGTGAGCTCTCTTTTTTGTGGCTTGCTGCGCTTATTGTTATGTGGAGACTTCTGCTGCCGTTGTTATTTCACCTCAAGCAGATTGTCGCCCTGTTAAATCCCACACATTCACACACATACACACAAACACACACACAGCTTGTTGAGCAATTGTTGCTGTAGTTTTGCGCTTTGCTCAGTTAATTAGCTCAGGCGGATTTCTCGCCTTGCCCGTGGGAGTTCATTAAGGAGCAACGCAAAATTCTTCAAATTGCTTTTAAAAATACTCAAACTCACACACACGCATTTTATACACACACACACACCCACACTTTGTGCTGGCTTTTGTGCTTGCGCATTTTCATTTCAAACGGCAATTGCATTGTGCGATTCCCAATCCGCTTATAGCCGCTGCACGCTGCATGTGGCATGTGGCATGGTGCATGCAGCAGCATCATCACATCATCTCCGAGCGACAAAAACAAACAATGCAACAGGCAACAGCCGCAGCGTTGAAGTGGTTACCAGGGCTGCACTTCGTAAGTGCTGTGTGTATGATAAAAGCTTGTACCATTTGTTGTTGTTGCGCTTTTTGTGCTGCGGTTATTGTTGTTGTTGCTGCTGTCACTGCATATGAAAAATATACCCACTCAATGCCAAACACTCCACGCCGCTAACCCTTGAGCTTGAGCACTTTCATTAGCTTAGCCGCTCACGGTCGCCAGCAGCTCTCTCTCTCTCTCTCTCTCTCTCTCTCGCTCTCGCTCTCCCACATAAAACTCCCTGAAATCCCAGCGTGTCGCAAGGTCAGCGCAACAGCTTCAGCTTCAGTTTTTGTTACCTTCAGCCTGACCGCAAAGACAGCATAATTTCCAAAGGGGCAAAGCTTAGCGTCAAGCCCGCACCAAAAATGTACTAAATAAAGTACCAAAGTAAAAAGTACCACTGGGGAAAGCCGCACCGCAACGAAAGCTGCACTCAACAAAAGCTTTTGGAGGAGTTACAAATGCAAGCAACTGTGTGCGTATGTGTGTACGTGTGTGTTTTTATTTACGAATGTGTGTGACAGCTTTGTCCTTGGCATAGCCACTGACGCAGCGCGCGTCTGCCTTAGATAAATTAACACAAATATTTTGCTAATTAATTATTTATTGCACATGAGAGTTACAAAGAACTTTTTGACGCTTGTGTGGTACTTTGAAGTGGATTTGCGACACTGACGTTGAGATTTGTCTCTGCAATTGAGGTTAAAGTTGACAATGAATTTGCAATTGCTTTTTAAAATAAACGATTTATAGCAAGCGCAATAAAAGTGGATTAGGCAACGGTGTTACTTAGTCATCTCAGTCTGAGTTCACAATGCGGGTGCTAAAGCTAATGCGCAAGCTGAGTCCAATTAGAATCCATCATGAAAGCTTGAGGTAATTGGAATCCACAAAGCACTTGCTATTGTGGAATGTGGAACTTGCTAGTTAAGTTGCTCTTAAATTAAATTGCTTTTATCAATTTATCAAGTATAGAATCCACATGTTCAAAATTATTCCTCCCTTTCCCTGCCAAAATTAAACAAACGTTTTAATTTTATGTATATAATATAGATATAGCGTGTGTTTTGTCTCCTTCTCTTTATATTCATCTTCATTCTGTTGGTTTATACATGTACAATTAATCATTTAATATAATTATAATTTTGTTGCATTTTTTACATAATTTGTATTCGCATTTAAAATATATAATTGAATAAATTGTGTTTTGCTATAGATCATTACTTTGTAGAACGGTGTAAATTTAACTAAAATGGGGGCAATGGGGCAACGACTGTCATCGTCGTTTCTAGTCAGAAATTGTCTTTTGCTTAAACAGTAATTGTAATTGTAATTGTTATTATAGTTTTTTGTAAGTGATAAGTGTTAATTGTCACACACGACTACTATATATAAATCTTTCTCTTTCTAACACTACGAGTATTTGTTTGCTTGTTAAGCTGTTCTTAAGGGGGCTGTAATACTTTCGACTCAGCTGCACTTATCTATCCATCATAACATCATCATTATCATCATTAGTATTACTACTACACAAGCTGTGTGGGCTTTCAACTTACGCTCTAATTCAGTCATGTCCTAAATGTGTGTGTGTGTGTGTGTGTGTGGGTGGCAATGTACATGTATTAGTGCACTTTCAATTCATTCAAAAGCTCGACTATACTTTACACTACGCTTGTGCTTTGAGCTTACCAAGCGTCTGTGTCCGTGTGTGCTATGTGTGTGTGTGTGTGTGTGTGAGTAACGGAACAATAACCAGGGACATGACTGAAGCTAAATATACAAAACGATTTTCAATGAGTGGCCGAAGTCCAAAACTTACTTCGAGAACAATTTTTCGCATGCCATTCTTAACAGGAAAATCAAGAAGAGAGAAAAAAAAACTCGAAGAAGTTAACATACAAGTACTTAATAAGGCGTTACATGCTGGGCGGGGCGGCTTCAGACGTCAAACATACTTTTATAAATAATTGCAGTGTTATTTATAAGTAATATTATCGTAATATCGTTAATTTATACACGAGACATTTAAATGAATAAATTGAAATAAATAAACGAAGGGCAGAAGAAGAGCAGAGAACTTGGTAACTACTTTTAAACATAAAACTGAACAAATTGCCACAGCAAACTGTATGTGGTATGTGTTTTGTTGTGTGTTGTGTTTGTGCCACATGTGGCAAGCTGTTGTTGTTGTTTTTGTTACTACTCCGCCTCCAACGATAGTCGAAGAGCTGTTGTTGCGTCGGGTCATTGACGTGGCTGCATCGGAGGCGCGTGTTCCCGATAAGTCTTCAGTTTCGTCTCCATCGCCTGCAAAACAACGAGACAACTTAATTAGCAACTATTTAAGAACAATTAAAAATGTACAATACAGTTAACAAAACAAAACAAACATGGATTTACAAATTATAAATTGTTTATTAACGAAAGCAATTTGTTTGAAATGCAAGCGTCAAGTTTAAAACAAAAGCAAAAAGCAAATTACAAATATCGTTAAACATATTTGTGTGTGTGAATGTGTGTGGGTGTCACAGGGTGTGTGTCACAGGGTGTCACAGCGCCGGCGGCTCAGGCTGAGGCTCGGAAATGTCGTGAATGCTGCGCATGCGTTCCGCAAAGCGCTTGAAAATATTTGTACTAGTCAAGCTGATGCGACGCGATTGTGCCGCAGCATTATTGCAGTCTGGTGTCCAGCTGCCTTCGCCGCTTGGCGTTGTTGCCTCTGTGTTGCAAGTGCTGCTAGTGTTGCAAGTGGAGCTAGTGACACTGCCACCAAAGGCGCGACGAAACAAACTTGACTCGCTGCTGCCCGGCAACAACGCGGGACGCTCGCAAATGCAACGAAACTTTTGACACTCAGGACATAACAAGGCCTTGTCCCACTAAAACAATACGAACAAAACAATTTTGTACAACAAACAACAAAACCAAAATTAAACCAAAAAAAGAAAGCTACAGTCGATCATGATTACGACTGTTTGATATATCCGCAATCCATTTAAAGGAAAATGAGTTTAACGTATAGTATTAATATTTTATATAGTATTTAGTATAATATGTTAATTCTAGTATTATTTTATTTATTTTTTAGCATTAAGTATAATCAACATATTATACAAAATACCAAATAAATTAATAATACCATAAATTACATATTATACTAAATACTAAGTTTAGTAGATTCCGGTTATAGCGACTTTCAAGGGACCGTCGTTATATCCGGAACACCTACAAACCAAAAGTTGAAAAATAAAATATTTGACATTATACTGAATACTAAATAAAATAATAATACTATGCGTTAGACTCCTTTTACTAAAGTTAAGAACTATACTGAAACATTTTACTTTACAAGATAACATATACTAAATACTATATAATAAATATATACTAAACAGAAATCAAAAATAAAGTACACATTACTATCTAACGTTTAGAAAAGTATCATCAAAGCAGTTCAGTTTAAATGTTGAGTTTCTGATCGATCACCCTAACAATATAGCTGACCAATTATTAAAAACATTTTCTTCTTTTTTTTCTTTTTCTGGCTTTTATAGAAGACACCAAAATTCCAGTATCTAACCTTGACAATTTATTTTTTAGTCAATTTCTTTTTAAATTAGATTGCTTCAATATAATTTGTTGCCTAACAGTAACGGTAGTCTACATTTCAAGTACATTTTTAAAAATAAATAAATTAAAAATATACTAATATACTGATTGGAACGGAAAAATCAAGTAGAAATGACCGTCAATACCAAAAGTTTAAAATGTAATATCAAGAAAATTCAGTTTGTATTTCGTCATGAATTGTTAAGTCATAAATTGTTAAGTATTATTCTTCACATTGCTTTTGCTATAAAATTACCGAGCGTAACTAGAACCGAAATCACTATTCAGCATAATAACTGATTTATCGGTCTAACATTATTTCCAACTGCAAGTAATCAATATTGCTGAAGTACTCTTAAAAAGATTGTCTTATCAAATTTCATTTTGGATTGTCATGATAATTATAAAGACCACCTAAATTCTAGACTCTAACTTTAACACTTTAATTTGAGAACTTAAAAAGCTATATGCCAAATATCAGAGACAAACTATAAATGCTTAGAACTAAGACAAAGATTAGGACCAAATTTGGTGGGTCTTGTTATCAGAATATCTGATACGCAGCTATTTATACAGACAAACAACTAAGCAAATTTTCTACTCTCAGGATTGCGAATATATCAAGTACAATACACCAAATAACATACAGTAAAAGGTAACAACATGCTGGGGACTGCTTTTAGCTTCTGGAGCTGGAGCTGAAGCTGAAGCTGGAGGGGGACTTACGTTCAGTTTTCTTAACATGTCGGCCACAATGTTGAGCGCCGTGGTGCGGGAGCTGGCATTCATGGCATTGCCATTGATAAGGTTCTCGGGATCTGCAAAAGGAAGCAACACAACACAGTCTGGTTAGTTAGTTACTCAGAAACTAGCTCACAGTTAGTGAATGGATGATGGTTAATTACATTTAACAAATTAACAACAAGTACAAAACACACAAATTACGAACACACACAAATATTGCTGCCTACGAAGAATGGTTGCAAACTTTTGAGAATTTCGCTTACATTTAATAATTTTGTCTTAACAAATATACAAATAAAAAAAAAGATGAGACAATGAATAAAAAAAGGTACAACTTAAAATCTATAACGATGTGAATTTTGCAATGATTTGTGTGAGCACGAAGTGTGTTGTGTTCTCGTTATCGCTTAGCTTAAAAATAATACTAATAGCAATCGGTGGGAATGTGTTTCTTGGAATGGCGACATGCTTTCGTTAGTTTAAGGACACGCATTAGCTTACTTTTAAGCGAATGCTGCTGCTGATTATATTCGTTTCGATTTGCTAAACTGCCATTCAGCGCACTGACGCTGATGCTTGTCGCCTTCGTTGTGGTATTTGTGACATTGTTGTCATGTTGCAGCATTATATCACCATTGGCCACAATCCCATTGGGCAGCGATGTCGAGGAGTTCATTGAGCTATTGCCAGCCGATGCTGTTGTTGTGTTTGTACCATTCGCTGGCGTATAGCGTGACTTGACATTGAGTTCCTGCTTTAGATCTGCAATAAATTCGAAATATAATTTATATAGACCTGATATAGAGTATACCTCTCATAACTTACCGCGGGTCTCGTCCATTAATCGCTGCAGCTTCTCCTGCAGCATTTCCTTTTCGTCCACCTCCATCTCAAGGAGCGCATTCTTTTCATAGGCTTTGTCCAACATCTTTTCAAAGTCTACTATGCTCTCGTTGAGTATGCGATGTGCACGCTCCAAATCATCGTTCTTCTGCTCCAATTGTCGCAGATAATCTTTCATGGAGTCGCGCTCTTTCTTCACCGTCTCCAGCTGTTTATCCAGATTGGACATTTCGATGCCTTGTGTATCCAACTTGAGCTAATAAAGAAGACCAATTAGTTGACTATACTTTTCTGAATATAAATCTTTACTCAACCTTGAGTGAATCATTTTCTTGTTCTAACATATTAAGCTTGGCTCTGAGATCTTTGATTAGACTCTGTTTTTGCTCCAGAGTTGCGTCCATTTCGGCTTCCATTTCCCTAGACTGTTCAACATATTCATCGTATTCCTGTTTCACATCTGTCCATCTGGAAAGAATCGTCAGAGATAACAGATGTTAGATGAACTTCTTTGCTTTATTTGACCAACTTACTCTTTGTGATACTGTTTGGAACGCTCTTTCCAATATCTGCACTCATCCTCGACGCTGTTGAACATTGGTGGGGCCTCCATATTTTTTTTAAATATATGTGTTCTTTATTTGTCGGTGGTCAAACTGGATTTGATAAATAAAATGTTCGTTCGTTCGTTGCTAATTCAATTTTGTGTAACTTTCCTACTCTATACTAAAAATTGAAATTCGTTTGATTGGCCTGTTTGCTTATGTATTTTCCGATTTTCCGATTTTCCCAAACACAGTTGTTTAGTGCAGTTTGAAAAAACGTCGAGTGATCTGAAAATGGTGAATGGTGAAAATGTGAAAAATCAATTAGGAACAGGTGTTCTTGCTTCTTGTTTTTGTTTTCGTTGTCGTCACCGATTTTTATGATTGTTGTTGTTGCCGCCCTACATCACCACAGCGTGCGGTGCCAACTAAGTAAACATTTCAGCTGCGCGTCGCTGACTCTGCGTTTCCCTTACCTAAGCTAACAACAACAACTACTACGCGAACAACAACATCAGCGTCATGCAAAGATACGACGAAGTTTCCAATACAACAACGCGCAGCGCAAGCACAGCAAAATGAAATCATCGCACATTTTCACACGCCTCTTTTAAGTATCTTGCAATATGTAATTTTTATTGCAACATTTGCATTTAACACTGTCATCCATTACTTACACTTTACAAATTCTTTGACTAAATTTACTTTGGTTTATTTACATTAAAAACCGCATAAAAATAGTTGTGCTTGTAAAAATTTACCACTACTCCAAAATACACAAGCCAACCTGTAGCCCTGGTGTAGTGTTGTAAAGTATTGCAACGTCGCCAGCCCTGTATGCAATTCGCTGATAATATATTCGTTGCAATTCAATTTAAAGCCAGAATTCTTAATTTATTTAAATTTTCTTAAACTAATCTTATTTCTACTTATTAAGCCTACATTGTTTTATATGGCATTAATTTACGTGGCGTTTTGCGTCTACTTATTTTTCGTTTGACACTTAAATCTGATTTTTGTAATGATCGCGCTGGGAATGAGACTTGTTTTAGGATCTCGCCATCGTTGCTGCTTTCATTGGATATATAAAAATCCGTGTCGACATCGTCATCGGAGCTGTCGTCAATAATTTGTGTAGCGTTCAATGTTACTTCACGCATTGAACTTGAACTTGTTCCCATAATTAGATCGTTGTTTTCCTCGCCACCAACAATTCGAATTGGCAGCGCAGCATAAGCGAAGCTTTGTGTGAATTTTCGCAATCGTGTTTTGCGACATAGACTCAGATTTATCTGTTGTGTCTCAGCATCACTGTCGCTGGTATTTTGATTATCCGAGTTGCTTACAATTGATGTATTATTTTGAGACATTTCACTTTTGTCCCGCAAAACATGTTAAACAATAACACACACAAATCAGCTGTTGCGCTCAGCTACAACTCTGTTACAGGGCTACATAAACAGCTGCAGACTATTGCAATGCAGTTGGACCAACAGAGTGTGACCAGCAGCTGTGCAAGGCAAACACGACCATAGTGTGACCAATTGACTCAAATGTGCGTCGACGGCAGCAGCAGTGCAATTTCAACAAAATAAGGTAAAATATAGCACAAAAAAGACATACAAACATTAAACAATTAGCAAAGTTGTTTGCAAAAACTGCATCCGTGAGTAAAATGGAATTTGTGTGGTGACCCGTTAAAGGTGCTGAAGCTGCAGCGGCCATAAAATTGATTATTGCGGCGCAAGCCGAAAAGGGAGGATTCAACAAGGCAGCACAATAAAAGAAAAGTGTAAAACGAATAAGAAAAAACATCATTGTAGGAAAAAACACATCGAACAAAGAAAGAAATTGCTGCTGCTGTTTAGGGGCTCTCTACTATAAATATGCACAATAAGCAAGCTAGTAATAAACGGTGTGCTTTTTGCTTTTCGCTTATTTGCAGTTGAAGCATTTGCGTTGCGGTGCAGAAAGAGAGACAACAACAACAACAAAGCTAATTGCAATTTGGCTGCATTACTAACGGGAGTTGCTTTAGTGTGCAAAGAGAAGAACAAGCAGCAGCAACAAAAACAACAACAACAACAATATGGCCGATCCCGAGAGGCAAAGCTTGATACCTGCGGATCAGCCCCGCGCACCGACCTCCTACTCATCCTATCAAGACGATGGCGCCGAAAATCCCGTAAGCAGTGCAGTGGCTAACAACGAAGATGGTATGTGTTGATCCAACTCCCCCACTCGTTAAATAATAATCGTTAAGTGCGTTCAACTCTACGCTTTGCACTCTGCCCCTTCCCCTATCCTCGCCCTAATAGTGCGTCACCCCCACCCGGACTTTGGGATCTTATGCGGGTCCAAAACCATTCATTGTCTCCGCTGCCGCTGCATTGGAAACCCAACAAGTGTGCGGCTCGCTCTAGTTTGTTGTGATTTCCAACTAGCCTAAGTAGTCTTGCATTTCATGCCTAGATTTTCACACTTCCCCCGCATTAAACTGACTCATAATACACTTCGTTTGAGCAGAGTACGGGAGGGGTAGTGGGTTGGGTTTTGGACTGTAGCGCGACATTCGCAGAAAGTTCGTAACTTGATGCCGAATCGCAATCATACTCGCCGAGCCAATCAGTTTTCATATGGCAACAACTGCAGCTATGTATGTGATAAAGTTGTTTATCTAGTTGGAACTCCAATTGGATCAGCGCGTAACGATTAAATTCCGATTTGCCAATTTTATGCATATTACATTTTTGTATGACAATCGATTATTTACGTTTTTTGCTCTGCATCTTTATCATTATCAGCGTCCAAGTTTATTTCATTTTTTTCTGTAATTTTAAATAAACGTATCTAGTATTGCGATTAGAATTGTTTGTAAATAATTGTTGCTGTCTAAAAAAAAGAATGCAACTTTGAGAATTGTGTAAAGTTTTTGTAAGTTCGTTGAACTTCAACAAATCTAGTAAATTAAAAATTCATTAATAGAGTATATTTTTCATTAAAATTAACTTAAACGAATTGTTGCCGCTTTTAAATTTTACCAGTTATGTGAAATTATATTATAATATTCCTTGCAAAATTGGTAAATCTGATTTTTCTTAGTATAAACAAGCTTTTTTGCCTTTACTCAAAATGTATTTTAATTTCCCAAATTTAGTAAATCGGATTTTTCTTAGTACAAATCATTTCACTTGCGTTGATGCAAAGTATTTTTTTATTTCCCAAAAGTAACTGTTTTTCAAGAGCATGCTCGCTTTCTACAAGTACAAATTAGTAAAGTAATTGAACAATGAAAGGTAGTAAATATATATGTTTTCTATTTTCTATCAATTTTTTGTATTTTTCTATACACTTTCTAGAGTCTTGCGCTTAGAAATGTTTATAAATTTGTGCATATCTGAATTTAGCAATTCCCTTTATAATATTATTATAATGCAATCAATATTTCAAGTGTTGTGACTAGAAGTACTTATGATTAATGGCAGATCTCCAAATACTTCAACAACTTTTGCAATTTCCTAGAAATCCGCAAGCAATGCGATTAGAAATATATTTTTAAATCATTAAAGAGTATGCAAACTTCGATAGTTACGCAGAGTTTTGTGATTCCCTTATTGTTTTGTTTATGCTTCCATATCACCGCAGAGTTGCGCAGTCAACAGCAACAGCAGCGTTGTCGTTGTCGTCGTGTTTAATCAGCAGCAGCGATGCGATGGTTGGCAGCAGTCGAAAGGCGTCATATGAGTCATCGGAATACTTTCCATTATCGTCAGGCTGACAACAGCCGTGGCCTTCCCTTCCACACACACATACACATACACCGCTGTAGAGCCTTTGTTTTTGCTTTTGTCCAGAACCTGATCACTTCGGATTTGCAGCCATCGAGCATCCAAGTTATTTATAGTGAATTGGTCGTTTAAGTCTTGGTTCTCAGTCAATGCGCACAAAGCGTTAACTTGTTTGCAGACCACAAAGTGTGGCCGACAAATGCCGGTTTGTTGCGTTTATTTAGTTTTTGACCCACTTGCCACTTATCTGCATCGTTGTTGAATGTCGCGTTGCTTGTTCCCCCGCCCACACGGTATCATCTGCAGCGATATGCTGCAGCAACAATTGCATCTTAGTGCCACAGCAGTTGCAACTGCAGCCAGATGTATTTATTCTACACCAAAGGTTGCATCGAATCGTCAGAGCAAAGAACCGAAATGAATTGATATTCCTTCTTCATAATTGCAGGCAGCAATGCACAGGTGCCGTTCATTGGACCCGATGAGGTGCCACCGCCTTATCAGAGCAGCAGCACCAGCGGAGTGCCCATGGTTACCTGTCGGGTGTGTCAGAACATGATTGACATCACCAGCAAGCGTGAGCAGCATGTGGTCAAGTGCACCCACTGCAACGAGGCAACTGTAAGTATTATGAATGAACAATACTAAAAAAAGGAGTAATTAATAAACTACGATTAATTGCAGCCCATTCGGAATGCGCCTCCTGGCAAGAAGTATGTGCGTTGTCCTTGCAATTGTCTCTTAATCTGCAAGAGCTCGTCGCAGCGCATCGCTTGTCCCCGACCCAATTGCAAGCGCATCATCAATCTGGCTCCCAGTCCAGTGACACCGCCAGTGCCCACCATGCCGGGCATGTGTCGTGTCACCTGTGGCCACTGTTCCGACACGTTTTTGGTATGCGATACAGCTGAGAATACTTTCCAAATGTATGAGATACTAAACAATAATTTACTTTACTTAGTTTAACACCTATCACAATGCCCTGGCTCGCTGTCCACACTGCAGGAGAGTGTCCTCGGTGGGCGCACGTTTCGCCAACAGTCGCGGCATTCTGTTTGCTATTGTCGCATTTCTCTTCCTTCTTGGCAGCATTGGCCTGACCGTTGGCACCATCTCATACGCATCGGTGAGTATTTGAACATATCATACAACTTCTATAACTGATTCTACCTTCCTCTTCTTCTTAGGATCATGGCGGCATGTATATTCTCTATATTGCACTCTTCATCATTGCGGCTAGCATGTTGGCGCGTTCCGTTTATTATTTCCGGCTTAAAGTGAGCGCCATCGATGGGCCCATGTAAGATTCGCGGTGTGTCGATTAATATGCAAAGGCATTGTTTTATTTTTATAAATATATATATATATGCATATATATATTATTCATATATATCATTCCTTTTGATATTAAACGAAAACCGTAAATCATAATGAAAAAGCAAATCGAAAAAAAACCATGAAAAAATAGCAAACAGAACACACAAAAAAAAAAGAAAAACAAACGAAACACATTTTTGAAAGCCATTCACCATTCTCATTCTACATCATCTGCAGAGCCCTCAGCTCCTTTTCTCAACAAATATTAATGCAAACAAAAACAATTTAAAAATGTAGTTTAAAGTCACAGTAAACTTTAGCTAAATCGTCCCATCCCAAAAGCAACATTTTTGAAAAGCATAATTAAGACTTTAAGCCAAGCGCATTAAAACCTAATTACAAGCAAAAAAAAGAATTAATTCTTTAAGAAGCAAATGCAGAATAACAGTAAATTGAGTATAAAATAGCAAATGCTTACAACAAAACAAAACAAAAAAGGGATTACATTAAAAAGTAAAAAAGTGCTAAAATGGAAACTAAAAACTGTAGTCAGTGATTAGACCAATTAATTGACCGACAGACACAACAGACAACAGACAGGCGGATAACATCTTCTATATAGCATATATAATATATATAAAGCAAATTTTTTATAAATAAATAAGCGCTATTTTTTCATACACTTCTCGTTTTTTATACGTTTGTGTTCTTAAATGATATGTAAAAAAAGAAATAATCTGTTTTCTGTTTGTGCTTGTCCCTCATTGTTTTTCGGTATTTATTCTGTAGAAAGAATGCGCATCGATTTGATCGTTTAAACATATATTTTTTCGCCTTTTTTAAACAATATTTGTACTAAGAATTTAATATTTTGCACGTTTCTCTCAATTAACAAGAAAACAACAAAAACCAGATCAAAAGTGGAACAAATATTTGTTTGTTTGTTCGTTCGTAATTGGGACGCGTTAGTTATAATCGAAAAGCGAATTCTAATAGTGCTAATGAAGGTACACATACTTGCATATATATACACACATATACATAAATACGATTAACTAAATATTGAACAAAATAAACAACTAAAAGAAGTAACCCTCATGCAATTTAGACAGCAAACAACAAAAATTAACAACAACAAAACAAGCGGTCAAAAACATCGTATAAATTATATAAACAAAAAAGGAAAGGTTTACTTTTGAAATATATATATATATACAACAAACATTTATATTTAGTTATATATTTAGCATACATACACATACACTGTAAATAAAATGAAATAAAAAAAAAACAAAATGCATTTTTCTTTTAATAGTTAAGATCTAACTGGATTTCTTTTTTAAAGGGAAATTAGAGTGAGATTTGACCTACAAGAATTTCCCAATTAGAAAGGGTAATTTTATGTACAGCGCTTCTGGTGAAATGCCTTTGCCGAGTTTTGCATTATTGAAATGCAATTTCTAAGAGAATTAGTATTTGGAAATGTATTATTTATTTACTTACAAATAATTTATTTGCAGTATTTAAAAATCTTATATTTTTAACACAACACTACAATTTGTATTTAAACAGCAGAATGGCAAAAAAAAATTCCTTCCAGCAGCAAAGGGACATTTCAAAAGTTCAAAATGGCCTGCCAGAAATGTAACTGTCAAAAGGGACTTTTGTTGAAATGCGAATAGTGTTAGAGCAGGATCGCAACACTAACGTAGTTTTTTAGCATGTGTCAAAAAGCTGAGTACAAAAAGAAAATTTTCTGCAGCTTAAATTGAAAAGGAATATTGAAAATGGCTTTTAATCCTTTTCCCATTGGCATGCAATTGCATGTGGTGACCTGCTTTGGAGATCACTTCACAGGTGAAGTTGTCACCTACGAGCACAGCGTGAAAATGCTGATGCTGCGCTGCCGCAGCAAAGATGGCGACGACGGAGTTGCACGCTACAATCAGTGCTTAATCAATTTGGATTTCTGCAAGGACGTGACCATCCTACAGGAGGCAAAGATAGAGGCGGAGCCACCAGCGCGACTCAATTTACAGCGAGTGGGTTATTTTTTATTATTTACTTATTTCATATTTAAGAATTCTTTATTTTATTGATACTTCAGTTGGATCATCGCCTGGAGGAGACAATGGAGCAGCGTAAGCTAATGTTGCAGACACGCAATGAATATGCCACACCACGCGGCAGGCAACTCTTCAGGCTGCTCTCAAAACAATTTGGACCCAACGAGCTGGCCTGGAGGCAGAGCAAAATCGTGGTGTTGCAACAGTTGACCATCGTGCCACCATATCGTATGTGCCACATACTCGGGGCCAAGCGCAACTCGAAGCTGTTGCACTACGTGCAACGTCTCATCGAACAGCTGGATAAGCAGGCGAACAGCAACTAGCGACTGCACAAGACTATATATACTATATAGTACTTGATTCACAGCCCACACATGTTCACAACTGATGCCTGGCGCTTTGTTTGTCAACAAAAACATTACGATAAATACAAATACAAACACACTTTACCTTTGCTTTTTTTGTTTTGATTATTTATCGCAACTAAAGTATATATATACTCACCACCCACACACACACATATTTATATAGTAGATATAGTTCTAGGCAATGGCTGACGATGATGATAAACCCAAGAGGCATACGCTCGATTCGCTCTTTCACGTTTATTGCAATCACAAGGTGAGCGCATATCCAAATAAATAAAACTATGTATATATAGAAGAGTATTATGTTCTCCTAGGTACTCAATGCCGCTGAACTGGAGAATGAGGAATTCAACAGCATACTGCTCTCTCAGCTGGACAGCTGGTTGCAGCAAGCCAAGTTAATGCCACATCCGATCACGCGAACCCAAACTGGACTTATCTACATGCGTTACAAGTAAGTCATCAGCAACCACATCATTTAGATTTTATTAGAACTTGTGATTCAACATCTCTCTCACTTTATCTGTGATGTCAGAAAGTGGCGACTGGAATATGAAGATTTTCTCGAGGTGCTGCAGCAGCTGTGCAGCGATACCAATCTCAACTATGACGAGTTCAAAGAGACCATGGTTGCAGCTGGTCCCCCAACCGGAGGCACCGATATCGTCGTAGTCAAGTAATCTTTATACGTTGTTCTTGTTGCTGTGTTGTACTCTTGCCATTTAATTAACAAATACATAATACAAATTACAAAAAAGTTTAGTTTACAAAGTTTATAACAATTATAACAAAGACGTAAAGAAAAAAGATTCGAGTTAAGAGCGGGGAAATATCACACAACATAGTTTCACTTCTAGAGCAGGTTTCGCAGTGACTAATGAGTATTAGCATAAAGTTAAACTATAAACTAAACAAAACCCGCTTGTGATGTGATTTTTCCCCATATTAAATCAGTTGCTATAAAGGTGCATTTCTTATTTATACGACACTGGGGAAAAAACAAGAAGTTATTTAGGAAAGCAATAATAATTCTTATAAATATAGTAAGCAGGAATTTCTTTAGAAATCTTTTTGATTTATCATTCTTATTATATGAAAATAGGGGGTATATAAATATTTCTTGAGATTCTTGTATTTCTTTAGAATTTTGTTTAATATATATCTTTTTAGGTATTTGTTGATTCATATTAAATATGAAATGTTCGTTGATTTTAGTGACTTATTTCTTAAGATTGTTTTACATTTACTTCTTTTATAAAGCTCTGATATTTGTTAACAGATCAATAAACTTTGTGTCATATAAATATGAAACGCACCTCACTTCGATAGAGTTTAACGATAAATATTATTTATAGATATACTAGTTATTACGGTGTAGAGAACTTGCTTATGACGTGCTTTGTTTCCCCAACTGATTTAGTTGTAAGATATTTCATAATAGCCGCAAATTGTTCGATATATGAATAGAGAGATTGCCAATAAATATATATGTAAATGTGTATATGACTATATTATGATCTCCATATGGTTGCTGTATATATATAGCACTGAGTTTCGTATAGTTTATTTCTTTATTTTATTAATGCACATTTCAGTTTCATTTCGTTTTGTACTTGCGGGCTTTTTGGCTATTGTCAAAAGCATAGAATGTTAGAATGTGTGTGTCTGTGTGTTTATAATGGGCTCAAAGCAATTTAGCCATTAGTCATTTTGACAGTCAGTATATATAATAATAGTATATAAGATATATACAACTGTCTGGCGCTTGCCGGCAAATTCTGTTGTTGATTTTCTGGTTTTTATTCACGCTCGCTCTTCTCTCTTTGCCATTCGCTCATCGTTTTTTATCGTTTATCGTAGAGCGTGCTCCAAGGTTGATTCAATTATTGTGCACATGAATTTGTATTTCCGTTCCGTATCGTGGTATATAGTTGATAACGCCGTGTTGACTCTGCTGACTGCATCGTAAGTAAATGTGGCACTTAGTATAAGATTAGTTTAAAATGTTCGATTAAAGATGAAACAGTTGCTCATCCAATTTAGGAGTAAATGGTTCGCTCCAGCCAATCGTCCAGATTGAAGAATGCCGTATCGGAATTATCAGTGTCCCGCTCGCGGAACATCTCAATGAATGTCTTCACCTTGATGGCGCACATCAGGAAATCATCGAAGGGCACCTTGCCCTCCCTCGAGCCATAACGATGCGCCAACGCATTGAGCAGGCGATTGTTCAGATGATAACCAGCCGAGTTGAGGGCGCCACGCAAATGGAAGCCATCGATGCTGCCCGAGCGACGAGTGTCGTACAATTTGAACACCGCACGCCACTTGGCGATGTCTGTCAACAGCGCCTCGAACTCTTCGAAGCCCAAGCGTCCCGAGCGATCCTTGTCCAGCATGGCAACCATCGATCGCACAGCATCCTTGGAGAAGCCATCGGTGCCAATCATAACATCACGCATCGAGTGATCCAAGATGCGCTTCAGCTCCTGCCAATCTACCTCCTGATCGTCACCAGCAACGCTGTCGAACAGACGCTGGAGGGCAATGCGTTGTGGATCGTCCTCCTCCTTGGGTGTGGGCGGTGGCAAGGCGGGTGCAATGCGATCGTCTGTGTCACCGAAGCCCACCTCATCGTCGTTCTCCTCCATGTTGTTCATTGTCTCGGAGAAGACGCGTATGATGAACTCGCCCTCCTCATTGGGATCAAAGGTCGATGGCACAATCAAATAATTGCCGGGCGGCAACTTGAAACGAGCACAAACCTCACGCGTGTTGATGAAGTGCGGTGAACGTGCCACCGATGCACGGTACTTGAAGAAGTTCAACCCTTGCGGCTTCACCTGCATATCGCGATCCGTGAGATGGTAAATGGCAAAGCCAATGGTCAGGCAATCGATGCCCACGTTGCGTTTGCTGCGACGATTCTTTTGCATCAGCGCCACAATCACGGTACACTTGCCATCGTCATCCTCCTCGTCGGGATCCTCCAGCGAGATGATGTACTGTGGATTGTGCCAGAAGGTCTCCAAGAAGTTACGGCAACCGCCGGCAGTGACGCCCGATGTCCATTCTCCCTCAAACATGGACATTTCCCACTTGCGACGTGAATTGTGCTCTTGTTCCTCGGTCAAGGAATCGGGCGAAAGATTGCAAATTTCCACGCGATCAAAGTGATTGAGGAAGTCCTGGAAGGACATCCAGAACTCGCCATCGCGATCAAAGTTCAAGCCAATCTCCTCCTTCTGATGCTCGGGTATAAAACGCCACTCGGGCGAACTGTCGCTCCAGGGTCCGCTCCATTCGGCATCGTTACCCCAGGGATTCCGCATGCGTATCATTGGCAACTTGCCCTGACGATTGGGTGTGGAAATATCCAGCAGACACACTTTGGTTATGGAATAGGCATGTCCACGAATCAAACCCTCGCGTGTTTCAGCCTCAAGCACATGTGGATCGGGTTCCAGGGAGCAACCCATCATGGAGCCGCGTTCAGCTGCCTTGGTCATGATGCTGAAGAGATTCGGGGGTGCATCCTTGATGTCGTACCACTCGGTAACGCCGCCAGTAAAGTCCTCCATGGCCTCGCAGGTGGTGCCACCTAAAAAAGTAGCAAGCAATAAAGATTAGCAATGGTTAATGAGAGTGCACATTTATTTTTGGATGAATGCCAAAGAACATATTGTGACCAAAGAAAGTAAAGTGATGCAGCTGCATCGCTGAATAATAAATAAATTTCTCAGAAATCATTAAGAATTTCATTATAAAGAGAGAGCACTTTTGTACGTAGCTCTTGAAAGATTATTGTCCCCAAATTTCATAGCTCTAACTTTTATAGTCTTTGAGTTATAGCTCTGTAAACAAGCGGACAGACAGAAATACGGACACACAAAGAGCTTGAACACTCTTAAATTTTCATCCTTTCTATTCTTACCTTTGAGAGCCTCATAGGAGCCATGTAGCTTAGCGTACGCCTTCTCCAGCAGCGCGCTCCAGAACTCGTTCTTCTCCGTCGAGTGCATGTAGATGAGCTCACCATTGTAGGTGGGCAGACGATCATCGATGACGACCTCCACCCACTTGCCGTACTGCCAGAAGCGGAAATGAAAGATGCCCGCATAGTTCTCCTGGAAATCCTGATCTGGCGGTATCACACGGAAGAACAGCTTCGAGTCCTGCGTCAGATTCGCAGCTGCCGCCAGCAACCAACAATCGCCCAGCTCGCCTTGTTGCACATCGAAACGGGAATAACCCTCGACAAAGAACTGCGGATCATCGACAATGTCTCCTGGACGCAGCCACTCGATGTAACGATCCGGACGACGCGAATACATCAACGACGAATCGTCGGCCGGGAAGTCGGGATCTTCAAACATGGTTCCGTTACCAACGCATGAATCACGCAACGACGCGAAGTCATCGCCTTGAACGCTCTTCTGACGCGCACTCGTCGCCTTGCGTCCCATCCAGAACATGTTCTGATTTTCTGGTACCTTGACACTGGTGAACTGCAGCTCGGTGATGCCCACCGATGGCTCCTCCTCCTGTGTGGGCGGTGCCGAAGGTGACGGAATCGATGGGTAAATGGATGGCGTTGTTGGCGTGTTGGGCAACGGCGCATATGGCATGGGCATGCTGGGCATTCCCATGGCACCACCGGGATATGGCAACGATGGATAACCAGCACTAGGGTAAGGTGTTGCACTCGGATAGGGTGTTGCACTTGGATAGGGCGTAGAACTCGGATATGGCGCTGCACTCGGATAAGGTGTTGCACTTGGATAAGGTGTCGAGCTTGGATATGGCGTAGCACTCGGATAAGCACTTGGCATGGGCGCCAACGGTGTCGACGGATACGGCAATGGCATGCCGCCACCTGACGGCAAATTCGGATAGAGTCCGCCACCTGCACCTGGATAGGGCGCTCCCCCGGACGAAGGCGGTGGAGGCATACCGTAACTTGCACCCGGATACGAGGCATTTTGTGCCTGTGCTGTTTGCTTCACCACATACGGCATTCCGCCCGCAGACTCTGATGAAGGATATGGCAGCGAGGGATACAGACCCGATTGCGGCGGCGCTTTGTTGTTATGCGCAGAGTTATCGCTGACTTCATTTTTGCTGTAGCCCAGGGCTGCCAAATTGACAAGGCCAATGCCGCTGGCATGATAATTTTTTGGATAATTATCAATGCCGTACATCGCTTTCACTGCTATTGCTACGTATTTCTTAGATTAAATTAAAACTTTTCTTATTTTCTTGTTGTTTTCTATTTTATTTCCGCTTTATCGATTTGTGTAGCACTTGCAAGTATAAACAAATATTTTACGAAACGCAACCAGACGCAGTTGTGTGAAAACTGCTGACTCGGCTGAGAGAATTTACGTTTTAAATGGGAGAAATATCCAAATTTAACTTTTCTTGGCACCAGATGAATCACTACTTTAACCCTTGAGTGTGTCTGTACATAGATCTATCTATGTAAATTAACTACACATCTTCCATGACAGCCCCTCATAAATTTTGCATATAAACTGTAATTTGATTGATTTTGTTGTATTATTAAATAATTTTATCATTTTAAATATTTTTCAAGACGTAGCCTATTTTATTTATTTTGTTTTTCCGTGTTAAATTATGCTACAGGTGGCATGCTTAAGGTTAAATGTCGTTTTCAGGGATGCGCTGCTAGTAAAAGCGTTGCCACATCGTCAATGTTTAAGTATTTTGTGTTGCTGGCATTTTTAAGAAGATTTTGCATCGATAGTGTCACATCTAAAAAGAAGAAGCAGAGTAGATGAGAAAAAATAAACAATGCGGTGAAATTTTTGATAACAGCATTGAAATTAATTGAAAACTGTGCAAATAAAACGATGGAAACACTACCCGAGGTGCCCGAGGCACCGTTGCGTCCATTTAAATTATAAGTATTTAACACTGTGTGTCCTAAGGTCTTATGTTAATGTTCTCTGTTTATTTGACAGCACGGCGCATCAGGTTGTGAGTTTGACCGGCATAAGTTTTGATCGTCGTACTGTAATTGTAAGCAAAACGCTTTATTTATGTTGAGCAGTGTGATATTCAATGTGTATTTAATGTTTGACAGGGCATGGTGGAGCTGACGATAGTGCCGAACAATGAGAATTTACGTTTGATTCGCCTCAATGCGAAACAACTTCGCATTTACAGCGTCGTGCTCAACGATGTTTGCCAGGCGGAATTTCATTACTTCGATCCCTTCCAGAACATTTGCAACAGTGAGCCACACAGGTGAGTGCCATATGAGTTGTCTCCTTTTCATACTTCACTTAAAGCAAACTTTTTATAGTCGATCCATGGATGTTTTTTCAAAATGTCATTTGAATGCGGCAACTATTACCGATCCGGATGAGAATAACGGTGAATTGGTCATCGAGGTGCCGCCCGATGGTTACTCCTTAATACAAGAGGGACGCGGCCTACGCATACGCATTGAATTCTCTGCAGAAAATCCGAAGAGTGGCATGCACTTTGTCATCCCGGCCACGTCACCGGATGATGAGAACGGTCAAGTTAGTTCTGCTCATATGTACACCAATTGCTATGAGAATTCGTCGCGATTGTGGTTTCCCTGTGTCGACAGCTTTGCGGATCCTTGCACCTGGCGTCTGGAATTCACCGTGGACAAAAATCTCACCGCAGTTTCGTGCGGAGAATTAGTTGAAGTTATAATGACACCCGATCTGCGCAGGAAAACGTTTCACTACACGGTCTCGACGCCGGTTTGTGCACCCAACATAGCGCTCGCCGTGGGACCCTTTGAGATCTACGTGGATCCGCATATGCACGAAGTGACGCATTTCTGTCTGCCCGGTATGCTACCGCTCTTGAAGAATACGGTGCGATATTTGCACGAGGCTTTCGAGTTCTTCGAGGAGACGCTGTCCACACGCTATCCGTTCTCCTGCTACAAACAGGTGTTTGTAGACGAACTGGACACGGACATCAGCGCCTATGCCACAATGACCATAGCCTCTGTGAATCTGCTGCACTCCATCGCGATCATCGATCAGACTTATGTCTCTCGCACTTTTATGTCACGCGCTGTAGCTGAACAGTTCTTTGGTTGCTTCATCACATCGCATCACTGGTCCGACACCTGGCTGGCCAAGGGCATAGCTGAGTACCTGTGTGGTCTTTATTCCCGCAAATGCTTTGGCAATAACGAGTATCGCGAATGGGTGCAATCCGAGTTGGCGCGTGTTGTGAAGTACGAGGAACAGTATGGCGGCATCATATTGGATTGCAGTCAGCCGCCAGCTCCGCTGCCCGTGTCCAGCACCAATCCAGCTGCTGCGGCCAGCAAGCAGGAGGAGATTGTGCACTATTTTCCCATCAAAAGTTTGCACACACTGTCGCCCAAGTATGTGGAGGCGATGCGTCGCAAGGCGCATCTGGTGATACGCATGCTGGAGCATCGCATTGGCCAGGAGTTGCTCATACAGGTGTTTAACAAGCAGCTGGCGCTGGCTACGAATGCAGCGGGCACTAAGATTGGCGCTGGCCTCTGGTCACAGCTGCTCATCTCGACGAATATCTTTATCAAGGCCATCTTTACGGTGACGGGCAAGAATATGTCTGTGTTCATGGATCAATGGGTGCGCACCGGAGGCCATGCCAAGTTCTCGCTTACCTCGGTGTTCAATCGCAAGCGCAACACCATCGAGTTGGAGATACGCCAGGACTTTGTCAATCAGCTCGGTGTGCGCAAGTATAATGGACCGTTGTTGGTGCAACTGCAGGAGTTGGATGGCACATTTAAGCATACGCTGCAGATCGAGAACACGCTGGTCAAGTCGGACATCACTTGCCACTCGAAGAGCAGACGCAACAAAAAGAAAAAGATTCCACTCTGCACGGGCGAAGAAGTCGACATGGATTTGTCTGCTATGGAGTAAGTTTTCTGTAATTTTCAAAAAGTACTTTTATTTATGCTTGCATTACTTATTTCTAGTGACTCGCCTGTGTTGTGGATACGTCTTGATCCTGAGATGATATTGCTGCGCGATCTGATCATTGAGCAACCCGATTTTCAGTGGCAATATCAGCTCCGTCACGAGCGCGATGTCACCGCCCAGTTTCAGGCAATTCAAGCGCTGCAAAAGTATCCAACGAATGCCACACGCTTGGCGCTAACCGACACCATCGAAAGCGAATCGTGCTTTTACAAGGTGCGCTGCCAGGCGGCGCACAGTCTCACCAAAGTAGCCAATCAAATGGTCGCCTCTTGGAGCGGTCCGCCAGCCATGCTCAACATCTTTCGCAAGTTCTTCGGCTCGTTCAGTGCGCCGCACATTATCAAGCTAAACAACTTTTCCAACTTCCAATTGTACTTTCTGCAGAAAGCCATTCCAGTGGCCATGGCAGGTGAGTTGTTAATGATTGTGTAAAGTTTTGTTAATTGTTTAACCTATTTTTGATTTGTTTGTTAGGTTTGCGCACTTCGCATGGCATTTGTCCGCCGGAGGTGATGCGTTTCCTTTTCGATCTCTTCAAGTACAACGAGAACTCGCGCAATCATTACACGGATGCTTATTATAGAGCTGCATTGGTGGAAGCGCTAGGAGAAACACTCACGCCTGTGGTATCGGTAGCTATGCACGGCACTCAGATCACAACGGACAGTCTTTCCACGGATGCCAAGTGAGTTTAGGGACCAACAAATGTGGTGAATGTGTGCAAATAGTGATAAAGCTGAAATTCTTTTATGTATAGAAAATATTTGTGGTGTTCATGTGCAATCAGTGATACAACTTAAATACATTTATGTATAGCAAATATTTCCAAATAAGCAGTACGAAAAATGCACAAATTTCATTCATTCATTGCAGTCATCCAATTATTCAAAAAGACAGACTTAATTTACATAATTTTGAATTAATCAAGCTACTTAATATTGCTGTTAAGTTTGCTATATGTCTTTCAATTGTTCAATAACATATGAATATATTTTTTAATTACGAATGCAATTCAATTGTATTCATTATAATTGCTTATTAATCAGTGTATATCATACTTATAAGCTTTCCTATTCTACACAATTAACATATAGTCGGACACTCTAATGTACTTTACTTTATTATGCGCTTATCTAACTATAAATCTTGCTTTACAGACTTGTGCTGGATGAAGTGACTCGACTGCTGAACATGGAGAAGCATTTACCCTCCTACAGATGTATGGTCTCTGTCTCCTGCCTGAAAGTTATACGCAAACTGCAGAAGTTCGGTCATCTGCCCTCGTTGCCGCACATTTATCGCAGCTATGCGGAGTATGGCATATTTCTCGATTTGCGCTTGGCTGCCATGGAGTGTCTGGTGGATTTCGTCAAGGTTGATGGCCGCAGCGAGGATTTGGAACATCTGATAACGTTGCTGGAAACCGATCCGGATCCAGCGGCCAGACACGGTCTGGCTCAGCTGCTCATTGATAATCCGCCATTTACGCGCGAGTCGCGACGCTTTGTGTTGGACAAACCGAATCTAGTGGAACGCCTGTGGAAGACCATCAACACGTTGTCCGGCGACACAAAGTTGCGTTGCGACATCGTCGATTTGTACTACGCATTGTATGGCAAGAAGCGACCAAGTTGCATGCAGGCGCATGAGAATCAACACTTCTACCAGGATCTCATGAAGGAGAACAGCAATTCGAGCAACAGTTTCAAGAAGATCGACAAGCTAGACAGAGCAGGCAGCGAGTCAAAGGAGCGGCATAAGCCTGCTATGGTTACCATTAAACGCACAGCCACCGAAGCCTTTGAGGTGGGCGATGAAATCATTCAGTTAGAGCGCAGCGAGGAGATCCAAGTGATGGATGAACCCATCAATGTGCAGTCCTACGACAGTGAGACGAGAATCAACACCATGGATGACATAGCAGGCGAATCGCAACACATGTCCAAGCGTGTGAAAACCGAACTTTATGCCGAAGATGATAACACAACGATGGCGTTGGATGTGGGTGAATCGACGCGCTATGAAAGTAGCTACGATGAGGCCAAGTTTAAGGCTGATGGCAGTGTGAAGAAGAAGAAAAAGAAGGACAAAAAGAAGCATAAACACAAGCACAAGCATAAACACAACAAGGACAAAGACAAGGAGAAGGATCGCGAGCGCAAGGATAAAGACCGCAAGGATCCGCAGATATCGCGACTGCAGGCAAGGGAGGCGGCCACGCCCGAAACGCTCAGTTCAGCTGACAGCAGCAATAGCAACAGCAATCCGCCACTTGGTCTAAACTAAGCGAATGTCAGTTAATAATTGTAAAATCTTGCAAAACTAGATTTAAGCAAAGTGAACGAAAGTCGCTGTGGAAATGAGTTCCATGAAAAGTTCGTTCTACATAGAAGCCTTAAGTGTCTCGTGTCAATGAAAAAGATTTCAAAGAAAACCTTAAAATATATACACATGTATAAAATCTGTACAAACGGAGTTTTATGATGGCAGAAGTGTCTTTAATATTTAGATTGTTGTAATAATATCGAAAAAAGCTAGCAGAAAAATGAGATTTTCTTAGTATTCATGTTAATGTATCTGTGCTGAAGCTTAAAAAGCAAAGCAGCCGAATTTCTAATTAATTCCTAAGTTTGTAATTTTTAATTTAGGTTGTCTTACTACTTGCTTCATAGTTTTTTTTTCTTTTCACGGGCTTTGAGATAGCATTTTCTTTTTATTTCTTTAAGTGAATCCGATATCCTTTTATTAGTTCAAAGTTAAATAGTAAATAGACAACATGCATACAATTTTTGGGAAATTCTTATTATTCAGTCATGAATTTTAAAATAGAAAGATCACAACTTCAATTATTCGTCATCATAAAGAAGGCAAGTACTGTTGAGTGTGTGTGCTCGACTGTGAGACACACGCTACCCATTTTTAATGAAAGCAAAACAGTGCGGTATACCAGATGCTATATTTAGTATATTGGTAATCATTGGTTAATATACCAAGGAGTGCAAAATATACCAGAATGTCAGCGAAAACAACTAAGATCCGTAGGAAGAAGACATTTTTGTCCATACAAAACAATTTCTTAAAAAAGATATCGAATTTTTATCAGATCGCAATGAACTTTTCAGGAATCATAAATCTAATTTGCTTGTCCACACAACAAATGTGATCTTTATCTCTTACTGAGATTCCTGAGATGTAGGTGTTTATACAGATGGACGGACAGAGAGACGGACATGGCTATAGCGTCTCGGTTGTTTAAGCTGATCATGAATACATATATGCTTTATGGGGTCGGAGATGCCTTCTTACATTTCCCGAAGGCACAATATTATAATCCCCCTTTACCCTATGAATAGCGGATATAAAAAGCGAATTTTTTTTTATACTTACTTTCTACTTACCTTGTCTGTCGCATAGTTTTATGAGTTTCGTAGTGTGTGTGTTTTTTAATAGTTTTATTTAGTTTATAATTTAACGTTAGACAAGTGCTGAACATACAGAAACATTTTTACAATACTTATGTTATACAATAACTAGGCAAAGGGCAAAGAGTGAGATTAACTAAAGGAATGCAACTCATTGCGCCTTCGTGGGCTTCGGTTCCGTTGCCTTCGTCTCGCTGCCAGCGACAGCCGTGTCTTGCTCATCCCTCGGGCGGCGTTGCAAGTAGGTGACGCTGCCACCGCCAATGCCAACAGCGGTCTGTTGGGCCTCCGCTGCTGTGGGCGACGAGATGATCTTCACCGATGGCTCCGAGGGTGAGGCGAGCGAACGTTGATGCGGCAGCTGATGCTGGTGCTGATGTTGATGCTGATGGGCGGCGAGTTGACGCGAAGCCAGACGCATGATGTGAGCATAATCTACGGGAGGATGATTGCGATACTCGGGATGCTCCTTGACGTACTGCTCATAGGGCACGGGCACGGGAACAGGAACCGCTTTGACGGGATAACCCGCTTCGACGAGGGCTTGGAACTCGGCTTGGGTCAAGGGTTTGCCATTGGGTGGGGGGAGATTCAATTGCTTGACCTCGTCCAGGGTGCGAAGCTTGTGATGCACTGCAGCCGCAGTGGGCGTAACGCGCGAGGGCGTGGCAATGCCTGTGCCCTGCGAGACATAGATGCTGGACTGCGAAGGAGCTGGCTGAGCGGGATAATCAATGGGCAACGAAGTGGGAGCAACCACCTGACGATGCTTGATGGGATCTGGTGGACTGGGATAGAAGTGGGCGGCAGTGGGCGCGGGAGCAGGAGGCTGAGCACGTTCCGCATAGTCAGCATAGAGGAGTGCTTTCTCGTAGGATTTCGTCGGACTTGGCGTGGGCAGTTTATAGTGCTTGGTGCGATAGTGTTTGGCTGGCTTGGTGGCCACCGTGGGTGCCGTCTCCTGGTAGTAGTACTGCGAGGGCTGCGGCTGAGCAGGTGCTGCCGTTGGATAAACAACGGGTCCTAGTCGCTTGCCACCCTCCAATTGTTGCTGCTGCGGTTGCTGTTGGGGATAAATCGGCGTCGGCTGCTGAAAGTTGCTGAACTTGAAGAGCGACGGCACAAAGGGTTGATTGTTGGCATCCAGCAGAGAGTTGGGCGTGCTGGCCAAATAGGCTTTGGGTTGACGCAGCGCCGGATGCGATGTCGGTGCTGCTGGATGCTGTGGCGGTGGCGGTGGCAGACGTGTCACATGCTGATGCTGATGATTGACCAGCGTCGGTTCATTGCTGCTGTCCACGTAGCTCAAGGTTTGTCCGGGTCCAGGTTTATTGGCAGCCAGCAGCTTTTCGATTTCACTCTCGAGCGAGGATTTCGCCAGCGGATGATTGGGCAACGTCTTGTAGCTAATCTGTGGCTGATAATAAGCAATCTGTGGTGGCAAGCCAGCGATGAGTTGACGCTGATGTTGAGGAGCGAGAGCAGGTGCTTCATCATCTTCCTGTTGCTGTGGTTGCTGCTGCGTGTGTGGCAAATACTTGGGCCCACCTCTGGAGTAAGTTGGCTGCACCAGTTGCTGCTCGGCCACATAACGTTCGCGTTCCCTGTAGCCACCGAGACCCAAGGAAGGATCCGCTTGTTGAAGTACTTTGTGTGTGGCTGCTGTGCTGTGTATGGCAATAGGTTTGGCCAAAGGTTGAAGTTGTCCGCGTGGCGGTGGTTGGTGTTGTTGCTGTGGTTGCTGCTGCTGCTGTTGCTGTTGACGCAGCTGCTCGTGATAGGCGCGCACTTGAAGCTCCTCTTCGAGCAGCTTCAGAAACTGTTCCTCGGGTATGATTTGATAAGGTTGCTGAGCAGCTGCTTGTGGTTGCTGCTGTGCATTTGGAGGTGGTTGCGACTGCTGCTGATGTTGATGTTGATGCTGTGGTGCAGACAGTGGCAGTGGCAGCTGATAAGGCGCATAGGGACCACCGCGTAGTCCAAGCTGCTGTGGCTGTGGTTGCTGAATGGTCACAGCGTAGCGTTGCTCGGCCTCCTGTTCCTGCTCCTCCTCCGCCACGGGTGTCGATTTCTTCGTCTGTGCTTCGCGATTGACGGTTGCTGCTTTGCCTTGGCTGCTGCTGCTGGCTGCTGTCAAAGCCTTGGGCTGATGCCGTTGTATATCTTGCAGATAAACATAGTGTTGCAACTGCGCATAAGAAAAAAAAAAAGGGGGCGAGATCAAGTGTTTCAGTGTGGGGGCGTGGTTACTAAGTGGCGCACAGCAAAGATCAACGGCCAATGCCAGCACAACAAATGGCAGCTGTTAAAAGTGGAGCCCACTTCAAACGGCAACAATTTGAGCAACAACATTAATCACACCAACAACATCAACCGTAACTACCTCAGCAACCACATCTAAGAAGACCCAAAAAAACCGTGTCAGGTGTCTGCTGTGAGAATCGCGTGGCATCTACGAACACTCTTTATATAACATTCGCGTGTGTGTGCGTGTGTGTGAGTGTGTGTGTGTGTGTGGCAGCCACACAGCTGACGTTGACGTTGTCTTTGGATGTGGCTGTGGCAAACAACCGCAGACCAGCAACGTCGTCGTCGTTGCCTCCCTCGCCCTAAGCTAGGCCTGGCCTGACTTCACTTCACTTCACTTGCTCTAATGTTGCAATCGATGCGCATGTCGGTGGCAACAACAACAACAACAGCAACAACATCGGCGTTGGCAGCAAACAAAATTATTTATATTACAACTACACTGTCCATCAAAATGTGGCGCAAGCTGCAGATAAAATCTTCCATGGACTTTATTTGCTGCCATGCATTTGAAATACTATTTTTAAAGGCTGTTTTTAATGACAATCTCAAGTTTGATATTTGAATGCAAAAATTTGAACAAAAACTATGAATATCAAAATCAAAATCTGCATATAACAGAAACATAAGTGATCTTCCTCAAACGTTGACATATTCTACAATAAAATTCAATACTATATGCTAAAATCAAGATTAAAATCTTGTTTCAAGAATCTTTTATTGTAGATTAAAAAGTAGATTGAAAATCATGATTTAAGATTTGGCCTCCTTGGTTCAAGTTTGAGATTTTCTTCTTGAAACAAGATTATAATCTTGAATTTCAAGATTGGGCATAATAAACCTTGTTCGTCCCATTTTGACATCACAAAAATCTTGATTCAAGATTATATTCCAGATTTTAACACGTTTTTTCTTTCTGTGTAGTATTCAACTATTTAATTCGTCAAATATAAAAAAAATATCTTCTTTTTACTAACCTCAATTAATCTTTTTTCTAAATTTTAGAATCAACATTGTTCAATAGAACTATTATTCAAATTTTAGTTATAAACCAAATAAGTTAAGAGTAAATGGAACGCAGCAATTACCTTTTAAAGATCATATTAACTACAGGTAAAGCTTATGGCTTTTCTAATTTGAAATAATTAGCTACATATTTTTTGAAATTTTTTAACACATACATCTATTTTTAAAAAAACTTATATCACTTTTGTACTCGTATTATGCTATATCTGTCTTTTTTTACATTCTCTAGAATGTTTCATTGTTTTCTCTGCAGCTTACTGACATAAAATTGTAATTGGAAAGCAGAAATTACCTTTCAACGAACATATTAACTATAGGAAATTTGAAATAATTATGTTTACATTCTTTAACATTACATTCTTTGTAATATATTTCTTCTTTTTACACAATTCATTTAATTCGATTTTTAATTTTTTTGTTTTCATTCTTTAAAATTCATTTCCTACCATGCACCTCACTTTCAATATATTAAAAGCCTTTGTGGTATTTAAAATAGTGGATTGCATATATTGTTAATATATTTGTGTTATTATTGTAGAATTAAAAACAGCTTTGAAGTTTTCTATCTACGATCTGCTCCATTTAAAAGAGATTCCGTTTGGTCAGCAATTTATGCAAGCTTGCTCTTTGTTTCCCATGCAATTTGAATGGTTGAGTTCGAGTCGAAACATTAGCTTAACCCTGTTGCACAGTGTTGCCTTCGCAATATTCACATTATTATAAGAAATGAGACGCTGTCAAGTCAAGGCGCCATCAGCAACGGTGGCGGCTCCCAGCGGCAAAACAGACGGACAGACAGACAGAAGTCTAGTGATTATAACGATTATGTCAACTTTCTTCCCACGAGACAAGCAACGACAATAACAGCAACAACAACAACATCAGCGACAACAGCGACAACAACACACGCCCATTGTTGCAGGCAGGCAAGAAGAAGTTGCCGCTTGCTGCAAATTGACTTGGATGTGGCATGTAGCATGTTGTTGTTGTTGTTGTTGTTGCTGTGGTCTAACGCGTCAACAACAACAATAATTTTGCAATTATGCAGTTGTTGTTGTTGTGGGTGCTCGTGACTTACATTTCGAGTGCTTGCAAATGGCATTTATTTTATTCGCTTGTCGCTTTTAATTTTGTTATAAAGCAATCTTATTTTTGTTTTTCTTTTGCCTATTTCTATTATTTTATATTTTGTAATATTTATAAACATTGTGTGTGTTGTTGATTGCGGGTAATTGCAATTGCTTTAGTCGCAATTTGTTCCCAAAATTGTGCACAGAAATCTGAAATCAACTTCGAGCTAAAATATTGGTCAAGGTTTCTACGCTGGGGGCCAGCGAAAGGCGCAATTTGACAATATTTCAATTGTGATTGGGATTATTTAGAGTTCAGTTGTTGTTGTTCAAGTTGTTGTTGTTTGTTGATGTTGCTGTCATAGCTTGACATCCTGTAATGTATTTTTTCGCAAATAGTCGTGTAATTCAGTTGAGTCACGTTTATGCAACGCTTCTGTGACCGCAGGCCACAAAAATTGACCCTTCTCCTCCCTTCTTCTCCCTTCTGACTTACCTCCTGACTTTGCTCCAGCAATTGTGCGGCATGTGGACGCGAATTGGCTGCGGCAAAGTTGCGCAGTTGCGGCTCCTGATGCGATTCATGCTGAGCATGCTGATGCGGTGCAATGGGGCGTATGATGAATTGATTCGGTTTCGTGCCATAGATCGTCTCCTGTCCATCCTCGGGATCATCAGAGCGCTCCAATGGAGTTGCTGCCTCGCTGCTCCGATGATTGGGATACAGCGATGTCTCCTTGCTGCCCACCTGTCGCTTGTCTTTCGTTCCCTCCGATCCAGAGACGGAGGCGGAAGCGGAGGCGGCAACGCTGCTGTCGCTGCTCTCGCTCTTGGCTTTGGCTTCCAGCGCTTGAACACCGAGGTGGCCTGAGTGTCGAAAGTAAGTAAAAGAAATGACAACAAAACGTAGCAGTGACAGTGTTAAGGCAGCTTAAGAGGATTGGCGTTAAATAGAAAGGAGCAACACAGCAGGGACAATGACAATAAAATCGACAGCCATAACATTGGCAAATTGGAAAGGAAAGCAAACATTACATAATCCAAGAGTACATTCTAATTTCAGGTCCAACTTTTGCAAAAAACCATCAATATAGACTTTTATTGATGTGACGAATGTATGCAAAATGAGATATTAAATGAGATTCAAAAATAATTTCCGAATTGAAATAAACACTTTTTCATATTTCTTGCTAAAATGATTGTTTTTAAATGTCATCTACATTAAAGCATCATTAGTTTGTTAAAAATAAATGATTTAATAAATAATTAACGTTACCTTTTAGCAACAATTGTTTAAATTTGCAAAAAATTAGTTTTATCAAAAATGTAAAAATAAAGTTTCCTTCTTAAGCCCTTTAAATTAAAATTTGAATTGACTGTCATAAGATTTGTAATAAAATATTATATGCAAAATATAATTACAAATGTGAAAACACAATTAGAAAATTATATAAAGAAATCTTTGTAAGTAAATTTGTAAACAAGTAACAAGTATAGAAAGTTTAGTCTGAAGACTAATTAAGCTGATAATATTTACTCATGAATTTTATGGCATGCCAATAATTTTTAATAAAATTTAAATATGCATTTTATGATATTCATATATTTTCAAATTTTCAAATAATATTATATAACGTTGCACAAAATAATAGCAGCCGTTAGAAGGCCTTAGTAGAACTGGCTCATTTCATTGTCATATTGACTTGTTTTGATTATTACAATAAAATAATAATAATAATAATAATATTATTGCTGGAACATTATAAAGTCTGGAATCTGAATAAATATTCCAATAAATGTGAATTGTCATGATACATAATTATATCTTCATCTGTTCATTGCTCTGAAAGAACTAAATTTATGTCGAAAAACTTTTTGGCTGTTTGATAATTTTAAAATCTCGTATTTTATATTTTATTCAATTATAAAAATATTGAATGCATTAATAAAATGTTAAACTAATAATTAAATGAATTAAAAACCTAGCTCATTTTTATTCCAAATTATTGAAGCAATTTCTAAATGGATATTTTGTTTGGCCCAATAAAGTTTTTATGCTTTGCTTTTATTGCTATTAGTCATTAGCTGATATAGTAAAAAGCAATAGAATTCGTTAAGCGTCTTAATATTGTGCCAACAACAAAACCAAAAATCAATAAATCTCGAGATTAAGATTGTTAAATCTTTTAATAAATATTATCTCTTTAGTCTATGTCGTCTCGAACAATTAGCAATACAAAATACATCAATAACAAATATTAAGTATTTAAAATCAATCAATTAAAATTCGTTAAATCTATTCATTATTAATATCATTATTTTCTATATCGTATCAAGCTTAATCAATTCAACATTCATCGATAATAAATCTCAAAATATTAGCTTGGTTTTAATTAAATTGTAAGTGAAACTCAATTAAAGCAAAAAACAAGCAGTAATTACAATCTGCATTTATTACTTTATGTTATTACCAATCAAAGCAAAGCTGACTTTAAATACTTTTAAACCAAATTTACGACTTGGTGTTGCCATAAAAACAATGTTTATTCAGCTGCACTGAGAAAAACAGTTAATGAAGAGATATTTCTTTTAAATAAGAAGCGAAATATTATGAATTGACTGCAGTTGACTTGGGTCAACTTATTGTTGGCCAGGCAAAAATAAGATGTTGACTATGGCTCATTGTTTAAGTTAGATCTCAATCATGCAATTAAAGTGGAAAATATGTACATAGGAGTATGGCAAATAAAAATAAATAAACAGCAGACAAATATGCATGCACGAAGTCTCTCGAACTCACCCAGCAAAAGTGTTAAGGCCAATATTTGAATTCTCATTGTGATGTGTTGAATGGGATGCAAAAGACAACGGAGACTAGTAATTGAATATCTTTCTTCAGTTCGTTGCTCGTTCGTTCGATTGTTGTTGTTGTTGTTGTTGGTGGTGTTGTTGTTGTATTACTTTCACAGTCACTTTGGATGTGTTTCCTCTTTTGTAATTCGCCTGCCTTGGCTTCAAAAACTGCTCGCAAATCGGATTACAACAGCATGGCGCATTGCTGCTTTCTGCGGAAGAAGACACAGAAACATTTTTGAGGATCTCACACAGAAAATCAACTCGTCTTAGTTATATAATATTGTTCAAGATTCGACACAATCCGCTAAGCTCGACTGTAAATTGAGATTTGTGCAACGCATTTGCATTTCTTATATTGTCTCTTATTATTTTTTATTTTTTAATCCTTTTCGTTGCGCACGCGTCTCAAATTTCAGTTGAAAATTTGTAACGCTTTAAATTTGCGAAAATAGATGATGATCAAGAGTTGAGTTTAGCGACGACGTTATACCGATTTTTTTGATTGTAAGTTTTGTATCTCTCCAAGCTTGGCAGCTTGGTTAGTTTTGATCGCGCGCGTTGCACGTTCGACAAACGAATCTTTGCCATTGTGCGGCCAACACTTGTATTTATAAAAAGCTGTGGCCCAGAGACACACACACAGCGACGGAGACGGAGCTAAGCCGAGAGACCGAGACTAGAGACCGAGAGCTAAAGCCACGAACCGTTGCCGACCTTTGCGGCGGGCAACAAAGAGAAAGGTTCGAGGCAGCAGCCGCTTCAGCAGCAACAACATCTACTGAAGCAGCAACAGCTAAAGCTAAAGCTTCTCTATTGGTTGTCTTCCAGGGGGCTACTTTGGTTAATTCAACGTTGACGTCCAAGAAAAGCGAAACCGCTAGTTAGGCGCTCGTTTAATGGCCACCCGCCGCCTGACAGCAGCAGCCTCAGCCTCAGCAGCAGCGGCAGCAGCATCGCCTGTCTGCTCCACAAAATGCTAACGTGACGCTAAATTGCCCAGTTCAAGCCACCAGCCAACAACGAGCAACAGTTGCAGCTTGGGCTTGGGCCTGGTCGAGGCTAAAGGGCAGAGTTGCTGTTTTAGTTGGCTTTGGCAAATGGTGTGCATTATATTTAACAAGCGTACAAATTTGCATTTACATTGCATATTTAATAACACTCCGCCTTCGCAAGTTCGCTGCCTAAGTCTTTCGTTTCGTTTGACATTTGCAACTGCCACCGGGCAAAACGTTTTTTCAGTGCATGCGTGGGGCAAACTGCGACTGCAACTTCGATTCCAGCTCCAATTTGGCCAATTGCAAATGCGATTTAATTCCAACAAAAACAAAAAAAAGTCTCTTACCCAACGTTAATTGCCTGTCTTCGTCTTCGTTTCTTTGGTTTTTGGTTAGTTGGCAGTTGACGGCAGTTGTTGGTGGTGTCAAAGTTAACACGGTAGCTGTGAAATCTGGCGCTGAGGAAATCCGCTTAAAGTGGCTTGACAAATTATAGAGTCAACTCCAGTCTCCTTCTTGCTGTCTCTTTTACTCTTTTTGGTGCTGCATTTCCTCATCCTTAACAAATTGATTAAGACAGTCCAAATAAATAAGTTGATAATTATGGCTGAAGATTTGTTCGTGGCAGCCGGAGAGCAGCATTTGCGCAACATTTAGACATCGATCAATTGCAGCCAAGCTTATTATAAATTCACCTTGTTGTTGTTGCTGTTAGTTTGCTCACATTGTCATTTAGTTGTCTGCGTGCTGCTTGTGAAATTGTTGCATTGCATGCGAGACGAAGACGACAGCAGCAACAACTACAACAACAACAATCACAAGTGCTGCAACAGCTGCTGCTGCAACTAGCTACGACAACAACAACAGTGGCAACATCTTCTTTTCTTTTACTGTTATTTATTATTATTGTTATTGTATTATAGTTTTGTTTTTGTTTTTCTTGCCGCATTTTTTCTTCTCGTTTTTCTTAAACACTTTTTTCATGTTGTTTTGCTGCAATACTTTTGCAGTTTGACTTCACTTAAATCAATGATAATCATGCTCATAATGATCATAACAATAATGATGATGATGTTGATGCTCGAGAGACGACAGAGACGACAATTGCACTTCGCTGTTTGGCATTTGCATTCAGTTTTATTGGTAGAATGTTGTCTGGCGATGTCTTCCAACTGCCGGCTGGCTGCTGGCTGCTGATGCATTTTGCACTCGACAGTTTAATGCTCTAAATTTTATGTGTATGCATTTTTTATATCGCGACAGTCAGGCTCAGGCTCTGTTGGACAGTAGTCAACCTTAGCATTTAGTTGATGCTTTTTGATATACACACTATACCATCTGATACACCAACAACAACAACCATCGAAACGAAAAACGAACTTACATGAGATCTTAATTGGCCAAACGCTAAGCGAAACTATTTCAAAGTTGTTGTTGCTGTTGCTCTTGTTAATGAAATGTACTGGACAATGGGGATTGCATAATGGCAGTGTGCATATGTCAAATGTGTCTCGTAAATTGTAGTTGTTATTTGGATCGCTCTCTGCTGCTAATAATTATGGCTCATGCGAGACTATAATTTAAGTGCGACAAGCGGCTTATTAAATGACGTACAATTTTAGGCTAATTTACGGCGATTGCCAGTTTGAATATTGGCTCAGTTAACTGAAACGCACTTTAGCACTTTGCTTGCAAAAGAAGCTCAAACTGCTTGCGCAAGTAAATAAACTATTAAACTGCTATAAATACTTCAAAGCTATTGCAATGCGGACATTGCATTCTACAGCACAAAATTTCATTGCATACTTTCGAGCGCAGCTGTAAAAGAATTGTTCTGTTTTCCACTGTTTCACTTCCACGTTCCGATGTCGTTTATTCGCTTCCCTATTTTTGCCTATCTGCCGCCATAAATCAAAACTGTCAAAATATCAGTTTGCATTAATTAAAAATGAAGCAAACTAGCGAAAAATAAAACAAAAAGGCGCATTCTAATTTATGTGGAAGTTAGTTGCTTGCCTCATTGGGTCGCAAATACAATTAATATGGCTTAAACATAAACGATTTGTTTGTTTGTCTTTTATTGGACCCCATGAGAACCAGTCGGGCGTAAAACCGCCATAAACATTAACTTTAACTCGTGATTCATACAATTGCAGCCTGCGGGCAAGTTTAAGACAAAGCCACAGACACCCAAAAGAGGAGTTCGCAATTTGCTTAGTACACACGTTTATCTCCTCTTAGCAATCACAATCACACAAATCTTTAGCTCTAATATGTATCTATAACTTTGTCTGGGGATCCGGGTTTTTTGAAGCATGTCTGTGCCAGAGTATGTGCATAATTTGCTAATGAGCCTCGCGTCCAGTCAACTGTAGACAATTTCGATTGCCATTACATGAATGTGTGCTATGTTTGTGCTGTGTGGGTCGGGGGCATGATCATTTTTTTGGGTCTGACTTCTTTGACTCAGTTCGTGAGTGGTTATATGATTTGCGTTTTCCTGGTATTGCTTTATTTGGCTTCTCGCCATTTCTTCGACGCATAATCACAGAGGCTGGTGCGAGTGGAGCGTCGATTTAATGATCCGTTTAAGTGCTGCACGCTTGGTGGCAGCTTGAATTTCCACCTGCTCGCAGTCGGTCGACGTAATCCGTAACCCATAACCCGTAGCATAGAAAAACAAAACGCTGAGACAATCAGCTTACCGAGTTAATGCTCTTTATTCACGCCACGATTCAAACAAACTAATGCGTTCGATAATGAGCCGCTGCCAGACAATTGATATGGATGCTCAATGCTTGATGCCCGATGCACAGCTCAGCATGTGGCCAATGTGCGACCTTGTGAAAATTTATTGCCGTTGGCAAACGGCATCAGGCATCAAGCATCAAGCTCGTTAAATGTCAAGAGGGCAAAAAGGAAAAGCACAGGTTGAATAGATCGCATTGCGAAGAGAGTTATGACTATTACGCATACGCCGCATTGCACAATGCAACTCTTGCTGACTTGATGAAAGAAATCAAGAAAAGCGTTGCACCAGGCACCTCAACACCCAAATACCCAAATTCCAATATAGACCCAAAAACGCCATCAGCAGGGCACACAAAACAATGCACATGCACAATGGCAGTTATGAATGACAACGTCCACGACTCGAACTCCAACTCCAACTCCAGCTCGAAAAGAAAAAATAAAATAATCATAGAAGATAAACAACACAGCAAAGACACAAAAAATAAGAAATCGAAAAAATCAAATTAAGAAAGTGTGCTCAACTGTGAAATACCCGCTACACATTTTTAATAAAAGCAAAGCAGTGCTGTAATATTCTTAAAATACTAAATCGATATATTTCTTGTAAATTTTTACCAAAATAGTATACTGAAAATTCAGCTTTCTGTACGCTTTAGTATTTTTCGGTATAATATACCAGAATAATATATTACTATATATTATTATAACATATATTACTATATATTATTATTAGTATTTTTGGTATATTATGCCGAAATATACTATTCTAGTATTTTTCATGGTATTATAACAAAATAATATCAAAATATACCGAAAAATACTAAAATATACATAAAGCTGTATTTGAAATATTAATTTAGTGTCAAATAAAACTTTTAGTATTTTTTCGGTATATTAGTTCGGCATAACATATCGAAAATACTAAAATGTTATGTGTTGCTTTGGTATAATATACCGAAAAATGCTAAAATATACCGAAAGCCGTAATTGGTATATCAATTTAGTATTTCTTTCAACATACCTTATAGATTATTAACCAGATACCAGAAAATAACAAGTGTTGTTAAAAAAATTATACCTTCAACTCATATAGTCCATACGGACAGATGGCTATATCATCTCAGCTGTTGACGCTGATCAAGAATGTGGCATTTCTTCTGCCTGTCATATACATATCCAAAGTTATAATACCCTCCCAATCTATGGTTGGCGGGTATAAAAAGATTTTCACACTACAAAGAGCGAGTCGTTAGCGAAGCATGTCAACTCGTCTTTTACTTAGCATTAGCAATAAGCTGTCTTGTTCCCTTTCTCCCCTCTTCACTTAGCTGTCCCCAAAGTGCCTTCATTTACATATTGGGCGTGAGAAGAATGAATGAAGCTTGCAAAAACAAACCAAAAAAATATAATATATATGACAGGCCAAAATAGACGCTATGTGCATCTTTCCCAGATGCAGCTAGATACACCTGGTCTGCTTTAATTAGATCTGCATACGTTTATTTAGCGCACCGAGCACCGCCCTTGCTGTATCTATGCAAAGATCAACACACATCCATGTCTCATTTTCAATTGCATGCTAAAAATTGCCAGCTGATGTAATAGTTTTTTTTGTTTTTATTTCTTCGGGGTTTTCGCGGAACTTTGTTGAGGAATTTTTTTGCTGTATAAACTACGTATCAATTAGCATGCGGAGTTTTCCCAAAAGACAGCTATTTGCCTGGCCATGGTTTGTTTTTCTGTGGTCTCTGTGGCAGCAGCACAACAATTAAATTCTCTCCTCCATTAAGATGGCTTAAATGCCTGGTGATCAGGCAAAGCCACAAGGCTGCCAAAGAGTCGCGTGTGAAATATTCACACATTACACTTAAGCATTGAGCATTGCAAAAAAATAAAAAGAAGAATGGCCAGCTAAAAATGCGCAATTACATAAATTTTATCTTTTCATAAGTCTTGGCTATTGTGAATGAAGAAGGATGAGTGCATTAGCCGATCATCATCGATCTATCTTAAGCTGTTAACATTGTGTCCAATTTTGAATTTTTGTTTAGAAATGAAAACAATAAGAGAAAAAAGAGCAATTACATAACTTGTATTTTTCGCATTCGCATTGACAAATCTTGGTTATTGTGAATGAACAAGGATTAGTGAAGTAGCCGATCATCATCGATCTCTGTTAAGCTTTTTACAATGTGTTAACAGATTACTTTTGCAACCTCTAAGAAATAAAAACAATGAGAGAAAAAAGCGCAATTACATAAATTTTACTTTTCGCATTGATAAGTATTGTCAATGAAGAAGGATCATCATCGATTAAGCTATTAACATAAGCTCTTAACATTGTGTTAACAGCGCGCTTTTGCAATGTCTAAATTTGAATTTTTGCTTAGAAATGAAAACAATGAGAGAAAAAAGTTAAAAGAGAGACCTTGCGTTACAAAACCGTTGATTATCAAAAGCATTTTGTATAGATACAAAATGTATGCAAATTCCACATCTTTTGAGTGTCAAGGCTTTTTACAAGAATTACCCACAAATGGAAATGAAAATAAACCTCAACTTAACGATGTGAAAATGTGTGTGTGAGTTAAACAAAAGCTTATTTTTAAATACCAGCAATTAGGCACGCACCCGCACAAAACACACAAAAAATAATCACGACATCTCTGGCAACACACATGGAACAATCCATCCATCCATCCATTCACTGGCATTTCAATGAAGTGGCCAAATGATTTAATTTAACAACTATTTAAGATACGAGATGAGAAATGTCAATGCCCAGAGCGGTAAATGCGTAACTAGGCAGCCATTCAATACACTTTAAAGTGCGTTGCCTGTTGCCTGGCATTAAAGACATCGAGACACCAACTATTTTTCGTCTAGAAAACTTGATTTTGGCCAGCAAAAACCACAACACCAGCTCCCACCTTGGCATTTGAAAATGTGACAAAGTACACAGCAGAAAAAAAGCTGCACAACAGGAAGATGGCAAAAATAAATATGTATATAAAATAAAAGCACCAAAAGCACCCGTTGAAAATTTCTTAATAGAAGCGCCAAAAGCAGCAACCAGTAAACAAAAAATAAAACTTTACAGCAAAGTAAACACACAAACCGCAGATTAAATGCTAATGGTAACGGAGGCCCCTCAAGTCAAAGTTGAAGCCGGCAAGCGGCAAGCTGGAAACCGGATTTTTAGAGGCACAGAACAATGCGCGCATAAATCTTGAGGCAGCTTGAATGCAATTTAACCAAAGCGCCGAATGAGCGATTGCCAGGGATTAACTTTTGTTGCTGGCAACCAGCAACCAACAACCAAGTGGACAGACAGACATGGCATATCATAAAAACCAGGTAGACAGACAGACAGACAGTCTGCAAATAACCAAATCAAAACTTGACATTGTGATTGTTTCTCAGTCATTCGATACAACAAAAAAAGGAAGCAACTGCAACAGCAATCGAGGTGGCAATGTTGCTGCTGGTGAGAAAGGCGCCCCTATATATTAACGCATATTAAGTGGCATATTGTGCAATGCTGTGGCACATGCAAAGCAACTACAACATAAACAACAACAACTCCATCGACAACAACTACAAAAGATCCAACACATCTCGCCACATTGGCGGCTCATTCATTTAAAAATCCACAATCCTACGTGACATGCCAGTGAAAGTTAATTTGGCGAAAAATTATGAAATCCAAATGAAATGTTTTCCTTTCAGCTGCCAGTTGCCAGCACATTGTCTGCTTGGAGCGGAAATAAACAGGCAATGCCAACTGTGGCTCCAACTCTCAATTGCGGTAACAGTAGCAACAGCAACACCAGCAGCAGCAACATAGTTTTGTCCAAGGTTAATAAATACATCCGATAAGATGGTGGCGCACCAGAAAAATCCACTTAATCAAATTAAGCAACTGCCATTTCTTTTTCCCTCTCTATCTCTATCTCCAGTTGACTGTCCATGCCCTGTCTGGCCCAGCAATTCCCATTGTTATCGTCTAGTTTAGAAAGGCCACGCGACAACGCTCCGAGTGTGCCACATGCCGCACAGGTGGCTGGCTGGTTGCTTTGCTTCGGTTTGTTTAGTTGATTTAGGTTTAAATTTATTAAACATGACTCGCACACATTGTGCAGCTTTCAGCCATACATATTACAATGTAAAAGTTGAATTTCAATTGTTCATTTTTTTTGTTTGTTTATTGCAACCAAATCATTGGTTGCAGTTAACTACATGTGTATGGACTAAAGACTTGCTGTTCGCTATTTCTGCTGTTGTTCGGGATCATTTTGTCTCAGCTGCCGACTTGGTGGCCCCCTTGATCGCCGCCGCCGAGGTGCGTTTCAAACTGACCATAACGTTGCGTTTTGTTGATGCCGGTCCGGGTCGAGTGGCCTTGGCCGCACTGCTGGTTGCCTTGGGCGTTGCTTTCTTGGCGGCCACTGGCGACTCTTGTTTGCTGGCAGCCTTGGTTGGTGTAGCAGTTGTTGTGCTGGCTTTCTTCTCGCTTGATTTGTTGGCTGATGCCTTAGTCTCTATTTTTCCCTCATCAGCATTGCCATTGGCCTCATCCTTGCTAGCCTTGTTCTTCTCACTGCAAATAGTCACAATTAGTTAAGGTATTGCTAATTAAATGATTGAATGTTTACTACTTACCTCTCAATGTCAATATTCAGGACGGACTCATCTTCATCCTCCTCGTGTTCCTGACCTAGTGGTTCCACTTCGGCCAAGAGATCACCGAGATCCTTATCCACATCCTCCCAAAGTGCATCATTATGAGTTTCGTCTACATCATCTTCAGCCTCGTAATCTTCATCATCTTCCTTCATGTCCATTTCAATATCTTCATCGGCCTCAGCCTCGTCTATATCTTTCGGTTCATGCAAATCTTCATGGCTCTCCATTTCTTCATCGCCCGCTTCGGATTTACTCTTTTTCTCAGTCTCTTCTTTATGTCGCAAATAGTTCTTAACATGCGAGTGTTGCAGACAATGTTTTTTGATGTACTCCTCCAAGGTCACATCGCCCTGCTTTTGGGAGTAATGATTGCACAATTCACAAAAGAATGTTTCCACAGACTTAATAAAGTCCATGCCAATGAGGCCGCGTTTGCGTGTCTCCTCATCCTCGCTCTTTTGAGCGGTTTCAGCCTCCAGCAGCATGGCATCCACGTCGGCATCCATGATGTCATCATCGATCTCACCCACCGAATCAACGGTGAGGAATTTGTTCAAATCTATCTCACGCTCATCTACGCTATCCTCTGATCCAGACTCATCATTGCGTGCTTTATTCTGAGAAAGAGTAAACGTAATTATCAAATCTTTGACAAAGCTAGTTTCTCTCCTGACTTACTCGAATGTGCTCCAAGGAACAGCGATGGTTCTCGTACAGCATGGCATTCTTAAAGGCCAAATGACAGGAGCCACAGTAGGGCATCAAGAACTTCTTAATGGTCTTGTGGTGCTCCGATGCCTGATGCAGATTCTTAGGTTGGCGATAGGCCAAACGACAAAGGCGGCAATAGCGCGACTCGTACTCCTCCTTGCTGTTCTCCTCAATCTCACGCTGTGTGGTCCGTTGACGGGCGCGCATGCGTTGCAAGTCGGCACGTTGTCTCAACGCCACTGTGCGCATCGAGTTCTTGTGTGTGCGCGAGTTGAGATGATATTGATATTCCTGTTGTAATAGAATAATATAATTAGTATCCTGAACCAACTATTGATTAACTTATACAACTTACCTTAAAGGTCACACACTTGATGCGGCAGTGGACGCAGGTCAGTTTGATGAATGTGCGCTTACGCAGATTGTTGTAATCCTCGTCGCGATGACGAGAACTAGTGCGACGCTCTTTGCGCTCCTCATCGCTATCGTCCTTCTCCTTGCGCGATGAACGATCCTTTTTGCTGGACTTCTTTGACTTGGACTCTTTGTCATCGCCATCTTTGTCCCTCTTCTTTTTACTTGACGACTTTTCGGCTGTACTGGACGATTTGCTCTTCTCTTTGGGCTTATCAGCAGCATCGCCAGCATCATCGGCCTTGCCTCCCTCATCATCTTCCTCATCGTCGGACTTCTTTTTCTCCGTCTCATTGCCAGCATCGTGCTCATCGTCATCGACTTCTTCTTTCTTGATCTTGGCCTCATTGGACTTTCCCTCGGCATCATCATGGGACGATGTTTTGGTGCTGCGTTTCTTGCTTGGCGACGACTTTTTAGTCGTCTCGCTCTTCTTCTCTCCATCTCCATCGGCTGCATCTTTCTCGTCGTTAACATCATTGTCGTCATCCTCATCCTCATTGTCATCCTCGCCTTCATCATCGTCATTAGCTTTCTTCTTCTTGCTTTTCTCAGTATCGCCATCCTTGTTATCAGAGTCATCGTTGTCATCGCTAGAGCGACCGCTGCTGTTCCCTCCCTGGCGTTGACGACGCAACGAGCTAACAATCAGCAACGTTATCGATATCGTTACCGTTATAGTTTTCGAATTCGATTGGTTTTTGAATAGTGTGAATTGAGTTGAAAGGAGGGAGTTTGTGATAAGTACACAGTGTATAATATTAAGATGGAAGCTAATAAATATTTGTTTTTGTCTTAGTGTCGTGGTTTCGTTTTCTTTGATTGACATGATCTATTAGATTACATTATACATAATAATTATATATCGAAGTTTCTCTCTCAATCTATTGGGTTTGGCAAAAAAACATCTCACATCAGTTTGTGAATTTAGCCAATAATTGTTCATAACACTCGATGGCATATAATATAAATATTTATAGTGTTCATATCACGCACACATAGTTGTATCATATTGTCTAGTGACTGACGATCTATCGCAGCACTTTTTCATTTTCTGCTGATCATTTTACAGTACACAGAATTTGACTTTACTCTTATTCTGATTTGATCTGATTGAATTTGGATTTTATACTTTTGTTTAAGGAATGTTTGTTTTAAGATTGTTTGGTTTTTATACTTTTACTTGTTTGTCTATTTACCTTTTCAGCTGTTGTATCTTGAGCAAGCGTGCCCGATCTTTTTGCTGGGCATAGAGCAGCTGGCGGCGCATGGTGCGCAAATCGTTGGATTCATTGATGCGTGGACGCACAATCCTCATGGTGCCCATGCCCCGCATGTTGTTGCGTATTATGCCGCCGCGTATGGTCATTGAGCCTCGCGGTCTCGATATATAATTGCTGCCAGCAACGCTTCGCAACAGCGGGCGCTTTGGCGGACCCATCGAGGAGTCGCGTTGATGTCGCTGACTGCCCGATTCTTCACGTGGCCTATACGAACTTGAGCTGCCGCCACCGCCGCTGCCACTGCCACCACCGCCGCCGCCAGTGCTGCTGCGTGGATGGTAACTGGACGATGATGAGCCCATATTTTGCGATGATGACGATGGGCGATCGTTGTGATCATTTGACGAGGACGTGCGACGATAATCCTATGACGATTGATGAGTAGGAAGAAGTGTAGAGGAGCATTGTTTTTGTTGTTTTTGTTTTGAAATTTTTGGATTTTGATTTCATATTCGAATATACATAGGTAGTTAGATATACATAAACATACACACCATGGATATATGGTGTATACAATTTGCATTATTTTGTTGGATGATAAAGAATTGCTTTATAAATGTTTATATATATATTTGTATGGGGTTATCTCAAATGCAATACAATCGTTATCCTGCAGCAAATGTGTGTAGTAGTAGTTATAGCATGATGAACAAACCTTACGACTTTTGAGCTATTTAGATAGATTAGATTTGATATAAATTGACATATTCTCTACGCATCTAGACGTTTATTCATGGGTTTATATATAGCGATATCTGATGCGATATCTGCTGTTGTCGGAAGGAAGAAACTGTCTGTCTGTTGTCGCATATATGCATTTATGAGCGATATAACATTAATGGTGTTCACCATTTCAAGATTCAAGATTGATCGCAGCCCTCATGAGGCCGCTCTTCAATTTCTCTTTCTCTCTGTCTGGGATTAATCTCCCTGTCTCTTTTGGAATATCAAAATCGATCGCAGAGGCAAAATCTTTGCTATATGCGTTATTGCTGTTATATATAATATGTGCTTTATATATATATAAGCATTCTCAAATTGCTCTTATCTGGCAACTTTGAGGGGCAAATTCCATATTAATTTTTAGAATCCGGCGTTAAACCTTCACAAAATAGTGCTATAAATATTTGGAAACTCATTAAAATCACACAGACATTGACCGCGATCCTTTAAATCGTATAAAAAGCGAATAATATACACATAAATCACTCTAAAACAGAACTTACGTCTTGACGAGGCCGTTTGCGGTCATCATTGCGATCCCTAGATGTATCCTATAAGGGGCATGGTGAATATTATCAAATATATATATAAATAGCAGTTTAAACTCACATAGCTACGCTTGTGACTAGAGCCGGAGTCATAACGTCCACCAGTGCTTGAATTATGATGATTGAACTTGTCGCGATTCCGATTATCATAGTGTTCATTATTGGAGTTACCGCTGCCTCCTCCTCCACCACCACCTCCACTGTAGCGATTGTTGTTATAGTTGTTCTCGTAGCGTCCATTGTTGGGACGGTAATTGCCCTGAGTACGCGTATTCACGTAATTGCTAGAGTTGCGATTGTTGTAGTAGTTACCGCCACCGCCACGCATAGTTCCGTAGCCACCTCCACGTGGAATATATCCGCCGCGTCCTCGCATTTTGCTAAGCTAAACAAAACACAAATATAGACAATCTATTACATATGTATACATACAGCGGGTAGTTTGCACGAAGCACCCTGTGTTCGTTAGGCCGCAAGGTGCCGGCGACGAAGTGGCAAAAATCAATACTGTTTTGCCACCGTAGTCTGTTGAAAAAATCACACTTTATCTGCACTGCAAATACCTTTTATCTATTTTATTACAATCACTAAACGTTTCACAATAAAGTTTTTAGGTTTACTTTGTCCTGCTGGCGGAATTATCTGTTTATTTTATCACACAACTTTCGGAACTGACTGCTGTTCCCGTCGACAAATGAAAATTTGTAACAAAGGCTGGGAGGAAGAGAGTGACCGAAACTTTGCAAATGTAAATCCAGTTGTGTGCCCATAAATATACCGAAAATACTGAAAAACGTGCGATATATTATGTTCAGCATAATTTTCGATTTTCAAAATTGCTTGCACCCATTTTATTTATTTTTTTTTTTCATTTTTGGGATTGTTTTAAAACTGTATTTCTTTTTGTCATAGAAATTGTTGCGTAAAAGTTGCAGCTTATTTCAAAGTCTCATATCATATTATGTATGTAAATATATTTGTATGCATACGTACCTTTTTCTTCAAATTGTATTATTGAATATATTTTTTTTCCTTGATAAAAATGTTTTAGCAATTTATTTCTAAATAAAAAATTCAAATTTGGATTATGTCAGCAACAAGATTTAGTCTGCGAACTTCGCGATCCCATTATTCTATTTCCCTTAGGTAAAACTTGGAGCTACGACTTATATTTAATGCTTAGTAAAGACGTGCAATTGAATAATTGAATAACTCGAGTCAGAGAATTTTGTAGAATTTTTGTTTTAGTAGTCTTGCATATACATATTATGCATTTTTTAGATATACATATTACAATGTAAAAGTTGAATTTCAAATATGTTATTTTCGTTGGTTTATCGCAACCAAATCCTTGGTTAACTCTATGTTTACGATGTATGTATGTATGTATGCATCTCTAGACTGTTGCATTTAGCCCCTGCTACTGATCGAAATCACTTTGTCTCAGCTGCCGACTTGGTGGCCCCTTTGATCGCCGCCGCCGAAGTACGTTTCAGTACGGTGCGTTTTGTGGATGCCGGTCCGGGTCGAGTGGCCTTGGCCGCACTGCTGGTTGCCTTGGGAGTTGCTTTCTTAGCGGCCACTGGCGACTCTTGTTTGCTGGCAGCCTTGGTTGGTGTACCAGTTGTTGTGCTGGCTTTCTTCTCGCTTGATTTGTTGGCTGATGCCTTAGTCTCTATTTTTCCCTCATCAGCATTGCCATTAGCTTCATCCTTGTTAGCCTTGTTCTTCTCACTGCAAATAGTCCGAATATCACAATTAGTTAAGGTATTGCTCATTAAATGATTAAATGTTTTCTACTGACCTCTCAATGTCAATATTCAGAACGGACTCATCTTCATCCTCCTCGTGTTCCTGACCTAGTGGTTCCACTTCTGCCAAGAGGTCACCGAGATCTTTATCCACATCCTCCCAAAGTGCATCATTATGAGTTTCGTCTACATCCTCTTCAGCCTCGTAATCTTCATCATCTTCCTTCATGTCCATTTCAATATCTTCATCGGCCTCAGCCTCGTCTATATCTTTCGGTTCATGTAAATCTTCATCGCCCTCCATTTCATCATCCCCCGCTTCGGATTTACTCTTTTTCTCAGTCTCTTCTTTATGTCGCAAATAGTTCTTAACATGCGAGTGTTGCAGACAATGTTTCTTGATGTACTCCTCCAAGGTCACATCGCCCTGCTTTTGGGAGTAATGATTGCACAATTCACAAAAGAATGTTTCCACAGACTTAATAAAGTCCATGCCAATGAGGCCGCGTTTGCGTGTCTCCTCATCCTCGCTCTTTTGAGCGGTTTCAGCCTCCAGCAGCATGGCATCCACGTCGGCATCCATGATGTCATCATCGATCTCACCCACCGAATCAACGGTGAGGAATTTGTTCAAATCTATCTCACGCTCATCTACTCTATCCTCTGATCCAGACTCATCATTGCGTGCTTTATTCTGTGAAAGAGTAATCGTAACTATCAAATCTTTGACAAAGCTAGTTTCTCTCCTGAGAGAGACTTACTCGAATGTGCTCCAAGGAGCAGCGATGGTTCTCGTACAGCATGGCATTCTTAAATGCCAAATGACAGGAGCCACAGTAGGGCATCAAGAACTTCTTAATGGTCTTGTGGTGCTCCGATGCCTGATGCAGATTTTTAGGTTGGCGATAGGCCAAACGACAAAGGCGGCAATAGCGTGACTCGTACTCCTCCTTGCTGTTCTCCTCAATCTCACGCTGTGTGGTTCGTTGACGGGCGCGCATGCGTTGCAAGTCGGCACGTTGTCTCAACGCCACTGTGCGCATCGAGTTCTTGTGTGTGCGCGAGTTGAGATGATATTGATATTCCTGTTGTAATAGAATAATATAATTAGTATCCTGAACCAACTATTGATTAACTTATACAACTTACCTTGAAGGTCACACACTTGATGCGGCAGTGGACGCAGGTCAGCTTGATGAATGTGCGCTTACGCAGATTGTTGTAATCCTCGTCGCGATGACGAGAACTAGTGCGACGCTCTTTGCGCTCCTCATCGCTATCGTCCTTCTCCTTGCGTGATGAACGATCCTTTTTGCTGGACTTCTTTGACTTGGACTCTTTGTCATCGCCATCTTTGTCCCTCTTCTTTTTACTTGACGACTTTTCGGCTGTACTGGACGATTTGCTCTTCTCTTTGGGCTTATCAGCAGCATCGCCAGCATCATCGGCCTTGCCTCCCTCATCATCTTCCTCATCGTCGGACTTCTTTTTCTCCGTCTCATTGCCAGCATCGTGCTCATCGTCATCGACTTCTTCTTTCTTGATCTTGGCCTCATTGGACTTTCCCTCGGCATCATCATGGGACGATGTTTTGGTGCTGCGTTTCTTGCTTGGCGACGACTTTTTAGTCGTCTCGCTCTTCTTCTCTCCATCTCCATCGGCTGCATCTTTCTCGTCGTTAACATCATTGTCGTCATCCTCATCCTCATTGTCATCCTCGCCTTCATCATCGTCATTAGCTTTCTTCTTCTTGCTTTTCTCAGTATCGCCATCCTTGTTATCAGAGTCATCGTTGTCATCGCTAGAGCGACCGCTGCTGTTCCCTCCCTGGCGTTGACGACGCAACGAGCTAACAATCGGCAACGTTATCGATATCGTTACCGTTATAGTTTTCGAATTCGATTGGTTTTTGAATAGTGTGAATTGAGTTGAAAGGAGGGAGTTTGTGATAAGTACACAGTGTATAATATTAAGATGGAAGCTAATAAATATTTGTTTTTGTCTTAGTGTCGTGGTTTCGTTTTCTTTGATTGACATGATCTATTAGATTACATTATACATAATAATTATATATCGAAGTTTCTCTCTCAATCTATTGGGTTTGGCAAAAAAACATCTCACATCAGTTTGTGAATTTAGCCAATAATTGTTCATAACACTCGATGGCATATAATATAAATATTTATAGTGTTCATATCACGCACACATAGTTGTATCATATTGTCTAGTATCTGACGATCTATCGCAGCACTTTTTCATTTTCTGCTGATCATTTTACAGTACACAGAATTTGACTTTACTCTTATTCTGATTTGATCTGATTGAATTTGGATTTTATACTTTTGTTTAAGGAATGTTTGTTTTAAGATTGTTTGGTTTTTATACTTTTACTTGTTTGTCTATTTACCTTTTCAGCTGTTGTATCTTGAGCAAGCGTGCCCGATCTTTTTGCTGGGCATAGAGCAGCTGGCGGCGCATGGTGCGCAAATCGTTGGATTCATTGATGCGTGGACGCACAATCCTCATGGTGCCCATGCCCCGCATGTTGTTGCGTATTATGCCGCCGCGTATGGTCATTGAGCCTCGCGGTCTCGATATATAATTGCTGCCAGCAACGCTTCGCAACAGCGGGCGCTTTGGCGGACCCATCGAGGAGTCGCGTTGATGTCGCTGACTGCCCGATTCTTCACGTGGCCTATACGAACTTGAGCTGCCGCCACCGCCGCTGCCACTGCCACCACCGCCGCCGCCAGTGCTGCTGCGTGGATGGTAACTGGACGATGATGAGCCCATATTTTGCGATGATGACGATGGGCGATCGTTGTGATCATTTGACGAGGACGTGCGACGATAATCCTATGACGATTGATGAGTAGGAAGGAGTGTAGAGGAGCATTGTTTTTGTTGTTTTTGTTTTGAAATTTTTGGATTTTGATTTCATATTCGAATATACATAGGTAGTTAGATATACATAAACATACACACCATGGATATATGGTGTATACAATTTGCATTATTTTGTTGGATGATAAAGAATTGCTTTATAAATGTTTATATATATATTTGTATGGGGTTATCTCAAATGCAATACAATCGTTATCCTGCAGCAAATGTGTGTAGTAGTAGTTATAGCATGATGAACAAACCTTACGACTTTTGAGCTATTTAGATAGATTAGATTTGATATAAATTGACATATTCTCTACGCATCTAGACGTTTATTCATGGGTTTATATATAGCGATATCTGATGCGATATCTGCTGTTGTCGGAAGGAAGAAACTGTCTGTCTGTTGTCGCATATATGCATTTATGAGCGATATAACATTAATGGTGTTCACCATTTCAAGATTCAAGATTGATCGCAGCCCTCATGAGGCCGCTCTTCAATTTCTCTTTCTCTCTGTCTGGGATTAATCTCCCTGTCTCTTTTGGAATATCAAAATCGATCGCAGAGGCAAAATCTTTGCTATATGCGTTATTGCTGTTATATATAATATGTGCTTTATATATATATAAGCATTCTCAAATTGCTCTTATCTGGCAACTTTGAGGGGCAAATTCCATATTAATTTTTAGAATCCGGCGTTAAACCTTCACAAAATAGTGCTATAAATATTTGGAAACTCATTAAAATCACACAGACATTGACCGCGATCCTTTAAATCGTATAAAAAGCGAATAATATACACATAAATCACTCTAAAACAGAACTTACGTCTTGACGAGGCCGTTTGCGGTCATCATTGCGATCCCTAGATGTATCCTATAAGGGGCATGGTGAATATTATCAAATATATATATAAATAGCAGTTTAAACTCACATAGCTACGCTTGTGGCTAGAGCCGGAGTCATAACGTCCACCAGTGCTTGAATTATGATGATTGAACTTGTCGCGATTCCGATTATCATAGTGTTCATTATTGGAGTTACCGCTGCCTCCTCCTCCACCACCACCTCCACTGTAGCGATTGTTGTTATAGTTGTTCTCGTAGCGTCCATTGTTGGGACGGTAATTGCCCTGAGTACGCGTATTCACGTAATTGCTAGAGTTGCGATTGTTGTAGTAGTTACCGCCTCCGCCACCGCCACGCATAGTTCCGTAGCCACCTCCACGTGGAATATATCCGCCGCGTCCTCTCATTTTGCTAAGAAAAATAAGTCACGTAAACACAAATTAGCTATTATATATTATCACGGGGGGTTTGCACGGAACACCCTGTGTTAGGTAAGCCGCAAGGTGCCGGCGACGAAGAGGCCAAAAATCAATACAGTTTTGCCAACGTAGTCTGTTACTAAAATCACAGTTTATTTGCACAGCACAAACCTTTTATCTATTTTATTATATTCACTATACGTTCCACAATAAAGTTTTTAGGTTTATTTTATGCTATCGTTGAATAATATTCTTATTTTATCTCACAAGTTCTATAACCGACTGCCGCCTCTGAAGAAAATTTTTTGACAATGGTTGTGTACCAACAGCGTGACCGAAACTCTCCTTTTCGAAATATACTGTTTTGGAATGAGAAAATACCAACTCTTTTCAAATTATTTTAATTTGGTATACAGCTATCGATTTAATATCCCGCACTTTTAAATAGTGTATAGAAAAAAGAAACCCAGTGGAAAACAAACGTAATTTTAACAATAAATGCAATACGAAAATGGCATACGACAACACTTAAAGAGCAAGAGATATTAAGCAAACTTATTAATGCGAAAATAATGCTAATAAATTTATGCCTGTTTAACAAAGCAATTTTCAATTAAAACGTTTTTGTTGCATACTAAAGTTGATGAAATTTCATCTACCTTAATTTATGAAAATTGAAACTACAGTTTACCAGTACATATGTATATTTTAAATCAATACAAAGCTGCGTAAATGTAAGAAAAGTTAATGCTAAATTAAGAATTACATATGATACAGATACACAGAGACATCGGCCACAGTTACATTATTAGCATAAGGACTAAATACTCTTTGGAATGCGCCGCTGATGCAGAAATAGTGTTGGCAAGTTGGCTGGGCATTCAATATTCACACAACTCCCGTTGGCCGGACATTGGTCGGTGGGGCGCCTGCACTGGGTTTGGTCATCATGTCAACGGCATTCTTGAAGAGTTGCGTCTTCACAAAATCTGTGGCGGCGCTATTCAAGTCCTTGCCTGCGCCATAGTTGCACTTGATATATCCGTAGAGATTGGCCGCATTCAGGGCTATGGCAATCATGACTAGCAGCAGCCATTTGAACTTGAGTCCAAAGAGTGCCATCAGAAAGAAGAGACCCCAGAACAGTGGGCATAGTATGAGTCCAAGCCAGAAAATACGCTGTTCATGTTTGTTGACACGACCCTGATGGGAAGAAGACTACATTTGTTACATTTATCATATAGTTTAAATCATATGTAAACATTGAGTGACTCACGTTCTTCGACTCGAACACCCAATGTGATTTGCCATCGTCATCGACGTAATTCCACCACCGTAATCCAACTAAAAGTCGGCCAGAGATATTCTTCACAGTCCAGAAATCGGCGGATAAAAAGAGCACAACGAAAACAAAACTGGTAATGAAGGAATCGCTGAACCAGCCGCAGAACATGTAGATCACAATGGATGCACCGCGAAAGAATAAATGAAAGAAGGTGACATAAGGGTGCCTAGCAATAGAAAATACTTGAGTTAAAGACACTTTATACTATTTCACTGGGTTTGCTTACGTGTATTTCTGACCAGCTTGGCTGGGATCACGCATATCATCCTCCTCGCCAAAGGGTATCGTATCATCGTCCAATAATGGCACCTGTTTCAAACCACTTAAGCATATTAATAATTTGGCAAACTTGACGTCAATTCATTGCATGCAAACTATTTGTGTTAAACTTGCAACGTTGTTTTGATATTTGGTGACGGCAGCTTGTTGTGCGTTGTTTTTAGTAATATGTGTGGCATACATACATTTCTTACCGTTGCGGACGCCATGATTTATGTGCTGGCTGTGACTAACTATTTCACTAATGTACAAGTTGCTCGAATTGGAAAATAAATATTAATTTTAACACATATTTTCTTTGCTTGCTGCTTGCGTAGCTGTCTATCGCACTATCGCATAAACGATATCGATAGCAGACACCCATTAAGCATCGATTGTTGCAAGTGCGACGGTCTGGCAACACCAACAGCATAAATGTTTACTTTTTTGCTGATAATAGCAAGCTGGAAGAGAGTAGCGAAGACAGCGCAGAAGAACTTGCCTAACTTTGCTTTGGTGGCAGAAATGAGAACTGTTGATAAGCATGCAACAAGGCAAAGTGAGTGCAGCAGCATCAGCTAGCGAGCAGTGATAAAACATAGCACTTAAATACAAATTGATAAGAGCCTCGCATACTTACATGCTGCATGTATGTATGTATGCTTGATTGCGTACGCGGAGCGGAAACACAAGTTAAAAGCGTTGAGCACAACGACAGCAATCAGTTGCGAGCAAACTGCCCAGCCAAACAGACGTAGAAAATAACAACAAAAAATCGGCAAATGAATGAATGAACAAACACACAAAGTGCAAGAAACGAGTTACGTTAATAACACACTTAACTGAAGAAGCGCCCGCAGTAAGAGAAAGACAGACCGATAGAGAGAGCGAGAGAGAGAGGTCAGCGATCTTTTTAAGCTAATGACGAGACACCAGCTAAAAAAAGCGTGTGTATTAAAAACAATTCAATTTCAAGGGTAGACGACGATTCCAACAACGGCTGATTCAGCAGATACGCGCAGTCGGACAGACAGACAGCTAGATAGCCAAGTAATTATTGGTTACTGAGGTGAGTACACAGCACATAAACACACACACGCACACACACATTCGTAAATTTACACACACGTTGGCAAGCACCGTTAACGAGAATTCTTCCCGCTTGCACAAGTGTGGCGTGTGTGTGAAGCGAATTTTTGGTGACGTCAATTAGAATTTCGCTCGAGTTAACCCAATTTTCACTTTCCAGACCGTTTCCAAAACAGTATCAAGTCGAAGCTTGAGCAGAACACAATTCTTTCAACGATGGCACCACCCACTGTCTTGGTCACTGGCGGCGCCGGCTACATTGGCTCACACACCGTGCTGGAAATGCTAAACGCTGGCTACAATGTCATCTGTGTGGACAATCTATGCAATGCTTACAGTGGTGGAGCTGCCAAGTTGCCAGAGGCGCTGAGCCGAGTCCAGGAGATAACCGGCAAGAAGGTCAACTTCTATCGTGTGGACATCACGGATCGCGAGCAAGTGCGCTCCGTCTTCCAGGAGGTAATCAAATCAATCAAGTGTCGTGGCCCAATTGGATATATATTTTCCATTGCGTGGCACATTTGTCACATCTTGCTTATCGGCATTGTTGGCGCTATCAGCAGCAAACAGCAACCAGCAGCAGCAACTCGATTGTTTACTCAACTGTTCAACGTGACCTCAGTCACATAACTTGTTGTGCTGGCAACGCGACAAACAGTTCGACAACGTTGCACTCACAATAATCTCTACCGTTTTTTTATTTTTATGATTGTTTACTAATCTTGAATGTGCCCTTGCACTTTTGTCATTTGCTGCAGCACAAAATCGACATGGTCGCTCACTTTGCCGCCTTGAAAGCTGTCGGAGAATCGTGTCGCATTCCCTTGCAATACTATCACAACAACATGACGGGCACCAATGTCCTGCTGGAGGCCATGGCCGACAATAATGTCTTCAAGTTTGTCTACAGCTCCAGTGCCACCGTCTATGGTGAGCCCAAGTTTCTGCCCGTCACCGAAGAGCATCCCACGGGCAATTGCACATCGCCGTACGGCAAGACCAAATATTTCACAGAGGAGATTCTCAAGGATCTGTGCAAGTCGGACAAGGTAAGTGTCTGACCCTTCACATTTAATGTGAAATGAAAAGCAAAGACCAAATCCACTAATCACTTCTCTTTTCTTAGCGTTGGGCTGTTGTCTCGCTGCGTTACTTCAATCCCGTTGGCGCACACATCAGCGGACGCATTGGCGAGGATCCCAACGGCGAACCAAACAATCTTATGCCCTACATTGCCCAGGTGGCGGTCGGACGTCGTCCATGCCTCAGTGTTTATGGCAGTGATTTCCCCACAAAGGACGGAACTGGAGTGCGAGACTACATTCATATCGTGGACTTGGCCGAGGGTCATGTGAAGGCCTTGGACAAGTTGCGCAACATTGCAGAGACTGGTTTCTTTGCCTACAACTTGGGCAGCGGCTCCGGCTGCTCCGTGTTGGAGCTGGTGCATGCCTTTGAGCGTGCCTCTGGCAAGAAGGTCAACTATCAGCTGGTCGATCGTCGTGCTGGCGATGTGGCCACCTGCTTTGCGGACGCCCAGCTGGCGGAACGTGCCTTGGGCTGGAAGGCAACGCGTGGCATTGACAAGATGTGTGAGGACACGTGGCGCTGGCAGAGTCAAAATCCGAATGGTTATGCCAACAAATAATAGTCGCCTCTTCTCCACACTCTCTGGTGTCATCTTGCCCACCCCAAACTCCGTCTTCGTCTCCACCTCCCCACAAACTTTTTCCTGCAAAAACTTTCTGCAAGTTCCTCTACCAAACTCCGCAATGTCATATTATGTATTTAATTATTCTAATTAGCTAAATGCTTGCGTATGTAACTAGTTATGTAAATTTCTCAGTTCTCTGATTTTTTGTGTCAATTTGAAAGTGCAAAGTGTTACAAAATTAATTAATGTATTGTCGATATATATGTATGTATGTTATTGATAACTGTATGTGTATGTCAAAACCCAAAAAGTACTTTGTAATTAAAATGCAACAACAAGCTGCACTCGTCATCGAGTTGTGTCTTCAATCGGAATGCGGTCACAAGGTCAAGGTCGAATCGAGTCGATCAACAACCTACAAATGATCAAATGTAGTCGACTACGAGATACTCGGTAAATATAACGATCTTTTATCGAAGAACTTCCTCATTTATTAATATTCGGGACACATTCATACTCATAAATTATAATGCAAGTTTGTTGACTTATAAATTATAGTCACGAACAATTTTATATATATTTTTTCACCTTAAACAACAAAGAGGCAAATGTAAAACTTTGTCGCTTAAGCTACGGAATCACTTCTGAATTGTCAATTGTAAATTATATATGAAAACAATTCTCTGCTTTTCTAGAGGCAAACATTTATTCAATGCAATTTAACATTTAAAAACTGATTTTAAAATTACTTAAAAAAATGTATTTATACATATTTATAAAAAAAAATAAACACATCTGCACAATTAACGGCATTTTATCACAATTATGTACTATTTAGTTTTCAACAACTTTGCGTTTTGTTTTTGGAATGCTGCTGATTGTAGATTGTATATAGGGCATGTATCTGCATCTGTATCTGTGTGTTTGTATCTGACAAGTGTATAAAAGTACAAAATTGTTTACAAAAGTGTTGGGCGAGCTGAATACACTGATTTGTAGTCTCTATATTTAATTGATTTTTGAGAATGTACAATGAGAAATCTTATTTATACACTTTGAAATGCTTCACTTTTTTGTGGTTTTTGTTCGGTTTGGCAATTTGAAGAGTATTTTTAATTTTTTTTGTATAACAACCTAGAACTTGAACCAATTTCAAAGTAAATTATTCAATCTAACAAGAAGCTTTCACTACATACTACATTCACATATCTAATATTTCGGTTTCTTTTATCTTATGAGTGCGCGATATGCATAATGTTTTAGGGTAAAAAGTATTAGATGTAAATGCTTATATAGTAAGTAAATAATCAGTATATATATATTCGCAGAGTGCCAAAAGCGCTGGTAGGAGATAGATCGATAGAGCGAAAGAGATCCTTAGCTATGTGTGGAGACAGTTGACAGATAGTTGATTTCTATACCGCATGAATGCTCCAGATTGGAATTATGAATTATGTGGACGTGACACCCTTGCGTGCCACAAGCATATTGAGTATGGGGTTTTTCCTTATGTAGCTCACAGCCTTTTTATGGGTGACCATTGTAAAATCATAGCCATTGCATTGGAGTATCTTGTCGTGGATGCGAAGTCCAGCACGAGCAGCTGGACTGCCCTCATGCACCTCCGTCACATAGATGCCCTAGAGCAGAGAATATTAACATTAGTTGATGATCCATATCATATAAAATCGATATAAACTGCTCCGAAATTTTGAATCTTAATAATATCGATGCCACCTCAATTACATTAATTAATTTACGCATATTTCGAGTGTAATCATTCCTAATCAATCGATCCAAGTTGCTGACACCTTAATACCAACGAACTACTCACGTAATCGGTGTAGCCCTGTGGACTTTTCTTATAGTCCTGATCGATGCCACCGCCAATTTTAAAGCCACACTTGAGTATCTCTCTGCCCTCCTGATCGTAATCCTGCTCCTTGTGCAACGTAATTGGAATCTAAAGATCGATAGAGAGAGAGCAATAAGAATGTGAGTAACAAAAAATGGTAGCGTGAAAGTTTTGTTTATGCCCAATTTCTATGACTGTCGTCGACCCATTTTCACAAACACGACTCATTCACACACATACATTTAAGCATACACACCTACATATAGGCAGCCAACAGGAAGAACGCTAGCTGTTGCACCTGTGTTTGTGTGCGTGTGTGTTTGTGAAATTTACAACTTACGCTTAAACATTCCATTGCCGTGCCGGCCTGATGCTGAAATGCCATTTTCGCCATGATGTTGCTGTTTTAGTTTTTTATTCAAATCACTTTTCAATTAGAAAATACAAATCAGTTTTTCACTAGACGAAGAAATGAGAAAGATGCTTTTGCTGCCGTCCGCTTACAAACACAAACTGCTGGCTTGCTTCTGCTCTCTCACTCTCGCTCTCTTACTGCATCACAAATGCGAGCAGTGTTGCACAGCGCAGAAAAAACAAAGTATTTCGAGTGTTTTGCTCTTTTATTACAATTTACATAAATAAACAAGAGTTTGGAATTAATTGGAATCGATAAACTTATAAATCTAAGAGCGTCGCATTGCGAGCATCGTATTAATTTCCCATATAATAATGCGTGTTCTATCAATTATTTCACGCAATTGTCGATTTTTCAGCTTAACCGTTTCGATGAGTTCCTGATTCTCTTGCAGCACTTTGCGATATTCGTCGCATTGTGAAGGCTCAATGCGTGGATCGGGCTCATCACGATAGGGTATCAATGTTTCGGCATTCATATAGTCCATGCCAGCATCATTGCACTTCTCATAGATGATACGCACACGCTTGAACAGCAATCGAATGGTGCGAAAGTATTCCTGCACCTTTTTCTCCGTGTTATTGTCCCGATGTGAGGTTGGTTGTATGTTCTTGAGGGCCGAGAAGACCTCTTGGAAGCGCGAAGCAATGTCCTGCACTGTCTCCTGGCCCAGGCGCGACAACTGAACAATGTTAATCTCCTTGTGTGGATTGGGCTGCGAAATTGCCATAATATTATTTCCTCCACCGCCGACGCCGGCTGCACCTGTGACTGGATTGTGTTGTTGCTGCTGCTGCTGTTGTTGTTGTTGATGTTGTTGCTGAACTAAGTTGGACTGTTGCTGTTGCACCATGCCTACGCCGCCGACGCCCACTCCTTGTGGTCCCATCATTTGTTGTTGCGGCATATTCGACATTGGCATCCCAACGCCACCTTGCATAATTTGCTGCTGTTGTTGCATTTGATGCTGCGGCGACATGCCCATGCCTTGCATGAGACCTGGTGGTCCAACTCCTACATTGGGATTCATTTGCATGCCGCCTGGGCCACCTCCTGGTCCTCCGCCGGGGCCCATCATATTCATTTGGTGTTGCTGCTGTTGTTGTTGTGGTGACATATGCATGCCGGCCCCTCCTTGCATGAAGCCGCCCATGGGCATCATGTTGGGGCCACCGCCTCCGCCTTGGCCTCCCTGTGGGCCTTGGTTCATTTGATTTTGTCCATATTTCCACATTTTACAAACTAACAATATTTATGAAATACCGCAAGCACCAAAACAATATTTCGAATGAGATTTACCAACACTGCACAAGCAGTACAGCGTGACCGCATGCAGTATTTAGAAATATACATCATAAATATACCGACAATTCGATGTTTAAGCCACTTTTAAAAACATCGACTATTGTGGAAGATCGATGTTTTCGCTATTTTTATATAATATTTATATAATATAAATCTAAGGATTAATTAACGATATTAAATGTTGTATACTACTGCTTGATTAAAAAAGAAGTTTTGATAAATTTGTGAAATATCTATGGAAGTATAACCAGTGGGAATTCTCAGCATATTTGAATTTTTGTTGGTCTATTCCATCGGCGCCAAAACGTTTATTTTCGAAGCACTGCTATGGTCACACCTCCACAAATAAATCAAGCTCTTTTAAGAAACGTCAAATAAATAGTTGGCGGAATAAGTGAAGATTAAAAATAAAAGCGATGGGTCGCGACGATGACAATGGATTTGGCGATTGGGTAAGTGGACCCTATATCTAACCCTTCAAGAGCAACGTAGTTATTCAATTGGTGTGTGTTTTACAGGGCGGTTACTTTGAAGCCAAGAAATCCAAGCTCGAGGAACAATTTGCCGCCGCCAGCGATCCGTTTCGCAAGTCGAATATATTTGATGGAATTTCCATATTTGTCAACGGACGCACAAATCCATCAGCTGACGAGCTGAAGCGTATTATGATGGTACACGGCGGCATCTTTCATCACTATGAACGTTCGCACACGAATTTCATCATTGCATCCAATTTACCGGATGTGAAGGTGCGTAAAATGGACACCAGTAAGATTATAAGTGCCCAATGGGTTGTGGACTGTGTGAGTGAATCCCGTGTGCTCGACTATAAGCCATATCTTCTGTATACCAATCAAAAGACGACTCAGCCGCGAATTAACTTTACCAAAGGCAAGAACAACAATTCCACTGCCACGGATATAGATATGGATGAGACCGAAAGGTTGTCTAAGGAATTGGGTGGCGTACTCAAGGAGCTGCAGCAGGCTGTAGCCACATCGCCCGATAAGAACGCCACCAACATCAGCAACAACAACAGCATCACCAATATATCTGCTACCACAAATCCAGGCCGTGCTCTCACTGCTGTCGATCCGGCATTCCTTGGCGAGTTCTATAAGAACTCGCGACTGCATCACATTGCCACACTTGGCGCTGGCTTCAAACAATATGTCTGCGATTTGCGCCAGTCACATGCTAACAAACCCTTTGAGAAACGTGAATCGATGCGTTCGTTCCTGATGAAAAAGCCCAAGTCCCTGATGTCCGCAACTGTCAAACGTCATGTGATGCACATTGATATGGATTGCTTTTTCGTATCGGTGGGTTTGGTCAATCACCCAGAGTTGCATGGCCTGCCCGTTGCGGTGACACACTCCAAGGGCGGCAGCGGAGCCAGCGATGTGCCAGTGCATCCGCAAGCCAATCGTCAGGTGGAACAGGAACTGTTCGCCCAACGCTTCGAGCAGCATTTGCACAACAATGTGCTGGCGGACAAAGTACGCGGCGGTTTTGATAAGAAGATGTCGCTGTCAGAGATTGCATCCTGCAGTTATGAGGCTCGAGCTAAAGGTATTCGCAATGGCATGTTTGTGGGCCAAGCTCTGAAACTGTGTCCAGAGCTCAAGACTATTCCATACGACTTTGAGCATTATCGTCAGGTGAGTGATTTTAATCGATGTATCTAAGTCCAGTTGCTCTTACTAATAATTGACCGACTCAATTCAAACGGAAAGAGGAGAGAAAAATCCAGCCTTATTGCACGATTAACTTATAGAGAGTTTACCGTCCACTAAGGTTGGATTCTTTTTAATGTTATTACACTAACAATCATAAAATGCTAATTCAGTAATGAAACGCTAATTGAATAAATCAAAATTTGTCCATAATTCATAGTTTACAAAAAAATCAAGTCAAATGTAAGCGTTGAGAAATTACTACAACAATAATTCATTGCAGGTGGCATTCGCTTTGTACGATATTGTGGCAAGTTATACACTCAACATTGAAGCTGTTAGCTGTGACGAAATGTTTGTAGATCTCACAGATCTGCTGCAGGACTTGCAGGTGGATGCCATGACCTTTGTATCCCTCTTGCGTCAAGAAGTGCGCGAGGCCACCAAATGTCCCTGCTCCGCCGGAGTGGGCGACAACAAGTGAGTATACTTTAATTCTATTTAAATAGTAAACATCAAATAACTTTTCTTTCTTCCAAGATTAATGGCTCGTCTGGCCACCAAGGTGGCCAAACCAAATGGCCAGCATTTGCTAGAGACTGAAGATGCAGCCAATTATATGGCCTCTCTGGATATAGACGTGCTGCCCGGTGTGGGCAGCAGCACGACCTATAGACTCAACCAAGCGGGCATGAAGACATGTGGCGATGTGCAGCAAGCTTCGCTGGTGAGTCTGGAGATGCTGCTGGGCAAGAAGATGGCGCAAACACTGTATCAAAATTGTCGTGGCCTCGATCCGCGTCCCTTGGTCTATGAGCAGGTGAGTCACTCGCTCAATTAGCATCGAAGTTCTATAAAATGAATGTATGTTTGCTTGTAGCAACGCAAATCTGTCTCAGCTGAGGTCAATTATGGCATACGCTTTACGAAGAACGAAGATCTGGAGACATTTCTGCAACAGCTGAGCGTAGAGGTTCATACTCGACTCATTGAGATTAAGCGCAAAGCCAAATCGATTACACTAAAGCTGATGGTACGCGCTGCCGAGGCGCCCGTGGAAACCTCCAAGTTTATGGGTCACGGTGTCTGCGATAATCAGACAAAGTCTGTGCTGCTAAAGCAGAGCACCAATGATGTTCAGGTCATTACATCGAATGTGCTACGCATGATGAAGGAGTCGGGATATCCGCCGCATGAGCTGCGCGGCATTGGCATACATCTAAGCAAGTTGGACGATGTTGTCGAGTCGAAGAAGGAGAATGTCATCAAGAATATGTTTGTGAAAATGTCAGAAAAACAAAAGAGTAAGTACAAATTCAAAATTTTACGTTGAAACTTCAATTTTTTACTTTTTTGATTTCAATTTGTAGCTAAACCAGTAGATGTATCCATAGTCAAGGTAAAGGAGCCAGAAGTTGAGATACCTAAGAATTCAGGAAAGGTCAATGTGCTTACGATGCTAATGACTGCGGCAGCAAATCGACAGCGCAAGGGCTTTGAGCAAATACCAACGAAAAACACACGCATATCCATGCGCAATGATTTGTTTGAGGAAAATATCGAGGAGGAGAAGAAACAACAACTTGACAACAGTCCAAAGAAGGCAACCGATTTGCGGTTTAAACCCGCAAGGACATCAAAGCAAGCAACAATAGAGCAGTTCGACCCGGATGTGTTGGCTCAACTGCCCGAGGATTTACGTCGCGAAATTCTCAGCTTTCCGGATGAGTATTTGCCATCAGTTGATACTGAGCCGAGCAGTCGCGTAAGCCGTCGAAAATCGCCTTTAAAGTCGCGACGAATGCGATCGATCAGTCGATCGCCTTCGCCTCAGGAGTTTCTCCCATCGACGCCTCCAAATTCGCCACCGTTGCCAGGATGGCGACGTTCGTTGTCCCCCAGCACGAGTCCTTTGAGTGTGAGCGATCTGCAGCCATCGACTTCAAAAGTGGCGCTTGAGCGGCAGCTGAAACGCGCCGCTTGTCGCTCCGATCAAATTGTGGTGGATTACGTGAAGAAATTGCCAGATCACATGCATCCCCAAATCCTGCAGTATTTGAAGAATACCAAAACAATTCCAGAAGGGATAATAGAGCCAGATGAGCCAGCTTCCAAGGAAGTAGCCAAGGTAGCATCACCAACAAAATTGGTGGTGGAGAACGACGGAGTTGATCCTGAATTCAAGAAAATGATAATCACCTGGGTGAAGACGGAGGACACGCCGCAGCCAGCGGATGTGAACTTGATGTTTATGAGCTTCTGCTATCTGGTGGATGACAACAAAATAGACGAAGTCTACGAGCTGATGAAGTTTCTGTGTCGTTTGATTAAATCGAAACGTGGCAACAACTGTCGCTGGCACATGGCCTACAATGAGATCGAGTCGAATGTGCAGGAAAAGGTGTACGAGGTGCTCGATTATCACATCTACTTCACGGAGGTCATCGGCTGTTGCAAGTGCTCTTAAAACGAAGAAACTGCAGAGCAGTTAATTAGAGATTAGTTGTAATCATTACGGAACGATGGTACAAATGTTTGTTTTTAAGTTTTGCATGTTTTTAGTTTTTGTTTGATTTGAAATACAACGAAGTTGTTGTGGCAATCGAAGCTCAGCGCTTGGCGCCATAAATTTATTTATAAATTGTGCAAAGAGCGCTAATTAATGTTGCAGCGGATGACGACGATCGGCGTTGATAACTTTATATCGAGAGAAGAAAAGGGCGGCGATGGATGGAGATGGAGAATGAACAGTGAACAGTGAACAGCGGCGGCGACTAAAGACAAATAGGACAGGCCAACACCTGGCGGAACTGGCAAGTCATAATTTGCACTTTAATGAAAGCGCTCACACACAGATTGAGGCTGCGACTGAGACTGTGAGACTTGAGAGAAAGAGAGAACAGGTAAAGTCACTGCAGTTAATCGCCGGCGACGTCGATTGCCGGGCTTGAAGCAGAGTCTCTGTGTAATTGATTCGCATGCCTCGCAAGTTGCAGCTTCTCTACCTCCCCACTCCCCACTTGACAAACTATAACAATTACAGTGCCAGACACAGCAGCTGTTGCCTTTAGCTTTAGCTTTTAGCTCGCAATGGTAATTAAAAATAGTCAAGCTGCATTTCTGGTCTGCCGCATCCGGTCAACTATTCGAACTAGTCTCGAATCTCAGCTCTCAACTTTGCAGCTCTGCCTTTTTTCCTCCTCACATTTTGGATTTACATGAGCTGCGCTTTGTCTGATTTAATTATGTGAGCAAAAGGCGTCGTTGTTTCATAAATTTTATGCATCCTGTTGTTGCGCACAGTAGCTTCAGCTTTTATGAAAACAGGAGCAGTTGTTGCTGCTAGTCGTCTGTCTGGTTTAACATAAATAACATACATATATGATGAACTCGACCAGCAAGATGCAAATTGTTGTCAGGTTTTGATAGACTTGTTGGCATGATTTGTCAACGCCGGCCGCGATGCTTGCTGCTGAGTCTTGCTGCTGAGTGTTGCATGCTCCACTGATGCGAGCTCTTTTAATTAGCTCTTTTAGCTTAGCACTCCCTTAAGCATTTTGCCATGGCATTGATAACATTTTTATATACCCGATAGTTGTATATTTAAATGGGTATAGTAGTTTTGTGCTAACTGAGAGTATTTTTGTAAAAGATAGAAGAAGAGAAACTCCAATTAAATTCATGAATTATCTTAGTTTGATCAGTATCAGATTTTGTTTTATTCGTCTGTCTGTCTGTCCGTCCAGTTAAACTCCCATATCTCATATCTCCCATATTAAGAATTTAAATACTCCAAATGGTTGGAGTATACTTATTTCTATTATTATCATATAGGAAGTTAAGAACCCCAAAATTGTGGACGAAACTATTTTGTATTAAATGCAACTGTCTTTCTCTCCGCCCATTTAAACTTCTACATCGTAGGGACTAAAAACTCATAAGGACTCCAAATTTGAGGACAATTCTTTATATCAAATGCTACTAAATTTTTTTTTGACGGCTCGATAAAATGGTTAATGTAATGTTAACGTCGAATACTATCATTTTGATATTGAAAATCAGAATATTTTACTAGAATCAGCATTAGTTAAAGCGATTAGGCTTTACTCGTCTGTCTGTCTGTCCGCCCATTTAAAATCTAATTTCTCAGATATTATAAAAACTAGAGCCACCATAGTAGAGCCAGAATACTTCTTTTTATGAATTGCAACTAAATTAATCTAATTGATAGGGATATTTAGAATACTTTATTAGAATCAGCATCAGTCAAAGGGATTTTGCTTTATCGGTCTGCCTGTCTGTCCGCCGCATAAAACTCCAAGATTTCAGCGATTAAAAGAGCTTAAGACAACAAGTTTGTTGACAATACTTTTTTGTGTTCAATGTAACTTAATTTCATTATTGTGAATAAAATCACAGTCTTTTAACCGCTCCATAAAAAGTTAAATGTAATGTAAAACATAGAGATCATTTTGATATTGCTAATTGTAACATTTTATTCAAATAATAAAACAAAAACACAAGTGAATATGTTTAATATTACTAAAGAAAAGATTGTTGGTCAATGTTGTTTTTTTTTAAACTTTAAATTAAAGAAGAATATAAGTTTTGATGGGAAAAAGTACTCAGAAAAGTATTTATATATTAAAAATGGTAAGCAATTGTTTGGGTATTCCCCTTAAATTGTCCACCCAGTATCTCTCAGTGAATCAGACACAGAACAGTAGCGTTCTTACATGTTAAGTTTTTGGGCCAAGTTAGCAAAGTTTCCCACGCTGTTGCAACTAACAGTAGCTGCTTAAAGCTGCGGGAAACTGTCAGCGTAATCAGACGTGGCACTCGCGACGACAAGATCACTGCCAAAGTCTCTGGGCCTGGGCAACATACGAACGAGTAAATATGCATAAGGCACAGCGACAACCACAAGAAGCAGCAACAACAATGAGCAGCGGGATTTGATAATGCCTCGCTGACGTTGCTACCAAATAAGCCGAAGCAACAACAACAACAGCAGCAACGACAACAACAGACGCTGCTTTGCCGCCAAAGTTTTTGGGGAGTTGCATCTAGTATGTATGTAAAACTTCTAGCCAATTAACTTGCGGCAGACGAGAGAGCAATGCGGTTGTGGTTGCTGCTATTGCTGCTGTAGGAAAACCGCAACAACTGTTGCTGCTGCTGTTGTTGTCGCTGCTGGTGCCTTATGATTAGAATCGTCGACAGCAGGCCGCCAAATGGGCACGCCAGCAACAACAGCCACAGCAACAACAACTAACCAAAGCTAATGAACCATGTTGCCGCTGATGAACCCGAGCTGATTAATGATGCCTGGATGGCGGATGGCTTGGACCCGAAAGGGAACTTGCATAAGTTGCATGCAGCAGCAGCAACTGGGATTGCAACTGCAATTGGGAGTATTTCGCTGGCTTTGCTCCCCGAGGGCAGCTAACAACTTAACTAGGCACGGATGGTGGGCTTAGGGTCGCAACTGGCAACAACAATTTTTGGCTGCAGCTGTAGAAGAAGAAGAAGCTGTGTGTGTGTGCAAAGCAGAGCCATTGGCCATTGGCAAAGAAACAAAAGAGACCTGGCGCACCTGAGAATGTTGATAGCCCCCATGGAGCTCACTCTCTCTCGCTCTCTGAAGTCCAAGTGCAAGTCGTTTTTTATGCCACTCAAGCGACAACAACGACGACGACGACAACAGCAACTAGGGTTAAAGTCAAAGTCGAGTTTGGAGTCTGCGCTCAGCTCGTTTGCGGAGCCCTTTATCACATGCGCACATCATTTACTTGGACGTGGACGCAGCGCGCGCACTTTAGCAATTGTTGGCTGTTGCTTTAAAGTGTTTGCGTCGTGACAAAATCAATGTTGCTGCCCCCAGACACAACAGCAACAGGCAACAGGTAAGAAGCTGGCAACAGACGGCGCAGTCGAGACAGCCTGACAGGCTCTTGGACAGTGATTCATGGTTTATTAAGCGCATTATGCCGCAGGATACTTTGAAGTTGCAGCAGCAACAAAGGCAACGGCAACAGCAGTTGTTGCACGTGTTTGGTAGCCCTTAAAAATGTGGCAACTGTGGCCGCACATTGCCTTTGGCATTGGCAATGAACACTTGGCTTCCATTGCATTGCATTGTGTGTGTACCGTCCAGCAATTGATTACTTAACATGTTTTATGCGTACGGCAAGTTATGTGGCGACTGGCGCGTTAATTTGAGCCTGTTGCAGCAGCAACTGTTGGCCTTGGCAACATCTCCAGACTGCTCTCTGCTTGCTGCTTGCTTGCTTTGTGGCAGTCAAACAAATTGCTGCGCGGCAGGCGCTGGGCCGTAAATCAGCGCACAAGTCAAAACACATCAACATCAGCATCGACAGCAGCAGCCAAAGTCGAAGTCGAAAGCAAAGCCATCAACAGCTTCCCAGGCTAGACAGTCGCAGCCAATATAAACAACAACAACAACACTTGCCAGTGGGCGTGTCTAATGCGCCCCAAACAATAAGTCAGCTGCACACTTCAATTTTAACAGCTTTTTTTGTTTTTTGTTGGTTTGGTCTACGAGGCGTATGCGCAACGTTTGCATGTGCAAATGGAATTAATTATGGCAAATGCAGCCACTCAACCGCATATACATATATATTTGTTTTTAAAGGCAAATCGAAATCCACATCCGAAATCTGAGTGTGTGCATGAGAATGAGATGAATTGCCAGCAAAAGATGCAGGCGAGCGATAATAAACGCGCCGAAAACGCGCAGACACTTGATTTATGCAACAAACGTTTTGTGGCACATACTCTGTAGCGCAGTCTCGATGCGGCATGATTGCTATTTAAATCATAAAGTTAATAGGTTCTACATCAGCTTTAGATTGCTTACAAACACTTCATTTACTTAGCTTAGTAATAATTAATTGCTGCTTATTATGTGTTTAATTCTTTACTTCAACTTAAAGTTTATTCTTTGTGGCGAATTGTCTATCTAAAAATCAATCACAGCAAATTATTCTTATAGCTGTTTACCAAAAATAGTATACGTATATATTATATTTACAGCTGTGAACTTTGAAATAGCAGTGCTAGCAACCTGCGCGTTTGAAATCGAAAAATATCATACTATAATAAACATAATTTTCTGACAAAATTATTGCTGTTCAACAAAAAAAGTATAAACTACGTACATATATGTATTAGGTAGGGATTAAAATATATTTTCACTTTTCATGCTTTGGTATATTTGTAAGAAATTTTATAGCATTGTTATTTTAAATTGAATTCTTAGTTAAACTGAAAGAATTTAAAGCGAATTGTCAATTTTTAAATCAGTCACATTTTTGTTAGTTGCTTAGCAATAAGCAACAATTTTATGTATCATTATATTTTATATATCATACTTTTAAATAAAATAATTAATTAGGCTTGTAATAAATTGCTATACACATTGTTTTTATAATTTTTATATATCATGCTTTTAAATAAAATAATTAAATGGTAAAATAAATAAAACAAACTAGAAAACTGCTAAAATTAAAAAAAGCTTTCTAACAACTGAAACTGACATTCTAACTATATGACAAAATTTTATACTAGGTAAATATATGTCAGGAATTCTGTTGCATACAAATTTAAAATTCATTGTAGTAAAAGCTTATATACTATACAAATTAAATATCGAACATAGCACTTATATTTAATGCAATCAGTTTTTGGCACTAAATAATATCGTGAATGAAATTTTATAATTTTGACAACTTAATAATATGATGTTGAAAAACCTTAACTTTCATTAGAGTGGAATTACCATATCTTGTATTAATCTCAAATTTAAATGTAATTCTTTGTTAATTTTTAATAAATTGAGATTGAATGAGTATTTAATTTTAAATGTAAGTTATAATAATATACGAAATCATCAGCTTAGAATAAAGTTCAAAGCCAAGCCTCAGTAACTTAGGGCTTCATACTGAATTTTTGGTATTTAACTTAATTAGTTTCTGATCTACATTAATGACTTTAACTCTTTAATGCCCACATTTGCAGGGTATGTCTTAGTCTTGTATTTACTTTAGCTGCTTGCTGTTGTATTACGTACGCCAAAAATATGCAAATTGGCAATTTGAAGTGTGAACGCCGCCAGTGGCAAGCAGCAAACAGCAAGCAGCCAAAAGCAAACAGCAACAAGCAAACAAGCAATAACCAGCAACAACCAACAACAACAGCAGCAGCAGACACGACAACAGCAACAACAACCGTAACTGCAAAGGCAACGGCAACTTTCTGTGAATTATGCCAAAGAATTGGCATTAGCTGTTGCTGCTGCGTCGGCGTCGTTGACGTTGACGTTGGCGTCGACAGCGGCGTCGACAGCGGCGTCGACAGCGGCGTCGACGTTGCTGCACTTGTCATTAGAATGCAATCGAAGCGTCAGAAATAAATTACAAAACCATGTAAAGTGCAAACTGGACTCGCAGTTTTGTTTCTCCTTTTTTATTTTTATTATTTTTTTCTCTTTCTATTTTTTTTTCCTTTTTTTGACGTTTCGCTGGAGCTCTGTAATCGCATTTATGGCCACATAAATCTTGGCTAAAATTTGCCGTTGCCTAACAAAGTTGTCGTTGCCGCCACTTGTTGTTGTTGTTGTTGCTGCTGAGTTGATTTTGTTGCTTGCAGCTTTTGCATTTTTATCAATTGAGCCGCTCTTAAAGTGAAACTGGTCCACAGTTGAAATGCTCCCCAGGCTTTGATTTATTTATGGAGCTGCCGCTGCTGCTCTCCAACCAACAACTCTGGGCGATAACATAGCATCGACGCTTTCACGCATTTTTAATTCCCCCGCCCCCATCGCCTCGTTGCTTCCGCTGCGAAGTTAAGCAAAATTGGTATCGAGTACAATCAACAGCAGATACGAGAAGTATGTCTCTCTCCTCTCCCTCTGTCTTGGGGTCTTGTAATTGAATTGATCGCATGAAATATGCTAAGTATGCAACCGCAGCAGGGACACGCCCACAATTGTCGCAGTGGGCGGCGGCTGACAGCTGACAACAGGTGCAGGGGAGTTACTTTGATTAGTCAGCGCAGAGTTATGTTAATCAGATCAAGATATAATGACATACACACACATTGCCATTACATCAGCCGCGGCAATTTATTAAGGCTCATTACAGCAGCAAGAATGTTGGCCAAAGCGAGCGGGAGAGGGAGAACTAAGGAGGACAGATGGTGGACCAGATGAGGGAGGAAAGCAGCGATGCACATAATTCAAAATGTAAAAGAACTTGGAGGAGTTATTCGCATTCTCTAAGGTAAAATGGCTATGCAAATTTCTTAGCAAATTTAAATATAAAGAGAACATGTAAATCTAGTCTGGTGTAAAAAATATTTAATAAGGAAGTGTTGATTTAGAAATGTTTATACATAAAAGTAAATAAGAATATATGTTAGATGGGGAGTAAGTGAAAGTAAGTGCAATCGGTAGATTTAGAAATGAAATTTTAATAATGTAAGAAGAGCATATTTTTACTTTCAAGTATTATTTAAATAATTAGACCAAAATAAACCAAAAAGTTATTAAGGGATAAATGATATAAAAGACTGCAAATACTAAAAATCACACAAGCAAAATATCATATGAAAAATTGTAGAGAAAAAAGGTGGCACAGATATTTTCAATTTCTCTGAAATATATTTAAAAATAATTAATATAATTTAAATTCAAAATGTATAAAAAGTTGAAATTTATTTAGTTTTATTTTATTATTTAAATTTAGTTTTTATTGTTTGTAGATTAAATTCTAGAGTATAATGTGCGAAGCCAGAGTAATTGAACTTCTTTTAGTGAATAATAATACATATTTATGTATATATAATATATACAGTTTATCATTATACTAAATAAAGATTTTGGTATATTTTAGTGTTTTCGGTATATTACTATGACATGTCACATTATAGTAGACAAATATACCAAATAAAAGTTTTGGTATACTTTAGTATTTTTAGTATATTATTCTGGTATATACTAAGAATAATGTTGCACTAAATTTTCATTTTTTTGGTATATTGGCTTGGTATATTTGAAGAAAATTATAGTATGCCAATATACTAAATAAATTCTTTTGTATGTTTTAGTAATTGTTAGTATAATAGTTTGGTATATTTTATGTCGCATTTTATGTTTGCTTTCATTTAAAATGAGAAGAGGGTATCTCACAGTCGAGCTCACTCGATTGAAGCTTTCTCACTTGCTTTTTTTTGTTAAAATTTTTTTATTGCCTTTTGCGAGTGTTATTTATGAATAACACTTTAAAATCTACAAATTATTATTTTAAAGAGATCGTTTACAAACATAAATAGAAAAGAAGATTTTTGAAATAAAAAGTAAATTTCTTAATTCTAAGTTCAATGTCAATAATTGAGTTGATAAATCTATTTATTATATTTAATAACCAAATGATAACAAGATAAAGTGAAATATTAAGCATTTAATCAAATAAAAATGAATCAGTACAGGATATGAGCTGGCGGCAATAAATTGCTCATATAATCGATGGCAAAGATAAGCGATATTATTAAGCGTAATAAGTAAATCCAGCTGGCTGTCACTTTTCACTGGCAGCAACTGTTGCTGGCTGCTTGGTTAATTTCCTATCGAATTCAACTCATGGTAGCAACAAGCAACAACAAGAAAAAAAGGCAATCAGGGGAAACATTTAGTCATTCCAAATGCTACATAAACTGACAGTCTATTTGTTTTATGTCAAGCCTGAGCTTCAGTTTGGGGCTCAGCCGAATGCATATGGCCAGCCAAGCAGCCAGCAGCCAACAGCCAACAGCTTAGTGGTAGCAACAACAACTGCAGCCAAGGCAGCAATCGTTGCTGGTTGTCGTTGACACGCCTGCAATTGCGCTGATATGAATCACAGCAAAAGCTGCAGCAAATGAATGAGTGAGAGCGGGAGGAGGAGGAGGTGAAGAGAGGGGTGCCGAGTAGCATTATCTAGATAAATAATTATTCAACTTAAATCGAAATCGTAATGAATTTTGTTTCATTTCGTTTCGTTCTCTGAGTTTACACGCTTTTCGCGGGAGTGTCAAAGTGACGGCAATATGCGCTCATTGTCAGTGCTTCGTTAGCAATATCGCTTTAAAAAGTTTCTTACTTTTCGGTTGGCAACATGTTGCTGCCACCGCATGTTGCTGCCTTAATTGGACAGCGATACAAATCGCGCTGGGCGCTGGATTTAGGACTCAGACTCTTGACTGGCCTTTGGGTCGCTCTTTTGCTGTGTTGTGTTGTGTTGTTGTGTGTTGTGCCACGCCCATTCAAAACACCTGCAACCGTTTACACGTCGACTCCAGTTCAGTCTGATGGCAATTTGTCAAATTTTCCGAAGCTCACTTAACGCCCCAGTTTGGGGCGATGCAATTATCCTTATTAGCTCGCTGAACATGTTGCCCGTTGGCCGCCAAAGGGTTTCGCTTTTTCGCTTTTAGCCAGGATTTCGCTTAGCGCTTAACGCTTGTTTGCACTGATAAATGCTCAGCGCTGTGGCAACACCTTTTGAACCTCGCATCTAATTGCAATGCACGGCCAAAAGCTGTGTTTTCTGTGTTTTGTTCTCTCTTCTGTTCCACGAAGGCCAATTTCACACCAATTGCTTTGCTCGCCTGTGGTTGCTTTTCACTTTTATGTGGCAGCACCTATCATTAGACTTTTGCGAGGCAGTGCATCAATAAGTCTTTGACTTTTAGTCTCTGTCTCTGGCTGGGCAATTATGGAAGGTTCTCTGCTGTCTGTCTGTCTGCGACGTCGCGTTGTCGCGTTTTGTTGGCCATGTCTGGGCATTGTGGCGCATTTATGGCGCCGCATACGCCGACAATTAAACAATTCGCTTGACCAGCCAGCCAAACAGCCAGCAACCAGCAACCAGTCAGCAACAATGCGCCTTTTGGCCAAATTAAGCATTGAATCGCCGCCTGTCCATAGTTGGTCAATGGAATCGAAACAAGTTGTAAGCGATAAGAACGTTGCCATTGTTCACATTGCTGTTGTTGTTGTTGCTGCTGTTGTTAGCATTGTTGTCGTCGCTGCGCTTTATAATTATGGAGATTATTGTTGTTGTTGTTATTGTTGTTGCTGTTGCATACAATTTACATGCTGTTGCGCCTGCAGCTCGCTTAATAATCAAAGAGGCGGCACCATATTCACACACAGCTACCGAAAACAGCAAGCAGCAACCTGCAACCACAAAAACAACTGGCAACAACTGCTGCAACAACTGGCAACAATAATAAACAAGATGTATTACATTTTACGTGTGCAGCTGAGTGCATTGATTACCTGATCTCAACAGTTCGTCAGTTCGACACCTGTGCAACAGCAGCAGCAGCAACCACATCAGCAACAACAGTAACAACAGCAACCACAGCTGAAATTACAGACAATTGGCATGGCTAACTGGTTCATCATCATCTCAGCTTGTTGGCCATCATTGTGGCGATTGCAATTGTCAACATGATTTGAAAGTCATTTCGCCAAAGGACATCACTTTTAATGTTGCCGCAATTGCAGACTCTGTCATTACTCTGGTTGCCGATGGTAATCATACCACCAGCAACAGCAGCAGCAGCAACTATATTTAGTCTATAATGAGCTGACTTCATTACAGCATTATTTTCGCATTTAAATTTATCATATTTTTAAGTGGCTTTTAATACGTTGTGGTTACCGAAAGTAGTAATAAAGTAATGAGATTTTATTTCTTCATATTTTTGTACAGAAACTGTTTTCACTTTTTGGTGGGAAAGATTTCTTTGCTGTATTACTTTTATTAAGTAAGATTTCCATATAATAAACTGCTTGCTTTTGCTGTTATTTTCATAATATAATAAAGAATTTGTAATATTTTTAAGGAAGTTTAGTGCAGGATGAAGAAGAGTTCACGCTATAAGTGTCATGAGGTTTGATTTTTCATACTATAAAAACTAATGTAAATTTAGAGTTTGTACCCTACTAAAGAAGTATCTTAACCACATGATAATTTTACAATTATGTAATTAAATGATTATTACATTTATTATGATTATTAATGCACAAAAGGAAAAATTCCTATAAAAAAATTAATTATTAGCTCTTATAGTTCTGCTATCTTCGACCTCATAAAGTATATTCTTGAAGTTTTAGTACATTTAATAAGAATTATAGTATTTATCATAAGAATCCCGAACAGTAAATTGTGATCCGATAATAATTGATTAATTGATAAATTAAAGAAATATTTTTGTATGGCAAAAAGCGACTATAAAATATGTTATACTAGCTATCAATCTGGTATATTTTTTACTCTATGGTATATTTTGAATGCAGTACAACATCGATATACCAAATATAGCCTTCAGTATATTTTAGTATGTTTGTGGTATATTTTTGTTAAATTTGCAGAATCCGGTTTTATTAAAAATAGGTAGCGAGTATTTAATAGTTGAGCACACTTGGTTGTAGCTTTCTTACTTGTTTATTGATATTGTAAATTATCTTTATTAACTTAACCAAGAGTAGAGATAGAGCTCTCAGATATGAAGTTTTCTTTTTGTGCATTACAAATTACAATTGAAATAAGAATTATTGTTTTATTACTTATTATACCCGCTACCCATAGGGTAGAAGGGTATTATAACTTTGTGCCGGCAGGAAATGTATGTAACAGGTAGAAGGAGGCATCTCCGACCCTATAAAGTATATATATTCTTGATCAGCGTCAACAGCCGAGACGATATAGCCATGTCCGTCTGTCCGTCTGTGTGTCTGTCCGTCTGTCCGTCTGTCCGTATGAACACCTAGATCTCAGAGACTATAAGAGATAGAGCTATAATTTTTTTCGACAGCATTTGTTATGTTTGCACGCAGATCAAGTTTGTTTCAAATTTTTGCCACGCCCACTTCCGCCCCCGCGAATCAAAAAAATCGAATAACAAGCGTAATTTTAAAGCTAGAGTTTCGAATTTTGGTATATACAATAATAACTATAGTAGTTATGATTCCTGAAAATTTGGTTACGATCAGATAAAAATTGTGGAAGTTATTAAAGAAATACTTTTGTATGGGCAAAAGCGCCTACTTACTAGGGTCTGAGTTGCTTTGGCCGACAATTTGGTACATTGTGCCGTCTATGGTATATTTTGAATGGTGAACTATATCGATATACCAAATATACCATTTGGTATATTTTTAGTATTTTTGCAGTATATTCGGTATATTTTGAAAATGATACCGCAATATTTTGCTTTTACTTAAAATGGGTAGCGGGTATCTCACAGTCGAGCGCACTCGACTGTAGCTTTCTTACTTGTTATTATTGTCTTTGACAATGCTTCGCCAAATAAATATGTTAAAAATAGACAACAATTTTCAAATAAACATATCATTGTTTAAAAAGCTATGTTCATTCATTTGTTACAGTTCTCATGTAATTGATTTACTTGCGAATTCCAGTTTGCATAACAAGCAGTTGATTATCTAGCAATTTAGTTAGTTTCATTGCAATCGTGTAACAATTATAAACAGGAATTATACAAATTGTTTATAATTAGCGACTGAGATTTAATATAGATAAGCTTTGCAGCTGAGTTACTCGTATTGTGTGCAAACTTTGCTAACATTCTTCAAATAGTTGTGGCAAGTGCGACGAGGCCTGAATGAAATATTGTTTATGGGCAGATCCTTGACTTGACTTCGAGTTGACTCGACTTGACTTTGGCCAAAAAGCGGCAAGGAGTCTTTTGGCTATTATCGCTGTGTTGGGTCTGCAGCCATCATCGGTGATTTATGCGCTCAAACAAACGTTGCAACTGCAACGAGTGGTGGCATGCAACAGCAGCAACAGTTTGAACAGCAACAGCAGCACAATGCCTGCTGGTTGTGGCCCCGCAGCTAATTAATTTGCCATTTGTGTCCCATTAGCGTAATTGTCTGTCAGTTAAGACTCGCCATGTTGCCCCCTTTGACTTTATAAACGGCCAGCAGCAACGACAACAGCAACAGTAACTCCAGCAGCAACCACAGCAACAGTAACAACAACGACTGCGATGACAACGTGGTCAACTAGTCGAAGCTGAAGCTGAAGCTGTTGCTGACCAGCAGCAACCTTTGCTTGCATTTTATGTGTCACCATTGTTGTTGGCTGCTGCTGCTGGTTGTTGTTGTCGTGATTGTTGTTGTGCTGGCTGTGCATAATTTGCATACATGCTAAACACAAGGTGACATTTATGTGACGCGCCACGCATTTAATTTGAATTTGTTGTCAGTTGGCGCCTTTAAATTAACTTCAGAGGCGTGGTCAGCCAGCCAAGAACTGCAGCAATATCTATGGACAATTGCAATTGCTAATGGCGCCCATCAGTCTATGGAACACCTGCATAGGTTTGCCCACGCAGCCAACGCCCTGCTCTGCTCGGTCTGCCTGCTTGATCCTCTCCAGATTTTGTACAGAACATTCAAACAAGAGTAAGCGCAGCTGCAACTCTAGACACAAAGAGTTGCTGTCGGCTCGTTTGCCTTATAAAGCGAGAGACAACAACGTTGTTGACGTTGTTGGTGCTTGTGTCGTGGACTCGTGGAGAGACTGCTGGCGCAGATGTCGCCGGGCAACTGTCTGGCGACCCTTGTATGTGGCAGGAACTTGGCCCACGCACTTGTCTAGGCATTGGCAACACACAAACACACTAACAACACACACAGACAATCGGCAACCAATACTGGCTGCTGCAACAATGTTAGCTGCGTGGGCGTTGCATTGCTCCCAGTTGGTTGCCCACAACTCAAATTGCAATGCCACAGGCGCAACTGCATTTCTCTTTAATCTCAAGTCTGAGAGTTTCTTTGGTTATATAATTCTTCTGCTCTTCCAACGGCACTTAAATGTTTTACGTTTTATGTTTTAAGCTTTATGGCCTCGCCACGGGCTGCAGTCGAACTCCAAAAAATTCTGCTGACTGTCTGCCCCCTGCTGTTGCAACGACTCTTGCCACATGCTGCTGCTTCTGCTGCAAAAGTGGCCACAGGTTGCTGCCCTTTGCTCATTAAAGTTTCGCCTTATTTGGGGCGTTATCTTATCATAAAAATGCAGTTGCTTCAACACCTGCGAACCGCATCAAACACACATTTGCACTCTTCATGGAATTTTCTGTTCTGCTTTTTTTTTGGGGCACGACGGGGCTCCACAAATTTCAATCAGCCGTAATAAACTGTAAAGTGTTTTTTGGCCAATATCACAAGGGGGATTTACAAAAAAAAAAACCAAAAAAAAGAAGAACACTTCGAAAAGTGCTTCGATTTTTTTTAGGTGAAGGATTAAATGAGAAATTTTAAATACGATTTATAATCTTTTCGAGCTGCATATTTTAAGAATGTTAAGCAAGCGTTTAAAATGAATGCAACGTATAATTGATGCAAATCATAAGAGAATGTTCTGAAACTTAACATAAAATTTAATTGTTAGTAGCAGGGCTCAGACGATTAACAGAGTTATGGTTAAGTTAACAGCAGCATTTTAATGTGATTTCAAAGTGACTTTGAGTGCACATAAAGTTGATTGAAGCTTTAAACAAAGTTAGTGGTAATTTCATACTCTAAATGTCTATCAATTCAAATAATAGTCTCCATTTAAGTTTATATTATTTATACTTAAATTTATGTTATATTGTACATAAAAATGTATTTTAAATGATAGAAATTTAATATATGTTTTGAAAGGGGATAAAGTTTTACAATCATGCCATCTGCCTCATGAGAAGTTATTAAAAGTTGGTGAGGAAATCATGTTATAAAATGTTAATACATTAATGTAGTCAGATCTTTACAATATAAAAAGTTAAAAAAAAACTTAATTAGTTCATTGAAATTATTATTTATTATCTGTGTATGAACAAAATAAAATTTGTTGTAAAATTGTTTTTTTTTTTTTTTTTTTATTTATTTTGTTCACAAATGTTTAAGGATATAATTTGATTTAGTCCAAACTTAATTATTTATTTACTTATCATGTTAAATCTAGTATTTAATACTATATTTCATTTTAAAGTACAGGCTGCTGGGACCTTCGACTCAAGTCCAAACTTATTTGGACCTTAAGCTGCATGAAAAGTTCCCTTTGATAATCCAGCGAATTGCAAAATTTATTTCTATTTATTATTAGATGATTTCTACTTAAGTAAGCAACATACTTCAAATATCTTTATTAACTTCTTCACGTTACTTAAATAAATAATAAGCTTTCATTCTTCACTTTTCTAATAAAGTTGCTGAAAGCTCATAGCAATAAACCTGACTTTTAAGTTTACCAAGAGTTGGGGATGAAATCATATTTTAAAATGTTAATACATTAATACAGTCAAGTCCTTACAACAAATTAGTTAAATACTTTATTTTATATAAAATTATATGAATAATATGTATTTGTTATAACTTGATTTCTTACTAAAGTATTAAACTTCAAATATCTTAAAAACATCCTTCAAGCTACTAAATTGACATAGTAGCTTTCATGCTTTACTTCCTTAATAAAGCTGCTGAAAGCTCCTCGTCATAAACTTGACTTTTAAGTTTACACTTCAGTGGAGCTTTTATCTTCCAAAAAAATTCAATTAAAGAACTGTCTTAGCATTTGACATAACTTTGAGGCCATTTACCTTTGGGGTCGCAACAAATCAACGCGGCTGCCGCCTACGAGCTGGCATCGGAATCAGATTCTGATTCAGACGCAGGCTTGAGCTTGGACTTTTGGCTGTGATGGCAGTCAATGACTGAGTCTGGACCACAGCAGGGTGTGGCGCCTGGAACAGAGCAGGACATGACCATGGGCCGTTTGCTGTTTGCAGTTTGCCATTTACCATTTTGCCATTGACCAAGACGCAAGTGGTCAAGCGCATGCGCAGCGGGTTTTATGCATTTTAATGCCGCCTCGACATCGCCATCGACATTTTGGTGTTGCCCTGGACCCTGGATCCGAAGTGGAGACCTCTTGAGACCCAGCAACTGGCGCAGCCTGTCGATCGTTGTTTATGTTGGTGTTATTTTCATTGCAAACAAATGATGAGGAACACGCAAACGCACTCAGACACTGGCAATCTGTAGGCTGCCAAGCGGACAGACGGACGGACGGACGGACAGACAGAAGAGCTTGGGTTGAAATTGAAATCACAATAAGTTGTATAAAGCCACAGGGCGATCGACAGTCGACAAACGACAGACAACGAAGAACGACACAACATTAAATTGCCAGTAAAATAAAAAATTTAGCAAAAATTATGGCTGATTTTTAGGTGGAAAACGAAATTCATTTTATGAGCTCAAATTGCGAAAGGGAACAGCTTAAAACTGAAGTAGCTTCTACTTAAATGGAAGGCTAAAGAACTGCATAAGCAAATATACATGTTTATTATTATTTAATATTTATACATTAAAGTAAACGAGTAATAAAAAAAAAACTTACTTATAGAGTAGCTAGAACATTATCACTTTAATTAAGTTGGGTGTAATTAAAATTTATATTACAAGTGGAAATTGCTTGTTAAGGTAAAGACCGTAACGGCTTGGAAATAATATAATCGTTAAATTAAGTATTCGAATTACAAGTTGCAATAAATAAACTAGATGTGTATGAACTGAGCTTAAGCCAGAAGTAAAAAAGCTTTAAATAAATTATTTTTTTTCCTGATAGGATAAACTAACTTATTAATAAAAGCATAGATTACAAATTAATTTATAACTAAATTGTTAATATGAATATTTAATGAAATGTATGAAATAATCATAAGCTTATTTTCTAGCTCTAAAATTGATCATAAAAGTACAGCAATGAAATTATGCTTTATGAATTATGTAGAAAACTAATTTTAGGAAAATAGTGCAGAGCTAAAGTTATTATTTATGAATTATATTATGTAGTATACTGTTTTCAGAAAAATAAATATAACAATGTAATTTCAAAGAAATAATATAATACTTATTGTAATAAGTGCTTAATAAAAATAACTGTGTAATAATAATGTAACATATAATTACTAAGAATAATTACAAATGAATTGATTAAACGATAAATCAAACGATAAACTATATTCGAGTTGTCAAATAATTTCATTAAAGCCTAATTTAAATAGTAAAAAAAAACCTTTAAATTAATTGCTGTTATACGCAGATTTTAGTGAAGCCAAAAAATAAAAGTAAAAAGTCGAGTGAGTTCGACTGTAAGATTCCTGCGCTACCCAATTTAAATAAAAGCAAAACAGTGCTTAATTATTCTTAAAATATATGCTGCGAAAATATACCGAAGACCATATTTGGTATATCGACGAAGTACTGCATTCGAAATATACTACAGAGATAAAAATATACAATTGTATATACAAACATATAAAAATTGTCAGCCAAAACATCTAAGATTCGATTCTTATCAAGAATATTTATACTTATTAGGATCGGAAATGCCTTCTTTTGTCTATTACATATGTAAATTTCCTGTCTTCACTCACTTCCCTATGGAAAGTCGGTATAAAATTGATCAAGTACTTAATGAATTCTGCACTTATTCTCAATTTTAATAATAGTAGAACATTTTGCTTGGCTATTAAAGTTGTGGTTGTAAAGTGATTCCTAGTTAGTTAAATGTGAATCACAAAAAGTTATCACAAAATAAATTACGATATTGTCAATCAATTAAATCGCAATAAATTACTTGCACTATAAAATAGCCTCATTCAAATGCTTTATTGTACAACAAAAATAATTTTAATGACACAAATTTTAACACAAAAAAAAACGATCATGTGTTCAATGAAGTCTAAAAAAAAAAAGCAATTCAATTGCGAATGTTAATTGAGAACGTTTTTTAGTAATTCGAGTGGCTGCAATTAAAAGAGCTACCGTTCGTTCGTTTTGTGCTTTATGTGGCAGCTCTTTAGCATAAATCCAGCTGTCACAGGTAGAGGAAAGAAAAGGAAAGGAAAGGAAAGCAGGAAAGCAGTAAAGTACAGGTGCACACAAGGTGCGAATTGAAGCTTAGAAAGGAGTAGCTCAAATTACGAGCCAATGGCAGCTGCTTGATGGCTCAATCAGCTCCAATTACACACAGCCAATCTTTGTCTTTGCCTTCAAACTCGTAAAATCGTTAAGGAAAGAAAGTCAGCGTTGTTGTTTTCTACAAGAGAAGTGAATAAAAAAAAAACAGAGTCTTTAGCTACGATCGACAAATTAGCAAAAGCGCAGGATGAATGCCAATTAAAAACTCATTAGGCGGCAAGTCAGGCAAGGAAAAGGGAAAGGAAGGGGAGAACGGGAGAAGGGAGGAAGGCATATTCAGATGCTGGCTGGATTTAATTGCCGGTTCGCCATGACCAAAATGTCCGTGGGGTATGCACGGCCAAGTTGGATCAACAACTTTTAGGAGAGCACGTGCAAAGGCCAACAATGATGGGCACTTGCATTAAACGAAATCGTTTAGCTGCAGCTAAACTCATGTGGCATGTACAAAAGGGGCAGACAACTCGATGTGTGTCTGTCTGTGTGTGTGTGTGTTGTTGCAATTAAAGCGCCAAGAGGCTGAGGCCGATTCCATGTCCGAAATGTGTTCAATTTAAATTAACGATCAGCGCAAAATCACAAACGGCAGTCGAGAGTTTCGGCACGGCTTTTGGGGGATTGCTGGGATTGGGCAACGTGATTGAGAGAGCAGCAACAGCAACAGCGGCAGCAACATGCTGCCGCATGCAACATGCAACCGTTTTCAGCTCCAGATGCAATGCAATTAAGCAAAAGTTTTATTTAAATTGCTGGCGCTGCCTGCCTTTGCTTTTAATGGCAGACAAAAGAAGGGAGTGGAAAGTGTTCTGCTATGTTGTAAAATGTAGTGTAGTGTATTTATTATTTATTTTAATTAATAGATTCTTACTATTATTATTATTACAATTACGAATACATATTTACTTTACGTTTTATGCTGCGCATCTATTGAAAATGTAAATAGAAAAACAAGTGTGACCACACAACACGATCGAAATTATTACCGACTGCATGTTAGAATGAGGTCACTTTGGTAACTTTAACGCATCTTGAAACGGGCACACTTACCAACAGTATTTAATTGTACTGCAGTGCAGTGTAAAGTTTTCGGTTTTTGTAAGTTGCACATGTGTTTGCTAATTTCTGCGTGCAATTCGAACATTAATTAAATTCAACATTTAAGCTATAAATTGTTTGCTTAATTGCCATTTAGGCCACTGCAGTTCCTGCCAGGACACGCAAGAGCGAGACAGTAAGCGAGAGAGATAGAGAAGAGGAGCACCCAGACAGTGAGAGACTTGCAGTCAGATTGTCGGCATTTCAATGCAAGTCATCGTTGTTGTCGTGCGGCCATAAATAAATTAAAAGTCCACTGCAAAATGACAGCAACAGCAGCAACTGAGAGAGCAGTTGGGCAACATGTTGCTGCCGATGCGATGCTGTTGCTGCAGATGTGCTGCAGCCAATGTCAATTCAGAACAAGAGCAACATCAGCAATTGCAGCAGCAGCAGCAGCAACATCAACTGTTGCAGCAGCATCCACATCCCAAGCAGCAGCAACTATACATATTATTAATGATGGCGGAAGCAAATGCGGCGCCTTTTGATAATGTGTCCTGTTGCCTGTTGCTGTTGCTTGTCCAAAATGTTGACGTTGTTGTTGCTGTTGCTGCTGTTAGTTGCTGCCAATGTCTGGGGCATGACAAACGCATTGGCATTGACAGTGAAGCCAGCTGCAATAACATTGCAACATTTACATAGCTGCTGATGAGTCTGCCCCTCTTGGCTGTTAGCTGTGGTTGCATGCTGCTGACATTTCTTTTTGGCCACGTTTTGGTTGCAGCTGTGTGGCGCCTTCACAGCACCACAGGCGACGCATAACTTGGCACCAAACTGGCAAATCGTTTTCACTACCAAATAGAGAGAGAGACTCCAAAAACCAAAACCAAAACACAAAAGCGAAACGAAATCGTCGACAAAACAGATCTCAGCTCTCAGTTGCGTGGATCGTGTAAGACAAAACTACAAGCAACTTTGTTGTTGTTGCGTTGTTGCAGTTGCAGCTCCAATTCTGTTTTTGCATACTGTTCAATTTCAATGGCGCCAAATCTTTGCCGTGGGACGCAAGTTGCAGACTCAGACTGAGACACAGACGCAAACGCAGACGCAGTTTGCTGAGTTGCTCTGTTGCAGCTTGTAGACAATATCCTTGGCTTTGCTTGTTGAAAATGTTGCCAGCCATTTAGGCCACAGGCTGGCAGCCCCAGATACGAGTTATAGACAACCAGATAAGCAAAATAGTTCGACTACCATTTGGCCATGCGCAACCGTGACTTGACTTCTGACTCCAGGGTTTGTTCAACGTTCGCGCTCTGCGCTGTTGAAGGAAGTGGAAATGTTGCCCAGAGATACTGCGATAAAGTGTACAGCGAAATATAAATAAACGAAATATGTAGTTATGTTTGCAAATAATAATATTTTACTCACCATAAATAAACACTACCATTGGCCTTGCCTTGAAAATACTATTTTACAACAGGTTTAGAAAAAGGTACAAAAGGTACCTTTACCATTGTATAAAAACAATGTTTAATATTATATTTGTAAAATTAAATGAAAATAAAATATTTTAAAATAATTATTTTCCTATCATTAGAGCTTAGAGAAGCTGTGATTTCATTTTATTTCTTTTATTTATAACTAACTTAAATTAAATACAAATATGTGAAGGAAGCAAATATAGGTTACCATTATTAAGTAACAGTCATAATTTTTATACGTACTTTTCTTAGTTACTATATAAAATTCATATCTCTACAAAATTTAAAATTGACATTTCATGCTATATACTGAATACTGAAAAATATACTGACTTTGTCGGAGTGTTAAGTGGGTCTCAATTAAGAATTGATATTTAATACTAGCGACCAATTTATATTAATTTATTTAATAAATATGGTAAAGTAAAATATTGAATACTTTAAAATATACTGACCTTCTCTGTGTATTAAGTATTAAGTGCGTCACACTTAATTAATTTAATTTATTTATTGTTGTCATATTATTATCTTGTATTTATTAACAGTTTCAGCTAAATATTTATTGTAGAATATTTAATTAAAAATCTACTATTGACCTAAATTAAGGCAATTTTATTGTACAACAAAATGAATTAACAAAAATATATTATTTCATAAAAAAACTATGAATATAATAGAATGAATATAACCCATAAAATATTCATTGAACCATACAAAACTGTTAATAAATAAATATTTATAAGCTAAAAAATATATTGCCTATTAATTGTTTAATGCCTGACCTTGTTTCTTAACGTGTTGTATTTAATGACAGCTAAAAATAGTATAGTAAAATATTGAATTCTGAAAAATATACTGTGTGAACCAAAGTTATGAATTTATATTTAATGTTTACCACATTTATATTTGTAGGCGATTTCAACTACATATTCATAGTAGAATATTTAATATTAAATACCTACTGTTGACCTACTTTAACACAAATTTATTATTCAAAAATATAGTAGATATTACATATTTCACAAAAAATACTATGAAAATAATAGATTAAAATATTTATTAGCATTGAAGCATACTCAAATGTTATTACAATATTTATTAACAAATAAAAATATTTCCTATTAATTACCTAATTCGTGACCTTGTTTCTTGAACTGTTGTTTTTGCTGATTGATTGTTGAGTTATGTTGAGTGCTACAACATACTCACACAAATAGAGAGATAGATGGAGAATGCTTTTAATGACTCAATTTCATTTAATTAAACATTAAACTGGTAATTACATAAGCCATTTAGCACATTTAATGTGCCCCGCAGTCCGCAGTCTGTAGTCCGGCAACTCCTTGACTTGGCCAACATAATTAAGCGTCTATGCGATACGATAGATTCTAATTACCGCACAAGCTGCGCTGCACTTCATTGCAGCAGCGAGTGCAGTTGATCTGTGCCAGAAGCCATTTAAAGGTGCATTCATTTATGCAAATGCCACAACAAATCGGAGTCGCTGTTGCAGTCGAAGTCAGCGTTCAGCGGGGTGTGCAAATGACAAACGACTTGAACTTGCGACTGTCGGGCCCCGAAATAAAAAATGCTGAAATGAAATCGCAATTTTTTAATAAAGTTTGTCGTTTTGTCTGTGGGCCAACTCGTAAATTCTGCACTTAAGTATGTGCTTGTATGTGCACACTCATGTGTGTACAATTTGCAAACTACACACACACACTTCGATATATACACACACACGCCGCGAGGGGTCTCTGAAGGTAAACAGCACGCAGTCGAGCAGCCAAGTTTGTGTCTTAAGTCTTTCGTTTTTTTCCTACTCTTTTGGGGTGCGTGCGCATTTGCATTGCAATTTTTTAATTGATATTTAATTGCAGCCGTGGCACACACAACACACACTCACACACACACACACACACAGTCATGCGTAGCTGGCAATAATTCTTGATGTAGTTCCATAACGCCAAGTGTTTCGGAATATATTTATGACCATGCATATGCATATGCATATTTCGCTTGCTCACAGCACTCTATAATTATTGAGTGCTACAAAAAGGGTTTGATTAAGTTGTGCAAGCTTTGAAAACAATGAAGAAGTTGCAATAAATATTACAAAAGTTTTTAAATAAAAGATTATATATTTATAATTATTAATAAAGCAAAGCTGCCTCAATCTAAACCGAATTTATATTTGGTATAACATTCTAATAATATGTACGAAGACAAAAGATTAAGATAATTGTATTAAAATATTAAATCGAAAACTAACTAAAAATTGTAATTTTTATAAATTATAAAATTAATAAATACAAAATTACAGTAGATTCCGGTTATAACGACTTTCAAGGGACCGACCATTTTACGTCGTTATAACCGGAGGATGCACTAACCGGAAGGAGCAAAAAAAATATTTTTTTGTTTATTTTATGGTTTCCAGTTCGTAATAGGCTTCTAAAATAAAACAAATTAATTTTTAAATAAAAAAAATTTTTTTTTGAGACATTTTGCGGGTATAATGAACAAGTGTCGAGCTTAAACTGAATGACCTCTTCATTGCGCATTTTGTGCATTTTGCGCATTAACTCACATTTGGCGAAATTACGCATTCAAAAAAAAAAAAAACAGAAAAAACTAGAAATATGTATAACGGAATAGGCTATGTGATCTGCACACGTACGCTGTAAACATTTGTGTGACGTCAGCATTGCACTTCGACTGTCTCTCTCTAACAGCAGCGTTGCTAAGGCGACGGCTAAGACTGACAGAGAATAGTGAGAGTCTAAGAGCTTCGTGTCGCTGCTACGCACACAAGCAAGGGTTCCGATCACTGATAAATACATACATTTCTAATTACGCCGTTTGATGCTTAAATTTGTTGGCAATTTTTCGCAGAATTTTTTTTTTTCGTCGCTATATCCGGTTGAATTCTGAAAAATTTCGTCGGTATAAGCGGTTAGTCGCTAAAAGCGGAGACGTTCTAAGCGGAGGCCCTTTCATATAAGCTTGTATGGGGACCAACCAAGCCATCGAGTTTTCGTCGTAATAACCGGTCGGACGCTATAAGCGGAGTCGTTATAACCGGATTCTACTGTATTTGAAATATTAGAATTGTATACACAAAGTGAAAATAATGTAGGCTGAAAGATAGATTGTAAAAAAAAAATGTTATGCCTAATTTGCATTTTGATATTAAGAACATCTTTAATCTTAGCATAAAATCTTGGTTCAAGAATATTTTAGTCTTGATTTAAAAACTTAAAGAATTGTGTTCCTTTTTCTTAAAATGTTGGAATTCCCTTCCTTTAAAATTAGAACATAATTTCTGGTGTTCTTGATGTTTGCCCATTAGGTAGAGATGCCTTGTGGTCGTCGGTCTTAGATTCAAACTTAAATAGGTTCGTACATATGATCTTAACTTGAGATTAAACCGTCTTGGTTCAAGTTTGACATCATAAAATCTGTACTCAACATTTATTTTTTCATCTCAGCTGTTTTTTTCTTTCTGTGTAGTTAAATTTATTTAATTTATGTTTATGTTATTAATTCATTAGCTTTAATGTTGAATATTACTTAACACTACTTAATACATTTATGTATAGGGTATCGTTTTTTCACCCAATCTCTTGATCTCCGCCAACTAGTTTATTTTTTATTGATTTTTAACTCAATTTCAACTTACGCAGCTGCAAATATTGCCCGCATTTATTAATTTGACTTTTAGCACAGTTTTACAAAACCTTTACAGCAAATATTTAAAAGCGTATCGAATAATTTTAATGCCAATTTAACGATCAACCACGCATTCAAAACTGAACATAAAAATATTATTAAAGCTCCACACAAGAAAATCAAAAGACAGCTGCTGTCGAGCAGACAAAGAGAACAAGCTCTTGATGGCGCAGATGGTCGCTGGTTTATTATCTATTGTTCCTATCACGGCTATGTTATCCTAGCTGCCTTATCCTTCGATCGATGTGGATGTGATCTAGCTAACACTTCGAAGAAAAGCTCTTTTTTTTCATTTGTTCTCACGTTCGCTTGCGCATTTGTTTAGCTAATTTTCAAAAATTGTTGTTCATTTGGGAATTCTTTTGAAAACAGGAAACGCATTGTTGTCCAAGCTCCAAGATAATTGTGTGGGAACTCTCGATGGCCAATTCAATGGCGTTGGCGACAGCCTCGTCGCACACAACTGGATCTCAGTCTGTTAGACTCAAGTCCTCCTAATTGCGACTAACAGCTCCAAATTTGTCTTGTGTTTTCGCTGTGGGCGCTTCGCCAATCGCTTTCGAAAGGTTCAATGCATTTCAATTTGCCTTCAATTGCCAGCGATTAGAGTTTGAGCAATTGGTTTTTTTTTTTTTTTTGCATGCCAGCAACAAATTGTTTTAGACTTTGGCAAAAGTTTCGCTAGAAATAATAATAATGCAAAAAAAATGCCAATGAGAGTAGAAAAAATGTTGAAATTATTTTCAAATTAAATTTAGCTTCTTTTTGAATAAGATTTTAGATAAATTTCAAAATTGATGAGTGCGAAAGGTTAATTGATTTTGTGGTTTTTGAGATTAGATAAAAGTACAAGAAAAATATTTGCAAATGTTGTTTAAATATTGTGCAAGAAGGAATTAAGCAAAAGTCTTGGAAGTATTGCGTTAAAATGATTGAATTTAAAAATTGTTCTTAAAAAAGAAGTTTCACGGATAAATATATATAAAAAGTTCAAGGTAATTTTAACATCGAAAACATTTGATTTGATTTTGGTTCTTGAATTATTTTATTACATCTTTAAATACTCTAAAAAAAATTATAGAAAAACTTCTTTAATAAATGCATGAATTTAGCAATATTTTAATTTATGTATTTTTAAAGCTCTTTTAGTACAAAACTTGCATGCAAAATGAAAATAAATAAAATGCTGCGGCAACTGAAAAGTGATTTTCCCATGACCTCGAAAGGCAAATCCCAGTTGAAGAGTCGAGAGTCAGAGTCTGGTTTTTGGGTAGGCAGCTCATGTAATTTCAGACGTTCTCCAAAAGAAAAATGCATTCAAATCAGACGCTGACGACGTGACGTTGAAATTAAATCAACTAGACTAGAGAAGAGCCGGCCCAGACCAGACCAGACGAGACGAAGACCAGGCCAGAACAGAACAGAACAGCACAGTACAGACCAGGTAGTCAGGCAGCTAGTTGGCCAGTTAGCCAGACCACTTGACCAAAATGGAGACGAGTTTGAGCCCGAGCTTGAGCTTGGAGTTAACCCTGGCTGACTAATGCACAACGACGCAAAAGTGCAATGAATCGAGTGTGCTCGACTGTCAGATACTCGCTACCCATTGTAAACAAAAGCTGAATAGTGCGGTATTATTTTTAAAATATACTAAATAGTATACAGTCAAAATACTAAAATATATCAAGAACTATATTTGGTATTTTGATATAGTACTACAAGCTACCATATATATAATTTTAAAATATGCCAAATTAATATACCGCAATAATACTGTGAATATACTAAAATCTATTTTATTGATGTAATGATATACTACTACATGCGAAATATAACATAGAGTACACACTACAGCATACATCATTTTAAAATACACCTAATAATATACCGCGAAAATACTAAAATGATTACAGATGGCTATATTTGGTATATTTATATAGTAATATATTCAGAATATACCATAACATACATAATATTAAAATATTATATGTAGTTTAAAATGTACAATACCAAATTATATTTATATAATACTATATTTAAAATATACTGTAGCGTACAAAATATACCAGAATGTCCATGCAAAAGTATTTCGTAAATAACTTTTACAATTTGTATCTGATCTCAGCCAAATTTTCAGGAATTTAAAATAATATAATTATTATTGTATACACCAATTCGTAACTCTAGCTTCAGAATTACGCTTTTTATTCGATTTTAATCGATTTCCGGGGCGGAAGTGGGCATGGCAAAAAATTAAAACAAACTTGATCTGCGTGCAAACATAACAAGTACTTTCGAAAATGAATTATATCTCTATCTCTTATAATCTCTGAGATCTAGGTGTTCATATGGACGGACGGACAGACAGACGGACAGGAATATTCTTGATGGGATCAAAGACTCCTTCTTCTATATGCTATACACATCTCCTTCCGGCACAAAGTAGTAATACACTTCTACCCTATGAGTAGCGGGTATAAAAACGCAACGTGACGATGTCTGCGCCCGGTGTAAATTGTTTAACATTTAGGCAGCTTTAATTTGTTGTTGGTCGTTTGCTGTGGCCGCGGCTGTGGCTGTGGCTGGCGCTGTGTGCGCTGTTGTTGGCCATCAACGCGGCTGTCCATGCAATTTGTTTTCATAATGCCCAATATTAATACACAACCGCAGGCGACAATTTTGATTAAAATGCCATTTATAAAAGCAGCCTCAACTCTTTTTCTCTTTAATAAAGTGATCTGTGCTGAGCTCTGAATGTGTGTATGTGTGTGTGTTAATCCCTTGGATGAGTGACTAATTGTGATCGAGATGGGTCTTCGAGTCTTGAGCTTGAGGAGACACGCAATGCTGATTCCTGATCCTGACACCTGGCACGTAGCTGGAAGGCCAATCTTTCAGCGCAGTTCAAGTTGATTGCAACTGCAACAACAACAACAACAACGACGAAATTGCCGAGACGTCAGAGATCGCAAATTGCGGATCAGAACAGTCAACAGCAAGGGAGAAAGGCAGCGAGCAAATCAATAATTGTATTGACTTGAAAGCCGAAAGCAGATCAAAAGGTCGCCAACAACATGCAAATAACGCGACCAGCGCTCAGATGCTGAAGATGAGCAACGAGATGAAGTTGCAGCCATCATAACTTTGGCGCAGATTGCAACCGCGGAATGCGCAGACAGACAGACCGAGAATGCAGGCAAAGTCTGTTTGCAACTTGCTGAAAGGTCAACGCGATCATTTCCGCATGATTACAAATGCAATTCGTTGCTTGTGGCAATGTTCGCAGCTCGCGCTGCACGGCCACAACGTATTGCAGCTAGGCATGCCACTTGAGTCACCCAAGCAAAGAGTCAAGTCAACGGCAAAGCCAAACGCCAAACGCCGCGCTTCGTTTCGTTCTTTGCCAGCCGAAGCTTCGCGTTTGTGTCTTAAGTCTTTCGTTTCTTTGGCGCTCACTTGCGCTCGCTCGCGTTTTCGCTCTCTGAGCTCGCGCTCTCTTGAGCAACTCTCCACACGATTTTTGAGCAGGGGCAATAGCTATGCGCGCCTGCGTTTTGAGGGGCAATCCGCAGGGGTGTCGAAGGGGAAATGCAGGGGAATTGAGGGGTGTTTTTGGTAGACTTTGCGTGTGGAAGCTATTGAGGAGAGCGCATGTGGTGGTGGATTACTTACAGAGGGGTTACAACCAACTCTACAGAGGGGTGATTACTATATAATACCCCTGCGATTGATGAGGTGAAGTTAAAGCAGGAGATGGGGGAGGAGAATTTGTGGAAGTTAAATTATAAAATTCAGGAGAGAGAAGCAGGAGAATTCCGAACAGTTAGAGGAAAAAATCTTGGCTTAATTTTGACTTCATTAACAAAAATATATTGAAATTTGAAATTGAAATTTTATTTGAATTTTCAATTATATTTTAATGAAGGAGTTAAAACAGGAAGTGAAATTGACGCTTATTAAAATATAAAATTCAGGAATGGGAAGGAAGAAAATTACGAAAAGTTAGATCGCCAAGTTTTGGCTTTACTTTGAGATCTGGAAGAAAATTGATTGATTGATTGAAAATTTAAATTATTACCTATTTTAAATTATACACTAGCACTAAATTCTTAATATAAATTACGATCACTGAAGAGTTTCCTCGCTATTAAGGAGGTGTGAAATTGTGGCAGTCAAAATAAAAAAATTCAGGAGACAGAAGAAAGAAGAAAGAGAATTTCGAACAGTCCAAACAAAAAATCTTGGCCTAACTTTGACTTAATTAAAAAAGTTTAAAAGTTTAAATCCAATTTGAATTTTCAATTCTATTTTAATTCTAAACTCTTAAAATAAGAGGATTAAGGAATCAAGGCATGAAAAGAGGAGGTGAAATACAATATTCAGGAGAGGGAAGCAAACACATTTTAAAAGCAGTTAAAACTAAAAAGTGTTGGCTTATATTTGCGCTCAGTAAAGAAATTTACCTCAAACGCTTTCAATTGATTTTTCTCATTATTTGTTCGCACTTATACTGGCATTATTAACAACATTACTGGTGCAAAACAACATTGTTTAAATAAGTATCTATGATTGTTATCTCAAGACAGATTTAAAAGAATACAAATTTCAATTGTATATGAATTCTTCATATACATTGTTTATAAGTTGATTGTGTTATGGTATTATAAAAGACAAATTGAAAATGTTAATTGTTAATTGTTATCAAATAGGATGAAAAACATAAAAAAAAACTGTCTGCTTAACATAATTAGAGTTGATATTTTGTATGTTTTGTAACAATATTTGTACAGCAAAGAAAAAGAAATATCAATGAGAGATTTAGAAAAGTTATTGCGCCTTGTCACCTTCTAATTTATTAAATTATTGTTCACACAATAAACAATGCAAATACAAAATTTCTAATTAGTTTGAATTTTTTAATATTTTTCCAGTTTTATATAATTTAGTCAAGTGCCCGGGTAGCTCAGTCGGTAGAGCATTGGACTTTTAATCCAAGGGTCCAGGGTTCAAGTCCCTGCTCGGGCGGACACTAATATTTTTATAAATATAATATACAATTATTAGTTTTGTATAATAATTAAACATGTAAATAAATAAATAATATATAATTTAGTTCATATAAACCATTTTTAGTCCTTTAAAAGCTTGCTATCGATTTTAAGACTTTCTTTACTTACGCACAGTGGGCGATTTGGTCCCGCTAGCGGCATTTAATTCAAATTTTAAAATTTTAAAATCCGTTAATATTTTTTCACATATCGATAGCAGATGCTTTGATTAGATTTTTAAAAGCTTTTTGAAAGCTCTACGATCAGCTGATCATCAGATGTGATCGGTCAAACACGCCATATGATTTCGCAAAGAGCTTTACACAATTTTTTCTCTTTGCGCGCATGTAATTTGAGTTCCTCGGAAATTTACAATTTTTGGTGAATTTGTTAGAAGTTTGGTTTTTTATTATATTCAAGGTATGTATTTTCAAAAAAATCAATGTTTGTGACCGGTCCATAAATGTGTAGCTCATAAAACGTAGTGGTAATTCAGTGTATTAACAACTAGCCCGGATTAGCGTACACCTGTCTTTCGTGGAGTAGAACTTAATTTGTTCAAATAAGTTCAGTCTAACTCCTTTATTAGCCGAAAGTGTGAATCAGTGGCGTCCAAAATGTGTAATATCAACTGCTATTATCTGCTAGCCTTGAAACTATGGTACTTTTTAGAAACAGTGTTAGTACCAAAAAGGGATCTTTTTTTAGTATTGCACTCAGAAGTCATCCCATTTTTTTCCATCATCCCATCATTTTTTAGATAAAGTTTATATATGAAATAAGTTAATTGAAGTTCAAATAAAATAAAAGTACAAAAAAATTTTAAATTAAAAAAAAAAATTTTTTTAAATTAAAAAAAAAATTAAAAAAAAATTAAAAAAAAAAAATTTTTAACTTAAAAAATTCTATGATTTTTTCTGATCAGTGAAAAAAAAACAGACTGCAGATATCTATTTTAGTTTAGAAGTTATTAATTAAATGCCGCTAGCGGGACCAAATCGCCCACTGTGTTACGTAGAGAATCAATTGAATACATATATTTATATATTATTTGTATATTATATAAAAAATATTTAATACTTTAAGTCGAAATCCCAGCAGCCAGCATTACCTTTCCTTTAAATTAAATTTAGTATTTAATTTTAAATTAAAAATTTTTTTTCTCTTCTTTTATTTACAATCTGTCTGTTTAAACAATAAGTAAATTGTATAATTAAAGTTTTCCAATGAGACATATTTTGCAACATCTTTTCAGCTGGTTGGATTTATTTATTAAAAGTTGTACAAAAATAATTTATTAATTTTATTGTAGTTTCTTTCCCATACATTTCTGATTGCTACTCAGAGTTCCACAATGCAAAAGTGACTTATCAGCAAGTGGATGTCAGTTATTTAACTGCAAAAGGGATTTAACTGGACAACTGTTGCGCTTAAATGCGAAATGCGCATCTCTTGCGATAAGAGAAATGCCAATGAAATGATGATCGATGTGGAGCAGTCTTAAGAGTCAGCAGCTAACTTGGGGGCACTTAAAGACCTTCAATCCGTTTTGCAGATAACAATGAATTATGGCTACTGATTTCTGACTGTCTCTCTTCTCTGACTGCCATTCAATTCTCTCCCTCCCTCCTCCCCCTGCAAATGCAGTTTGTGTCGGAGTTTCACAATATTTGCGCAGATGCGTCGAAGTCGAAGTCTGGGCAATCGGAGTTGAGCTTCGATAAGACAGTGTCAAAATTTAGCAACTGCTGACGTTGCGTTGCTGTCAACATATCATTTGTCATTGGCCACGTCGATAGCAGGCAAAACTAACCAAACGAGTCGCTTGTCGCTTGTCTATGACAAATGCAGCCAGAGATGCAGACAGCGATGCAGTTGGAGTCGCAATCGTAGTCAAAGTCGAAGATGCAGTTGTCTTCAGACAACACACATACGAAAATTATTAATGAAGTTGCTGAGTGGCGGCGTTTGGCAAGATGCAAACTTTTTTTTTTTGGCTGCTTGCCGCCTGCCTCATGGGCAATTAACCTGCTAATTAAATGGCCAGAAAGCAGTGAACAGCCAGCGGTAGCTTCAGCAGGAAGCACTTGGCATTTTGTGTTTTATTCGCCGTTATCGGACCACGACAATCAAGGCAGAAGCAAACTTCGCTCTCTCTCTCTATCTCTTTCTCTTTGGTCTCATGCATTGCAATTTCGCTGGAGCTGAAAATGCAAGGCGACAGTTTTTGGTAAAATGGTAACTGGTCCACTGCGTCTGTTGGCAACTGCGACTGCGACTCCGAATGCCACTTCATTAGCTACCAAATTGATGAGTTCAATTAGCCAAGACCAAAGACCAAGCTAAAGACAGCAGCTGCTGCTGCTGCTTCTGCTGCTGCTGTTGTTGCTCTTCTCTGCAGTAATTAGCGCAGAGATTTTCAAATTGCCAAAACTTGTTGAGCGCGTTCTTGTCAGAGTCTCAAAAAAGCGCAAGTAAGAAAGTGACAGTACTTGACTGATAGATACCCGATCCGCGTTTTCTTAAAATAGACCCAATTAATATACCATATACCTATATTTGATATATCGCAGAAATACTAAAATTTACGGAAGACTATATTTCGTATATAGGTATTGCAGATCAAAGAAATACTACATGTTATCAAAAGCTGCATTTGGTATATAGATATACTATCACTTTAAAAATATACCACATTAATATACCAAAGAAATACTGTAATTGACCGTAGACTTTATTGAGTACATGAATATTGCGGTATTATTCTTACAATAATTCAAATGAATATACCGAATAAACAAAGATGTACCAAGGTTATATTTGGTATATGGATATACTATTACATTCTAAGTTATAATACCCTTTTAAATGTATAGATAGCAGGTATAATCGTATGAAAAAGATATGTGTCAGTTTTGGGCAATAGCGTATTTTGTTGGTGCTCTTGCTCCATTCACCTGCCTTCAGTTTCAGAGTCAGTTTCACTTTCGCAGCATTGTGAAATCAAATGAATATGAATTCCAATTCGAATTCACGAACGATTCTCCTTCTACTTTTTGCAGCTGCTGCGCATTCGTAGAATTCGCATCCTTTATATATATATTTTAGGTTTTTTTTGATAATTTTTTATGGCTTTTATTTTTGTGTTTTTTGTGTTTTTTTTCGGGTTATTCGGGAGTGCTTAATGAGCCCGTTTTGGAAATGGTATTCTCGTGTTAAAACATTGATTCGATTGGCGCTCTTAAAAGGTGTCGCCGGCCCATAAAATGAGCCCAACATTTTCGGTTTCAATTTTTTGACGATCTTTCTTTATTCTTTCTTTTTTTGTTTTCTTTTTTTTTTGGGTTACCTAAATGAATTGGCCATAAAAGTTTCGGAAATCAAAAGGCGCCGTATCCTTTTTGGTTAATTAACGCACAAGTTTCCATATCCACAAACGAAAGTTTTTTTTCAGCTGCTGCCAAATTGTGCAGCAGCGATCAGCATGTCAATTTTTTATGCGGCTTATGCTTTAATTTTAATTGTAATGCCCGCATTTAGCCACAACGCCTGATCCCGAATCAAAATGAGCTGCCAATTCATTAACACACACAGCTTGACCCATTTACAGGTGTGTGCGAAACGAAAAAAGTTTTCGTTCTCACTTTTCTGCTCTGTTTTCTCTGTTCTCTGCTCTTCGTCTGAGTTCTTCGCTTCACAATTTTCACAGTCCCACGTTTCGTGCGCTTTCTCACCGCCTCCGTGTCTGTGTCCGTGTGAAAAGCATTTCAACAATTTCAGAATACTCCAAATGTGCAACAAACTCAAAGAGAATATTTTTCGACAATGTAATGTGCCCACAACTAACTTAATTTGTTTGCTTGACCGCACACACTTTTAACATACCCTGTAATCACATTAATGGTAACTGAATAAAAGTAGTTCAGTAGTACATACATAGTAGTAAAGTGATGAGTGTAAAGAGATATTATGATGTATTATTGTTTTAAAATCTGTCCTAAGACAATAAGCAGATCAATGTAAGTCTTAAGTAAAACTAAAACTTCATAAAGAGCCTCTAAAATAGGGTAATTCATTTACTAAAATCACATTATTTTATATGATTGCAAATGGTTATGCATTTATGAATGTAACATTAGCCTATTTGTCAGTTGTCTTAAGTTGTCAAACAAATTTTTTCACAATATTTGAATGTTAGAAGAATAGAAAGTAAATCCACAGTAAGGTTCTAAACTAAGAAATATTATAATTGCACTTGACTACAGAAGTTTTTTTATCTGCTTTAAGAAAATAATCGGATTAATTTTAGGTGTGATAAAAATGTAAGAACAAAGCAAAATATTGAAGCAAAGCTGAATTACATATTTGTTTTATTTTAATTACAATTTTTCTAAGGACAATAATAACATTTTTAAGATAACAACATTACAGATATAGTAAAACTTCAGCTGAGCTAAATCTAAAGGTTAAGAGTGCAATATTTTCATATGACAACAGACCATTTATGTTTTTTTCTTTCCTTTAATTAAAATGTGTCTTAAGAAATTAAGCCAATTTGTTTATATTATAATATTATTGTTCTATTTTAGAAATCCTTCTTTGTTTAGTAAAAGTAAAACTGAGCGTCTTAATTAAATGCTTGCTTATATAGATATACTTTTACTTTAAATATGCCATATTAATGTGGTACCAAAGAAATACTGAAATATACCAGAGCTTATATTAAGTGTATCTGTATGTATATTTTGCTGTATTATTGTTACAGTATACCAAATTAATATACCGAACAAACTCTTAGATATACCAAGATTATCTTTGGTATACTATATATTTATACTATTACGCTAGAAGTTAGAAGCGAATAGCAGCTATAAATATAACAAAAAAGATGTAACTAAGTCAATAAATGCAAAAATATAGTTTATTGGTAGGATTTCTAGTATACAATTTCCATATTTATACACAATTATTTAAAGAATGTCAGTTCGTTAATTCATATAGTACTTAATATATATGCACACGCCCAATTAAAGGACCCTCGCTTGAGTTTTATCCCCGTGATCTGTCACTATTCAACTCAATCTCCTCCTTCAGCTATTCTTTTCAAAAGTCACTTGCGCTTCTCTCAGTCTAATACACCCTTTGTTGCCCACACTTCGAGGGCAGCCAAACAAATCCAAGCAAGGCCAAAGAACGTTTTAATAAAGTTTTCACTCTCACATTATTCGTCACGCCGTTGTTGCTTTTGCTGTTGTTGTTTGCTGTTGCTTTTGCTGTTGCGTCTGCGCGCCCACATTCCACATTTCAAGCACTCGCTTCCCATCGCAGTCTCATTAGCGGACGAGCAGCAATTTGGCCAAACCAAAGGGACAGTTCACATGATACGCTCACGCTCACGTTCTCTCACCCTGACCATTCCCATATCCGAATCCCTATTCGGATTCTCATTCCGATTTTTGGATTTCACGTTCCCAGGCGCATTTGGCAGCAACTGCTCGAGTTCTCGTGTGATTTTTGTGAAGCAACAGCTTTTCCATCGAAACACACCCCTAGAAAGAAGGACTATGGAAAAAAAACTAAACAGACGCGTGGTCTGCACCTGAATCTTCACTTTTTGAGGGTTGCTTTTTCCGCTGTTGTCGCGTGCCCCGCAGCAGCGTGTGAGAAATGCAATTGGTTACTGTTTATTTCTCGCATGTTTACACAGCGTGCACAAACAGCACAGCACAGCAAACAACAACAACAGCTACAACAACTGAACTGCAGCTGACGATGAGCTATTTTATCGGCCAATACAAATTGGAAATTTCTCATTAAGTTTGCAATCAATTGCAGCCAAGCAAAGCTTGTACAACTCTTCAGCAATTGACCTCGACCGAGGATGGTCAGCAACGGACAATTCAGTGCACTGAGAGAAATGCAATGATATAAGATCAAGCTGGAATGTTTAACATGAAATAATAAATAAACAAATAGTATTCTCAAATTGCAAAGCTATTATAATTAAAATAAAAAGTTGTACTAATTTCATTTCAACTTTATTACAAATGAGGAAATTTAATTTTAAAGTTCCGTAAGCTCATTTTTGAGCGGTAGTGCGGTATTATTCTTTAAATATACGAAATAATTACCGCAAAAATACTACAAATATACCCATAACACTTTCTCAATAAAAGCAAAACTGTGCGGTATTATTCTTTAAATATGCCGATTAATATACCACAAATATACTAAAAATATACAGATATAGTTGCCATATTTGGTATATCCATGAAGTAAAAAGTACTTCGTAAGAAGTGCGATTGACAAAGTTGTAATACCATTTACCCTAGATGTAGCGGATATAACAATCATTTTACTTGAGAAGCGTTTGAAATGATAAATCAAATAAAATCTAAATTAGATGAACTACAAAATATGCTAAGGTAAGTGGTAAGGTAAGTATTCAAAGTGATGAACAACATTCTAATGATTAACTCTAAAGACGGGAAAACTCTTATAATTCAAATGTTACTATAATTTCTCTAAATGAGTAGCTCCAATAAAATCATACAAATTAGATAAACAAGCCAACAAAATAAACACAGCAGACTTTTATTTTAAATTTATTAGAAATCATTAATTTAGTGAATAAGATAAACAATTCAAGAAACATATAAGAGCAAACTTCGTTACAAAAATACTTGAAAATGAAAACCAAAATTGATAATTACATATATTCAAATTTTTGGTATAACAAACGAATGGAATTTTGCTCTCTGTACTTTGGTCATTGGGAGTGGAAAATGTAGACCTCGATTGGCCAGCTTTATGGCGCTTGATGAGCACCTTATGAACGGCAGCGGGCGAGTCGTGCCACAAGGGTTATGCGCCGCTTCGAATTGCAATCAAAAAACAAAAAACAAAAAAAAAGGAGGCGATGCGACGTAGTTGTAGTTCCGGCGAGTTTGTTGCCTAAGTCTTTCGTTTTAGGACTTGGAATTGCATTTCAAATTGCGCACAAAACGAATTTATTTTTATATGTATACGTTAAACTTGAGCAAACAACATCATCATCAGTGCAACATCAGCAACTACAGCAACAACAACAACCACAGCAGCAACAACAACAACAAAGAACAACTCCAACGGCAACAACTTGCGATAAACTGATTTTTGTTTCTTGATTTCGTTGAACCAAAAAAGGCAACGGCAACTCCCATTAAACGGCCCAAAAAGGCAAAACATTGCTGTCGTTGTTGTTGTTGCTGCAGTTGTTGTTGTTGCAGTTGCTGTTTGCTGTTGCTGTTGTTTTCTTTGTTAACTGGCGCCCACCACGTTGAGTGTGCGAGGCGGCATCGAAGCAGCGAGGCATCGCAACATCGGCCACCGGCGCAGTTGCTTGCATTTCATTTTTTTGTGGCGCCACGCCCAGGCGAACAACTGCCACATGCAACGCCCACCAAAGCGAACAACTGCCACAGCCTTTTGTGTGCCATATTCACAGATTTGTTTAGGCCATTTTGATACGCATCCCACCGCTTCGCTCCCCTCTCCACACTCCTCTTCTCTCTTCACTCCCCTCTCCTCTCTCTCCTCTACATTTGCTCCAAGTGCAAGCAGCAGCGTCATTAAAGCAGCTGCATTTAATTTCAATGCCCATTTAAGGCTGCAAAACTTTGCAGTGATCAGTTGCGCCTCGAATTGTTGTTGTTCGAATCGTAGTTGTTGTTGTTGTTGTTGCTGTTGTGTCAAGGGCTCACTTTTCCCCCAAGCATAGTCGCAGTCTCCAGCCTCAGCCTCAACCTCAGCAGCAGCTGTGTGCAGGCTCCACGCATTTTTTACAACATTTTTGCCGCGACTATTTGCAATCGCATCGCAAGCAAGCACTCTGAGGTTGCAGTGCAACACGTGCAACTCAGCCCTGTTTTAGGCCCCTTCTTCAGCCTGGCCGTGTTGTTGTATCAATTAAAGTTGCGCTTGATTTTCACATGCGTAGGACGACAGGTGCAAAATGCTACAGCGACTTAGGCCAGTCAGCAGCAGCAACAGCAACAACAGTCAGCATCGCTTCGTCTCCCCATTCACAGTGATTTGAATTTTTCCATGCGGTTGGGCTAGGCAAAAATTACACGTAAAATGGCAAAACAGGCGGCGCGACTCAGCGCGGCATTAAGACAGGCGTTGTCCCGGCCCCAAGCTTCAAGTTTTAACTATAGCTTCACAGGTGCAGTGGCAACAGCTGCTCAAATCATTTGCAAACGCGTTAAGTGCATCACCGGATGGGCGGTGGCCGCTCGACCGCTCGACGGACGGGTGGTCAAACACAGCTGCTGCTGCCGCTGTCGTTGCCAGAGCATTATACATAGCACAAATCACATGCACATGTCGCTAATTAAGATTTTTCATTTCGCTTTTTATTAGATGTTGGCGTAAAGTTTTCGCTGCTTTCAAGAGGTGAAACAAATTTGAAAGTAATTGTCGCTGCTAAATACTAGTTATTAAACGAGCTGTTTAGATTTGTGTAAAAATAAATAAAATAAACTAAAACAAATAATTAATAAATGTATGCAAGAAAGAAAGTGAACTAATTAATGAATTAAAAATGTATTTGGCAAATCGAAATTTTCATTTAAAGCCTTCTTTGATTAGGCACATTATAATTCGACTCATAATTACAGCAAACATTTACATTGTGCACTTATTTTTAAATAAAATTCAAATTTGAGTCAGGTTTTATTTTCATGCACTTATTTTTAAAATAAAATCTGAATTTGAATCTCATTTTATTTTCATTAAGAAATTATCTTGGATGTGAATTTAAGAGTAAGTACTAAAGTAAATTCAAATTGAATTTTGAATTATTTAATAACGGACAACTGATTCGAATTGCGATATCAGTTGTGAGAGCGATAACACAGCTAATCGACCGACCGCCTCACAGCCAATAAACAAAAAGTGTAACCAGTTGGCAGTTATGATGTATCATATTTCGGTATATTTTCCAATGTCCATCCACATACAAAGTTTTGGTCACACTGTGAAAAGTCTTGTATTTAATTTGTCGTTACATTTATTAGTTATTTACATTTGTAGTTCATAGAGTACAACAAGCCTTAAACATTATTAACCACAGTAGTGCGATCGCCACGATTAACCCGCAAGTTGCCCATACAACCTTCGAAAAGAATATCGGCAATAGCTTTCCTTGCCAGAATTCGTTGCGTCGGCGCCATCTCCTCATATTGAATGGCCCAGGACTTTGCTAATGCTTCGGAGGCTTCACTGAGAATGGGAGATGCGTTGTCGGTTTGAAGAGCCTTCATTGCAGTCGTCGCCGGTGCAGACGAGCCATTTGGCTCGCCAATATCTGGGATACTTGAATTGACGTTATCCATCTTAACATCGTCGTTATGACCTTGCCTATTCACTTCCATCGACGGATCACTATCAAATATTTCAATCTTTGGGCTGATTAGCATGCTCTCATCGAAAGCTGTTGGCATTGTGTCGCGATTGGTGGTGGCAGGTGCTAAGAATGCCGTTGGCGTTGTGTCCAGTGGATCCAAATTACTCTGCAGGTGCTGGAGGAAGGATAAGCTCGACTCGGGAACCTCTGAAGATGAATGTGAACCAACGTCTGCCTTGAAATCCTGTGGTGTATCCTGCTTATTCCACAGTCGCGACCTTTTAGATCTGTGCTGAAAAGACTCTTGGGTCTGCAGGAAACTCATGTTCTCGTAGAACCACAATGTGGGCTTGCACAGATTGGGATGCAATCCCAGTTCTTGCTGTTTCCATATCCGCATCTGTTCTCGTCTGTAATTTGTGCGAAAAATGTTGATCCGTCGACCGACATCGGCTTTTGTGGCATTTGGTTCAATTTCTTTGAGCTTTGTCTGTAGAATCTCATATGATTCATTCCTTAATTCCTTATTTCTATAGTCCAAATTGTGCACATTCCACAGCTCGGGCATCTGTTCGTAGAGTTTTAAAAATTCGCACCAAAACAGCCGTTTACCGGCATTGAAGCGATCTGGCAACGCCGCCATCTCATCCACAAGCAGGAAATCTATTAAAAATAACAGTGCTCTGTTAACTTCCAATTCACTCAGGTTGTGCGCAAACTATAAACAAAAGAAAGATGATGTTAACATTACATACAAAATGTAAACATATTTAATACATAAAGCGCATTTCCAATGTAACCAAAAATGTGTTTCTAGACTTGTGAAAAAACAGGAATGAGAAGATGTTTAAAATGACGCGCCATTTTACTCATGTTTTGGAATATCATAGAAGTGTGACCAGCTGATGACTTTTGGCATTCTCTATATTGGTATATTTCACGTATATTTCAGAAATGACATTTGTGACCACTTGTGTGTTAAATAAAACAGCTTTAGGAAAGCTCTTTTATTTTGGGAATAAACAAAGTCTCTTTCATGCAATATTTAAATATTTGATTGGTAATGTTAATGGCTTACAGATAACGATGTTTTCCTTGAAATAACGCGTACATACGTACGTTTGCTTGAACGACCTTCCTGGGGCAGCGCCAATCACAGACTGACGGTGACGTTGGATGTGCGACGCTGAGAGCGTTGCTTGTTGTCGATTGATTGATTGATTAGCTCATGTCGATGCGCTTAGCTGTATGTGTGTGTGTATGTACAGGCATACTTTCGAGTTTACTTCTATGTGAGTGTGTTTGTGTATGTATATAGTTTTTGTTTGCGTTTTGGGTAAATTCTTGCCATCAATCAACATGCGCTCATTCTTTAATTGCGTGCGTGAACAAGAGTAAGTGTATGTGTGCCTGTGTATATGTGTATGCTTTTGTACGCATTTATAGAAGAACCTAATTATTATATACGTATAGCAAATAAATAAAATTAAAGCGAATTTTAAAATTGTTTTTTTTTTTTAATAAACAAATTTTTTATGACAACTGGGAGGACTTAACCATGCCTGTGCTGCATAGCCACCCTGTGGACGTTTGGTCAGTCGCCTGCTTAATGACAGCCGTGTTTTTATATACGCACACACATACAAACACACACTGCAAGTGAATCATGTGTTGGTGAACAGCTGTTTATATGCGATGCGGAGAGCGAACAGGCTAAGTTTTGCGCTAAGGGCAGACATGCGCATCAAAACAACCAACAAACCGACTGATTTACATGACTTTATAAAGTCAAATTATGCCTTGCCTAATTATGTCACAATCCATCATGCGTGTAATTGAGCGTACAAGCCTACATTTCATAAACAAGTTACTCTTCTATTTGTATCATAAGAAGTATGCATACAAAGTTCACTTTTATACAACTCTGTTAAATGCTTGAGCAGCGTTCTTGTAATTCTGTTAATGACATGCACAGCTCTGTAATCTAACATTTGTTTTGAACACTTTACTGCAGTCACCCTGTGCGCCAGTTACGTGCATCACCACCCACCGCACACACACCGACACATGCTATGAGTTTAGCGACCTTTGCCAGTGTTGGTGAGCACAGAGAGCGCAAGAACATGTGAGAGCACAAAAAGTACTTTCCGAGAGTGAGAGAGAAAAAGAGAGGCGGCGGCGGCGTTGTCGACAAAACGGCCACCAGCTAAGGGCAGACATGCGCACTGCGACCGACGACGCCAACGTCGCATGTAGAGTATGTGAGTGTGTGTGTGTAATTGTTGTTGGGCCAAGGTACACATATGCATATGAGTAGCTGGCTCCGGTTATCTCGCCACAATTGTAATAACAACAACAACAACAATGACAACACTTTCCGCATACAATTGCAATTGAATAACACGTGTGTATGTGTGTGTGTGTTTTTATATGATTTAGTTGCTATATTTTTGGTTTAAATGTATTTGGTACGTGTACAAAGTAAAAACAAAAAACAAATTAAAATATTCACGTTATTGCTAATGATTGATTTCATCTTCAAGATGTGCTTAGATAGTTTAGATGCTAATGTTTTATATATATAAAAGATATTTTTGTATCTAATAGATACCTTTGTATCTTCAACTCTTTCTCCATGTCCTGTTTATCTCAAGATACTATCTGCTTTTAATGGATAAGTATGTCATTCTAGATACTTTCCATATCCGTCAGATACTTTGGTATCTTCAACTCTTTTTACATGTCCTGTTTATCTGAATATACTATCTGCTTTCAATGGATAAGTATCACATTCTAGATACTTTCCATATCTAACAGATACTTTTGTATCTTTGACTCTTTCTATTCATCTGCCAGCTCTCGCATGACTTCATCGGCTCGCGTGATGAGCCCAATGAGGCGATAGTTCTCCCGGGACAGAGCGAACTCCTCCAGTCGCTTCAGGTACTTGCGCGCCTCTGAACAGCTGATGATTGTCGATGATGATTGCTCTCCGTTGTTGTTGTCATCGTGTCGTTGCCGCTTCGCTGGCGGCGGCGGCGTCGCTGTTGGAAGTGGCGATTGCCTTGGCGCCTTGGTTAGCGTCGGCATGGGCGGAAGAATTGTCATCGGGGGCGTGGCATATTCCAAGCTGCGCAATGCACGTGTTTGCTCAATGTATTGCTGTTCCACATCCGCATTGCCAGCGAGAATTTCGACCAATGAATTGACACTCGATCGTCCCCCGTTGTCGCCCTCCTCATCCTCCTCCCCATCCAGCAGCTCGCCATCGCTGTCCAGCTCCTGTTTGATGCGCACCAAAGGTTCCTGCTCCGGCTCCTCTTCGACAGGCTTCTCCTCCTGCTGTTGTGGTTGTTGTGGTTGCTCCTCTTCATCCTTGGGCTCCGTTTTGATCTCCTGCTTAATGTCCAGCATGGGTGGCGGCATTCCCGCCTTGGGCGTCGCCGTCGTCGTCGTTGTCGGCGCCGCCAACGGACGTTGTGTGATGCTCTGGGCCAAAGTTGCCAGCGGTATGATGGTCATGGTCTGTGCTCCGCCAGCAGCGGCGGCTGCTCCCGGCGGCAGAATGGGCGTGGCCAGTAGCACCTTCTGCGATGTGCCGGGGGGAACTTGTGGCAACCGCATCAGCTGTGGCAGAGGTTGGAGCACACGTGTCTGTTGCAGTTCACTGATCGTGGGTTTAACATCTTGTTCTTCCTCATCGGTCAGATCACCTCCCCCATCCACATCCACATCCTGCTCATCATCATCGTCGTCGTCGTGACTGCTGCCACTTATGGTGGCCAGACTCAAGTCGCCATCCTCCTCCTCGTCATCCTGATCCTCGTGCTCCTGCTGCGCTGCAGCCGGCGTGCATTCGGACATCACATCCTTGGCTATGTCATTGATCTGCACCGAATGCGATTGCGTGTAGCCAATCTTCAGGAGCTTGGTGTCATTGTGCTGTATGTTGTATGTGGCACGAAACTTGTCGCACCATTCCTGATGCGGAAAGAAGTTGTTCAGACCCATAAAGCTCTTGAATTGCAGCGCCATCTTCTGAATAAGTCCGTCGGAGATGATGAAATCCTTGTAGTACATCATGCGACGTATCCAATCGTAAACAGCTTTGCCCAACATCGAGACTCGGACCACTTTCAACTCCTGCGTCTTGGCATCCTGACTGCGACGTGTGCGTTGCTCCCACGCCCTCAGGATCTCCTCCTTTTGCTGCACAATCCGCTTGATCTGATCCGGACTGCAGTTGAACATGCGTCCCACATGTTTGTAGACGGGTTGACGATCGTATTCACGCAATGCGGCCACTTTTTCATTCAAGGCCAAGACATTCTTGCGTTTGATGCGATTATCAAATGCGACTTTCTCTGTCGCTGGCAACGTTGGCGTCGCAGTCGCCGTCGCAGTTGGCGTCGCTGCTTTGCTTGCTGCTTTCGGCTCTGCTTCTGTCTGTTGCTGCTGCAGAGATTAAGTGTTGATTAAATACGAGGGCTATTTAAATACAATTCTCTTATTTACCTTTTGCTTATCGTTCGCTTTTTGAGCCTTTTGCTCCTTCTGTTGCTTGCGTTTGTCGCGCACACGCATTGCTTTTTAATAACTGTTTGTGTGTGTGTTTAAAAAATGCACCTGAAAGTTTAAAAAAATACATCAAATTCATGCATTGTTCTTATTGTTGTTTCTCTGTTGCGCTCACTCACCCTGTGTTCTTGTTGCTGCTGCACTCGCTCTCTCTCGCTCGCTCTCACGCACACCGCATAGTCGCGTGCATACACATGTATTTTTGGCCTGCCTACGTATGTATGCGTGTGTGTGTGTCCGTGTGCGATGTGCTACGATTATGCGCGTTGACAGCAACTAAACGTCGCCCAGTTGCTGACTTTTTTTTCTGTTTTTATTTTTCATTCGCTTTTGCATGCACTTTACCTTGTTGTTGTTATTGCTGTTGCTGATTTGTTAATGCATATTTATAATAATTACACTGCACAATTAGACACGCATTCACACGTACATACACGTGTGAGATTGTTTTTCAAAATGTTTTTGATTCCACCGACTAGCGCACCGAACGGCGTACAATATAAAAATAGCTGTCCCACCCGCTGCCAGCGGCTGCTGTTTTCATTCTGTTTTTTTTTCGTTGCTTTTTTTGTTTTCAGTTTTCTGTGAGCGCGAATGCGCACTGAGAGCACTTTTCTGCGCCGGCGGAGAGCTTGTGATAAGCGCAAGCAGCGCGCAACTTTAACATGTGTGTGTCTCAGTCTATGACTCTGAGTGTGTGTGTGTGTATGTGAGTGAGTGCTTGTGTTGCTTTAGCAGATAATAGCAGATGACGGCGACACACACACACACACAAACACAAACAAAGTTGAACATTTTGCAAGGCCGTTACACGGAGGGTAGTTCGATTTCGTTGCGTGCTCTCACTTGCGCTCTCTCGCTCTCTCCACCCCACTGCGCATGCGAGAACTTTACAGTTATTGAAACGAAACTGCGATTTGCTTTCGTTCGATCGCCATTTTTGGAAAAGTCAAGAGACGAAATTGCAACGAGCAACTGTTGAGTAAATTTACATATATTTATTTGCATTACATATTTATATTTTTACATAAATATTATTTAGCCATAGTTGGTGTAATAGCGCAGAATGTGGGACATGGCTTGAGGATTATCAGCTGGGACCATGTGGCCAGAGCGATTAATCCAGAACATGCTGAAGTTGCCAGCAGTCTTCTCGTATCCCTCGAGCACACCATCCACATTGATGCCCACACGCGGAGTAGCCAAGTATTCGGTCCTATTGATCCACTGCATGTCAGCAATAAAATTGACGGTGCCGGGCGTGGCGCAAATCAGATCCAAACCACCCGAAAATACGCCCACTTTCAGCGTAGTGTTGTTCAAAAGTTCCTCAACTAAACAGCCAAAGCACAGTTAATTTGCATATTCAATTTCGATAACATTTTCGATAACCTTACCAATGTGCACAACTGGCTTCATGAAATCGCCGCTCTGAGCTGAGAAGGTGGCGCCACTCTGCGCTCCCCAACGAACGCCAGTGGTGATGTTCAAGGCTGCGGTGACTGGACCCGTCATCAGATCCGACAGCATCTGATCGCGATTCTCATCGATGTCGAAGTGCACCAAAGTGCGAATCATACGTTCTGCAAAACGTAATTCACAGTTATCGATATGCCGTTATTCGGACACTACACAGACTTACCTTCGGGCGTCAACAAAGCCATCTGTCTCGAGTAGGCATCGCCGCGTGTAGGAGTCTCCACATTGTAGAAATCCACACCCTTCGATTCACGTAACACAACCGATTGGGTCAAACTCCATTGCATCGTCGCCAACGTCCAAAGGCCCCTGTCCACGTAATTCTTGGTCCTCAAGGCAGCCGACTCGATGCTATCGTGTCCATTCTGATCCACAATGCCCATCTGCAGCAGGAAAGGTGCCCAAGCGAGCACCGAATCAATGGGAGATGTCCAGGGATCACCCAAAGCCACAGATTTCAGATTGCTCTCAATCTCCTTGCGTTCTATGGCATAGTAGAGCTCTAGAGCGAATTCTGGAGACATTTTGCCGCCATAGCTTTCGCAAAAGATGTGCAGAGGAACCGTTTTGAATTCCGGATGCAGAGCATAGAATCCCTTCATGAACTCAACCAGGTCCAAGGCGATTTCCTTGTTTGTTGTCGTATAATAGGCAGAGCTATCCACATAGCTGAAGCCCGAACCAACGGGATTGTCAATAAAAAGGACATTCATGTCCTTCACCCAGGTCCATTCGCGAGGAACGCCCTCCAGTGTCAAGGGACCCAATTCCTCAAAGTTGCCATAGCCGGTGGATGAAGCTCCTGGTCCTCCCTGCAGCCAAATGGCAAGCGGACGTTGTGTGTAGCTGGTCACATTGGCGGTGGTGTAGTACAGCCAATAGAACATGTGAGCTCCGGTGCGCACATCCACAAAGCCCCAATCCTGATCACCAGGACCGTAACCTTCTCGAGCTGTGAGGGAGAAAGAGATGTAGAATAAATCGTTGGCAGAAATGGGAACAATTTGAAAAGCTGCAGTTCAATCAACTCGCTGATTATACATTTTAAGATAAGGAATTACTTCTAGAACAACTTGCGATCGTCATGAAATTTTCAGAAACAGTTTGAAACGAGGTTACCCTCATATTCATAACTTTAAAATTGTTTTGAGCGTTGGATTTTTGTCTAAATTGTTGGTCTTGTTAAAGAGCGTAGTTAAGATGGAATTCTAAATTCATTTATGTCAGAGATGCACTTAGTCGTAAAGTTACAAAATTTGATATCACGCGCTTTTATAGTCTCTCATCAAAATATGTAAAATAAAAATACAATACTCTCCATATGGGTAATTCCATGACGGAATTTGTCCCGTGCGAGACTCTTTACATTGAAAATAATATAAACTGAAACAATTTTGGAAATAAGAAAAGATAAGTAATTTAATTAGAGCTAAGAATGGTTTTGGAATTTTCTTTCTGTTTTGTTTTCTGTTGTGATAATTGCAAAAATTAACCAATTCGTACGCAAAACCAAAATATGAACGAAATTATATATTTTATCGGAAAACAGATCAAGTTCCTAAAATCAATCTTAGCTCTAAATATCTTATCTAGCTTATCTAGAGCTTTAAGAATAAGATTCACTTATTTTTAAAATTGTTTCAGTTTGTGTTATTGTCACTGCAGTGCATTGTAAAAAGTCTCGCACGGAACAAATTTCGCAATGGAATTACCCGTATGCAGATATTTCGTTCTATACTTAGATTGCCACTAATTTATAATGCCCTACAATTAACAGGTATAATAAGCCTCTTCAGATCTAATTAATAGATTCGCTTTCTGGTGAATTCAGAAGCAGAAGGGATATCAATAGTGCCGATAAGATAACAATCTCAGCGGCTAATGTAACTTTGCTTTACTTGGAAATGATATCAATTTAGACTTTACGTTCATTAACACCTGTTTGGCATACTCAAGTGGTTCTTCTTTCTTCGCTCAAGCCCAGCATGTTGTCTGGCTGTCAAATTGAGGTCAGCTTCAAACACTCCACTCACCATTCACAGCACCAAAGCCGCCAGCGATCGCGAAGAGCGCCAGAAACACGGTTAATAGACGACTCATTTTGCACTATTTGTGTGTTCACCCAGGTCGTCTGCACACCTTCGAGTTTGGCGAACGTCTGAGCAGTGATCGAGTTACTATTGAAGAGGTAAGCAAAGTGGTTGCTTGACAAAGAATTTCTAATCTAATAATATAGTAAGTAAGTGCTATGATGTGGGACGATCCCCATTGATCGTTCTTGTCTTCGGGTGTTTACAATCTTTGATGGCGTCGACGCGTGACAATCTTAAGTCATAAGTTCGATGTCATTTTCGATTTTCGATTAGTACTTATCATTTAATATTACTTAATACTTTCGTCACAGAAAGTATTTTCATAATTATTTCAAAATACGTTTATTCTAAATCACATGTTTGATTTAAATTGTCAGTTATACTTGGCATTGATTTTTTAGTAATGATAAATAAAAATATTGCACTTTTCTAAATATAATAATAGATTAAATTTAATATGATTAAAGAGTAAAAATTTACTTTAACTATATCGGACCATTCACATAAAACAAAAATAGAAAATTCAAATTTCAAAACTAACATCATAAAATCAATAGTTTTAAAATATTTCTTAATGAATTAGGCAGGATATATAATGGGAATTATTTCTTATACAATTATTTTTATTTTTTCATAATTGATGTTTTAAATTTCTAACACATATTTATGAAGTATTAGCTGAGTTTTTAGCAAGCCCCTGCCTCAAAATTTAAGTGTCTTAAAAATGTTATTCTGTGTTCTATGTTCACTTTATTTTACTACATGATCATTATGGGATATTACATTTTACTAATTATGGTTTTACAGCATATGCCGGAAACTAAAAAGGTGAATACATTAAAACTACATTTACAAACTTGTGTTAAAATGTACTATAGATAGTGTTAAGCTCCCACTTGCCATTAAAAGTATAATTATGTATTTAAGACATTGTATTTTAAGTTTTGCCATAGCTTTAGAAGTTTCTTAGACAGCCTTAAATTATTTTATGGCAATGATTGTGCAAATTCGTAATGGGAAATATTCCTCAACTATCAGTTGTCAAACTATGTGTCTAGAAAATGAAAAGACTCTCTGTTAATCCACATAATTATTTACGATCCACCGATGTCGATTTCGATTTCGACGCGTGACAGAGTTGAGATGATAAGTTTGTTTAGTATTTATTTCTGTCACTTTCCACTAATACTTATCACTTTCATAAATTTCAACTAAGACACTTGATAATTAACTTTATGCCGTTACGTTTGCTTCTTATCACGACCTTCATTTTGCTTTCAGTTGTAAAACGAGAAATTCGATGTAATTGTTCACATTTTATTGCCTTTATTACTGCTCGCTTTAACCAAAGTTGGTTAGACTGCGCAAAACATGGCTCATGCCAGCTGGATTATCAGCTGGAGCCATGTGACCGGATCTATTGATCCAGAACATGGTAAAGTTGCCTCCGGTCTTCTCATAACCTTCCAGCACACGATCCACATTGATTCCTGTGCGCGGTGCAGCCAAGTACTCGTTTCTTCTGGTCCAGTTGAGCTTGTCTATCCAGTTGACGGTGCCGGGAGTGGAACAGATCAGATCCAAGCCACCCGAGAAGACGGCCACTTGCAACGGTGTGTTGTCCAGCAGCTCGTTAACTACAATCAAATTCTTCAGTTTATTACGCAAAGCAATAAAGAAAAATACCGTTGAATAATTACCAATGTGGATCACGGGCTTCATAAAGTCAGTGCGATGAATATCAAAGACAGCTCCGCTCTGCGAATCCCACTTGACGTGATCGGGAATGCCCAAGGTTTCGGCCACTGGACCACGCAATAGATCCTCGGCAATCTGATCGAGATCCTCATCAAAGTCCAACTTCACCAAGGTGCGATACATGCGATCTGTGAAATATTTATAACATGATTAAATCAGACACGATTAATTAAAAATATTTATAATTTAGCAATAAAGGGAACAATTCTGGGTTTGTCAATGTGTTAGGAAAATTAAAATTTTGATGTTTTAATAACATTATTAAATTTTAGTGATTTAAATTTTTAATTTTTAATTAAAATCTTGAAGTTTTTGTGATTTTATAGATCTGATCATTATATTTAAGCAAAAAATATGTAAATTGAAATAAATAACTTTTGAATCCACACAAATAATCAAATAATAATGATATTTTTTTTAATTTGGTCAAAATATAATGAAAGGAACACACTATTATAAAATCTGCTAAAATTTTTCTCTTTTTCTATATATAACATTAAGCCGGTTAAATAATTATAATGTTTGATGAATTGCATTAAACTATTTTAATTTAATTTTCAAATAGAATAAATATATAGATAAATAGACTTACCCGCAGCTGGATAAAGCGAGCGCCTCTGGTAAGCATCTCCCCTGGTCAATTTCAGCACATTGTAGAAGTCCACACCTTTGCTGGCCTTCAGCACCTCCCATTGGGTGTTGCCCCACTGAGTTGTAGCCTGAGCCCAGCGTTCGTTTTCCACCAGTTCGGCTGTAAAATTGGCTGCCTTCATTATTTGATCGTGGCCATCGTGATCGATTATGCCCAATTGCAACAAGAATGGTGCCCACGACAGCACCGAATCAATGGGCGACGTCCAAGGATCACCCAAAGACACCGAGGTCAAATTGCTCTTGATCTCCTTGCGTTGTATGGCATAGTAGAGTTCCAGAGCAAATTCGGGTGCCATTTTGCCACCATAGCTTTCGCTAAAGATGTGCAGCGGAACTGTTTCGAATTCCGGATGCTTAGCATAGAAACCCTTCATTAGTTCCACCAGATCGGAGGCGATTTCCTGATTGGTAGCCGTCAAATAAGCATTGTTATCCACATAGCTGTAGCCAGCGCCCACGGGATTGTCAATGAACAGCACGTTCATGTCCTTGACCCAAGTCCAGTTGCGATAGTTGCCGTACAAATCAACGGGACCAAACTCATCAAAGTTTCCATAGCGGATGGAGGAGGCTCCAGGTCCACCTTGCAGCCAAATGGCAAGAGGACGTTCGACATAGTTGGTCACATTCGCTGTGGTGTAGTACAGCCAGTAGAACATGTGAGCACCTGGACGCACATCTATGTAGCCCCAATCCTGTTCACCTGGTCCATAGCCCGGTTTGCCTATTATCGATAATAATTTAAAATTACACATGTTAACCTACAATTTTCACTTTTCACTTGCCTTGTGTTAAGGCCGCATATAGCGTTAGAATTATGGCCAACGAACGAATTGCAGCTGCCATCTTCCGTCTAAGCCAACAGTCGATTGTGCTTTGGCTGCTGACGCAATGTTCAACTCTAATTTAACGGCAAAGCTTATCAGCTGTTGATAGTGTTCAAAATCGATAGCACGCACTTGACAGCGCCGTTATCGCTAATCGTGTTATCGAAACCTTAGCAGTGGCAACCTCGCGGCAAACAGCTGTTTTGCATATTGAGTGTTGTGGTGTTATTTCTTTGTGTCTGGAGCAGCAGCAGCTGCGTAGTTGCGAATTAATTTAATTACATTATTAGAACAAATCACAGCCATGGCAACGGTGCGAACACCCAAGCAAAAAGTCATTCTCTGCGGTGACTATGGTGTGGGCAAGAGCTCCTTGTTCCGCCGCTTTACGAACAACACTTTCGTGACTGAAACCGACCGCAAATCCACGCTGGGATTGGATCACATTGATCGCGAATACAATGTGGGCGACAAGCAACTGAAGGTGTGTATTATGGTAATTACTAGAAGTAGAAACATAATTCATATGCATATATTTGGCAGTTGCAATTGTGGGACACTGGCGGCATGGAGCGTGTGGCATCTGTGACTTCGTCGTATTATAAATTTGCCGAGGCTGCCATACTGGTATTTGCCCTGGACAACGCAGCTTCCTTTCATTCGCTATCGCAGCACTTGCTGGACATTGTCACATTCGCCGAGAATGCCAAGATATTTATCTGTGGCAATAAGAGCGATCTGGAGGGCAGGGAACCAGAAGTTAGCGACGAGGATATGGAAGCATTTTGTGAGCAATGTCATTCGTTAATCAGTGCCACATACAAGACATCGTGTCGAAGTGGCGAGGGTATCGAGGACATGTTCCAGGACATTGCACGTCAGCTGGTCACCGCAAATCGGTCCAAAATGGAACTGCAAGCTCTAGAGCAGCAAAGCTTCCAAATTGATAAGGCCCTGGAGGCGGAACACCATGAGGAAGCCGGCTCCTGCAGTTGCTAGCAGTTGGGGAACATTGAGTTTGGCTAAACTGGCATTTTTCTTCCCCAGCTGAACTCAATGTACTTTCACAAATTTGTATATTTTGTTTTGCTTTAAGTTGTATTTATTATATTGTATAATATGATTTTTCTGTCGAATTTAAAACTAAAATACGTCCAAAATACGTCATTATTGATATTGTTAATATTTATGCGCCAACGAACAATGATTTGATATAAACATTCATTAACATCAACATTTATAATATTAATCGAATAGGGCGTAAGTCATAGTTTAAATTTAAGTATAGTAGTTACTTTATATGTAGGATGCTACAAACATTTTCAATATACAAGTACATACATACATAATAATGTTTAGACAACTCGCAAATGGACAAAACTAAATGCTAAAACGAAAAATAAATAAACAATTTGCTAAATCCAGGAATGTGGGCAACGCGACATTTGTAAATTTACAACTTATATAATTTAATCTAATCCAGACTATGACGTGGCCGCCGATGTGCTGGGTGCAAACGTTAAGTAGAGGCTGACTCCGACAGCAACCACAAAGCAAACGCCCACGCCATAGAGGACGACCTTTTCGCGCAGTGCGCGCAGCATCATTGTGTTGAGGGTGCGGGAGGCACGTCCTAGTTCCGCATTCGTTTCCCTCAGACGAGCGCGTGCGCCTTGCAGCGTCTCGCGTTGATGATGCAAATCTGACAAGTACAGAGGCAATAAAATTATTATAATAAAACTTGAAACAAGCAAAGTCGCAGGCGAGTGGACTCGACTGGAAAACACCCACTAGCCATTTATGGGGAGTTAAGTCTTTTAAATTAGGGCCTAAGAGCAAAAGAACTGAACTGTTTAGTAAAGGCTTTTCATACTTGTTTTAAATAGTAATTATAATTTGAGGATTTTGAGAAGTGCTGCATTAAATCTTGTCCAAATTAATGTATAGCTTTAACCTGTGCGTTGATGATTCTGTCAGTCAGTACAGAGAATTTTTGTACCCAGAAAATTGAGCAACATTTTCTTAGAAAAAAAAACATCATGTAGCTACAAGCTACAAAACATTCTGAATGATGTTAGGGAATATTAAGTAACTAGTTATTATATTACTCCAATATTTGAAGTCTGAGTTTTTGTTGTAAATGATTTTAATACGTTGAGGGCAAAGTGGCGGGTCTCTAAGTAGAAGTATTGTCACTAAAAGTCATTACTCTAATTATTATAGTCTGAATTTTAGATTCACTAACACAAGCAGACAGACAGACGGACGGATGCATCAAACTAAACTCGACAATGGAATAAGAGAGCTTTACAGCTTCACAGATGCTTTCCTTTGGCTTTACCACTTAACTAGCGTGTCTAAGAATCACTCGTAAGTCTTACCATTGAGCACCTGGGCACCCAAAGCCTCAGTTTCCAGTGCTACGCGATATCCTTCAGTGAGACGATTGCCGGTGCGCTCAATGCGCTCGGAATTGTCGAGCAGCCGTTGTCGCTGATCGTTGCTAATGGACACATCCTCATAATAGTCACTGCCACCTAAATCCAATGTAGTGTACGCGGCATTCGACTGCTGAGAGCGCGCCTTGTCCTTGGTTTGCTTGTATTCTGTTTGCAGGCGCTTCAATTCGGCTTGGGCCACTTGCAGTTTTCCATTGAAGCTGGTGCGTTGAGCAGGATTCAGTTCCCGCACCTCCAGACCCATCTGCTCCAGCAGCTCCTGAGCCTCTGATAGGCTTCCATCGATTTTGTTACATAGATCATTGCGTTCGCCTGGATTGTTTTCAATTCAAATAAAATAAAATTGCAAAAAATTTTTGCTCACTTTACTCACTTGCACTTTGTTGTTGCAGTCGGCCAATGTGTGCCGTTATCTCAGCAATCAGCGCTGCATACTGCTGTTCGTATTGCTCTAGCAGCGACATTATTTATTTTACTATAAATACTTTTATTTCTTTTGTGTAATTTGTGCTTAGTTTTTGGTTGCAGCTGTTTTGTTTATCTTTTCACAGTCAGCAATTTGCCATTCACAGCCCACAGCAACAGTGTTGTGTAATAAGCGCAGCAATGGCGTTGCCAGATCTGCGCATGCATTAAATAATTACCGTTGTGGTTCTGTATTTTACTGAAATACGTTACTTATTTTCGTTGTCTATTAAAATACATATATGAAACAACTTTATTAATTCAGTCCCATTTGAATGAATACTTAACTGCTTAACACATATAGTTAATAAGGCTACAATTTTAAGAGCTGGGATTATGGATAACAAAGAATAATTCCCATTTCCGTTGTTTCCCTTCCCAAGTAAAAAAACGTATTTTCAAATAAATTATAATTTTTATTTTAATCTCATAGCTGAAAACGAAATGGCCACAGTGTCTTGAAATGCTGTGTGGGTTACTTAAATTAATGGAAAGACAAATTAATAATACTAGTTCAGTAATTGGCTAATTTCATATATACACTGTTCATCACATTTGTGTTTTGTTTTGTTTTATAGATATATTATTTAAATTTAACCCTCAATAAGCGTGGACTTGTCGCCCTTGCGCAGCACCAACTCCAGCTGCGACAGCAAGCCAATGGCACGGAAGTTCTCCTTGAAGAGCACAAAATCCTCCAGTGGCTTCAAGTACTCCAAAGCCTGAGTGTAGCTGTCCAGCTCTTTGAGAACATGGGCCAATGCATTTGCTCCTCCTGCATCTGGTTCCGGTGACGATGTGTGTCCATTTGTTTGACTGCTAATCTTCTTGGGCGATGCAGGCACAGATGCAGGCGATGTGATTGTTGCGGGCGGACTTATGGCTTTAATTGAGAGCACTGGCGTTGATTTGCCGCTGCTGGTGCAATCGATTGTTGTCTTCGGAGCATTCTCCTTGCTGCTGGCGCTGTCACGTCCACTCACTCCTCCATTGCTATTATTATTCTGCTCCTTGGGACTCGGCGTGCGTTGTTGTTGCTGATGCTCCAGTTGAGTGGATTCAGCCAAGGGCGGCGGCGACTCTCGCACATTGTTGATTTCCTGCACTTCATCGTCGACAGCAGCTGCTGGCGATTCTAGCTTGGGTCGCTTGGCCAGCTGCACAGGTCGGAAGGGACTGACGGGCTGTTGCAACGCATTGGGCGGCAACTGAGGCTGGAAGGGTTCGCGGGGCTGTGAACCGGGCACCGGGAATTGCGCCTGCAACTGTTGCTGCTGTTGTTGCATCTGCTGCTGCAGCTGACGTTCGAAGTAGAAATCGTTGAGGCTGCTGAAGCCAGCGTGAGGATGCGGATGAGGATGTGGATGCGGCAGCCCATGTCCTGGAAAAGGCGGCCAGGCGGGATTCATTTGATGCTGTTGTTGTTGTTGCTGCTGTTGCAAGTGTTGCTGCTGCAGCGCGTAATGTTGCTGCTGTTGCTGCTCCTGATAGCTCTGTTCTTTAATGTCCATGCTGTCGTCATCCTCCTCGTATTCGCCATACTGCTGCATATAGTTCATGTATTGCTCCGGCATCTCCTCCAGCTTCGCCACACGCTCTGCGCTTGCTGGTGGGAACAAATGTTGCAAGTCCTGCACAATATCCGGTATCCAGAGCGATGTGCCCATCGGCTTTAGCTGATTGGTGGCCAGCTTCTGAGCGAATCCCTGCAGATGCGTCTCTCGAAAGCGATTCAGCCAACGATTGTCCGCTATAAACGATGTGCTGCCAATCACTTGGCGTGTATTCTCCGCCTTATCCTTGATCATGCCATGCGTGATGCTGCCACGCAGTTGAGGATTGATGTTGGCACGCACCAGCCACTCATAGACGACGGCATTGATGTACGCACATTTGCGACTCCGTTCGATCTCCTCCACCATTGCCTGTTGCTCCACTGCCTCCAGATTCGAGGGCACTTCCAGACGCAACGTGGGCAACGCATTCGACTGTAGACGGCGACCTCCCAGCACACTGGGATCAAAGTGCAGGGCACAGACGACGGGCTTCTTGAAGGGAATGATGCGACGCAGCGAGGCGTGGCACGCCTCCTTCCAGAGTTTGTGAAACGGATTGTCGGGGCGAGGGAAGGCGAAGAACTGCATGCTGGGGTGTTGCCGCGAGTTTGAGAGGCATCCAATGATGCAGCAGCGCCGTATGGTCGGCATCACAACTGAATTATTAACGCCCCGAATTGTAGCTCAAGTCCTGTTGGCGTTGCAAAGCGAACGCCAAAACCGTTTAGAACATAAACAAAATAATAAAGACAACTGCAAGTAGAGAACATAAAAAATTGATTATTAGTTAAAGTTATTGAACAAAATTAATAAATAAAAGAGCCCAACACTTTTATGTGCGCATTTGGCTTGGCAAATTGCCAAATTTTCTGTTTCTTCTTTGTTTGCTTTTGCTTTGAATGTCGCTGCGTTTAACAGGTGGCCATCTGGCAACGCTTTATGCAACAAGTGCTGAGTGCAATTTTATAATTGAAATAAAAGTGCCCTGTGCGTATTTATTGTTGTTTAAATTAATTACAATTATTAGAAAAGTTTAATTAACGTGGTGGAGAGAACGCTATTTTATATATGTATACAAAATTGTCTTCTTCTTTTTATGTTTGCTTTCACTGTCGTTGTCCTTGGCTTTCCTTCGAATTCCGCCGCGTTTTTCGGCCTAATGTCTGGCAACTCAGGCTAGCGCAACAAGTGCTCAGTACAATTTTGGCGGTTGCATTGCAATTTTCACTTGCAATTTCGAATTAAAATTAACGTGTCCCGTGCGTCTTTTTTGTTGTTTTTGTTTTAGTTAATGTATATTGGCATATATATGCTGTGTTTGTGCTGTGATTTGTGTTTAAAATTGCTAAGCTATTCAATATAGCAAAAATGAGTACGTGGTGCTCCATTTTTTTTTTTGTAGCTTGTGTGTGTGTAAAATGTAATGCTCCATTTTTAAATTAACACTTCGTCCTGTGCATATTTTTTGTTGTTTTTGTTTAAGTTTAAGTGGCGCTTCATATAAATGAGTATTCCTTATTTGGAATGCAAAGAAGTCTAAGTCCAATAGTAAAAGGTAAGTTGCTAATTGATTAATGTCGTTAATGTTTATAAAAGGTTAAGCTATAAAGCTAGTCAATTGTAGATAAGTTTTAAAATGTGTTAATTGTCCGTTACTTGAAAATTTAGTTGCATTACAATTTTCTGCAGTCCGGCAACTCTGATGCTAATAGCAACAAGTGTTTTGCTCAGAACACCAATTAGGATAATAAATTGCCGGTACTTGAATCTAAATTTATATATATATATATATATATATATATATATACATATATGTACGATTTACAGTATTACCCTATGTTTTAAGTTAAGATTTAATATTAATTTGTTAATTTCGTGACATTGACATTGAAAGGACAAGATTTTTCCATTTGTCAGTCCATAAACACCCTGTGATATCTACATGTATGTAAGTATGTAGGTGATACATAGGCCAGTGTGTACATTTAAAAAATTCAACAAAATTGTCTATTGCAATGTGTACATATATTAATTTAAAGTGCAAGGCAGCCGATAGGCAGCGCATTCAAAATGGAGTCTATCGATAACGATCTTTAATATTCCATGTCTTTCGTCTTTTGCTTTGAACTTGCCGGTGCCTTTGCTATTGGCAACAAGTGTTTACAATTCGGCTGAAGATTTTTCTCAAACGCAGAAATTTAATCAAAATGCAATGCGCGACTTGAGCGAAAAAATGGGGGTTTTAATCAAATATGTATGAGCATAAATAAGTATTGCTTTAAAGGCGTAATTTGTAAATCTAATTGATGCTTTAAAGCTGCCGCCACTTGAGTGTGTGTGTGAGAGAGAAAGCAAGCATGTGTCTGCAAATAACTATTTAAGAGTTCTAAAATGAACTTTAAGTTTAAGAATTTCAATAATCCCTTTGCAAAAGTGCATAAGTTTTGAATATAAAGAAAAAAAGGAAACTTGTTTGTTTCAAAAACTTTTCGTGCTCCATCAACATCAAAATCAAACTATGCAAAACTGTTCGAAAGTAACAAATAATTCAAGCTATGAGTAACAAACAACTTTAATAATTATAAACCATACAAGGTATAAATTACAAGTTCTATACTTATACGGGGGACTCACGAGAAACACGTGTAATTAAAAATCTTGTTTTTCAATATCTAGATGACTAAGTTCAAACTTCCCCAGCAGGACAAAAATCAATGATGAAATTATATAGAAATCTATGAGCAAGCATTTCGAGAGTCAGCGTTTTTTTAGGGCCCCGACCAAATAAATGACGCATAATATTGAACGAGTATTTCGATTATAGATTATATGCTATTTTTTTTTTGTATACCTCAATGTATTGCATCTGTGTTTATAATAGCTTTGACCTCGGTCTTTGGAAAAATACCATCACACACATACACACACACACACAGAAGAGATACACATTTATATGATGGGTACTTCAGAAAGTTGGAATTATAGCGAGCGAGCGTCATATGCTCTCTATAAGATACAGCTACAAATGAATCAAACACACACACACATACAGCGAAGACTCACACAATTATATACTTATAAAACTGTTGATAAATTTCGAAGCGCTCGAGCTGAGCCAACGATGCGTACGCCTTCAGAAATCGATACGTTTTCCAGTCCCAGTCCACAGCCCCCCAAAACCAGAACCAGTCGGATGTCGAACGCTCCATTATGGGAGCACCCAAGCTCCCATACCCATATCTGTGACTGTGAGCGACGCACACACACACACACAGACACAGACAATAAAGAAATCGAAAGAGCAAGAGAGATAGGAGACAGCGAGAGCAAGAGCGACAGAGCGATACAGCTAAAGATACAAATATGTTATATACAGATAGCTCCGATGCTGCTTCGGTTGTTGCTAGCAGCATCAGCACTTGACTAAAGTGAACGACTTGGCCATGCCTTTGCCGCCTCCGCCTCCTCCAGATTGAGGGTAATACTCTGCTGAGTCATTGCTCGGAGTCTGGCCGATGGATGGTATCGAGCAACCCACCTGACTGACTTGACTGACTCACCTCCGAGAGCGCCAGCCGGTCTTTTGGATTAATTTAGCAAAAATACAGAAACAAAATAAAATAATAAAAACGCGGTGTAAGATGACTTAATACCTAAAGCAATGTCCGTTTTCTCTTGAAAAATCGGTTGCAAGATTGCGACTTTACGAACAAACTGGAATCGAATCGAGTCGTGTTACCAATCCCTTTTCCCCCGCTTCCTCCGTTTTACACAGTAGGTCATTAGCTGCTATCTCTTGGCTGTGTGTTGGCATGGATTTACGGAATTGGGTTTTATCTTTCAGTTTGGCATGTCAGCCGAGCTTAGGGGTTGCTTCTCCTCCCAGCTGTTTCATTTTACTTTTGGCATAAAACTTTGTCTTTCTCTCTGTGTGTGTGTCGGAAACTTGCTTGGCAGCAAAAGTTTCATAGCCCAAAAAACCCTTCCAACACACAACGCATCTTGAAGATACTCGCAGCCCAGCGCGCACCTTGACATAAAACGAAACGAAGCATTTTAACTTCGTCTATGCTTCGTGTTCATCCACACGCACACACACACACAGAGACATTTAGAGGGACGGACGGACAGACAGACAGACGGAGAAACTTGTAGTCGAGTGCACTACACCATCAATTCCAATTCAAATCTCCCCTGACTGACTTGCTTTATAAATGGTTTTATATTTCCTTTTATGTCGTCGCTCAGCTCTATCTCTATATACATTGGGATGGCAATAGCTCGGGCTCCCGAGTCTCCATCTCGGTCTCTGTCTCGGAAATGTTGTTGGGTTGTATTTTAGTATGAGGAATATACACATCTTTCAGTTCAGTTCAGCTCAGCACAGCTCAGTTCAGTTGAGTTCAGTTCATCTCAGTTCAGCTCACAGTTGAGCGTTTACGCTGGCTATGCTCTGTCTTGCTCTGCTCTGCTTTATTTTTGCTTTTGCCTTCTTTTGCCATTGCCTTTCTTTCCCTTATATCGATTGGCACTTTATCTTAATCGCCTCAAGTCGTCGTCAGGCGTCTCCCTCGAAGTCTGCCCTTCCCTCCAATAAACATATACCATATATATATATATAGATATTTATATAGAGTCACCCTACTTGGCGGCTGCTGCTGCTTTTGGTTGCCTTGGGATTGCGACTTCGTGAAATTTTCGTGCATCGTCATCATCATCATCATCGTTATCTTCATCTTGCCTCCAGTCTCAGCCTCAGCCTCAGCCTCAGTCCCAACCACAGTCTTAGGCGCCTTAGTCTTTGTCGTTGAGGTTCCCCCTTTTTATTTGTGTATAGTATCTTGATATCTCCCTATCTCGGCACATATATCTTCCATGTGTCTATGCCTATTGTTTAACTAGTTCTTGTTTCTGGTTTTTTTTTTTTTATTTTTTACCTACAATTCGTACAACTTTGTCTCGATTCGAATTCAAGTATGACATGCATTAACATTCCCCAGTTTAAATTTCTGTTCCAATTTCAATTCCAGTTCCAGTTTCCTCTCTATTTTATCTGTTGTGTGCCTCTTCCACTCTTCTGGCATCTTTCGCGATTCTCAGGCAGTCTTTATTATCTTTTAAGATTGATTTTTCTCTATAGCTCAAGTTATTTATGTCGCATCCGTTAATCGTGTATTCGTTTTGACCTTTGCCGTCCATGTTTTAGGTTTGATTGGACACCCAGTTGGATTTTCGTTGAATTTTCTATTATTAAGCGAGGGTGAATCGTGCAGTAAATAGGATTTTCTTGGCATTTCTATTTTCTTAATACACTAATCAAACGTTAGTCTTTTCTGCAATTTGCGGTGGTGGATTGACGACAGCTATTTATCTTTATGTCTATGGAGACGAGGGTGGCTTAAGATATATTTCTGTATGATTTATGATGAACAGACATAATTGATTGGTTCTTAGACATTCTTTTGGGGGTTGCTTTAGATGCGTTTAGTTATTCATAAATTTAAAATAAAGCATTTCCATTTACCTTTTTCTTTGATGTTCATATTATTATTTTACTAAGGGATGATCAAATAGCTGTCTAAAATCGTTTTTTTATTTTCTTTAAAATTTTTAAATTTTAACAAGCGAGCTGGAGTCTTCTTGACTGTAATAAACCCTTTGTTTTTAAGTCTTGAATTGTTTATTGTATTTTTTAAAAGTGAAATGTTAATTTTCATACCAATGAAATAAAAATTCTGTGTCCCTTAATATTTAAGTGTTCTTTGTTATTTTTAGAACTTGGCGGATATTTTGGATTTGTGACAAGATATCAAATATTTAAAATAAACTCTTTTCAGGTAGTTATTCTATGAATAATGTTGCTAATTTAGAATAAATACACTTTAAATAGTCTGAGATGTTTCCTGTTAAGTACTTTTTAATTTCTACACACTTAATAGACCCTTTTTTACATTTGAACAAAAATGTAATAAAGTAATAATATTATTATTTAATATTCAATATATTAAACTTTCTTACATAATTTTTTGTAAAATTTTATATATTGAAAGATTCTGCGATTGTATTGTATTTCAAAGAGCTAAAAATTATCTAAATTATGGTTCCTGGGAAATACATTTTGATTTCGATAAACTTAATAAACTATTTTCTACTTTTTTTTTAAGAAAGGGTCTAAAAAACTAATACTTTTTTAACGTTCGTTATTTAATATTCAATATATTGCTCTTTCTGCTCTAACAGCAACTTTGTCTACATTTTATTTATACGATTGTATTGTATATCAAAAAGCTATAAAAAATGGCTAAATTATTAATGAATGAGCTTGACATTTTGGCATAAAAGCTAGGAAAATTTTGCAAACAAGTTTTAGCATTTAAAATGAATGAGTTTGTATATTTATTAATAAATGTGTTTCGGTAAAATAATTCAAATTAAAGTTCTAATAATTTTTACCAGAAATGTTTATCCAGAACTCAGAACTCCAGAACTTAAGCTCTCTAGAGATTGCTTTTTAATTGAGTGCCAAATTCAATGAAGTTATCAAACCACCCTAGTCAATCAATGCTGTAGAATGTTATAGTCATTTATCAATCTATAATTCTGCTGAATAATGCATCTTTGTTGTTCATCCCAACAATTTGAATTCCCCAAGGATTCACTTGACACTCTTGCCACTTGTTTAGTTGTCCTTCGATTGTGTAGTATATTGGAAACAGTTTTGCACTCGGGACAATGTCAATGTCCTGTTGTCACAGGCAGTCAGGCAGTCAGGCATTCAGCCCAAAAACACAGTAACACAGTCACAGAAAATGGGGGGGCAAAAAAAGCAAAATAAAAACAATACACAAAGGCCGCAGCCAAAACAAAAAGGCAGTCGACGTCGACGTTCGCTGCCTCAGTCGCTGTCTCAGTCGCAGTCGACGTGCTGTCTGGCACATTCAAAACAAAAACAAAAGCACGCGGTGCCTGCAAACACTTTTTAAATAGCGGACAGACCGAAGAGAGACACCAAGAAACCAACAAACAAACAAACAAACACTTGCTGCTTGCCACCGCGTGTGGCGCATGCAAATAATGCCGAAGCCGAAGCTGCAAAGGCGACAACGAAGCGGCGCTTTTTTAATTGCAAGCAAAACAAACAACAAACGTCTCAAGACCCCGTTTTGTTTACATCACACATACGCAGCGTGGTACTCACTTTGTTTTATTTTTATTTTTGGCAGAGTGTAAGCCGTATCCAGCACTCTTTGTTGTTGTTGTTGTTGTTATTATATTTAAATGTCTATATAAGTTATATATGTAAGCGAGGAAATCTTGATTGAAATCAAATCGAAACGTATCGAAATGTTTGCTGTTCACCAAAATGCACGAATCGAATGCGATTAGAGATGGAAAAAAAGAGAAGTCTGCGCTGCGAGAACCGCTTCGAACGAACGTTCAGCACAAAGTGAAATATACGAAACTAGCGACAACAGCGACAACGTAGAGCCAAGCAAGCATCGAGCGACCGACGCGACCAACCGACCCGACCGACTCGTTTTTCCCATCTATAGGAAATATTTAATCCCAAACAAGCCAAGCCAAACCAAACCAAAACCTAAAACCAACCGAGCAAGCAGCACAAGAGACAAGCCAAGGCGAATGTGAATGTGAATGCGGATGGATGTGTGGCAAGCAGGCAGCAGGCAGTGTGGCAGGGGCAAGGCATGCGGCAAGGACGGGCAGAATACCTCTTGACGGCGACGTCAACGTCGCAGCGAGCGTCGCCGCCAGCGTCAGACGTGTAAAGTAAATACGCTACTGAGACAATAACAAAGCGCACAAAAAACCGAACCGAACTCAACTGAACTGAACTGAACGGAACTGAACAGACTGTCAGGCAGTCAGGCAGTCACTTCGACAGTCAGTCATTCCCTCAGTCACGAGGCACGAGCAAAAAACCCGAAGTTCAGCCGATGTTTGGGGTGTTTTTCACATCGACATCGTCATCGTCGTCGTCGTGTTTTGGGGGGCCTTCAGCTGTTGAGGCCCCCAAACCAAATTCCAGGCAGCGCTACTGCCTTTCATTCTCTGCTCGTTTTGCTTCGGGTTCGTGTATATATAATATATATATCGTATAGCGTAGTAGCGTGTGTTGCTCTGATTTGAGGACTAGGGAGACGTAACGCCCGCCAGACAAAAAGTACTTTTCTCTATTTTAATGCTACATTACTGTGTGTGAGCGTATAAATCTGTGTGTGTGTGTGTGTGTGTTTGTGATAATACTGCTTATATATCGTAAATATATTTTATATACGGCTTTATAGCCTTTATGTACACCGACGCACACTCTCATACCATTTTAGGGTATTATTTACACTTTTTTATCGCCATGCGTCATATGTGTGGATTGAACCCTTATTGATTTTGCACTGGGCCGTTGAAAACTCATCCTTACCTTTCGACTCGACTCAGGTAACTCGACTCGCCGTTGAGCTAGATGAAAATGAAAAACGATCTGCACCTTAGGCTATAGAATTCGATTGCCAGCTGACGGTTTTGCGTAATACTTTACGATCTTAGATCTCAGATAATTAGCACCGTCTCTCATATTGTACAAATATCAGAGCAACTACAACTACATTATATATGGCAAGCAAAACGAGTTTTTTTTTCATTTTTCGGCCCACGTTTTAATCTTTTGCTCAGTTCCCAGGTCATTATATTATTTTGTACATATCCGTTGAGCGAAATGCCAATGCGGAATACTTCAAGATATGTGTATAAACAGAGCACACAACACAATTTCAATCCATTCTACGCCAACATCTTTTCTTAATACACAAGCAAACACACACATACACACATATACAGCTAGCTATATACTTGGAGCTATCTAAAAGATGCTGGGAAGTTGATAGCATTGCGATGTGTGTATATCTGTAAGTTGAAGTATTGCTGGCTGCCTCTGCCGGGGTTTGAGTTGCCAGTTCGGCTTTTGGGTTTGAGTTTGAGTTTGGGTTTGAGTTTCGTTCGCACGAATAACAAGAACGCCAACAGCAGCCAGCAGAGCACAAAGTAAACTATAAACGTGTTGTAGTTAAACCCATTATAGTTGTAGTTGTGGGTCGCCTCTAAGCAATTTGATGGATTAGTTTTAATGCGAGACTCTCAAGAGCTCTGAGCTGAAGCTGAGCTGTAGCTGTAGCAAAACAACATCATAGAAATGGGTAACGCTCACCCATTTTTTGGGGCTGCTGTTCGGGGTTCGCTTCGGTTGAATTCGGTTCGGTTCGTTTCGGGTTTCTCGGATTCGGATTCGATGAAATTGAGATTGGGTTTGAAATTGGAATTGGATGGATGGGTTTGTTGTTTTTTGTGTATGCTTTATGTTATGTTATTGGTTTTGGTGGTTGCAAAAAGTATGCGATATGAATTGTATATATACAACACGCATTATAAACAAAGGTAGGAAAAACCACACACGCACACAGCATCCAGAGCTGTGTGGGTGGTGAGGTGTTTTCAGTTTCCTCCGCTTCAAGATGACGATGACGATGACTCGACATTAATATACATTATATTATATTTTGTGTGCTGTGCTATCGACTGACCAGCAAAAGTTTTCAAATGCTTTTCGGTTGTCCGGTTTTTTCGAGGGAGATGTATGTGGGTGGAGGGAGGGGGGAAGCTTTAAGCCCTTTGGCAACCTTTGGAAAACGAGCTGAGGCAAACGAGCGAAGAAAATGACCTTTCCCTTTGCGTTTTACACGAAAAACCGAATGATTACGACGAGAGCATGAAACACAATCGCACACACACACACACACACACACACATACATTTATAAATGATTGTACACTAACACACTCACACACACACACTGACAAGTGAGACTCCTTGATAAAAGCTCATCTATTATGACCTTTTTCTACAGAGCGGGGATTTAGCCATAGAATTTATTATGGTCATGTATTATATTGAACAGAAAACCCTGTTGAACAAATCCCGCATCTCCCCCCCGTCACCCACCCGCCGCCTCGCACTTTGCATCAACTAAAAGTTGTGAATGTCCTCGACGTTGTCCCTTTTCATGATGCCATATCCCTGACAGCAAGCGAGGAGCCAACGGCAAACTCAGAGACGATAGTATTTTTCCATTACCTTTTCTTTTTTCCTGTTTTTGCTGTTTTTTTTTTGTGATTATGTTCCTGATTCCTTGCCCCGGTCCCATAGAGTCCCTCCACTACGGGGTTCGGTCTCAACGGTTGAAGTTGAAGGTATCTCGACTCTCGTATCTCTCTCGGCATCTTTGCTCTCGCTTTTGTGCGTCCCTATAATCTATATGTTATGCCTGCAGCACACACACACACACACGCACACTTTTCTCTATCTGTATGTTTGTAAAGAATATATATATATATATATTTCTATATCTAGGTGTGTGTTGATATTTCTATGCGCTGACTGTCGCACCCAAAAGCACCATAGGGACCTGAATTTTTCCTCGTAATTTCCTTTGTGCTCCGCTTTTTGCTTTTTGCGCCTCAACCTCTAACTCAACCTCATTCTCATCCTCATCTATGGTCGATGACGACGATGACGACGACGACGATGGTGGCGATGCCCTCGTTGACTGCACAGCTAACTGCGCTGTTGGCGTCGCCGTCGGCGTCGCTGTCGGCGTCGGGTTCGTAATCCCAATTCCCTCGTCTCCTATGTATGTTCAATGCTGCTACGAGTTTATTGCCATTTCCATATCTGGGCTTTATATCTCTCTCGTGCTCCGTAGCTAGCTGTTGCTAGCTAAACTGTATTCTGTATTCAGTATTCTGGGCTGTCTTTTGCCATTCGATTTTGTTGCCCATCTTGTCGGGTCGTGTGCGCAGTTTCAATTCCAAAATACTCACACAGTTCAGACTATGTTGGAAAGCTGGAACTGGAAACTGGAACTGGAACTGCAGACACGAATTCTGTATAAGCGACAGCAGATCGTTGGAAAACCCGATCGACAGATTATAGACTTTGAGTTGTAGTCTTTTCGTAATTGCTGTTGATCCTTCATTTGGTGCTAATGTTGACTACCGAACACTCTTCAATCATATTCCTGGAATAAGGGTTGATCACCTTGTGACGTAGCAATTATGGATTTCGGTGGAAGTCTTTTGTAATTGCTGTCGATCCTATCGATTCGTTGATTATGTACACTTCAAACTTATCTTCCATAATACTCAGCGAATGCTGATCAACCCTCATGACATAGCAACTATTATTGGTATTGTGAAAAATAATAGAGATTAACTTAGACTCGGAAATTGCTTGGAATCCTTATATATATAAGATATATTGTACTTGTAGTATCTGTAATCTGCGTGGTATTAAGTGGAAACTTAACCTTAAAAGTATAGTCGCTATTTTCATAAATGGTTTATATAAGCAATAAGTTTATTTAGTATAACGACATTACTGTCCTGTTAAGATTTTTAAGTTCAATATCGAAACTTCGAGGATACCTCCATTCATATCCAATTTTCTATACTACGTACATAAATTTAAAATAGCTACAATCTTAAGACATTTCAGAATAATACATTGAATGGGGACGAAAATAAAATAGCCAATGGGCTTAGGATTATTAATTAAATATATTTATTTATAATAGTTTGCTATTTTTTTTATTAAATTAGTCAGAAAGCTAGAGTCGAGCGTGCTCGACAGTGAGATACCCGTCACTCATTTTGAATTAAAGTAGAATAGTTTGGTAGTATGCTTTGATCATCCCAAATTAATATACCACAAAAATACCAAAATATATAATTGATATATTTATATAGTACTACATTCAAAATATACCATAGAGTATATAGCCAAAACTACTAAGGCTCGCAGAATGTAGGCCCTCTTCCCTATACAAAAGAATATCTTAAATAAATTGTACATTTTTTATCTCATATCAACAAAATTTACAGGAATCAATAAAATTGTATGTACCAAAATTCACAACTCTAGCTTAAAAATTATGCCTCTTATTCAATTTTTGACGATTTGCAGGAGCGGAAGTGGGCGTGCCAAAAATTTGAAACAAACTTGATCTGCGTGCGAACATAACAAGTTCTGTCGAAAACAAGTAAGAAAGTTACAGTCGAGTGTGCTCGACTGTGAGATACCCGCTACCCATTTTTAATAAAGGCAAAATATTGCGGTATTATTTTCAAAATATACCGAAAATACTAAAAATATACCATATGGTATGTTTGGTATATCGATATAGTACACCATTCAAAATATACCATAGACGGCACAATATACCAGATTGTCAGCCAAATCAACTAAGACCCCTAGTAAGTAGGCGTTTGTGCCTATATAAAAATATTTCTTTAATAACTTCCACAATTATTATCTGATCGCAGGAATCATAACTACTATAGTTATTATTGTACATACCAAAATTCGCAACTCTAGCTTTAAAATTACGCTTGTTATTCGATTTTTTTGATTTGCGGGGGCGGAAGTGGCCGTGGCAAAAATTTGATCTGCGTGCAAACATAACAAATGCTGTCGAAAAAAATTATAGCTCTATCTCTTATAGTCTCTGAGATCTAGGTGTTCATACGGATAGACGGACAGACGGACACGACTAGATCGTCTCGGGTGTAGACGCTAATCAAGAATATATATACATTATAGGCTTGGAGATGCTACCTTTTGCTTGTTACACACATTTCCTCACAAATTTATAATACCCTTCTACCCTTTGTGACTATTATTAAAATAGTCACTATAGTTCTAAATTTAAAATTATTATTTTTTATGGTTTGCAGCTTTTGAAAGGCGCAAAGTGGAAAACTTTAAATACATATATCCCAACTAAATATGAAACGACGACAATTTGCTATAAAATTGAGTCCATTTATTATTATAAAAACAAGTTTTTTACAGTGTAACATGATCTCTTATATAGCAGCAATACAATCTTTGGGGTTCTCTTAGTGTCAGTGATGTCAGTTGTATGTTAAGTGATCAAAACAATACTAAATGAGTTGATTCGAATGAAAGTCTTGTGGTCATGAGGTCATTATAGTTGCTGATTAAATGACAATACAATGTAGCTTATTATCTATAATAATTCCCTGAATGGGAAATTTGTACGGAATTGAGGTTTTTAGGGGGAATAACGGAAATTAAACTAGGGAAATGAGCACTCAAATTAATATAATTCTATGCTGCCTGCACAAAAATCTTTAACTAATTCAACTGCAACACAACTGTACCTTGGGCAAAAAATGAAATCAAAACACACATGCATAACATATGCACGTAATAATACCTTTGGAAAGGTGTGTATGTGTATCTATATATATAACGTATTTAGTATATTCATGTACTTGTATGTGGGCTTTTCCTAGACTCAAACCCAAATCGAAACCAAATGAAATCCAATACATACGAATGCCCAAAGACCATTTATATTTATAGCAGTGCTTTCATCTCTCCCGCCCCTTAAGAACAACGACAACGATGACGACGGTGATACTTACCGTCTTTTGCGGCCAGCCACATTCTCCTGCACGTTCTGCAAAACGGTTCCATAGCCAAACCCAAAACCCAAACCCAAAACCCAATCCCAAACCCAGTTCGCATGCACATCCTCTCGACATCTTTCTGTACAATAAAGATAGATTAGCATCTATCGAAAGCTGTGCCAGCAGAAAACACACAGAGCACACAAACCGAACGAATCCGAATCTGAATCTGAATCCGAATGTGCGGGTTCGCTTTGCTCGACATCGATGAAGAGACCAGCGCATGACTGAAAGTTGAATGCTGATGGTGAAGCTGATGCCGATGCTGATGCTGAAAGCATCATCATTATGATGCCACAGGAGACGAGGTTGGTTGAGGGAAGGTATCAAATATAACATATATATATATATATATAGTATAGTTGCATGTTATGTAGGTAGGAGAGGAGCGACCCTTCGCCTCCCTAGAGCGTCTAAGCCAGTTAAGAGCTGGCAAACTGGCTGCTCAAGTGGCCATCATCGTCTGGGTTGCCTATGGAATTGAAGCAATGCCAAGTCGTGTTCACAGCACACAGAGGAATTGCTTGTTGTTGTTGTTGTTGCTGCTGCTGTAGTTGCTTTACTCAAAACCCAAGAGGCTTATGCTGGGCCCGACAACCCAAATACTTGAGTGAGGCAGCTGTCGATGTCGATGTTGGTGTCGGTGTCGAAGGTATAGAGAGATTCTCTGAGACAGTCTCAGACTCGTTTCAGCTGGAAGCAGAGACAGAGACAGGCCAGAAACTGTGCTGTATGTATCTGAGAGCATCGTCAATCGCATCTATATCTCCTATACGCTTCAAGTAGTTCGTATAGTCGTCTTTGCCCACGATAACCTCAATGCCATCGCTCTGTCTTTGGTTGCGGGGGAAATCGATTTGAGTTTCGGGTCGGGTTCGGGTTCGGGTTCAGGTTCGTTTTTCGGATTCTCTGATTCACAGTCGTAGTCGCAATCGGGTTTTACTGTTTTTGGCTCTATGCGAGAGCAATCCATTCATTTTTGGTATACAATGGCATCGATTATGGCATGCTGATATTATTCGTAGTATTTGATTTTTCTTTTTCGGGGCCAGGGGTCGCTCGGTTCGCAGCGTGACGAGATTTATGTTTATGGATGGATAGCCTTTGAAAGAATCAATTTGCTATAGACAGTCGAATACACACACACACACACACACACACACACACACACAATTGAACTGAACTAAATATAGAGAATAAATACTTTAGACAAGTATCTATTGAACAAGTAAATCAGATAAGAACTTGAAATCGCTCGAAACGAGTACACAATTTTTTTTTTTTTTTGAGTGATTAATTAACAATTGGCATTTTTATTATGTCATAGTTCTTTATGATCACTTGCTCCCCAAAAAAGAAGTATATCTTTAAAATTATTAAATAAATGATATTAATATAAAAGAAAATATAAATACAAAATATTTATGATCATTCTTTATTGGATTCATATATTTTTAAATTAACAGCAATGTATTCTTAAATTAATTAAAATAATATAAAAAATTTATAAAACATATTGATATACCAAATATAATATATTTTCGGTATATTATTACTTTTCAATAATTACTATTTTAGTATTATTTTATATACATTCCCGCAAGTCGACTAAAATAGAAAAACAGAAGCAAATTTTAAGCTAGAGTCGCGAAGATAGATACAATAATAACAGTAAAGACTTATGATTCTTTATAATTCCTTAAAATATGGTTGCGATCAGATAAAAAATGTAGAATTTATTTATGAATTTCTTTTGTATGAGAAAAAGCTTCTAGTAGTAGCTTTGGCTGTCAATCGGAATATTGTGTACTTTATGGTATACGGTATAAAAAATACTGAAACATTCCAAAGACTACAGTATCACATTGGAGTATTATATCAATATACCAAACACAGATTTTGCTATATTTTGGTATTTTTTCGGTATATTAATTTGATATATTTTAAGAATAATACCGACCTATTTTGCTTTTATTCAAAATGGGTAGCGGGTATCTCACAGTCGAGCACACTCGACTGAAGCTTTCATAGTTGTTTTTGTATAAATACGCTAGTTGCTGTTGATTCACATGATAGTAACTATAATTTTTGTCCGTAAATAACGTACTTTTTGTATAATGAATATTGCGTTTTCCTAAATAAATAAAATATGTCATTATTCTGTGAGATCACTTGCCCCAAAAAAAATTGCAGTGTACCTTTCTGATACAAAAGATTGGTATTTAGCTTACTCGTACTATACGAGTTGATCATTTAGCTGTTTGTCCGTTGCTATAGCTTCACATTAAAAGTTGGGTTTCCACTCGGAAACACACACATACAGTGGCTGCTATATATATATGCTCACTCAGGTAGCTCGAGTTACATAAATACTTGTCTGTACTTCAAGTCCTTCAAGTCCTTTTCATTTTTTTTGGCACTCGGGGTTTTTTATTTCAGAACTCTGAAATGTGCTGAGGTTTCCTTTTTATGTGAGTATGTGTGTGTGTGTGTGTGTGTCTGTGTGTGTGTGTATGTGTGTGCGTGCTTGGAACAGTAACCTGAGTCGTGGCAAACTCAAGAGACGAAACTTGAATGTTGTCGCCGCTTTGGTGTGCACTGATGTTGCTTCTTCAACTCGGCTCCGTTTTCCAGTTTCGTTTAGTTTTGGTTCTGTTCGAGTTCCCTCCCGAGTTGTTCCTGCAGTTCCTTTGGGTTCCTTTTCTCCATTAGGCTTAAGCCCTAAAACACTCGTAGGTATTCTATAACCACCGACGTAGGCGTCGACAACGACGAATATAGTTGAGGTCGTCAGTCGGATGTCGGACGTTGGGCTTTTGTGCGACGTCTGACGTCGGTCGGAAATCCTTGAAATGAAAGTCCTGCCACCTAGCAACAGCAACGGGAGCAAGAGGGAAGTAAGGGGATGATGGTGGCAAAAGCGTAAAACGAAACTTTGCCTCAACGCTGAAGCTGACGCTGACGATGTCTGTGCAATGCTCCCAGCTATATGGACGTTGTGTAATCGTAGCTCCATCTAAATGTGTACTAGGTGACTGAACGACTGTGTCCAAGTGTGTGTGTGTGTGTGGCAAGGTCCCTAGCTGGGATGCTGCTGCTGCTATTCCCGCTTATACCCGCACCGCTTGCCTGCCGGGTGATTCTGGCCATCTGAAATTGATGTAGCACCTACAGCGCTCAGCTCCACGCACGTTCAATAGGAAGCTGCCCAGCTTGCAGCTCCCAGCTCGCAGCGCTCTCAGCTTCCAGTGCTTCGACTCGCGTTCGCCCTTCGATTCGACTTTCTCCCCCTGCTCCACACATCTCTCGCTCACATTTGTTTCTCCTTTTGCCTCATCATTGCTGCAGGTCATTTCATCTCTTCTCCCAACTTCTAGGACATCAGGACGAACGCGTAAAGTTTTACAGGGCGAACGTAAAGTTTAAGCGCTGATTGTACGCTATGTTTTTGGGGAGCGGGGACAGTCAGCTGAGGATTATATAAGCTGAGCATATACACTGCACTACACCTTCATATACCGCGTATCCTTGCACTCGTACTTCAAACCCATCACCATCCACATCGACATCGACATCGACATCAACTCATATGTGCCACACATGGTCACGTGACATAGCAGTTATAATCCGCTTTTGGCTATATCTAACGGCTAATGACAGTTCTCTTTGATTATTTCCTTTACTTGTTTTGTGTTTTTAACTCTTCATTTGGTTTCTAACTCTAACACAATATGCATGGAAGCTTTTATCCACAACTGGGGTGGAGAGAGATATTAATACGGTGTAAGGTGTGGCAATTCTATTAAAAGACATTTCAAGGGTAACTAGGATTGAGTTGGCCATAATAATCTGATTTAAGTGTGTATATAAATGGCCAGCATTGGAGTACAAGCTTTAATTATGGTAAGAAAATGTTCATTAGACACATGTGCAACAGAGCATGTTCATTAATATTGGAAATATATTTTTAGAACCGTTAACCCTCAGATACTCAATAAATGAAGCGTGAAAATAATGAGAAATTATTTTGCATTCAGCTTGATCTTCGGGGATGCGTAGTATGCTAAATTAATGCTGTGGAAAAAAGGGATAACTTGTAGTCTCTTTGTATTATGGTATATGAAGATGGATATAGTATCTTTTATATTTATCTGTTTTCATTAAAGAATTTTCAACACTTTTCCTTCACGAAAAACTAATGTGTAACATTAGTTCCAATTTCAATTTAAATTTGGAGTCAGTAATGTTTGAACCAAGATTTTTTATCACGATTATCTCAATAAGGTTTTGCTCAATGTACAGAAATGTATTTCAGATGTAAACATTAAATAAATGAATAACAATTATAAAGTAATGGAACAGTAATAAACAAGTTAAAAAGCTACAGTCGAGTGTGCTCGACTGTAAGATACCCGCTACCTTGAATAAATGCAAAATATTGCGGTAATAATCTCAAAATATTAAAAAAAAAAAAAAACTCGAGCACCACCGATCGGGATTCGAACTCGTACATCACAATTTCAATAGTAATTAATGTATATACCATTAAAAAAACAAAGTTATAAGCCGACCGGGCTCGAGCCCGAGCACCACAACATGTTGGGCTTGCACTCTACCACCAGAGGCTACAAGGCTACATACATTTCCTGCCGGCACAAAGTTATAATACCCTTCTATATCATATAGTGGAGATCATTCTTAAAATATTATAAAATAATTTTCTTAAAAAATACCGTAATAATTCTAAGGCTATGTTTGGTGTATTATTATATTATTATATTTATAATATTGTAGAACAGAATACACTTGGCCCTCGCTTAACACGGGGTTACGTTCCTAGAAATCCTCGTGTTAAGCGAAATAGTGTTAAGCGAAACATGGATTCAATACAAAATAAGGGGTTACGTTCGCCAAATTCAAAATTGAAAGCAAAAAAAATTGTTTTATTGTTCAAATTTGGTCTTTTTCTTATTAAAGTTTCATATATTTGTTCAAAATTAACCAAAAGTTATTATGCATATGCCTTTAATAAATACATAACACTCATATTTTCAAAATTAAAAGTTGGTATTAAATTAAAAAAGTTGCTTCATATAATTAATTAACAGTAAGATCATTAATTATTTTGTGGCTCTTTATAAAAAAAAAATATTTTGCAATCGTGTAGGAATGAGGTTTTTAGCGTGTTAAAAAGGGGATGACACCAAATTTGTAACCGTGTAAGGGGCTGTCTATATATTGTTCATCAAATGATTATTTTTGGGGGGAGGGGGTCAAAAACTGAGGGGGTCCACCTCCTCGTCATCCTCGTCTTTAATTTCTATGATTTCTATTTGCTCTTCAATAAGGCAATCATCATCATCATCATCATCCCCAACAGTGACCACTTCTGTCTCTGGGTTCGACTCCACCTTGGGCGCATGCACAAAACGCGTCGGTTCCACAAAACGAGTCGGTTCCGTCTCTTTGGACGTCGGCGTGAGGATGCCCAAAGGTTGCTCACGCTGTTCGCATCGCAGATCCAAGGACATCAAGTGTATCGTTCCAAGTGGCGTTAACTCGAACTGACCGTTGAGAACCAACCATAGTGTCTGGTATGCCATCTTAATTTCCCGATTCGAGAGCGTTATGTTGTAGGCAGCTTTAAAGTGATTGATTCACGACTGTAAAAAACGATTCCAATTTAAATTAAAGTTCAAATAAGGAAGAAAGGTACGTTGACCCTTTACCGGTTCTTAAAAAAGTCAATCCGTACGGTTTTATCGAAAAAAAACTTTTGATTGCTTGTGTTAGACTTTGCTAAGGTACTATTTTTACTAGCAACTTGTTCCGTTAGACTTTGACAGTTATTTCTATGATTGTTTAATTACTCTTTTTCTAGCAATGCTCTTTTTATATCGAGAAATCTGATTAATGTGAAAAAGATGATCCGTATATTAGAGTGGTAATGAGAAGAAAGAGTAACTAACATAAGTTTATGCTGGCCCTCGCTTAAGTAAAAAATTGGTTAACAACTGCTTCAATTAGACTTTGACATAGATACGTGATTCTATAAAGTAGAACTAATTAGCATATGCCATAACTTTGTATAAAATTCTATTATAGTAATACAGTAGATTCCGATTATAGCGACTTTCAAGGGACCGACGATTTTACGTTGTTATACCCGGAAGACACACTAACCGAAAGGAGCAAAATTAATTTTTGTTTTGTTTTTTTTTATGGTTGCCATGTTCGTAATAGGTTTTTAAGATAAAACAAATTAATTTTTAAACATAACAAAAAATTTATAAATTTAATTTAATAGCATGGTTTTTCCATAATAAATCGTATATCTGCATGTTTCTTAGTATAAGCTAAGGCATCAGCTAAAACTAACAGAGAGTAGTGAGAATATTAGAACCTTCGTGTCGCTCCTACGCACTCAAGCAAGAGTGCCAATCACTGATAAATGCATACATTTATGACAGCGTCGTTTGATACTTCAATTTGTTAGCATTATTTCCGGTTGAATTGTGAAAAATTTCGTCAGTATAAGCGGTTTGTCGCTAAAAGCGAGCGGACGCCCTTTCATATATGTAAGTTTGTATGGGGACCAACAAAGCCATCGACTTTTCGTCGCAATAACCGGACGGACACTATAAGCGGAGTTGTTATAACCGGATTCTAATGTATGTATATAAGTATACCGGAATGTATATTTGGTATATTGGTAAAACAAGTAAAATTCATATAAGTAAGAAAGCTACATCTAAAGAGTGCAAAATTTAATTATACCAAATGATATACCGACAAAATACTGAAAAATGTCGAAATGTATAATTGGTATATTGACATGGCTCTTATAGTCTCTGAGATTTACGTGTTCATACGAACAATCGGATATAAGCTGATCAAGAATATATATGTACATATAATCACATACATATATAGATTTAGGTCAGAGATGCCTCCTTCTACATGCAAAGCTATAACCCCTCGGGCAACGAGCTTATTTAATGTCTCACCTTGTTGGGCGTAAAGTTGTCAATGCCCATGAGGGATTGAAACTCCAGCGCCTTGGTGCGTATCAGCTCCTCATTGATATCGGAATGCAAATAATACTGCGCACGCTGTATATATTCGTACAAGCAATGACCCAGAAAGTTAAGTTTGCGGCGTCGCAGCTCCTCGAATTTGGAATTTGGTTGCTTGCTGTTGTGCCGTGTTGCCTCGTAGAACTCTAAAATGGGTTCGCGATTGGACACAATGCTCTTGATCTGCTCCCAGCTGCAGTTGAAATTCTTCGCAATCTTGCTGTACATGGGCACAATATCGTATTGCCTGATGGCCTCCACACGCTCCTCTAGCGTGAGCACATTACGTATACGCAGTGAGCTACTTTCACTGCCGCCATATTGGCTGCCGATATCCTGAAAGAATATAAAAAATACATATTAATATATACATATGAAATATTAGGAAATTACAAATTGCACTTAACGGTCATCAAATTAACACACATTAAATGCTTTGGTTAGAAGTTTTTGTAATGAAACTTCAACTACTTTTCGTTACTTAAAAAAATGGTTTATGGTTTTCATAAACTAGCATGAAGTCAAAGTTTTAAAAAGAATTAAGTTTAACAGCTTTTTAAAGCACTAATTAAAAAAAAATAAGTATGTAAAATAGATTGATAATGATAATATATTGTATTAATACAAATTTTCAATATATCAATTTTCTGCACCTTACTTTTTACTTCTTTAATTAGTAAAAATTTCAAATTATTTACCTAAGTTTAAATTTGCATTTCAAATTTAATGTAAGTGTCACATAATAGTTAGGAGTGTTAGGAGAAATTGATCAGATGAGATAAATAAATTAGCAAGTTCTTCTTTCAATATCATATCCGTACTCATAAACATACTATGCAACTACAACTAAATTAATCGATATGATAGATTTACGAGTTCATATCTAAATTGTAGTATGCGTGATTTAGCACCGAAACAGAAACTGGTTCTGGAATGTGTTACATTTTATGCATCGAACAGTACATAGTTAATGGCTCTAGCGCTCTGTGTTCCAGTTAGACCAGATCAAAAAAGCGAAATAACTCTATAAAGCTCTCTTTTGATGAACTGATTTATTTACGTCAGACATTGGCAGGCTTATTTCCAGGCGCTCGCACATACCCCACAATCAGCACAGCAAATAACAACAACAACACGAGCAACACATCAAAAGCAATAGAAGCGTGAAAATAATGAGAAATTATTTTGTATTCAGCTTGATCATCGGGGATGCGTAGTTTGCTAAATTAATGATGTGGAAAAAAGGAATAACATTAAGTCTCTTTGTAGACTACTATATGGAGATGGATATGGTATCTTTTATATTTATCTGTTTTCATTAATGAATTTTCAAAACTTTTCCATCACGAAAAACTAATGTGTAACATTAAAGTTTTTTACCAATTTCAATTTAAATTTGGAGTCAGTAATATTTGAACCAATATTTTTTATCACGATTATCTCAATAAGGTTTTACTCAATGTAAATCTTATCTAAATCAAATTTGATCTGCGTGGAAAAGTTAGAAGTGCTGTCGAAAAAAATTATAGCTTTATCTTTTATACTCTCTGAGATGTAGGTGTTAATGAACCCATAGACGGACAGAAATGGCTATATGGCATCGGTTGACGTTGATCAACAATATAGTATATATTTATGGGGTCGGAGATGGCTTCTTCCTCTTCCTGGCCAGATTTCCTGCAGGCATAAAGTTATAATTCCCTTCTACTTTAAGGGTTGCGGGTATAAAAAGCATATACACAATTCATAGTTGTTGCAGCTAAAGTATTTCACCGAAATACATAAAGTAAACAAAACATTTTTATTCACATTTATATTCTATAGTTATATTCAGTTAGTCCTCTCCAAGTTTATAACAACATGTATTTAATTAAAGGATATGTTTGCTTCATGCCAGATTTACATCGAGCAACCCTCGCAACTTCGTATATACATATATTGATTGATTGATATTGGTGCTATATGTACACTGATTGTGCTTATCGATCCAGTCCAGACTATGCTGCTGGCCAATAGCTGAATTAATTTTTGGCGTATATTGTTAGCTTTGTTCCCTGCTCTCGCATTAGTTGGCTGCATTGCCATTCTCCGCTGAACTGGCGCTGCTTTCAAAGATCTTCTCCAGCTGTGTGAGCAACCCGATGGCACGATAATTCTCCTCAAGCAAAGCGAAATCCTCGATTGGCTTCAGCAGACGTAGTGCATCCGCATAGCTCTGCACATATCGCGGCAACTCTGCATCGTTGCTGGCCTCCGAAAAGTGTCCCGGACTCTGTTCTCTCTGTTGTGCTCTCGCATTGAGTGATTCAATCTTTTTGATCTTGAGTGGCGATGCGGGCGGTTCTGTTGTGGTCAACTCACGTTTGCGTTCTCTGTGCTTATGTACTTCAGTTGAATCCGCTATCGTCTCCTCCTCCTCGTCATCCTCGTCTTTAATCTCTATGAGTTCTGTGGGCACTTCAATGGCAACGCAATCATCATCATCATCGACAACAGTGACAGCTTCTGTCTCTGGCTTCGACTCCACCATGGGCAGATGCACAAAACGCTCTGGGCCAGTCTCTTTGGGTGTCAACGTAATGCTGCCCAAGGGTTGCTCTCGCTGCTCGTGTCGTCCACAGTAGCTGACAATGTCACGCAGATCCAAGGACAACGGCACACGACGTCCGGTTAAAGGGACGCCCTGGGAGAAGCTAAAGTTGTAGTGACTCTTGAAATGATTGAACCAGGTGCGATCCGGAAAGAAGTTCTCGATCTTGAGTATGTCACGCAAATTGATGGCCACCTCACGCAAATGATCCACATCGAGTCGTCCCTTGTTCTTGTGATGGAATTGCGAGCGTGAAATGTATTCGTACAGCGCCTTCTCCAAGAACGTAATCTTGCGCTTGCGTCGCAGCTGCACCTCATCCAATGTGGCCTGATTCTGACTGGAGGCAGCCACCAGCGTCTTAGTGCGATACAAAGAGCGTATATCGACGGGTTTGCGTGGCGACAACAGCGTCGTTGCCCGTGTCGTCGAATTCGCTGGCTTGACTAGCACGGCACTCGGACTTGTTGCCGCTGTTGGTGTTGTGGCAGCTGCCTGCTGCGGTTGCTGTTGCCTCGCTGCCTGTGAACTTGCCTCCGATGTGGCGGATGTGTTGCGACCACAATAGGACATAATATCACGCAGATCCAACGAACGTGGCGGCTTGCGTGTCATCATAATCTGGCGATTCGAGAGCGTTATGTTGTAGGCGGCTTTGAAGTGATTGATCCACGACTGTAAAAAACAATTTCAATTTCAATTAAAGTTCAAATAAGGGAAAAAGCTGCATTTACCCTTTACCGTTTCTTAAAAAAAAGTTAATCAATGGGGTATTATCATAAAAAATACTAAAAAAAAAACTGAAATGCATATTTAGTATATTGCTAAAACAAGTAAAGTTCAAATAAGTAAGAAAGCTATATCTACCCTTATATCGAAATGTATATTTCATGGAATGGAATATTGATAAACAAAATTATATCTCTATCTCTTATTGTCTCTGAGATTTGAACGTTAACAAGGGGTTATTATCATTAAAATATACCGACATAATACTAAAATATGCCGAAATGTATATTTGGTATATTGGTAAAACAAGTAAAATTCGAATAAGTAAGAAAGCTACATCTACCTTTTACCCATTCTTAATTAAAGCTAAGGAGTGTGTATAATTGGTATATTGGCATGGCTCTTATAGTCTCTGAGATTTACGTGTTCATACGAACAATCGGTTATAAGCTGAACAAGTATATATATGTACATATAATCACATACATATATATGTATATACATACATATATAGATTTATGGGGTCAGAGATGCTTCCTTCTACATGCAAAGCTATAACCTTCCACCCTTCAGGCAACAGGTATGAAAATGCAGCTTATTTAATGTCTCACCTTGTTGGGCGTAAAGTTGTCAATGCCCATGAGGGATTGAAACTCCAGCGCCTTGGTGCGTATCAGCTCCTCATTGATATCGGAATGCAAATAATACTGCGCACGCTGTATATATTCGTACAAGCAATGACCCAGAAAGTTAAGTTTGCGGCGTCGCAGCTCCTCGAATTTGGAATTTGGTTGCTTGCTGTTGTGCCGTGTTGCCTCGTAGAACTCTAAAATGGGTTCGCGATTGGACACAATGCTCTTGATCTGCTCCCAGCTGCAGTTGAAATTCTTCGCAATCTTGCTGTACATGGGCACAATATCGTATTGCCTGATGGCCTCCACACGCTCCTCTAGCGTGAGCACATTACGTATACGCAGTGAGCTACTTCCACTGCCGCCATATTGGCTGCCATCATCCTGAAAGAATATAAAAAAATACATATTAATATACAAAAATGAAATATTACACATTAAAATACTTTGATTAGTTGCTTTTGTAATGGAACGTTATTTACTTTTCCTTGCATTAATAAATGGTGTATAAATATTTGTTACTCTATTGGTTATCTACAAGTTGACTTCTCAAAGATAACATAGTTTTATGAATATTTATTATTTGAGAAGCTTATTTAAAGTAATCATTTTATTTTGGAGTTTTGGTAATTGGTAATGCAATTATTTTTTTTTAATTTGTATTGCTCCATAAGGAAAGCGCGCTCAATTTAGATAAATACATATTTAAAAAAATAGTTTTCTGTACATTAAATACAAAACAAACAATTACCTAACAAATTGATGATATTTTTGAGCCAACAAATTTTTTACAAGCTTACCATGAAGACAAATTTTTGTAAAGAGAAAAGTATAACATATTTTTTAAGGAACTACAAATAATAAAAGATATATAAATTAGATGGAATCGTTAATTTTTTAATAACATTTTTGAATATATTTTTTCTATACTGAAATCAATTTTCTGCATCTTACTTTCTACTTCTTTAATTTGCAAAAATTTCAAATTATTTGCATAAGTTTGAATTTGCCTTTCAAATTTAAGATAAATGTCACATAATAGATCCAGTGTTAGAAGAATTTGATCAGATGAGATAAATAAATTAGCAAGTTCTTTAAATATCATATCCGTACATACAAAACATACTATGCACTACAACTAAATTAATCGATATGATAGATTTACGAGTTCATATCTAAATTGTAGTATGCGTGATTTAGCACCGAAACAGAAACTGGTTCCGGAATGTGTTACATTTTATGCATCGAACAGTACACAGTTAACGGCTCTAGCGCTCTGTGTTCCAGTTAGACCAGATCAGATAAACGAAATAACTCTGCAAAGCTCTCTTTTTTTTTCGACAGTATCGCGACAAGTTGATGAACTGATTTACTTACGTCAGACATTGGCAGGCTTATTTCCAGGCGCTCGCACATACCCCACAATCAGCCCAGCAAACAACAACAACACTATGAGCAACACATCCAAAAAGCAATAGAGCACAACAACAGCTAACGGTCGCTCTCACTTTTGTTCTCTCTTTTCAAACGCGCCTCTCTCTCCGACGCTCGCACGTTCTCTCACTCTTTTTTAACCGCTCTCCTGCTTGCGCTCTGCTGTTCGTTGATATGGCAATGCCTAAAGAAAAAAGTCGAACCAAATAATTGTACATATAAATAATGCAATTGCATTGCAATGCAGATAATAAACTTAGATAAAGCTAACCGACATATTACCTTGTATTTTTGACAAATATGCAGCAGGTTTTTAGGCACACAAACACCTAAAAAGCGTCGACAACAAAAAATCGATCGTTGCGCACGGAACGTGTGGAGCGTTGCAGTCATTTGGTGAAACTGACTCGACCTCCCAATCTCTCTGAGACGGGTGGAAAATCAGGTTTGGCGAGTTGTTCAAACTTGTTTACTGAGCGCGAGAGTTTGCGCTCTCCGTTCGCGTTCTCTCATTCTCTTGCTTACGATCATATGCCGTGTGTTTGCGTCTGTGTGTGTGTGCGCTGTTGTTGCTATTTTTAGTGCTGTGGGAGAGCAAAGCGAATATCGTGAGAGCTGCACTGCGTTTTCTGTGGGCGTGTGTCGTGGGGGGAAGGTACAAATTTACTTAAATGGGAAATGGATTTTAATTACTTTCAGACCCGCTAGATAATGTACATATAATGATTCTGATTACATTTGATTAAGCACGTATGTAAGTAGGTCAATAAGTTAGTCTATAGGGGTTTGACGGCGTCATTTAGCTGCTTTCACGTGCTAAAGAGGTTTAGTTAATGCGCATAGGTCTTTAATTGAGAAAAAAGATTATACTATATTTCGAATTGTTTATATTTACAGTTTGTAAACAAATCTTGAAATATCTGGCATAGCTTCTACGTTTTCTATTGCACCATTCAAATTATACATCAAGAGAAGTTTAAAGTAGTAAAAATAGTTTTTAAAGTTTCACCCGAACTTTGTATTACTCAGAATTTTATGTGTTAAAAGTGATTTATGATATTTTCAGTACATATTGTTTTTAGATTTACTTTTTAAAATGTTTTGTTTGTATTATTATCTTATTCAATTCAATGAATATTACCATCATCATAAAAAAATAAATACTTCTCTTATATTTTTGCCTTTTTTATAATTTCAGGATAATAATTTAGGATAATCCTCCAACAACTTCACTTACTATCGTAAGTACACATAATATTTTAATGAACACACTAAGATATATTAATTATAAGCAATTAAATGCAATTCTTTGTTGTTTATTTTGATTATTTATTATGCGTGGTTATAACAAAAAGAGAGTACTTCACATTTACCCTTCCTTAGGGTATAGATCTTAAAAATAACTTAAAATAAATGATAAAGAAACGATTTTCAATATTTCGATATTTCGTTAATAGTACGTAGTTTCCCTTGAAGGAAATTAACTGGAAGTTGAGTTTAGTCCATTTTATCCGAAGGTTTCTTATAGATGGGTCCCTTCTTGCGCATGTATTGCTTGATAAAGTCATAGGACTTGTGCTTTACTGACTCGGTGCAAGCCAAAGGGTTGCTGGTCGCCTCACAATAGCGCGTCTCCTTGGTGGTGATGTGATGGCTCAGCTGTAGTTAAGATAGATGGATGATTACTTAGATTTAGAAAACTTAAAACGTTTCATTACTTACCCGCTTTATGAGGAACTTGTAGTCCTCGTCGCTTGTGATGCGACCCAACTGGCAAGTCTCTTGGCGATAAGGACGCAAAAATTCGGCCACATGAGCGCTGATCTCAAAATGAAATTTATCGCTGGCCTCGCGGGCAATGCTAGCGCTGAAAATGTAAAGTAAGTTTTTTAGAAGATGCGTTCTATATAATGAAAATTTGTGTAGCTTACGTCTTGCGCTTCTTGTCGCGTTCGCTGCGGTGCTTCTTTAGACCCTCCGGAATGGGAAGCTTGCGCTTAGAGCTGCCCATCGATTCAGTTTCGCTAGAACGTCCCGGCTCCTGCTCCGCCTCGGCTTCGGGCAGACAATCGCCATCGGTGGTGGCCTCCTCGTCCGATGAATAGAGATAGCGATGTATGGGCAACGCATCAGCAGGCTGATCCTCATCGTCGGCCTCTGTGGCACTGGTCTCGATACGTGTGCGACGATAAACTTCCTTACGGCGTCGTATCTTCTCCTTGTTCTCCTTGTACTTGCGCGACTCCTGCTGATTGTAGAGACGATCCTCCTCACGTCGTGGACTTATAACACGCACTGAGACCAGACGATTGCGTCGCTTCTCACGTCGCTCGCGTACCTTGATCTCCACCAAGTGATCCATGGCCGCTGCACTGAGTTGTGCTCCGAAATCAATGTCCACTTTGATTAGATGATCAGCGTTGGCTTCGTCGTCCGTTTCTGTTGCTGGCACCGGCTCCGGCTCATCCTCCACCAGCTTCTGCAGACGCTGCTCTGCGGTTGGTGGCTCCCACTGTGGCTCGCGATCACGCAAATGATAATAGTAGATGTCACCCTCTGGGGTACGTGCCCAGGTCCAAGAGAGCGGCAGCGGTTCGATGTTGGGCGGCAACTTGTACTCCACATCGGCGGGACTTTCAGGCGAGGGCGGCTCAGTAATGTCGCCACAACGCAACGGAGCTGCTACCGGCTGATCATCGCTGTTGAACCACTCGTTGGTCTCGGTGTTCTGATAGAAGGGCAGCTGTTTAGGATCAGTGTTGAGATCGGCGCCAAAGTATTCGCAGCGTAGCTCGTGCTCACGGAAGTCCTCGCTTCCTACACGCTTCTCTGCTTCGTCCTGGGCGACCTGTAAAAGGAATTCGAATAAATCATTGAACAATCTACTGAGTAAACAAAAGAACCGGATCACAAGAATGGACAAGAATGAAACTCAACTTACCTTGCGCTCGAATAGCGATCGACGCATTTCCTTGGTGATGGCGCGACGTGGATCAAACTCGGAGCGTCGACGACTTTCGGACTTTCCGCCTCCTCCGCCGTTGGCGCCCTCGGAGTTGGCAGTGCTGGTGATGGTGCAGATGGTATTGTTGCCGCTCATGCGCGACGGCGGCTTCGACTTCTCGTAGCGACTGCTCGTGTCGCGCCTGAAGCGATCCTGACGATAACGATCGCTGCTTAGCACCGACGAGGCGCTGTTGCTCTCCTCCAGTGCCGGTTTGTCTTGTTGCTGACGATCCGCTTCACGTTCGTGCTCCTTCATCTGCTCGATGCGCTCACGTTTCGGTATGCGAAAGATCTCCGGCAGTCCATTCCATTTTTGCAGCAGCGCCAAGATGCGTTCCATGTCCGGTTGGGCCGGCTCTCCAGACTGGTTGCTCCAGAGCTGCACGCTCTGATAGACGCGACTATCGTTCAACATGGTCTTGTTGGGTATGGGCAGCGATTCGAGGGCATCAAGCAGCGCCAAACGCAGCTGCTGATCGCTGCCGCTCTCACTAATCCACGCCTGCAGCAACCGCAGTCCATGGTAGTCGAGGAAGAGACGGCGACAGGGCAACTCGCCGCGTGTAAGCACACCCAGCAATTGGAGGCGACTCTCTAGCAGCTTGGCGCGCACCATGCAACGCGAAAAACGCAATGTGTCCAGCTGATTCTTGAGGCCGCTGCGTGTGAGCAACGTGAGCTGCTCCAGCACATCCGGATCTTCGACGTGATCGTGTTTACCGCTTGCAGACTTCTCACCGCTGCTGCCGCCCGATGGGCGGAGCCAACGTCCGGCTTTGTACTCGCGATCCTTGGCCTTGGGCTGCTCCTTGCGCTTCTTGCGCGCTGCTGCGGGCAACTTGGATTGTGCCTTGGTCTTCGCTCCTTTGCTGGGTTTGGTTTTGTTTTGTTCCTGCTCTAGGCGTGTCTCCTCGTTGAGTGACTCCTGTTCGCTTTCGCTATCCGTGTCCAGTTGCTCGCCCTCATCCGACTCGGGTTCGTTGCCAATCCAGCCGCGACAATTCGCCGACTCGCAATAGCAACGCTGAGCATCGCGTCCATAGCGTTGATATTGATAATCGAATGTAATCTCCTCACCTGGCAAAATGGTCTTCACACTGAAGAAACCGATGCGCAATTCGCCGTTGACTGTCCACTTTTGGGTCTCGGCATTCGGATCACAGCTGTGATTAATGTAGCGCGAAATGTTGCCCTTGGATGTGGCATCGATGATGGCTTCGCCGCGCAACGCCATGAAGTAATAGTGACGATTGCGATCCTCGGAATACAAGTGCTGACGTCGCTCAAACTCCTCGCTGTCAATCACTTCGCCCACGTACTCCATGATGAACTCCCCGGGCGGTATTTGCAACTCGGCGGTGATGCCGCAACCCTTCTTCTCGGTGCGAAAGACACGACAAGGCCAGCCCTGATGCTGCTGGAAGCGCTTGTTGGTGCAGCGATCCGCATTCGTGCACAGCGGACCGCACTCGATCATCAGCATGCGATTGATGCAGCCATCGCCACAAGGCAACTGTCCCAAGCCCTCCTCATCGCCGGTAACAAAGCAATCGCATTGCATCTCCGCGTTCTCCTTGCTCACCTGGCGAGCACAGCGATAGTAATTGTCCCGGAGCGTTTGGAATGTGTTCAGTCCCTCGTGGCGTAGAAACTGTTCGTTGATGGCCTCGATGTGCGCCAACTCCGACAGCTGCTGCTCCATGCTAATCGACGGGCGTGTGCGCGCTGCTCCCGCGTCCCTGTGATGATTTGCTGCTCTGCGGCTTCTGCTTGATGCGATGCGAACGTCGGACGCCCGATGACAGATCCTCGGTGCTGACAGCGGGCGAGGGTATCGGTGTGTGGTGGCTGGCGTCTCTAGATTGCCACGCGCGTGGCAAACTCATCTTCTTGCTGCTCTTCCTGCTTTTGTTGCTCCGGCTCTTCCGGTTGTTGTTGCTGCTGCTGTTGCTCATCCTCTACTCTGTAATCCCGTTCGAGCAGCTTGACGCCATCCTCAATGAACTTGGCTATGTCGCCCAGCAAAAAGGATTCCTCCGCCTCAGAGGTGGGCGTGGAAATGCGACGACTTGGCTCTGCCTTTGTAACCGTTGTCTCTGATGTTTCTTTCGCTGTCGCTGACTTGCGTGTCGGCTTCTTTTCCTTGGCTTTCTTGCCGCTCGACTCAGGGCGACGCTCGGGACTTGGCGACGCTTTGAAGGGATTGCAGTGAATTGCGACGTTTATTTGTGGCCACTGAAGGCGTTTCCTTTTCCTGCTGCTGTTGCTGTTCCTCGCTGCTGATGGTGTTACGTCGCGAAGCCTTCTTGCTCTGCGTCTTCTTGCCACGCGATGTGGCTGTCGTTGGCGGTGTGGGTGAACTCTGCTTGATGGTCTCCTGCTTCTGCTTCTTGGCCGACTGCTTGAGCTTCTTTTTAGTCTTCTCCTCCTGACGCATCTGAGCGTTCGCCTCGTCCAGCACCTTGAACGCGCATCGCATTCCATAATCGGCAGCTTGGCAGGCGTGGAAGATTTCTCCCGTTTCGGACTTGGCCCTGGGCTTTCAGTTGGTTTCTTCTTCTCGGTGTTGCGACTTTCCATGACTTCGACTTTGCTGCCGCTGCTTGGCTCTGTCTTTATTGGAGGCGTCTCAATTGCAGCATCTTCACTTGTAGGTGGCTCCTTCTTGGCCTGGTTGACTTCAGGCTCTTTTGTTGTAGCTTTTATTTTGATTTCTTTGTCTGTCACTTCAGTTGACAGTTTCATTTTAATTGCTGTGGCAGGCACTCAGCAGCAACCTTCAGTTTGCGCAGATTCTGAAGTGACTTTAACGTCATCTTCTTTGGTTGTTCGACAGCTTTTGGTTTGCTGGTCTCAGTCGTTGGCTTTTGTTCTGGCTGCTCTAGGATTTCTTCTGAGATCTTGGTCCCCACTTCTATCGGGATTACTTTTTCTGCTGCTGATGACTGTGTCTTCTGTGGCTGCTGTTTTTCTTCAACTTCTTCCTTAGGGCAATCTTTTGTTGTTTCGTTGATAACATCAGCAATCAACTTTACATCATCTTCTACAGTCTCCAACTTGGCAGCAACTATTAAGTCTTTTTTGGTTCATCTACATTAAACGTTGACTCCGACTTTGTTTTATCTGTGGCCTTCTGATTTACATCATCTACAGTCTCCTGTTTTGCTTCATCTGCTGTCTCCTGCTTTGCTTCATCTGCAGTCTCCATATCCTCATCAACTCTCTCCTTCTTTTCTTCTTCTACAATCTCCTGTTTTGTTTCGTCTTCCGTCTCCATCCTTACATCTTCAACGCTCTTCACTTTAGCATCCTCTACTGTGTCCATATTTACATCCTCCTCACCCTGCGTCTCCTCAATCAGCTGATCTGCTTGTTCCAACAGCAGCACTTCCTCCTCAATCTCGCAGACACTTGCCTGCTCGCTAAGCTCTCCAGTTATCAGCTCCAGCTCAGTGGCTGGCTGTTCCTCTTCTTCATCCTTGGCTAGTTGTTCCTCAACAGCCGCAATAAACTCTTGATTTGAGGGATTTGAATCGTCATGTGTTGCCTCCACTTCCTCCTCCGCATTCGCGCCCTTGGGGAATATCAATTTGAAGCTGTGCTGCTCAGCTGGATTGTTGCTATCTTCTTGCTCCTCGCCAGTCGCTGAAGTTGCCGTTTCAATCTCCACCCCACAAAAAAA